>CM055972.1:45037500-46395000 GCA_029531755.1 Holothuria leucospilota | reverse complement strand
GACGCACATCTGAGGGACTGAATGAAAGTTACCCAGAAAGGTTAATTTTAACCTTGTGAACATAACACCGATCTACCACAAGCGAAAGAGCTTGCCTACGAAGAGAAATTGGAGAGTGAATTGTTAGCTTTATTGTGGTCACAATTTATTGCACGTACTAGTTCCACGAATCTTTCTTAACAGTACACAGCTGTATGCTAGACTAATACGTACAGTGCCACAGTACAGTAGTAGGTAATTTGGAATGCAAAATTGAAGTACCTCTAAACTGTTAAATAAAAACTTCTATGACCCAATTTCAAAAACCAAGATCATTTAGCCACGAACTTGTACTGTGTTCTTTAGTGGTTGCCGCGTAACTGTCAACTCCTTATCCAAAGATTTAAGGAAGCTTCTCTAGGCTTACCGTACGGTAATAGCCGCAAGCTCCAAACCCATGCAGTTTCTTGGAAGGACGATATTGCAAAGAAACGCCAGCAACCTTCATATTCATGCAACCATCACTGTCAGCAAGGAAAACTTAAGCAGAAAAGTAAGCTGGCGAAAAGGCGGACCAGACACTGGTCCCAGAAGTACGTGGACATCAGACAAAAAGATTCGGTACGTAGGCAAGGCCTTCTACCCCCCCCCCCCCCGGCCCCCACAACAAGTCCTACTATCTCATCACCCAACAGATCAAAGTTTCTCCTCTTCTCTGCTAATTGCTGTCCTATCTCTTGTTTCATTTACCTTTTTATCTTAGTATGATGGCTACACGACTTAAAAGCTGAGCCACCTCTGTTACTACCCGACCCAAACATTCTATCCCATTTCAAGAATAAAACACGGCATACGCGTTCTACCTGTAATCAGATCCTATTACAAAACAAACTTTATACCTGTTTCAAATTTATCAAGAACGTCTCGACCGAACCCTGTTGGACCCAGAGATCTCCTAATGGGGAAAGGTTTGGAATTTATATCCACGTCCGGCCCAAGGCCTAAAAGATATTCTCTGCTACAAGCTCTTAACCGGCCTGAACCCGCCGTAAAATGATCGAGAATTAAATATTCAATAAATGGTATATCCTCCAAACTATGCCATAAGTTCCGTCTATCATCTACCCGGAAACCGAAATTTACCCATGCACTGCCAAAGTGGACTACCTACAAATATAACACCAAGGCCTTCCCCGTTGAAATTCCGATTCACCCAGACCAGTGGTTCTCAAACTTTTTGAGGGTGAGGACCAAATAGAGAGGTTGGGATGAGGCCGAGGGCCGCATGGGAGGATTTCAGGCTTAGAGAGGACAATCATTGGGCAGAACGAAATCCATACTTAAGAGGTCTCAAAGCTGTATCTACGGCAAACAGAAGCAGAAGTATGACCATTATCAGAGGAAACCGGTAGATAGTAATGCACTTTTGCAGCGTCCAACAGAAGTAACTTGACCTCAACCCTACCATAGTTGGGGTTGAGGTCAGAAAATTTTGCTTTGCAAGCTCTCCAGATTGCAGAAAACCGCACTCTCAACCACAAATTTGCCTCTGCAATTGTGATTGGGCCAGTCTTTGCTCGACAGGGAGACCAAGCTCCCAGACGGAGCGGCCGGTAACCGGTAGCCCCGACAAAGTCGACTGGTTGCTGAAAGGATGGCAAACGCGGAATTTGGCGCCCGAAACGCGCCTAAAATTTTGGTGACTGTTGAAGCAACTCTGCGAAATTTCTGTTTTTATTGAGCAATCTCCCCTACTAGGGGAAAATAAAGAAATTTGTCGCAGCGGCTGGTCGTCGTTGGGGGTTATATACTTAATCGTACCCATTAAGACTCCCCGACAAAAATGGAGTTTCTCAGACGATAGGGGCTATGGCCTTTTGCTCCCCACCTGGCGCCACCACTTTTCACAATTCTGCATCCTGCTTGAGTCACCAGTATGATCATTTTGATGTTTATCATGCGTTGTTTTCCGAACTAAATATGTTGCGGACCCAAAGTTTACTCTGAAACGAATGAAGTCTCACCAGTTTTGTACTTATCCTGCAATAAAGGCCAGCATATAAAAAAGCTCTTGATCAATTATTCTCAGACGCGGTCAGACTAGAGAAGTGGGTCTGCCGAGTTCGAGGACCGTATTCCCCAAAGTCGAAAAAACTTTGAGTTGATTGAATGATTCTATTTCATATAACAGAGCTGTGGAAAATGCGGGCCCATATAAAATGTCGAAACACATTGTTAGGGAATGTCACTCTGATTACATTTGATTTAGTTTTTTCGAGTACCGAAAGATAACTTGCAGAAATTTTAATTTCAGTTACCATTCAACACACGTTTAACAGGATACATCCAGTCACCTCACCTCGCAAATTAAATTTTCGAGATATACCTTTGCTACAAGCTTTGTCACTACAAGTATACAACTACTCCCAAATGCACCACTACATAACTATATGCCACCGTGTACATAGACTGCCAACAACGCGGCGCACGAAATAAGAGTTGGCTAGATATGACTGATCAAGGAACATGCCACAGAGCCTGCTACGTCAGTACGTATGCAACCTAGCATCACTTCAGAAGACCAAATTTGGAAGGAGTCAAGTAGTGACTCTAAATTACATAATTTAAACATACAATTCATGGATTTTTCGCCCCTTTGTCCTACTGTGCTACATTTTTTCTTGACGACTATGATTTTCTCTTAACGTACATTCAGGGGCCGCACCGACAGGGCCCGGGGCCGCATGCGGCCCTAAGGGCCGCGTTTGAGAACCACTGGGCTAAGGCAAGGCTAGGAGAGTTACTTAGCCCTTCCCTCAGTATATTTGTACACAAGCTTAATCCAAACCTTTTTGGCGGAATTGCAATTTAAGGTCTATAGCTTTTGCACCGCATGGTTCCAGGTGCTAGGATTTGGACTCGAGTTAGGGTTTCCACATATACTCTTTAACATTTTAATGAATGTGTCTAACGTTAGCCTACGTACATCAAAACAGCAGCTATAAAATTTTCTGCAGCTATAAAACTTTCTGTTGACATGTTTTTCTACTTAGGCCTAATTCTGAGTAATTATAGAATACCTAGCCCATTGAAAATATTGCCATGCAAATTTGCATGCACTGTTAATACATAGGCTTTTCAGTTTTTGTAAGCGTCTGAAGCTAAAGTGTGAAGCGTACTGTAGCCAAGGAATGACGTTCGGGGTATGCGGTACATTGCGTTGTAATTTTTGTGTGGAAGCTGAGACTTCGGCGTGGAATGCTAGAGCTCTACACTGACAGGTTGAGCGAAATATATGATTTGCAGTACCCCAATAATACAAGTATATCTAGCATTTGTTTACAGGCTTAATGATTGTACAGCCTACCATGACTCATTCGGTAAGCTAATTCGGTGATTTCTTTCAAGATGGGTGGCATATACTGTACATTGCATACAACACCTTTTGAGGGACAGACCACAAAAGTCAGAACAACTATATGCTGTGGTAAAAATGCACAGTTGTATTTCCTGTCACTGCCATATTGAACATGTTATTTGAAAATTCTATATGCTTTCCATTGATCTGTTTCTTTTCATCTAGAGCTATGGTTCCATGATGAATGATAGCCCATACATTTGTTAAAGCAGTGACTGGCATTGTTCCAACCCCCTTATTTATAACTGTAGCCTACTGTGTCAGTACTTTGGTTGCTTCTAAAATGTTAAATATTAATGTTTCTTCCCTAAATTGTACTAATATCAGTATTATATATATATATATATATATATATATATATATATATATATATATATATATAATTATATATATATATATAATATATATATATATGATAAGTTGCTCTAATTCGGCACTTAGGGGGAAAGTTGTTGTTGAAAGTCGACCTTAGGGGAAAAAATTTTTCTGGGTTGAAATATAAGTTTCGCCACTTAACGTTTCCACACACTTTTTCTATAGGAATACGTAAACTTACAAGGGCGCCCTCTTAGATTAACAAACTAAATACCATTACTTCAAAAGGGCTGTCAAATTTACGGACACCTAGCTGTTAACACGAAACCGGATGGCTTGGCCCATTATGAATAACGTTTAATATTCATTTTTTCTAGACGTTAGGGCGAATTCTCATTTCTTAGATTTCATTTTATTATCTTTTTTTCGCCCTATTGTACAAAGCACGCCGATATAACATTTCCCCATTAAGGGTGGGAATTAGCGTTATATATATATATATATATATATATATATATATATAGATATATTATATATCAGTATATATATATATTAGATATATAATATACTTATATATATATAAGGCGAAACTTATATTTCACCCCGAAAATTTTTTCCCCCTTAAGGTCGACTTTTCAACAACAACTTCCCCCTAAGTGCCGAATTAGACGAAATATATATATATATATATATATATATATATATATATATATATATATATATATATATATATATATATATCTAATATATATTATATATATATTTTTTATAATATATATATATATATATATAATATATATATATATATATAGGTAGAGTGACGTAGCGACTTTTATATGAATGAGTGAATCAACGCTGTATTGAATAGTCGCATGGAATACCTAAGGCCATTATTCCTCTAACATAGGCACTTGCCTTATACTGAAAGAGGATATTTATATGTGAATGGAAAAACTAAGCCTCAGGCAGGATTCGAACCAGCGACCTCCCGCATACAAGGCGGATTGCTCTGACTACTGAGCCATTGAAGACTATGTGACAAAGCGCGGCCAACTAGTTTTAATACTGATGAAGTCAAGCTTTCCATTACATGGGAATAATGGCCTAACGTCTTCATATATATATATATATATATATATATATATATATATATAATATATATATATATATATATAAATATAGATATATATATATATATATATATATATTTATATATATACAATCGGTAAAGAAGAAACTGTAAAACAACAGTGCTACAAATTTGAATGGCTGGATCTCGGAAGAGATGCAAATTAGCGGAAGGCTTGAAATTCGGTAAATAAAACAGCCAGAAATTGTTTTTTGCAGAGCTTTCGAGCAATACTAGCTCTTCTTCAGTGCAAGGTCAGAGACTGACAAGGAGTTTGAAATTTTGGAAGCTTTTAATAGGTGGCGACAATGGTCCCACCCATTGCTTTTCAAAGCAATTAATCAATTGTGTTGACCGGGAGGGTCTAATCGGATTACTTGGGTGTAGTCCCCAAGAACAAGATAATCCCTTTCAATTCAATAAGGCAAATTGAGAGACTGAAGAGGTCTAATCGGATTACTAGGGTGTGACACATCAGTGAGCTGGAAAGTCGCTTCTGATATTCAGGCCGAAGGGCAATGTGGTTTTGAGATTAAGTTCCCAAAAATTTTCTTGGCTTTCCTAGTTTTGTCGGTCCATGCATCGTTTTGGTCGATAGCAATGACACGTAAATTAGTGATCGAATGATAAGGTAAATTGAAATGGTTTGCCACAGGTTGTTCAACCTTTTTGGTTTTAATTGCTGACCTGTGCTGTGTCATTCTCATTCTCAGGGAATTTTTTGATTCCCCAACATACTGCACTCCACATAAATTGCAGTATATGAGATAAATGACATTTTTGGAAAGACTATTAATTATTAAAACTATTAATTGATTGTCTAATTTTGAAGGTGCGTGCATTTTGACTGCTCTGGAAACTCTTTTTAGAGTCAACCAGAGCTCACGTCTTGCAGTTGGAAGGGCTAGGTGAACAACCAAAATTCTCGTTGTTTTCCTCGACTGAGGCTTTGTCCTGAAATCTTGCCCGAACCAAAATGTCCCTTAAATTGGAAGGACGGGAAAAGGCAACAACGGGGGGATGGGGAAAGATAGACCTTAGGCGAACCGTACTCTGAAGGGTGGGCAGATGTTTTTGATGAATTTGGCAAGTGGTGGTAGACCGGGATGATACTCAGTAACCAGTGGCACTCTGTCGGAATTGGGTTGACGAGTTTTGTACGTCAGAGTCAGGGAACGAGGGGTATCTTTTGCCTTTTTGATGGCATTTTCAACAGAACCCCGGAAATACTGTCGGTTGCGGAGGTAGCCAGACAGTTCGTTTGTGCGAATTGAGAAATTTGTTTCAGAGGAACAGATGCGTTTGATCCGAAGTGCTTGACTGTACGGAATGTTTCTAGTGCAGTGCGGGGGATGGCAACTGCTCGGTAGAAGGTAGTTGTGCTTGTCCGTGGGTTTGTTGAACAAGTCTGTTTTTAGTGAACCATTTTCTATGGTTACCGTGGTGTCCAGGATGTGGACACTGACTTTAGAATAGTCGGCCGTAAATTTGATGGTGGGATGGAACGAATTGATGTTTTCAATGAAACTTTTTAGACAATCTTCACCGTGGGGCCAGATCATGAAGATGTCGTCGATGAAACATAACCATATTTGTGGTTTCAAATTTTGTCGAGACAGAAATTTTTGCTCGAAGTTGCCCATGAACAAATTTGCAAAGGAGGGAGCCATCTTGATTCCCGTGGCGGTACCATGAATTTGGAGATAGTGGTGATCGCCAAAGATGAGATTGTTTTTGGTCAGAATGAGGTGCATCAGTTCACCCAGGTCTTTCTTGGTGGGAGTTTTGCCCCGAATGGGATTGAAGGCGGCTGTACAAGCGGAGATGCCTTCTTCATTTGGGATATTGGTGTACAACGAGGACACGTCAAGAGTGGCCAGAATGGTGTCCTGTTGGAGATTTTTTATCTCACCAATTTTGCGGATGAAGTGACTCGATCTATATATATATATATATATATATATATATATATATATATATATATATATATATATATATATATATAATATATATATATATATATATATATATATATATATATATATATATATATATATATATATATATATATATATATATATATATTATCTTGATATCTTGAATGAAGAAGCCGGAAACCAACGATATTCTCGAAATATGCCAGTAGGATCCAGCAACGGATTCACAGACCACACCAAAAAATATTAATATGATTGAAAAGGAAAATGGTGGGAGTCAACTAACGGCAAAAAGATGGAAAACAGCACCAAGTAGGAAGCTTTCGGTTGTTTATTCAACCTTCCTCAGCCTTAAAATGAAACAAGCGTACAACACTTCAAATAGGAGTAAAAGTAAGAGAGGTATTAAAAGGTTAAAGTTTGAAAAATACAAAATAAATCGGTGGAATAAAACATTCTTGACGTCTGGCACAATCGAAGGTTACACAATGGAACAAAATAACAGGCCAAAGGAGTGAAAGCAGTCGTTAAAAGGTAGATAAAAGGATTAGAAGATAGGCTGAAAGGGAAGGAGGGCAAGCAATTAGCGTAAGTAGCTAATCCTCTTCATAGAATTAAAGTCCTTCCTTTTGTTGAGCCCAAAAGGGTGGATAGAACAAAGTTGAGCCATCCAAAATGCTTGACTACAGAACATACGGATTCAAGATAAAGGCTCCGGATTCGTTATCATGGACAAACAAGACTACCAGGATAAGATGGAACAACAGCTTACCAACCCCTTGAACTATAATATGGTTACGATTGATCCCTGTAACAAATTTCAAACTGAAGTACTCCTATGGGCCAACAAGTGGTTGAGGAGAAAACAAATAAGTGAAAAAGTTTATAATTGGATGATAGACGTAACACCCAATCCAGGCGTTGCCTATAAAAACGTCAAAACCCACAAAGAAGGTAACCCAATTAGAATTATTACATCATGCTGCGGAACTGCTATTGAACGTTTATCTTCTTTTACTGGATTTAACCTCAAACATCTAGCCCAAAACCTGCCATCCTTCTTAAAAGATACTTCAGACCTCCTGAACAAAATAAAGGATGTAAACGATCATGGTCCCTTGCCTTTTGATACTTTACTTGTTTCCCAGAACGTGGTAGCCATGTGTCCGAATATCGACAATAATCTTGGTATCTCTGCTGTTTCGAAATACCTTAACACCAGAGAAAATAAGTTTCCTTCCACAGAATGTATCGTTGAGGCCGTTATCAACTGCGTTGCATCTAACAACAGTCAGTTTGGAGACACTCACTATGTACAGAAACATGGTACGGCTATGAGACCAAAAATGCCTGTATTTATGCCGACCTTGCTATGGGGATAATAGATGAAAAGGCCAAGATGCAGGGTCCTGTCATCCCTAAATACTGGTGGCGCAACCGTGATGGCATTGTCGACATTGGACACATGGCCTACCCAAACTCCATGAATTTTCAGATTTCATAAATTCTTTATATCCTACCATTAGTTTTTAATTGGTGTATTCCCCAACCAAAATTAATGCGTTGGATGTGGCTATCCATCTCAAAGATGTTTATTTAATTACAGATGTCTATGCCAAGCCTACGGACAGTCACTTATATACTTACCCCAAAGCAGTTCTCATCCTATCCACACAAAAATGTCAATAACTTACAGTGTAGGTTTGAGATTGCGTAGAATTTGCTCTTCGAACGACACTTACTTTAA
Source organism: Holothuria leucospilota (assembly GCA_029531755.1). Classification (NCBI taxonomy): domain Eukaryota; kingdom Metazoa; phylum Echinodermata; class Holothuroidea; order Aspidochirotida; family Holothuriidae; genus Holothuria; species Holothuria leucospilota. The sequence goes on along the minus strand of CM055972.1, from coordinate 46,386,475 downwards.
ACGTTGTGAGGAATATAAGGATTATCTTCTAATGCAAACTTATAGCCCCAAGCTTATCAACAAACAGTTCCGTGGGGCTACCAATATTAACCAGGTGGATCTTTTGAGAACAAAATCTAAAAACACTCGTAAAGTCTATCCTCTTGTACTGGATTTTAATCCCATACTCCCCAATATTTCGAAAGTTTTTAAGAAAAACTTACACTTGCTTTCTACCCTTCCCATTTTTAAGGAGATTTTTCCAGAGGGGTCCATCATACCTGCCTATAGAAGAACAAAAAAATGAAATAAATAGTGGCGCCCTCCAAGTTCAAAAGTAGGTATATTCCCGCAGAGATTGTATCCCCTGGTTATTTCACGTGTTCCAACAAGTGTGATCTTTGCCAAAATTATTCGTACAATTCTCGCATATTTTACTTTACTGCTACTGGTCGCTCTTATCGTATCAAGCAACCTATCACATGTACCTCTAAGAATGTTGTGTATCTTATCACACGTAGGAAATGCAATATTCAATACGTTGGTTTCACTTCCAATGAATTTAAAGTCCGGTTTCGTAATCATAAATCGAATATGCTAACTAATAAGAAAACCTGTGTTGTAGCTATTCATTTCAATCAAAATCACCATGAAATGACCGAATTTACCTTTTTCCCAATTGAACGTATCACTGGCACTGAAGAAATCAATTGGAAACTTCTCGCCCGTGAAATCTTTTGGACTGCTCAATTACGCACCATATCCCCGTCCGGCCTCAACAAAAGGAATGAACTCACCTCTAGGAAGCGTATCAATTATGCCTCGTAGCTTTGTAGATAACTCTGTAAACTATTGCTTGCAGAGATGTCAACTGAAGAGGGTCGAATGACCGAAACGTCTTGATATTGAATTAAAGTGGAACAGCAAAAGTTGTGCTTCTTGTTTTCTGCAGTATACTTTTCTTATTATCATGGTCAAAGCACCCTTTCATCCAGCCTGGATCCTTTTGCTAGGAGTTCATTGTTTGGGTTCGTTGCACTTTTGTATATTCCTGATATATATATATATATATATATATATATATATATATATATATATATATATATATATATATATATATATATATATATATATATATATAGGTAGCAGTGGCGTGTGCAGGATTTCAAAGGTGTGATTCCCCCGACTGACATGGAGGGATGTGACAAGTGCACCGAAGGTGCACCACTAGCGCGAAGCGCGAGTTTGCACGCGTGGGGTCCAGGGGCCCGCGCCAGGGCCCCTGGCGGGGTCCAGGGGCAGAGCCCCGGTGGGGGTCCAGGGGGCGAAGCCCCCGGAAGCTCCTGCAACATAAGGTAATAAAACCGCCCTAAATTGGTTCTAGAGGCCTTATTGATCAGGTTTCGTTTGTTTCAGATTTTGTAAAATTCGATGTAAGTGACGGAGAGTTCAGGTTATCCTCTATGCGTTGAAAGCCGCAGTGTGCTACAGTATGTGTCACATACATTGACAGGTACTACGTTAAAGATCACGAGGCCAGTCAAGAAGGCTGCTTGAGATAATCGCCAAAGTTAACAGCACTGTTTCATCCTTAAACCTATATAGTTTACCATTACAGATGGTTAAAGTGACTAGCGCGAAGGGCGAAGGGAACTTAATGATAGGAGGCCTACCTGCACCATATGAGACAGATATTGATATTGATAGCATCCTGTCTGATTATTCACTGTAGGACAATTGGAAGAGCTCTATCCTTTGGTAAACGACCAAAAAATGAAAAAAAATCTCTTCTAATATCATTCTGTAGGCTACTTCTAAGTTTTGAGTGCCAGGGATGGGGCCAGGATTTGCCCGACAGGTGGCCAGACGGGCGGAGGCAGCGACCTGAAGCCCCGACAGCCCCGATGCCGACAAGGAGATGGGGAAGATGGATCTGAAGAAAATGTGATCAAGAACATAAAGAAAACAAAAAAGAAAAACTGTAGGGGTTCTAGACCATATCGGGGATAACATACATATTATCGAAACACTTGGACTACCCTATGAAACAGCCAAACTTTGGTCCGTGAGTGGCTCACAAACTGACCGTACCGCATGACACACATTAGAGAACAGTAACTAGGCTTAGCGACATGCGATGAAATTTTCGACCTCCACATGAACAGTGTTCTCTGCCTACATGTTTTGTGGTAAGGTTGGCAGGACATGTGCTTTCTAGCAATGTGAAATGGAACTGCTGAAGATCCTGGAGTACCTATACAGCGCGCGTAGCGCACCGAAAAATTTGGGTTCTTATTTGAGAAATTGTCCTCCCTCAGTCGCCGTCGGGGACTGCCTGCATACTCTATCGTATGATTAAGACTCCCCGATGGGGCTCCCCGCCCCCACCTGGCGCCATCCCTGTTGAGTGCTCAGTGTCTCTTCAATCTTTTTCTCTTCCCCTAACCCATAAATCCCCCGACTAAGAGATTTTCCCCCGACTGGCTTCAGAGGTGGGGGGGCAGTGCCCCCCTGCCCCCCCCTTTGAACACGCTACTGATAGGTAGAGTGGAAAACAATGGAAATGGAAAGCTTGACTCGACAGTATTTAAGCTCAGTTGACCGCGTTCTACCACATAGGCCTCAATGGCTCAGTGGTCAGAGCATCCGCCTTGTATGCGGGAGGTCGCTGGTTCGAATCCTGCTTGAGGCTAAGTTTTCCATTCTCAAATAAATATCCTCTTTCAGTATAAGGCAAGTGCTTTGTTAGAGGAAAAATGGCCTAAGGTCTCTATGCGACTATTTAATACAGCGTTGATTTGACTCATTCATATAAAGTCGCTACGTCACTCTTCCTACTCAATACTACATGGGACGCGTTCCTATGACTTAACAATGGAAAGCTTGACTCGACAGTATTTAAGCTCAGTTGACCGCGTTCTACCACATAGGCCTCAATGGCTCAGTGGTCAGAGCATCCGCCTTGTATGCGGGAGGTCGCTGGTTCGAATCCTGCTTGAGGCTAAGTTTTCCATTCTCAAATAAATATCCTCTTTCAGTATAAGGCAAGTGCTTTGTTAGAGGAAAAATGGCCTAAGGTCTCTATGCGACTATTTAATACAGCGTTGATTTGACTCATATATATATATATATATCTATATATATATATATATATATATATATATATATATATATATATATATATATATATATATATATATATATATATATATATACTTAAAAGAGTTAACACAATGTACTGTTCTGTACTGTACTCTATCTGTGAATAAATTGTAGTTAACATCTGTTAATATAGGTACTGTAAATGTCATGTATGGAATACTGTTCAACTAGTCTGATTTGCCTTATATTTTCAGAGCATCAGGGAAACATGACTAGAGAAGCTACAATTTTGGCAGATGTAAGATGGGTTCATTACTTGTCTCAGCAGAAAATAAATTGCAAAGGCTTTGGCTTGTCATCAGATAGATCATAATCCTAAACAGTAAGTGCCGTATCCTGACATGATATGAGAAATTAGAATAAAGTGGAATTGGTACAGTATTTAAAAATGACTCGTAGCCACGGGGGAAGGTACGATAGCTATGTACATGTACTGGCCCACTCTTATGCCCCACATAACCCAAGTTAGTAAAAAAAGAAATACTGGTTTTCCACAACACATCTCTGTCTTGCATTATTTTCCGGCAGTGGGAGTGATTTTAACACTGTACATGGATAATGTCTTAATTGCAACATTTAGACCAACATTATGGTACTGTACAGTACCAAAATGTCTTGAAAGTGTCATTTCTTCATCTTGTCTTGAACAGTTCCTTGCAATTTCCACCTGGACAATTACCCCCTGAACAAATTTCCTAGTGGGAAAAGTTGTCTGATTTGTGATGGGTTTAGTTGTCCCATCTGAATCACTGCTTTGAACACACTACTGTATAACAAATACTGTGGATCTATGAAAAATTATTCCTCAAATATAAAATTTGAGGGAATTAGTGATGGTTACTTATTGCACCAAATTTTTGGACCATTTGGGAGTGGAACCTGATATCCTTTGATTTTGTGCTTTCTGTTATGTAGTATGATGGGATTAGTGAATGTCGTTGCTAGGTGCGTAGTTAGATGTGACATGGAGGGGGTTCTGAATTTTTTTTAATTTGACAAGTGTGATCCGAACGTATATTTCGGAACATTCCGCTAGCTACTGTACTGTGTATCATACTCCTACTCAAAACAGAACTTTTGTTAATTTTTTCAGCTAACAGAGTGAGGATACCTGTACTGTAAGCGTGCCATGGCTGAGTTCATCGTTATAGAATTAACTCTCCTTTACAGGGAGAAAGATAGGCATGTACAGTAAGTCAAAGTGCATATTTTAGTTAATAATTTTTGTACTTTAACATTTTCCCCTGGTCATTTTGTGTTAAGGGTAATTGTTTCCATTAGAACAGATGGTCGCCCAGTTCACGTACATGTCGTTGTTGACTTCAGACATTGTACTCTGTACTTGGCACAAGTTCCTTATATTGCAGCACACCATACCTTCAAATTTTGTGGAAAATTAGGATAATAACATGGATTTTCTTGTTCAGTTTAACAGTGTTTAGCTGCATTCCTCCATTGCCCAGCAGTTCACAACCACCCCTCGCTCTAATTTGGATTCAGATTGGTTCAAAATGATACTATTAAATTTGAACATAAATTTCAATATTGATATTTTTTTTTTTTCGTTCAGAGCAGAGTACATCATGCTTTGATGAATCCCCTGCCCACAAGTTCGGAGCAAGAAAATCAGCACTGGGTCTAGTGCAGTGGTCAGAACTGTAGTTTGTTGGGCAGGTCCCCATTGCCTTCAATATAGCCAATAAAAGAGGAATATTGTTAGCAAAACCTGTTCTTACAATCACATAATCCACCATTACTGCTGTACTGTACCATTCCCTTGGAGAGTGCAGCAACAAGTGTCTTTTATAATTTCTTTGACGGCTTGCATTGGGCGAGTGGGTTTAACAACAAGCTGACCCTGCAGGCAAGTACTGGAAAAAGAATTTGTATAAACCTGAGCTTATACTGTAGGTTTTAAATGTTAACTGTGAGTGGGTTTACAATCTTTTTGTGTGTGTGTTCTTGTTTTATTTATCAGTAATATAAGTGAAATAGTAAGTAAAATCTTGTACAATATATCACTTTAAAATGTTTTAGACAATATTGTGACATAATGTTTTTGATATTGCCCTGGCACAGGTCATCGTGAAGCAACAACCTACAGTACTGCACCTCGGAAACTGGCTCTGTAATGTAAGGAGGGATCAGACTAAGACCGAGAAGCCTAGAGAAGAAACCCCATATCCAGCAAAGTTGGTTTACACTACAGTTTGGACCTGACATTGATCAGGTAGATAAACTATTTTTATTTTCTTTGTTTGTGATTTTGTTCCATCTACGGTTCAAATGGGAGGTCTGGAAGGGTTTGGTGGCGTGGAAGAGGTTGTAAAGCAATCTACTGTACCATGAAATTTGTTCTGCATATTAAACCATATTTTAAGAACTAGCTGCACACTGTTTGACCTTGCCTGATTCAAGGCAGGTCAGTTTCACTGATCTTATGTAACCCCCCTATTGATGTTTCTTCATGCCTAGGCCTGCATCTAAATTGCGCAGTGGACCTTATACTCTTTGCATGTCTTTGTGCCTTGATTTTGATATGCACCTAATCTACAGTTTTTTTTTTATCAGGGACCTGCGGAGTTGGTGTTGTTGCATTTTAACAACTAAGATTTTACCTTTAAGAAAAGACCGAACACGATTTTATTTGATTTCTTCTCGCTCCTGTTACGTCCTTCCGTTATAAATTTCTGAAACCTTCTGCACACATTTTAAATATTACAATTTTACAACGCCGATGAGGCGCGATATATGTTGGGTAAGTCTGCGTCACACACTGCATTTATTATAACAGACGCATTAAATCAACCGTTAATATAGAATGTGTCTCAGACTCAACTCACTTACTCATAGAAATCTTCTTAGTAACAGACGCGCTAATTCACCCGTTAATACAGAAGACGTCACAGACGTGACGCGACTTACGCACAGAACAACCTAAGCAACAGACGTGCCAATTCAGCTGTTAAAATGGAGGGCGTCTCAGACGCGACACACACAATAACCTTCTAAACACTTCAGTAGGGTGCGATTAGCTTCAATCACATCAGTCAACTAAGAAGTTGCTTTTAGGTAACAGCGCCCTGATTTAACATCCTATCCATGTTTGATTGTGGGTTTTCTCTTTGCCATTAACCCATTTTTATTGGTATGCCGGGGAGGGGGCTGAAAAAAGTATGCTTTTTTTCCATGTGAAAAAGGCCTGAAAATCAGATCGACCCCTCACCACACTACTGTGCAGGCTATAAATTTATTCCCTCAGTTTGTGCAGTTTATCCAAACGAAAAAAGGAGTGCATTTGGTTGAAGCTGAACCCTTTGAGTTCCAAATGTTGTCACAACTGTTTAGTGTAAACTAATTTTGACGAATCCAAGCAGCCAGTGAAGGTGAGTTTTGTACCGGACGTTTTCCGTACGTACCAGTTTTCTCTACGTGTCTGATACGTTTTCCACCCGTCGGTATTATATCAGGCAAAGGTTTTATTAACGTCGTTTACGTCTAAAAAACGTTTCTAAAACGTCTCTAAATAACCTTTTGAAAACGTATGAAAAGTCCACAAAAACACGTGCTAAAAACGTAGTGAGAAACGTTTTGCAAACGTAAGTGGTTACGTTTTACGAACGTTTAGAAAACGTTTTTGTGTTAGCTGGGTAGTCGGATAGTATCCATTAAAACTCGATTTGTCTTCGCACTTCTGTGAAGAAAACGAATTGTCTCCTTCACCGTAGCAGCACAGCTTGGCAATGTACTTTGACTGTCTGAGAGGCGACAAGGTTGAGAGAGTGACTGGCGCAATGGTAGTAATCAAGTAAGAATGCAGCCTGTTTAACTCGACATGGCTGCTGCACCATCATACCCTTGTTTATCTCATTAAGGGTGACGTAGCCATATTTTCTCCAGATATCTTTAATTCCGCCATTGGTTACACGTTGTCTACAACACCCAACTTCTTCTTTCAACTGTTTAATGGCTCCCAGTAAATTCAAAACTGCAAATGGCATCTCATGCATTTCAAGTTTAGAACCGTTGATATTTGCAAACCTAAGAGCAATTGTGATGAGTTCTGCACTTCTGTTAGATCAAGTATAAACTAACTGACAGGTAATCCTGTCTGATCAGCAAACTGCTCAATTGACCATGAAATGGTCTTGCAGCAGATGTTTGCCTAGCCTTTGTATTTCTACAAAGTAGTCTATTTACGCTTGAGAGAGTTCTTTTACACAAGATGTCCAGAGCAGGGAAGTGAGGAAGCCTTTTAGTGGTTTTTTGCAGTGTACAGTTCTGAAAAAAATCCGCCGGGCGGCGGATATTGGAGTATCGGCAAGAACACAGCATGAGTACTAATAAAATTCCAGATGGCCGAATAAAAACCTAGATCAGCTGTAATTCTGCTAATATCTGCGGACTCCGACAGAAGACATACAGCATGGATAAAACCATAAATGAACAAGGAGGGTTTTTCATTAGGGAGGAAAATTTACAATTTCTGTCATAAAATATGTTTTTCGGCAATGAGCTAAATCTCTTACGATAGTGTGTGGTCAACTGCCTAGAGGGTATGTCACGGTCATGTTTGGGGTACGTGGGTGCATACATTCACATCATCAACAATTAAATGGACCATCGGACTGACCAGGAACATAGCCCCACCCAATAATATATTACAATGATGCATTGCAGGCTCAGGCGACTTCCCAATATGGTTGATTTTGAATAGTTACTTAGGTGTGCGCCTTGAGTTAATGAAAACACGCCCATAACTCAAGTGTAATGGTAGTCATGTTTCATCCACCATCTACCCCTACCTATCCCTCAGAGTCAGAATCACAATTGGACTCGACTTGTACTGTTTCAGCGAAGCCTAAGCCTGTATACAGGTGAAAGTACAACGGATGGTACAGACATGTACGTCTTAGTTACATCAAATGCAGTACACATTAAGCATATCTGCTTCCCTCTGGCTCCTTTCACGTTCAATGCTATTATGTTTTCTTAATATACTGTGACGTATATTAATGTTAATCACTAGTATTCTGAGGTGGAAAAATAAACTTGAACTTGAACTTGAACTTGAACATATTATGCACCGTTGTTAAGGAAAAATACCGTGTATTGTGTTGTAATGGGAGTGCGCATAAATGTACGAAATGCAGAACAGATACCGAGTAGCATACTTTAATCATTATTTGCTAAATGCACCCAAGGATACTCCCAGTTCCCATGATCCCTTTGGTGCCTTTAGCAATGCTTAAAATCTGCTATTTAGCCCTCGAGCACGGCTGTGCGTTACGTTATATGCCTTAGCCATGTAAAGCAACACACGGCTAGCCCCGCTCGAGGGCTAATACGGAATACGGATTTAGGCTTTTCAAGCATATATTAAACGTTTCATGCACGTTTACTCACATGAAACTATTGAAATGCAATGAATGTTCGAGTTTCACCTTCAAACTATAAATTTTTGCACCTTCTGAAAAAAAAAACCCAGAAACTCACATGAACTTAAAAACCACAGGTCTTGTAGAAAAACCAAGGGGTGGCAACACTACTCGAATGTCTGCATGATAGCAGTTTGTACCGTGCTTGTTGAGCAATTACAGTTTGCTAAATGCTCCGGGCATTATAATGCAAAGAATGATTTCTCCAAAGGTTAAAGAATTTTTTAAATATTTCATTTTCCAAACTTTTTTAGCCCTACTGTTTTTTGAGTGAACGAAACTGAATTTTAGAACGGCTGCAAGACTCTAATTTCATGATTTTAGTACTGGGACCGACTTGGCTTGGGGTTGGGGCCGACTTGCTTGGGGAGACTTGGCTCGGAGGCGACTTGACTTGGAGACGACTTGGCTTGGGGCCGACTTGGTTTGGGAACGACTTGGCTTGAAAGCGCTTGGCACGCTAATATTTGAACGCAACATGTTCTTATTTCACTTCCTGATATATGAAACGGTGGCACACCGTCAGACAGTGCCAATATGTTCACCTATTTCTACTTGACATGCTAATATTTCTTTGTAACATGCTTTTATGTACCTCTGACATATTGATATACAACTGTAAGATTGATATTAATATTGAAATATTGATTTTTATTTGTGACATTTTGATATGTGTCTCTATCACACTGTTATTTAACCTCTGATGTTTTGAAACGGTTGGCGCACCGTCAGTCAGTGCCAATATGTTGACAGAGTTATCAAAATTTTACGAGCTTCTTACACGTGCTTACTTTCTCTTGATAGGTGAACATCTAAATGTAATATGTTGATATTTATCTCTGACATGTTGATAATAAATTATAACATGTTGATATTTATATTGACATATTGATGTTAATTTGTAACATGTTGTTATCCGTCCCGGCATATTGATATTTATTCTAACATTATGAAACACATGGTGTTCCGTACATATGTGGTACTTTTTGTCAAATTATTGCTAAATATTGTTTTTTTTTTCTGGATTTATGCAACTACGGCATACTGCTTTTGGGGACTTTGTAGGAATTTTCGGAGGGTATGCCATATATATAGGAAGCCGGGTGCTAAAGGTAAGGTCCACTGTCAAATGTGCCAGATTAAAATATTCTTCCGTCACCAATGTTAAATGTGGCGGATTAAATGCCTTCGTCACCCACTTTTGAAAAACCAAAACCTCTTTTTTATGAGACTGCTGAAATATCAATTCACTTCTTCCATATACGAGCTCCAAAACTGGCATAAATGTAGCACCAAATTACATTGACGGGTCATTAACTATACAGGAATTTCTTCAAAGAACAGGAGGACACTTACTACCGTCAAGAAGAGGCTCTGGTCAAAAATTATTTTTGTCCCGTTTTGGCAGGTATTTGAGAAGAAAATGGTACATAAAAGCATTTTATTGATACAAGCATTGTGCATATAAGGTTTTAGGATTATCTTGTATAACATTTATTCAGTTGCAGAAATTTTTATGTATTACATGGTATTTTTAGGTAAAAATGTTTTTGTAAATTTCATTCATTGTCATTTATTTATTTCGTCTACACAAATCAATTCGGAGGTAAAGGATAAATATAGACAGGAAACTAGAACAAACCAAAAGTTTAACGGGCTAGTAACCTAAAAGCAAATATTACTTGACTTTTTCTTCACCAAAACCTCCACACGACGGCGGGGTAAATAAACAGCCCACAGAGGAAAGTAACTTACAACACCTTTGTTGTATTTTATGACCTCAAAGAAAGGTGTTGATAAAAAGAGAGAATAAAGTTCATTTTTGTTCAAGTGAAACCTTAGTTGTTGGCTTAACCACGTCAATACTTGCAAAAAATACATTCTATTGGGCATAATTGCAACTCTTTTGGTAACGTATGCGTATGTTAGTCTGGTATCCACGAAAAACGAGCTGTGTATATCAATATGTCAGAAGTGTTTGCATGGGTGCCCATTTCAATGCTGTATGATCTTACCTTCACAGACCACACCGGCGTTTGTCCCGGTGCGAAAATTATTGTATTGATATCTTTCATGTCTGCATGACAAGATGGACGTCTCGTTACCTCGACACTGAACGTCTCTCATCCAAACAACTGCAGATTCTTTCCAGGAATAGTCCCAGGAGATGCGCGTAGCATTGTCATATCCTAGCTGACGGCATACTACCCTGGCATCGTTCAAGTCCCATTCTTCATCTCTAGACACGGCTCCCCACCGGTTGTAATAAAGGATTCTGACCCAACCGGACAGGTTGTTAGGTCCATCAGTAAGACGGATTCCCTGCATTCCGGACCCTGAATTTTGTAATAAATGAACACAATTTTTGTAGGTAATCACCACAATACTTAATAGCTTGTTTCGAAGTGACTGAATTCCATACAGTGTGGTATTACTGGTGTAATTAAAATACACGTAGTTATTCGGTAGGACGCTAATGCAAGGTCTTCACTTTAGAATTGGTATCACTACCTGAGAGCAAAATTTCTCATCTTAAACCGTGGATAAATTCTCAAACACGTCGACGGCGTTGTGATAGCTGTAAGCGCTTTCTGAAGGTATGGGTCGAATACCCCGTTCAAATGCCTCGGCTGGGTTGCAGGCATCATCCGGTAGGGGACCGAGAGGAAAGTTTTCTAAAGGTCTGGGATGTATGCAATTAAGAATATTAAAGTGAAACAGTGAATACACACATTTTTGTATAAATAACAATTTGACCATTTCTTATTTCCATTTTTCAAATTTGTGTTTATGTAAATATGTGTGTTTTTCTGATGCCCATCTTGTAAACAATATACTTCATGTATTTCATAACTTGTTCACAGTTATGTCATATCTAGAGGGAAACGTCTTTGCCCTTAATAGAAGTTTAAGATTATTTCACGTCGCTACAGATCAAGAATCAACCAAAGTTTTTGATACGAGGGTCTAGCCTTCAGAGATGCAAATTTTTAATGATTTCAGTTCACACGTTTGGTCAAAGCCATACGCGTTATTTGTAAAACATGACAAGAAAAATTCTGAAGGGATTATTTCAAAATATAAGCATCATAGTTTGTCACAGTTTACCTATCAATAAATTCAGAAAGAATATAAATCTTGTCTAACAACCAATATCCAAAGGGACGGGGGGGGGGGGGGGGTAATTAGTGAATCAATAAATGGATGATGGGTTATTGTGTGCTGTGACCATAAACTTATTAGAGAGGGAGGTGTAAATTAATACACAAAATTATCCAGTGTACTTAAGTACTGCAGGGTATTATTCTTTTTAATTAGTCTTAATACGTTGGGAGACTTTTGGTAACATCCAATTTTGCCTCCAAATTTGATGTCTAAAAATGGACGAGGAAGCGCTAAACCGGTCAGACTTTTTATTGGCATTGAAAAGAAGCGGGAGGGTGAGGCTCCATTAAATTATAGGCGTGGGGTTATGAGGCAGATCGTGTGGTCCCTTTTGGGGGTCAAGGGCTACTCTCGGTATCTTTTCCACCTGCTTAGAAAAGAAAATCAATTTCATGATGCATGGAGTGGTCTCGTTGGTGGTTACAGAGATAAGCTGGAAGAAAGAATTCAATGGATTATAAAACACTGAAGATATTTCACATGACGTAACGAAGAGATAATGTTTTAAAAGCAGAGCGCGCCAAAGGCACGGAAGAAACTAGCTATTTATCACTTACACTACTATTTCCTCTTTTAGTTTACTACAGGTCTAAAATGCCCGAATCTTTGTTTCTGTGCTGTGGGTAAGGTCTTGAATGAATTTATTCACCTGCCTCGACAAGCACAATTTTTCGGAACAGGTTCATAACTAATTTCTGATAATGATTATTCCCGGCTGCTGTATGGAATTATTGGTTATCTAGAAAACGTTCTCCTCCAAATCAAGATAGTAGCAAAATATCAACAAATTGGCCTTTCGATCATATGTACTTGAACTCTTTCGAAATCATCTGATTCATTATTACTAGGACTTCAAATGAGTAGATCATTTAGACACGACACAGGACTGGAATTTGAAAAAAAAAATGGATTAACGCAGATGAGGTGTACTTACCAGCAAAATTGAAACGAACCGAACTATTTATTGACACAAGGAATCTTTCCGAACTTTACAATACCTCTGATAGCACTATTTGGTAGGCCCGACCACGGACTGATGCCGGCCACTCCGGCGGTAGGACAGAGAAGTGTCCGGTGGTTCACCGGAGGTCCGCCGATGGCGGCGACGCTGATTGGTTAAATGCTGTATGATAACATGCAACTTTTCGTCAAGCGATCGGACCTCCGATGGCCTTCCGTCGGCCTTTTGGCCAACGGCGGACCCCCGGGTTTTGCTATCAGGGGCGCGTACGTACCCATATAAATCAGCTTTAAGCATAGGTAGGGCAAAATATTGCAACTTAGCCACCAGTTTGGATGTGGGTAAAAATTCACGGCCTGAATAATTCTGAAAAATCAAAAATACTCTTCGACCCTATGAGTCTTCTTCCTTGCCTTGGAATCATTCATAGACCCGGCTTTAACTTAGGCGAAACCCCTGGTGGGGGAGGGGCAGTTCATGGCACTATTTAAGTGGAGCACCATGTGGCGTGTTCACAAACGGGCGAACCCTTTCTTTTTCACCTGTACATGAGTGCTATCCTGGAGGAGGGTTCTGAGGAAAAGGGTGCATGCACCTAAGAGTATTTATTAACAAGAGACCAAGGTCAAAATGGCGGAATGTCCCACCCATGGATGCAAAGTTAGGTCCAAATTTGCAGTGTCTCAACCAACCAGTCGTTTCTTCCTTGCGTGTATTTTCTCTACCACTTTGCTATTTACAGGGCTCGCTTGCGTATGTGGTGCACGCCGTATCGCGTCTCATAATCATAAAGAAAAAAAAGCGCACTTTTTAAATACAGCACAAATACTTTAGTGCGCGCAAAACGTTACCTGGTTATGTGCAGCACGTAGAAGCGCTGCCCATAAGATTTGGATAACGTTTGTGCGTGCATGCGTGCGCGTCTTTAGCAAAACAAATACGCGTGTGTATGAATGCCCAAGCACGCGTTGACCTGTGCGTCCTTTTGCTAGTCACACAACCTACATACAAGTTATATAGAAACAAGTTGCGTTCGCGTTCAAATAAGAGCTGCGTTCCCTTTGATCTTACAAGCAGCTGTCTACTCAGTAAGTGTGAAATTCTTTTCGTTTGCCGATTAAATATGCAGCATAGGATTTGCAGTTCAGTGAGACACACGAAGGAAGTGCCTATATATTATCTATGTTAGACGACTAAAGCCTCATTCGTAATTGTAGCGCAGGGTATCGTAGTGAATCATGTTGGTAAGGTAAAGTTTGGCTACCTAAAAGTTACATTAACGCTGTATGCGTTAGTAATGTGTCAAACGTGGACAGAAACTGACGTTAAGGATTACACAGTCTATGCGTAAGCAAGACGGCTCAGTAGACAACTAAGTATCTCTTACCTTCGCTTTGCGGCTCTAAAAGTTGAAAATAAATCTCATATATTGGCGACATGCCACTAATTTGTAGCTCCAACTCTTACATAATCGAACTAAAGTAAAGTAGCGTTTCTACAGCAACAAAATTAATGTTGTAAGTTTACTATTCCGGAATTGCAAGAGAGAATATACCTCTTCTTAATAGACGGTGAGCCGAAGCCCAAAATTCGCTTGTTTCGTGATCCCTCCCAGGGAAGTATTTGTAAAATTGCTCAAAAATCGTAAAAATATATAACTAAGATGAAATTACCTGTTACCACGTGCAAAAGTTGCACATTTTGTAGATATTCAGTGAAATATCACCCAAAATTTTTAAACTGTGCTGTCCACGAACATGACATAAGATTGCGTAATAATTCGAGTTAGCAACCAATAGCAGATCGACTAGAGCACCACATAACCTTGATGGGATGAAATATTACGGAATTATGTATATACACCCTCAATAACACAGTTGCTAAACTCTCCTAGCTCGCAAGATTCTGTGCGTAAAAATCATTAAAAATTGGATGCATGGAGCTTACTTTTGAAGGTTAGCTGTGCCTATTTCCAAGCCTGCTGGGAAACGTTGAGCATTGCATTTCTGTTTGGAAGGATCTCACCTGCAGTGAGACCGTAGCAGCTAAGAACATGATGCAGCAATAACCATATTCGCCAGTCATTTCGCTAAACCAGTACGCAATGTTACACCTATTGCTAGACATGGCTTGTTTAATACAGCCTGCAGTCTACAGTGAGTGCGATACACGCTTCACTATACAGTGTAACGTTCAGACTCACAGCGCAACGGAGACGAAGGCAGAGACACATAATTTGACTTTGTCAGTGTATTTACATGGGAGTAATTGCAGATTACCCCTGCATACAGCATATGAAAGTCTGGGATAAGGTAAGATGACGGATTCTACGCAAAATTGTAATTTGAAAATGACTTACCAATGTTTCTGACTAGATTCTTACACCACTATTCTTTGGATATGAATGAGGCATCTTAGTAACTTACTATAAGACCCTATGATAATACACAGTCAGAAGTCAATTTGTTTTTGTGTGAGGCTACACGGATACTCAGTAAATATTCAGTTCTCTCACTACGATATCTTTGAGAGGCTACAGGGATACACCGTAAAAAAAATCAAGGCACCTTCATATTGTGTAGCCTATGAAGGTTAACTTCTCTTGAGAGGCACAAAGATACATAGTCAGGATTGTGGTTCCTTTTAGAGACTACAAATATTATAAATAGTCATGATAGCTGATTGCTGGATTCCCTCGCTCGCAAGGCTTGTTGCAAATAAGTAAACACCTTAGACCAGGTTCAGCTCCCAAATGACCTACACACCCTCTTTAAATGGCAGAGTAATTGGCAAATGCATTTCAGTGTCAAGAAATGCTTTGCTATGAGGGTCACTCACTCGAGGAATCCTAAACTTTTTGCTTACTCACTAGGTAACGAAATCTTGGAGTCTACTGATTGCCATACCTATCTTGGAGTTGACATCTCTAACACCCTTTCCTGCAACAAGCACATTAATCGTACCACTTCATCTGCTAATAGGTCCCTAGGTTTCATTAAAAGAAATCTGTGCTCCTGTCCAAAGAGTATTAAAGCCAATGCCTATCTTACCCTTGTTTGACCACTTCTAGAGTATTCCTCTTCGGTTTGGGATCCCTACTCTGCCTCCCTAGTTAGTAAAATCGAGCAAATTCAACGTAGGGCAGCTAGGTTTGTCTGTAATGACTACTCCTCTCACAGTAGTGTAACTGAAATGTTGAGGGACCTAGGGTGGGATAGTCAAAAAGACAGAAGAACAGTTAATAGGCTTGTTGCTCTTTTCAAATCTAGATTGGGCCTCCTTGCTTTGCCAATTGCCAACCTCTCACAACCGATCCGGCAGCCTTCTAGGCAACAACACTCGAACAGTTTTTTTTTTTTTCTATTATAAATTCTAATAAGGTCTGCTACAGATATAGCTTTTTTTCTCGCACCGTCAGAGACTGGAACCTTCTCCCCCAGAACATTACAGATCTCGAGGACCCCAAGCAACTCAAGATCTCCGCCTTGAGGTTCCTCAGACGGGAGGACTAACTCGTCCTGCACACATCACCCTGCACGTTTGACTCCACCTAGGAGTGTTGTGCAGTACCTTTCCAGATCCAGATCCAGATACTTAATGTGACAAGTCATAATGAAGTGTTTCATGGACTCATAGGCATGCTGTATATACCATTTGTACAGTATAAAGCAGAGTATGCAAGCTAGCCCTTGACTGTTTCCATGCTATGAACAACTTAAGATAGTAGCATTGTCAGAAAATTATTGTGCGGGACTGGGGGTTGTTAAGAAGGGAGATATCTAACATTCCACTAGGGGGATTCAAAAATATGTTTGGTTTACCATTGAATTTTCCATTTGGGAGGCTTCTGGTGGGAAGGGCATAAGACTTGCAAGGGACACAGCCCCTTTGCTGTGCACCTAGTTCAAGCAGTTATATATTCACCAGCTGCTTTCTGACAGATACCAATTCAAATAAGCTTACCTTTAACTGTTGCAGTTCCAGAAATGTGGTATATCATGAATCAAACAAATTTTAATCATAAGCTTATGGGCCCATTTGTTTTGGGAGAAGGGGCCACAGTTTCTTTTGCCCAAATCTCTGGGACTTTAAAGCAGAATTTTGCCTGAAGTAGGACAAAGTCTGCCTAAATTTTTGGATTTTAAAAAACTTTTTTGGCACAGTGCCCCCCCCCCCTCCCCCTCCCCCTCCCTCTCATGGGTCACATATGATTGTAACAATTCCTTAAAGCTGCAGATTCTTTTTGATTTTGATATTCAGGACTAGTACACATAAAATGTCAAAAACAAGTCTTGTCTGCAAGTAACTGTAGTTTGGAGATTGACCTTTTTCAATTTTTTTAATTGCAGCCCCAGAAGCCAACACACCTGCTGGGATGGAGATGCCTACTGTAGCAAGAGAGCAACCAGCTGAGAGTTTAATTTAAGAAGGAGGGGTAGTCGTCATGTATTTAAATACTCCTACATTTCATCCTTTTGTATCCACCTACTTTGAGATTTGAAGAGGAACAATTTTCTTTCAAATATTGGGACTGTAGGGACTCAAATATGCCATGATATAGTCATATAATTCTGAAGATGATGTGAAGATGTGATGCTTTCAATTCGTGAAATATGAAGCAGTGCAAAACAAAAAAACAAAAAAAAAAATAAAAATCCTCGCAAGACTGGTGGTGCATTTCAATTGATGTGGATTACACCAAGAATCCACCAACTATCGTGAAATGGCACTCACAGGGCAGGCACTCATTTATCTGTGAAAAAAAAACTGCTGTTTGTACAAAACAGGAGAGTATCTTTCAGCAAAACTTGCTAGACTGGAAAATATAAGGCAACAGTCAACAATTTATTGTTATACGATCTTTTTAAACTCTATGATTTTGTTTAACCAGAAAGCCCAAAGGCTTAGTGATTCCTTGCCGAATGGGGATGCTTTGTTGCACTGAGGTTTATCCCTCAAATTTACAAGTATCACAAGTATTCAACATCCCTGTCTTGAAATATCATGTTTTTAAATGCATTTGGTCTTTGACCTCTGATGACCTCTGACCTCCAATGGAACTTGGATCTTGAAAATTCTTGGTAAATTTTGCTTTTTGACCTCTGTTGACCCCAGATGATGATCTTGGGAATTCTTGAGAAATTTTGCCTTCTGACCTTTTGTGACTCCAGATGACACTCTTGGGAATTCTTGCTTTTTTACGTCTGGTGACCCCATGACAATCTTGGGAATTGTTGAGAAATTTTACTTTTTGACCGCTGCTGACCCCAGATGACGATCTTGGGAATTCTTGTGAAATTCTGCTTTTTGACCTCTGGTGACCCCAGTAACAATCTTTGGAATTCTTGGGAAATTTTGCATTTTGACCTCTGTTACCCCATATGATAATCTTGGCGATTCTTGGGAAATTTTGCTTTTTGACCTCTGGTGACCCCATATGATGATATTGGGAATTCTTGGGAATTCTTGGGAAATTTTGTTTTTTGACCTCTGGTGACCTCAGATGACCTTTGACCTCTACCAAAAACAATAGGGTCCTTCCTCTCAACATGATAAATCTTTATACTAAATATGACAAGGGTCCTTCACTACAATCTTGAGAAATTGTGATTACAAGGTTTTCAGTTTTTTACTTCCGGTGACCTCAAATGACCTTTGACCTTTACCAAAAACAATAACGTTCTTCCTCTCAACATGACAAATCTGTATACCAAATATGAAAAGTGTCAGTCATTGCTATCTTGAGATATCATGATTACAAGTGATTTACAAGGTTTTCGCAGTTTTACCTCCGGTGACCTCAGATGACCTTTGACCTCTACCAAAAACAATAGGGTCCTTCCTCTCAACATGATAAATCTATATACCAATTATGAAAGGTGTCGGTCACTGCCATCTTGAGATACCGTGTTTACAAGCCGTTTATGAGGTTTTCGCAGTTTAACCTCCGGTGACCTCAGATAACCTTTGACCTCTACCAAAAACTATAGGCTTCTTTCTCTTGACATGACAAATCTGTATACCAAATATGAAAAGTGTCGGTCATTGCTATCTTGAGATATCATGTTTACAAGGTTTTCGCTTTTTGACCTCTGGTGACCTCAGATGACCTTTGACCTCTACCAAAAACAATAGGGTTCTTTTTCTTAACATGACAAATCTATATACCAAATATGAAAAGTGTCAGTCATTGCTAACTGGAGATATCGTGTTTACAAGCAAGGCGTCACATACACACATACACACCCTCCCACATACACACACACATACGCACCCACACAAGAATCAAAAAGACACATGGTCGACCATCATGTTGGTTTCCATCATTGTGGTATCTGACAAAACCTACTGTAATGTGGGTGTTAGTAAAATATGAACATTACAGTATGCTATGGTATGTATGTAAGTTATTAACTTTATGGGCAGCCTTTTTATGAGTAAAGGGTGCGTGCTGCTGAAATGCTAGAAGGTAACTGACATAGAACAGTGTTGTTAAGTGATTATGGGTAAAATTTTTATGTTCTAACCATCATTTGTGTAGTTCATCTGATATTCTACCTGATTATAAGAGATACTGATATTTTCAAATTTCAATGAACTAACATTGTTTGTCAACATTAGTCCCAATTTGTTCTTATCCTGTAAGTACTGTTACTTCAGTTGCTATGGAAAAATTATGCCCACCAACCAAAACATTGAGTTTGTCTGAATTCTCAACATTTTGGCAAATTTCTCCATAAAAGTCTTAAAAAATTGTATTCTTTATTCCCTCAAATACCTGTTTGCACAATCTGAAGCTTTCACTTTGTCTGTATTCTGTGCTTACACTTTTGTTGCTAGGGAAAGTAATCCTTAGCAACTAGTTAATGAATTGTCATTGAGACATTGTCATTTCAAGTGTTTTCTCTTACTTTTCTGTGGAAAAGGTAAAGACATGTATCTTTCATTCCAACAACTGGGAGTTTTTTAGTTCTGTTGCTAGGGACAATTTTCCGTAGCAACGGCAAAAGTGTACTTCTCATGAAAATTTTCAAAAATGTGCATAAATTATTTTCCATGTTGAAAGGTAAATGGCATTTCTTCTGTTTTTTTCATAATTGTAAGTTTAGATTTTGTCTTTGTTGTGCTTTTTGAGTACTGTTGCTGGGGAAAGTTCTCCTTAGCAACGAAAAAATGTATATTTCATGATGATTTCCAAAAAAATGTGCATAAATTATTTTCATGTTGAAAGGGAAATGACATTTCTTCTGTATTCCCATAATTGGAAATAAAGATTTTGTGTTTATTCTGCTTTCTGACTACTGTTGCTAGGAAAAATTTTCCTTAGCAACCAAAATGTGTTTTTTCGGGTAATAAATAAAGAAAAAAGGATGTAAATGAGAATTCTTTTGAAAAGCAAATGACATTTTTTCTGTATCCCCATCATTAGAAGTTTTGATGTTGTGTTTATTCTGCGCATAAACTACCGTTGCTAGGGAAAAATTTCCGTAGCAACCAAAATAGTGTATTTTCCGTGATTACTCATAAGTGTGCAACTTTGGAAAGTGATCACATGTAGAATATGTCTTAGTACATCAATCCCAATGTATCTAGGCCATTTGTAAGTACTTCCGGGGGGGGGGGGGACTACGGAAGTCAAGAGATAGAGCACTTTTAGACCATTGGCCCACCGCCTATAAGTTACGAAAAGTACCAAAATGTTGTCGTCATGTTTCGCCCACTAACTCCGCACAACGCAACGACTGGCCGTCGGAGACTGAACATAACCTCTTGCTTTCAAATTCGCCAGAATTTTGTACAGGGCATGTATTGGACCTTTGCCTCGAGTCAATAAATACTCTCAGGCATGCACAGCTTGGCTTAGGTGCAAATTGTGCATTTGTTGGCAAAGTTCATGTGACTTACAAATTTTTATTATTTAGTGTTATTCTTCCTATCTTTTTGGCTGGGCTTAGGTCAAGAGGTGCTGTCTAAGAGTAGGGATGACTTTCTATAATCTTTGAGATTTTTTGTCTTTGTGGGGCCCGTGGCTTACATGCAAAATGGTGTCATGTCATCAATGGTAATGCTTGTTAGCGTTAATAAAATAAATTATACATTCATGAACCTCATAAGTCAGTGTTCTTTTTCCTACTTTGGCATGACATAATTGAAGGGGATGTTGCTCAGGGGACGGAGGGCAACTTCACCCTTTGAGAAGTTTCCTTGTTCTAAGTTTTCTTAGATCGGAAATGGTGTGCCGTTTGGTAAGGCATTGGACTGGTAGCATGATCTGAAATTTTAATTATTTACTGAATTTCAACGCTGTGAAAAGACACCCCTAAAAGGCTATTACCCGGTGCGGGCTTCCCCCAAGGGCCACTGAGACAGCCACCATCGGTGGGCGCGTAGCCGTACCATAGGCCTTGCAAGAAAGTGGTTGACCGACATGTATCCCAGATAAGGGAGAAATGACACAATTTAGACCAAAAAGTTGCATTGCACATTCCTTACTGTGGAAAAAATAGTGTAGTCACCCTGATTTGAATAAGTTTATCTTGATACCCTGCGTCGTTAAAGGCCTTTGGGAATCATGTGACAATATGTTTCTCACTTAATTATAAAATTCACGCATAGAGTAACTCCATGGTATAACTCGAATATGTAATATTTATGTTCTAACATATTACGAAACATACTTGAAGTGAAATTAGAGTATATTTAAGTCATTAAGCTGTTATTTAAAATATTGTTGAGGTGACTGTCTTTGTCCTTCAATTGAAGTTTTTTACCAACTCCTGGAATTTAATAATTTTAGACAATCATAGGCTATTTTATCTTTAGCTTTAGCGTATATGCTGGTGTATTCAAGGAGTATATCTTTTAGGAGGAAGATGGTTTATTCGTTGGCAAGAGAACACCGCATAAAAACTAATCCATGGCAGGTTCCCGATGCCAAAACTTGGGGAAAAGGGAACCCTTATTTGCAATTTGCCAGGTTTGGGGAACTTGAAATCATAATTTGGAGTGCAAAATTTTAAGCATGTAAGTATTTCTTTTTCTCAAGTGGGCCATCTTAAATTTACGATTTGGAAGTCTAAGGAGCAACTGCTCCTTGCCACAGTAGGCTACTGCCTAGCATCAATTATTGCTAGGCCAAGATACGACCAGAATTTGGAATCTGAAGGATATTTAAACTTATGCAAATTAGGTACACTGATGTTACGATGATTCTTCAGGAATTTTAGTTTTACATTTCTACAGCCTTAAGGGGGTTATGGTGATGAAAAGAAAACTTTGCAATCTGTTTCAAGTAAACCCTACAATTCCTGGACAAGTAACAGTACTTGCAACAGCTATCAATACCAAGCACACAACACAGTGCTTCTGTTAGGCAATCTAACTGTTGGTACAAAATGCTTCTTGTTTGCATGTGTGCGTATTTAAATACTGTATACACTTACCCTGACAAGCCACACCGGCATACTTCCCGATGGAACAACTGCCTTGTCTGAATCTTTCATGCCTGCATGACGAGATGGACGTCTCGTTACCTCGGCACTGAACGTTACTCATCCAAACAATTTTAGGGACCCGTCTCGGTGAGAACGTGTAGATTTGGGTGGCTTTGTCATATCCTAACTGCCGACATACCACCCTGGCATCGTTCAAGTCCCATTGGTCATCCCCACACACAAATCCCCACTGGTTGTCATACAGGATTTTTACCCGACCGGATAGACTGTTTGTTGCGTCAGTCAAACGTATTCCTTGTAATCCATCTGAAGTTTGTGAGAAATGAACATACATCTTTTAATATAATTAGCACATATACACATATACTTATTTTCATGTTTCTAAATTCCTGATAGTGTGTTATCATTTGAAATTGTCTTCCAGATTTCTTCTCTGGATTGAAATCTGTACCCCAAGGCAAGACTCGCATGAAAACTGAGAAAAGTCCACAACGGCGCCTAAAGCGCTACTTTCAAAGTGTTATGTCCGGGGTCACGTTTCATGCCCCTGGTGGGGACGAGGAGCAATAGCAAGTATTTTCCGTTAGAATTTCTGTGGTATTTACAGATTAAAGACCATCAAAACACACCATTTTGCTTCCTTTAAATGACATTCGATTCATGCTAAAACAATCACAAAAATGTCCATTAACTTTCACAATTATTTCACCAAAAGAGAAGGAAATTCACGTAATCAGTCTGATGTGTATTCGTTTACGTGCGTATGAGTGGGTCTGTGTGTGTTTTTGACGTTTACCCTGTAAAGACGTTATTGCAGGATAAAAGGTATAGGTACTTTTCGTTCTTGGTATACAGTTTTCGATATCAAGAAAAAAGAAATCTATCAGTGTTTTGGGTAGACGCCAAAGGGCATGTGAAGTCTTAAACGGTGAAAAACCAAACCTTTGTTAACATGAGAAAAGAACCATATTTCACCGGGGGAAACACTTTTTACGCACGATATCTCAAGAAGAGTAACAGTGATAGATATCGTCCCTAGCATGTGGATTGCCCACAATAAATACAAGAATGCTAATGTTTTGTTCTATGTGAGACTTTACTCTGGCGTGTTAGAAGCCCAATAGTAGCCTCCCCCATCCCCCATTCACTTACGCACACATGAAAGAATGTGAATTCTCGTCTTAAGATCAGGAAGCATGTTAGTAAGGTCTTTTGGGGTATATAATAGCCAAATTGCACACTTTCGTCAGACGGTTAGAATGATAATCTGAAGAAGGGTGCCGTTGTGTAATATCGTACTTAACATGTAGAAGCTCTATATTTTTAGGCTTAGGTAGTTTTCGTTACGTTTAGAAATATTTAAAGGCAACAGGCAGTCCCCAAATTCCCTTGAAATATTAGCAAATTCTTGCATACCTCCTCTTATTTGCCTAACAAGTACCTCTGAAGATGATTTTGTACATAACTAAGATAAAGCATGGAAAAATTCTTAATGAATTTAACAATTCAGTAATATTGATACTGAAGAGATTGAGAGATCTACGGGAACACTGTCATAGGCCGACCAAGCAACCTTTCAAGATACATAGTACATAGCAAAATCCTCTCATCTCATCTCTCAAAAGGATAACAAAGGAAATGAAACTTCGCTACTTAATACTGCAAAACTGAAAGCATGGATTCTCATCACACTCCTTGCTCAAATAAGAGTTCAACTCACACAGAGGAAACCAACAGTGCCACCAATCGTGGATTATGCTAAATAACAAACCCTTCTTACTAGAGTGACTCAAAGCAGTTTTTTTAATAAACAACGGCCTATCTTTGTCCACATCTTTTCTCCGAAAATGTCACACTGCCTACCCGGCAGAAGGCAAAAATCTAAAAGATTGCCTTGTAAATCAAGGTTTGAGAATATTGGAAAAAATACAGAGGTACTATTAGATACTTTTTTATTGCTCTACTGAAAGCAGGGAGTTGTTATTTAACAACTCCTTGCTCAAAGCAAGAATATTTAAACCCATGCCGCGAATGAGGCTCGCTACTGATGAAGTTGCTGCCATATGAAATATGAGCGAGACAACAGAAACCGGTCTAGCTTGGTCAAAAGAACCAGCTTTCAAAAATATTCACAAACGGCAAATTAAAAGCCAGTAAATCTTTCGCATGAAATCACGTATGACGATTTCAGGCCTTTCCGCACAAACATGTGCGAGGTTCACCGACAGAGAGTAACTTCAGATAGTGCACCGCCTACCCTTCTCTCACTTGATTTATGCTTCGAATGATTCGTCGAATCCCTTTTCTTCGGAAAATGGGACTTGGCCCAGTAAACACGAAACATTTTTGAAATATTTTTTAAGGCGTAAAAATGTTACAGAGAAATATGGAGGAAAAATGTTTTGAAATATTTCAAAAATGTTTTATTAACAGTTCATAAATATTTTCACTAGAATATTTTCTTTTAATGTTATCAAAATAAAACCAAAACATTTCTTTTTCAACAAAAGAAAATGATTTTTTTATGCATATGATTCTTAATTCTTGTGGAAAGCACGCCAAAACTAAAAAAAAACCTCAAAATACTCGTTTTGTATGCGTTTGTGTTGAAATGTTTTAAAAATATTTTGAAGATATTTTTTTCGCATGTTACACTGAAACATTTTAATAATATAAATAAAATGTTTCATAATAACACCCCAATTTGAATTGAAAATAGCCCGAAGTATTATACAGTACTTAGACTATCATGCTATGGCAGATCGGAGAGAAAAAAAAATGTGCTTTTCTTATTGGATCATGGATATTGCAATTATGTTGCTAGATATATTCTTATGATGTTTTAATAATGTTTTTAATACATTCTGGTAACATTTTAATAAATCATTTTTTAAATATTTCGAGCATATTTCTATCGTATCATTCTAAAACCCTAAAAGTAGTAAAAATGAACAATTTCAATTTGTTAAATGGTGTGTAGATTGGTACAAGCATACGGATATAAGTGAGAAAAAATTACAGAGCAAACCATTTTTGAAATGTTAGAAAGATATTTCAGCAACATGTTTTTGTGATGTTTCCAAAATATAAGCAAAAAATTTTCTTGACAACAAAAGAAAATAATTTGCTTAATTAATTTGATTTTTAGTGCTTGTAGAAGGCTCGCCAAACCTGTACAAGCACTTCAAAATGCTCATTATGTATGTTTTTGTTTTGAAATGTTTTTAAAATATTTTGAAGATATTTTTATTTTCATATTGCACTGAAACATTTTAATAAAATAAATAAAATGTTTAATAATAACACTTAAACCAAACTTGAATTGAAAATAGCCCAGAAATATCATACAGTAATGAGACTATCATATTATGGCAGATTATAGAGTAAGAAATCGATTTTCCTATTTGATCTTGGATCGTTGTGTATGTGTTTGTGTTGAAATGTTTTAAAAATATTTTGAAGATATTTTTATTTACATGTTACACTGAAACATTTTATTAATATGAATAAAATGTTTCAAAATAACATTCAAATTTGAATTGAAAATAGCCCCGAAGTGTTATACAGTACTTAGATTATCATACTATGGAAAATCGGAGAAAAAAAATGTCGTTTTCTTATTGAATTGTAAAAATGTTGCTAAAAATATTCCTATGATATTTTTATAATGTTTATAAAACATTCTGGTAACATTTTCATAAATCATTTTTAAATTTTTCGGAAATGTTTCCATTGATCATTTTGTAACCCTAAAATTAGTAAAAGTGGAAAATTTCAATTTTTAAAAAGGTGGGTAGATTAATACAAACATACGGATATAAGTTAGTGAGAAAAAAATTAGAGAGAAAAACATCTTTGAAATTTTAGAAAGATATTTCAGCAATATATTTTTGTGATGTTTCCAAAATATAACCGAAACATTTTCTTGACAACGAAAGATAATGATTTGCTTAATTAATATGATTCTTTGTGCTTGTAGA
This sequence comes from Holothuria leucospilota, assembly GCA_029531755.1. NCBI lineage: Eukaryota > Metazoa > Echinodermata > Holothuroidea > Aspidochirotida > Holothuriidae > Holothuria > Holothuria leucospilota. Next base: position 46,360,335 of record CM055972.1, on the reverse strand, counting down.
AGGCTCGCCAAAACTTTACAAACACTTCAAAGTGCTCATTATGCCAGTAATAAGACTATCATACTATGGCAGATTAAAGACAAAAACTTCGATTTTCCTATTGGAGCTTGAATGTTGTAATAATGTTACTTGAAATTCATATGATGTTCTCATAATATCATAAAACATTCTGGTAACATTTCAACAAATCATTTTTCAATATTTTTTTATTACTGAAGAAGTACCTATTGTAAAAACCTGTACGGGATTAAACTTATATCCCCTACTTCCCTTCGTGCCCTCATGAAACTCGTCCTTGAAAGGAACTGTTTTGAGTCTAATTGCCAATTTTTCCTACCAAAAATTAGTTGCGCTATGGGAAGCCAATCTTCACCGAAATCTGCGATATTATCATGCATAGACTTGAAAGTCATACCGACAGATCCAAACATACTAAAATGGCTTCCTTACAGGGATGAAATATTTTACTGCTGTATAAGGAAACGACATTTGAACTTTCTAATTTGGTGTCTAAAATGAATGAAATTCACTCTTCTTTGAAATTCACCATAGCAGTCTCTGACAACGAGGTTACGTACTTAGATCTAAAAGTTTTCAAAGGTACTAAATTTCAATCCCGTGGCATTCTTGACACAAAAGTCTATACTAAAGCCCACACCTTTCAATACCTCGATCGCAATTCTGCACACCTACTAGCCACTTTTAAAGGCTTCTTGAAGGGTGAAGTACTGAGATACGGTAGAATTTGCAGTAATGAGAGGGATTTTCTAGAGAAAAGAAATTCCTTTACAGAGAAACTACTCACAAGAAACTATTTGCTAACGTCATCCACTAACGGCATTGATTATAAAAGCCATATATTAGGTCCTAATATATGGCTCTGAAAGTAAACAACAACCAGCGCCAATACTCGTTCTCAACACAGCCTACACTCCACACATTAAAACGAGTCACCTAAGACTACTAAGAGAAGCTTTATTAAAGCACTGGAATATAATTGCAGGTGACCAGCAACTGTCCCGTCTACTGATCCGTCCTATTATAGCCTATAAAAGGGCACCAAATCTCAAAGATTTATCTGTAAAATCAAGGTTTTCCCCAGACCAGGAGTCGAACGAAAAAGAAGAAAGTTATGACGATATCTTAATTGATGCGCTCATAGCTGCATTATAAAACATGACAAACCCTGCCTTAGTATTACACAGTACACAAATGCTACTACTGATGACGTTCTGCCCACAGAGCGAAGAACAGAAACCGGTCTAGTTAGTTTTCATAAAACCTCTTATTTATCAATCTCGGAACGACTCACATTCCTCCAAAAGAGTGGAATAATTTAAAGCTTTTGCGTGGGACATATTTAACATGATCGGGCACTTTTTCCTAAAATATAACAGTTCACCGACTTGGTAACGTCAGATAGTGAACCCCCCCCCCCCTTTCATTTGTTTTTGCTTCTCTTTCGTTCGGAAAATGAGACGTACATTAGATGCACTGATAATTCCGGGAGGAATCTCTGAACTATACCGAAAGGAAATACTCGTACATCCTTTTATCCCACAAAAGCGGGATCCTAAATACCGAAAAATAGTCGAAAAGAACTGCAAACTAGCACAAATATGTGTGAGATCTAAAAGGCTTTACTCTTAGCCTTAACTTTCATCCAATCAGCGGCCAGTATTTGGGGTTTTCTCTTTCACGTCCAAATACACACATATAAAGAAAAGCTACACGAGGATATACGAACAGCACACACACACACCCATCAAACAGTGATATGCGCAGAACATAGAACCTAGGCCTATGGATATTACGGATCTAATACCGGATACCTAAAAGTGTGGCATGCCTCATGTGAACACACGTAATCACATGTGGCAGAGCATATGAAAATACATAAAGAAAAAAGTGTGGTTATGCGTGGTGACACATGTGGTATTGGAACCAATCTGACACACAGGACCACGCTTTTCCCTGCGTGGTTGTCACACCTTGATATCTGGGTCACAGTGGGGAAAGCTGTGTCAAGTTGTCACATGTGGCAAACCAGGGCAAAGTGTGGCAAACAAGGCCAGTGAATGAAATCAAACTATTGAATTTACTTTACTCATCACCACACTTCTCCACACATCTCCACACTTTGCCTGTTTTACCCCAGTTTGCCTCCTGTTACACGTGTCAAAGCGTGATTTTTGGTTTTCCACACATTGTCTCATGTCCAAACTGTAAAAATGCTAGTCAATGCATGGCACTTTGGAGAAGTGTGCCAACGGTTTATTAATGACACACATTGTCACATAAACATTCACAGGAATTTCAGGCCTCTCCACACCCCACCATAGTTTTGCACAGTTCGACACAGTATTTCACGTGTGGTATTAGAACTTTTGCCACACATTTTTTTTTTTTTTTTGTAAGGGTATTTCAAGGCTGAGGAGCTACGGGAACACTGGCAAAGGCCTTCCAAGCAACCGTCGAGATACATAGTACGTAGCAAAACCCTCTCATCCCTCAAAAGGATAACAAATGAAACTAGAAATGTAGTTACGGGAACCGTAACTACTGTTTATGGAAGCGATTCGTACTTATACCAGCTATTTTCAAGATGACATATAGGCCTTTTCCGCCTTTATTGAAAATGAAGCACGTAAAGTGGTTGGTAAAAATACGTTGAGCTGGGCTGCACGAGTAAACTGATCACAGCATATCAGTTCAGGCAGTGGCGAATGCTACTGGGAAAAATGCCGTTGAATAAAATTGTCGATATTAATCTCAACCTACACAGTGGTACATGCTCGTTGCTTGCGCGCAATGCTGGGAGCAGGGAGTTGCAACTGTAACGAGCGCCCTGCGTTGAGTTCAAGGGGATAGGCTTATTTTGCTGGGAGAATTCTAAACACAACTAAGAAAAGGTGACTGGCGGACACAAAGCGCAAATAAAAGAGAAAACAAGCAAATTTAAGGTACAAAAGTAAATCTGTTTGCCCCTTGCGTGGGGGTGGGGGGGGGGGGGGGTGGGGGGGGGGGGGGGTGGGGGGGAGGGTGGGTGGGGGGGGAAGTGGTCATCCTCAAAGTCGCCTAATGATCACTCCATTAAAAGTCACAGCATGGGAAACTGAAACTCTCCAAAAAAAAAAAAACGATGAGGTGGGATCTAAATCAGCTTTACCCGTAAAATAAAAAAGTTGGGGCCGGATTGTAATCTCCTTCCCCAAATAGCAAATTCACCCTGGGATAAAAAGTTCCTAATTAATTCTCGGCTTCTTCATGCACTTTGTTGGGGAACCCCCTCAGTCACACTATTGGGCCGACTTTTCCCGGACCGGGGGTGGGATTAATGCTTATGGCTGTGAAACTTTTTTCGTGGTCCAATAAGCTACAATGGCTAATCGCCTAATTCCATACGCGATGCACTTTACTGCGGGCATTATGGTATACAAAAGGGAGCAACAAGTAACGTTGTAGAATTTGGCGTTGGTTGCTCCCTTTTGTATCCCATTACGCCTTGCAATTGAGATTAGCAATATAGCTTATTACGTGTTAACGTGTGCAAGACAAATCCGACCTTATGCATATGACGTCACAGAACAGAAAAGTGGAGAGGCCCCCCGGGCCTTAAAGTTAGCTAAGGGCATATCATTGCAACTTAATACAAACAAATGGAGACAGCTTGATTTGTGTCCCCGTCGGATACTAAGAAAGCGGTAAGTCTACCACACGGAGCAGCGCCACGGCATGCGATATTCCTACATCGTTGCGTGTACCGTGTGCTTCATTGTTATCCTCCAAAAGAAACGGCCGTCCCGTTGACATCAGTGCATCAAGGTCTATACTTGCAACTGATTTGAATATTTATGTTCTTTAAGTACCTAGAATTATTCTGGGACGGGAGGCTTGGCTGATTATGGCTGGCCAAAGACAAGGGAGAACCCTCAACACGCAAATCCCATGCATACGGTGCGAAGTCTACCTAGTGCCGTTGCAGTGTGCTTTGTTGTTAAAACCCTCCAAAAGATACGTCGCATGACGTCAGTGGTCATAAGGTCCTGTTTTTTATTTCCTTAAATAATCAGAAAAATTATTGCTGATTTTAGGTATAAGAAGCGACTGCCGGGCCTCGGTGTGCCACGTATTTGACGATAATGTTGATATCGTCGTGAAGCATTTTTTTACAAGCATATTAAATTAGCAGAAAATCCAAAGGAATTATATACCAGTCTAAAAATTGAAAAGCTTTCATTAGGACTTAAAAACTTCTGGTTGGAGACTATGACTTAAAATTAAAAAGTGCTTCAAGAGGGACTTCGGCATCCATAAGGGTCATTCGTTTGTGCACTTCGTAGAAACGCTATTGCGTTCTTCTGTCTCGTATGTAACCAATAAACTAGCAGGGATTTTTGAAATATTTTTAGCTTACTTCTGCTTGTGAAAGCCTTCTTAATTTGTTTGAGATTTTAGCGATACACCCTACTTTTGCGTTAAATATGTTTCGTTAATCTTAAGCAATGATTTGTATCAACGATTTCACAGTCTAATATTTCTTTTTATTGTCCTTTCTTAGTTCATAGTGAATATTTTTTCTTCTTAAAGTGACTTTAGCAGCTAAGCTCCGACAGCCTAAAACGCACCACTATTTGACTACACGTTTAGATCTTGTTAGTTGTAACAAAGACGGTAGTTAAGGCAGGTCACGCTCCTTTAGTACCACGCGCAATCCCTGGGCATTCTATAGAATCTTTTATGTAATATTTGCATTCAAAACTGTCGAAATCAGTTCCACTGAGGGAGGGCCCTGGAGGGGCCGAAATATATGAATAAGTAAAATCTTTTGTGCTCCTTCTTATTGTCCATTTTTATCTTCATTCTCTAAAACTTTGTGAGATATTCATCTTCGGGGATGTTTTTATAATACCTGAAAATGAGCATACGTAGAAATTCATCTTTTTCATTGTTGCAGTGTGTGTATTAATATTATATATTATATATATATATATATTATATATATATATATATATATATATATATATATATACTATAATATATTATATATATTATATATATATATAGGGTACTTGCACATGAAGAAGAGCCAGTATTACTCAAAGAGTTTTACCAAAAGCTTTTTTCTGTTTTTTTGAAACAAATTTCAAGTCTTAACTGCTGCCACGTTTCTCTTTCGAGATCGTGCCATTTTCTTTTTTGTAGCACTGTTTTTATGCATTAGTTCTTTAACACATACACAAAAAAAAAAACACTAAAAAAAACCACTAATGTTTTAGGTACTATTTCTAGACGTTTTTATTGTCGGAAATAGTTTAAGAATGTTCTTTGGACTCTAATATCATAATTCTGATAGTTTTCAGGGTTAGGCCGTTAGGGGTGAGGGGTAAGAAAAGACCTAAAGTTAGAAATTAGTGTGTAAGTCAATAGAAATGTCATTCCTAATATACAATTTTAGGATATATATCTTAGGGGATCGGAGTATAGTACATTTGACTTTAGAACAAGTAGGTCGAACTTTTAAATAGTATTGAGTTGTTCGACCAAATTAAACCAATACCCTAAGATATGGCATAGACCTGATCAAAGAAGGAAAAAAATTTTGAAAGGGCACAGAGGGTTTGAACCAGCTATCAACTACTTTCCGAGCAGCGACTTTGACCACTAAGCTATAAATACAAAGGAAGAGAGACGTAGTGGACTTTATGTGAGTCGAATCAACGGTAATCATTTGAACAGTCGCATGGAGACAGGGCATTTTTTTCCTCTAACAAGGCACTTGCCTTATACTGAAAGAGGCTTTTGATATGTGAATGGAACTGCCTCAAGAAGAATTCTAACCAGCAGCCATATATAATATATATATATATATATATATAGATATATATACTATATATTATATATATATGTATATGTATATTCTTGTATACATATATATACATATATATATTAATATATTATACAATATATATATATAGTAATATATATATATTATATATTATATATATATAGATATATTATATATATATATACTATATATACATAAGTCGTGAGTGGTAGATCGAAGTTAGAGATGTAGGTCGAAGAGTAATTGGTAATACATTCGATCTTGAATTGAAACCATCCTAGATAGAGCGTAGCCCTTCATCAAAGAAGGAAGGTTGAAAGAAAAGCACCAGAGAGGAAACTAAGCAGCACTGGAACTTGAACTCGTGCGGTCAACGGCTTTCGCGGCCGTGCCTAGAACCACAAGCCATGCGCTTCTGAGTTTCCAGACGAGACAACAGACTTCTTTATACCAGCTTTCTGAGCTCAGTTTTCTCGTTTCCTTGTCTACCATGGTAATCCCTGAAGGGGCGTGGCAATGAATATTAAATAATGTCGTGATACAATACCTCTCGTACATATATATATTGTATCAGTATATAATGGTCATGGGCCATTCATATCTTCTGACCCCATCACTGTTCAAACATTTTCAGTGAACCACCGGTAGTTGCTTACCGTTCAACCACGTAATATCAGGTCCTTCTTGGTTCGTACTTCCCTCCCCCTAAGGATTTACAGTCAATTAGTTGGCAATACTCCATGCAAAAAAACCAAGATGTCTTGTTGTATGGACAACCACTTGACCCTTCGCCTAACTTACCTCCACCAGGCCTCCAAGATCATTCTGAGGCCTGGATGTTTTAATTGCGACTCTGACAACGTGGTCTATCTATTGTATATTATTATATATATATATGGAAATGAAAGTATCGTTTTTTGCTTCGCTTTTTGTTTTCATATATATATATATATATATATTTATAATATATATAATATAATATATATATTATATATATATATATATATATATATATATATATATATATATATATATAGTATATATATATATATCTATATATCTTATGAACAGGAAGTTGTACGTGCAATCAAATTTTGTCATATCTGTCTGAAGAGGCTGACGACACACACTGCATATCGACCTACCTTATCGGTGTTAACATCAAAAATTCTACACACCTTTGAGTAAATGTTGAAGTCCTCTTTCATACAAAACACGGCGCATCACGGATGATTTTAAAAACCGATGCAATGAGGGCCTGTTGGGGTTTGTGGTACATACTGGGACCTTTTCAAACTAAAACCATGTTGTGCTAAGCCTACATATTCACCACTAGACCTACCCCAATCTGATAATCTTTAAAAAAGATATAACTGGAAGTGTGAGTGGTAGGAAAAGACAGTCTTAAAAAGAGAGTTAATGAAAATAAAAATTGTCGGATTTTATTCTTGACTGACAATCTAACACGTGAGAAGACTGCCATTTTATGAAAGAAGGCGTAAGGCAGGGCGATACTGATAGTACAAGAATTTTAGTAACGTAATCTTACCATTCGATAGAACTGTATCTATAACTGCACCTATAATTAACAGAGAAGCTAAGTTCATCACCCCCATCATGTGACTCCAGCAGGAAAGGACTTTTAATTCTCAGTAGCTGGTTACTACCTATGGAATATAATATGAGGAGTACGACGCTTGTAAACACAGTTATATCCCACGTGTTTTGACGTGAGCGTTGTTTTTATCATATTACCTAGTTATTGTACAGTATGCACAGTAAACTATTTGCACAGCACTACGATTACAAACAAGTTATTTCAATTGCGACTACTGCCCTTTGAGATATATAGTTGAATTGTAAATTCTGTGATTGTAACACCGTAATTTCATATTTTGAGGGTCCATCTTTACTAGATATTTTGAAGGCGTGACGGGGCATATCATCAACCACCTGGGTGCTTTTTGCAGAAGATCTTCACTCTATACAAACGGGTTTAGGGGTTTAGGTTTTGAAAGTTCTTTTGAAGTGCAGGCCTTGTTTGTGCTCAGTCATCATACAAGCAACCAGTGAACCAGAGATTTAGTGTACAGTGCGGGTCACGCTAGATCTATTTCAGATAGGCTTACGGTCCGATTTTTGTGAGTTTTAGTTAACATTTTCTCCATCCTTGGTCAGAAAGAGCCAAAACGTTGCAAACCTGTATAAATATATAATTTGTATCAGATGACTACGAAAATTAAATGTAAGCTAATTATTTCGTGACGACTAATCGACAAACAGCGTTTATCGGACATGGGTACAAAAATCGGATTGATTTTTGAACAAAAATCACTATGGTGAGTGATATAGGTTATAAAATGGTAGCAGAACAGTTTAGTTGTGAAACAGACAAGGATCAGTAATCGATATAGCGTGACCATCCTTAGAACAAAGTCTTAATGAAAAGAACTATTGGTCCGATTTAGAAAAATTCGGCGGGATCGGATTTCGGATTGTAATCCGCCCTTAAGGGTACATATTTAAGAGCCGCGGTTTTTTTTTTCGAAAGTTTATTCGTTCAAGTTCAAAACAGGCGATAATAGCCAGTATTACTGGCAAATTTTGGAGCTTTAGTCACCGTTACTGCTTAATAGACATCTAACATAGTTGCCGGTTTGCGTGTAGACATCAGTTAATTTCGTTTCGTTATCTCCCCACAGACGATGCGTTCTTTTGATGTGAAATGTACTTGACTTTGTTTTAGTGTTTCCTCCTACTTTCGAAAAGATTACAGGGCAAATTTCGTCAGTCCAGACAATTCCAATTCTTCTAACTAGGTTACAGTAAACAGTCTTAAGCTCCTCCTTGTTCACACACAAACTTAGTTTATTGGTTAAGGTCATATCCTGAAGCACAAAGCTCTAATGTTGAATCAGAACACGCTCTCTCTCCCTGCATTTTGTGAAATGTGAGCTAATCTGCGTGTTTTGAATTTTCAAACTTTAATGTCAATCAAAGAGCAGTCCCCAATTGAAAATTTTGATAGCCCCTTACCAAAAATTTTCTGAGCGATGAGTGTCTGTCTTTAAAAATATTTCAGTAATGAAAATGTGACAGTCCCTTAGCTTCCAGCGCCCACATTTTAGTCAATGGAACCCACCTGTTGTTGTCCTATCTGAATCAGGATTGATATCGAGGAATTCTGTCCCCTCGGGTTAATTGCTTGAATTCTTTGTCAACTTTTCTTTTGTCTGGGGATTAGTTGTCAGACGATAAATGTAAAACTGGGAGGGTCACCCTAGTTTTGTTCTACATACATACATTCTGCTTTTATAATTAATTAAACTTTTTCCCTTTCGGTATCCCAGGTAAATATTTGAGTAAAAAAGGTAAATTTAAATTTTGGATATAAAGAACTTGATTTGTGCAATAGAATAAAGAGTGATTCTTGATCACTGATTTTGAGCTGTAAACCTGCAAATTGTAAACACAATGAACTTGAAGAGACCAGTGCAAACGGTATCAAACCAGAAAAGAATCTTAGTCCTGGAATTTACGTAAGTGTTAAAAGTCGAGAATTTGTTGTTTGTGTTGAGTAGCTTCTTTGACAACCATTTACCCAGTTGCTGGTAACAGTGCGTCAGTTCAAGGAAACAGTTAAATCTTACGTAATTGACGGTCTCTTTAACTTTTACACAAACCGAAAAAAGTACCGTACATTACTTAAGTTAGGTGTTTTAGCTTATTTGGTGATAACGATAACCGCTGCCAAGTTAGTCCTGAGAATTGAGCCTCAACTTGAGTTGATTTTGGGACTCACTACTGTCCTTACTTAATCAGGTCAATAAAATTTTCCCGAGGACTACTTTGCTGAACTGAGGGGGCAACTTTGTGTTTAGGAGCGACCTTTTCGGGAGCAGGCTTTGTGAGGGGTGAAATTGTCAAGAGGCGAATTCGAAAGAGGGACGACTTTGTTCTCAATTTTGAAACTGCAGAAAGTCAGTAATCAAACTTATCTAGGGTTTGCTCATAACAAAGAGAAATTATTCGATAGATGGTGTTCTTCCGAAAAGGTCTCTCAATTTAAATAATTATTTTTGGTGGAGGAAGTTAAACGGCGTCTTTACGATGAAATTAAAGTGCACCTTGAGAAAACTACAACTAGTACAGCTAAAACTAGTAAATCTACCTCTCAACCTGGTGCGGTCTCTCAAAGTCAAAATTTGTCCGGTAATTGTAAGAAACAATCAGATTCGAGTCATAAGTAAAGCAACAAGAGTGACTCACAAAAGGTAAGCTTTAATTAAATTGATTGTGGATTTTGTCATAAAAGGGCCATATAATCTGATAATGGCAAATTGCTTTAAACTGACAAAAATGATAAAGACAGAAGTAGCCTCAAATGCCTTAGCAATTTCTGAAAACATTCCAAGGGTCGTCGTGACATTACGTCCTTTAACTGATGAAATTAAGGAAGATACCTTTCATTTGTATCTGAGGGATTTATCTCCGTAAATGGAGATTCAGCTTAGCCACCCGTTAAGATTAAAACTTAGATGGGATTTGCCGTTATCGGACTCTACATACACTGGGGCAAATGTAACTATTCAGGATGCTGAGTGTGGCCTTATTTCTGTACCTCTTCACAACAGTAATTTGTAGTCAGATCTAGTTCTGGGTTGGTCATAGTAGGTGTTAGGCCTACTCTACGTAAAGGGGTATCTTTATATTCAGCCAATAACCTAGCTGGCAAAAAGGTTACAGCCAATGCAATTGTGACAAATGAACCGTGTAATTTTAATAACAGGGAGCAGTTAGAAAAGGAATCTCCAGATTTATTCTCTGTCTGTGCGGTTACACGAGCTATGTCAAAGAAACTCAGAACTGGAGGAAATTCCCATCTTTCCTCAAAAAAACTGAGATTTCAGTTCCTAAACAAAGAACCCAAAAGAGGAGTCAGAATCCAAAAGAGATTCTGATGTTATTGGAAATTCTTGATTTGACCTTAGTGAGTCATTTATGACTTATTCTGAGGATTGACAGGATTTCGAATCTTGTAACCCTAAAAAATATTGGGAGGGTGAAGAACAGAAAAAATTTGTTTCTTCAAAATGTCTGATACTCTTAAAGGAGATCAGCTTTCAATTTAACAAAACAAAATTATGAAGCACTTCATTTATTATTAGCTGAGGCACTTTACTAAGGAAGAATCAGAGGATGTCCCAGTGTGTTTTTATGTCAAGAATAATATTTTGATGCATAAATGGAAACCACCTGATGCAACCTTACATGAATAGTGGAAGTTTATATATATATATATATATATATATATAGTAGGTCGAAGTTAGGTAGATCGAACGTAGAATAAGTAGGTCGAAAGTTGTGTTTGGTGTTCGATCATGAAGTTGAGATCAATCCCACGTGCTGGCATAGCCTTTTCACACAAGGGAAAGTACAGAAGAAATAAATTCAGAGAGAAAAATCAAGTCACAACCAGGAATTGAACCCGGGTCTCTCGCGTACCGGGCGAGCGCCTTAACCACTTGGCCATTGTGACACTTGTGGTTTTAGACGTAGAACAAGGTACAAATACTGCCGCACTCACTTTTTCTCTCCTGTTACCATGGTAATTCCCCAAGCGGGGTATTCATTACCCCGCTTGGGATTGATCTCAACTTCATGATCGAACACCAAACAAAACTTTCGACCTACTTATTCTACGTCCGATCTACCTAACTTCGACCTACTGATTATTCATTACCCCGCTTGGGGAATTACCATGGTAACAGGAGAGAAAAAGTGAGTGCGGCAGTATTTGTACCTTGTTCTACGTCTAAAACCACAAGTGTCACAATGGCCAAGTGGTTAAGGCGCTCGCCCGGTACGCGAGAGACCCGGGTTTCAATTCCTGGTTGTGACTTGATTTTTCTCTCTGAATTTATTTCTTCTGTACTTTCCCTTGTTCTGAAAAGGCTATGCCAGCACGTGGGATTGATCTCAACTTCATGATCGAACACCAAACACAACTTTCGACCTACTTATTCTACGTTCGATCTACCTAACTTCGACCTACTGATTATTCATTACCCCGCTTGGGGAATTACCATGGTAACAGGAGAGAAAAAGTGAGTGCGGCAGTATTTGTACCTTGTTCTACGTCTAAAACCACAAGTGTCACAATGGCCAAGTGGTTAAGGCGCTCGCCCGGTACGCGAGAGACCCGGGTTCAATTCCTGGTTGTGACTTGATTTTTCTCTCTGAATTTATTTCTTCTGTACTTTCCCTTGTTCTGAAAAGGCTATGCCAGCACGTGGGATTGATCTCAACTTCATGATCGAACACCAAACACAACTTTCGACCTACTTATTCTACGTTCGATCTACCTAACTTCGACCTACTGATTATTCATTACCCCGCTTGGGGAATTACCATGGTAACAGGAGAGAAAAAGTGAGTGCGGCAGTATTTGTACCTTGTTCTACGTCTAAAACCACAAGTGTCACAATGGCCAAGTGGTTAAGGCGCTCGCCCGGTACGCGAGAGACCCGGGTTCAATTCCTGGTTGTGACTTGATTTTTCTCTCTGAATTTATTTCTTCTGTACTTTCCCTTGTGTGAAAAGGCTATGCCAGCACGTGGGATTGATCTCAACTTCATGATCGAACACCAAACACAACTTTCGACCTACTTATTCTACGTTCGATCTACCTAACTTCGACCTACTGATTATTCATTACCCCGCTTGGGGAATTACCATGGTAACAGGAGAGAAAAAGTGAGTGCGGCAGTATTTGTACCTTGTTCTACGTCTAAAACCACAAGTGTCACAATGGCCAAGTGGTTAAGGCGCTCGCCCGGTACGCGAGAGACCCGGGTTCAATTCCTGGTTGTGACTTGATTTTTCTCTCTGAATTTATTACATAAAATGTATTAAATCCTAGTCGCTTTCACCCGTTCATGCGGGATCTTCAGAGGTGAATGACACGAGTATGTACAAAATTAGTAGATGCAAAGAAATTGGACAGGTTGTAATAGTAAATGCCAATTAGACTTGGCGGATGTTTTGACACACTTAAGTAAACAAATCGTTAGATTATAGGCCTCTCTGCTCTCTGCCCATCAGAGAGGCTATTTACCGGATTAAAGCTCAGCAAAGAAGCTATTTACAATGTGATGCCCTACAGCGGCGAGAACTCCAAGAAGACAAATACAATGATTAGCTATGTACAGTGAACAGAATTATCTATTAAGTGACGGATTGTATTTACAAATAAAATAGTTTTCCTTAATAAGTAGTTGGATCTCATTGGAGCATTGATAAAAGGGGGAAATTCTAAAATTATTTTTACCACATGTATGAATATGTTTACTAACTTCCAGATTCCTGTAACATTCATTTATAATCTGGCTTCTATGTAAAGTAACACGGTTCGCAAATTTTTTGTGCTACCTATATATTGATCATTGCAATTACTGCAATTAAGAACATATACAACATTTTTAGACTCACACGTAAAGTTAGTTTTAACAAAGAAGTTTTCGTCTGTGACAGAAAAATGAATTTTCTTACTCTGCATTATTATAGGGCATATTTTGCAGCAAGGGCGGTTGCATTTGCTTATTTGCGAAGTTGATTCGGTGTCTTCAAACTTTGCTTAGGTTAACATTTTTTTCAAATTACGTGGTTGTGTTTGCTTTTGATAAGTCTTACGCCTTTCATGAGAGTATTCATTTTGACGCTGCATTTTAAAATAGGTATGTTCTGGCATATTAAATTGAAAATTTCCGGATGTCTAGGATTAAAGGTGGACACATAAGCGAGTATGTCTGTCGTGTCCCTTTGTTTTTCACAATTACGTAAAATATGAATAGGGATACTTTCGGCTTTTCTGATCCCATCTTCAATTAACTTATGTGGATACCCCCGTGTGGTAAGACAAGTTGATAATTCATGAAGTCTTTTTGTACGTAAGTCTGGCGTTTTAACAATAGTGCAAATACGTCTGGCAAGGTTGTAAGGTTAGGTTAGATGAAGTTTAACGTCCCAGTTTCCAACCAATTGGTTTCCAGTTGTGGCTCACTGGCTTGTTTTCCCTACGCCATTGTTTATGCTGAGCACCAGGCACAAAGGCAATAGGTTCCATTTTTAAAGTCTTTGGTACGACCCGGCCAGGATTTGAACCCTAGACCTTCCGGCTGCAAGTCGGATGCTCTAACCACTTGACCACAGCAGTCGGCAAAGGTTGTAAGGGATGTTTAGCTTGCAGGTTCTAGGATGACTGCTTTGAAATGGAGGCATTGTTCAGTGTCCGTCGCTTTATAATAAATGTCTGTCAAAAGCTTGCTCTTTGACTTAATAACAAGGATATCAAGAAACGGTAGTTCCGTTTCACTACAATACATGATAAATTTTATATCCTTATGTAAACATTGTAAGATATTATATAGAACATTATGTTGCCCCAGGCATTATTCCAAATTATAAAACAGTCATCAAGATAACGTTTCTAAGATTTTACAAACACTTCTTTAACAGTGGGGTCGAACTTCAATTCAATTTTATTATACAGTTTGTTTTCGAGGAAAGCTAGAGTTAAGGTGGCGTAGGTAGGTGCCATTTTTGTTCCCATGGCTATACCGTTGATCTGTTTAAAATTTAGGTTACCAAATTGAAAGTAGTTATTGTTCAAAATGAGATAGATACTGTCGAAAATAAAGTCTTTGGGGAGTCGATGTCGAAGGACTCCTGGATATTTTCAATCTAATAAGTAATTGCTTCAATGCCTAAAGAATATGGAATATTGCTGTACAGGCTTACAACATCAAGGGTACAGAGTAAGGAGTCCTCTGGAATTTGTAAGCCTGTACAGCAGATTGAACATAAAATTCAAAGCATGATTTCTGATATTTTATACTGGATTTCAAACTAACCAAGATGGTGGAAGTAACAAAATGGCCGCTAATGTGACGATCATAATGTATAAAAATAATATGAGAAATAATGATTTAAAATACTTTTGATACAGTTGCCCTCAATATCTGGCCATGTGTCATGAAAAATAAACCAAAAGAATTTTTGAAATACATCTTTTGGATTCAGGTCAACCAATATGGCGGAAAAAGCAAAATGGCCGCCAATGCAATAATTATGTAAATATATTATAACAATAGGAAAAATTATTAAAAAATACTTCTTACACAGATTAACCTAATCTGTGCCCAGATTCTATTGAAAATATTCAAAAAGAATTTTCTGGATATTTTTGGCAGGATCTGGGTCAATCAAGATGGCGGAAATAGCAAAATGATCGCTAATGTTAAAATTTCAATAAATTATAATAATACAGAAAATAATCCTTTAAAAATATATTTGTGACAGTTGCTCTTTATACTTAGCCGCGTTTTGAGCCAAATATATCAAAAATATTTTTCAAAATATTTTTGTTGGAATTCGAGTCAAACAAGAGGGCGGAAGAAGCAAACTTGCTGCCAAGTGGTATAATTACAATATTTTATATTAATAAGGAAAATAATCTGTAAAAAATATTTCTACCACATTTAAACTTAAATTCTGGCCATAATCTGTAATAAATACTCACACAAAGTATTTTTCTGGAAATGTTTTACAGGGCCCCGGTAAACCAAGGTGGCAAAACTAACAAACTGGCCGTCCATATAATTATTACATAATTACAGTACATTGAAATAATGATTAAAAATATTTATGAAAAATATGTTTGTCACACTTGTTCTAAATATATATGGCCATATTTTATGTCAAATAATATAAAAACATTTTTAGAACATTTTTGTTGGAATCCAGATCAACAAAGATGGCGGAAAAAGCAAAATGGCCGCATATTGGTATAGATACAATATGGCATAATGATAAAGAAAATAACCTTTAAAAATATTTTCACCACATTTAAACCTAAAGTCAATCCATATTCGGTAATAAATATTAAGAAAGTTGTTTTCTTGACATATTTTGCATGATCCAGGTCAACCAAGACGGCAGAAATATTATTATAATTTTATTATTAATTTTTGTGAATTTTTCGTACTTTTTAAATTTTTGTTTGTTATGGGGGGAGTTTTTACTCTTTCGGCAATTTCCGCCATATTGGCTGGCAAATACTCTTGTGCCAAGGATTTCAAACATTTTGGCGGCCATTTTGCTTTTCCGCCATCTTGACTGACCTGAGTCCGGCCAAAACAGTCCCTAAAATTCTTAATGGAAGTTTTGTCAAAGATATGACCAAATTTTAACATTAGATGTCTAAAAAATATTTTAAGGAATATTTTCTGCACAAAATTGTGTATTAAGTAGTATTTTAAGCGGAAAATGGTGGCCATTTTGGAAAATTGGCCGCCATTTTGAATTTTGAGTCGCTAACGGGTTTTTTGGAAAAACAATCCCTATGGAGCATTTATGCAAAGTTTGGTGCTTCTTTCCACTTGTGAACGAGTTTACCAAAAAACAAATGCATTTATCTGCCCTACTACGATCAGATAGATAACTGACATGGGATGTATCGCAGTAATTGAAAGGACCTGGCCTAAGGATATAACCAGAGGGGCTTAGGGAAATGATGGAATCAGTAATCATATGATTACGGACCCCACGGCTTGTCTTGCTGCATTTTATGTTACCCTGGGGACGGGGGTGTTGGTTTTCAGTGGCACCTGACAAGGACTAAGTTGGTGAGTACAAAAGGAATACGTTCTGAAGTTTTGGTGGGATTGTATCCGAGAAGACGATGCCCGAGGGTGGAGGAAACTTTCTCAAAATTTTCTTGATAAAAAGATACAGGTACCTACACTTCAAAATATGATAACATAAAGTTACGGCCTGATCTTAGAAGTATTGTGGTTCAAAACAGATACGTTTTTAGGATAGGAACTGACTGAAAACGATGGGCTTTTTTGACATGAAGGGGTGGTAGCTTGAAAATCTAGGTAGGTATGACGACCATTGGGTTTGGAATTAACCGAGGTTTGGATTGTAAGGTTAGTTAGGTGAATGTACGTATCGAGAAAAGCAATCTTTAATTTAGATGTCTTGGTTGTGAATTTAAAGGAAGAATAAATTTCGTAAAGGTACTGAACAACAGTATCCAACTTCATGTAGTCCATGTTCCCAAATCATAAATATGTCGTCAATTAAATTTAAATAGAGACTGGGTTTCAAGGTGGCCTCAGCTTTCTTCTAGGTCAGCCATCAAGATTGGCATAAGCGGGTCGGAGCCATTTTTTTTCGAATTCATGGCAAATTATTCATTCAAATCAAAGGCACCCCTATGGGAACTAAAATGGCTCCCTCTTATGCAAATGTTAATGTTACGTAAAGGCGCTAATGTGACGTGTTAAGTTACGACGTTAATTTCAACGAGATACTTACAAACTCGGTGTTAATATATACACACATACTAACGTATCCGCCAAAGAAAACATGACTTGCCAGATCCCATTTGCTAACGGCAAAATATCAGCTCGCGTGATACTCTGAACTTCACTGTTTTATTGTAATATATACATGTACTCCTCAAGGTATGAACTCTATGATTCTTCCTTCTGCAAACTAGTTGAGGTCATTTTTTTCAATTTGGACAAATATCAAGACATCCTTATCGTTAAATTCTTCTTACGATGAAACATATTACATTATTCTTAATAATGAAAATTATTTCAACTTAGTTTCTCTTCACATTGATTAATTACAGTGAATAGTAAATATTCCAACTGAATGTCAAAAAAGCAAGTAAATGTTACGCTTATTGACGTTTCTTTATTCGTCACAACAGTTTGCTTCCTTAGGGAACAGATTCTTTACTCTGACTGCTGCCTTGGTCAAGAGGCACCTTTTCCTCTAAGAGTAACCCTTCCCTTAAAAGTTTATGTAAGAGTTCCCCCTTATGTTGACGAAAAGTGTCCATATCCTTGGCAAAGTCTTCCAACTCTTTTAATGACTGGTGGTGCCTTGGATCATCACAAGGCTCATTTCTATGTTTATCTACGTAAGATTTGTACATATCAATATGTTGTTCAATGAAAGTTTGGGGTTCATCACCCGGAAGCACAATATGCACATACTGGGTTGTGCAACGAGACAATGTCATAATGCTACCATTTCCTACCTTGTTCTCAGGAAGCCATTGCCACATGGCAAAGAAATCAAAGTTTACGACAACGGTACTTTCACATCCAATGAAAGTCCCCCAGTCAACCATTTTTATTGCGTTGTGATTGTACGGATAGTCGTAATGTTGGTCTGATTTGTTGGCAAGCGTTAGCCACTGGAATTTGGATGGATCTAGTCCCAGGGCAGTGAAAACGTGTTGAAATGTAGACATAAGCTTTTGCAAAATTGAACTTCCAAACCCGTCGTTGTAGATATGTTGAACGACGTATATTATTTGATCTTTATCGTTGACGGAAATCTTAAGCTTATTAAGAACGTACTCAAGCACCTTTGCAATCCTTTTCTCTAGACAAGAGCAAAATATGCTTCTTTCCTTTTGTGCTTTATCCGGACAGGAACATTTTTCCATGTGGACAAGAAGAGGAATTGGTCCTTCCACTGCTGTTCCGCTATTGCTTTCAATGTCGCAATTTTCATTTGTATATTTGCTTATGTATTTCATTAGCTTCAGTATTGATTGACTGTTTCGCATGTTATACGATAGGCCCTCACAGGGAAATCTCTCTCTAATACTGTCTGTATTACTTGATTGTGTCTGCATAACATTTCCGTAAGAACTTTGGGCTGCTATGGCAGCCCAGACAAGGTTTGCGTTGTTGCTTCTTGCCAAACTGATTAGGTTATTTTCACATTTTTCAAACAATTGTAACGGCAATTCGTCTATAAACAGGTTGACATTCGGTGACATTTTCATTTCAATTAAACTAAGGAACAGCCCCTCGGTCACTTCAATCCTTTTATCAGACTTATGTTCATTTCTTTGTTGGTACAAATTGCCAAGTGTAAATACCTCAAATTTAGAATTGCCAATTGTTTCCCCTTTATTCTTCAAAAAGTGCTCAATAAATTTGATGAGTGGCGAATCACCAATCTTGATATGAAGCATAGAGTACTTATCTAAATCTGCGCATACCACAAAAACAACCGTCTTATCACCTATTTCTGCTAAGGTTTCCCGAGCTTTGTAGCACAGAAGCAGAGTCTTGCCAGTACCAAAGTCACCTTTGATAACTTGAAACTGATTTTTGTTTTTCAATATTGTGTGCTGTTCGGGGGTAAGTACTAATTTTTTGAATGTGCCCGACGCCCGTGTTATTGCTTTTGGTAAACTTTGTATAGGACCAGATAGACATACATATCGTGCACACAGAGCTTGAAAGTCTTCAACTGTCTGGAAGGAGCCCTTTTCGTTAAGTTGTACTTGACCTAGCGTATTACTTTCCAAGCTTTCTTTAGTTAGCACCAACTTCTTATGTGCGTTACAGAGAGGAAGTTCTTCAAGGGCCTGTGACTCAATAAAAGGCATTGCAACAAGTCCCCAAGTGGGAAATTGATGATTTATGAAGTTCAGATCACGGTTTGATTCTAAAAACACCATTTGGTCACGAATCAGCTGATCGAAGGCTTTACGTAGCGCATCCTTTTTAGTCTTATTACTAGTGTCTGTATCACAACCTTTTACTTGGACAAATAAAATACCAAATTGCTTGCAAACTATTAAAATATCGTAATCACCATCCACCATTGTTACAGTACCAGTTTTTCTTTCCGCTGTTGAAAGATAACGGTTATATTTGAAATTTGATAATATGAACATAAGTAGTCCCTTGGATCTACCACATCTCTGAAAAGCCTCAATAACCTTACCGACTGCTTTTTCACCTTTACGCTTTTGTTTAATACAGTCAATCATCTTATTAGCGTTCTCGCCTGAATTGGGTAACTCTTCTAAAACCCCTTGTGAGTAATCTTTCGGGTGCCCACGCAAGCCTGGTGGTAAAATTTTTACTTTCTCTGTTTTAGACATTGAATACTCCAGAAACGGGGGAATAGAATAAACAGTCTGGGGAAATTTGAAGAATTCTTCCTCCAGTATCTTGAGGCTGTATTTAGTATCATCTTCAGAGACAGACAAAATACTGTACTGAAGTTGAGGTAGCTCCTCTGGTAGAAACGACTTATACCCACAGCAAGGACTGATCTGTAAACATGAAAGTACGTACAGTACATGTCTGAATTATATTTATGTTAATACATTTAACGAAATTTTTAAACCAAACTGGTAAAAAATGGCTGTACGTTAGTTCACGGGCCACACTATTGTGCTGTTTATGTTACATAGGTGCAGCCCGCACAACAATAATGTATCGTGAACTCTCCTTGAGTATCTTGTTGAAGTCCACATATGTTGCATTGGAAGCTTCAGTCCTTTTCATTTTACTTAAACAGTATAAAATGAAACATTTTCACAAGAGAAATTCGTGATATTTTGTTCTATTTGATATCCCTCAGGTCTTTGAGGGTAAAATTTTCTCACGCCACCAAATTTTCAACCTTTCTTAACACGTACAACTTTACGCATGGTATGTTGAAAATATTTTGTCACGGGCAAAGTTCCTCCGAATTTTCACTTTGTTGCAGTTGTTTGCAACTCCTGAAATAATCAGAAAAGCACCAAAACTTGGATATGTTTTGATTTTTAAAGAAAGTTAGGGGTAAGTGTAGGTACGAGTGGTACACATTAGTCAAGCGGTCTGCGAGAACACGGAGAAATGGGTTTGCATAGGGCCCTTCATGCGGTTACCACTCACTGCTACCATGTGCTTTTCATAAACATAAGCTGATTAAAGCCAGGTGCCCACAGTACGCCTTTTGAACTACGACAGGAAGCGATTTCTCTCAATGTCTGAAGACTTCGTTCGGGACATTAAAAAGTCGCACAGTGTGCAATGGTAGGTCGTGAGAAGTGTTGGAAATTCTGGAAGTCGTGGCAGTTCGGGGAATGTCGCATCGATATCTCACAGTTTTGTAAATGTTCAAAATTTCTGCGGATTCCGTATTCATGTCGTGAAATATCGTAAGAAATTGCAAACAAAGTCGCACAGTGTATTATTGAAAATCGTGGATATTCATAGGTCGCCTCCATGTCTTGAGATGTCACAGGAACGTTACAAGACTCTCTGGGTTAGAGTTACAGTTCGATGAGGTTTTACGGCTCAGTTTCTAACCAATTGGTTTAAGTCAGGTCGGCCACGGCCTTTTTTTCAGTTGTGGCTGGAAACCATGGACAAGGAGCAGTGAGGGGCCCAGAACAATGGTATCACAAACCCAATAGCATAAGCCCTCTCCGACCATCCACCCAAATATTTACAATTATGCAAGAGTCAAGTCTAGGCTTAAGTACAAAAATTGAGCATCATAGCCCGGCCCCCCAAATAACCATTTTTCTTTCGCAGTTCTCATAACTAGTCACAATCAGTGAGTGTAAACAAAGCGCCGGAAGTGATATAGCCATACATAATTTTCTTTAGTTTTCCCCTTTTTTCATCAAATTCTTGCCGTATATATAAAAGAAGTATCCACTGGGAAATGACTTTTGACAAGATAAAGTCCTTCTGTCACATTTTACCTTCATGTAATCACTACTACCAGCGGCACCACAAGGAGTTGGTGATTGGGGGCACAACAGAAGATTATGTTGTAACCCCACCCCAGACACCCCCACAAATAGTAATCGGCGGATTCTTTTCTGTCCCCTCTTGCAGGCGCCGTCCTAAGGGCAGGCCCGTAACCAAGGGGTGGCATTTGGGGGCCAGGCCCCCTGCTCTGTGGGCATAGCCAGGCCCCTGTGCAATTACTGGTACTAAGGGCCCCATCTAAGCTTGGTTTGGCCCCCTCCGGCTCTCCAAGTCTGGTTACGGGCCTGCCTAAGGGAGGGGTCTAAGGGCCTTTGGGAAGTTTTTGTTCGTTTCAGGTAGCTTAGATGCAAAATGGTGCAACTTTCGGCAAATTTTCGAAGTGATCATATGTTGATTCTCATAATCCAGTGAATTTTTATTTTTGGTTTGGTGTATGGGACAGGTGTATTGTCTAAGCGGAGGGGTGACAACTCTTGAGAAACGTTTTTTTATGTTAGGTGACTTACATGCAAAATGGTGCTACCTTTGGCAAATGTTTAAAATACAGTAATGACATCCTTAGAAATTCTCATTAGTGAGTGATATTTTGACCCTTGCATGTCACCCGTTCTACAAAAATGCATAACGACAAATACATACTTCCGACCTTTCACATCACGCTACAAATCTTACATGTAAAGGCTACTCGTATAATAAGATTTCTCTAGGGTCCTCCCTTGTTGCGAGCCTAAATAGGTTGGATATGTGCGTCTGATTTTCTGAATAGCGTACTGGTACTAAATTATTGCCCTTTTACCAGCAGATGCAGAGGGGGAACCGTGACGAATGCGCGCAAAACGAGCCAAAATTTTGCATTAGAAAGCTTTTCCATGACAAAATCCCATGCAGACTATGCACCGGGTAACTCCCATTTCCCTAACAAACTTCACATGCTTATTAGACGGCGAGTCTTTTGCCTGGTAATTCGTAATAGCTTTCCATTTTCAAGAAATATGTCTTCTCTTGAATTCAACTGTTTCGCATTCTTGCAATGTTGTGCTCTTATATGTATCACTCCTACTGACACGAACAATCAACCTAAAAGCCCTCACCAATATAACAGTGCAAATTCGTCTGAGACGATATTGATAATAAGTCCAGCGATGAGTTGTTGCTAGGAGCTCGTGCTTAATTTTGAGTTTGCGAAAGATTTATGAGAATTTTGAAAGTTTCAGAACAACTTGTTTTAGAAATTGATTAAAATAGATCCATCACTCAGACAAAAACACACCTCAACCCATCCCCACATAAATCTATGGCTTAAAGCCTTTGCCCTTATTTATAAAAAAAAAATGGCAAAAATTTGCAGAAATCGATTGGGACACATGCCTCCGCCATGCTCCCCCCCCCCCCGGGAGCCACTGACTAATACGGCCTATAAAACCTGAAATGTCTCTAGCACAATGCGATTGATAAAGTGTTATTGCTGACCAGAAAGCTGAACATTATATTTATATATATGTTTGGCCTGGAAAAAGCCTAGAAATTTTCACGTACTGTAACATTTTTACTGTTCATCAAAGTTGTTATATTTTTATCTGTGTCTTGAAGTTTACAGACCTTATGATTTATATTGTAGCTAAACATTGATAGTTTGAAACCCGTTTTTTCCGTATTAATTAGATGAATACGGTTGATAGAATCAAAGTAAATACTATCTGTTGAGCCAGGGGGGTACATAGGATTTTTCTAGAAGAGGAGCAGCGCGAACCGGAGGAAACGATTTGGGTGCGTTAGCGCAGGAAATCTCCTTGCACGACGGGCGGGGCATCTGAGGGAGGATGTGCCTCCTTTATAATCATCCAGATGTTGGCATTTGGTGCTTAATGTTTTGTCATATATGCTTGTTTGTGGACGGGAGTGTGGGGCTCCCGCGGTCATTTGTCCTTACCATTAGTGTAAAACTTAGACATTTCAGATAAGGTTTTTTTCGAAGAGGGGATCCTATGAATTCATCGTTACCCCTGGCACTTCAACCCCCCTAGGACTAGGACCAATTCTGTGAAGGGAGAGGGGGCCAGGAGGGAGCTCGCATTCCGTTTGTGGCATATATCCGGTCAACTGGCTTAGTGTTCGTAGGCTCCTCCACCTTGCAACATCCTTCATGTGTACAGGCCTGCCTGAGTAGGCCGGTGTTTGAACAAAATAGTTAATTCCCTCATTAAAATGCATGTGATCTCACAGTTTAACTTGTTATGGAATTTTTTGATGCAATGGAGTCTGATTCTCGTCATGACTTGAAAATGTGCTCAAAAAAGATAGCAGTTGCAAGGCATCTCAATGTTAGAGTTAACGTACTGCTAGTAAAATCGAATGCCTCAAATGGGTATTTTCTGGATCAGTCGTCCAACTTTTCCAAGCAGCTCCCTGAACTATTCAGGACACACCTTTTAGTTGGAAAGCCATATGCTCTGGGATGTCTTCTTCGGCGAGTTCACTCCTCAAACTTTCAGTGTGGCCTAAAACTTGGCGAGCTATTGCCGGGCCACCAACTTCGACGTTGCCTCTCTTCCTCATTCTCCAATCCCTACCAAAGTAGGGTTATTTGCATCAGCATTTCACTGCCGCTGCTATGCATTAATCATCTGCACGTCAGCAGCAGTCGATAAGGGCGTCATCATGAGTTTCTATCCCAGGAGCAGTGATAAAATCCATTGTAAATAAACACGCAAAGCCGGAAAATGTCCCAGCTATGCAGTTTACCTGGTTCTCTCAAACCGTCAGGTGTCGTCAATAATTCTCTCAAAAATATCGTGTAGTGTGCACCCTACACCGTGAAAAGTCGTGAGTCGCAGCATATCGCAGAAAATCGTGCATTTCTCCCGCGAATGTTCGCGATTTCCAAGTGGTGAAGAATCGTTTGAAATCGTGAGAAATCGTGGAAAAAGTAGTGCAGTGAGCACCTGGCTTAACGAAGAGCGATCCGCTCGGACTGCTGTATGTTCATTTGAATACAAAGAAAGGTGGCAGAAGACTCAGTCAGAGGTTAGCAAGATCATCTCCATGAGCCAAATATTTGTTGAATGGAAGTAAAGGGAGTTTTTTTGTAGCCAATGATCAATTTCTTCTTAGCCGACTGTCTTTATCTATATAAAAATGTTACAATAAAGAATAAAGATTATGGTGTGTAGCTCTTTCTATTGATTTCTGTGGGTCGCCGTCCGTACTAAACAAGGGTTTGACTTCAAAAATACAAGTCATTCCTAAAGGATGTAGGATTGAGCTAAATCGAATTTAACCGGACCCATGTAATAAGAATTAAAACAAACACAAGGCAAACACAAGGTACAAGTATAGAGTAAAATATACAAAAATGGTAATTGTTCCAAAATAGGTCGGACTGTCGAACTATGATATAATGCATGCAGGTAGAAAATCTTTTTGAGCTCTAAAACAGCTAAAGTACATAGCCAAGCACTTGATCTCCTTTGAAAAGGCATGCGCAATGTACGATAGCTCAAATTTCTTACATAAAAGAGGGCAGTTAACCCCCAAATTAAACTATTTAGGAGCGATATCAAGCTTCTGAAGGCGATAGGTCTGAAGCATGTAAGTCTGAAAAAGATACTTTTGTAGGCGATAGAGCTCCGGACGAACTTAAAGCATTTTCAAAGCAATTGTGACAATACTGCTGTTTTTGGTTCAGGTTTACTAAAAGTTTAAAAATAAATTCAAGAGTCCAAAGCCAATCTTCGTACGGAGAAGAGATTAATTTTATTATTACGGACCTTAGGCAGTGGTTTTCTAGAAATCGGGTTTAGACCTGCTGGCACGATCAAGTGACCACTATCATCATAACAGGGTATTAGCTACGCTACTGCTCAGTGGCCCCTAAACGTTATTAACTCCAGTGTCCGTAAGTGTCACGCAGAGAGTTAAAATTAAATTCTTGGTTGCTGCCCTCTGTTTCTGTTTAGTAGGCCGAGTTCTCTCGGAGAGCCGAGCCAGTCTGTAAAGCCTAGGCCGTATATAAAGCCTAGGCCTCGTATCTTTCTATTGTTAAGTAAAGTGATGAAATGTTAAGCCCCTAAAGGGATGTTGTGGGTGAGGCGTTTCCCGCGAAAAGCAGGCAGTTGCTGCACATCTTGCAACGGGAAAGGAGTAGAATCGGGGAGCAGGCTCCGACCTATTTTTAATGCCAAGGGCAGATTCACCATTGAGGGTAATATGTTTATGTCTACTGAGAAGACAAAATAACTAGACCACCAATGGTGGAAACTTCGACTTCGGCGGATTCAGGATTTCAAGCACGAAAGGGACTGAGGGGACTTACTCCATAAGGGCAAATTCTACAGCTACGAACATCAATTGTACGAAGCCTCGAAAGAGGGGTCTAAGGAAAAAACTTGAAATTTATGCACTTGAGAAAAGTAGTATTTCTGACATCTGGCAATAAAAATAAACACCACATATTGTCAAGCAGCTTTAGGACAGTCTGAAAAGGTGGTGTCGAAAAAGGTGCCTGCTACAGCCCGGAAAGCCCCTCTGGATCTGCGTCTCAGTTTAAGTGCAATTTTGGAAATAAATATATTGGAAGGTGACTGGACAACATCTGGACAATTCTAACTTGGTGACATTCGAAAACGGGACAATATATTGTCAACACGGAAACTTTTGCTTGGACAATCGACCCAATATACCTACATGTGAAAACACTACTTGTCAACAGACATTTACTGCCCTTCAATGGCATCTCATTCAAGCCGATTTCTTAACAAGAGAAGGGTTGATCTTTGGGTACGTAGTGATTTTTCAGACAGTCCAAAACCCTGGATTTATTAAAAATATGTGCATCTTTTGTAATTCTTGATTCGATTGTATAAATTTCACCCCGAAAGAAAAATTACACGCAAATGTCGTAAAAATCCTATATTTTAAATCGATACAGCACTTTAAAGCAAAGACAATATTCGAAAGGAAATTGAAGCGGTTATATAGCAACCGGGGCAACGAAATAGCTCCCTTCATTATCGACAATTCCCATTGCCTACATAGCTAGCTGCGCCGCATATTCGTTGATCAGTCATAATTATGTTTGAGAAGCCCCAAAGAGGAGATGAGCAAACAGAGTATGCTTCGTGGGGAACTATTTTCATTGTTCGAACAGGGAGCTGCATAAAACTGAATGTATGTCTAACAGATGTAAAATGTTGGATTGTGAACCACATAATTATTGTAGGAAATGCGTACAACCTTTCTGTTGGGCAGACAGAGATTGTCTCAACATGGACTTATAAGTGATGGAAAAGGTGCCTTTCATCGTTTAAGAATAAAGCGTTTCATGGCAAATTAACGACATTTAATTGTCAACATTATTCATACCAGAACGATGCACTCAAGATGTTATAATTTATGGCATAATTTATGGGATTACGATGTCCCTCGTGCTCTTTTATAGTTGCTGCCGTTAGCAACGGCTTATCTTTTGACTCATTTACTATTTATTCTGTACTAATTCCACAGAATGAACTATTGTCTTGTTAAGCATGGATTGTTTAAATAAATAAAAATCGTAATGGTTCAGTATTTTCATAACGCAAAGTCTCATTTTGTGTAATATACTGAGACAGTTACAAATAAGAACCAGAGAGTGAACATGTAAAAGAAGAGTGTTTAGAAAAAGTACAGCTATTGATGACTTTATTGGAAATTCAATATTTGTGGTATCAGCTTCAAACTGACACCAGGAGGACAATTTCTTACCCCGCTGTACAACCTTGCCTCATAATCCTTTGATTTTGTCATCTGTGGAACGAAATTAAAATATTTGATCTCTCTTTAGTAAAATTGGATGAGTGGGGGGACCTCTGCATAGAAAAAATTGGCATTCACAATAACACAAAAATGGGTATTTAAAAGGGTTATAAGAGGAATGAACACCGTTCAATAAAACTCACTTATTTGCCTTCTGCATGATACCTTAGCTCATATATGACGCATTATAAAAATCTGTCTTTAATATTTTACATAATTTGTCCAATATCTTGATCGGCATCAACAACCGACATGCAGTTTTTAAGGTTACAGCTGTACCATTTTGTAATACTAAAAGAAACATCCCTGTCACTCTTTCTTGAAAAAAAAGACTTTGTGGTCAGGACCAAAAAGATGTCATTTGTTGCAGTGTTGCTGTTGCATGCCTAACGTGTCTTGAGTGATGAACCAATACATTAATGTCTTCATGAGCAAACCATTAGAACATTTCGGAATGCAAATAATTATATTTATAAATTAACTCAAACTATTACAACACAAAGTAATCCTCAATACTTGGAAAATTGAAAAATTGGCTTACTTATAAATAAACATCAGTAAGGAGATGGTAAAGAAAGTTCGGGTGTACCTTATGGATTTTTCAAAATGTCACTTCAAGTCCACGCTTTCCAAAGAAAGTTAATATACTGGACAGACTCTGCTTTTCTTTTATAATGTAACGAAGTATTTACTGTAATATCAAGTAATTACTGTAAAAGAGGTAACGTCTGGAAATTGCTTTTGCATTATTATTTATATTGTTATTGTTATTGTGGTTGTTATTTTTATTTCGATTGTTATTGTGATCGTCATCGTCATCCTCATCATCATAACTATTATTGTTGTTGTCGTCGTCGTCGTCGTGACGATGGCGATGGCGATGGCGATGGCGATGACGATGATAATAATAATGCAACTTTGAATTCTCCACGAAGGCTTTATATCTATCAAATATTCATAAAGGATTTGGAGATTATGCCATACGCCTTTTTTTTTCTAACTATTTATATAACCATTCTCAGTTACGTGTAATCTCCTACAAGTCCTAAGCCAAGGGGCAGGGGAGGTGGACTCTTCAGTAATATTCGTCCCCTATAAAAATTTTAAGTTACAATTTTAATGTTATCGCCCCCTGAATATTTTTGCGTCTTCAAAAACCTGTCTCTTTAGGAACCTGGTCCCTTAAAGTGGTTTTAAGAAGTGAAGTGTATTTAACATTGCATAAAAGTTTCTTGCAATATTTTGTTATGAGAAAATAGTGTCTAGTGCATGGTTGACATCAATAATTATTGGTTTGCAAAGGATAAAAAGATGTCAAAGTCTTTCGTCTAGGTTCCACAACTGAGATCAATGTTCACCGAAAAGGGTGGCTATAATCATAATATTAATTAAAGTTGTCTTCAGCATTGTGACAGTGCATGGGTCATTTCGAAATTTATAGCTTTACTTTCTTTCTCATGACTGAGACAAAGTAATGGTAAAAATCGGGCATTTTCGAATTTTTAAATACGATACTATTCTGACAACTAGATGTATTCTTGTGAACCTTAACCGAAGGAAAGCTCCTCTGGTTCCAACTAAAGTTTTATTTGATTACACAACAGAGCGGACACGGCGTGGTATGTTTCCGCAGTGGTGACAAAAAGTAGGAGGATAACTGATGAATATTAAATGTCTCGGTTCATGTGATAGGGCCTGGGTTCTGAAAACATCATACGTAGGTGATATGATGAAAGCAGCCTCGTGAACGTTTTCAACCGACTACTTAGAGTGCATTTTAGGCAAAACCTTTAAAGTAAACACGTTACTCTACCTTCTCTCTTATCTCTTTCCTCTTTTTCTCAGTTTTCTCCTTTTCTATAAATGAATGCAAGAGAAAAAAATATAAAAATATTTAAAGAAAGAGCTTTTAGAACTTGCATATAAATTGTAAGTACCGGAGATACTGCAAATTCGTTTTATCCTTTATGACTTATAGTGCTTCGCTTTATTAAGTTCATTAAAAGGTAATTTAGAAGTATGTACACCAGTGGCGCCGGCACGGGGGGGGGCATGGGGGCGCGTGCCCCCCAATGAAAATTTTTTTGAAAATTTTAAAATGATCCCGAAAGGCGATTTAGCTATAGATTTCTGTAGGGGGTAGGGTGAGGTGTGCCTTACCCGAGTGACAGATTTATTTAATCATTTTCTATCACAAAAGTTTCTGAATTTTCGCAAATCCTTCCCAAACTTTCAAAAATCTCGCGTGCTCCGCGCGCTTCAACCCTTACTACAATGTTCTTATTATCAATATCTTCTGATAGCAACTCCCGGAGAAGTACAGCAGCAAAAGTTGAAAGCTGTTCACGAATTAACAGGTAAAAGACTGGCTTTTTGAGTGGCATGTAGCTTTGTTGGGCAATTGAAAGTGTCTCGATGCAAATTCTGAATGCAGCTTTTGTCATGGAAATCTTATTTAATGACAAATTTTGCGCGCTTTGCGGGCATACTTTACGGTTTGCACTCCATCTCATGACCATTGTTAAGGTAATAATACATGGAACTATAACAACATCTGTAGGGACCTTGCATCAATATGGGATCTTTCAATCTAAGTCGCTGAAGCATGATTTGGAAAGTTGAAATTACTTATTTGCCGCTATACATTTTAAATAAAAATTACCGAGCGCTTTGCGCGCAGCCATTATAGATATAGATGACAGGCGGGTGGCCAAGGGGGGGGGGGGAGGCGCGAAGGGGGAAGCACCTCCCCCTTGACCAAGTTTTTGGTATTTTTAATGTTTACTTTAAAATATTGCTAGTGTGTTTCCCCTATTTATATGCGGTAAATAGGCCTGGGAAGTGCCATTTCCAGCGATCTGGAGGCATTTTGAGCCAAAAGTCTCTTGTCTGTCTATTGGCTTTGCCCCCCTGACAAATTCCTGACTACGCCCCTGATAGATGGTGACTTTTAACAACTTACGATCAAAAAGCATTCTGGAAACGCGTTTGTTTAGTCCTTAACTCCTTTTGCCTATCAGGGAAGTCTAATATCACCTTCCTGCACCTATACTCTCCCTCCCGCCCGTTCCCCATTGTTGGGATGGAAGCTATTAATCTGGATTTCGTTCAAAATTAGTAAAACTACCATAGTGGTAAAGTGCTCTGCATCATAATCTATAATTATCATTTGGGCGACACATAATAAGCATTATGTCAATGCTCCATTTTATATACTTGATCCAGAGCTTCCAGGAGGCCCTATGCAGGTATCTGCCAGCCTTAGATGCCTTTGATAATGCACAATGAAGGGGAGGAAAAAATGGTTATAGTCCAACAATGTTCTAAGGACTCCACGCACGTATTTTTGGGTAAAAACTTTGCCTGAATAGAAAGCGGTAAAGTAGCCAAAAGGAAGTCTTCACGAGGTTTGTTGACAAAGTATTCTTCGCTTAGACAACATACTCTCTTCCTTCACCTAACCAAAAATTATATTTCACTCAATTATGGACATTTTCCAGCTATATATGATCAGCTCCAAAAATATTCCAAAGATAGCACCATTTTGCATCTAAAAACCTTAAATTAGCAGAAATTTCTCAAAGGGGGAGGGGGGTGTCCCCCTCCCCTTAAACCCCTCCCCCAGGACGGCACCTTTATGTAGTGACAAGGGAAAGATACCCACTGCTGTATACCAAAAGCAGGGAGCATTAAAAAGGGGATATTTAAGCGTCGCCACTCAGTTGGTAAAAAACATCCAGCCAGTCGGAAAAATTAGAATTCACTAAATTAGGGACATTTTCCAGCCATACAGGTGTGTGATCAGCTCCAAAAATATTCCAAAGGTAGCACCATTTTGCATCTAAGCAACCTTAAATAAACAAAAATTTCTCAAAGGGCAGGGGGACACCCCCTCCCCTTAGACCCCTCCCCCAGGATGGCACCTTAGTGTAGTGACACCTGACAAAGGAAGGATCCCCACTGTGTATACAAACGCAGGGAGCGCACACACACACAAAAAAACGCAATTCGCGCAGACTTGGAAGGTTATCTGAAGTGTCTTTACGACATCATCTGTTGTGTCCCCCCAATCACCAAAGCCTTGCGGCGCGACTGATGTACACAACGTTTTAAATTCCATTAGTTATGTTCAATTTGTTAGTAGATCATTTCAATCACTAAGATATGTTTATTGTTTCATTGTAAGGGTAACCAACGATCCCATTAGAGTGATTTCATACCTACACAATGGCATATGGAAATAATCAATTGTGATTTAAGCACATTTACCATCTTTGGAAAGAGAAATTTTGAAGTATTCTGCGTAATAATAGAATCCAAAACTTTTCGCAGAAAAAAGTGATACTGTTTGACGTGTGCGATAATAGAAAGTCATCAAGTTAAAGTGTAAAATAAATGCTCCGCTACTAAATTTTCGCATACAAACCTACCTTTCTCTAAACCGAATTGCAGTTTTACCTGTAAAAAAAGGTGACTATAACTGAAAACGTCGGTTGAAAATGAAGAACATTGAGCAGCTAATGTGAATATCAAATTGAAACATGCTGTGCTACATCGTGTTAATTGATTAATACCTATAACGTTACAGTATAGAATAATAAACCTTCAAAGAAATGAATTAACTTGATAAAGAATTCAAGGTTTTAAGTTAAGAAAGGGACTCGGGTCTTTGCATATATTTCAAATATACCTTAAATCTCTGTAATATATTGACAAACCTGCAAACAGTATTCATGGCAAGGTAATTATGTCCATGGTTTTCAAGCTTTTAACAAGACCTAACTTATTTGACTTGCTAAAGTTCATGTCGTAGGGTACTTTGTGAACTTTAACATCTTGGCTAATAATTTAGTTGTATATACACATATAGTTTATAAAATATTATTGCAGTGTTTTGGGGAACTAAGGATTTATCGAACACTCTTTGTACTGTCACGTTTTTGCCCTCTGGACTTTCTTAAAAGACGAAATTTAGCTGTTTAGTTGGTCACCTACTGAAACACCTTTCATGCGACTATAGTAAGAAAAACGCTAGTGTTTATCAATAACTAGTGTTTAAAAAGGTAATTTTTTTTAAAATGACTAAGTACCGGGTTTCGACGGACATAAAGTGACAACTTATTCTATATCATGTGGAATCCTTTACGAAGATCACTCAAAAACCTGTTAAATGCGAGAAAGACAATTAGCACACAAAAGATGTACACACGTCTTTGCTGTGACGTCAAACCAAGACCTTTATAGATAAAAGTCTAGTATGAGCTTAATAGGACTAAAAGGTACTGCATGTAGTCGAATATTGGTTTCGTACACTTTCGACAATTGTTTGTGACAGTGGATGGAGACAAAGCAAACAGCACTGATGACAAGGTCTTCATTTGTCTAAAGAAATGAGTAATCTACGAAAACTGAAAGTCTTTGCATAGCGCTATGTTTAACGTGTGTGATAGACATTAGCAGGTAAAATGAAGATGATATGACCTAATAATGAGGAAGAAGAGATATTTCTACACTCTTAAAAGAGCCGGATGAAATTTGATCGAATCCGGAAAAAATCTGATCCGGATTCCGTTTCCCAGGGTCACCTATTCGACCCGGATAAAAATGACTCGGAATTCCGGATAAGAAAACCGTTGACACCGTTCCGGATAAAGTCTGATCCGGATTCCGTTTCCCAGGGTATTCGATTCGGATAAAAACGACTCGGAATTTTGGATAAAAACCCAATGACCCCATTCCTGTTCAAATCTGAAAGGATTCCGGATCCCAGGGGCATATTTGATCCGGATAAAAAAGACTTGGAATTCTGGGCCAAAAAAGAACAAAAGACCCCATTTCAGATAAACTTTGATCAGGATATCAGGTCACAAAGCAACATCACTTTCTCAATGAAGAGGATCCCTGCTAGCTGTCTGAAGAAGCATGTCCAAATTGACAGTGATCCTGTTCTGGATTAAATTCACATTCTCAATCTTCTCTGAAGGAAACAAGGTGGCTATGCTCAATCTCTCCACTTACAGCAGGGATGATAAAGTCACAAAATTTAGTAAGACTTCAATTAAAGGAAGGTCAACAAGTAGAAATAAGGAACAATAATAGCTACAAATATCAGTTCAGCTAACCATGTATTTTGGAACACACTGCGGAACAAATAAGCTTTTTCCAGCTAAAGAAAATCTGCTACATGAAAAGCAGCGAGCATTTCAAAACCTCAAATGTGGTTCATACACTAGACATGCTTACATAATACTGGTCTTTAAAGGATATTATGTAAAGAAAGACTACTTTAAAGAGGCAGCAACGTTGATAAATGTAAAATCTTGAAAGGATGGAATGACTAAAAAATGACCTTAAGCGATATAGCAATGTGATACATCTTTTATGGTAAGGCTTACAGCACACAATTGATCTGTTTAATACTTTGCTTAATTAAGACTTTTCCATAGATGTCTACTGTAATGTTGATTTTCATACTGACCTTCTAGCCTTTTACTTCAAAAGTTCAGCTAATGTTGATTTAAACTTTGAAGGCCGACTTCAAATGGTCATTGAAGGAAATGGTATTCTGACCACTTATTTCTGATCCAGGAACTGTAGCAACAGTTATAAGAGTTATATCTACAAGTGTTTAGGCCCTTGCAAAACATGAAGTCCTGTAACCTAGGCCCACTTAATATTTACTTAATAATGAAACAAAGCGAATAAGATAGTAAAGTGTGTGTATATATATTATACAGAAACTATAGAAAAATGGACTTAACTTCAATTTTTTACCATCGATTGACATGGGATTTGGAAACAGGGCAAATGGGGTTGGGGGGGGGCACTACTATGCCGTGGTAAATCCTATCCTAAGCTCTGAAGTAACAGTACAAATTACCTCGTTTTGACAAAACTCAATCAAACAGCAGTATGCATGTAGGACTGAGTCAAAAGTAATAATTGAAACTATCCAAAACATTGATTATATACTAAAAATTTAGGTGATATGGCTGGGTTAAAATTATATGCTCTTCTGCAAAAACCATTGTGATGATCTGCCCTGCCCATTTATGCAGGTAAAGTACTTGTTATATGCTTTTGCCTGGGTGGGATCACTGAGGTGGGAAGAATATGTGCTGTTCTGATCAGCTGCCTCTGCTTTTTCATACTTCTTCGGGAGGGGTGAGGAGAGTTAAGGAGGACACTGAAGGTACTTGTAGAGTTTGTTTGCAAGAGTGAAACGTTTGATAATGTTAAAGCAAAATTCGCACTTACTCAGAGTTCATGTTCCAGGGACAAGGTATTTGCCTTTAATATCAATATTAATTTTTCATTTCAACCATTTCCTCAGTTTCAGTTAATGCCTGACATGCTTCCCCACACAACTTTTAAGTAAAATTTGAAGAACACCAATCCTGTAATAACTCCCTGTTAGTATCGTATGGAGTTAAAGATCTGAAAGAAATCATGGGAACTTGCAAAGCCCTGCACCTCACAGTGAAAATAGCATGCAATACATTTAGTACATGTAGCATGTACTCTTCATTCAATCTTTTTGGTTCAAAAAACTGTTACCTAGGCTACCTGTTGAAACAGATTTATCCTCAGCTTTACCTTTTTCAAGGTTGGACAACGGATACTGCTTTTTGCAGGAATTCCCATGTCTATTGAAACTGCCATGCATAATTTATGTTCAAGATATAAGATAACTTAAAGCAAATTGGAACTCTCTGCAAAAGTCCTTTTATGGTACAGCCCCTTTCTACACAGTAATAAACACCTACTTCGGATGCCTCACTGGTCCTAACACCAAAACAAAAGGCTGTGTTTGCAGGACCTCTTCCAGGAAGTACAGTAAGGTATACTGGTGCAAATCTATAAAAAGACACAAACAAAAAGTTCATCAAGCTGTTAAAATACGAGAAATCAATAATACCTTGGTTACAAGAAGCTTTTCTTTTCAGTAGTGGCAAGATCTGCAACAATGTGTTTGATTCATGGTCATCTGCATGAATATCAATAGCTAATTTATGATTAAACCTGTAGTAGGGGTAGAGAATAATTTTCCCTTTCATACATATTTGAACAAAAATCATCTTTGAAGATGACAGCTGGACAAGTAACATTCATGTTTCAAATTTTTTAAATGTGTAACTATAGACAAATCCTAGCACCTAAGGGATGATAAATTAACGTCAGCCATTATGGGGGGAGATTAGCTTGAACTCTTTTGTTTAATTCTGTACCACAAATGCTGGTGGCAATGCGATACTGATATACAAGCAGGTTTTGAATTGGGTGCTACTATCATGAAACAGGTTGGAGAAAGAAAAGAAAAGACTTTAAGCTGATGGCTCCAGTACTGGCTGACAAAACTCACCATCACTGGCTGCTTGGATTTGCCTAAATTAGTTTACACTTAACAGTTATGACAACATTTGGAACTCGAAGGGTTCATTTTGAACCAAATGCACTCCTTTTTTCATTTGGATTAATTGCACAAACTGAGGGAATAGATTTATAGCCTGTACAATAGTGTGGTGAGGGGTCGATCTTATTATCAGGCCTTTTTCACATGGAAAAAAGCATACTTTCTTCAGACCCCTCCCCGGCATACTCATGAAAATGGGTTATTGGCAAAGAGAAAACCCACAATCAAACATGGATAGAATGTTAAATCAGTTACCGAAAAACATCTCCCTAGTTGTCTGATGTGATTGAAGCTAGCCGCACAGTACTGAAATGTTTAGAAGGTTATTGTGTGTGTCGCAAAGATATTATAAGCATAGATTACAAACTCCTATACCTTCACAGTTATGCTCAGTGACTCCTCATGGAGACGCTAGTATCGGGGCGGAAGTGTAAATTTGGCATGCGCGCCGTTCTATTCTGTGATCTGCGTACAAAAGTACGAAAGCGTTACAGAAAATTCCATTGTTCAAAGAGGATAGCGAGGGTGCAACGCGTTCTATACGTGCAGAATACATTTCTTTGTGTATTATCCGGAATGCGTGACGCACATTTCTTCGCCCTCAGGAAACAAACGCGCTAGTTGATTTCCCGTTGTGAACGCGTAAGAAATTAAACGCGCACATAAAGTGCATTACTTAAAGATACAGTAGAAACTGGCCAATGAGTATAGGCGAATAAGTCTATGAACTTTAAACCAGTCATTGCGCGTTCGTGTTCAAATGTACTTTTGTGTAATGCCGTCAGTAAGAAGTAAAATTCTTGTAAGTGAAATTTAGTATTGAGGAGTGATACTTCTTGCATTTACAATGTTTCGAAATAACAAGTATTAATACTTTTTGTAAGACATTCATTTCCCTGTTTGTTTTCAAAACGACTGAACAGTGATCAGCACTTCCGCCCAGATATATTGGGCTCCATGGGGAGTCAACGTGCTATTTTAAGTTTGGAATCTATGCTTATATCTTTGGTGTGTCGGGTCTGAGACGCCCTCTATTTTAACAGCTGCATTGGCGCGTCTGTTGCTTAGGTGTTTTGTGCGCAAGTCGCGTCGCGTATGCCAAGCCTTCTATATAGACCTTATGCATATGATGTCACAAACGAGAAGGAGCGTCCTCCTTTGGAGGAAGATGGCGGAAAAGCGCGTATCATTGCAAGTTACACCAAAAAAATAAAAAAAAAAAAATGATTTGTCAACCATTCGTATACGCGCGTAGGTCTACTACACGTGCAGCGAAGTCCACGCCGTTCGTCTACGTGTGTTGCATCCCTTACTCGAAATCCAGATATGAGCCAGATATGGATTTCATATCTGGCCCATATCTGCTACAGATATGGGATTTATATCTGGACCAGATAAAAAAATTGGGCAGATATAACCCAGATATACGCCAGAACCAGATCTAAACCATATATGGCCAGATAAAGTTTTATCTGGATCAAGTCTTTATATGGAACAGATAAAATTTTATCTGGACCAGATATGGTCCTCATATGAGCAGAATATATTTCCATATATGGCCCATATCTGCACCAGATATGGAATATATATCATATCAGATAAAAAGTTGGGCAGATATAACACAGATCCAAATCAGAACCAGATCTAAACCATATATGGCCAGATAAAGTTCTATCTGGATCAAGTCTTTATATGGCACAGATAAAATTGTATCCGGAGCATATCTGCTTTAGTTAGGAATCACAGTTAGAGACTTTTAGCCCCCACTCCTCATGGACTGAACACCAGCAGAAAATGTTTAAGAGCTCCATGAACAATTTAATGTAAGTATTGGGATGCTTTTTTCGAAAAGTCCCCTGACTCTCTGGCGAAGAGCCAGGGGCGAAAACCAAACAATACACCCGAAGGAGTTCTGCTCCCTGAAGGAGTAACAACGTCCCCAAGGGACAAACTTGGACTTAACTGACCCACCCGACAGTGGTCCCGTTCTAGGCTGACTGAATAGAACAGGTACCACCTAGCCACTTTTAAAAGTAGCAGGGTTTTAATTGGAAATCGGGAGCTTTTTACGTGCTAAACAAACGGGCACGGCCAGACCAGCGAAAGGATATACGATATGGCCAACAACCAAAAAACCGAACACCAACAACACCCTCGCAAACAAACAAAAACCACCAACACTGCCACTGAGCAGCCACAGACACTGAAACGGAAAGACAACACAAAACCAGACTACCATCACTTAACAACCAAAAAACCGAAACACCAAGAACACCACACCAAACTCCCACCACCCATAAGTAATTGGAAATCGGGATGAATGGACTTAAAAGAGCTCCATGAACAATTTAATATAAGTATTGGGATGAATAGACTTAAGTACATAAATTCAACTTATTTCATAACAGTGAACAGAAAAATGCCTTGAAATTTCCTACTTTATGTAATCACAGTGATATGGGCTTCTTATTTTAAACTTTATTAAGTATTTGACTCTAAATTATGTTTTCTGCGCAGTGCATATTTTACTTTCAACTTCCTAAATCAAAAATGTAGGTTTAAATACAAGCTCCGCCCAAATATACAAATCATTTCCATAAGTTTACTGAGTATACTGTGGTTTTAATAAAAGTGTAGCCATTAAATAACTGCAATGTCTTCTTCTTCTTTCAAATGCAGCACAAACGCCAGACAAGGCTATCCCGTGCTGTTGAACTAGGGCTAAGGGAGTCGGATGAATAGAATAACTAGCTATAACGATTTTGATCAAGGGCTAAGAGCTGGTTTTTAAAGCTGTCCACTGATGGGGCACAGCGAGCCTGTTCCGGTAATAGGTTCCAGCTGCTCATAGTTCTTGGATAGAGAGATTTCTGATAGCAAAGCTTGTTAGTGGAGGGATAATGGTATAGATACCTTCCACTAGTACGACGGGTAGTCCGTCGATTAAGATTTGAAGGGTCAATAAGATGATTCCTTACATTACTTGGAAGTAATCCATGCGTTTCTTTATACATAACAACAAGACGAGCCCTAAATCGTCGAGTTTCAAGACTGTCCCATTTAAGATCTTTAATCATCTCAGAAACACTTGATTGGCGACTGTAGTTGTTAAAGATGAATCTGGCAGCACGCCTCTGGACATTTTCTATAGAATTCTTTTCGGATTGGGTATAGGGGTACCATACCGTACTACAATAATCGAGAATGGGTCGAACAAGAGCAAAGTACGCTGCAGTCTTAGTATCTTTATCACAGTGCGAGAGGTTTCGCCTCAATAGGCCTAACGTCCGGTTTGCTTTGGATACAATTTGGTTAATATGTCTTTTCCAGTTCATACTAGAAGAGAGTTCAACTCCTAGGTAAGGGTGGTGATTAACCTGCTCTAAAGTATGATTACCCATTTGGTAAAAATAAGGATTTGGATTTGCTTTATGGGAGACTCTCATAGTAAAACACTTAGATTTATTAAACCCCATCTGCCAGATTGATTCCCACTGACACAAATTGTCAACATCATGTTGAAGAAGTTTTGTGTCCTCTATGTTTTTTATTTCACGATACAGGATACAGTCATCGGCAAATAACCTGACGCTTGATTGAATATTTGCCGGCAAGTCATTAATATAGACTAAAAAGAGTAAGGGTCCCAAGACAGTGCCCTGAGGGACACCAGAAATGACTTTAGATTTGTCTGAAGACGTTCCATCAATTAGCACCCTCTGGTGACGGTTAGTTAGGAATTTCTCAATCCAATTTAAGATGTTATTACGGATTCCAACATGCTTGAGTTTATTAAGAAGTCGCTGGTGGGGAACTGTATCAAAAGCCTTGCTAAAATCCATTATGATTAGGTCAGCTTGGCTTCTGTTATCTAAAATCTTCATTATATCGTCGACAAGGGCAGAAAGCTGAGTTTCGCATGATCTCCCTTTACGAAAACCATGTTGAACATCAGCAAGTACATTAAATTTGTCAAAGTGATCCATAATATGACGGTGAATAATATGCTCTAAAAGCTTGCAAGGAATGGATGTCAACGAGACAGGCCTGTAATTCGCAGGGTCCGATCTTTCACCCTTCTTATAGATGGGGGTTATATTAGCATCAAGCCAGGCTGCTGGTAAACATCCACTTGACACCGACTTTTGGAACAACTTCTGAAAAATGGGGGCAATACTGTGGGCACAGGACTTTAAGACTCTGGCAGTGACATTGTCAGGCCCAGCAGCCTTGTGCACTTTAAGATCAGTTAACAGCTTAAGGACACCGGTGGTTGAGATCTTAATGTCCCCTATAACAGGGATGGGACTAGAATCGATAACAGGCATACTATTTAGATCTTCTTTTGTGAATACAGAACAAAACTGATTATTCAGGGCTTCGGCTTTATCTTTGGAAGTGGACAGGAGTCTTCCATGAACCTGCAGCGGCGAGATACCAGAAGTACCAGTCCTCTTAGATTTAATAAAATTCCAGAAAGGCTTAGTATTATCTGATTTCAAGCTACCCCCGATAGTGTCTCTAACGTAGCTATTATGAGACATTCTGATTTTCCTATCAATACTTCTCCTTAATTTCCTAAATTCAAATTTATGGGAGGACTGACCATACTGTCTGGGAAGGTGATGCTGTATCCAAAACATGTCTTAATTTATAACAAGCATAATCCAAGAACCAAATCAAATAAAAAAATAAAACAAACTAACAAAATGCCCATTTGCATATCTAGCATATCAAGTTATATATGGCTTGATATGGCCATACAAAACTTAATTTGCATATCTGGCATGGATTTTTATCATATTATATCTGGCTTGTTAAGGTCATATAAAACTTTATTTACACATCTGGAAAGGCATCTCATCCATTATATCTGGCTTGATATGGCCATATAAAACCTTATTTGCATATCTAAAATTACATTGTATCAATTTATATCTGGCTTGGTATGGCCATATAAAACTGTATTTACATATCTGGAAAGGCATTTTATCAAATTATATCTGGCTTAATATGGCCATATACAACTTTATTTGCATATCTGGGCTGGCATTTCATCAAGTTATATCTGGCTTGATATTGCCATATAAAACTTTTATTTACATATCTGGACAGACATTTCATCAAGTTATATCTGGCTTTATATGGCCATATTAAACTTTATTTCTAGTTCTGGATTTGCAATGTATCAAGTTATATCTGGCTTGATATGGCCATATAAAACTTGATATAATGTATCAAGGCATCTAAATCTGGCTGTACATCTGGCTTAATATGGCCATATAAAGGCTGTTTTTAACCAGATATATCCAGATATCAATCCATATCTGGACTTGGAGTAAGGGATTGTTTTCACCCAAAATGACGTCAGTGTGATGTTAATGCATAAGTTTAATTAAC
Source organism: Holothuria leucospilota (assembly GCA_029531755.1). Classification (NCBI taxonomy): domain Eukaryota; kingdom Metazoa; phylum Echinodermata; class Holothuroidea; order Aspidochirotida; family Holothuriidae; genus Holothuria; species Holothuria leucospilota. The sequence goes on along the minus strand of CM055972.1, from coordinate 46,319,279 downwards.
GGGTGAATTAGCGCGTCTGTTACTAAGAAGATTTTTATGCGTGAGTTGCGTCTGAGACACATTCTATAGTAATGGTTGAATTAATGCATCTGTAATAAGAAATTCGGTGTGTGACGCAGACTTACCCAACATATATCGCGCTTCATCGTCGTTGTAAAATTGTAATATTTGAAATGTGTTCAGAAGGTTTCAGAAATTTATAAAGGAAAAACGTAACAGGAGCAAGAAGAAATCAAATAAAATCGTGTTCGGTCTTTTCTTAAATATAAAATCTTAGTTGTTAAAATGCAACAACACCAACTCCGCAGAGCCCTGATACAATACTGTAGATTAGGTGCATAGTAAAAATCAAGGCACAAAGGCATGCACAGAGTATAACGTCCACAGCGCAATTTAGATGCAGGCCTAGGCAAAAAGAAACATCAATAGGGGGTTACATAAGACCAGTGATACTGACCAGGTAAGGTCAAATATTGTGCAGCTAGTTCTAAAAATAGGGTTTAATATGCAGAACAAATTTCATGGTACAGTAGATAGCTTTACAACCTCCCCCTCCCCACCACAAGCTTCCAGACCTCCCATTTGAACCGTAGATGGAACAAAATCACAAACAATGAAAATTAAAATAGTTTATCTACCTGGTCAATGTCAGGACCAAACTGTAGTGTAAACCAACTTTGCTAAGGGGTTTCTTCTCTAGGCTTCTCAGTCTTAGTCTGATCCCTCCTTACTTTACAGAGCCAGTTTCCGAGGTGCAGTACTGTAGGTTGTTGCTTCATGATGACCTGTGTCAGGGCAATATCAAAAATATTATGTCACAATATTGTCTAAGACATTTTAAAGTCATTTACTGTACAAGATTTCACTTACTATTTCACTTATATTACTGATGTATATATATATATATATAAAACAACAAGAACAAAAAAAGAAGATTGTAACCCCCATGCATAGTGAACGTATAAACGCTACAGTATATGCTCAGGTTTATACAAATTCTTTTTCCAGTACTTGCCTGCAGGGTCAGCTTTTTGTTAAACCCACTTGCCCACTTGGATATCAACTTGCCCAATGCAAGCCGTTAAAGAAATTATAAAAGACGCTCATTGCTGCACTGTCCAAGAGAACGGTACAGTACAGCAGTAATGGTGGATTTTGTGATTGTAAGAACAGGTTTTGCTAACAAAATTCCTCTTTTATTGGCTATATTGAAGGCAATAGGGACCTGTCCAACAAACACTAGACCCAGTGATTATTTTCTTGCTCCGAACTTGTGGGCAGGGGATTCATCGAAACATGATGTACTGCACTTTGAACAACAAAAAAATCAATATTGAAATTTATGTTCAAATTTAATGGTATCATTTTGTACCAATTCGAATCAAAATTAGAGCAAGGGGGTGGTTGTGCACTGCTGGAATGCAGAAATGCAGCAAGCCACAGTTTAAATAAACATGAAAATCTATGTTATTATCTTAATTTTCCACAAAATTTGCAGATACGGTGTGCTGCAATATAAGAAACTGGTGCCAAGTACAGAGTACAATGTCTGAAGTCAACAAAGACCTGTACATGAACTGGATGACCATCTGTTCTAATGGAAACAATTAAATAACCTTAACACAAAATGACCAGGGAAGAATGTTAAAGTACAAAAATTGTTAACTAAAATATGCACTTTGACTTACTGTACATGCCTATCTTTCTCCTTGTGAAAAGAGAGGAAATTCTGTAATGATGAACTCAGCCATGGCACGCTTACAGTACAGGTATCTTCACTCTGTTAGCTGAAAAAATTAACAAAAGTTCTGTTTTGAGTAAGAGTATGATACACAATACAGTAGCAAACAGAATGTTCTGAAATATATGTTTAGATCATATTTGTCAAATTAAAAAATTTCAGAACCCCCTCCATGTCCCATCTAACTACACACCTTGCTACAACATTCACTAATCTGATCATTATATATAACAGAAAGCACAAAATCAAAGGATATCAAGTTCCACTCCCAAATGGTCCCAAAATTTGGTGCAATAAGTAAACATCACTAGTTCCCTCAAATTTCAAATTTGAGGAATAATTTGACATAGATCTACAGTATTTGCCATACAGTAGTGTGTTCAAAGCAGTGATTCAGATGGGACAACTAAACCGATCACAAATCAGACAACTTTATCCACTAGGAAATTTGTTCAGGGGGTAATTATCCATGTCGAAATTGCAAGGAACTGTTCAAGACAAGATAAAGAAATAACACTTTCAAGACATTTCGGTACTGTACAGTACCATGATGTTGGTCTAATGTTGCAGTTGAGACATTATCCATGTACAGTGTTAAAATCACTCCCACTGGAAAATAATACAAGACAGAGATGAGTTGTGGATCTTTTTTACTAACTTGGGTTATGGGGGGGGGGAAGAGTAGGCCAGTACATGTACATAGATACCGTACCTTCTCTGTGGCTAAGAGTCAGTTTTAAATACTGTACCAATTCCACTTTATTCTAATTTCTCATATTAAGTCAGGATAAGGCACTTACTGTTTAGGATTATGATCTATCTGATGAGAAACCAAAGCCTTCGCAATTTATTTTCTGCTGTGACAGGTAATGAACCCATCTTTTATCTAGAACATTGTAGTTTCTCTAGTCATGTTTCCCTGATGCTCTGAAAAGATCAGGAAAATCAGACTTGTTGAACAGTATTCCATACATGACATTTACAGTACCTACATTAACAAATTTTTACTGCAATTTTTTCACAGATAGATACAGAGCAGTACAGAACAGTACATTGTGTTAATTCTTAACTATATATATATATATATATATATATATATATATATATATATATATATATACAGTTAAGAATTATCACGCTGAAGAAGTCTGAAATAAAAGACGAAAGCTCCGTGTTGAGATGCTTTAAACAACTTTTAGACGAGCAGTTGACTCCTTTTTAGTGTGTTACTCTTTTATATATATATATATATATACATATATATATATCTATATATATATATAGATAGTTGAATTGTTTACCGTGTATTGGTCAATAGTTAATACACAAGTCTGAGAAAAGTAATAATACTGGTGACCAACAAGTTTGATAATTCCATTCGAATATATTTCCATCCCTCCTGGGATCTTCGTCAGCGAATAATACTCAATGCCTCCCCGTAGGAAAGCATTTCTTTGAGGCAAACCACCTGGGAGAATTCCAATGCTTCATTCTTAAAGGGGGGTTTGCCAGCGTAAAAGAGAGGAAGATTTTCGAGCTTAGAATGATCGAATGCTTAAAAACAGTCTCCCATGGTCTAAACAAAGACCGGGGTTTTCCATCATTTTACCCCCACATCAATTTGTAATCTTCTCTAAGTGCGGCTACTTTATGTGCAGCACTCTAATGTCATTGTGTCACAATCTTATATCAATGCGTCATAATAGCTCATTGGAGATATATATATATATATATATATATATTTATATATATATATATATATATATGCGCGTCAGTTTTTGGAAACTCATAACGCGCGTATCAATGTTCACACTTTAAATAATAATTGCAATAGCGTTAACGGTTACATTGTCATTTATATCCATTGTACATTCAAGTATTATTCGCTGACGAAGATCCCAGGAGGGATGGAAATATATTCGAATGGAATTATCAAACTTGTTGGTCACCAGTATTATTACTTTTCTCAAACTTATATATATATATATATATATATATATATATATATATATATATATATACATATATATATATATGTAATATTGGTTAGCGTGTGTTGGCAACATAGATAGAGAAGAAAGAAAACTCCGGAAAAAACAGATACATACATGCCAACTGGTATATTACAAACGAAAACACAAAATATTTCGAGCAGTCAAAAGCTCTTCTGCAGTTGTGAATACAACGTAACGGGAAACACTTCAAGGTTATATACATCAGGGGCAATTCGTGCATGAGTGCTCTAAAAAAAGATCTCTATTTAAACCAGTAGTGTGTGCTTTGAGTTGGAGGATTGTCTTTCCAGGGAAGACAATCCTCCAACTCAAAACACACTTTTGACTGCTCGAAATATTTTGTGTTTTCGTGTCGTAATATATCAGTTGGCATGTATGTATCTGTTTTTCCGGAGTTTTCTATATGTATATATATATATATATATATATATATATATATATATATAATATAGTACACACGATGTAATTACAGCTTTTTGCTACTCTTGAGTTTCACGCACTCTGTATGGCGATCATCAGGCAAATGACTGTAACAAACTCCTAGTACATCTCAACACTACAAAAGCTATCTCTTTCTGTTTGTTATATATATATATATAGGTAGAGTGACGTAGCTACTTTATATGAATGAATATATCCACGCTATATTAAATAGTCGCACAGAGACCTTAGGCCATTTTTCCTCTAACATAGGCACTTGCCTTATACTGAAAGAGGATATTTATTTGTGAATGGAAAACTTAGCCTCAAGCAGGATTCGAACCAGCGACCTCCCGCATACAAGGCGGATGCTCTGACCACTGAGCCATTGAGGCCTATGTGGTAGAACGTGGTAGAACAACTGAGCTTAAATACTGTTGGGTTAAGTTTTCCATTGTTACGTCATAGGAACGCGTCCCATGTAGTATTGAGTAGGTAGAGTGACGTAGTGACTTTATATGAATGAATAATGGTTCGAATCCTGCTTGAGGCTAAGTCAAAATTAGGAAGTCAAAATTAGGAACAACCTTGTGTACATTTCATGCCTTCCTATTATTACCCCTTCTGTCAGACATGCCCACTGTTATAACTAGCCTATATACAGGCCCTGCACTCTGAGGCGTTCAAATACCAGTGCTTTGTTAGAAGTGTTCGCCTTTGGAATGCAGTTCCCCAACAAATACTTATTAAACCATCTGTTTCATCCTTCCGTGCTGCTACATACAAATGGATCCTCCGCTTTAGATGGATCAGAGATCCTGCTACAAATACATGGGTCCTCACCCAGTCACCTCATTAGCGCCCTTGTCGTTTGCTTTTACTTGCACTCGTTACTTAGTGGTTTCCTAGTTTTGTGGTCTTGTATGCACTTTTTGTGGTGGTTGTGTCTGCCTTGTTGGCTTTTCAACTGTTGACTGTGTACTCTGTGTTGGCATTCTTGCCTTTTTGGAGTTTATTACTGAAGACTGATTTCAGTACATACTGTAAGGTAGGCCTACTGTACTGTACTCACTGTAGGACAGTCTGAATGCATAACGCTATGGCTTAGTAACGTCGCCCATGGACTAGCTTATGCTACAGTACAGTCTGACAGTATATCATGCTATAATAATATACAGTAGGCCTTGGCTCAAACACTAAGTTAATATTTGATTCAGTCCACTAAATGACATAAAGAGTGAATAATACCCAACCTTCAAATTCATAAAATATTTTTCTTACACCCATTAAGAAACTCTGCCTCAACGAGATCCATCGTGGAGTTGATTTGTCTTGAAAATGAGAATTGATGAACGTTGCTTGAAGACTCTGCAGTTAGTGATTCTCAGTTTCAATTCTCGTAGCTAGTTTGAAGTCACAATGCCACGTACCTGATGCAAATCAGCCAATCACATTATAGAATATGGTTGCGTTATCCGGAAATGAATAAATTTTATCCCCAACAGGATAAGAATATGGTTGCGTTTATCCGGAAATGTATGAATTTTATCCCAGAAAGGATGAGAATATTTTTATCAGGTGTCCGGATCAAAAATTTTATCCGCCTCTTTTAGGAGTGTATGAAATTAAGTATGAAAATATATTTAGTAAATGGACACCAAACGAAAGTAGTTCTGGATCCATTTCTTGACGTTCAGAAATACTTGATAGTGTACTGTGACATTCACTTTGCAAACTAACTAGCTTAAAGACCATTTCAGTTCATCATGATGACTCAAACCTAAATTTCTCAAAATTATGACAGTATGTACAGATATACATCGATGCAGACAGATTTTCACTATGAAGAAAACATATTTGAAAGGACATTTTACTAAATTACGATAAGGCCATTTCAGAATCTTCGGTACGTATGCAAATAGACCTTATGCATATGACGTCACAGAGCAGAAAGTGCTCCTTCGTTTGGAGGCTAGGCCGTATCATTGTAAGTTACACCAACAAATGCAGACACCTGATGAGTCAACCAATAGCATACTCGCGTATTTAAGTCTACTACACGGGCGTACAAAGTCTACTGCGTGCGTGACATGTGCTTCATTGTTTTGCCTACAAAATGACGTCGCTAGACGTCAATCCACAAGGTCTATTACTATCTGAAAAAGAAAGTATCAGTAGTGTTCGTTTTCTTGTAGTAATAATTTATCTCACAGTAGAGAGTGAAGTACTCACTGTGTTCGAGTAATCCTTCATGTATTGAACATAAGCATCATTACGCTGGTTCCTTAAATTATCAAGATCCAAAGCTGTAAATCAATGAGACATCGACGTTGAGGAGATATGTAATTTCCTGTATGCTTTCCTGCATATAACGTAACGCAAGAACTTGACATTTTATTATGAAACACCGTAAATCATTCAACCATCTGTAACATTGTGAACTCTGACTTTTAAGGCCCAATACATTACTTTAGGCTTCAGATGACTTGCACATTGTCTTAACGTTAGAGACACGTATGGCGGCAAGTGGAAAGAGAGATTAATCAGTGTTGATGGGTAACGATAGTATCGTATTCTTGATATGTGAATAACAGGCCCGTAACTAAGGAAGGGTGGCTTTTGGGGGCCAGACCCCCTGCTCCTTGGCTTGACCCCCTACTCTACGGGCATAGCCAGGACCCTGTGCAATAGCATACTTTCAAATTTTGATATTTCCTTCAACACATAAAGTGGCAAAAACGATCGCCACTTTCGGTTCCAGCACGGCCGTATGCGAGTCGTCATTCTCGATCCTGACACGAATCGACCGTCCTCAGCGTGGATCAATAACGCAGGTGAGCCAGCGGAATCAAGTTCTCCTGGCCTTCGAGAAGAAGAGAACGAAGGACGTCCACTTAGATACATTTGCCAATGTATTCTGCAGTCAGAATGTGCGTATCTGAGACCCTGATCAGTTCAGATTTCATAGAAGGTATTTTTTTTTTGCAAATATTGAATGAGAATTTTACTGGCTGTTAAGCTTTTTGTGACTACTGGCCAAGTATCTGCAAACAAAGATTGGGAACTTTAAATTTTCATGACCACCAGAACCTGACCGCTTATTTAGGTTTCAGATCAGGGCTAATTAAGTCTCCCGAAAGTCCCTTTCCATGACATAATGTATTCCAGTTAGAGGTATACTATATTATCGTATTTAGAAGTAAACATATATGGGTCACAAGTAAAGTCTGTATGTCAGAATTAAGCTCAAGGTATGAGGGCTCTCAGAAATTATAAAACCTGCAAAAAATTAGACATTTGAACTACTAAATAACTCCCAAAACTCAGACAATGTCAGTAATAGCTCTCTAAGTCTATATCCTAGTTGTTTCTATGTTTCACTGAATGACTTAATGGGATATTCTATGAAAAATTATTCTTTTCCATTTATCCAAAACTCAGCGCCCCCACCAGGTCGGACCCCCCCCCCCCCGCTCTCCAAGTCTGGTTACGGGCCTGGTGAATAAATGCACTTTTACGTTTGAAAATACACATAAAGTTGTAAAGGAAAGCTTGTGTTGGATGTATCGCAAATTACCATTCTTCCCATTTTCATAGTCTTTCTTAACAGGTTTCAGCTAACTTTTCACGATCTGAGCAGAAATTTGAACCCAGCTTTCAGATACTGGTTTGTTAGGCAGTGATTATGTTCCAGGTTAGGTATTTGTAGATAGGATAAACTCATTGAGTATGAAAGCAAATATCTATTTAGCCAGACAAGGATCCAGAGGGGGATTTCCGGCAACCCTCTCCCCCCCTTTTCTGCACAACTGCCTTTTTGAGACATTCCTAAAGCTGCACTTCAAACTTTATGTATACATATTTTAATTGTCAAATGCCAGGAAATTGCCATTAACAGTGTTTGATTTAAGAAGTTTCGTCTGGAACTCCCAGGACCATTGTGTTGAACGTTTTAAAAGAATACATGGTAATTGATGGCTAGCCTGCTCTGAGATTGCTGGGAGGTCAAACTGCATAGTAATGCTCAATTTCGTACGAAGTGTATCTTTGTATACTTTAAGGTGACCGTAGCATGTTGACAGAAATTTCAAATTAGTTTGTGGATAACTTCATTTTCGAGATCCATACTTACCCACGTAAGGGCACCCAGCAAGTTGTTACGAAGTTGAAATGATTAAAGCACAATAGTGGAGTATTTCATTTTGATGTCAAAACACATGTATAACATTTCTCCTAATATTGTATTTTCAAAAGCACTAAATTTTGAATCTGAGCACTTCTTCATTCTTCATTCCAAGAACACACAGTGTTGAAACATACACCATGTAGGTATGAAGTTCGGCTCACACTTCAAATGCCCAGTAAAGGCAGCGACGTGATGGGAAGGAGACGCAACAACCAACTCTGCCAAACAATAATTGCTCGAAAATGATGTAATCCCTTTCATGTTTCAAAATTGGATGGGAAAGTCTCTTTGTCCCTAATCAATCTTAATGATGATCTGCTCCTGTCATAGTCAAGTTTTCCTGAAACAAAGGCCATTGTAAAGAAATGCCTTAATATGAGGATTGTTGCCCAAAAAAGCCAATTTTTATCACAATTTTCAGTTGAGCGACTTTGAATAACCGTTTAACATATTGAAATCTTCAGTACCATTTTGATTCGTCGTTTGTTTTTAGCATTGTTAAAGCCTTAAAGTGTACCTAAAGTCTGCAATTACAAAAATTCATATTTTAAAGGTTGGAAAATAGGTCTTGTTCATTCAACTCCAGTTTTCATGGCTTGCTTCGTTGCCGAGATATAAAATGTTGAAATTTATTTACTTAACTTGAAAGAGTCTATTGCGCAACAATTTTTGATGTCCTTGGACAATTCACATTACCTAATTTTGTTTCCTTTAGAAATTAAAATGTTTATATGACCTAAAGAAACGTCTTTTTTTCTTGCATAGCATGTTGTACGGAGAGGGCTTGTTATAGTCACGTTCCCCATAATAGTAAGAAAGTGTTCACGTTTTGGCGCAAGGTGCAGTGGCTTCCGAAATACGAAGAAAAACAAATACATTAATTTGAGTAGTAAGAGAATGACATCACAAACTTTTGCGCAATCTACCATTTTGAATGGGGGGGGGGAATAAACTGCAACACGTTATATCTTAGCTTAGAAATTTCCTTTGAAGATTGGAGTTGGAACAGTTGGAATCATATATCAAGCTTTGTAGCATTTATTCTTGAAATATTAGACTTTAGGTACACTTAAATCAGTTCTTTCAGTTTTGGCAACTTTCCAAATAACTAAGAAATATACTCGAAATGAAAGTCTTGAGGAAATTCTTCAATGATCTTAGCTGGAACGAGTTCATCGTGACGAATAACGACGCTAATTTCAAAGTTTAAATTTTCGTAACACGACTTCCTAAAAGTTATCGAGTTCTTGGTAAGGAATTTTTTCATTGTCATTTTGACATTTTATCACAAATACTACTTCATCTTCTAATTTTGATAATTATTTTGAGTAGAAAAGCAAAGTTACCAACAAACGAACATTGCTTTAAGCAGTCTATAGAATATTGGTTGCCTTTCTAACACATCCCTGTTTATAGCCCAACCCAAAGTATAGCTCTGTTTCTGTGTGATATCCCAGACTTGCTCATTTTAATAAAAACTGGCAGTGGCGAACAAGCCTGAACTATATTCATTTCAGATTTAATGCTTTACATGGGTCAGGCCCGTAGCCAGACAAGGTACCCAAAGGGGGAAGGAGAGAGCTTCTAGGGTTGGGGCGAGAAGTTCTAAAAAGCCTTATGGTAATTTTGATTGCTTTAGGGGGTAAAACGTTTAAGGGGATCAAAGGTGATTTATGTAAATTACTGCCTTTACTGCCTTCTTTTATGAAGAGTTAAAGAATAGTTACAAATTGCCTTGTTACTTTCCACAAGGTTTATCCGACTTAAGAACAGAAATACCAGATGCCTGAAAATCAAGTCTAACAGAGCTTGCTTTCAAAATGCTTGATTCTAAATGCTCTGGGCAATGACTCCCAACCCCCCCCCCCCCCCCTTGTCGACCATTTTTGCAGAATACGCCTTCTGTTTACCTTACTTTACGACACTGGTTTCACTGCAGTTAATGGTTCCCCGTATGCATTGACTATCTGTATATACTTACTGCTTAAATCGATTTGCATGTCAGAAAACCAGATCAAAGAACGATCTATCTCAAAAACATTTCCAGATACTCTTTTTGTAAACCAGCTTACCGGTATACGATTGTTACCTTTGCTGGTTAACCTAACCTTTTTGATATTACAGTGGTGACACTGCATAGTACCATTCATGCACGAATATGATGCTTTTATCTTGAATACTTGTTGCCAGGAAGTCCAATCTTACAATGTACGCTTTCCAAAGGTTTTCCCAGAACCCCCCCCCCCCCCTTGTATTAACCATGCCACCGATACATGATCATAGGGCCGGCTCACTGGTAACAGCTTATTCCAATATTCCAGTGGTCGAAATTCTTGACACCAGTGATGTACAAAACGATGTTTGTTTGTGTAGTGATCTTAAATGCTGGATGATAGTAAAAAATCATTAATGAACAGAGTCTAATTTCAATTACACCCCCTCATCAAGGTTTTGTACATTTGACGCTCGTAGGTTTGTACTCTACCTTCACTGCGTTAACCCCACCCCTGTTTTTAAATTCCTGTCAATGAATATAAACTGAAGGTGGAAAGTCCATTACCGTCTTGTTTCAGCTGTTCGAGAGTCCGAGCATTAATGCGAGTACATTCTGTTGTAAAGACAGGATTCCTGAATGCCATGTTAAACTAAAGGAATTCTTTATACCGAATGGGATCTGTTATAAGAAACAAACGACAACGTATGGTTTTATAGGAGAAGACCCTTGAAAACACAAACCCACTTAAACTGTGAACAATTTCAATACTTAAAAAAAAACAAGAAGTAACATTTCTTCTCCTTAGTGTAGCTTCAATTGCGGTTAACTTTGATGGCAACTTTCAGTGACATATTCACATAGTTAGAAGTGTTGTAATAAAACTTCAAAGATTACTCTAGGTTAAAACGAAACTTAAGTGTATGTCTTTGTGTTGCAAGACTGCTGACTGATTTTACAGTCAATAGTGTTGCACGGTTCAAACTGAGACATTTCACATTAAATGTGTGTCTTCCTGCTGATTTTTTAAACGATTTTAAACAAAATAAACCCTTATTTTAGGAAAATATTGACCAAAAAAGTTCATGACTTAGCAGACATTAAGTCCTACTGAGAAGAGAATGTTCTCTACTTGTTTAAATGAATTGACATAACTGTGAACATAATACAACACTTTTGACAAAACAGGAAGTACCAATTTTTAAACCATTAATAAAGTTACGTAATTATTCTTGTTGGTGTGGCAAGAAAACATACAAAGTCACTTCCAAATATGGAAAACTACATTTTAAAAGGCAACAACTTTCAAAGATTAGCTCGTTCAACGTCATACCATTACGCTGTCTATGTTGCTACCAACTATCACCATACTCACCCCAACCATTTTATCCTGTCCGCTGGAAAGATTTTAGCCTATATCCTAAGATTCCAGTTTTTGAATATTCTGTGTGTTCACAACTTTTTAGAAAATCACCGCTGTGGGTCTACAAACGTCAGTGTGGTCCTTTCATCGGTCTAAAATTTTGTTATTTAGGCGCAATCGTTTAATACAACACTAAGGTGGACACACTTTCCCCAGTTTGAAACGAAAGTCTGTTTTTGTGAAGGTCGGCATCTCATTGTTTCTTCGAAAGATCAATGTCTGATTACATTTTGCAAACAAAATGACCACGACGTCAACAGCTCGTATTGAAGCACAGGTGTTTTTTTCTTTCGATAAACTTTCGTTAGAAGAATGAGGAATATTCTTATTACGTAGAATAGTATCTCCCCACGTTGCCTACTACTTATGACAACGTTAACAGCCAAAACTTGGAAAAATCTTACAAGGCACGTTTTCGTAATTACTTGCTATGGACAATAATGGTTGATGAATGTTATTGTACATTACCTCTAGTAGATATAAAATAATCTTCCAAGTGATGAGCAATTTTCAATGATTTGACGTACTTTGATTTTTAAAGTAGAGCAGGAGCCTTTGTTAGCTGGGAGATACCACTGAAACGACGGATGGATAGATCCAACTCTTTTCTTTCGTCACCGTTGATTTTCGCCAAACATGTCGCAATACCTGTGAACATGTTAAAATAGAAGGCATATGCTTCCTATAAATACAGTGTAATCTTTTGGAAGCCTTGCAGTCTAACATAACATTACTTAACCGATTCCGATTACGTTTCATTAGAGTCCATAACCAGCAAAAGTTGCAAAGTTGACCGATGAAGTCCTACCAGAGAAAAAAAAAAAAAAACAAATGAGAGTGTAATTAGAACAGACATAAAAACCAGCAACACAGCAAGGCATATTTTAATTGAAATTATTTTGCACCCACCGTTCTGAGCCTGTCTACCGTGTATGTTAGTGAGATGTTTGAAAGCTCTTCCACTCAAAACAGCCAAAAGAAATGGACAAGATACTACGGCAAGAGAGTGTATTAAATGGACAAACAGACTCAACGTGTTAGCATCACAGAAACATGCTCCCTTACAATACCACTCCTCTGCTCCTAGGGCACCACTCCTCTACTCCGAACACAACGATACCTGTGCCTCCCTACTCTGATTGCCCTCATACGTATGCTTATCTGCTCTACTAACTTCACTGCATATGCTCTCCTGTTCCGAGTGTATCACGTATGCTCCCCATGCTTCAGGTGCTTCATACATGGCGCATGCCATCTGCTTCGAGAGAGTGGGTACATCTTTGTGAAATGAAACTCGTTTTTCTCATATTCAATTACAGCAGACCTTTGTAATTGAAGCACTTTCAACATGTCTCACCTTTGTCACATTTGTCAGTTGCCTTGTTCGCGGGGCTACAATCTCCGTCCACAAACAAAGTCATGAAGACCTCGAGGGGGAACGACGGGTAGGCCTACTCTAAGCAGGGCATTTCCATGGGCCTCTCTATTCTATAGACGAGGGTTCATACGAAGATAACTCCGAACGTGGCACTTACTAAAGCTCATCATACCCTCTGAGGAAGACATCATGACCGACAGGAACAGCGAAGCTGCCAGCATTATTACCGATAGTAACACCGAAGGAGCCGACAACAGCGAAGAGGGGTCTGAAGAAGACGTTACCGTTGCCGATAATGATGGCGAGGAGAACGATCTTCATGGAAATGTGTCATGCCCGGTGGATACCTGGAAAACTAGCCCAAATGGATAAAGCTATGGAAATCATTTTAAGCGGGGGTTGCAAAAGGCAATAGAACCTGCGTCGTGAAACTAAAGATGGATATCCCTCCTCATAAGCCTGGGTGGAATCCCGGGGTCAATTTTACCGTCTTTTACCGAGAACAGTCCTTCGTGTGAAGTCCGAGAAAGGTACCCGTCAATACCCAGACAGTCATGACAATCATGACAATAACACTGCTAAGGGTGCATGGCTTCGGATCGATTCTTCATCGGAGTAAATGAACTTTGCCTAGGGACATTACTTTGCGTCGCGTGACGATGGGAAAAGGTATTGGTTCATGTACAAATAAAACAATGGAAATGAAAACATAAACAAATATATTTGTCGAGTCTTTCTTCATTTGCTTTATTCAATCGTGTTTTCCAAAATGCATGTCACACACACCAATGCCATTCGAAAACTTGTCAACCCTTTTAACCCTGGATGACCAGAGTTTACACCATTATGCGATGCAAAGTAATATCTCATAGTAAAGTTCATTGACTCTGATAAGGAGCAAGTACAAATTGCGTGAGTAATAGGTGGGTGTTCTCTCTTGTCCATCCACTTCCGTATGTCTTTTTGAGATCTGTGCTGGCGATTCAACTCGCATCTTCTTCTCTAAGATCGTTTTGCCAAGTCACTCAGCTGACTGAGACCAACTTTTTTTAAATTCTGTCACCAGGGTTTTTAAGGCAGGAATGTCGATCATGTACAGCAAATAATATCCCGCAGCATCGATGACCGATCTATCGTCTGCCGCAAGAAGCATATAGTCAAAGAACGAGTTGCATACCTCTTTGACAGTTTGAAGGTCAAAGCAACGTTTTTGCCCCTCAGAGCAGTTTATGCCCTTGTAATGGATAGACATAGTTGCGTCAGACAATCGTAAGTAAGTCATTCTACCATCTACGCTAATATGTATAGGCTACGACTAACTGTACCTCCTTCGACGCTACCTCTAATGATTTGCCATTATGGTACGGTACTTAAAGGCGTGTTAAATGAGCGCATCATTACATGTGAACAAGTTATCACACAAAATACAAGCGTACACGTTTTCTCTGTGTGTGTGTGTGTTTTTGCTGATGCCGTATTACTCTAATATGAGCGTAAAACGTAACCGGACATAGTTTGATTGGATTTCTGTAGGGCATGGCCAACACATTACAACCATCTGCAAACGAGAAAAACAAAACTTACTTGTACTTGCGTCACTTTTTGGGCAGAAAATGTACACATTGAATAAATCTACCTATACAAGGATTACTTTTCGAACGTCGCCCAATACAGAATACCGGTGTGGCAGCTTTGATACCGTATCTCGTGACGGGACGAGGAGCATTTTACGGTGGAATAGTGTATTTATAATATCGTCTCAGCATAGACAGATCATATCTGGACGTGTTTCTAAATGTCACAATCACCTATTGCTCAAAAACATGATATCATCAGTATAACACTATTCCCATTTTGTAATCCAAGTCACTCTGATCATTTTTCATCGACGAGTTTCTCATCTATGTAGAATAAATCAGTTTTAAAAGTGTCTGATCTAATGAGAGGTGAATGATACAGAAAGCGCTTGGATCAAGGTGACCAATGGATCATATGATTCCAATATTTAAGCTCAACTACTTCTGCGGTCAAAACCAGGCTTACCGCGGAAGGTATTTCCACTTCTTGAGCCAGATTGAGCCAAGGCTGCCAAAAAACAATTTTAATCGATAATACTAGCTGAACGACAAAATCAGTGAAATCTATCGTAAGTGCCACCTCCAAAAACGATTGAACGTAATTACATCCAAGGTCAGAATACGGTAGAGATGTATTGGTCACCGCTCTATCAGATACAAATCTTGAGAAGCGGAGCAATTGTGTCGAATTTATCAACTTATATCACATACCTTTTTGTCTTACACCATTTCGATGATGTCACATATATCATATTTTGCTCGGAGCAGATGAGCATACGTAAGAGAGCACACGGAGCAGATAAACATGCTCAGTGGAGCACACGGATCACGAGTGCTACTCTGCTGTGAGAATAGTCCAGGTGCTTTGCATTCACAAAAGTCACCGAACGAAAAATAAGAAGTAACAGTTCTCGTACAATAAAACATGTGAAGTTTTGAACTGAAAAAACTTTGCTTTGAAATGAATTTGTTTTCCTTACTTCTGGAAAATTTCAGCTAACTAACGTTTGTTTACTTACTTCCTACTAGCCCCAGACGACAACAATTTTTAAAGACTTATATAATCTTTGCCTCATCTGAAGCATTACACAAATCAATTAATGTACGATCTCCATGAATTATTTACTCAAATTCATTTTCAGGCCGTATTGGGTCGATACACTTCACTAAACAAACACACATACACTTGGATAATAAGCCTCCTTCTCAATACTTCAATAGTTAAAATTTAATGTTCAATTATAAACTAGGGTAGTGTCTCGAGAGTAACACGAAAGAGTAGTTTGGCTTCAAGCTGTTACAGTATAGTCTACACATGTACGGTAAAAAACAGCCTAAATGGCCCTGCGTCATACATTTGTGTAACAAACAATTTGTGAATCTAGGATCTACTCCACGAGGTGGGGATTCAAATAGCGGACCCAATTCAAATTCAAAATATTGTCCTTCTAAGCTTATGATACCCCTGAGAAGGATATTTCCACTTCGGAACAATCCTCTGACGAGTAAGTGGATAAGAAGTTGCGACTTAAACAAGGTGGTTCTAATTGCAATGTTTTTTACGCTTTTATTATCCTATGGGTATTTCCCCAAGCCCTGGAAACTTTCAAAAACAATTCTTATCCCTAAACCGAGTAAAACTAAGACAAATCCCAATAACTACAGACCTATAAGCCTTTTATCCTGCATAGGCAAAACCTTTGAAAGAATTCTTACTGAGAGACTTACTTCTTTTCTACAAGATCATAACTACATTTCTTCCATCAGTGTGGATTTAGAAGAAATAAGGGCACCTACAACCACCTTCTTAGAATCGCTGAAAATATTAAAAATGGGTTCAAGGGTAGAAAAATCACCTCTGCTATCTTTCTAGATGCAGAGGAAGCTTTTGATCAAACCTGGCATAATGGCCTTAAACTTAAACTTTTTCATTTAAATCCCCCACCAAATTTCCTTGGATTACTATCTTCATTTCTTGATAACAGGACTATGACCATCAATCACAGAAATAATAACTACGTACGGCGAAATTAATCTAAATGCTGGTACTCCTCAGGGATCTGTCCTAAGACCAATACTCTACATAATTTATGGAAATGATATTCCAAAAAACGATGAATTTAACACTAAATTAGGTCAATTTGCAGATGATTTTGCCCTTTGGAATACCTCCTCTAGCCCAGATCGTAAACAAGCAAGCCTTCAAAATATTTAGCACTGGTGCTGTAAATGGAGAATCAAAATAAATCCCTTAAAATCCAACTATATTGTCTTCAAGCATGACTATAGATTAAAATCGCTAGACAACGCGAAAAACACTTTCTTTGATAAACAAATCCCGTACGCTTCTAAAGCTTAGTTCCTAGGTGTTACTCTTGATGAGCGCATTACCCCTGAGAACCATATTGATAATGTTGTAACGTGGTTTCTTAGCGTGGGTGTGTATAGTTTATGTAACCTCGAGACGAACATAGGTAACAAAATAGCAAACAGGAACAGAGACTGATCGAAAACGAACTCAACTGTATTCTCTCCAAATCAACTCTCCTCTCAACTCATCGAACACATATCACTGACTGCAACATAGAACATACTATTACGTAACTTAAATAACATGCAAATAACTCGACAATACAACAACTACATAACATGCAAACGATAAGTGACCTGTAAACGTATCTTATTGCTGAATATGCAAACATAATTACTTTTCTTCATTTTGTATCCCGTTTCTGTTACACACCTTACCCCTTCAAAAAAGATCGTCCTCGATCTACATTAATTTTACGTAGTATCATTTCTTTTGCTCAATTATAGTTTTATTACTTTTTTGTGTTTTCCAAATGAAAATAAATATTTACACGACGTATATGTTGTATTCCGTACATTGATACATTAACATTTGTTTCAACAAAACATAATTTTAAAAAAATAATATATAAATACTCTTTTATTGCTTTTACTCTCAAAAATACTAAAACAATTCATTCAAACCGTAACCTAAAATTAATATTTATACAACCAATCTCCAAACTTCTTAACCGGTTTGACTGTTCTACCGATAGAATATTGCGAAACTTCTATTCGTTCAGAAATAATTGCTCTGATGATCTTGACTGAGGATTGCGAAGTGTAATTTTTCCAAAAAATGTGTACAGCATTCCATCCAAGGACATTCAGAAGACTTTTCTTTCTATACTAGTACCCCTACTGTATTCCGTACAGAAAGCACGCAACGCACAGTTTTCTTCGTTCACAACTTTTGTTGATGTTACACCAATAAGCGCTCCGATTCTAAAGACTGTCGGCATAAATACAAACACGGAAGTACAACATTCTTCCATGATAAGAAAATGTCATCTTTTCTTACTGAACAATAATCTAATGTGATTTGTTAGTGCATTTTGGATGTCAAGCAAACTATCATTTTACCTCCTCGCAAGACACCTTTTGCACAGAGACAGTACAACTATGATTTAAGTCTGTACTTGTAAGAACCTCTTATGTACATTGACAAAATAGGTAGCCATCCTGTGTGTACATTGATATTGATTGTTTTGTTGAGAAGCAAATACAAGTGTCGTTCCGTCCAGGAGACAGTTCTATTGTGTGCTTTTTTCTCTCTTTTGTGTCTGTATCGATCGGTTGGGCCCAGCACCTTTATAAACTAAGTATGCCAATAACTTCTTCAATTCTCCCATGGCCAAACACTATTAGGCTTTTGTCGATCACTCGCCGACACTTGTGCGAGTTCGAGCCCTCCCTCTGCTACCAGCAAATTTTCTCCATGACTTCTTATTATAAATACATGAATAAATACATGAATATGACCGTGATCTTGACCGTGAACGTGACCGTAAACGTGACCTCATCACAACATGATGACATGTAACCATGACCTTGACCGTTGCCTAGCAACGATGACGTCATCCCAGTGCTGGTTTCTGATTGGTCACTACCCATAAAGCTGGCTCTAACTACTGTTGTCCAGTTATACCAAGCTTTCAAACACGAATAAGCTTGGACACATGCGCGTAAGGAGCAGGTGTATTTCTCACAAAGAGATGAACATACTTTTGTGAAAATAGTTGAATGAGTAGTGGATCGATTTGTGCCTATTCGCAAGTCCGCTGACGATAACTAGCTTTTGTCAGGTGTTATTTTGATACACCTCAGTCAATTAAACACAGCAAAATGCCAAGATTTTTGACATCTTCTACGATATCTTATCGTAATTCTAATTTCATTCAATAAATTTGTCAATTTTATCTGTTACAGCAGTAATTGTTACACCAATGTTGCATATATCTACAGACACAAGGAAGCAGAGATGGTCTTAAACAGTATGCAAAAGCAACGCCAAAAGTTTCCTGTATAATGATATCATGGTGTTGAAGGTACATCATTGGCCATTATGGGCATTCGCTCGAAATTTATTAAAACAACACAATAATCTAGTGAACAATCGTTTCGATGGGACGTACTGTCAGGAATGGCTAGAACTTGAATATTATTTCTGTACTAAGAACCAATGCATTATCTGGGTTTATTTCTAACTCCACTGCGAATTAAAAATTTTTAGACTTGTAGTGTCCTTTCGGCCTGTAGGAATTTAACTACTTTCGCCACTTCGTTTTTGATCCTCTTCTGACTTTCCTGGTTCAAGCCATTTGTTAACAGGGTTGAAACGCAAGACGATAATATAGAACAGGTATACACTATACATACATACGATGAGTATAGTTCTAACTTGTGTGCACTGTACGGTCACAAGAAACACTATACCCCACTGTTACTGTAAGTGCCTCAACTAATGTGGAGCTATGCAAACTTTTGGTAGCACGGTAAAGTTTTCATGCCGTATTTAACAAAAGAGGGAAACTAGCTGAAGAGGCAGAAATCTTTACGTTCCTGTAACAGAGTGAAGGACATTTTCTGAAATAAGTAGACCTAAAGGCATCTTAATATGTTTTCTGGTAATGTTTTGATCATGAGTGAAACCAGTCCCACTAGTCGGTTGACATAACAGAAGCTAGACACAACCCTTTTATCCTAATTTCTTCTTCATGTTTATGTCTATCAGGAAGAAAACATTAGACACACTTTATCTGAATTACTAGTAAGAAACACTAAAAACTCCAGCCTGATTTGTAACAAATCCTAAACCCCCTCTAAACAGACCTCTCTCCAAACGATAGTTCCAGTTACTTACCGTCAACTTGTGGGTCGTGTTCCTGAATTTTCTACCGGAGATTATCAGAAATGCAGCGTGACGCCTATATTCTCTTTTTGACTTCTCGATAACTGACAAAATTTGAACTGCAATTGTTGAGCTTACATCACCCAATAAACTTTCACATTCAAAGGTTTTTGTTTATGACTGACATTTATTTAATCAACATCAATCAGTTCCGAGCACATTCTTTGCTAAGGTCTAAAAAAGCCAAACCTAAACTGAAGTCAATTTTCTGCTGGTTTATAGCCAACGTAAACCCAAACCTCATTTTGGAGTATTCCTGCCATTTACTTTTAAGGAAGTAACTGAGCGTAGACAAAGAAATCATAACTGAAAAAATTTGGACTGCAATTGTTGTGCTTACATCACCCAGTAAACTTTCACATACAAAGGTTTTTGTGTATGACTTATATGTTTATTTAAACAACACCAATCAGTTTCCAGCAAACCCATACCTCATTTTGGACTATTCCATTTACTTTTAAGGAAGTAGCTAAACGTAGACAAAGAAATGACATATGATTCCTCTGAAGACTCAAACATTAACTGGAAATCGTTTCACCCCTAAAGAATCTTAAAGTCAAGAGGTTGTTGCTATTGTGGGGCAGTAATTGACAAACACAAAAAAGAAAGCAAGACTGAAACAAAGCAAGCTCATGCAACGACGTACAGTTCAACTCGACGATACACAAAATGAAATTCGACGTTTTGTTGGTGTTTGTTGCAGCTCTTTTCGTGACTTTAGGTTAGTTTCTTTCGATCTTGTGTACCGTAAGAGCATATTTTCCTAATAAAAAATGGTTAAGTATTGTTCGAGTGTCTGAATGTGCAGGCGTCTGAATGTGTGTTTGAGAACGGAGCCGTTACGGCTCCCTGGTTTGAGCAAAGTCATGTGACTCAAATTCCTCCTACGTATCAAGCCCGATTACGTTCAAACTTGATTACAGGTACCCGACTATGCCAACTTGCGCATATGAACCTTTCAAGTCTTCTGGTAAAGGTCAGGACAGACGAAATGACATTGTTTACAAATGTCTTAATGTTAAATTGAAAAATCATCAGACGACGAGTAATGTGAATCACGTGGAGAAGATTAGATTCGCTGCGTTATAGATCACCTTGTTTGCTTGTAACAATACTCAATCTATTTTTTCCAAAAACAAATACATTACTTGATGTTTTTCAGCCATGTATTAGGGTGGTGACTATAAATGGTATGAAAATTGTAGATCAGAGAGCTCGAAAAATGTAACTTTTTTTTCAAAAATCTTGGAAAGATCACCCCGTGACAAAATAATAAGACGTAAGTTTTTGCAACCTTAACAGCAACAAGCCATTTGAAGATAGATCATTTACATTACAGCTCGTTTGCGTTTTCTTAATAAGCGGAATAAAATTCTTTCTAAAGATCGTTGGGTAGAGTTACCTACTACGATCTCACGGCGGATTCTGGAACAGTCACGCCACATGGGTATCACAGTTAATGAATTTAAATTACACAATTTTGGTAGCTGTTATTTATAGTGAACAAGCTAATAATTTTTCTTCTGAAATAAAGAGTTTTTTAGACGAGAAATGCAATGAAATTTTATTTCACCAGTAACACCACTATTGTCTATTTCAAACATTTCGGTTTTTGATTAATATTTATGATCTGCCACTGCTTTTCCACATTAAGACTCTCCCTCCCTTCCTTCTACTCCTAATTCAGAGTTGGCATTATGGAGGGCAAACCTTGTAGAAACATTGAAAGTGACTCAGCGTTATACCCTACTGAAACATTTGCTAAGGTTTATGATTTCTAATACAATATATTCGGCACCCTTCACGCGCAATGATAACTAATGCCTTTTGCCTAATGACCATTATTAGAACAATACCTGGTACCAGCTACGTGGGCTAAAACTTGATTTAATTTCTCCCACCAAGTTAGAGACCAGGCACTAAGAGGTTTTTATGTAGCCATCTGATACCTTGAATACTTTGTGTTTGTAAGATTGTTATAAAAAATGAAGCTAATTTTACCCTTCACACAATGTTATCCAAAGCACTGTTAACGTTCATCTGTCCATGGTGAGAACACATTTTATCTACACATTTATGCGGAAAAATAAGCACCGTAATCCATATTTACTTAGGCTCGTTCTCATTTTGATTTACCTTCTTCCTTCTCACTTGTTCGTTTGTAAGTATTTAAATTTGCACAAAATCTCTTTCAAAGTAAAATATGAGCTAACTTTAAAAAGACTTAGAGTACTCTCTGTCAGGGGTGGTACCAAGTGGGGGCACTGTAGGAATGCTCCTCACCCGTAAGTGAAGGCCGCCTTCCCCAATTTCGTCAGGAAACCTTAATTTGTACGTTACCTATTTAATACCCGATGCCGACCATACATCCCGATTGTTCATTATATTTTTTTTCTGAAGGAGGACAATATATACTTCAATGTAAATCCTTAACTTTCAAATTTTTGTCAATACCAAGACAAATTTCCATATTTTTATGCAATAAAACCCAAAACTTTGAAAATCTTTTTCACTTTAAGCTTAAAATGCAACTGGTTAACCTTGTCAGGGCTTCGGTTTGCTGCTTCACCCCCCCCCCCCCCCATATTAGGCAAATCCTGTTCCACGCTACTCTTTATGTCATTGGAGGTCAGCTGAATACTCTGTGGTAATATCCCCATATAGCAAATACCCCGTTGCTTTACGGAGATCCCCATGGCAGGCCGCACCAGGTAAATACTTGTTGATCACACCATGTGCTCCTCGCGGTCCTGAGAACTCTCGCCGTTAGGAAATAGTACTCAGCACCCCAACTGCAGAAGCATACCTTCCCTAATTCTATAAAACCGACCGAGTTTTCTCAAGCCTTCACTTTTTTTTTCCGGGCAATTTTGAGACCGACTCTTGATTTTCACGTTGGCATGTCGATGTGTAATTCTGCTTAAAAACATAAGAAGTGTTGTGTTTCAAATGAATTGTTTTTATTGATTTCCGACAGAAACTAGAAATTTCCGACGGAGGCCGTGGAGGCTTTGTGGGGGGCGACCGCCCCCCCCCCCTCTAGCTACGCCACTGGTTACAAGAACAAATGCCAGTGGTAGTCAGTCAGATAAGGTATCATTTGTCTGTTCTCCGATCTTTGTACACCCGCGTGTGGACTATCCGGCCAAAAACATGTGATTTCTGTAGTATGACTTACAAACTCTAAAACCATCCTACCGACTCTGTTCAAATGCAGTAGTGTATCTGCCGGTGGACAGGGGGTAAAGTGCCCCCCCCCCCCCGACGCTTTCTACCGGGAAGATCAGCTCAAACCACCGTGATGAAAAAAGGGCAAATTAAGGAAAGGAAAAAAAGAGAAACGGAGAGAAAGGGAAAAGAAAATGAGTAAAAGGGAAAGAGATTATTTAGCTTCAGATCGGAGAGACTGAAAATTCAAGTTCTGCCTCTTTTCCTAAAACCCATGAAAGTTACAACTTTATTACATTCCATTCCCATGAATGTCCGTCTGATTAATGCAGCAAAAAGTTCTTAAAAGTTCTTTTTCAGCAATTCCCATCGTTTAATCTGTAACATAACATTCCGATGATACCGTATGTACAGCACTGGTACCTTACTCCAGAGAATCAGTAGTCGCCCACTTTTCCAAGGGTGCTAAGCTACATGCGATTGGCCAGCCAAGTATATTTTATTCCCTGGTCGGATAAGGGCAAGCTCGTTTTCTAGGAATTTACAACATCGTTTGAAAATGGAAGAGGGGCACAAATTAGGTTTAGTGACTTTAGGGTTTATATACTAAAGGACACTCAAAAGCCTTAATAGCCAGAAATTCCTAGGTCCTCTTTCTAGAAAACTGCGATTTCCATCAGGTTTCACGCCTGTTCATCAAACCTGTCCTTTGTGAAGCGTACCAGCTGACCAAAACAATTAAATTGATCACAAAGTTTCGGTTCTTTAAAGGTGTGTAAAAAACCTAAATGCCAGAGTTTCACCTCCATGGCCCCCACCAAGGCTTTACTCCAACATACATAGCAGTAATTTATTATTTAAGGAAACGTACGCACTGTATATATGCAGTCCTATGTTTATTGTGCAACGTAACACGAACGTCGATCGAGCTCACTGTTGATATTCTCAACTGTGTTGCCGAGAAAACACGATAACGTCGTTATTAGCAATTATTTTCTCGACCAGTCCACCTAAAAGTCTCTCTTTTCCGACAAATCCGACCCGCCTTTAATCTCAATCCTCAGTAAAGTAGAGGCTCATATCACTGCATGGGGCAAAGTTATTAAGTGGGACAATAGCAACTACTAAATAAAACGATGGCTAAGATTGTTCTCATAATTACTATTGCGTGGTGAAACATTCGTTACCACTACTTTTCGTCTTCATTTTCAAGCTGAAATCCACTCAAATATTGCACCATTTGCGATCTATGTCCTTCTGAAATTAAAATTTTTCGCCCCCTCAGACTCCTCCCCATGTCACAGATCAGTAATGTCCCAGTTTTGCCCCCCCCCCCAAGAATGCCTGCGTGCGGGCTTGAGCGGGTTGGTAAAGTTTTCACAGGGAAATATGCTTTTTTGGCCCCCCCCCCTCCGACAAGTAACCCCAGATACGCCGCTGTTCAAATGGATTCTGAACCGAAATCTATTCAAATATTTGACTAGATATGGTTCATTTTTAACAGAAAATGCTTAGTTTTTAACCAAAATTATTCAAATATTTGAATAGATTTTGGTTCAGTGCCCATTTAAACCGGACGTTTTTAGAATGCAGTAAACAATGTGTGGAACTTTCTAAGGCGTCTGCTAAAACTAAGCCATAAATTTGCCCAAATTGTAAAAATTTGACAGTAACACTGACGGAGATCACGGGTAAGTTTCTCGCTAATGAACAAAACAAGGATTACTTGCCGAAAGGAAACCCTCTGTCGCACTGAGGTTTATTCCTCGAAGTAACGCTTTTTGACATATGATATGTTACTGTGTTTTCATAATTTGACCTCTGGTGATTTAACATGGTCGTCCACCTGCTGCGTGTTAGATCCATTACAGTTTCATACCAGTTTTTGATAGATGATCTCTTTTGACCTCAGATGACCTTTGATCTCTACCAAAAATAGTACGAATTTATCTTGTAATGAGACAAAGTTATCGACCAAGTTTCTGGAGTGTCCATCATTCTTATCTTGAAATATAGTGAGGAGATTTTCGGTTTTTGACCTCTGGTAACCTCAAATGACCTTGGAACTTACCTACAAACAATGGATTTTTTCTCTCTGTGTGACAAATCTATGTTTTAGGTGTGAAAAATGTCCATCATTCCTATCTTGAGATAAAGTGTTTACAAGCAATTTTCTCGGTTTACGGAGTTAAACCTCGGATACGGTTTTGCCCTAGTTTAGGGTCCACTTACTGACCATTACGTATCTATATTGTAAGTATGAAAAGCATCAGTGCGGTTTACATTGAGATATCATGTTTACAATATATTAGGATTTTGACATCTAGTGACCTCAGATTACTTTTGTCCTCCACCAAAAGCATTGCGGTTCTTTTGCTTAGTATGATCAATCTCTGTACCAAGTATGAAAAACATCCATCATTACAATGTTGAGATTTCGTGTTTACAAGAAAAGCGTCACAAACACCTACCTATCTGCCTGCCTGCACATACATACACACTTACAAACCTTCTTTACATATGGGGGACCGGCAATCATACACATAATTACCCACACGTTGGGGCACCGCACTGAGTCTTCTCATGCAACTGGGGAACCAACCCCTTTGTAAACTAGAAAACATTCTTTAGTGGATAAATATACTGGAACATAAGTTAATGACACAAAACTAACTCATTTCCTTTGCACTGCCAAGGTCAAACATATTTTGACCTTTGATACATTAAAAGGTGGGTACCTTAACTGCCGTGTGTTTCCATTACAAATATTGTTCTAGTAGGATGTGTTAACTTTACTTTTACTTTGATAAAACCTTTAGTATAAGTTATCAGTAAAACTTTTGAACATAATCAAAACACAACATATAAAACCTTCCTTTACCAAATGTAGCAAAAATACCCAATGTTGAGAGTGAATAACAATGTGAAATAAATTGTAAGCAGACCGTAGCAGAAGGAATGGTACTACCACTGTGTTATTGTATTTGTGACAATACTGGAGATTACAACTAAATGATTTCAAAGCAAGACATGCAACCTTGTCACAATGCAGAAGTATCATAGGAATTATACCTTCTTATTAAAAGGTGGGATGAGTATCCTCAGTGCTGTGTGTTTCAGTCAAACAGTACCGACTAGCTACTTTGCTGCGTGTGAGATAGCTTTATTTCAACTTTGATGCACATACCTTACATTAGCTCTCTTAACAGTGAATAACGACATCTTGCACTGGTGTACACCTTGACAAGGGGACCCCTGGTATTAATACTTATGTGTGTTATAGAAGTGAGTATGGCATTTTATATACACATCGAGTTTCCATATGAATACAAATTAACACATAAAAAAGTC
Organism: Holothuria leucospilota; assembly: GCA_029531755.1. NCBI lineage: Eukaryota > Metazoa > Echinodermata > Holothuroidea > Aspidochirotida > Holothuriidae > Holothuria > Holothuria leucospilota. Next base: position 46,292,767 of record CM055972.1, on the reverse strand, counting down.
ATGCATGTTCCTTCAGCACAGGCTTTGTATCTCTACAGTAAAAGGTGGGGCCAGTACCTTCACTGATGTGTGTTTTCAAATCAATAAAAGACTATTGACTAGCTGTTGTTGTGGGAAAATTTTTCAATTATTCCATACACCATAATTCTCTGTTGACAGTGAATAACAACATAACACATCATATTGTACCTACACCCTAAAAGAGGGACTTGTCCTAATACTGTTGTGTAATACTGTAACGTGCATAGACGATATGTGCACTGCTGTTTACAAATGAATACATCTAAATATATTTCCAAAGAGAAGAATGTTACAAACTGTTAATATCAATGGCTTTGGGTTAGAATTTTATCACCAATATATCAAGCAGAAGTGTGCATGTAAATTATTCAGGGTTTTGCAGATATACAAAGAAATTCTACACTTACACACATGTATCGAAAGCACGTAGTAAAAGGTGGGACCGGTACCTTCACTGCTGTGTGTTTCCACAAACAGTAATTACCTGTATGGTTGTAAGATAACTTGTCCTTACTTTGGAACACCCATTAATAGATTATCATTGTAGTTTTCATATACAATTAATAGTAATGTGAAACTCTTTCAATTATCTCTTAAAAATCTTCAAATCTCTGTTGAAGGTGAATATCAATGTAACCTGTAATGTCCCTACACCTAAACAGGGGGCTGGTCTTAGTACTAATGTGTGTTAACATAATATGAGTGGTGTATGTACACGCTAGGGTTCCATATCGACTCCTTGCCGGGTCATACCGAAAACTTTAAAAATGGAACCTACTGGCATTGTGCTTGGTGCTCAGCATAAGAAATGGAGTAGGTAAAACAAGCCAGTGAGCCACAACTGGAAAAAAGACGCTGGCCGGCCCAACTTAAACCAATTGGTTAGAAATTGAGCCGTAAAATCTCATCTAACATTCTAACACTCCATATAAATGCAACTAAATAAGTTTAAAAAAATATTGCAAAATCCTTCCATTGAATTTACGGCACTAATAAACAGATTCCGTGTAATTTAGTTCAGTTTTTTGCAAGACATACAGAGATTGCAACACTACTTAAGCACAGGTATTGTAAAAACACAGTAAAAGGGGGGGGGGGGACGTTACCTTGACTGCTGTGTGTTTCCGATAAAAATTAAACAGTTCTGACCTTTTTGGGTGTTCGATCACTTTTTTCTTAATCTGGTGCACCCTTCAATAGGCAATCACTGAAGCTTTTGAATACAAACAAAGGTTATGTGAACCCCTTTCAATTATCTCTTAAAATATCTCTGTTGAGGGTAAATGACTTGTTTAATAAGTTCCCCTGTTTAGGTGCAGGTACTGTACGGATGCAAAAAATACGTCTTAAACTAGTAATTGCAATTGCCTTGGTTTGAATTTACAGCGCTCACGAATCAAAACAGATCAAAACAGATGTTATTTAGTTCAGTTTTTAGCAAGCTAAAAAAGAATGCAACACTACTTAAGCACAGGCATCGTAAGCAGACAGTATAAGGTGGGCCGGTACCTTGACTGTTGTGTGTTTCCGATTAAATTTAACGGTTCTGACCTATTTGGGTGTTAGATAACTTTCTTCTTAATTTGCTACACCCTTATGTGAAACCCTTTCAATTATGTCTTAAAAATATCTCTGTTGAGGGTAAATAACCTGTTTAATAAGTATCTGCACCTTAACAGGGGGACTGGTCCTAACACAAATGTGTGTTATTGTAATGTGCATGGTGTATATATACACACTAGGGTTCCATACAAATGCAACCAAGGTTTTAAACTATTAATTGCAATTGCCTTACGGGTTGAATTTACAGCACTAATGCATCAAACAGATTCCATGTTATTTTGTTCTTTTTTTTTTTTTACAAAAAATACAACACTTAAGCGCAGGCATCATAAGCACACATTAAAGGATAGGGACGGTGCCTTTACTTCTATGTGACTTTAGCATAAATCAGCCAGTGCAGACCTTCACGCATTTTGGTGTTAGATAACTTTGTCCTTACTTTGATACACTCTTCAATACATTATCACTGAAGCTTTTAAATAAAATTAAAAATAATGTAAAACCCTTCCAATTATCTCATAAAAATATCTCTGTTGACATTGAATGAAGATATAAACCTATTTCATATATCTACATCTTAAAAGGGTGACTTATGGGGTTAACATATGAATAAGACTAAATGGATAAAAGTCTTCAATGCATTGCATGGCCTAGGGTTGAGATTACACTACTAGTTATCATATGTGTACTAGCAGATCAGTGTTTCCACCACCATTCATGAACGAAACACTTAAGCAATGGCACTGTACCCTCACACAGTGAAAGGTGGGGCTAGTACCTTTACTGCTGTGTATTTCTGAATAAATCTAACTGTGTTGACCTTAAGCCACCTTAGTTGACCTTTTAGGTGTTAGATAGCATTATTCTTACTTTGGTACACCCTACGATTGGTACTCATTGTAGCTTTCAAGTGAATGGATAGTAATGTGAAATCCTTCCAATTATTCATAAAAATATCTCTGTTGAAAGTGAAAAACAGTATTCTGTACGGAAACCTATTTTGTACCTACATCTTTATAAGGGACTGCTTCTAATAACATGTTGTTCTGTGAATGGCGTATTAATTAACACACTGTAGGGGGGATTTCGATGAAAACTGTGTAATTAGAATACATCGCCTAGGGCTGAAATTTAATCACTTGTGAATCAAGTAGATGTGTGCATGTTAACGATTTTATGTTTGTAAGTTTTTTAATGCAACACTCACGAACAGGCATCATACCCACATAATAACATATAAGCTTGGTGTCTTCATTGTTGTAATCTGCTTTGTACCTTCAGTAAATCTTTATAAAGGAACTGCTCCCAATTTAACAATGTGTTATTGTAATGTGCATGGCGTATATACACATTGGGGTTTACACATGAATACAATTCAACTAAATAGCTTTTGATGAAAACTGTTCAAGTTTATTAGAATCCATGGCCAAGGATTGAAATTTAATCAATTATGGATCATCCAGAGGTACTCAAGTAAACTATTCCATGTTTGTAAGATTTGTAAATGCAAAGGAACATGCTTGATACCCAAATAATGAAAGATTGGGTTGGTGTCTTCACTGCTGTGTGTTTCTTCATAAACCAAACAGGGCTGCACTCACAGACACCTCCTTAGCGGGACGTAGGCAGCCGGTGAGAGCTAAGCTCTCGCACGTCTTTCCTAGCTCACGCGCGGCTCGAAACTGGCAAAGCTGCCCGAGAATTCACAGACACCTCCTTAGCGGGACGTGGGAAGCCGGCGAGAGCTAAGCTCTCGCACGTCTTTCCTAGCTCACGCGCGGCTCGAAACTGGCAAAGCTGCCCGAGAATTCACAGATACCTCCTTAGCGGGACGTGGGAAGCCGGCGAGAGCTAAGCTCTCGCACGTCTTTCCTAGCTCACGCGCGGCTCGAAACTGGCGTAGCTGCTCGAGAATTCCGTCACTGGAATGAGAACCGGGTGAGTTGGAGGTCAGCCAAGCTCATGTGGAAATCCCGTGAATTCCTTACCGGGTCCTGTGTACGTGTACCGGTAAGGCAGGGTGCGTATGTGTGACCTATTTGGGTGTAAGGTATCTTTGCTCCTATTTTGGTACACCCTTCAATAGGTATCATTGTAGCTTTAATATATAATAAATAATAACTAAGAACTCTAAAAATACGTTTTCAAATTTGAAACTTTTAACTGTTCTCTAAAAGATGCGGTTTTTATCTTTCTCTTGAAATTGCCCACAAATAGGGTTCTATCTACGTAAAGTTTAGCAACAGCTAATTTAGTATTTGTAAAGGGCTGCAGAGTGAATTGCGTAACAGCACATATCCAGAGGGGTCTCTTCTTAATCTTGTTGGTCTTTTGAAATTGTATCTGGGGGATCTACGTCTGACAATTTTTTTTTTGCCCATGTAAATATGTTTCTTATATTCATATCAGGGAGTTTTTCAATTCTGCGCCGTCAGCTAATTGTCAGTTCACATTGAGTGCTTGTTGGACAACAGGAGTTTTGGCCGCTCCCAACTAGTGCAAAACCCATATAAATAGCACCTTGGTCCACATTATCAAACTGATGGACTATCACTTGGAGGTTGTTGCATAAATGTGGAGCACCGATGCTAAAAATCTCCATACCGTAGGTTAAGGTGTAGAATGCATGATCTAGCCTTTCTAAGAGAAGTATAGTTTGGGATTATTGGAAATTAGGCCTTAATATATTCTTAGAATAGGCCTATAAAGGTCAATCAGAGTACAGATATGCAATTTTGTACAAGATTAGAAGTTCGTGCAAAATGATCATCTCCTCTCAAGGACTCCATACCAATGGATTTTGTGTAGAATTAGAGAAATATGTGCAGATTTGCTATATCTTCACACAATCCTACCTGTGGCATTTCGATCAGATAAGCATTTATCATGTTAGAATCAGGGCATCTACAGAAAACACTGTTGTAGTATTAAAAACCAGAAAGCCGAAAGGCTTAGTGATTCCTTGACGTATCGGGGTGCTATGTTGCACCAAGGTTTATCCCTCAAGTTTATCTTTCTTGACTACATCATTTTACGGTGTTTTAACAATTTGACCTCAGCTGACCTCGCATTAACTCTGAACCCCACCAAATATAACAAAAAGGAAAATGGAAGTGTCTTAAAAGGGATTCAACTCCAATTGATGTTGGACCTTAAAAATTCTTGGGAAATTTTGCTTCTTGACCTCTGGTGACCCCTGATGACTATCTTGGGAATTCTTGGGAAATTTTTTTGACCTCTGGTAACCCCAGATGAACTTGACCTTCACCAAAAAAAATTAGGGTTCTTCTCAACATTACAAATCTATATACCAAATATGAAGAGTGTCTGTCATTGCTATCTTGAGATATTGTGATTACAAGCCATTTTACAAGGTTTTCGCAGTTTAACCTCTGGTGACCTCAGACCTTCACCAAAACGATAGGGTTCTTTCTTTCAACATGATGAATATTTATATACCAAATATGAAATGTGTCGGTCATTCGTATCTTGAGATATCGTGATTACAAGCTTTTCGGCTTATTACCTCAGATGACCTTTGACCTTCACCAAAACATGATGAATTGATATACCAAGTACGAAAAGTGTCGGTCATTCCTAACTTGAGATATCTTGATTACGAGCTTTTCGGCTTTTACCTCGGGTGACCTCAAATGACCCTTGACCTTCACCAAAACAATAGGTGTCTTCCTCTCAAAATAACGAATATATGTACCAAATATGAAAAGTGTCAATCACTGCTATCTGGAGATATCGTGTGTACAAGTCATTTATGAGGTTTTCATAGTTTAAACCCCGGTGACCTCAGAAGACCTTTGACCTCTACCAAAAACAATAGGATTCTTTCTCTTGACATGACAAATCTATATACCAAATATGAAAGCGTGGGTCATTGCTACCTTGAGATATCATGTTTACATGGTTTTGGGTTTTTGACCTCTGGTGACCTCAAATGATTTTTGATCTCCATCAAAAACAATCGGGTTCTTTCTCTCAACATGATGAATCTATATACTAAATATGAAAAGTGTCAATCATTGCTATCTTGAGATATCGTGTTTACAGGCTCGGCGTCACATACACACATACACACCCATACGCACACTCAATACCTTACGGGGTACTGGGAAAGGACCCCGCAAGGAATGCAAGGGGATTTCCCAGCAGCGAAGCTGTCCGCGAATTAACTGAGCAGAAGGACATGTTGAGGGCGGGCTGCGCTCCAAGGCAGACACGTGCAGCCGCGCGTGACTTCTCTTCTCAGTGACCGAATTTTCTGGCAGCTACGCCAGTTTCGAGCCGCGCGTGAGCTACTAAAGACGTGCGAGAGGGGAGCCCTCGCCGGCTGCCCTGGTATCCGCTAAGGCCACGTTGGTGAGTGCACCCCACACATATCATGACTGTACACACCACGGGCTCACCCATATGCACCCTCGCTTCCTTGCCGGGACACGAGAAATGTCCCGGTAGGGGAAACACCGGAATTGCACAACAGCGGAGCTGCCAGAGATGTAGGCGATCAGAGGTGGCCGGTTGAGGGCGGGCTGAGGTGCCGTGCAAGCACGTGCAGCCGCGCGTGAGAGCTCGTTGCAGCGACGGAATTTTCGGGCAGCTACGCCAGTTTCGAGCCGCGCGTGAGCTAGGAAAGACGTGCGAGAGCGGAGCTCTCCGCTAAGGCCACGTGTCCCGATAGGGACATGTTGGTGAGTGCACTCATGCCCATAGCAAACGTTACACACCACGGATGCACGCACACACACACATCACGACTGTACACCCCGGGCGCCCACATACACACACACGACATCACAATCGCATAGATTCCTTGCCTGCCTACGGCAAGGAATCAACAAGTCTAGAAAATACTAAAAGCTTCACAGTTTGGCTGAACTGAAAAGTTTCTCAAGTTGTTAAATAAAATGTTATGTTATCAATATATTAAATTTTCCAGGAGTTTGACATATGTTTCGGATAACATTACTATCAATATAATTTGAAAAGCTAAAGTAAGAATTTTTTAATGTCAAAACATACAATGAACTGTTTATTAATACAACACTGCTAGAAACATACCGTGAACCACAGTAGTACTATTTGTATATATGTACATGGAGTCTGCTTTGTTGTATTTGCATGCTGTTCAGTTTCTATCATATGTTATATATCACTTTTTTCCTCAAGTGCTAGACATCGTCAGTTTTTAACAGTTTGATTTCACTTTCCAGTTAAAAAATTAATTTCATTGTTTTCAAAAAACTAATAGTTTGAATAGTGAGTATGTTTGTGACTAAACGACTTGGCCGGAATATCAATTGCTAGATTTGATCAGATCAGATACATATTATACATTATGTGTTCCGTGAAAGATGGGCTGTTATAAAACCTTCCTGCAGGTTTAACATACTTAAGCAGATTTGGACGGATTAATTGCAAAAAAGTCTTGGTTCACAATTCTGTAGGAATCACTCTTATTGTGCCCGTATGTATTAAGGGAAGGTATGAAATGGCTGGCTTATTTTTTTTTTGTTGTATTACTAATCACTATCAATTTTTTTTTTCGTATGTGTTATAATACATTTTCCTGAGGATTAATACATTTTCCTAGGATGAATACATTATTCATACTTTTCAATTGCTGTAATGATAGCCTAGCTTTTGAAGGGTGCATCTAAGTAAACATATCAAACAATTTTTAAACCAAATAGCACTGCCTGACTTATACAAAAACACACAGCAGTGAAGGTACCGACCCCACCTTTAATGTGTGGGTGGGCACACAGCCTTCACTAGAATGATACATTGACAGAACTCGACGTTGTGCATATGATATCATGCAACACCCAGAGGTTACTAGGTACCCAAGCACATACTTTTGGCATTTTTAGTTGTTTATTGATACCAACATATGGTAGGATTAGTCAGGGTAACCTACCGCGAAGTAACGTGTTTATATTTGGCCTTTTCACTTACACCTCAACATCAGGGAGCAAAACGTGAAGTCACTTTCCAACCAAAATTTGAAGGCAGCCAATGGAAAGCGTGGATGGAAAAAGGGCTTGTCTTGTACTAACACAATGCATCTTTTTCGTTGAATCCAGTTCTTACCGAGACGTCAAGCACATGAAAGGAAGATAACAATTGCTCCTTACCTTTCTGAAAGCCTCACCCCTTCATCATTATGGATAAACATTGAATATATTCCGGATTTAGTTTTTTTACCGTAAAACTTGACATCACTGTTCATTGCTACTCAACCTTGTACGGTGCATGGGGTGTCAGTGTTACTGGTTGAACGCTTCAAGTGACCAATAGCGATAGCGCTCCTTATAAATATGTATATTTAGACTCGAAGCTCCACTATCACTGGAAGTGAAAATCAGTACAAAATGCTCCCTAAATTAGAGGTATAAGTGAAAAGACCAAATATGAACATGTTACCTCGCCGCAGGGTTACCCTGACTATGGTAGGGTAGTCCAATTGACTGAACTCTATAAAATCAATTCATATACAATCTTCCATGCGTAGCAAACGTTGTATGCTGTACATACTTCAGCAAGATACAGCATAAAGGTCAAACCCCTCCACTCCCCTCCCCTTCCCCTCCTTCTATATTGAGGTATGCCAAATTTGGGTTATAGTGTCATGTTGTATACTGACGGTCCGGCACCTTTACAGGAATCCATGGAGGTATATATTGTAGATAAAGCCAAGAAAAAAAATTCACGCCATCTGTCTTTCCCTGTTTGGAGTCTGCGTGGATGCTAGTTTTTTTTCGTCGGATGGCGATGGAAAATCGGTTTTTCCAAATTTTTAAATTTGTTTCAAAATCATGGATAGGGTTGGAATTAAGGTTAGGGTTACTCAGACAAGAGATATTTGACTTGGTCTTTCATAATCCGGGGTCAGAATAACAAAAAGTTAGCTGAAAAGCTGTTATTTTGGAATATGGGGTGTGGTCAATTTCCAAGAAGCTGATTCGTCCATTGGCATGATTCTTCCATTTCCATCTTACGAAAAAAACCTCGCTGCCTGGATATCTTTATGATATTTACAACCGGAAAATTAAGTTTTAGAAAAGTGAAAAAATAATTAGCTAATCTATCAAAAAAGGAATGCTTGCAATTCGGACTTCTCAGTACATAGACTATTATGTTCTTAAAAGGAGCGTATAGGATATCCGGTCAGACCGGACTATGTGGCTAGATAGTTATCGGGATTACGGTCCCAACCGGATATTTTAAGAAATCCGGCCACATTGTTTCAGAGATCTGGTTGTAGGTGTAAGTAATACATGTTTTTGACTGCATCATCTCTCTCGGGCAGATATGAGTGCTAAGGGCACTATCAGAATTGGCATATAGGCCAAGTAAAATAGAAATATGTTCCATATAACTTTGTGTTTTCAAGAAAATGGAGAAGACAGAGTTTGTAATGTTTATTTTTTAGGAATTTCTAAAAGGTGGCTGTAAACGAGGGCCTGAGGAATAATTGCACAAATTTAAGTACACGTACACGGGCCTTGACTGAGTAAATTATTTTACCATGGGTAGGTAAAGCTACAAAAATGTCAGTACTGCTTAGGCCAGCCTAGGATATATGTTTCTTTTAGATAATTGTAAGTACTAATAGTGTATAAAAAGATGTGGCCATACCTAAGGAAAAATTGCAGTTTAAAACAAACCAAATAACAGACAAATAAGATTTCTGAAGTATCATTGTCGTTGGGTGGCAAACCTTCCTTGCAAGTTATACTTTTTGTCACTTAAAATTGACACAGAGACAAATTCATGCCAAAGCCGTCTTATGGCAGTAAATATTATAAGGTCCCACCACTTCCACATTGCAGATAAGCAGGGTTGGGAAGTAACGAGTTATAAGTAACGCCGTTACTGTAACGAGCTACATTTTGTGTAACGGAACCCTGTAACGAGTTACATTTGCATTTCAGTAACGGAGCAAATAACTTGTTACAATTCTGTGTAAAAGTAACTGTAATGGAGTTACATTTGGGTCCTATTACTTTCCCGTTACAAATAGTCAAAATGAACACAAATTATTTTACTCGAATTAGTAACAGAAAATTTTCAAATTGATGACACTTTGGGAGTAAAATTATTTTCGATATATTTATCATTCATCTGTATTATCGACGTTGCCCTCACCGACATCAAATTTTATTCGCCATTAGAATCAGCAGTTGATATTAGATGCACATGCTGCAGGCTTACAGGGTCACATGATTGTCGATTAAACTAAGTTAACAATTTGATTTGTGTGTCAAGTTACTTATTAGACAGATCAGTGCTTCTTATCTATGAGATCGAATTTTTGAGCGATTAGTTGAAGAATACTGAACGGTAGTCTGGCAAACTAAGGCCCAGATGACTTTATATAGTATATATACTAAGTCCGCTAGGCCTTAGTTTACTCATATTGACATTTAGAGAACACATTGGAGATAGTGCACCGTGAGAAACAGGTTGGCCCATAGGCATTCAAATACTAGGCTTACTTTGAAAGTTTAATCATTCCCTTTTGAGACGTTAGGGCTGGACCAGAATCCACCCTATCCGAGTCGGAGCTAACTGCTATTCTAAATTCCCTTATCTTTCCGAGCATGGTACGTACCGGCCAGTTCTGATTCCAACGGCACCAATTCCGAGACCAGTCTTTTTGCCAATGTATAGCATATCAAGCTTACAGATGTTTTAATTCTATTGTACAATCTTCACCATTAATAGAGTCACCATTTGTAATCACTTCCATAGCCTGGCCTCCTCAGTAATTTAGTTAATTATGTGTGACAATACTTTACATCTGTATATTGGGCACAAATTACAATGGGACTTTAAACACTTTTAATGTAACTTTCATATCTGAGAACTCGGCTGGAATGAGCTCCGAGTACAAGTCCAGTTACATCACATTCAGGTAAAATTTCGATTCCGGAACCCCGGGCAAATTCCTAATCTAGAAAAATGCTCTTGAGACCGTCATTAAGCGAGTCGAATCCGGACTCGTGCGTTGGAGCCCAGTAAATTGTACAGTACTAATCGTCGGCAAACACCGTACATCCATTTATGTATCTAATTTAACATGTATGGTATCCTTATTTGATGAATCAAACGTATGAATTTAGGCTATATCATATTCTTTTCAATGCCCGTAACTCCTTACACTGGAATAATAGTAAGGTAACTATAAAAAACAGCACAATATTGACATGGTCAAATGGCGTTAAAAGTATCCTAACAAAGCAAATTGAAAGAGGAGAGAAGTGTCCGAATTAAAGCTTCACCTATTTATTGTAAAAAGAAAGTGAATAATGGGTACATGGTCTGCAAGTGTAAACTGCATAGTCTCAACATTTCTATGCATTGTTTTATATCGACACAATGTGAAACTTGAAACTTATGCAGAAATATCACTTAGCCCAACCTTAGCAGTGAGGTTTTAAAATTTACCGTTAGCAAATATAGAGCATTGTATTACCATATTTATGCCTTTGAAGGGTGAAGACTTTGCTTACTGTTAAAACAACGCTCTACTCCTTAATAGCCGCTAACCTCTCTAAATTGTGATGGCAGTATAAAGATTTCCACCCTCAAAGAAGTACTGTCGTAACTAGAAAAGTTTTGGTTACAACCATATTCATCTAATAAATACTTTGCGTAAGTTCCGACACAGTATCATGATTCGCTGCTTCATGATGAGCGTTAGGAGCCGCTACCTAAATCCCCAGAGAAGATCAGCTGGCATCATTGACTTTCTTTGGGGAACACCCAAGGGTAACCGGCACAAATGAGGTTCGGTCCTCTTATGTGTCCCTTCTTACTATCTAATTATGCCCCCTTCCATTTCAGGTACCGAGGTACCGTATATTCACCTTCAAGTAACTAGTTACTTAGTAACTGTAACTAGTTACTTTTTCAACATTGTAACTAGTAACTGTAACGAGTTACAATTTGATGGAATTAACTGTAACTGTAACGAGTTACTTTTAAAGTGTAACGGAAACAACCCTACAGATAAGTGTAAGGCCTAGTGAGCATGGAGCCATTGCTGGCATGAACGACCTGCCACTGAGCAGTGATCAATTGCCTAACAAACAAAATACACTATGTATGAGACTCAATCACCAAATTTGAACGTGAACCTTATAAATTAGTGACTGCATATCACTAGGAGCCCTAAAGGTAGAATTACAATTACAGTTAGGCTTGAGCAGGTTACCCGAATATTCTTCAGAGTTGCCATTTATGGAGGGGAACCCAGTAGAACTCCACTTTCCTTGGAGTCGCGACCTTTGGGTGATTTTCAGACTATCAAAAATGTGCCCCCAATAATGTTTTAAGTGTGTCTAAAATGTTTGCATTTATGGTCTTCTGCAAGTCTTAATAACGTCTTAATTCTTATTCTCCATTGTATCACAAGTTTCCCTTTAGTATATAGCTAAGGTTTTCTGACATTGACACCCAGTCCCGTAACCAGACTTGGAAAGCAGGGGGGCCAAACCAACATCATGGGGCGCTAAGTATAAGAGCAGGGGGCCAAGCCAAGGAGCAGGGGCCTGGCCCCCAAATGCCCCCAGCCCCTTGGTTACTAGGCCTGTTGACACCTCAGCCATTGAACAGTCTGCAATGTTTGCCCACTTGGTATAAAATCATTACCATTCATTAGGAGGCTAGTGGTTGACACTTTGCAGATGCTGCTGTCATGTGCTAGGAGATGGTAAAGGCATCTTGTAAGAGTCACGAAACTCTTTCTTAGTCACAAGTAGTTCGGCCTCTGGTACCTGACTCCAAAAATATTGGAGCAGTCCAAGCCTAATTACAGTACATAACAACACTTAATCAGTTTCACTGCATGCAATTTACTGTAGAGTGTGTTCTTTGGGGTCACATTTATTCACAAATGGTTAAACTGATAACTGTTACAGTAGGGAAAGTACCACTGACCTACCTCTTAAAGTACAAATTTACTGCTAACATGTTGCTCAATAAAACTTTGTGGTGGACGCCTTACAACCCAGTAAGCTATTATCGATGTTTTCTTCATTTTCATGGGCATATTATTGGACCTCTCTCTTCAAATCCCCTCCCAAAGTGTACTTTGAAAAATAATTTTTGGTAAAAAGTATATCATCATTGTTTTAAAAAGCATAGTTGTGACCCCTACCCTTATTTCATACATTTTGTGCGCTTTTGAAAATGATGAATAAATCAATTGAAATCACATGGACTTCATAAACACACATTAAAAGGTGGATCCTTTACCTCTGTGTTCTTCCATAGGTCAATCAATAAGGTATGATATTATTTATCTTATTTTAATTCTGATGTGCTTGTTCTTGAATTGTCATTTTTGATACCAAATATAATAACAGTAGGCTAATAACGAGTATTTTCAACCTGTACCTTTATAGGGGGACTGGTTACTATACTACTGTGTGTTACTCAGTTGGGTGCACAGTGCAAGGATTGCCCAAAAGGGGGCCAAGCTCCCCGACGGGGCCAGCACTTGATGTCCCGCCAAGGGCAAACTGTTGTCGAAGGCCCCTAAAGTAAAACTTTCAGCGTGATTCACGTGCTGAAAGTTTGGGTGTCTTTTAGAACAAATCTGGAAATTTCGCATTTCCGTTATAGCAAATTTAATTAAACATTTGTGGCTTTCATTATAGAAAATTTGGGTTCATAACAAGGGTAACTGGACAATTTGGAGATTTTATTGAAAAATGTATCCTAATTTAGAGCAAAATCAGATAAATCATTACATGCAATCTGTGCCACATATGCTCCCTTTGAAGTAAAATTTGTGTTAAAACATTTACCTATTTTAGGTACTAAAAAAGTCAGTATCACCTCCTCCTCTTTGTTAACTGATCTTTTTACGCCTTTTCTTGGCAACTGACAATCAGGATTAGGTGGCAAACGGCAAACAATTTTTATGAAATGTAATATATAAGGCATTTCGACCTTTGCAATTCTTGAACAGGGTAGCCAGTAATGATAATCATGAGTCAAATGCGCCCCCAATTTAGGGGGCCAGGGGTCTTTCCAAAAACCAAATTAACGTTTACATTGTTCGATGCAGTTTGTTGGCATCAGGCAATTGAAAAAATTTACCAATATTTCAGTGCACCTTAAGGAGGACTAATACTTGTTGACCTCATTTTATCTCCACCTTGTAAACACTTACTTATTCGAGAGCTCGGTGGTAAATGTTTAGCATATTCTAAAGCTCCAGCGTATATAAAAAATACTAGTTTCCAAGAGGCTCTGCTGCCCTTAGCATTTCGCCCTCCTCACGAATAGCAAAATCCCCCCCCCCCCCTTCATCATCAAAGAATTTTCGTTTTAGTGTGCAAACGTACTGCCTATCATAATCATACACGGACGCCTTGCGCGATGAGAGAGAATCATGGCATCCTCAACGCTGCTATTCAGAAATTTTCTGAAATCCTTTTTTCAGTATAATTCAATAAAAAGGTTCATAAATCTTATAGGAAAATAGCAGGCATGCTTCAACTATCTTACTGTTTTAGGCATACCTTCAGTTTAATGGGTGCCTTTGCACGATTTGGAAAGAAAGTTTGACACATTATGCTGTTATCAGTGTGTTGCGGGGTACCCATACAACTCACAAATATTGAGTGGTGTTGTCTTTCGGGAATATCCCTCTTACTTTTAAACCGATTCTATTTCCGTAAGAAATAAGATTGGACACATGCGTTTAAATGCACTATTATTAAACTATGCAGTATCCGTCACCAATAAACTCTAGCAATAGCTTTATCTCCTCAATATGTTATGAATTACAAGTTATGGATGTTGCATCATTTAAAGTTATGAAAGCTTGGGTGACAAAAATTATTTTTGTCCAACAAGTAACTTCCTGTGAGAGCCTTATGTCTTGAAAAGCTATTGTACTGCCTTATTTTGACTTGTCTATCATTCTGTATCTATGAATAGGCTATTGGCTTAAAAATATGAAAATTATTTGTAAAACAAACGCAATATTCCCCTTTTACGTAGCCTATTGTTAGCACCTAAGAGTGAGTGCTTAAAGCTTATGTGATCCACATGTTGTGTGGATGTTTCTTAGTATGGACAGAGCATATTTCTAAAATCTTCCAAAAAATGTCAACCTGTGACTTCTTTGGATTAAAATTTTTCAAGATCTACCACCTGGTCTCCATATTAAGACTCTATCTAGGACTGCAGCTTGGTTTTTAGGCTTACTAAATTTTTCAGTTAAAAATTATGACTTGTGACTTGACTTGATTTCAGCGACAATGACTTGCGACTTGAATTGACTTGGGTGAAAATGGCTTGTGACTTAACTTGAAGTTAAGTGACTTGAGACTTAACTTGACTGAAGGTAGATGACTTGGGACTTGACTTGACTTGAGAAAAAATGACTTGGCTACAACTCTGCCCAACAAGCACTTAGTGTGAACTTACAATAAGCTGACGGGCACATAACTGAAAATATCCCTAATACGGACATAAAACATAATCACATGGGAAAAACATAAAAGTAGATTCACCCCTTTCAAAAAGATGAAAAATACGATTTCAGAAGGCCACCAAGGTTCAGAAAGGACTCCCCTGGGCACTGTATGTGCTGTTAAACAATTCTACTTTGCATGCTCTAGATGCCCAACTAAAAGTAGCTGGCACTTAACTCTACCTAACTAAAACCCATTTGTGGACAATTGTAACTGAAATTTGAAACCACATCCTTGCACAGTCCTTATCTTTGGGGAATCGCCCCTGTGACAATTACTTGAGCCCGCCATCAAATAACGACTATAATCTGCCCATTTAGTACTTAAGTCCCCTCGACTCTCTGGCAAAGAGCCGAAGGGCAAAAACCAAACGTTTACTTCCGAAGGAGTTCTGCTCTTCGTCCCCAAGGGACAACTTAAACTGTCCATGACCAACTTCTTGAGTCTTTACCTTCAAACCTCTACATCATGGGTCTGTTATCCATGGCCCCATTCTAGAATGGCTGGAAAGAACAGATACTACACATGACATTATCCAAAAGGCCGAGAAGTGGCCACATGAACTCAAGCAACACACGTCTCAGTTGTTGAACTTTAACACCTTAACCCCCACTATGGGTAATTCTCCTTGTGCAATTGACTTAGGTTAATGCACACGAAAAAGCCATAAGAGAGTAGCTTGTTGAAAGTCAGAAAGTTGTTGATTAACCTACCCATTATATTCACCAATGATGAGAATACCAGTTTTTTAATCAGGGGAAATTAAAATATATCAAGCATTGTTCATTTCGTGAGTACATTTTCGAAGTTCATTTACTGGATTCTTATTAACCTGTACTCTCAGTCATTAACATCGAATTTCACACATTCTGAAATGAAGTGAAACCTGATAAATCAAGCCTTCTGAACCAATTTTCAGCAGGCTAATCATCTCCCTTTTCAGGAGCTTTATGAAGTTTTCCCCCTAGACCACCAAAGGGGGGGGGGTTGCAGACCCTACACATACAAACTTGCGCTTCGACCCTTACAAAAAAGTGTGGCATGCCACATGTGAACACACGTAATCACGTGTGGCAGAGTATATGAAAAACATATTAAGGAAAATAGTGTGGTTATGCGTGGTGACACATGGGGTATTGGAACCAATCTGACACACAGGACCACGCTTTTCCCTGCATGATTGTCAAACCTTGAAATCTGGGTCAAAGTGGGGAAAGCTGTGTCAAGTTAACACATGTGACAAACCAGGGCAAAGTGTGACAAACAAGGCCAGTGAATGAAATCGAACTATTGGATTTACTTTACTCAGCACCACACTTCTCCACACTTTGCCTACTTTACCCCAGTTTGCCACCTGTTACATGTGTCAAAGCGTGATTTTCGGTTATCCACACATTGCCTAATGTCCAAAATGTGAAAATGCTGGTCAATACATGGCACTTTGGAAAAGTGTGCCAACTGTTTATTAATGACACACATTGTCACCCAAAAATTTACAGAAATTTCACGTCACTCCACACCCCATTATAGTAGTATTTCAAGTGTGGTATTGGAACTTTCGCCACACAATTTTTTTGTATCGCGCTCATGGTGCGCCTTGGGTGCACTTGTGACACCGGCTCCCGTTACACCATTCCTCCATATAAACCAGGGGAATCTTAAGTTGGGCCCCTCCGAAATCTTGCACATGCCACTGCTGGCAGATGATGAATAACAATGTGGGAATTTTCCACACAAGATTTTTGATCTTAAGGAATTGTTGAGGAAATACTTGAATCGCATAATCCTGCTGCATATACTTTACTTATACGGACCAAGTTCCTATGGTAAAGTGTACGTGCGGAATGAATGGGTTCCACTGTTATTTACTGTCAAAAGAGCTTTTCTGTGGGAGATGCCCACTAGATCAAAGATTCGCCAGACCGGAGATCTCCTTGACCAAAAAGCTACTTTAGATTAGAGGTAGGGTAAGGATTCATGTTAGATGCAGAATTAGGTTGTAGATAAAGATAAGGTTTAGCCTCAGGTAGGATTAGGGTTTGAGTCATGATTAAGGTAAGGGTTAGGACCGAGTCAGAGCTAAAGGCAAGACCCTAAAATACCCACGACAACTTTCCTACGCTTGACGGAACTTGTCCTAACCTAAACTATTTTCAGTTCGACGGACGCAAAAAATCAGCCCCTTTCAGCAAGGAACCACTTAGCTTTTGGGCTTTCTGGTCACTAGTTTTTTCGTTCCCCATACCGCAGCTTAGTTTGAGTTCCTTCTTTCCAACCGGTTTGGTCGTGTTCAGTTGTAGTATGTATTTTCCCTACTTCTATTTTATTGTTGTTCACCTGCATTTTTGCCACCTGATGATATGAAACGTCGTAGAATTTTGCGCAAACTTTTAAGAACTTCTACTACTTTTATCGACTTACACATTTCTATAGTGCTCCGCAGCAATATATATATATATATATATATATATATATATATATATATATATATATATATATATATATATATATATATATATATATATATATATAGATCCGCTGGCGGGTTGACAATTGTGTTCGGCTGAATTGCATCAATTCTGATCTCTGGTAGGGCTTGCATCAAAGGAGAACTAGTGCTGTTCCCAAAATAGGTGCCTGCTCAGGAGGTGAACTGCGAGTGCTTCATATGGGGTTTGAACAAAGGCCAAACCATCTTGGCTTCATGGCTCAGTGGTTAGAGCGTCCGCACTAGCAAGCGGGAGGTCCCGAGTTCGAATCCCGGTGGAGTCAACATTGCTTTTTCACCTCGCCCAGATTTTTCAGCTTTACCGACTCAACTCTATATATATATATATATATATATATATATATATATATATATATATATATATATATATATATATGTACGGTTCGCTCCACAAACCGTACATGAAACCCAACAACCAACCGGTATACATCCATGCAGAATTCAACCACCCCCCGTCAATAATTAAGCACATGCCCGATTCAATAAGCAAGCGCATCACCACTTTGTCATCCAATCGTAAACTATTTGACCAAGCAGCGCCTGCATACAACAAAGCGTTGCAAGATAGCGGTTTCCAAGAACAAATCAACTTTCAACCCAGTGACGCTAATAAAAGCAGAAAGAAAAACAGACGCAGGAAAATAACCTGGTTTAATCCACCCTATAGCAAAACAGTGGCAACAAACATCGGAAAGACTTTCATCAAGCTCATCAGAAAGCACTTCACAGCTGAGAACAAGCTTAGCAAAATCTTCAATAAGAACACACTGAAAATCAGCTATAGTTGTCTGAAAAACATGCAAGCCATCATAAAATCACACAATAACAGGATCATAACCACCACAACGCCAGCCACCCCGAAAAAGATGTGCAATTGCAGGGACAAGGACTCCTGCCCCCTGAGGGGTAAATGCCTTACCACAGCCGTCGTCTACAAAGCTACAGTCTCTGGGTGCGGTGTCGAACCGAAGACGTACATAAGGATATCTGGGGGGCCATTCAAACAACGCTACTATAACCATCGAAAATCATTCAACCACCAAAAACATGCAAAGGACACGGAACTATCAAAGTACATCTGGGCCCTTAAGGAAGAAGAAAAAAGCTTTGAAATCAAATGGGAAATTTTAAAAACATCTAACACCAAACAAAGAGCATCAAGCCAATGTAACCTCTGCGTAGAGGAAAAGGTCGAGATAACCCTAGCAAACAATATGAACTTACTCAACCGAAGAACGGAGCTATTGTCAAAGTGCAGGCACTCAAGCAAACCTAAGAGATGAACTTGAATGCACTGACCAGCGAAGCGAATCACTTGCTGCCTGACGATTGCGAGGATCGCATGAAACTCGGAGTTGCAGCTATAAGTCCATAGATTGGGTGTATATTGTATTTATATATATATATATATATATATATATATATATATATATATATATATATATATATATATATATATATATATATATGATGAACGTTAAACCGGTTGTGCATTTTACCTGTACTTCAGCCAATGTCGTTTATGTTTTCGTATGTAAACGCTGTAATATACTGTACGTGGGAGAAACAAAACCTCGTCTTGCTGACCGAGTTACTGAGCACTTGAGGTCAATTAAACAGAACCTCCCAGGGTTCCCTGTAGCCACGCACTTCAATCCCCCTCCAAAATGCTCGATCCGTAACTTGATGGTTTCGGCGGCCATCTCGTGTCGAGGTTCCGATCATGACCGCCTAGCTGCCGAAAACCGCCTAATCATGAAACTTGGAACCCTGTCCCCACATGGTCTGAACGTTAGACTTGAACTGTTATAAAGCAGCAATTCCTGCATCGTTTTGACATGTGGTAACCACTTAACACTGTCTGTTTTCCTAGCAGGTTTTACCGTGCCCAACTTTATTGTGTATTTTTTAAATTGTACGTTTGGCCGTGTCAACGATCAGTTGCATTTTTGCCACCTGATGAAGGGTTTAAACCCGAAACGTCGTGGAACTTTTCACAAACTTTTAGCACTAGTTACTACTTCTTTTTTACCTATATATATATATATATCGATATATATATATATATATATATATATATATATATATATATACATATATATACATACATATATATATATATATATATATATATATATATATATATATATATATATATCTATATATCTATATATATATATATGTGTGCATATATATATGTGTGTGTGTACACGGGTGGGTGGATGTCAGACAGACTGAAAGGCTGACAGGCAGACAGATGGACCGACCAGCAGAGAAACAGAGATTCACACATATAGATGAATCTCCACTTTATTCCTTTTTAAACACAAATTAATAAAGGTTTTTTGTCCATAATCCTCATTTAGCCATATTGGTATACGGTTAGTTGTCCAGCTCCATCCTTCATTTTTCTAGCCGACGGAAGGCTATGTCAAATTATATGTGCTGCTGGGCATATTGCTACCTAGAGAAGAACTGTCTTCCAGACTTTAATGTAAGGGTGATCCCTAATATGCCCAGGCTGTCTACTACTGACTAACTTAAATTATTAAGAAGACAACGTAACTGAAGCTGGTAGCTCAGCAAATAGCTGGAGTAACGTAATGCAACCGATCATTCCAACAAAAATTTTGATATGGTTTTTGTCCGGCCTGATTTCATCATTTTTCTAAAGTCATGTAAATTGGGCAGGTAGACCTTAATTGGGGTCTATAAGCTATTGCTTGTCAATAGTACTTCAACTTGGGGCATTTGCAATTCCAGCATATTGTAAATCAGCTTCAGCATGGCGAAATAATAAAAAACAGAGTGTTTCAACTCGGAATTTATGGTACGGTTGTAACACTGGTCCTCACTCTATTAGCTAAGATTTTGCAATTCACATAAAATGAATCAGGCATGCCAATGAGTCCAGTCCAACAATAAAACTTTTTTACATATGTACACGAATCCTTCCCAATTATACTCTCCTCGTCGATATCACAATGTTTCTTTTTATTAAAGTGTTCACATTCACCCACTTATTGTTTCAATACTTTCTAATTCAACGTTCAAATTATAACTGCTTTAATAATCTCTTCCTTTATATCGTAGTCTTTCCGTTATTTCAGTGTTCATATTCACCCTCTTCTTGGTCCAATACTTTCTCATCCAACTTTCAATCTATAACAGCTTAATCTCTTCTCTGATATCGCGGTTTTTCCTTTTACTGGTGTGCATATTCACTTTCTTCTTAGTTTAATACTTTTTAATTCAATTTTCTAACAGCTTAATAATCTCATCCACTTATTTCAAAATTTCCACTTTTTTCGGTGTTCATATAGTCACTCTCTCTTGGGTTTTTGACATAAACAAAATGCAACGTTCAAACTGTAAAAATAATGACAGATAATGCCATATACACCACCAGTGCCAGGTATCTTTTCTTGCAGCGCAGACACGGCTTGGCCTCGGCTACAGGTCCATTAGTAGTCTGTCGCACCCGCACCCAGCCCGTCATTAAATGGCCGAAAACCTATTTGGACATAAAATTGCCAAAAAGCATACCGTTTTTCCCTCTCTTTAGCTCATGCAGCATGTTACATCCCTGCATTTGTATGGCCGTGGTCGGGTCCAAACGTCAAAATCAATCAAGCACAGGATAATCTCATTACACACTTGGGCTGACCAGTGTGCTTAGCAAACAATGGTCAACTTTATGGAAGCGCTGGTCAGAGATTATTACAATACAATGGGCACCTTTGTTAAAGGCTGTTCAAACAACTCATCCATGGTTATTGTTTAATTAGTTAAGAGGATTTGCTTCTACTTTGTCAGTAGGAAGGAAGGTTTAATCTGCTGCATAGTTTACTGGTGAAGTTGAACCCTATGGATATAAGGTCTAATAATTCCATCAATTCCGGTCATATGAAATGATAGCCTACTTGACTCAACTCGTCACCATTTACAAATAAACCCTCTTTTGGCTTCTTACTTCCAACAATAACCAATAAAACATCTGGCAACCCAAATTGAATAGTTTACAAATACACCCCAACTCTTGTCCATGCCTTGAAAATTTAACACAAAATGCAAAATCACAGAGGTGTTAATCTCCTTACCAGGCTCAAATATCTCATAATTTACTATCCAACATGAAAATACCACATTAAACAATTTAAGTACAATTAAACGTTTCTTGAATCAAATGTATCGAAATACCTCGTAGCCCTTGCTAGTACCATTTCAGTCGATTCTAAATGCTTTATGAATTCTTACAGCCTGTTACAAGAACACTGTCATCCCAGTCCATAGTTACTTAAGAAGAAATTAGATATTAAAATAGACTTAAGTGTTAATTAGTTTAAAATGATGTGAATGACCATGTCCAGCCTCAAAAATGCAACCTTGTCGTCACTCTCACGTTTCTGACCCTCTTTTATTTTTTTACCATTTTCTTTATTCTGATTGATCATATTATATATACAGATTTACATGGCACATATTTTGAAATTGCATTATGTCATATTGTCGTTATACTAAATGATTCAAAAGTTGGCTCATAACATAATGAGATAGCATAACATAATGAAAAACACAGCTCAATAAATAGCACAGATCAATAATTATCATATCTACATACAGATATGTCTTAAATGTTAAAATTTACTAAGTTGATTCGCATATATAATTACAAATGATAACCATTATCATAACCATGGCAATATGCTGTGCGTACAACCTTAAACTTTCAAGACTACATAATTCAACTTTCAGACTTCATAATTATATACATTTAACTTTTATGCCATGGTTGTATATAATGTCTACGTTATCATACTGTAAAGTGAATTTGTGCACGAAACATATAACAGTTTTGACTCAGTACTCAACATAAAATTAACAGGGAAGTACTGGGGGAATCTAATACAAATTTTTACTCAAATAAGAATTTGTTATTCCCAAATGCATTCTTTAACAGCTCAAAAGAAATTTTCTGACGCGACTTTCATTTATACAAATACCAGGGCTGTAACCGAGTCCACCTAATCCGAGTCCGAGCCAATTCCGATTCCAGTGACCCCAATTCCGGGCCAATTCCGAGTCCGGTACCCCCCGAGTCCAAGCCGAGTCCGAGTCCAGAGGACCCGAGTCCGAGCCGAGTCCGAGTCCATCCCATAAGTAAATGTGCAGTAAAATCCTCGGAAATTGGCAGCGCCGCTGTGTAGTGTGAATACAGGAGCATGAGTGGTACAGGTACCAGCTGGTCATGAGTACGGGTACCAAGCCATGGGTGTGGGTACATGTATGGGAACCGGGCCTTGAGTACGGATGGGGGCCGGTACAGGTACGGGTAACAGGTCATGAGCCCGGACACGGGTACTGGTCATGAGTACATGGTTTTGAGTTTGGGTATGGTATGTGTGCCAGGTCGTGAGAAGCTGGTATGGGTGCAAGTCCCGGGTCACGAACTTGAGCACAGACTAGGGGTAACACAACACGAGTATGGATACCAGGTCACGACTCAAGAACTTTCATACCCAAGTGTAGGTATATGAAAGTTCAAACTTGAAGGAATTTAATGAGCACTGGTACAGGATCTGACCAGGTGGTATGCGTGCGCAGGTACATGGTCATTTAAGTAATTATAGGCACCACCAGTTACTATCATGGGTACAAGAATAATATAAGGTGTACTTAGTAATAAGTTTGGTAGCCACTCTATATGAGTATCATATACAGTATCTGGAATATTTACAAAGTTCTAGAACACAACCACTGCAATGTCTGGTACTCAGGTGCCCTTCTCTGGGGGGCATGCCCACCCCTAAATTTCTCTTAGCCCCTCAAAAATTGCACAAATTTCATAAAGGCTAGTAGTGAAGACATAGATATCCCCTGAAATGTTAGTTTAAAATATATTAAAGCCCAGCTGCAAATTAAATCTACATATTGTAGCCCCACCCCACCCCTGCACCCATCCCCCCAAAAATATGTCGCAACATCCTTACAATTGCGTCTGCTGATGCCTGTACTGACACGTCATGCATCTCTATGGTTTGAAGTAAAGTGCAATTTTCATACCTGTTACACTACTTGATTTCAAGTACACAAAACTTACAACTTTGGCAAATTAGTATTGATCATTTTCTAATGCCTATAAACATATAGCTAATTCACTGCCATTTTGTGTTATTGGACTTCACACCTTGTAATCCTAAAGGCTGATGGTCAGTGCTTGAATAGCTTAATCAACTTGAACCATGGGCTTGTTGTATGAACCAAGGATGTATTGGAGCAACTACCTACTATTTACAGTACAATCAAAGCCAATTAACAGTTTTTACAACAAAAGCAGTCAGATTTGCTGGGTCTGAGAGTTTAAGAGGAGACTATACAAATCTCCAAAGCACTGGAAGATTCAAGGAAAATACAAACTAAACTATAGCTGTATGGTACCTAAATAATACCTTGAGTTGTGCCTAATCCATTCACTGGTACAATATGTGCCTATTGATTGTTACACACCTTACACAATGCAGACAGTGAACACAGGTCTGTGCCTTGCCTTGCAGAACATTGTCAGTGAATCTCCTAAAATCCTCCTATTCAAACCATAAAGTTATTATGGACTCTGAAGGAGGTGATACTTTTTTGCATCCTGTCTTCTGTAACAAATTTTACAAAAAGGCTATACTGTGTAGACTATATACTAAGGAAGGCTTAGTATTAAACTGCTACAAACGGGGTGGTTCTTGCATTTGTAAGTTTTATCCAGATAAGGTGTAAACAAACTGTCAATAGGCCTAACAGCATATGCCTAGGTCAATAGCTTCTGTTGATGTATATGAATTTTGCAGTACTAACTGTACAGATCAGTCATGTGCATGAATGGAGCTTAAATTTAGTAAACTTAATTTACTGTAGTTCAAGGACCTTTGTACTATACTTTTTGATGAGGGTTACTATCCAGAGGGCAGGTGGGGGCCGGATGGGGATCAACTGGGAGAGTAGGGTATAGGCCTTTAAGCCTATATTGCCACCATCACAAATCTTGCATGGTTACAATTAAAGGCAGTCCTCAGATCCAGTTGACCCCAGTTGCACTAGTATATAGACCTACATGATCTTAAGTACAGTGTATGTTGTATCACACAGTATTAACAGAATGCACACGTAAGTCAAGACTATAGATTTGTACATGTAGTACCAGTTCTGCTAGAAAGTTCGGCGTTACATTAAGTTACGTAGTCGTTCCTTACTACCTATAGTATACTACAGCCTTACCTGGGGGAAAACAGTTCATTGAATGGTATGGTTTTAACTTTTATGGTTCAGTTCTAATGAGTTCATCACCATGTATAGTAAGTACTGCAGCATGATCGAACAACTCATCTCCCCCATGGACGGCACACGGTGCAGACACAGTATGAGTATGAGGCTTTTTAAAAACTTTTAGGTTAAATCTATCTAGCAAGCGCTAATGCTCGTAACCACTTGCCAACAAGACCAGCTGCTGCATATACTGGACATGTACTGTAGAACTTTCATGCAGCCAGCATAAAGACTTTGAACCGCAGTATATTGTTGGGCCTATGCCTAACAGTTAGAACTCACTCTGTTCAAGCTAGAACTTAACTATGTGTGCTGTATACGATTCATTGGTTCAATATATATACACTGAGACTATACATGAATGCATGAAGACATATATATGACTGCAGCTGGTTTTGCATGGGCATTGACAAACATTGTCCTGTTGGCTTTATTATATATTATATATTAAAAAGCCTGGAATATAACCAGAGACACCGCAGCCTACATATGCACTTTGGCTTTCAAGCCGTTTCACTTTACCATGATGACGTTGATAAAATTTACCTCTTAAGGCCAAAAATCAAGCCCTAGGTGATGCCTGTATTATATTTGATGTGCTTACACAACCCTCCCCATTGTCAGGTTTCAGGTTGCTCCCCCTTCCCCTCACTTTTGGGCACCCTGCCCCCTCAGGCAGTCCTGGCATAATCACTGATGGCCTATTGCACAATTCTCAGACTGCTTTTGAGTTGTAACTATAACACTATAGGTCTCAGGTAGTCAGTTAGAGGTCAGTGAGCACCCCACTACCTATACATACACCCCATCAAAAGAGATGTGTTCAAAAATGCTACCAGACTCTGACTCGGATCCTGGTTTGACTCGGACACATCTTGGTCTCGAGGCCTTCTGGACTCTGACTTGGATTCTGACCCTAGACTCAGACTTTGCTCAGACTTGGGACAGGTGGACTTGACTCCAACCCTGCCCAACAGGAACCTTCACTTTTGTTGTATTTAACCTCACATCTTGCAGACTAATGGTCACTGCTTGAATAGATAAATCAATTTAAGTTGAATAACCTGAAGGAATGTGTCAGTTCTTCAATCAAAGAATTTCTGTAGCTGGGTAATGACAATGGTTAATGCCACTGTTGCCATGCATTACAGGAACTAGGCATGATACACATTCAACCAGGCATGTAACATGTCGCACTTTCCAACTAACTTAGAGGGCCATTTTTGTTAAAACCTTCTCTTCTTTATTTCATACATTCTTGAATAGTTCATTGGTTACAAGACCAGACCAGTTAATTTTCCTATGTACACCTGGCTAGCCTGGAGCCCCAGGAGGACTTAGCAAATCCTTTTCCCAAGAAAAAGCCCTTGCCCCACCTACAGAATTCCAACCTGAGTAAGATTCAACCCCAGCTGATTCTCAATAAATAACTCCCATGCCCCCACTGTCGCAAACATCCCCAGGGGCACTTTTCCTAGACAATAGGCTGATAGCCCAATGGTAAATATGGGCTAATATGCTAGGGGGCATCTGCAAATTTTCACTTAAGTGGACTCGGCTGGACTCGCCTCCGAGTCCGAGTCCAGTTGCAGCCCATTCCGGGCCAATTCCAATTCCAGGACCTCCCATTCCGGGCCAATTCCGAGTCCAGGAAAAACTGGACTCGAGTCCGGAATTGAGTCCGAGTCCGGACTCGGGTGTTACAGCCCTGACAAATACTGCTCTACTTGTAAAGCAAACTTAAATTTATAAATACATTCATTAACAATGGGAATCTCACCTAATATCTTTTTTGGAAGATAAAGTAGTTTACATGGAAAATCAAAAAATTGTATGGATGGCTAAGAATTAATTTATACCCAAAAAAGAAATCTTGTTTCGTAAAACAAAATTATTTACCGATCACAGCTTGCTCAGTATCTAAAATAAAATTTGAAATATATTTGCACCCCCAGAACAAGTGGTCTATCGTTTCGTCATTTTCCCCACAGAAAGTACACCTTGGGTTTTCCTCCCTGTTAACCTTAGATAAATAATAATTTGTACCTAGAATCCTATGAATAAACCGAAACTGAAAATACAGTATCTTACTCTCACTAATTTACTTATAAGGGATAAGAAAAACATTATTCCATTGCTCCTCAGATAACTCAAAAACTTTTTGCCATTTTGTTATTGCTTTAGGAGGAAAAGAATGCTGCTGTCTTAAAATCCTATAGATGAAACGGGAAGGGTAAGGTGAACGCTGTATTCTCTGCAGAGTACAGTTCCGGTAAAATTCTCAAATTACACCAAACGTTTCATCTGCTATTTAGCAGGAATTCTCACAAAAAGTCAGCTGCATCATTTAGCAGGAACTCTCAAAAAATTGTCATCTGCTTATTTTAGCAGGGAGTTTCAACAAATGTCATATGCTTATTTTAGCAGAGATTCTGAACAAATTGTCGTCTGATATTATAAGCAGGAACTCTCAAAAACGAAAATGGTCTGGTTTACTCAATTTACCAGTTACCCTTTTCCTTCTGCTTTCAGGCAGGAATCTGCAAACTTCTCTGCTATATCACTCGCAGGAAATGTTGCCACACCCTTACTGTTGCACCTCAAGCTCAAGTGAAGATGACACCACATACTGCCCAAACATACATACGACAAGACAGTAAACAAAGAAAAGCTATTTTGCATACATTTAGCATTAAAATACACCCAGCGTACCAGAGCGATACACGTAATGCACTAATCCTAGGTACGCGACAGGGGCAGCGCGCTTAGACATAGGCTTTATCTCGGCTTGCCCAGGCCGTGGACAGCATTCCACTAAAGCCGCGGTCACACTACAACGAATTCGGATCGGATTCCGATCCGATTTTTGTGAGTTTTTATTAAAATCTTCTCCATTTCGGGTCGGAAAGAACCCAAAATTTGCCAACCTGTGTAATTATATGATTTTTATCGCAGGACTACGAAAATTAAATTTATACGAATTATTTCGTGACGTCACATCGACAGACAGCTTTTATCGGACTACGCGTGTCCGATAAAAGCTGTTTGTCGGTGTGACGTCACGAAAAAACCAGTTAACATTTTATTTTCATAGACCTCTGATGCAAATCATATATTTACACAGGTTGGTAAATTTTGGGTTCTTTCCGACCCGAAGTGGAGAAGATTTTAATAAAAACTCACAAAAATCGGATCGGAATCCGATCCGAATTCGTTGTAGTGTGACCGTGGCTTAAGTGAGAAAAACACTTAAACTTAAAGGGGTAGTATTGGTAGCTACCGTTGACAATGGTAGCTAATTAAGTTTAAGTTTTACTTTGCGGCTGGCACAAAGTGAAATTAATATAATATTGCACTGCGTAATTGTGTATTTAGCGTACGGTAAACAAAAAATATCAATTAAATTGCAGCCTTGAAAAAGTTTTAATCCTTTCCTCGTTAAGTAGTCCAACACCCTGTAAATAACGATACTGGTTAAGTCTACCATTACTGGAATCTTGATCATTGGCAATCACAAGGGCTGACTAGGTAGAGCAGAATTTCATTTTTCCTACCCTTTCCACGAAGTTCGCAAACTCTTGAGATGAAAGAATAAGATGTATATTGTATATCAATTGCTGTGTATAGATATCCCTCACGTGTTAATGTCTTAGCATTCTAAACTGTTGCAGCCATTAGAAGGCCTAAACCGGCCAGGGTGGTGCTGCTTTGTAAGGAGACAAACTGTTTTAGAGTAAAATTAAGGACCAATCTAAATTGGATGGAACGATTTCAATCCAAAAAGAGTTATTCTCACTCTTGTAAAGTGAATATTCAGTCTGAACTTTTGGATTTAGAGAGTAAGTATGATTCGAAGACCGGTATATTTCAATACTTTTATCAATGATATGCCAGCTTACAGGTATTTTTTTACCTTTATTAGAGAGGTTCAGTTCCATGTCAATTTCAGTTTCATGTCAATTGCCTTGAACAGTGCTATGATGCGAAGGTCCACACCGCCAACACTTAAGTGGGCTTGTTCAATTTATCTCGACACGACTTTTAGTTGAAGTAATTGCAGTCTGCCCTTTTGTGAACAAGGCGCTGCATGAAAATGAGCTGAAGAGGCGATAGAGTAATCTTTGTTGCACTAACATGAGAAGTTCCGAAAAGTCTGTGAAGTAATCACCTATAGATTCTTTTTTATGTTTCGCTATGAAATAGAACTCTTATAATCGCATGCTCGTCAACTGGTTCCTATGTTGCAGGTTTCTTTATTATTAGTAATTCCTTGACGGCTGGCAGTGTTGGCAATGGATAGAACCGCCAATCCTACCACACATATAGCAGACGACAAACCCTTATTGTGGTAACTTACAAATCTGGTGTTTGTCTTATAGATATTTGCAAAACGAGTGAAAGAAGGGTAGGCGGTGCCACTATCTGAAGTTACACTCAGTCGGTGAACCTACCACATTTTTAGGAAAGGCCCGAAATCATCATTCGTGATTTCATGAGAAAGATTTATTGGCTTTTTAACTTGCCGTGTGTGAATATTTTGGTAGGTTGGTTCTTGTGACCAAACTTTAGACCGGTTTCTGTTGTCTCGCTCATATTTGATATGGCAGCAACTTCATCAGTAGCGAGCCGTCATTCGCGGCATAGGTTTAAATATTTTTGCTTTCAGTTGAGCAATAAAACAGTATCTAAGAGTACCTCTCTATTTTTCCTAATTCTCAAACCTTGATTTACAAGGCAATCTTTTAGATTTTTGCCTTCTGGTAGGCAGGGTAGGATTTCGGAGACAAAATGTAGACAAAGATAGGCCGTTGTTTATACGCAAATTGCTCTGAGTCACTCGGGTGAGGAGGATTTATTAATTAGTAAAAGCAGCGATTGGTGGCGCTGTTGTTTTCCTCCGTGTGAGTTGAACTCTTATTTGAGCACCGAGTGTGATGAGAATTTATGCTTTCAGTTTTGCAGTATTAAGTTGGCGAATTTTCATTTCCTTTGTTATCTTTAGGAGGGATGAGAGGATTTTGCTACGTATCACGTATCTCGAGGGTTCCTTAGTAGGCCTGTGCCAGTGTTTCCGTAGCTCTCCAAACTTGAAATAACAAGGCAATCTTTTAGATTTTAGCCTCCTTGCAGGCACTGAGAGGTTTTCGGGAAACTAATCAGGCTAAATAATTGCAGACCATTCTTGACAGCACAATTAAATGCTTTGAGTTACTCAGTTCAGAGGGTTCGTTGCTTTAGCTATTCCACGTAGTTCGTGGCGCTGTTATTTTCCCCACGTGAGTGATTCCTCATAAGCAGTCTGTTGAGAGTTGAGAAATTGCACTTGAGTTTGCATGTCGTTGCTAGATTCTTTTAACTCTTTTTGGAGATGTGAGAGTATCGGTACGCAAGTATTTTCTCGGGATTGTACTGTGTGTCATGACCCTTTCTATCACGCAATTATCTCATTTGATAGTAGTCTATCATAGAGGTTTTTGGTGTACTTGGGGGGGGGGGGGTCTTTCGCCATTCCTTTGGGTTATGGGCGTTTAAGCGACTATGTAGATACTTTCCTTTGAAGGCTATGAGATCTTTACATGTTCTTTAAATGATCTTTGTAAATCAGGTGAACATGCGTCTTTTATTAGACGGGTCTGTAGGTCTTTTCTCTGGTCAAACTAATTCTTACGAGAAATTGTTTTGAATTCGATGGCCAATTTTTCCTACAAAAAATGGATGCGCAATGGGAAGCCAGGCCTCCCTCGAAATCTGCGATGTTGTCATGCATCACCTAGAAAATTGCATTATACCGACAGATTTCAATATAATTAAATGGCTTCGCTACCGGGGTGACATCCTCCTATTGTACCTGAGGAACTCTCAAAGCTAGTGGCCTCATTGAACGAAGCACAAAGACACTAATTCAAGTGCAGTGGAAGCTTCTATAACAGGGAAGTGCCGTATCTCGATATTCAAATATTCAAAGTCTCCACTGAGCCAACTGAAACCTATCAATATCTAGATCGGAACTCTGCACATCCCCTAGCCACCTTCAAAGGCTTCATTAAAGGCGAAGTACTCAGATACGGGCGCCTGTGCAATAACGAAAGTGACTTCCTGGAGAAATGTAACTCTTTCACACATAAATTGCTTTTAAGAAATAGCTCAAAAGAGGAAATCAACAGCACCACCAGCAACGTGACCTACACTGACCGAAAAACCCTCCTAACTGAGAAGAAAAAAGCAAGAATGCCTCCTTTGGTTTTTACACTTGTTTACACTCCGCAAGTAAAAACGCTCCATATTAAACGTGCCTTAACTAAAAGCTGGCATCTTGTCAGTCAAAACCCACAATTATCCAAACTATTCCCCCAACAACCTATCATTTCCTACAAAAGGTCAAAAAATCTGAAAGATCATTTCAACCCATGCCGCGAACGACGGTCTGCTACAGACAAAGCTGCGCCATTATTATGAGCATGACAGCAGAAGCCGGTCTAGTTTGGTCATAAGAACCAACCCTCCAAATTATTCATACACGGCAAAGTAAAAAAAGCCAATTAATCTTTCGCATGAAATCACGAACGATGATTTCGGGCCTTTCCTAAAAAATGTGCTAAGTTCAACGACTGAGTGTAACGTCAGATAGTGGCACCGCCTACCCTTCTCACACTTCACACAAAAGGAAAAGTCCCTGAAATAACGAAACATAAGCTTTAATGAACATTATCACCTCAAAATCGTGGTTGCAACTTATATTTAAAAGAAATTCCCATGTTTAACACTTTTGTCCAAGTGTCAACGTCCCACTTCTCTTCTGCTCACTATTGATATACAGTCTGTAGGTCAACTTACGTCACCCATGGGTGTGGGTCATGGGGGACGGGGACGGGGGACGCACCCCCTCACTTTTTTGGAAGGGGGACATTTCCAAAAAGTCCCCCCCCCCCCACACTTTTGCAAAAGATGAAAACTAAAACTGTGAGGGTACAAAAATAGAGCGATTTCATCGTAGTACGAGTGGCAAGAAGGGAATGGATTGTGACATTTCTGTGCACCCCGTACGGCGTGGAGCTAAATGATCTCACCAATCAATAGTTTCAGGCGCGTTTTGATAGTACAAAACAAATGTTTTCGATCAGAGTATCTACGTGCATATGAAAAAATAACGTGTATTTATTAGGTTGAACACCGCCAAAAATGATGATTTTCATGGGATTTTTCATGATCGTACTTTTTGACGATACTTACTGAACATCAGCCAATACGATCTCTGATTTTGGATTGAGACATGACGATGACAGGGTCCCAACGTTTTACGTAAAAGTTATAAATAATATAACATAGATCAGGAATTGTTACTACATTATGAAAGCTAAATTGCTCCTAAATATGGCAACATTTGCCATATTGACACCTTGCAATTTCCTCTTTTTTCAAAGGGGAGGAGGACACCCCCTCCCCTTAAACCCCTCCCCAGCCAATAAAATCTCTGATTTGGGATTGAGATATGACAATGACAGGGTCAAACTTTTTACCTAAGGGATGTAAATAATATAACATAGATTACGAATTGATACTACATTTAAAAGCTATATTACGCCCAACATGACACCATTTGCTACATAGACATCTTCCAATTTCCTTTCTTTAAAGAAAAACAGTAGTCGCACGAAAGTAAAAACATGTTGGATTCCTTACCTGGAAACTAAGATTTCTAGAGGAAAAGAATGACGTCAAAAGGTGCAAAATATTGCACCAGATTGCGTCTAAGGATACCTGGTGGTTGAAAAAATTTTCAAAGGGGAGGGCCCCCTCCCCTTAGACCCCTCCCCAAGGACGGCGGTTCACAGGTGTTGAAAAGCCCCCCCCCACTTTTGGAGATGGATCCACGACCATGAGTTGTCACCACTGATAGTATCAGAAGTACCGCTTCAGTGAGTAGATGAATAGTTTTTATTACTTAAGTTCAAACTTTCACCTACTGTAGCCCGATTATTATATGCTCATTTAGATGTAGGATGATACGTTATTTTCATGTTTACCAACATACTCATTGTGTTATCTATTCAAATAAGAACGACAGACGGATCCAAGTTCAGGATTGTACACTCTCCAAGCGAAAGCGAATGCAGTAAGATTTTAAAGTGGACCTAAAGTCTAAAAATTCAAAAATATATATTTTAGATGTTACAAAATTAATCTTATTGGTCCAACTCCCATTGTCATAGCTTATTCCATTGCTGAGATATTAAATGTTAAAATTTATTCACTTAAATCCAAACAGTTCATTGCGCAATAATTTTTGACATTCTTGTTGTACAACTCACATTAAATGCTTTGTTTTCTTTTAAAATAAAAAATGTTTATGTGACCTTGACCGCTTCCTGTTTTCTTGCATGACATGCTGTACAGAGAGGGCTTATATAGTCAAGTCACCCCAAAGCAGTAAGAACGCGATCACATTTTGGCACAAGGTGCGGTGGCTTTCAGAAAAACAAAGAAATACAAAGATTGTAATTTGAGTAGTACAACAATGACATCACAAATTATTGCGCAATCTACCTTTTTAAATCGAGTGAATAAACTTCAACATTTTATATCTCAGCTTAAGAAAGTCCTGTGAAGATGTGAATTGGACCATTGGAATTCAGTTTTCATGCTCTGTAATATATATTTTTGAATTTTCAGACTTTGGGTACACTTTAAGTGGAATGGTCAGAGAGATAGAAACTTACCTGGTCAGATTCCATCAAAGTATTAACAATCAAAACCAAAAACTTTGTGCAGACACTGAATTTAGCGTTCAAGTATGCTTCATATACTTCCTAATAATAACCCTATGATTTTATTGCAGGTCACGCAAACACTTCTTAACCGTCTCCCGAGTTTTAAATTACGTTTAAGTGTATTCAGGAAGGTGTTATATTACACTGAGTGTGCCAATCTGTGCCTTGACAAATAGACTGTTTTAGTTATAACGTTGTTGCAGCCTATCAAGAGGAGCCTTTAAAAGAACCCTCGAAATTGAAGGATTCTCAAGGCTTCATGGCAATCAAACAACTCGGATGCATCCACCTACCCGCCCACCAAGTGTTGCAAGTATGAGTAATAGACTTAGGTGCATTGTATGGATATATTGCCCAACACGAAAGGTGCTACTCAACGTTTCTGCAACTTGTAAGCATGATAAACTATGCATGTCTGTTTGTTGGAAAATCAAGGGTTGTATGTTTACCCACGCACTGAATGGTGTGAATACTGTTTAAATTGCACTGTCAGCAATATCACATTCTGGTAGAACAACTGTTGTGTATTCTGTTGCCCCCTGTGGGCTGGGGGTTGTAGAATATGCCCACGGTATTCCCCGCCTGTCGTAAGAGGCGACTAAAGGGGTGGACTTGAAACGAATTTATCTAGTTGACACTATATAACACATTCGTGTTGGTGTGTCGTTAAATATTATCTAACTAACTAACACCTAAGGATTAACTGTTGTGAATTGTCTGTTGTCCCTAAGGATTCGTGCAGTTACTTTTTCAATGGAAAGTACCTCTCTGCGACCTTAGTTTTTCTGTCTATAAGAAATTTGTCGTTATTTAAACAATTGCAAGCACTTATATGGCACATTCACTCTAACATTCTTACTTGGTGCGGACAGTATCTCCTTTGAATTAATGAAAGTGTCCTATCCATGCGAGGCTGCAAACGTGTGACGTCAAACAACTTGTAGAATATACAGTAGGGAACCTGGTGTTCAAAATCAGGGTTTGAGAGATAGGCCTGCCTAGTTTGATTTTATTGCATTTTTTCACTAATTCGGGTATGCTAAATCCAAAAATGCAGGGTTCCATTTTGTCCGACATTGTAAAAGCGGTCATTTAAATTCCAAAATGGCCGCCATTTTCACAGAAAATGGCCAAATTTTCTTCCTCTCGAAGCAATAAGTGTGATTGTGATGGCTAACCCATGTTTTCAACATCAACTAATCCATTAAAGATAGCGGCCATGTTGAATTTCAAAGATGGCCTCCGTTTTTCGTCTGAAAATCGCTTTAAATATCTCACCATATAAGTGTGGCCATCTATTTAGACTAAATTTCTCTTTAGTCTACAACACCTACTTCATGAATGAATAATTGTATGGGCCAATGTGACGGACAAACTAAATTTCAAGATGGCGCTCATTTATTGATTATAGTCTGGGTTACCCTGCCAAATGGGCGTGCTGTCTTTCTTCTCACAACTAAGTGTCAAAGATCATATCATGCTGATTTTTCCCTCCCGATGAAGGTGCTTGGGGGCTTCAACAGTAAACGCAAAAATGCTTCATAGTACTTCTAGGGTATGATCCACTTTCAGAGTTCTACCAAGAGCGTTGACATCATGATATGCAGGCATAGTGAGTACGTAGTGGCATCACGGTCAGTACCCATCGTACATATGTAAATTATTTTCACAGTCTTTAACTTTAAACTCTAGTAAGGTATTTCCCTTGGCCAAACTGAAGGGTACGTGAGGAGACCAAGAAAAAGCACCCCCTTCAGGTAGAGTTACCCTGAATAATACAACAGCTTGCACATATTTCTCATTTCAACGATCTTTGTTTCGAAGCTGATGACAATTCCTCAACCTTATTCCACTGAACAAAGCCTGTCTACATTAGACCATGGCAAATTCATGAGGAGACAGTGGCGATGATCCAGTCCCATCCCTTCAGAGGGCAATTTGGTAGATGACTTAAGAATGCGTACCTTTACACCACCTCGAGAGAGATAGCAAAGAAGGACCACCTGATGTAAAATCTAGTTTAATAGAACTTAATGATATGGGCTCCGTGTATACCGAACTGTGTAATCGAGATCGCGTTTGTTCAGTGCATTGAAATCGAGAATCATGAGTTTCACACCAAGGGACACTCAAATATAAGAACGCTGTGGAAGATTTTGTTTCAATCAGGGTAACCCTTCCCAAGGGCGTGTCATCTCTTTGTTTACTCACCTCTCATTTGGTCAGTGGTAATACCTCCCCAAGACTTGTAGTCTTTATAATTGACGATAAATACTGTGAAGAGTATCCAAAAGTGTACGATGTAGCCCCCTTAATTGGAAGGAGGCACCTACACTTATGACCATTTCAACCTTTTTCATGTATACAATTGTAGTTTTGAAATTTTATTGCCATTTGTCGAAAGGCAAGGGTGCATTTTAAACACCAATAAGTAAAAAGTCTCTCCCAATGCCGTTACATATGACGAATCAAAAGCGTGAAGGGTAATCGTTCACTAAATATCCTGCCGGCTGAAAGTAGTAATCAAAATGAAAATTTACGAAAACCGACCTCCTTATTTTAAAGTTTTTTTTCAAATGAAGTATATCATTATCGTTTGAAATTCAATTGGTTCCTAAGTGAAATAGGTACTGGGTTTAATGAGCGTCATCGTCTGCTGCTTTGTGAAAGAAAAATAAGTTTAAACAATGGCATGCCATGTGTTTGTTTCATATGTATTGCTCCAGCCTTAAAATAACTTCGCGCTCCCCCTAACGGCGTGGGGTCCAGGGGCCCGTTTTAGGGCCCCTGGCAGGGTCCAGGGGCAGAGCCCCCGTGGGGGTCCAGGGAGCGAAGCCCCCAGAAGCTCTGAGGTATTCACGAGATTGTAGGCATTAAAATGATGCATTTTAGCTTCAACTTCAAATGACATATTGTTGGCAATTAACATACCACAAAAATCACAATTTGACTTTATTCAATTATATTCTTAGTCCATGTAACCAACAGTCAGATGGGATCGACAATGCTAAGGGCGTTAGGTAGTAGGTCAGAATAGATTATTTTGAGAGTTTCTCGGGGCTTTTGAAAGATATGTTTAAAAATGGGAGATCTAGTATTCAGAATGGGTGGGCGCGAAGCCGCTAAAAATCGCATTTTTTCTTACTTTTTGTGATATGAGTAATACAAATGCTAAGAAAGAAAAGTATCCTAAAGGAGAGAGGTCTGATCTTGCCCCCCCCCCCCCGCTACGCGTCTGTTCCTTATTACCGTACCGGAGATGACTTTTTCCTTGCCCGAAGACTTGAATCTAAACAATCTTTAAAGAGTCGGTAAATTTACATAGATCGAAGGTGATAAAAATTTTGCTTTGAAAATTTCTGGGGGAGGGGGAACTTCCCCTGGGCTGCGTACGGCCATGTGAGCATTGGTGTTTTCAATGATAATAGAAGAGTTTGTAAGAAGTTATGACAAGCAGGATGTTCTACAGGAAGTAGCCCTGAAACCCCGAAGCAATATTTAGAACTGGTGCGCGCTAAGCGCGCAGAAGGAAACAGCGTTGAGACAGCGTTTGAGACATTTAATTGTAACCTATTGTTTTTCATTAGTTTTAAATGCAGTATTTTTATTGCATAAAAAATTGAATTCCTACTTTCCCCAGGTGCCTGCCTTTTCCATTGAGCAGGATATGGGCACTGCTGTAGTCAAGTCCACTGAACTCGAGTCCAAGTCCATAAGGTCAAGTCCTAGTCGAAGTCCAAGTCCGAGTCCAGTGTTCTCGAGTCCAAGTCCGAGTCAAAAGTCAAAAGTCCAAAATTGTAAATTTTCCGGTACTTGGCTTTAAAAGCTCCCTGCTAGCACTAAGTTAAATATGCTACGACAAACTGACCAGACAAATTAGAAAAACCTCATGTCAAACTGAATGAAATTATAGTAAGAAACTAATCCATTACGTGTTCACAACAGTACCATAAATACTGTAGCTTATGATATCTTCCATAGCCTAACCCAGGTAACACAACGTAGGCCTTAATTGTAGTAAAAGAACTGAAGTAAAAAGAGGAATGCTGTAGTAATCAGGACCCACTATTGGATTCAATCATGCCTTTGCTAATCCATCTAATCTACGGTTCCCCAAAGAAAACTACAAAAATCAGTGTTCTCCACACATTTCCAAGAAAGGCGGCCAAGCGCAAAGAGCACAGGGGATGGCGAAGCACGTTATTATGTGAGGGAAGCTGTCTTTTTCAAGTTGACAGGTCCTACCCAGTACTCATAGGTACTATTTTACAAATTTATCATTTCATTTGTTTAAAAATATGTGCGGATCGGCCTTCGTTTGAAAAAAACGCAGTAGCCTATTGTCAACTGTTTTCGGAGGCGGAAGGGGGGGGGGGACGGAGCGGAGCTTTTGTAGGGTACTGGATTTTTGGGGGGGAGGTCGCTATTTCAGGGGGGCGGCAATTTCCACTCGGGGGTGGGCTGCCTCCTAAAGCCTCTTGTGGAGAACACTGAAAACATACTTCCAGATACCAACAACTTCGCCTTTCCCACCCGATTTCCACAAAAAGACAGACACATATACACTTACACACATAAAAGAGTCAGCATTAAGCATTATCATAGTTGTAAGCACATGCATGCAATTGCTTCCAGATACCCTTACATACTGTATCACAGACCAAATTAAGTGGTTGTAAGGATGCTGATAAGGACTCGAACTAATAAATCTTCCTAAAGCTAAGATCTTTTCATGGTACAAATGCTCATAACCTACAGTGCAGTAGGCCTACTACATTAAAGAACACTATAGGCTTTATTACATGGCAAATGCCATTGCTTTTGGGAGGATTACGAAATTTAAAATAATATGATGAAGAAAAAGGCTGGACTTCATGGACTCGACTTCAAGTCCAAGCCAAAGTCCGAGTCCAGAAAGCCCGACTCAGAGTCCGAGTTCAAGTCCAGAAAGCTCAAGTCCAAGCCAAAGTCCAAGTCCAGAAAGCCCGAGTCCGAGTCCGAGTCCAAGTCCAGAAAGCTCAAGTCCAAGCTAAAGTCCGAGTCCAAATAAAGCGGACTTATGTCCGGACGTGAGGTCAAGTCCTGATTCGAGTCCTCCAGCCCTGGATATGGGAACCTTTATCTTTCTCCATGGAGGATTTCTTTCATGTTATTTTTGTCGATGGTCTGGGACAAGTTCCCCTCAACTATTTCATAGTGTGAAATAAGGTAGTATCGATTTTGAAGGTTATAGACGTTGTGATACTTGAAGAAGTCCATGAAATCTTTTGTGGGTAGTTTTTACATGAACATTGTCAAGGGCATCGGCAGTTAAAGTGCCAGGGAAGTAATTTTATTGGAGGCTGTATCTTAGGAAGTTGTGTCCGGTGAAGCCTTTACTAGCGATCGTCGAAGGCGTGAAGCCGGAGACTTGGCACTGAGGGTCTTCCCCAAGAAATCTTTCTTAAATTTGACGGCTTTTGCGAACATTCTGGACCATTTCTTTAGAAAATACTGCTTCCACCAGGAGTAATTTGAAATGCTAATGAAACAGTTTTCTTATGATGACCACAAATTTAAGAAAGTAACCGTCAGTCAATATGCTGAAGATGGTGGTAGTTGGTAAGGCAAGTGAACAGCGAGAGGTGTAGCAAGGGTTTTGGAAATGGTAATTTAGTCAAGCTGTCCTTCTGAAAGTAATAGCGAGGCAATTACACCAAAGTCTTCCTACGCACAGCAGTGCAGCAGTACAAATGAGACATCAATTGATATAAGGCTCATGCGAAGCACCCCGAGTTTTTTCTTTTCTTCTTTTTTTCTTCGAGAACTGCTATTCCCCCTACATGGGTAGGGTTTAGGACTTGTTTGCAAGGACCATGGTGCATTTTATGACGTACATTAGTACTTTCAGTGACCCTTATTTCAGAGCTTCAAGTCACAATAGTGTGGCGCGTAGGACGAAAGAAATTTTACTTTGTCATACAAAATTTTCAGTTGTATTAGTCCTTTTTCTCTAAAAAATTTTCCTAGCAGTTTTATGAACTTTGATATTAATTTTTTTCCTTCATTAAACATTGCAAAATTTAATCATAGTAGGCTATTGAAAACTATGTTGCCATTTCTCTGGTCTCGCTTAATTTCGCTCATTTTTTATTATTTTATTTTTAAGCTTGGAAAAAAGTGGCCCGGCTTGCCCCCCCCCCCCCCGAAATCCCGCCTATGTCTTTAAGACCTATTTAAGTGTGACAAGATTACCAACTTTTAGTTGGTTATGGCTTACAATGACTAAGGCTCTTTATTTCTACTTTCATATTGGTTTATATCTTTTTGCGACATCATTCACCCATATAGTAATACTTTAAAAAGGTATTAAAATTGAATAATGCTTTGATGTATAGGATGGTCAACATTACAATGGCAGGCTTTTTATACTCATAGATCAATAGCAATGCCCCTACCCCGCCTAAGAGACTATAGCTAAAATCACAGAAGCCTAATTCTTTTACTGCATTCTGGAAAGTTTCCTGAAATAAGCGGACATAAATTTATGTTCTCAATTTATCATAAAACCAAGCCGGTGTGGTCTCATTTACGACACCAAGCGACTCTAGAGGA
The DNA here is from genome assembly GCA_029531755.1 of Holothuria leucospilota. Lineage (NCBI taxonomy): Eukaryota > Metazoa > Echinodermata > Holothuroidea > Aspidochirotida > Holothuriidae > Holothuria > Holothuria leucospilota. The sequence goes on along the minus strand of CM055972.1, from coordinate 46,252,487 downwards.
AAATTACTTCTTTTTTAGGCTACTGGCAATTCCATAGAAATGGATAAAGTTACCATAGTTCTACTGAAGATGTAGCAGATGACAAATCTCTTTGTTTCAACTTTCTAATTCAGCTTAGTTCTTAAAGAAATCTTAAAAGCAAGATAATAAAAAGATTACAAGGTGACCTTGGATGTCCAAACCTAACTTCAAAGAAAATTTTGGCAAGCCATCTCTATGCAAATGAAGGCCCGTCGTTAGCTGGTTCCTTCCCCTTATCAAATGCTACCCCACTGGAAGCCTTAAAGTCTTATTAAGCACAATTACCAATTTACCTATACATGGTGTACAATGAAACGTGGATTATTTTAATATTGTCTCCCTTCAATGTTTGTTGTTACGCTTCTTATTTAGTAAATATTATTGCGCATGCACAAAGTTGTTGACTGTAAGACTATAATGATTTTAAGTTATTTCTTGGACCTAAATTGTTCGGAAAGTTAGGGTCAAACTTGTGATTTAGTTACATCGAAGAAAATTATTCTTCTGTAAAGCATTTGTTAACACTTCGGGCTTTAGCTTTCGTTTCATGGAATGTACATTCCCACGTAAGTTTTGTTCAAAGCTCTTCCTGAATGATTTTTGGAACTCAACTGTAATTTATGATAGTCTGAAAAATCATAAAACTTCATAAAAGTGTTGATACCACTTTATTGCATATGTTATAACTTTGCTTTCTATACCATAACTATGAACTGTTTTACACGAGATCTTCAAGCTTACGAAAAATATCTAAACGTTCCAACAGTATCAAATTTCAAGGACAAGTAAGATATTCAATTACAAAGCAAAAGGAAACTGAAGCAACTTACCTGCTTGATATCACATTCTGTCACCTTAAGGAAACCAGGAGGGATTTCTTGACAAAAGTAACCAATCTTCAGATAGGGATATCTTGAATTGGGAAGAGAGTTTTGGAACGAGGTTTGGATGCTATGTACTGAGAAGATAATCTCTTTCATATGAGGCCCAAACAAAATGCCACCATACAATGCCTATAAAAACATATCCCTTGCTCCATGTATGTTTTTCTAGCCTTAATACTTAGTAGTAGTGCCAGTTACATGCCCTAACAGTCCCATCTAAAGAAAAGCAGCTATCTGATTATCGACCACACGCGGAAGCTAGATTGGGCGGAAGCAGCATTTGAAGACGTACGGAGCATTGATCAAGTAAAATTTAGAACAAGCCTTCTTTCAGAATTTTGAAGGAACTTTGCTTCTCCAGTTCATCTATCACATAACCCATTTCTTAATGTAAACTAATTTCCGTATTCTCTATTTTGCCTACAGGTTGGGCAGGATCAGGAGGATGTAAGGATCAATTTTGTGACTTTTTAATCATCATAAGAGAAAAAATGATTTACATGGTTCAGCGTGATTTGAATGTTTTACATATACATACAAATATTCAAGACCGACATTCCAGACAGAGGTTATTACCTTCAGTAAATCAGAAAGCCCAAAGGCTTATTGAGTCTTTGCCGAAAGGGGGTGCTTTGTTACACTGAGGTTCAGCCCTCACATTTATACGTCTTGACTATATTATTTTTACCATGTTTTTACAATTTTCATCCGCGACCTAGCTTGACCTTTGAACCCAACAAAAAGTGAATAAGTAGAAATGAAAATAGAACGTATCTTAGCAGGGATTCCAACCCCGGCTTTCCGTGTGAGAAATCGAGCAGTCGAGCACTCATCCACATCGTTAATCCTATGGTATTTCTAATCATCCTACAGCCATAGCATCCTTTGCAGGTGTTCATATTAGGCAATTCAAATTCGAATTATTACTGTAAAAGTTATGCTTGTGAAAAAGTAAACGTTCTCTATAACACAAAACGCTAGCCACAATTTGGAGGTATCGCCCACTGTCTATTTAGTGTTCGAGGTTTTCGTAGTTTCACCTCTGATGACCTCAGATGACCTTTGACCTCTAGCAAACCCATACGGTGCCCTCTCTCTTGAAGTAACCCATCTATGTATCAAGTATGAAAAGCATACATCGTACCTATCTTGAAATATCGTATTCTTTCACGGTTTTCGGTTTTTGACCTCTGATGACTTCAAATAGCCTCTGAACTCCAATGAAAACAATAGGCTTCTTCATCTTAATAGGATAAAGCTATATGCTAAATATAAAAATTGTCCCTCGTTGATATTTTGAGATATTGCTTTCTTGAGTTTACAAGCAGTTTTACAAAATTTCGTATTTTCACCTCCGGTGACCCCAGATAACTTTTGACCTCTACCAAAACCAATAGGGTCCATGTTTGAATATGATGCATCCACATCCCAAGTATGAAAAGCATCCTTGCTTCCTACCTAAACATATTGTGTCTACAAAGTTTTACGTTTTTGACCTCTGTTGACCTCACATGACCTTCCACCTCTACTAAAAACAATAGAAATCTTTTTCTTAAGACCTCACATGACCTTTGACTTCTACTAAAAACAATAGAAATCTTTTTCTTAAGATGATAATTTTACATTATATGTATGAGAAGTATCCACCATTGTTATTTTTAGATATCGTGTTCGCAAGCCAATCGTCACAAAGACACATATATTCACACACATACATACATTCGAGTACATGCATAGATTTTTTTTTTTGCCTTCGGCAAGGAATCAAAGGGCGTTGGGCCTTCAGAGGCTTGAGGTCTGAAACCATTTAATCCCTGCATTTTTGGCATTGTGCAGTAAATTTTGCGGTTCTCGGCAAACGCAGAGTATGGTTAGTTTGGAAATACAGAATTCAAAGGGAAAATTATTGTTGGCAACCCTAAGCTCAGAAAGTTTTTTAAAGTCTACTTAAATTTTGTTTTCCATGGTTTGATTTATTTATTAATAACCACATGGTTTGCATTTATATATATATATATATATATATATATATATATATATATATATATATATATATATATATATATATATATATGAGAGATTTTGAAGAAATACTGCTCCCTGTTATATTTTCCCTATTACACCGAGAAGTTCATCATTGACACCAACAGTTTGGTTATGTCTGCCAGATCCACTGCAGAAAACGTTACTTAGGTACCGTCACAAAAAGGGACATGGAGGAATGGAGTAGATGTATAGCGGCAGATCCCTGCTGAATTGTTATTGTGGTAACATTGAAAAGTTTGTCTACATAAATATGCAGAAAGCTAAAAGGTCCAGCGATTCCTTCTCGAAAGAAAATACTTTGCATCACTGAAGTTTATCCCTCTTGAGGTATCACAGTTTACAATGTTTCCACAATTTGACCTCTGGTGACCTCACATGTCCTTTGAAATCCACCAAAAACAATGGGTTCTTGTAGACAACATGGGTCTTCCACCTCCTCCGTAGGAGAAGCAGCAGGGTTTTACAGTTTGACCTCACATGACTTTTGACTGCTACCAATCCAATTGGCTATATAACGCAATATGAAGACATCCACGTGCAATATATGAGATCCGTCAAGATTAACCTTTACATATTGCCTTTACGCCGTATTGACCGTACAACTCCTAGTGTCTCCAAATGAACTTTAATTTGTCTCCATCATGATCAATGGATTCTTCCAAATAAATAGTACGTGGTATCCAAGTATGAGAGACCTCAGGTTACATAGTGTTCACAGTTTCAGCGCCAGTTCTCAGATTACCTCCGAAGCATTGCAAAACCAATAGAGGAAGTGTTTTAACAAGGCTTCCACATGCCAATTAAGAAGTTGAAATATGGTTTTTCAGATTGGCTTCAGATTTTGACCTCTGGGGACCTCAGATGACAGGTGACCACCACCAAAACAATAGGGTTCTTCTCTCAATATCAAAAATCTATATCCCGAGTGTGATAAGAAACAGAAGAGAAAACTACATGAGAAAAACTAAAAAAGTAAGTGGTTGCACAGGATTCGAACCAGGGCCGTGAGAATGGGAAAACGAGCAGTTTCCACTACACCATCAACATACACGTTAATTATCCGCCGTTTTTAATTCAAATATTATCACAGGATCTTTCACATAAGTCCATTATTAGGTAATTGAAATTGGAAGTGCTCATGAATTTACCAGAGTTATGCTTGTGCCAAGATGTTTTCCATAATTTGATCCTTTAAATGGTACAACAATGCAGCTCTTCCTTTTCGTTCGTCACGAAACGACACAATTTGAAGGTACAGCCCACTGTCTATCTTTGAGATATCGTGAATAAGAGCAGTTAACAGGTTTTTAGTAGTTCTACCTCTAATGACCTCAGATGACCTTTGATCTTCATCCAAAAGAATTCGGAACTCTCCGTATTATGATTAATTTATTTACCAAGTATGAAAAATGTCCATCATTCTTTTTTACTTTTTTTTGAAATATCGTGTTCATGAGGTTTTCGGTTTTCGAAATGGTGTTCTTTTTCTCAATATGACAAATCTATATGCCAAGTGTGAAGAGCGTCCATTATTCCTATCTTAAGATAACGTGTGTACAAGCAGATAACATTTCCTTCTACCAAAAGGATGGGGTTCATTTACTGTACAATGTTTTAGATTTTTGACCTCTAGTGACCTTAAATGATCTTTGACATCCACCACGAATAATAGGTTACTTTCTCTTGAAATGATAGATCGGTATACCAAGTATGACAAAGTATCCGTCATTGCTATCTTGAGACACGGTGTTTACAAACTAATCGTCACAAACGCGCATACATGCACATGCAAATACCCTCATACACACATACGTAAACTCGGTAGCGTGATTGCATAGATTTCTTTCGGGTTCGGCAAGGAATCAAAAAAGGGACCCAGTCTTTAAACTTCTGGTACGCTTCTCTTTATGCACTCTAAAAAACATCTAGTCAATTGGGGCGCGAACCGAAATCTTGTCAAATATTTGACAAGATTTGTTTCAAAATTGACTAGAAATGGTTCAAAAATGAAACTATTCGTTTCATTTATGAGCCGAATCTAGTCAAAGGTTTGACAAGATTCCGGTTCGTGCCCCTATTGATTACATTCTATTCAAATTTGACTAGGACATGTTTTGAGTGTGAATTGCCGAGAAGAAAAAGCATTCGAGGGAGATACAAATTGATTACGTTCACTTGCAGGTAATTAAGCATACCTGGTAAAGGCTATGTATCAAATACATGACGTACAAAACTTCGCATAACTGTTCGAATAATAAGGTGTAAAAGTCGAAGAGAGATCGTGAAAGGCACAACAAGCTAAATATTTGTAGCGAGATCGTTTACCTGAATGATAACATGTATCGTTGACATGCCAATGTTTACTAAGAATATCATATTTTGATAGGGAATTTTACTAATGGATAATAACAAAACTTCAGTTTGACAGATTTAGAAAAAAATTGGAGCACAGAAATTGATCCAAACTGAGTAAAACAACAATGGTTTCAAGTTGAGCGGGGGATAAACTCTATGGTTACAAACGTGAGCCCTATCAAAATGAGCCCTGGTGTATTTAAACAGAGAAAGATTCTTCGTATCTAGTTCTCGTAGGAAATAGAAAACATATCCCCTCAACCCTGGTACGGCCAATTCTACTATCATACTGAAGATGGTACAAATCTCAATAGGAGTCAAAATGCCAATGTTATCACATACTGTGTTCGTAGGAAAGTAAAATTTTCGTTGTCCCTATAATGCTACACCGAAGTCAAGACATTCTTGTATGTTAATGTGTGCCTCAGGGGATGCTTAAAATTATATACGTTTCAGCTAAGCTGAAATATCATTTTTAAGACGAGCAGAGACTACTTTGACAGTAAACACAACTACGTAACTTTACTTGAACCTGGTCTGTTGCCGATAATAATCTCTAATTTGCTCAGTTCTTTCAGAGTCAATGTATTTAATAAATATTAGGAATCAGAATCAAAGGTTCATGTTATCTTCTACATTCTAGATGGCATATCGGGATATTTGACTCATTTTAGAGGCAATGTGCCTTTTTCACATACGTCTATTGGTACTGTTGAAATTTAGCCTGTTCCATTTCTTGTGGCGCTTGAACAAATTGCTAAAGAATGTGCAAACTGAAGAAACTTCAGTTGGCAGTTCTTTCACACTCACGAGACCATGAAGTTACAACCTCCTTCATGCCTACGAGGGTATTAAAAGGGAGTGTCCTTGTATTAGCAAACAACAAATAATTCAATGCCGTCAAGTTGATCACACTTATCTAATCGGATCAGCCTGAGGTAAATTTTGATTCTTGTCTCCTGCAAAAGCAGCTCTTCCTTGCTTAGGCTGATCCAACCGTGATCGCAGTTTAATTTTTAATCTAGTTTGATAAACCCTATCTATGCTTTAAGGTCAATTCTTCTGACCAACTATATTTTCATTCCTCATACATTACAAGGATTGCTCACCCAATCACTTACTTTAGATCCGATTAACCTGTAACAGGGTAGTGCAAATTTTTTTTACATCATTTAGAATTTAAGAATCATAACGTTTGCAACAAAACAAGAAGCAATTAACAATTGAAGAGCATTATGAGTTTGGCTGACGGGAAGAGGTTGTCATGATACCATATGTGGGGCACAAGCGTTCACAACAATATTTTTATCTTCTTTTTCATGCATATTATGGTTTGTTAAACGGCGTAGTTTCCATTTTCGTATCCAATGAAAGTCATTCTAAATTGGTATTCCGAGTACGTTTTCTTTTTTTAACAAAGCAAGCAGTTTTTCTAGACTGGTAAAATTCTTTTTCATTGCTATCATGGGCAGCTTCCTCACAAAAATGTAAAGGAAAGTGGCGGCAATAATGATGTTAATCTGGGCTTCTGAAGTATATACTAAAACTCAAAGATTTGATACCTAGTTAGCTCTATCGTGTAACGCTTTTGCTTAAGAGTGTGGCAGTAAAAAGCTACTTAAATTTTTCAAATGAATACATTAAGAATAAGGCGCGGGTGAAAGATTCCTGAATGATTCAGGCATCCACCCCAAATTAAGTTTGCCCCATGGCTAATTTGGTTGTTTCAAAACGGGATATTGCAATAAGGATAGTGTATGCTTAGGGTGAGGACCTCCAGCGTAGAACCTCCAAGAGCAACAAAAGAATAAATTAAAAGCACATGTATAGGCCATATCAAACCAAAATGTGTTCATTAACTTTGCAATCTTAATATTCATTTAATCCACTGTCAAAGTGTCTTTCTTGATCTTAAAAAGCTTTAGTTGTTCAATGTAATTGTATCAAAGCTTTCCCTTATTTCGATTGCTGAAGAATAATTCATTCGTTTGAACCATTTCTCGGATCAGTCACGATAGATCGCAAGGCATATACACACCATTTTATTCAGCCAGTTTGGAACTGTCCAAACTGGAAGGCAAGTCCTGAAGTTGCTTTAGAGTTATAAAAGAGGACCTTGTACTCAGTATTTAGCACCTACATACAATTCCTCAGGCTGATTAAACATTGCTCTAGGCAGCAAAGTTTGACATAGTCACCCTCTGACATTTGAAACATTTCATGGAGTGTTAAAATTTGAAGGACCGTGTATGCACTCGTGCAGGCACGTAATGTACTAAGTGTACAACTGTCTAGACGCAGGAAAAACTAACAGTTGTAATAGTTGGTTTACAACACTTTCAGTGAACTTATTGCAAATGCACATTGAGAAATCAGGGAACGAAAATGACAGTTTTTTCCCATATAATGACCACAAAAGACCCCGGCTAATGAAATAAATAAAGGAAACCACTCATATTCCTCTTAAGAATTTATGTCAACTCTGATTTAGAACAAATGTCTCATATGGTATGTGGATGCTTGCTTTGTTTTTACAATTCACTGTGTAATATTTCACGCTGAAAGTACATTTGAAGCATTCAATATGAAGTTACTCGATTTTTTTGAATTATTTAGCAGGATGCAATGGGAGTACTGGAAAAAGGTCCATAGAGAATTCAGGTAAGTACAAGTTTTCGAAATTATTACATGTTGCAGTAGACAAGATATCTGACAGATGGATGATTGTCATTTTGACTTATTTAAAAATTCCATTATTACCTCAAACGTTTAGCGTTCCAGGGGGATGGAACATGGCAATGTCTTTTCTATTCCTGAAGTGCAATTTAAAGTGCTGAGTGGTTACCCTAAGACAGATTTGTCTCTTATCAATGTGGTTACCATGCATGTCGTTCTTAATACGGAGAGTGTAACATATTTTATTAAATATTAATTCCGTGCCCTGTCCACAATGATGGCCAAAGGTATGGTACTCCTCATGGAGACACCAAAGTTTGTCTCTTGGGGACGTTGTTACTCCTTCGGGGAGCAGAACCCCTTCAGGAGTATTGTTTGGTTTTCGCCCCTGGCTCTTCGCCAGAGAGTCAGGGGACTTTTCGAAAAAAGACACTGGGGGGGGGGGGGCTTTTTAAGTGCATAGAAACGGACACTATCAAACAGGAAGAACCAAATCCGGACCGGCAAGAACACAACCATGAACTACTTACAATCATTTACAAAGTTACCTTACACCAAGCTAGCAAAACAAATTTCTGTGGCCAACATATACGACACCCCCAGCCCACCCACCACACAAGACCATTTGCAAACAAGAAAACAACACACGCCAGAAGGCAGCAACGCACACCCGAAGGCAACACAACACGCCCGAAGGCAACCCCACGCCCGAAGGCGAATCCACGCCCGAAGGCAACCCCACGCCCGAAGGCAACAACAAGCCCGAAGGCAACCTCTCGCCCGAAGGCAACCCAGGGGTGGCACCAGGATTTCCCCGACAGGGGGGCCAAGCTCCCCGACGGGGGGCCAGCAACCCAAAGTCTCAACGAAGGAAATAAAGTGGAGAAACGATGTTTGAAGGAAAATTTTGGCGCGCGAAGCGCGCCGAAAATTTTGGGCTCTTTTTGGAGAAAATTTGAAAAAATTGTCGGCATTTTCCATGGAAAATTTGAAAAAAATGGGGCTTTGAAGAAGAAAATTGGAAAATTTGGGGTTTTTATTGAAGAATTTGCCCTAATTTAGACCAAAATTAAGTAAATCGTCGGGGCGACTGTGCGTTGTCGGGGACTACATATTTTATCGTATACATAACAGCTCCCCGACGAAACCGAAAAATTTCCCCGGCGGGGGGGGGGCCAGCCTTCCCCGACGGGGGGCCATGGCCCCCCTGGCCCCCCGCTGGCGCCACCCTTGAGGCAACCTCACGTAAAAAGCACAGGGCAAATACAGGTGCACCTTGCCCAAGGGTGCCCCAAGTTGTGGTAAAGGGTAACCTCATTATCCCCACACTGAACACCAGCAGAAAATGTTAAAGAGCTCCATGAAAAATTTAATGTAAGTATTGGGATGAATTGACTTAAGTACATAAATTCAACTTATTTCATAACAGTGAACAGAAAAATGCCTTGAAATTTCCTATTTTGTGTAATCACAGTGATATGGGCTTCTTATTTTTAACTTTATTAGGTATTTGACTCTAAATTTTGTTTACTGGGTAGTGCATATTTTACTTTCAACTTCCTAAATCATGAAAAATGTAGGTTTAGATACAAGCTCCTCCCAAATATGCAAATCATTTGCATAAGTTCACTTAGTATACTGTGGTATAAACAAAAGTGTAGCCACTAAATAACTGCAATGTCTGGGAAGGTGATGATGTATCCAAAAGAAGTCTTAATTTGTAACAAGCATAATCCAAGAATCAAATCAAATAAAAAACAAACTAACAAAATGCTCATTTGCATATCTAGCATATCAAGTTATATCCGCCTTGATATGGCCATATAAAACTTTATTTACATATCTGGAAAGGCATTTCATCCGTTATATCTGGCTTGATATGGCCATATAAAACTTTATTTGCATATCTGGGCTGGCATTTCATCAAATTATATCTGGCTTGATATGGCCATATAAAACTTTATTTACATATCTGGAAAGGCATTTCATCCGTTAAATGTGACTTGATATGGCCATATAAAACTTTATTTACATATCTGGAAAGGCATTTCATCAAATTATATCTGGCTTGATATGGCCATACAAAACTGTATTACATATCTGGACAGACATTTCATCAATTTATATCTGGCGTGATATGGTCATATAAAACTTTATTTGCATATCTGGAAAGGCATTTCATCCCTTATATCTGGCTTGATATGGCCATATAAAACTTTATTTGCATATCTGGGCTAGCATTCCATCAAATTATATCTGGCTTGATATGGCCATATAAAACTGTATTACATATCTGGACAGACATTTCATCAATTTATATCTGGCTTGATATGGCCATATAAAACTTTATTTGCATATCTGGAATTGCATTGTATCAATTTATATCTGGCTTGATATGGCCATATAAAACTTGATATAATGTATCAAGGCATCTAAATCTGGCTGTACATCTGGCTTGATAAGGCCATATAAAGGCTGTATTTAACCAGATATATCCAGATATCAATCCATATCTGGATTTGGGGTAAGGGTGGTTTCAAAACCCATCTTGTTGGAGAATCGACCTCTAGATCCCAATGGACATTGTGCATTGACGTAAAGCGACGTCATTTTAGAGGGCAAACAATGAAGCACAATTTACGCAACACACAGACTTACGCACGCGTGCGTACTAGACTAAGGCGCGTATCCGACAGGTACACAAATCAGCTGTCTGCATTTGTTTGTGTAAGTTGCAATTATACACGCTTACCTCTTGGGAGGGCGCTACTTCTGTTCTGTGACGGCGTATTTATTAACTGGGGACCAAGGTCAAAATGACAGCCTTTCCATCCATTGTGGTACACGTTAGGTCCAAATTTGAAATGTCTCGACTAGCAAGCCGTTTGTTCGTTTCATGTACTTTCTCTAACATTGTCATTTGTAGGGCTTGCCTGAGCATGTTGTGCACAACATTGAACTAGCCCCAACGCCGCATCGCGTCCCATAACCCTGAAAAAACAGCCCCAACATTATTGGTCAGATGGTAATACATTAAGGTTAAATTTTTTTACTACATTATCGGTTTGGGGATAAAACATTATCGGTTAAAATAGTTACTACATTATCGATCAATTTCTACTACATTATCGGCTAGTGATACATTATCGGTCAGTTACTACATTATCAGTTATAACACAGCGCGTCGGCGAGCGTCTTTCAACGAAACATAAATACGCCTTTGGATAAAAGCCGAAAAACACGCGTGCATTTCTGTTATATATCACAGCAGCCGTTGCAGCTGTGTTTAATAAGACGATGTTTATTCTTTGTTCTATTTCAAACTGCCTCCTCTGCCAAGGTGTAATTCTGTGTATTGTGCGACGTTTTAGATACTTAGCCTTGTTTTTGAAGTTGTTCAGGGAAACACTCAAAGGTAAGTGCCTGTATATGGTACTTTATTTAAATATCTAAGTAGACGAAAGCTTTCATTCATGCGTTTGATAAGGTAACGTTTTGTTATCTAAGCGTATCAAAAGTAGACAGTAAGGATTGCACAGTCTATGCATAGGCAAGGCGGCTAAGTTGGCAGCTTAGTATCTGCATGGAGCTACTGCTCCATGTTATCTGTAACCTTTGCTTTGCGACTCTGAAAATAGTAAACACTCCTCAGATATAGGCGACCTGCCACTATTCTGTAGCGCCAACGCTTACATAATTACACTTACGGTAAAATAATGCTCCTTCAGCGACAAAAGTACGGCTGCTCTTCTACTCTATGAAATGCCAGACAGAATATAAAGCTCTAAAATGTAATTTTATCCAGGGTTACAGAGTATAGTGGGGGTAATCATGAGTCGATCAGTATCATTTGGGTCGATTCCTGCGTTCTAAACGCTAGAACAGGTGTGTAGGCGCGATGTGATTCCAACGTAAGCATGACTTATGCTTCATATTCTTCAAACAACATCAAAAACAACTACTTGTCATATTATTTTCTACGTCCAAAGCAAAAATATTATTCACTTTCAAATTTTCAACTTTCGGCATTACAGTAAACTAGAAATTTGCACATTTTACCAAATATTATGATCAAAATGGCTCTGATGAAGCTTTCAGTAAAGGTGTGAGAGAAAAGACAACTTTCCCTTTATTAACATTATCATTATATTCTTAAATGTGGTGATTACTATAGTATTTTAGTAGTGATTGACTCAAGATTTCTTCGTAAGTATTTTATTGTGTACTGCCACCTACAATTCAAAATTCATTTTCTACGGATTACTCAGTCCAGACAACACCAAAATATAGCACAATAAGGAAGACATATTACAAAATATTACTGCAAGGTTTCATTTTTTATGTTTTTATATTTTTATTGTGAAATTGTTCGTTAAGTGATTAACTCATGATAACTCCAGTATACTATAGGAAATGTGTGATGTCATTGCGATACATTAATTAGACAAGACATGGTGTTTCTTTACGACATTGGCACCGCGGTGTGGAATATAACAACTTTATATTGCAATACCCTTCATATAGTGTAGTTTTACGACATTCAAACATTCCAACAGCGTGAAATTTCAAGGACGAACAGGAAGGTCAATTATCAGTCGCGGATCCAGAAATTTCGAAAAGAGGGGGGAGCGGGGGGGGGGGGCTGAAAGCCCCTTGAATATTCCCCTAGATAAACATTATGCTAATCTTCGCGTATTTGTTATTGTTGATGTGGCCAATAAGGGAGGCTGAGGCCGGGAAGCCCCCCCCCCCCCTTGGATCCGCGTCTGATTATAAAGAAAAAATAAGAAATCTGAGGCAATGTACCCACTGTATATCACATTCTATGACCTTGGTGAGGACTGACAACAGTAACCATTCTTTAAAATGAGATATCTTGAGTTAGTAAGGGAGTATTGTCACAAGGTTTGGGAGGACATCTGATGGACTATTTTTCTTTTTCATGCAGAACCCTTGTGAAATACCACTGGGATATGCCATTAAGTTACGAAAAACACCAAAATGTTGTCACCATTTCTGGCACACTTGATGCAGCGATAGACCGTTTGAGACTAAACCATTTTGGACCCATAGAGCAGGATAAATGAACATACCAAACTTTTGTGCTGCTCTAGTATTAGACCTTGGCCTCTTGTCAATAAGTACTCTTAGTTATGTGGTATCATATTCATAAGGTCTACTGCCAGTCCCCAGCTAAATTAGTCATCATCACGATATCCGGCCGAACTTTAAGGTTTGAATTATTATTTGAAAATACAGAAGTGACCAATGGGATATTTACCAGTGGCATAACTTTTCATTCCACGTGTAGTTTCCATTTGTCTCGGACAAGTCATTGGCCCACTCAGAAACAGAGACTGGAAGCTACCGTTTCTTAAGCTAGCTTCTTACAAGTCTTTCTTGATATTCACCCTAACCTACCTTGAAAATCGAAAGAAATGTAACGTTTGTCAAAGATCACTTGCGCTAAATTTAGCTGAGAAACGACCTGCATTATAGGATTATTTCACCTTACAAAATCTGCAAGAAAAAACGTCGGCCAGGATGTTCAAAGTTTAAGATTTTGTGTTTCCTATGTAAAAATATTTCGTTTTCAACTTCTATTAATTAACTTCCTTTTAGGTATCCTCTCGTGCTACCAGTGTACAGACTGTAATGCCACAGCGAAATACTGGCCATGTGCATTTGAATGCAAAACCGGAACGAAAGCTTGTTACAAACAAACCGTATCGGGTAAGCAATGTTCAGAAAATTTTCCCCAGCAAACTTTGGCCCTGCTACGTTTCACTTTGTTTCCAAGAAAAAATACATCGTACAGACTGATGTGCTAATCCAACCAGCACTTAATCAGTTCAGTTGGCAGGCTAGATGCGTGAGTATTATGACGTAAATGGAAAACAGGTGTTTGTTTAGAAACATCAGATTTATAGAGAAAACTTACAAACGAGGTCTATTGGAAAAGACCACTTTACTGCCGGCATTGACTTTCACTGACAAAATTAGTAACCAAAAAGCGTAAGGTTTAGGGATTTCTTGCCGAAAGGGAAGACTTTGTCTCAATGAGGTTTATCACTCCAAATTATCCTGTTTGACATATCTTACTTTAGGTACTTTAGGACGTTTTTCACGATTTGACCTTTGGTAACCTCACATCGCCTTTGACCTCCACCCCAAAACAATGGGGTTGTTGTAAACATGGGTCGTTCACATGTATTATATCCCTCGCAGTTACGTAAGAGTCTTTTACAGTTTGACCTCTTTTGACCGCAAATGACCTTTGAACGCCACCAAAAACAACATGGGGACTTCCACATGCCAAGTATGACATACATCAAGATTACCCTTTATGATTTATCGTGCTTACGAGGAATCACCATATACGATCTCTAGTGACTCCGAATTAACTTTAATCTACACCAAAAACAAAAGGGTTCTTGTAATCAGTATGTAATCCACATGCTAAGTATGACATACCACAAAGTTACCCTTCTTGAAGTATCATGTTTGCAAGCAGTTTACAAAGCTTTTGTAGTTTCACCGCCGGTGACCCCGGGTGAACTCTACCGAAAACAACATCATTATTTTTCTAAGTTTAACGCCTACATTTCAAGCATGAAAAGCATTCATGATTCCTAACTTGAGATACGGTGTTCCGTCGACGCCTATCAGTTTTTGACGTTTGGTGGTCTCAAATGATCTCTAACCTTCACCTAAATCCAGCAGTTTTTTCCTCTCAATATGAAATATTTGATATCCCAGGTATGTTAAGTAGCAGAAGACAAAAAATGAAACTTCAAAACTGAAAAAAAAAATTATTTCTTGAATGGGATTCAAACCCGGGCGGTGAGAATTGAAAGACGAGCACTTACATCTACACCATCAGCGTAAACGTTAGTTGTAGGGTATCTTTTTTAATTAAACTTTTAATCACAGCATCCTTCACAAAAGCCCGGTTTGAAGTTATTGAACATTAGATAAACATTCCTTTGAAAGATTCGTAGAACCTCCAATCCCCCCCCCCCCCCAACAAACAGCAGCCATTACACTCAATTTAACAGGCCAAATGACCACTACTTGATACCACTGAGACGTCTACATAACTTTGAGAGGCATTCAGGCTGATGCAAGAACTACAATGGATCAGCTGTTCAGTGTCTGTGTTGAAAGATAACTTTACAGGGATTATGTCATGCATGATTGGGTTTTGCTGGTGTTGAATAGCCTGAATATACAGTTGCATACTACAGCTCCCTGTGCATACACCTGCGTTGGCTATGGAATAAATCGGGTGGTTCACTGCGAATCTTCAGAGAGGATGTTTATGTAATGAAGTTGAAATTTCTCATTAATATACCAGAGTGATACTTGTGCAAAAGATAAATGATGTTTGCATACTTTTATCCATGCAATGGTACAAGCATACAGCCCTCCTATTTCGTTGGTCACAAAAGCTAGGGCACAATTTGTGAGATACCGTGTTTACGAACAGTTAACAACGTTTCGTAGTTTCAGGTCTGTTAACCTCAGATGACTGTACCTCCAACTAAACCAATGGGGACCGTACTCTTGATAAGACAAATCTATGAACCAAGTATAAAATGTAGGCCCTATCCATCATTCCTGTCTTCAAAAATTGTGTTTACACGTTTTTCGCTTTTTGACATTTGATGACCTGAAATGACTTCTAACATCTATCGAAAACCATACAACCTTTTGCAATATGACAACCCTATATGCCCAGTATATGTCTATCATTCTTATTATGAAATATCGTGTTTTCAAAGTTTTTTGGTTTTTGACCTCTGGTGATCTCAAATGACTTCAGACCAACACTAAAAACGATACTTTTCAATATCACAATTTTATATCCTTGGTGTGAAAATATCCATTATTCCTATCTTGAGCAGTGCTGTAGTCCTCGAGGCCGGTCTCGAGACACGATTTTAAGGACTCGCCGGACTCGTGACTCGTGACTCGGGCTTGGAAGGCAAGAACTTGGACCAGGACTCGGTCTCGTACAGTCTGGACTCGTGATTCGGCTCTAAATTTCCCGAGACCGGGCTCGAGACAGGCAGAATTTGGAAATTACTTTTATGCAATTAATCCGTCGTCATATAGCTTTACCTTGTTCTCTGCAGTTTCTATGCAGCACACGGTATATTTACGTCTTTGTATTATGCGCTGTATAGTGTACATGCTATTATAAAAAGTCCAACTATAAAAACGTATACATGGGGGTCCTTTTGATTTCCGCTGGTTGAGCACATGTTTAATCGGGAAGATCTCACGGGCCACAGCCAGAAGCGTATCCTTGATTTTGGGCTCACTTGATATGGTTAGTGTTTCACCTGAATGTGTGGTGTCTGGGGGTCCATCGAAAGGTCTCTGGTTCAGAGCAGCACCGAATGGAATAAAAAGGGCTTAGCCCTGGAAGCTCTGAGGGTATATACAATATAATTGAAATAAACCTGAACATTTATCTAAGCTATCTGTAAATGACATTGAATGTGCCCTTAATTGATGATCACAAGTAAAAGAATCTGACCATTAGGCCCAATCCAGGCCTGACAGAGCGGGTAACAAATAACATAATGTCAGATTAAGTGGTGCATACCTTTTCTGAAAAGTGTATGGCTGCAGGAGAAGGTGGGCGTGACCTTATCTTAGCGGATCGCCACTATCTGTTCGCTCGTATAGCGTAACAAGAACATTTTTGCCAAAAAAGCCCCCTAGATTGCCGTCAGTGGCAAGTTAGCAGGCTGCAGAAGTTGTACCCCGATACCGTACGTATTCTTTATTCTGAAATATTATTGTTTAGAAATGCACATTTCAAATAAGAAAAGGCAAATAGGAGGAAAGAAAATGACGGCCTATCGCATATGGTCTCCTAAGATTTCGTAAGTTTATTTCAACTGGCCTGCCAGCTCCCCCTCACCACCACTGGGCTACATACGTCAAACTGTATGGCCCGTCGACTTGACTGCGGCCTGAGTGAGCATATGAGTGGGTGGGTGGGGATGGGGGGCTTATTGGATTATGGTACGGTTTGCACACAGGGATGTAGCCGAGGAATTAGAGATGGTATGTGGGAGCTGAACTTCACGGTGGGTTTAAGCCAGAGAATTCCAACTGTCGTAGTCCATACAGGTCAATCTATAGACTTTAATTATAATGAAGCATTTGGCTATCTTAAAACTCATCGGATGTGCACTATAACAGACAAGAAGAATCATCGGATGTGCACTATAAACAGACAAGAAGAATCACATCTGGGCCTTTTTACTAAAAGCCTCAGTCAGAATTACAGGGCTATTTTCTCTTTCTTCTTTCGTTTTCGTCCATGGTCTGGGACAAGGGACCTCTCTAGTTTTTCATTTCTTGTGAAAAATAAGAGTTTCGAAAATACAGGTTAAAGTATGAATTTGTAAGGACGATGAACATTTAAGGGTGATGGTGTATGATAATTTTCAAAATGACCGAAATATTATCGGCAACTCTTACAGAGACATAGCCATGGGCTTCCACACTAAAAGATGCCAGAGAAGCAAGTGATTGGAGCCTGAACACTCTTAAAACGTCTGGTAAAATTTCACCAGTCCGTGTTGATATGCCATCTACACAATCCTGGTTATTTATTTCACCAGGAAATAAATAATGGTCATGTTAACCAATACACCGGTGAATTTAACCAAATACCTGGTTATTATTCTAGTTTTTAACCAGTTTTTTTCGTTAAGTCGAATAAGAATTCCTGGTTAAATTAACCAGGATTGTGTGGGTGGCATATGAACACGGAATCTGGTGAAAATTTCACCAGATATTTTTTAGAGTGCACCTGTGTAAGATTTGTCCAACGAAGCGTTTAACTGCGAATGCCGAAGACGAGAAGCCGGAGGATGAGGATCCTCTCCAGGATTCTTTTTCAATTTGACGGCTTTTGGGGCCATTCTGGACCATAACTAGAGAAAAACCCCCGTCCCCAGATATAATTTGACATGCTAAAAGAATACTTTTCTTATAGTGGTTTGAAATTTTAGATAGTGACTTTTGGTCAATTGTATGAGGATGGTGGAAGTTGGTGTGGAAAGTGAACAGCAGGAGGGGTTGTAAGGGTTTTGAAATAGTAATTTATCTAAGTACTGATCCTACAGGAAGTAATACGGGGACCGTCCACCGACAAAGGTTCTACTACGGAGGACGAACAGTAGTATCAACGATACACCGACTTCCATTGAGCTCACCCGAAGCATGGGGAAAAATTAATTGAGAATCACGATTCCCTAAACAGGGTTAGGTTTCTGAATCATGCAAGCAAGAGTTATGCATGGTGGGTGTAATGACGTACATTTAGTAATCTGAGTAACCCTTATTTCAGGACTTCATGTCATAAAAGTGTGACTGGGAGCCACACGATCAAAACCTTTCAATAACAATTGCCCCTTGCCTTCCCATCTCTGAGATCTGCCACGTGTTAGTTAGTAATCGGCGGGTAACGCGAAGTGCGCCCAGAAAAAATATCTGGTATTGTTTGGTATTTGTAATTAATGTTTTACCTTCATTTTACGTTGCAAAATTGACCATAATGTTAAAATTTCCCTCATAATTTCTCCGGTCTCTCTTTTGTTCATTTTTTTAAAATTATTTTTATTCATTTTTAAGGTCTAGGAAAAAGTGGACCACTTGCCTCCTCGTAATCCCGCCTATGATAACAAACAACAACATTTTGTATAAAAAGCAGTGTGAAAATTGATCATTTGTAAATTCCTGTTTTTGAGTGCTTTTCCATAGGAAGACTTGGACTCGGACGCGGAGCTTGTGACTCGGACTCGATCTCGGACTCGAATGCCAGTGACTCAGTCTCGGTTCGGACTCGGCAGGTACGGACTCGGACTCGGATGGTGGGTACTCGACTACAGCACTGATCTTGAGATAGTGTGTTTGCAAGCAATTCACGAAGTTTTCTTAGTTTAACCTTCGGTGCCCTCAGATGGCCGTTGCCCTCTTCCAAAAACTACTGGGAATCATATACGGATCGTACAATAACCACATTTTAAGTATGAAAAAGTGTCCTCTATTCGTATCTTTAATTGTGCATTGCTAAGGGATTGCATGGATTCCATTCACCTTCGCAAGGAATCAAAAACTATAGAACCATTTAATTCATAAAAAACAAAGAGTTTTGAATCATTAAAAGGGTGCCTAATTTATCATCTCCAGTAAAATCAAACGGAACGTTTGCTACAGGCCATAATTTTTAAGCGATTTGTGTTCAATAGCCCATGTTGTTGTTAGTCGGAAGTAATTTCCGTTGTTACGTATTGTATTCGCAATTATACCACACGTTGCGGAAATTTCTACTGGCCTTCGGGGAAATGGTTCATTGATAATGCTGTGTTCTGTTTTCTCGAAAATACAACCCTAATTACGTAGCCTCTAAGGCTACGTGTACGGAATCGTATTTCAGATCCGCACATCTTAATCATTTAGGAAGGCAAACTACTCCCAAATAGACCATTTTTTTTTTACATTGCGCAAAAGAAAGTAATCCATTTCACTACGCGAACTCCATTGAGCGTATGAATTAAAGGCGGAAGAATCCTGTATTCCGTTAAGTCGCCTTTGACGATGTTTTACCAGGATCACTCAGCTTCCAAATGTTCAGGTGCGAACAGAATATAACTCGAAGAAATTTAAGGAATTTACAGCAATAGAGCAAAGAAATATGAGAATCTTTGCAAACTTTCGCACTGCTCATATATTTTACAAAAGTAATCACAATTAGACGTCGAACGTGGCTTGTTTGGACGAAAGATTCATGATTGGGCTCCCTTATGGGCCGGACAACGAGACTTAGAAAATGGCTTCCGAGGATGTAGTGGCTTACTTGTATTTTTATAGGTCTACCTTTATAGCACGTACTGTGTAACGCACCATTGACATATATAATTAACTAGACACATCAGACAAACGCACTCTTGTTCATGACCTGCATAGACCAAAGTATGTACGGATCTACTTTCGAGACGAGTTGTTCGTTTTGAATTTTGGTTGACCATAATCCTTCATTTTCAAATCTCAAAGTTTTTCGTATTCTCATTGTCGCCCCTCGACTTAAACTGAAGGATTTTAAATGCTCAAATGACTTCTTGAAACGTACGAACGGTGGGAATCTATAAAAACAAATTACGATACCAAAATAATGCATCGAAGAGACTGTCTGATATATTGAAAAAAAATATTCGATTTGCAGCTCCGCGCATGCGGGATAGTCTGAATATTTTTAAATTGACCCAATCTCAAGTGGGAATTTTAAATGATGACCAATCGTTAAGAAGTGATTCTCTGTCACGTCCGAATACAGACGAAAATTTTTTTTCAGCACTTTGAGAAAGGTATTACCAGCTATTAGTGTCACTGGACAGCCGGAGTTGCAGAAGGCGAGTCGAGTAGCGCTAATTCCAGCAGGCCGGGGATCCGACCGGAAAGTTTGCAGCGGAAAGCCTGTTTGATTTAGCAACGAGGTATTTAGACGCGGGCGATTTTCGTCGGGAAACTTGAAACTTACTAGGCTATATGCTTAATTTTGAGATAATAAATCGGCATGCCGGCGTTTATTAAATTGCCAGAAGTTACGACTTTGAGATTTGGAGGGAAAAATGGGGACCTTCCTGCCGCCGTCAATGTAAAATGAATGAATTCACGTCCATCGTTAAAACAACACAGCGGTATGTGTAAGTAGCCTACTGGGGCACTAGCACTTAGATCATTAGGGTGTGTACGGTGGCTCAATACAGCAAGGGTGAGGAACCTCAGGCATGTTGGTTCGTTTAGCCTCCGGCCCGCGAGACCACTAATTCATCTGGCCCGCGAAGCTACTGATAAAAGTAAATTCAATTCACTTGAATAATAATATCTTTAATAATAATCTTTAAGTCCTCGGTACCCACTGTTTTATCATGCTTAGCTACCTGCACTTTCAGGACATTTTACGTAAAATAACTCCATAAGTTCATGAACTCTACTGTCATGAGTTTGCTTATAAAAATTAAAATGTCTCTGGCGCGTGGTTAATTAATATGCCTTATGTTCCATCTCCTTTCTCCCGATTGAAAAACAACTCCCACACCTCTTTCTCGGAGAGGCTACGTCGGATTTGCCATGCAAATTCAAATTTCTAGTTTTCACATTGTTTTCGTACAGGAAATAGGGTTGACAGGGGCTGTTCGGAGGCTGGTAAAATCCCCACAGACACTTGCCAAGAAGAAAAACCAGGATGTTCTTATTTTTGTACAACAGATAATTGTAACGGAGGAGAAAACCTTGCACATTTTCCTTTTGTTTTGGTAGTACTAGCAACATTGCAAATCGTTTTGGTTAAAATGTTTAACTGAAGTTACCGAAAAGGTTATTTTCAAACATTAGAGATTACGTTTGCCTAAATAGCTTTTGAGATTGTAACTGAGAGATGACCAGCATTTATACAATAGCCTTTACAAATGTCTAATCAAATTGTTTAGCAATCGACGAAATGTGAATCTTGCAATCACTGCAATAAAATGCGTAACATTTCGTGCCATATGGCAAGGTATTTTTCCATGTAAACGATAAAAAGTGTACAAAAGAACATATGCAACTTGTTCATGAAAAGTGACAGACATCTTCTTTTAACATTCAGAGGTGGAGCTTTCATAGCCTATATTCACCCCCCCCCCCCGGTCTTCAAATCGACTCCTGGCACCTTTTAACTTTTTCGATGCTTTAGGCTACTCACTGGGGAAATTCCTTGGGATATAGGCTTCCACGTTTTCGAAAAACTTTCAAAATGATGAGAAAAGGGAGAGGAGGCCAGATCAAGTAGGAGGAATACCAACGTATCCGATAACTTTCCCAGTGTAAAATGAAATAGCAAATAACTAGGAAATATCGTGAAGCTTTCTGTTTATTAGGGACGCTTGGAGCACCCCATCATAAACATTAGTCACAAAATTACTAAGTGTATACAATTTTAAGCGGCTGTATTATTCCACACACACGCTTCCATCGAGCATTCTCCCCACCATTAGCCACTGCATGGGATTCATATTGACCCCACACCTTCGGATCATGTATATTACAAACGTTGGGGTAACTTGAACTAAGAAGAATGTGTTAATGAGGGTACGTGGGAATGGCTTAAGGGTACATAAATCCGTCTGTTTTTCAACATTGCTCATTTTGACAGGTACATCGTCATTACTACTGGTAAGCCTATTTCGAAAGTGCAAGGTAGTGTTCTAAAACGGCCAAATAATTAAATTGTCATATAAACACATGCTTTCATGTCGCTTTTGATTTTCGTATACCAGGTAATCACTTGGAATAGTACGTTATTTCGAATTTGTACTGAAAAGAACTCTAGATCTTCCGTATAGGGTATTTGGAACGACACAATATTATAATTACTATAGCTTATTACCTTTTTCATTTAACGTTATACGTAATGATCAGTCTGCGTAATGATACACAATTTCGAAAAAAATATATACTTTTCGAGATTGCTAAATGCTAGGAACTTCTACAACTTTTCTATGTGCAACCTCCATATGCTTCCCTGCTATATTACATGTTTAATGTGTTACGACGCGCTAACGGGGTTCCAAGAAGCCCACCTCCAGTCTTACTCTGCAGTTCCACGAATCGACTCAGACGAAAAAAAAAAAGGCAAACAGGACTTCTGTAACTTTCTTAGGACGTCTACCTACTAAAGACTTTTAAATTAGTATTAGTATTTAGTATTAGTATGAATTGAAATTAAATGATGGAAGAAGAAACTGATTTCATCGTAAGTAGATTATTTTCCATGAATGCATTGTGTGAAAGAAACTGCTAGAAATTCTAGTTGACCATAAGAGGTATGTTTTACCGAAGAGAGAAATATAATTCAATATTGCGATGCACACAGAGCCAGACGCATTCACAGAAAGATGTTTATGCATTCGTACACCAACTTGCAATGAGACACCTCGTAAAAGAACGTGGCTAAGAGAGATTCTGGTAAAACGAGAATTCCCGAAAGGCCTCAGCAAAACATACCAGACTAAAATGGAGTGGCACAGGCATGAAGCCCAGAGAACGGTCCTGGCTGCAGGGAGGACGGCGAAGTCAAAACTTCTTGCACACGTTGGGACAAAGATTGGGTTGTAATTGAAAAATTTGGAATTTTAGTTAAAGAAGAGTTGAAGTTTTGGGGTTTTATTGAATGAACTTTGAAAAGTTTAGTATTTCATTAAAGAATGTGATATTTGAGGGGAAATACAAATAAAATGTAAGATATGTGGTCATTGTTGGGGTTCATACTTTTGCATTGGACAGCATATTTTTTTTAAATCGTCAAGACTCCCCGAAGAAATCGAAAACTTTCCCTGACAGGGAGCCAGCCTATTTTGAAGGAGGACAACCTTTCCCGAAAGGATGCTGTGACCTACGCAGTGCCGGATTTACGGCGGGGCCCACAGGGGCCCAAGCCCCGGGTCCCCCACATTTAGGGGCCCCCACATTTGGGTGTCCAAAAAAAGTGGAGGCATAAGATGCCTTGCCGGTGTCGATGTTCAACATGTAAAATACCTTTTTTGGAACTCCACACTGAAAAAAATGTCTTTCCATGGGGCTATATGGGGCCTGTAAGGATGCATGGTCTTTATTCTATGGCATTTGCGTAACTTGTCACACACGTGACACCACACATCCCATGAATTCAGTGTTTACAAATGTAACTTCTGTCAGTTTTGCACAAAACAAATTGACATCCCTGTAGATAATTGGATGAAGGTTTAGCTATCAACCACCTCTCATGCAGCGGCGGATCCGGGGGGGGGGTCGCCGACGTCCGGACCCCCCCCCCCTCAAATTTCCCAATTTGCCTTTTTTCAAAAGTCGGTTTTTCCACACTAGCCTTAAAAAAAAACGAGGCAGTTTCACAGGTAATGACAGTTGTCCAATTCCGAGGAGATTTTGGTTACCCCCATCCAGTATCGATCAATCCATCTGTAAAAGTCTAGCAGAAACTTTCTGCAATATGTGACTATGGTAGCCTATATTGCCCGCCCCGAAACACGAACAGTGCAATCGTTTTACAGAGAACGTGACTACAGTATGTCTTACTGCCTGCGTGACAGTCAGGCATTCTAATCACTTTTCGCTTGGAACCACGTGTGGCGTGCTTGGGCATTCAAAGTAATACAAAACACGCAGATATTACGTCATACTAGCTAGCGCTTTATGCAACGTATTACTATTGGGTTTTAATATTGATTCCAAAAGGTCACTGCTAGTTTTTTTTTGGTCTTACAACATAATGACACTCCTAAACGCTACTTCTACGAAACCTTCCCAACAACCGCTAGTATCCCTCCTCTCATGAACAAGAGAGAGTAGGTAAATACGTTTCGCTATTCAGGGTCTGGAATTAATCTCTTCTTTTATTGTGTTGCCCTAATGATGGGAATAAAAAGCCAACCTTAAGTTAAAGTCCACAGTCAAGAGTTGACCAGAAGTCACAATAGACGAATCGGTGTTTGTTTCATTTTAAAGTTACCATATAAAATCACCACCAGGTCAAATAAAGCAATGTCAGTCGGTTCAATTTTTTGACGTCTTTGGACCGATGACCGGTCTGCTGTCGCAAATAAAAAGCAAACATTCGACTTCAGTCATCTGCTCTGACAGAGTATTTTTGCCAGTCACGTCACAATTATATAGGGAACACACCATACAGCATTTTAATACCCCTCCCCTAGTCGAGATAGCGGTGGCGTCAGGTGGGGTAACGGTTCATGCCCCCCTTCGGGGAAGGCTGGCCCCCTATCGGGGAAGTTTTACAGTTTCGTCGGGGAGTCTTAGTCGAAAGTATGCAGTCCCCGACGACAATTAGTCGCCCCGACGGTTTGCCTGTTTTTTGCCCTCAAGCGGATAATTTCTCTACTAAGAACCCAAAATTTTCAGCGCGCTACGCGCGCTGTAGAGTCACTCTGTTTTCTTCAATAAGTCCATTCCACATAGCAGGATAGCACAAGCAGGAGCTGTTATCGGATAGCAGCTCCCTGGCACAAGTCCTGTTCACCTTACCAAGTAACATATAGGCAGAGTACATAGTTTATGCAAGGAGCTGTTATCCGAATACAGCTCCCTGGTTTATGTTAAGGTCGTAACTTTCATCCAATATCACAAAGCCTAGTTGGTGTTCTTTTGTGTGTGTCATGCGGTAGCAGCGGTACAGTCAGTTGGTGAGCGACTTATGGAGCAAAGTTTGGCTATTTCATCCTGTAGTCCAGGTGATTTCGATACAATACATGTTACACCCGATACGGTCTACAGACTTTACAATTTTTTCTCTCTTTTCGTCAAATGTTTTATGTGTAAGCCTATCAAAAATTTTCGCCCGCTTCGCGCACTTTTCAACTTCACGATCCAGATTCAAAGAACACTATCAGTGCGCAACTCGGATCTTGAAGTATTAAGCAATATAATGCAAACTATGCCTGCAATGGCATGGGGTACCGTAATGAGGCTCCTCCATTTGCCCTTCTCATCATCCCCTCGAAATAGGGAATGTCGGAACTTGGGGCAGCTGACATGGCCCGTCCCCCTGTTGGGAAAATTCTGCCGCCACTCATGGTTGCTTTTCTTATTTTGGCTTTCATAAGGTTAATTTCTGGGATAAAACCCAAAATTTTCGGTAGGCTTTGTCCACTCTTCCTCAGTTCCGTTATACATATAGATAAATATAGTACAAACCCTCTCCACCTTTTCAAGTTAATAAGTAGAATACATGGATTTATGTAAATGTCGGGAACTGAATCGCATTTCGCTAAACCTGGTTAAAGTTCACTCGTGTCTGTCGTACGGTACGGCTAGTGACTCGAGGAGGGAAGTACAATAAAGTTACGCCCGAAAGGGCCCAACTGCCCAATTGTTCTATATAAGCTTTAAATTAGTACAAATTCTTATAAGTGTAGGCTGACACCAAAATTTTCGCGAGCTTCGCGCCCTTTGCAAATTCCCCGTTTAGATTCCAGGCTTTGATTCCAGTTTTTGCATGTCTCTTAGTTTATCCTTTCTTTGTCAATATGCGGTAAATTGTATAACCGCTGACGTTTATGGGAACCAAAATTAAAAAAAAAGAAAACGAATGTGCCCTTTTAATGTTGGACCCCACCTCAGAAAAGACGCTAGATCCGCCCCTGTCATGTCCACTTCAGTCACTGTGACCAACCGAGGAAGTCTTCACCTCGTGAACCCTGTTTTCACTCTGCCATAATCATCGAACAGTCGGTAAACATGAATAGCCTATTTGAATTTTCATGTAGTTAAAATTTAAAGTCACCATTCTATCCGAAGAATTAAAATGACACGACCTGTACACATTGTGTAAATCGTATTCTAAGAGAGCATTTACACTGTCTAGGCCTAGTTCATTCCATCCAGTGTGTCAGCAAAAAAACAAAATTTACATATTAATTGTTACAAAAGTCAGCTTCCAGAACATAAGATTTCAAAATTGAAAATGTTCAGATGCAACTTGCAAGGCCTGGGAAGTGCCATTTCTGGGGAGCATTTCGTGCCAAAATTTTCTTGCACGCTACGCGCCAACCTGTGGTGGCGCTCCGTTAGACAGTATGCCCAATTATTTAAAGGGCCCCCAAACTATTCTGAGCCCCCCCCCCCACAAGCTAAACCCGGCCCTGGACCTACGCCTTATACCTACGGGCTCTGCGCCCTTCAAACCTTACCTTAATGTTGTCCTTATTATCAATAATTTCCTGTACCAACTCCGGTAATGTTTCTGTAGGAGCAGCAACAAAAGTTGAATGCTGTTTACGAATTCTAAGGGAAAAGACTGGCTTTGTGATTGGCAAATAGGTCTGTTGGGCAACTGAAAGTGTCTCGATGCAGAGCATGAATGCGGGCTTTGTCATGGTTATCTTATTTAATGAAAAATTTTGGCGCACTTCGCGTATTCGTCACGGTTTTCACTCCATCTCATGACCATTATTAATTAAGGTTATAATACATGCAACTATTCTGATCACAACACTTTCCAGAAAAACAACCTCTGTAGGGGCCTATGGTATCTTTTAATCTAATTTGAAGCATGATGCGGAAGGTTGCAAGCACGTACTTGCAGTTATACATTTTTCATTTTTTTTTTTTTTTTACCAAGCGCTTTGCGCGCAGCTATTACCGGTAAAGATGGTGATTGTTAATACACTTACGACGAAAAACATTCTGAAATGCGCTTTTTAGTCCTTAACCCCTTTTGCTTTACCTATCAGGGAGGTCTAATATCACCTCCCTGCACCTATATACAGCTCTCCCTCCCATTCTCCATTGCTGGAAGCTGCTCGTCTGGATTTTCGTTCAAACGTAGGAAAAATACGATCATTTAGATATCAGGTAATAATCATCATATCAGTGCCCCATTTTATATAATTAATCCAGAGCTTCCAGATTGAGGGCATTATAACGGTGTCTTCCAGCCTTAGATACCCTTTTATTATTGCACAATGAAGCAAAGGAAAATTTCCGTAATAGTCCGAGAACGTTTCTGTGGACTCCACGCACGTAGTTTTACGTAAAACTCTCCCCGAATAGAAGGCATTAAAGTAGCCAAAAGGGGGGCTTCAGGAGGTTTGTTGACAACACACCCTTCTTTAAGACAACATACTCTCTCTTTCACCTAACCAAACATTAGAATTCACTAAATTATTCATATTTTCCAACCATATATGACCAGTTCCAAAAATATTCCAAAGATGGCACCATTTTGCATCTAAGCAACCTTAGATTAACAAAAATTTCTCAAAGAGGAGGATATCCCCTCCCCTTAGACCCTCCCCCAGGACGGCACCTTTATGTAGCGACAAAGGACGGATCCCACACTGCTGTATAGGCTACGATCGCAGGGACGCACACTTTCCTCTTTCACCTAACAAAAAATTAGAATTCACTAAATGACGATATTTTCCAGCCATATATGATCAGTTTCAAAAATAACCCAAAGATAGCACCATTTTGCATCTAGGCAACCTTAAGTTGACAAAAATTTCTTAACAGGGAGGGGACACCCCTCCCCTTAGACCCCTCCCCTAGGATGGTACTTTTATGTAGTGACAAAAAGGATTCCACACTGCTGTATACAACCGCAGGGACGCATAAAAAAGGTGCAATTTACCCAGATTTGGGGGGGGGGGGGGTTGGGAACTGAGGTGGAATTACGACGTCATCTGTTCAGTCACCAAATCACCGAATTCTGGGGGCGCCAATGCAAGTCATGTCTGACTGATATGGTTTTTCGTCCAACCCATGGACTTTGAGTTCTCTCAGTTAGAAAAGTTGAACTACGGCAATATTAATTTCTGTTTTACTCTTCTTAACAATATTATGAGGTTACCAGTTTTCGAAATAATGAAGCCATTTGCAACACAATTTCAAAACCGTTTTTTGCATTTGATGATACACCACAAAGTATTCTGTTTGAGAGAAACAAAATACCACTGTTTGATAGTGACATGGTATAACAAAAAAAAAAACATGGTGTAGCAAAAAAATCTTAAATGCATTCCCACGGGTAGGCCAACCTTATGCTAAGTAGTTTAAAGAGCAATTAGCGATTTTGTACTGAAGCACTACGCAACTTCATTTTGACATAACGTTCATTGTATTCGCTTGTATTGGTGAGGATATAAGAGTGTAAGTTACATAGGCGTAGGAGGCGGGGGCTGCAGCCCCAACCAAATATTTTTGTAAAAATTCGGGTAATATGCTGAGAATTTTTCGGGCAACTACTGAAACAAAAATAATGCAATATTGTAGCTAAAAGGTAATCAATAGTTTAAAAGACTTCCTTGGTTATTCAAATCAAGTTCTGATTTGAATTGCACTGGCACCTATATATTCGGCATTAATTCACCAGTGTATTTTTTAATGGTTAAACTTATATTAGGATTATCAGTGGTGTATTAAGGGGGCAACTGGGCCATGCCCCCTCACTGATGCCGATTTTTTGGTACCTTAAATACGTTAATTTTTTAACAGAAATTTTACTTCAAAAGTAGCATATGTGGCAACAGATTGCATGTAGGACACCGAATTTTTCAAACATTTTCAAATGGGAGAGGTGTCACAGGGAAGGGGGACACCCTCCCCTTAGACCCCTCCCCAGGCCGGCGATCACACAACATAATGCATGGCCCCACCCACATGAGAGAAATCCTGGCTACGCAACTGGTTATTATCAGTGGCGCCGCCAGAATTTGGTGATGGGGGGGGGGGGCAGAACAGATGATGTCATAATGACACCTCAGTTTTCCCTCAAGTCTGCTTAAATTGTATCATTTTTGTGCACCCTGCGTTTGTACACAGCAGTGTGGAATCCTTTTTGTCACTACATAAAGGTGCCGTCCTGGAGGAGGAGTCTAAGGGGAGGCCCCTCCCCTTTGAGAAATTTTTCTTAATTGAAGGTTGCTTAGATGCAAAATGGTACTATCTTTATGATATTTTTTGAACTGATCATATATGACTGGAAAATATCCTTATTTAGTGAATTCTAATTTTTGGTTAGGAGAAAGAGGAGAGTGTGCGTCCCTGCGATGGTATACAGCAGTGTGGAATCCTTTTTGTCACTACATAAAAGTACCGTCCTGGGGGAGGGGTCTAAGAGGAGAGGGTGCCCCTCCCCTTTGAGAATTTTTGTTAATTTAAGGTTGCTTAGATGCAAAATGGTGCTATCTTTAGGATATTTTTGGAACTGATCATATATGGCTAGAAAATATCCATAATTTAGTGAATTCTAATTTTTGGTTAGGTGAAAAAGGAGAGTGTGTTTTCTTAGAGACGGGTATGTTGTCAACAAACCTCCCCATGCCCCCCTTTTGGCTAGGCTTTAATGCCTTCTATTCGGGGAAAGTTTTTACGAAAAAATACTTGGGTGGAGTCCACAGAAACATTCTTGGACTATTACGAAATTTTTCTTCGTCTCATTGTGCATTATAAAAGGATATCTAATACCGACAGACACCGGTACAGTGCCTCCTGTAAACTCTGGATTAATTAAAAAAAAATGGGGCACTGATATGATGATTATTACCTGACATCCAAATGATACTATGGAATATGATGCCGAGCACGTTACAACTATGGTATTTTTACTAAGTTTGAACGAAAATCCAGACGAACATCTTCCATCAATGGGGAATGAGAGGGAGAGTATAGGTGCAGGGAAGTGATATTAGACCCCTTGATAGGTAAAGCAAAAGTGGTTAAGGACTAAAAGGCGCGTTTCAGAATGTTTTTTTTTTCGTCGTAAGTGTATTAACAATCAGTATCTATACCGGTAGACGCTGCGCGCGAAGGTCGGTAAGAAATTTTGAAAAATGTATAACGGCAAATATACGCAATTTCAACCTTCGACATC
Organism: Holothuria leucospilota; assembly: GCA_029531755.1. Taxonomy (NCBI): domain Eukaryota; kingdom Metazoa; phylum Echinodermata; class Holothuroidea; order Aspidochirotida; family Holothuriidae; genus Holothuria; species Holothuria leucospilota. Next base: position 46,222,055 of record CM055972.1, on the reverse strand, counting down.
ATGCTACAAATTAGATTGAAAGATCCCATGGGCCCCTACAGATGTTGGGGATGTACTTCTGGTTTTTGGAAAAGTGTTTGTGATCAGAATAGTTGCATGTGTTATAACCTTAATAATGGTCATGAGTTGGAGTGAAAACCGTGACGAATGCGCGCGAAATGCTCCGAAAGTTTTTTATTAAATAAGATAACCATGACAAAACCTGCATTCATGCTCTGCATCAAGGCACTTTCAATTCCCCAACAAACCTTTTTGCCAATCACAAAGCCAGTCCGAGTTAACCTGAGAATTCGTAAACAGCTTTTGTCGCTGTGCTTCTGCGGGAGTTGCCACCGGAAATTATTGATAATTAGAACAATATTGAGGTAAGGTTTGAAACGCGCGGAGCGCGCGAAAATTTTGAAAGTTTGCAAAGGATTTGCCATAATTCTAATTGTTTGAGAACCATTTGTGATAGAAAATGGTTACAATAGATCCATCACTTGGTCGAAAACACACCTCACCCTACCCCATACAGAAATCTATAGCTTAACGCCTTTTAAGATCATTTAAAAATTTTCAAAAAAAAAAATTCTGAAATCGATTGGGGGCACGCGCCCCCCATGCCCCCCGTGCCGGCGCCACTGGGTATATATTCTACCGTACTCTGGTCCGTACAGAGTCGGAACGTCATCTGTTTCTGCAGTAGAACACATGGTAATGACCAATCACTCTTACTAAGTTCATTTAACCATTGCCGTAAGGGACATTTTTTTTCAGGGAGGGCGGTGAATTTTGCCCGACTCCAAACCTAATTTACCTGTCCAATTTTCCGCCCGACTGAGACAAAATATCTGCCCGATTTAGTCACGTTTCTGACATTTGGGGGGGGGGAGGCCGCCCCCAGCACCCTCGGCGCGTGCGACCATGGGTAAAACATCACTATAATCGATATAATTATACTGATTTTTCACTTACCTTTCTGTGCCCTTTGCCTACAGGCTGTTCTATTAACTACTGTACTTAACTTGTTTTAAAATTTTGGACTTGAACTAGGACTTGGACTTGAACATATGGACTTGGACTCAAGACTTGGACTGAACTCGACTACAGCCTTGTAAAATAGCCCCCTCATTTAAAACACACAAAGATGACTCCGTATATTCTTTCAATGATAAACTGAGAAAATTGCATTGAGAAAATTTTATTGTTAAGACCGTGTCGATATGAGTAATAGAGAAATGTAAAGAAAATATTACACAAGAGGGGTGGTTGTCCCCTTCTCCGAACTTTGCTAGGCACATGTCCCGTCTTGCCCAAAAAGGCACTGTACGTGCATCTGCATTTAAACAATCTTTATCTCAGACGTTTGTACAGCTCGGTGTCTTGAAACGTAGTTCCCCTGAAAATTTCCGGGTGGGGGGGGGGGTGGCAACTGCCCTTGCTGTCAGTGGTGTCTGATGATGATTCCTATGATGACTGAATACCCGTTCGATTGGGGCAAGTACGATCAGGGACAGAGAGGGCCTGAATAGCGAACAGAGAGTCGAGTGAGGGTAGTTTTTTTATGAATCTAACCAGACTTAATTATTAGGGCGCTTTTAACAACTTATCCTAGTCATGTTAGTCCGGAATCAATGACTGGCTGCCAAAGCACAATCTTGATATTTTTGGCGATTCACGCAAATCGTCGATGAAGTTTGTTTGTAGGCTCTCTTATATCAACCCAGAGAGTAGCAATTCTCTCTACTAAGTTAACTTCTAGCCCCTCCTCCAATTTAAACGGGCAAACCGCCTATGAACACTTCTAAGAGAGAGCCAAAGTGGCCTTCCCTGAGTTTAAATTGCTCCAGGCAATGTTGTCAAATACAGTGTGTGTGAGCTTAACTGGGAACACAACTGACCAGAAACGGAATTTGATGTCTGAAAGTGGGGGACAACGCTGAGTGGACTGTCAAACGGCGCCGAAGGCGTCGCGAGAGCGCGAAGCGCTACCCTTAAAGGCGTGGGGTCCAGGGGCTGCCTCAGGCCCCTGGAGGGATCCAGGGGCAGAGTCCCAGTGGGGGTCCAGGGGGAGACGCCCCGGAAGCTCCGGGGTATTTACGAAATTGTAGGCGTTCAAATGATGCATTTTAGCTTCAACTTCAAAGGACATAAGGACGGCAATTAACATACCACAAAAATCACAATTTTGACTTTTTTTCAATTATATTCTTACTCCATGAGACGAACATGAGTCATATGGGATCGATAATGGTGAGGACTCGAGGAAGTAGGGGAGAATGGATTATTTTGAGGGTTTTCCCCCAGGTGCTTTGGAACAATCATTTTAAAAAATGGGAGATCTAGTAATTCAGAATGGGTGTGTGGCGAAGGGCGGCATGAAAATTTTTCATATTTTGAGTAATTTAGTACTATGATGAGATAAAAGTATCCTCAATGAAAGGGCTCTTGCCCCCCCCCCCCGTCGCTTGGCGTCTGTCCCTTATTACGGTATCGAAAATGACACTTTCCGTGCCTTACAACAATCTTTAAAGAGTCGGTAAATTTACACAGATCGATGGTGATAAAAATTTTGCTTTGAAAATTTCTGGGGGAGGGGAACTTCGCCTACGCTGCCTACGGCCATGAGGGCATTGTGGTTTCAATGATATTAGAAGAGTTTGAACGAAGCTATGGCAAGCAGGATGTTCTATAGGAAGTAACCCCGAAACTCCGAAGCAATATTTAAAACGGGTGCGCGCGCAGACGAAAACAGCGTTGAGACATTTAATTGTAGGCTATTGTTTTTCTTTAGTTTTGAATGCAGTATTTTTATTGCATAAACAAATTTCCTACTTTCCCCAGGTGCATGTTCTTTCCATACAGCAGGGTATGGGAACCTAGATCCTGCTCCATGGAGGCTCTCTTTGATGTTTCATTTTGTCGATGGTCTGAGACAAGGGCCCCTCAACTTTTTTATTAGTGTGAAAAATAAGATTACTGTCGATTTTGAGGGTCATAGACTATGCGATACTTGAAGAAGTCAATAAAATCTTTTGTGGGTAGTTTTGACATGGACATTGTCAAGGGCATCGGCAGTTACTTGACAAAGTGCCAGAAATGTAATTTTATTGGAGGCTGCATCTTGGGTAGTTGTGGCCGACGAAGCCTTTAGCCGCGATCGCCGAAGGCAGGGGACTGGGGTCCTTTCAGAAAAATCTTTCTTAAATTTGACGGCTTTTGCGGCCATTCTGGACTATTTCTAGAGAAAATCCTGCTTCCCCCAGGTGTAATTTGAAATGATAATGAAATAGTTTTCATATGATGATCGCAAATTTAAGTCAGTAACCGTCAGTCAATTTGCTGAGGATGGTGGTAGTTGGTGAGAAAAGTGAACAGCGAGAGGTGTAGCGAGGGTTTTGGAAATGGTAATTTAGTCAAGCTATCCTACAGGAAGTAATCACGAGGCAATTCCACCAAAGTTTTCCTACGCGCAGCAGTACGGCAGTACTAATGAGACATCGATTTATGTAAGGCTCATGCGAAGCACGCCCATTTTTCTTTTTTTTTTTTTTTTTTTGAGAGGTGCGGTTCCCTAAACATGGGTAGAGTTTGGGACTTTGTTTGCAAGGACCATAGTGTATTTTATGACGTACATTAGTACTTTCAGTACCGGTAACCCTTATTTCAGAGCTTCAAACCACAATAGTGTGGCGGGTAGGAGGAAAGAAATTTTACGGTGTCAGACAAATTTTCAGCTGTATTAGTCAGCTTTCTCTGGAGGTGCGCGCGAAGCGTTCGCAGAAAAATTTTCCTGGCAGTTTTATAGTTTTTAATATTAATATTTTCCTTCATTAAACATTGCAAAATTTAATCATATTAGGCTCTTATAATTTCTCTGGTCTCGCTTACCTTCACTCATTTCATTTATTATTTTAATTTTTTCCAGCTCTGGAAAAAAAGTGGGGGGGGGGGGGCAAGTGCCCCCGCTTGCCCAATACCATAACCCCTCGACGAGCTTATGACTTGCGTTGGTAACAAGTCATTTTTGGCAAATTCAAGAACCTGAGTCAAGTCACAAGTCAGTTTTCACAAGTCAAAGTCAAGTGGCATATCTCTGCTAATATTTGCAAGTCAAGTCACACTCACAAAAATAACGACTCGAGTCCAAGTCGCATAACTTGAATCTACAACTCAACACATGTGAACTCCAAGGTGATAAGATCAAATTAACATCAGAAAGTGCTTATGCACTTGATAAAAGCTACTTAGGCACTTTAACACGATCATCTTTTTATCGATCATTTTAGGAAATTTTCCCTGCGGACGACTTTGTTGAACTGACGGGACGACCTTTGAGGTGGTGCGACTTAATTGTCAAGGAGCTGTGCACCTTGCCAGGACTCGGCGAATTTGTAACGGGGTGGCTTTGACAGTGGGGACTTTGTTCGCCGAAGGGCAACTTTGTCAGGGGGCAATTTTATAGGGGGCTACTTTGCTAGGGGCGACTTTGCTAGGGGCGACTTGACTGGCAACTTCACGACACATTGGATCGAAATTGAAAAACGACTGTTATATCGTAGCGAAACCTTGTGATGTTGACAACAAGGCTCAAGTAAGCTTTATCAGTAATGCTTTATCAGGCCCGTATGAAGGGGGTTCAGAGGGTTCGGACGAAACCCCCACGCAAGATCTGAAGATCCCCAAAGAGGAGTCAATAAATGTTGTTGCGAAGCATACGAAACGCAAGCCAGAGCCTTTTAGGGAGATACCAAAAATCTCAACTGCCTCACTCCGCAACCTCCTTAAACTCATCCTAGAAAGGAATTGTTTTGAGTTTAATGGAAAATTTTATCTAAAAAAATCGGTTGTGCAAATGGGCAGTCAAGGCCTCGCCAGAAATATGCGATATTTTCATTTTATAAACTTGGGAAAAAGGCATCATACCGACTGATCCGAGAATCATTCTTTGGGGTTTCGTTATCGGGGTTTGACATTTTGCTGCTCTACAAAGGCAGCCTTGCGGAGCTCACCTCACTAGTGGAAACTTTGAATAAAAATTCACGAGATGATTAAATTCACGAGGGAAAAGGTTTCCAAGAATGGGTCACATATTAGACCTCACAATCTTAAAAGGCAAGAACTTTGAATCCCACGGGCGGCTGGACACCAAAGTCTATACAAAGCCTACCAGAAACCTATCAATATCTGACAGGACCTCTGCCCACCCCTCGAAACCCTTTTAAAAGGCTTTATCAAAGGAGAAGTTTTGAGATATGTGGGGACTGTCAAACAAGAGAACGATTTCGTATCAAAGGAGGGACGCTTTCAAAGAAAAACTGATTTCACGTAACTAAAACGGGCCAAGAATTTGATCACGCATTAAGGCATTAATTTACAAAGAACGATCAAATCTACTCTTGCCTAAACCACGTGAAACAAATACCACTAGTCTTCAAAATAACCTATACACCCATTTGAGAACCAAAGAGCTAAAGAAAACCTGCAAAGACCGGGCACTTAAATGGGAGATCCGAACTTGTGGTCAAACTTTCCGAAAACACCGGGTCCTAGCCTATGAGAGGGCCCCCAAACCCTAAAAGATTACCTAGTTAATTCTAGGTTAAAAATGACGGTGAATTGGAGACAACTCGCGAGGAAGAAGAAGGACTGCTACCTCGATGGCTCTTATCGAGGCGCTCTAAAAGGGGCAATTTTTCTATTTTTTGAATAAGCCCAAGGACAAACAAAAAAAGTCCGACTACTGATGAAGCTCAACATCAAAAACCCAAGAGCAGAAACATGTCTTAGTTTAGGTTTTTAGAAACCTAAAGAGCGTACTACAAAGTATCTGCGGTCTTTAATCCCCCCAACAGCAAAAAAAGGCAATTTGTCTAATTATAGACACAAAGTCCGTTAAAACGCTTAAAATTAAAAACTTTTGAAAAAGGGACTGCCTACGTAGTATCCGATAATGCTACGCCTACCATTTTAATTAAATTTTTTTTAATTTAATTCATTAGAGCCGAGTCATGCTGTCATCTCTCAGTCTGAGCTAACCTTTCAAAGAGAAGGTCCTTCAGTAACTCCCCAAAGGAGTTTCCATCTCCAAACAGCTCTCTTAAAAGAGGTATAATTATCAACACATAACTTGCTTAGAAGTCCTCTGCAATTATCCTGTTCAACTTGCTAAAAGCATCATCCTCCGTAGGAGGCTCTTCTTAAAGATGGAAAACAGGAGGGGTAAATCAAAATTCACTCTTCCACTAAAAGAGGAAATTTTCCCGAACCCTAAAAAAGGGAGAAACTTCGTGCAAGGTCTCAAAAATTTCAAAGGAAATGTACTGCCATAAAAGGCCAAATGAAAAATGCCCAGATTAGCCGGAAGGCGGAACAAACCGAGCACCTCATCAGAAACTTCTCCGATAGACCTCTGTCGGACATAGAGAAAATAGTTCTTGGTAGGGGCTTAAAGTTCATAGCTACCCCTACCAAACCAACCAGAAATCAATCCTTAGAGCCCTAAAAGGAACTAATTAGAACAATGAGGATACGATATACTCTGCACGGGAAACACTTAAAAAGGTATCCAAGTTCCGTTTGAAATCCAACTGGTTTTTCCTGCCATAACTTACAGCAAAACCTGGAAGATTATCTCGAAGCCAAAAAAGTGGAACTGGCTAAAACGCCTACACACAATGTATCAGGCAATACCTCTAAGGCAGAAAAAATGCCTTACAGTCCCTCAAAAGCGACTGTTTCGTGGTCCTAAAGCCCTTTGACAAGGGAAGAGGTATTGCCGTGATAAACCGCTCCGATTATATAAACGAAATCAACCGACAGTTGAATTCGGTGCATTACGATAATTTAGACCAGGACCTGACAGAAGAAACTATAAAGTAAGTTGTGGTCCAGCTTACAAATATGTGCCTCAAGAAGGAAGTTGACGAAACCACTTTCAATTATTTGAACCCGAATAATCACCAAATTCGGACACACCGGTCATCTACGTCCTACCCAAGGTACACAAGACACCCCTGATAAACACGAAATTTATCGGTAGGCCAATAATAAGCGGCAATGGATCACCGACCGAACAAATCTCAGAATTTGTAGATTATTTTTTGCTTCCAATCGTGAAACGACAAGAGACTTATGTGAAAGACACAAATCACATCATCAATCTTCTGGAAGCTACTCAGCTACCCGAAAACGTACTTCTAGCAACACTAGACGTGGGTTTTCTATGTATACTAATACTCCCAAGAGGATCAAAAATGTTGTCTGCGAAGCATACGAGAACGCAAGCCAGAGCCTATACGAGATACCAAAAATCTCAACTGCCTCACTCCGCAACCTCCTTAAACTCATCCTAGAAAGGAATTGTTTTGAGTTTAATGGAAAATTTTATCTACAAAAAATCGGTTGTGCAATGGGCAGTCAAGCCTCGCCAGAAATATGCGATATTTTCATGTATAAACTTGAAAAAGGCATCATACCGACTGATCCGAGAATCATTCGTTGGTTTCGTTATCGAGATGACATTTTGCTGCTGCTCTACAAAGGCAGCCTTGCGGAGCTCACCTCACTAGTGGAAATTTTGAATAAAATTCACGAGACGATTAAATTCACGATGGAAGCGTCTCAAGAATCGGTCACATATCTAGACCTCACAATCTTCAAAGGCAAGAACTTTGAATCCCACGGGCGGCTGGACACCAAAGTCTATACAAAGCCTACAGAAACCTATCAATATCTTGACAGGACCTCTGCCCACCCACTCGCAACCTTTAAAGGCTTTATCAAAGGAGAAGTTTTGAGATATGTGAGACTGTCAAACAATGAGAACGATTTCGTATATAAGAGGACGCTTTCAAAGAAAAACTGATTTCCCGTAACTACACGGCCAAGAATTTGATTTACGCCGGGATTAAAGCGTCCCTTCCTTAGATACGAAAATCGTTTCTCATTGTTTGACAGTCTCACATATCTCAAAAATGCTTCTCCTTTGATAAAGCCTTTAAAGGTTTTTGCGATTGGGTGGGCAGAGGTCCTTGTCAAGATATTGATACGGTTTCTGTAGGCTTTGTATACCCGGACTTTTGGTTGTCCAGCCCGCCCGGTGGGGATTCAAAGTTCTTGCTTTGAAGATTGTGAGGGGTCTAGATATGTGACCGATCTCTTGAGAACGCTTCCATCTTCGAATTTAATCGTCTCGTGAATTTTATTCAAAAAATTTCCACTAGTGAAGGTGAGCTTCCCGCTAAGGCTGCCTCTTGCTAGAAGTAGAGCAGCAAAATGTCACATTCTCGATAACCGAAACACCAATACGAAATGATTTCCGGATCAGTCGGTATGATGCCTTTTTTCAAGGTTTATACATGAAAAATAATAGCATTATTTTCTGGCGAGGCTTCCGACTGGCCCATTTTTAGTGCACAACCGATTGTTTTTTTGTTTTGTTTATAGATTTATTTTTTTTTTTTTTTTTTTTTTTTATTTTTTTTTTTAATTTCCATATAGTAAACTCAAACAAACAATTCCTTTCTAAGGATGTAGTTTAAGAGAGGTTGCGGATTGAGTGATGGCAGGTGAGATTTTTGGTATCTCGTATAGGGCTCTGGCTGTGCGTTCTCGTATGCTTCGCAGACAACATTTTATTGACCTCCTTCTTTGGGGAGTATTAGTATATATAGAAAACCAACGTCGTCTCTAGTGTTGCTAGAAGTACGTTTCGGGGTAAAAAAGCTTGGAGTAGCTTCCAGGAAAAGCATTGATGATGTGATTTGTGTCATTCACATAAGTCTCCTTGGTCTCGTTCACTATTTTTTTTGATTTATGCAAAAAATAATCTACAAAGTTCTGGAGATTGTGTTCGGTCGGTGTCCATTGCCGCTTATTTATGGGCCCTCTACCATATAATTTCGTTGTTTAATCGGGGGGTGGTCTTGTGGCACCTTGGGGCAGGACCGTAGATTTAACCGGTGTGTCCGAAAATTTGGTGATTATTCGGGTTACAAATATTTGAAGGTTGGTTTCATCCATTTCCCTTCTTGAGCCCCAATATTTGTGAGCTGGGCCACAAACTTCAACTTTTTAGTTTCTTCTGTGAGATCCTGGTCTAAATTATCGTAGTGCACCGTGCACCGAATTTCAACTGTCGGTTGATTTCGTTTTATGTAGTCGCGAGCGGTTTATCATGGCAATACCTCTTCCCTTGGTCAAAGGGTTTTAGGAACCACAGAACAGTCCGTTTTTGAGGGACTGTAAGGCAATTTTTTACTGCCTTCGAGATATTGCTAGATACATTGTGTCCATGGGCATTTTTAGCCCAGTTCCACTTTGTGGCCTTCGAGTACAAATCTTCCAGGGTTTTTGCTGTAAGTTATGGCAGGAAACCAGTTGGATTTCAAACGGAACTTGGATACCTTTTTTAAGGTTTCCCGTGCAGAGTATATCGTATCCTCATTGTTCTGAATTAGTCCCTTTTAGGGCTCTAAGGATTGATATTCTGGTTGGTTTGGTAGGGGTAGCTATGAACTTTAAGACCCCTACCAAGAGCTTATTTTCTCTATGTCCGATAGAGGTCTATCGGAGAGGTTTTTGATGAAGTGCTCCGGTTTGTTCCGCCTTCCGGCTCTAATCTGGGCATTTTTCATTTGTGGCCTTTTATCGGCAGCAGTACATTTCCTTTGAAATTTTTGAGACCTTGCACGAAGTTTCTCCCTTTTTAGGGTTCGGGAAAATTTCCTCTTTTTAGTGGAAGAGTGAATTTTTGATTTAGCCTCCTGTTTTTCCATCTTTAAGAAGAGCCTCCTACGGAGGATGATGCTTTTAGCAAGTTGAACAGGATAATTGCAGAGACTTCTAAGCAAGTTATGTGTTGACTAATTATACCTCTTTTAAGAGAGCTGTTTGGAGAGTGGTACTCTTTGGGAGTTACTGAGAGACCTTCTCTTTGAAAGGTTAGCTCAGAACTGAGAGATGACAGCATGACTCGGCTCTAATGAATTAATTAAAAATTAATTAAAATAGGTAGGCGGTAGCATTATCTGATACTACGTAGGCAGTCCCTTGTTTCAAAAGTTTTTAATTTTAAGCGTTCTTAACGGACTTTGTGTCTTATAATTAGACAAATTGCATCTTTGTGCTGTTGGGTGGGATTAAAGACCGCAGATACTTTGTAGTACTGCTCTGTTAGGTTTCTAAAACCTTAAACTAGACATGTTTCTGCTCTTGGTTTTAGATGTTGAGCTTCATCAGTAGTCGGACTTTTTAGTTTGTCCTGGTCTTAATTCAAAAACTAGAAAAAATTGCTCTTTTAGAGCGCCTCGATAAGAGCATCGAGGTAGCAGTCTTCTTCTTCCTCGCGAGTTGTCTCCAATTCACCGTCATTTTTAAGCCTAGAATTAACTAGGTAATCTTTTAGGTTGGGCGCCCTCTCATAGGCTAGGACCGGTGGTTTCGGAAAGATTTGACACAAGTTCGGATCTCCCGATATTAAGTGCCAGTGTCTTAGCAGGTTTTCTTTTAGCTCTTTGGTTCTCAAATGGGGTGTATAGGTTATTTTGAAGACTAGTGGTATTTGATTTTCACGTGGTTTAGGCAAGAGTAGATTTGATCGTTCTTTGTAATTAATGCCTTTAATGGCGTGATCAAATTCTTGGCCCGTGTAGTTACGTGAAATCAGTTTTTCTTTGAAAGCGTCCCTCTTAGATACGAAATCGTTCTCATTGTTTGACAGTCTCACATATCTCAAAACTTCTCCTTTGATAAAGCCTTTTAAAGGTTGCGAGTGGGTGGGCACAGAGGTCCTGTTCAAGATATTGATAGGTTTCTGTAGGCTTTGTATAGACTTTGGTGTCCAGCCGCCCGTGGGATTCAAAGTTCTTGCCTTTGAAGATTGTGAGGTCTAGATATGTGACCGATTCTGAGACGCTTCCATCGTGAATTTAATCATCTCGTGAATTTTATTCAAAGTTTCCACTAGTGAGGTGAGCTCCGCAAGGCTGCCTTTGTAGCAGCAAAATGTCATCTCGATAACGAAACCAACGAATGATTCTCGGATCAGTCGGTATGATGCCTTTTTCAAGTTTATACATGAAAATATCGCATATTTCTGGCGAGGCTTGACTGCCCATTGCACAACCGATTTTTTGTAGATAAAATTTTCCATTAAACTCAAAACAATTCCTTTCTAGGATGAGTTTAAGGAGGTTGCGGAGTGAGGCAGTTGAGATTTTTGGTATCTCGTATAGGCTCTGGCTTGCGTTCTCGTATGCTTCGCAGACAACATTTATTGACTCCTCTTGGGGAGTATTAGTATACATAGAAACCACGTCTAGTGTTGCTAGAAGTACGTTTTCGGGTAGCTGAGTAGCTTCCAGAAGATTGATGATGTGATTTGTGTCTTTCACATAAGTCTCTTGTCGTTTCACGATTGGAAGCAAAAAATAATCTACAAATTCTGAGATTTGTTCGGTCGGTGATCCATTGCCGCTTATTATTGGCCTACCGATAAATTTCGTGTTTATCGGGGGTGTCTTGTGCACCTTGGGCAGGACGTAGATAACCGGTGTCCGAATTTGGTGATTATTCGGGTTCAAATATTTGAAGGTGGTTTCATCCATTTCCTTCTTGAGCCACATATTTGTGAGCTGGGCCACAACTAACTTTTTAGTTTCTTCTGTGAGATCCTGGTCTAAATTATCGTAGTGCACCGAATTCAACTGTCGGTTGATTTCGTTTATGTAGTCGGAGCGGTTTATCATGGCAATACCTCTTCCCTTGTCAAAGGGTTTTAGGACCACAGAACAGTCGTTTTTGAGGGACTGTAAGGCAATTTTTTCTGCCTTCGAGATATTGCTAGATACATTGTGTATGGGCATTTTAGCCAGTTCCACTTTTGTGGCTTCGAGATAATCTTCCAGGTTTTTGCTGTAAGTTATGGCAGGAAACCAGTTGGATTTCAAACGGAACTTGGATACCTTTTTTAAGTGTTTCCCGTGCAGAGTATATCGTATCCTCATTGTTCTAATTAGTCCTTTTAGGGCTCTAAGGATTGATATTCTGGTTGGTTTGGTAGGGGTAGCTATGAACTTTAAGCCCCTACCAAGAGCTATTTTCTCTATGTCCGATAGAGGTCTATCGGAGAGGTTTTTGATGAAGTGCTCGGTTTGTTCCGCCTTCCGGCTAATCTGGGCATTTTTCATTTGGCCTTTTATGGCAGTACATTTCCTTTGAAATTTTTGAGACCTTGCACGAAGTTTCTCCCTTTTTAGGGTTCGGGAAAATTTCCTCTTTTTAGTGGAAGAGTGAATTTTTGATTTAGCCTCCTGTTTTTCCATCTTTAAGAAGAGCCTCCTACGGAGGATGATGCTTTTAGCAAGTTGAACAGGATAATTGCAGAGACTTCTAAGCAAGTTATGTGTTGACTAATTATACCTCTTTAAAGAGAGCTGTTTGGAGAGTGGTACTCTTTGGGAGTTACTGAGAGACCTTCTCTTTGAAAGGTTAGCTCAGAACTGATCGGCAAGCACGCCCTCAATGAAAAAAGAAAGCTGGGCCTAGCAGAAAGGGAAGCGAGAGAAAACATCGCCCGCTATCCAGACGGGTCAGAGGGCAACCGGTTGTTAACCAAGCTGTTGACGTCTACCACCACAAAGGAGGGCTCGGGGAGACGGAAGGGACGACGCCACCCCTACAAAAAATAGGGGCCGCTGCCTAAAAGGCACCATCAAAACGGCTCTTTTAAGGGCCACCAAATTGTTCAGAAAGAGCGGCTTACTTCCTCCTTCAAACATGCTAAAGTGTCATCTTATATCTTATTTTAATTTTAAGATGGTAAGACAGGTTCTACACCTACCCCGACCCCTCGACTCACACTTGGTTGCTCCCTCATTATTTTCTAATAGAATTCCCCCTCTCTCTCTCTCGCCAAACCATAGGTTTAATTTAAGGTATTGCTCGCCCTTAAAGGGCCCTACTGTACGTGCTCCAAGAAGCCTTGTTACGTACAGCTTAACGGCTATCAAGTTTTTCAAGAAAAACCCAAGCCTTTCCGACATCCACACAACGGAGTAATACTCTGCTAGCACTACAAGGTATCATCCGCCCCATCCCAGCTAAAGGGACTTCTGACCACACATCAGAAACCTTTATTCACCGAATGATACCCTTCATTAAAAATGAACCTCAAAAGCAATTCGCGGAAGTGTTTACTTAGAACAGGGGCGCAAAGCCCACAAGTTACGAGCAATGTGTCAAGGTTTCACACGTAAAGTCAAAACTTACTGCCCGTATAGCAATAGCGCCACCTATCGGCCGCCTTACGACGTTATACCTTGACACCTTCCCTAACAGGGTTCTAACCTGAGACACAAGTAAACCCTGCTCTATTACTCAACCTCAAAAGGTTCCACACTGCTTCTAACTTCTCATTTCGTGTGCTGGATCTTCAAGGCTTCCTCGAAAGTATATCTCGATCATATACAATCGAGAATTAAGGGTACTCTTACCATTGAAAGATGAGGGCTCTCAGAAGTCTCCCTGTTAGATTTCTTTCATAAAAACCTAACTTAGCAATACAACAAAAAGGTATTGCGGGTCTTTTCTTATTTTAACAGTACAAAGATACTTGGCCTTTGTTCCCTCTGGCCACCGGCTTATAACCCAGATTTCATTTCCTTTCTTGCCTATAACAAGGGTTTGCGAAACACTTTAGCGGGAAGTTGGCACTATCTCATTTTCATACAACGGGAAAGGTCAGTGCCTCCTCGCTTAAGCCGTACACTGCTGCACTAAAAACGTACGCTAGTTTTGCTACCCCAAATTTAAAATCCCTTGTTCACTAATTTCCGACTAGGCCTCAAAACATAGCTCCCGCCATGTGTAGCACTGCTCCTTCTTGATTGGTCACCTCCCTCCAACCTGGAAATTCAAAATTGGAGCTACGTGTAAACACACACCGGATGCACCCGTGCCTTTCTCTGATTGGCTCACACGGGAACTTGTTGCCACTCTGGCCACAAAGGCCTTATTAGAGCCGAGTCATGCTGTCATCTCTCAGTTCTGAGCTAACCTTTCAAAGAGAAGGTCTCTCAGTAACTCCCAAAGAGTACCACTCTCCAAACAGCTCTCTTAAAAGAGGTATAATTAGTCAACACATAACTTGCTTAGAAGTCTCTGCAATTATCCTGTTCAACTTGCTAAAAGCATCATCCTCCGTAGGAGGCTCTTCTTAAAGATGGAAAAACAGGAGGCTAAATCAAAAATTCGCTCTTCCACTAAAAGGAGGAAATTTTCCCGAACCCTAAAAAGGGAGAAACTTCGTGCAAGGTCTCAAAAATTTCAAAGGAAATGTACTGCCATAAAAGGCCAAATGAAAAATGCCCAGATTAGCCGGAAGGCGGAACAAACCGAGCACTTCATCAAAAACCTCTCCGATAGACCTCTATCGGACATAGAGAAAATAGCTCTTGGTAGGGGCTTAAAGTTCATAGCTACCCCTACCAAACCAACCAGAATATCAATCCTTAGAGCCCTAAAAGGACTAATTAGAACAATGAGGATACGATATACTCTGCACGGGAAACACTTAAAAAAGGTATCCAAGTTCCGTTTGAAATCCAACTGGTTTCCTGCCATAACTTACAGCAAAAACCTGGAAGATTATCTCGAAGCCACAAAAGTGGAACTGGCTAAAATGCCCATACACAATGTATCTAGCAATATCTCGAAGGCAGAAAAAATTGCCTTACAGTCCCTCAAAAACGACTGTTCTGTGGTCCTAAAACCCTTTGACAAGGGAAGAGGTATTGCCATGATAAACCGCTCCGACTACATAAACGAAATCAACCGACAGTTGAATTCGGTGCACTACGATAATTTAGACCAGGATCTCACAGAAGAAACTAAAAAGTTAGTTGTGGCCCAGCTCACAAATATGTGGCTCAAGAGGGAAATTGATGAAACCACCTTCAAATATTTGAACCCGAATAATCACCAAATTCGGACACCGGTTATCTACGTCCTGCCCAAGGTGCACAAGACACCCCCGATAAACACGAAATTTATCGGTAGGCCAATAATAAGCGGCAATGGATCACCGACCGAACAAATCTCAGAATTTGTAGATTATTTTTTGCTTCCAATCGTGAAACGACAAGAGACTTATGTGAAAGACACAAATCACATCATCAATCTTCTGGAAGCTACTCAGCTACCCGAAAACGTACTTCTAGCAACACTAGACGTGGTTTCTATGTATACTAATACTCCCCAAGAGGAGTCAATAAATGTTGTCTGCGAAGCATACGAGAACGCAAGCCAGAGCCTATACGAGATACCAAAAATCTCAACTGCCTCACTCCGCAACCTCCTTAAACTCATCCTAGAAAGGAATTGTTTTGAGTTTAATGGAAAATTTTATCTACAAAAAATCGGTTGTGCAATGGGCAGTCAAGCCTCGCCAGAAATATGCGATATTTTCATGTATAAACTTGAAAAAGGCATCATACCGACTGATCCGAGAATCATTCGTTGGTTTCGTTATCGAGATGACATTTTGCTGCTCTACAAAGGCAGCCTTGCGGAGCTCACCTCACTAGTGGAAACTTTGAATAAAATTCACGAGATGATTAAATTCACGATGGAAGCGTCTCAAGAATCGGTCACATATCTAGACCTCACAATCTTCAAAGGCAAGAACTTTGAATCCCACGGGCGGCTGGACACCAAAGTCTATACAAAGCCTACAGAAACCTATCAATATCTTGACAGGACCTCTGCCCACCCACTCGCAACCTTTAAAGGCTTTATCAAAGGAGAAGTTTTGAGATATGTGAGACTGTCAAACAATGAGAACGATTTCGTATCTAAGAGGGACGCTTTCAAAGAAAAACTGATTTCACGTAACTACACGGGCCAAGAATTTGATCACGCCATTAAAGGCATTAATTACAAAGAACGATCAAATCTACTCTTGCCTAAACCACGTGAAAATCAAATACCACTAGTCTTCAAAATAACCTATACACCCCATTTGAGAACCAAAGAGCTAAAAGAAAACCTGCTAAGACACTGGCACTTAATATCGGGAGATCCGAACTTGTGTCAAATCTTTCCGAAACCACCGGTCCTAGCCTATGAGAGGGCGCCCAACCTAAAAGATTACCTAGTTAATTCTAGGCTTAAAAATGACGGTGAATTGGAGACAACTCGCGAGGAAGAAGAAGACTGCTACCTCGATGCTCTTATCGAGGCGCTCTAAAAGAGCAATTTTTTCTAGTTTTTGAATTAAGACCAGGACAAACTAAAAAGTCCGACTACTG
The DNA here is from genome assembly GCA_029531755.1 of Holothuria leucospilota. NCBI lineage: Eukaryota > Metazoa > Echinodermata > Holothuroidea > Aspidochirotida > Holothuriidae > Holothuria > Holothuria leucospilota. The sequence continues at coordinate 46,205,763 of CM055972.1, read as the reverse complement.
ATGAAGCTCAACATCTAAAACCAAGAGCAGAAACATGTCTAGTTTAAGGTTTTAGAAACCTAACAGAGCAGTACTACAAAGTATCTGCGGTCTTTAATCCCACCCAACAGCACAAAGATGCAATTTGTCTAATTATAAGACACAAAGTCCGTTAAGAACGCTTAAAATTAAAAACTTTTGAAACAAGGGACTGCCTACGTAGTATCAGATAATGCTACCGCCTACCTATTTTAATTGATTCATGTGCCTCTCTTTTCCTCGGAATTTGAGACGTAGGTTTGATTGCATTGTGAATTCCCTCGGGAATCTCTGATACATAACGGAAGGAAAATACCTGGATATTCCTTCATTAAAAATAAATTCATCGGCCTCTTTCCAATGCACTAAAAGTGTTTACCAAAAATTAAATCTAAGAAATCTATTCTAGATTTCTCCTCTTGCCACATGTGGCCTTGACAAACTGTTAGTACAGCTCTCCCCGTCCTTGATTGGCTTACTCGGTTACTTCTCAATCCGAACTGCCGTACCTCTCAGTGTGTGACCAAACACGTTCAAAACATACGGAGGTTTAGGATCACCGGGGATCCAAGCTTTACACAGTTTGCTACGTGAAAACGTAAAAATTGCCTTTTTCTTGCAAAAAAACCGCCAGCGCACTCACCCTGGTTTCTGATTGGCTATTTTGTCACTTCTTGATCCGAATTTCCGTACTTCTCAGTGTGGAGCATTCCACGTAGAAAATTGCGGCCCTTTCGGTTCACCGGGATTCCGAGTGCTCTTGCATTCTGTACATACATACTGTACAGATTTTTTTTAAAATAAATCTTGGTTACTTATTTAAGTCTCTCCTCACAGTGTTTCTTTCCCGCCTAAAAGGCTGGTTTCCTATACCACGGAGCCTTTAAAAAGGACAGTCTCTTGATAAGAGGGTTCATTCCGATATGGCTCTTCAAAGCAACCCGACGTCGGAACTTCCCCCTCTACCTGAGACCCCAGGAAAAAAACTTTTTTCCTCTGAAGAAGAGGACAACACTGTGATGGATATAGCATTCCTAGAGAGCCGGGAGAAAACACCCCCAAAGAAACCCAAGAAAGATGGCCACATCCACCTGCAAGAGGCTACCAACGCACAGGTCCGCCTCCACAGAGATGCCCTTTCCAAAAAAGGGCAAGCAGTCCAAGAACTGCAGCGGGAGCATAAAGCTCTCGAAAGGGCGATTGCCACATCCTCGGTGCCGAGACACCTCTCCTTGAGGCGACAGCCTCCAAGACTCCCAGGCTTCCTCTCCTACTCGGGGGAGTTCCAAACCTTGTGGAATGGAATCCTCTCCCGGGCGGAGGCGAAGCTTCTGGAAGCATGGAAGGACGAGATCGGCAAGCACGCCCTCAATGAAAAAAGAAAGCTGGGCCTAGCAGAAAGGGAAGCGAGAGAAAACATCGCCCGCTATCCAGACGGGTCAGAGGGCAACCGGTTGTTAACCAAGCTGTTGACGTCTACCACCACAAAGGAGGGCTCGGGGAGACGGAAGGGACGACGCCACCCCTACAAAAAATAGGGGCCGCTGCCTAAAAGGCACCATCAAAACGGCTCTTTTAAGGGCCACCAAATTGTTCAGAAAGAGCGGCTTACTTCCTCCTTCAAACATGCTAAAGTGTCATCTTATATCTTATTTTAATTTTAAGATGGTAAGACAGGTTCTACACCTACCCCGACCCCTCGACTCACACTTGGTTGCTCCCTCATTATTTTCTAATAGAATTCCCCCTCTCTCTCTCTCGCCAAACCATAGGTTTAATTTAAGGTATTGCTCGCCCTTAAAGGGCCCTACTGTACGTGCTCCAAGAAGCCTTGTTACGTACAGCTTAACGGCTATCAAGTTTTTCAAGAAAAACCCAAGCCTTTCCGACATCCACACAACGGAGTAATACTCTGCTAGCACTACAAGGTATCATCCGCCCCATCCCAGCTAAAGGGACTTCTGACCACACATCAGAAACCTTTATTCACCGAATGATACCCTTCATTAAAAATGAACCTCAAAAGCAATTCGCGGAAGTGTTTACTTAGAACAGGGGCGCAAAGCCCACAAGTTACGAGCAATGTGTCAAGGTTTCACACGTAAAGTCAAAACTTACTGCCCGTATAGCAATAGCGCCACCTATCGGCCGCCTTACGACGTTATACCTTGACACCTTCCCTAACAGGGTTCTAACCTGAGACACAAGTAAACCCTGCTCTATTACTCAACCTCAAAAGGTTCCACACTGCTTCTAACTTCTCATTTCGTGTGCTGGATCTTCAAGGCTTCCTCGAAAGTATATCTCGATCATATACAATCGAGAATTAAGGGTACTCTTACCATTGAAAGATGAGGGCTCTCAGAAGTCTCCCTGTTAGATTTCTTTCATAAAAACCTAACTTAGCAATACAACAAAAAGGTATTGCGGGTCTTTTCTTATTTTAACAGTACAAAGATACTTGGCCTTTGTTCCCTCTGGCCACCGGCTTATAACCCAGATTTCATTTCCTTTCCTGCCTATAACAAGGGTTTGCGAAACACTTTAGCGGGAAGTTGGCACTATCTCATTTTCATACAACGGGAAAGGTCAGTGCCTCCTCGCTTAAGCCGTACACTGCTGCACTAAAAACGTACGCTAGTTTTGCTACCCCAAATTTAAAATCCCTTGTTCACTAATTTCCGACTAGGCCTCAAAACATAGCTCCCGCCATGTGTAGCACTGCTCCTTCTTGATTGGTCACCTCCCTCCAACCTGGAAATTCAAAATTGGAGCTACGTGTAAACACACACCGGATGCACCCGTGCCTTTCTCTGATTGGCTCACACGGGAACTTGTTGCCACTCTGGCCACAAAGGCCTTATTAGAGCCGAGTCATGCTGTCATCTCTCAGTTCTGAGCTAACCTTTCAAAGAGAAGGTCTCTCAGTAACTCCCAAAGAGTACCACTCTCCAAACAGCTCTCTTAAAAGAGGTATAATTAGTCAACACATAACTTGCTTAGAAGTCTCTGCAATTATCCTGTTCAACTTGCTAAAAGCATCATCCTCCGTAGGAGGCTCTTCTTAAAGATGGAAAAACAGGAGGCTAAATCAAAAATTCGCTCTTCCACTAAAAGGAGGAAATTTTCCCGAACCCTAAAAAGGGAGAAACTTCGTGCAAGGTCTCAAAAATTTCAAAGGAAATGTACTGCCATAAAAGGCCAAATGAAAAATGCCCAGATTAGCCGGAAGGCGGAACAAACCGAGCACTTCATCAAAAACCTCTCCGATAGACCTCTATCGGACATAGAGAAAATAGCTCTTGGTAGGGGCTTAAAGTTCATAGCTACCCCTACCAAACCAACCAGAATATCAATCCTCAGAGCCCTAAAAGGACTAATTAGAACAATGAGCATACGATATACTCTGCACGGGAAACACGTGAAAAAGGTATCCAAGTTCCGTTTGAAATCCAACTGGTTTCCTGCCATAACTTACAGCAAAAACCTGGAAGATTATCTCGAAGCCACAAAAGTGGAACTGGCTAAAATGCCCATACACAATGTATCTAGCAATATCTCGAAGGCAGAAAAAATTGCCTTACAGTCCCTCAAAAACGACTGTTCTGTGGTCCTAAAACCCTTTGACAAGGGAAGAGGTATTGCCATGATAAACCGCTCCGACTACATAAACGAAATCAACCGACAGTTGAATTCGGTGCACTACGATAATTTAGACCAGGATCTCACAGAAGAAACTAAAAAGTTAGTTGTGGCCCAGCTCACAAATATGTGGCTCAAGAAGGAAATTGATGAAACCACCTTCAAATATTTGAACCCGAATAATCACCAAATTCGGACACCGGTTATCTACGTCCTGCCCAAGGTGCACAAGACACCCCCGATAAACACGAAATTTATCGGTAGGCCAATAATAAGCGGCAATGGATCACCGACCGAACAAATCTCAGAATTTGTAGATTATTTTTTGCTTCCAATCGTGAAACGACAAGAGACTTATGTGAAAGACACAAATCACATCATCAATCTTCTGGAAGCTACTCAGCTACCCGAAAACGTACTTCTAGCAACACTAGACGTGGTTTCTATGTATACTAATACTCCCCAAGAGGAGTCAATAAATGTTGTCTGCGAAGCATACGAGAACGCAAGCCAGAGCCTATACGAGATACCAAAAATCTCAACTGCCTCACTCCGCAACCTCCTTAAACTCATCCTAGAAAGGAATTGTTTTGAGTTTAATGGAAAATTTTATCTACAAAAAATCGGTTGTGCAATGGGCAGTCAAGCCTCGCCAGAAATATGCGATATTTTCATGTATAAACTTGAAAAAGGCATCATACCGACTGATCCGAGAATCATTCGTTGGTTTCGTTATCGAGATGACATTTTGCTGCTCTACAAAGGCAGCCTTGCGGAGCTCACCTCACTAGTGGAAACTTTGAATAAAATTCACGAGATGATTAAATTCACGATGGAAGCGTCTCAAGAATCGGTCACATATCTAGACCTCACAATCTTCAAAGGCAAGAACTTTGAATCCCACGGGCGGCTGGACACCAAAGTCTATACAAAGCCTACAGAAACCTATCAATATCTTGACAGGACCTCTGCCCACCCACTCGCAACCTTTAAAGGCTTTATCAAAGGAGAAGTTTTGAGATATGTGAGACTGTCAAACAATGAGAACGATTTCGTATCTAAGAGGGACGCTTTCAAAGAAAAACTGATTTCACGTAACTACACGGGCCAAGAATTTGATCACGCCATTAAAGGCATTAATTACAAAGAACGATCAAATCTACTCTTGCCTAAACCACGTGAAAATCAAATACCACTAGTCTTCAAAATAACCTATACACCCCATTTGAGAACCAAAGAGCTAAAAGAAAACCTGCTAAGACACTGGCACTTAATATCGGATGATCCGAACTTGTGTCAAATCTTTCCGAAACCACCGGTCCTAGCCTATGAGAGGGCGCCCAACCTAAAAGATTACCTAGTTAATTCTAGGCTTAAAAATGACGGTGAATTGGAGACAACTCGCGAGGAAGAAGAAGACTGCTACCTCGATGCTCTTATCGAGGCGCTCTAAAAGAGCAATTTTTTCTAGTTTTTGAATTAAGACCAGGACAAACTAAAAAGTCCGACTACTGATGAAGCTCAACATCTAAAACCAAGAGCAGAAACATGTCTAGTTTAAGGTTTTAGAAACCTAACAGAGCAGTACTACAAAGTATCTGCGGTCTTTAATCCCACCCAACAGCACAAAGATGCAATTTGTCTAATTATAAGACACAAAGTCCGTTAAGAACGCTTAAAATTAAAAACTTTTGAAACAAGGGACTGCCTACGTAGTATCAGATAATGCTACCGCCTACCTATTTTAATTGATTCATGTGCCTCTCTTTTCCTCGGAATTTGAGACGTAGGTTTGATTGCATTGTGAATTCCCTCGGGAATCTCTGATACATAACGGAAGGAAAATACCTGGATATTCCTTCATTAAAAATAAATTCATCAGCCTCTTTCCAATGCACTAAAAGTGTTTACCAAAAATTAAATCTAAGAAATCTATTCTAGATTTCTCCTCTTGCCACATGTGGCCTTGACAAGCTGTTAGTACAGCTCTCCCCGTCCTTGATTGGCTTACTCGGTTACTTCTCAATCCGAACTGCCGTACCTCTCAGTGTGTGACCAAACACGTTCAAAACATACGGAGGTTTAGGATCACCGGGGATCCAAGCTTTACACAGTTTGCTACGTGAAAACGTAAAAATTGCCTTTTTCTTGCAAAAAAACCGCCAGCGCACTCACCCTGGTTTCTGATTGGCTATTTTGTCACTTCTCGATCCGAATTTCCGTACTTCTCAGTGTGGAGCATTCCACGTAGAAAATTGCGGCCCTTTCGGTTCACCGGGATTCCGAGTGCTCTTGCATTCTGTACATACATACTGTACAGATTTTTTTTAAAATAAATCTTGGTTACTTATTTAAGTCTCTCCTCACAGTGTTTCTTTCCCGCCTAAAAGGCTGGTTTCCTATACCACGGAGCCTTTAAAAAGGACAGTCTCTTGATAAGAGGGTTCATTCCGATATGGCTCTTCAAAGCAACCCGACGTCGGAACTTCCCCCTCTACCTGAGACCTCAGGAAAAAACTTTTTTCCTCTGAAGAAGAGGACAACACTGTGATGGATATAGCATTCCTAGAGAGCCGGGAGAAAACACCCCCAAAGAAACCCAAGAAAGATGGCCACATCCACCTGCAAGAGGCTACCAACGCACAGGTCCGCCTCCACAGAGATGCCCTTTCCAAAAAAGGGCAAGCAGTCCAAGAACTGCAGCGGGAGCATAAAGCTCTCGAAAGGGCGATTGCCACATCCTCGGTGCCGAGACACCTCTCCTTGAGGCGACAGCCTCCAAGACTCCCAGGCTTCCTCTCCTACACGGGGGAGTTCCAAACCTTGTGGAATGGAATCCTCTCCCGGGCGGAGGCGAAGCTTCTGGAAGCATGGAAGGACGAGATCGGCAAGCACGCCCTCAATGAAAAAAGAAAGCTGGGCCTAGCAGAAAGGGAAGCGAGAGAAAACATCGCCCGCTATCCAGACGGGTCAGAGGGCAACCGGCTGTTAACCAAGCTGTTGACGTCTACCACCACAAAGGAGGGCTCGAGGAGACGGAAGGGACGACGCCACCCCTACAAAAAATAGGGGCCGCTGCCTAAAAGGCACCATCAAAACGGCTCTTTTAAGGGTCACCAAATTGTTCAGAAAGAGCGGCTTACTTCCTCCTTCAAACATGCTAAAGTGTCATCTTATATCTTATTTTAATTTTAAGATGGTAAGACAGGTTCTACACCTACCCCGACCCCTCGACTCACACTTGGTTGCTCCCTCATTATTTTCTAATAGAATTCCCCCTCTCTCTCGCCAAACCATAGGTTTAATTTAAGGTATTGCTCGCCCTTAAAGGGCCCTACTGTACGTGCTCCAAGAAGCCTTGTTACGTACAGCTTAACGGCTATCAAGTTTTTCAAGAAAAACCCAAGCCTTTCCGACATCCACACAACGGAGTAATACTCTGCTAGCACTACAAGGTATCATCCGCCCCATCCCAGCTAAAGGGACTTCTGACCACACATCAGAAACCTTTATTTACCGAATGATACCCTTCATTAAAAATGAACCTCAAAAGCAATTCGCGGAAGTGTTTACTTAGAACAGGGGCGCAAAGCCCACAAGTTACGAGCAATGTGTCAAGGTTTCACACGTAAAGTCAAAACTTACTGCCCGTATAGCAATAGCGCCACCTATCGGCCGCCTTACGACGTTATACCTTGACACCTTCCCTAACAGGGTTCTAACCTGAGACACAAGTAAACCCTGCTCTATTACTCAACCTCAAAAGGTTCCACACTGCTTCTAACTTCTCATTTCGTGTGCTGGATCTTCAAGGCTTCCTCGAAAGTATATCTCGATCATATACAATCGAGAATTAAGGGTACTCTTACCATTGAAAGATGAGGGCTCTCAGAAGTCTCCCTGTTAGATTTCTTTCATAAAAACCTAACTTAGCAATACAACAAAAAGGTATTGCGGGTCTTTTCTTATTTTAACAGTACAAAGATACTTGGCCTTTGTTCCCTCTGGCCACCGGCTTATAACCCAGATTTCATTTCCTTTCCTGCCTATAACAAGGGTTTGCGAAACACTTTAGCGGGAAGTTGGCACTATCTCATTTTCATACAACGGGAAAGGTCAGTGCCTCCTCGCTTAAGCCGTACACTGCTGCACTAAAAACGTACGCCAGTTTTGCTACCCCAAATTTAAAATCCCTTGTTCACTAATTTCCGACTAGGCCTCAAAACATAGCTCCCGCCATGTGTAGCACTGCTCCTTCTTGATTGGTCACCTCCCTCCAACCTGGAAATTCAAAATTGGAGCTACGTGTAAACACACACCGGATGCACCCGTGCCTTTCTCTGATTGGCTCACACGGGAACTTGTTGCCACTCTGGCCACAAAGGCCTTATTAGAGCCGAGTCATGCTGTCATCTCTCAGTTCTGAGCTAACCTTTCAAAGAGAAGGTCTCTCAGTAACTCCCAAAGAGTACCACTCTCCAAACAGCTCTCTTAAAAGAGGTATAATTAGTCAACACATAACTTGCTTAGAAGTCTCTGCAATTATCCTGTTCAACTTGCTAAAAGCATCATCCTCCGTAGGAGGCTCTTCTTAAAGATGGAAAAACAGGAGGCTAAATCAAAAATTCGCTCTTCCACTAAAAGGAGGAAATTTTCCCGAACCCTAAAAAGAGAGAAACTTCGTGCAAGGTCTCAAAAATTTCAAAGGAAATGTACTGCCATAAAAGGCCAAATGAAAAATGCCCAGATTAGCCGGAAGGCGGAACAAACCGAGCACTTCATCAAAAACCTCTCCGATAGACCTCTATCGGACATAGAGAAAATAGCTCTTGGTAGGGGCTTAAAGTTCATAGCTACCCCTGCCAAACCAACCAGAATATCAATCCTTAGAGCCCTAAAAGGACTAATTAGAACAATGAGGATACGATATACTCTGCACGGGAAACACTTAAAAAAGGTATCCAAGTTCCGTTTGAAATCCAACTGGTTTCCTGCCATAACTTACAGCAAAAACCTGGAAGATTATCTCGAAGCCACAAAAGTGGAACTGGCTAAAATGCCCATACACAATGTATCTAGCAATATCTCGAAGGCAGAAAAAATTGCCTTACAGTCCCTCAAAAACGACTGTTCTGTGGTCCTAAAACCCTTTGACAAGGGAAGAGGTATTGCCATGATAAACCGCTCCGACTACATAAACGAAATCAACCGACAGTTGAATTCGGTGCACTACGATAATTTAGACCAGGATCTCACAGAAGAAACTAAAAAGTTAGTTGTGGCCCAGCTCACAAATATGTGGCTCAAGAAGGAAATTGATGAAACCACCTTCAAATATTTGAACCCGAATAATCACCAAATTCGGACACCGGTTATCTACGTCCTGCCCAAGGTGCACAAGACACCCCCGATAAACACGAAATTTATCGGTAGGCCAATAATAAGCGGCAATGGATCACCGACCGAACAAATCTCAGAATTTGTAGATTATTTTTTGCTTCCAATCGTGAAACGACAAGAGACTTATGTGAAAGACACAAATCACATCATCAATCTTCTGGAAGCTACTCAGCTACCCGAAAACGTACTTCTAGCAACACTAGACGTGGTTTCTATGTATACTAATACTCCCCAAGAGGAGTCAATAAATGTTGTCTGCGAAGCATACGAGAACGCAAGCCAGAGCCTATACGAGATACCAAAAATCTCAACTGCCTCACTCCGCAACCTCCTTAAACTCATCCTAGAAAGGAATTGTTTTGAGTTTAATGGAAAATTTTATCTACAAAAAATCGGTTGTGCAATGGGCAGTCAAGCCTCGCCAGAAATATGCGATATTTTCATGTATAAACTTGAAAAAGGCATCATACCGACTGATCCGAGAATCATTCGTTGGTTTCGTTATCGAGATGACATTTTGCTGCTCTACAAAGGCAGCCTTGCGGAGCTCACCTCACTAGTGGAAATTTTGAATAAAATTCACGAGACGATTAAATTCACGATGGAAGCGTCTCAAGAATCGGTCACATATCTAGACCTCACAATCTTCAAAGGCAAGAACTTTGAATCCCACGGGCGGCTGGACATCAAAGTCTATACAAAGCCTACAGAAACCTATCAATATCTTGACAGGACCTCTGCCCACCCACTCGCAACCTTTAAAGGCTTTATCAAAGGAGAAGTTTTGAGATATGTGAGACTGTCAAACAATGAGAACGATTTCGTATCTAAGAGGGACGCTTTCAAAGAAAAACTGATTTCACGTAACTACACGGGCCAAGAATTTGATCACGCCATTAAAGGCATTAATTACAAAGAACGATCAAATCTACTCTTGCCTAAACCACGTGAAAATCAAATACCACTAGTCTTCAAAATAACCTATACACCCCATTTGAGAACCAAAGAGCTAAAAGAAAACCTGCTAAGACACTGGCACTTAATATCGGATGATCCGAACTTGTGTCAAATCTTTCCGAAACCACCGGTCCTAGCCTATGAGAGGGCGCCCAACCTAAAAGATTACCTAGTTAATTCTAGGCTTAAAAATGACGGTGAATTGGAGACAACTCGCGAGGAAGAAGAAGACTGCTACCTCGATGCTCTTATCGAGGCGCTCTAAAAGAGCAATTTTTTCTAGTTTTTGAATTAAGACCAGGACAAACTAAAAAGTCCGACTACTGATGAAGCTCAACATCTAAAACCAAGAGCAGAAACATGTCTAGTTTAAGGTTTTAGAAACCTAACAGAGCAGTACTACAAAGTATCTGCGGTCTTTAATCCCACCCAACAGCACAAAGATGCAATTTGTCTAATTATAAGACACAAAGTCCGTTAAGAACGCTTAAAATTAAAAACTTTTGAAACAAGGGACTGCCTACGTAGTATCAGATAATGCTACCGCCTACCTATTTTAATTAATTCTCAATCGCTCCTCCCTGGAAGTTAGTCAAACCAGTTATTGACCTTAGTTTGAGACAGCATCTGAAGAACTCAACCAATGAACCGGTGTACCGTGCCAGCTTTAATGAACTGAGAAATAAGTACCGTCGTTATCATGCAATCTATACCGATAGTTCCAGGGCCACGAGCAGGGTGGCGGCTGCAGCAACATGCCGAGACGCAATCTTACAAGTCAGACTGCCGGATGATGCATCAATATTTACCGCCGAACTCCAGGCACTTAAGATGGCATTCGAGCTGATCGAAGCCTCGCACGACCGCCAGTTCATTGTGTTCACAGACTCACCATCCAGCCTTTTAGCTCTTCAAGGCCATGAGCAAAAACACCCTTGTGTAATAGCTCTTCGTGAGACTTTCTCCAATTTGGTAAAACTGCAGAAATCAGTTGTGCTCGCGTGGGTTCCGAGCCACGTGGGCATACACGGTAATGAAAAGGTAGACACGATAGCTAAGGAAGCCCTACAGGTGGACATTACCAACCTCCAAGTACCCCACACTGATTATCGTCGTAACATCAACGGCTATATAAAATCAAAATGGCAAGAACTGTGGGATTCTTTCCCTGAGAACAAAGTATACCAGGTCAAACCAACGGTCGGGACTGTGGGTAATGCAGCCCCCAGAAAACGGAGAGATGATTTGGTACTGATTAGAGCACGAATCGGTCATACTAACCTTACCCATGCTTATTTGCTCCACGGGGAAGAGAGACCATATTGTATCCCCTGTGATTGCGATGTCACCGTCAGTCACATTCTCATCGACTGCCATGAATACTCCCATATTCGTCAGAAGTATTTCACTGTGCCAGACCTGAAGACATTGTTTGAGCACGTAGATCCCTTTCTCATTTTAGACTTTCTCAAAGAAAGTAACCTTTACAGGAAGTTTTGACATGACTCCCGCATTTGCTTTTGTCTAAACATTTAAGGATTTTTCCCAATGTTTTTCTTTTTTAGTTTTACCTTTCTTATCTAGCTGACACTACATAACACATTTGTGTTGATGTGTCGTTAAATCCCATCTAACTAACTAACTTACCACTTGCATTTTTCATCAAGCAGTGAACGCGTAATAGAAATTTGACTCAATAATAGGAAGTCAAAGCTAAACAAATACTACTAACAGTATACAATTCATTGCAAAACAGATGATACATGTTGTCATGGTGAGCACATTATTTCTTCAACACAACACGATAATAGTCTATTGACTGATTGATAAACATAAACATGCTTTTCTAGGTGTAAATCATAAGGCAGTGAGAGTTCTAGCAATAGATTATCATGTTGATATTTCTAAGTCATTTCGAAGGCGCAGCCATGAAACGTTTCAGCGCGACAGCAAGAGAGACAGTTATTTAGATTTGGAGGAGGGAAACTGTAAAAGAGTTTCAAGTTTAAGAGCGCCGAGTCTATACGATTCACAATCGCAGCAACCTACATATAAACATTTATTTGGAAACTTCTACTGACATGAATGATAGTGCAATTGGCCTAATTGTGGATTTGAAATATACAGTTTCTTAAAATGACCAAAATTTTATTGAATCATGTATACCACAGTTTGACATAACAAATATTTTTAGATTTTTAAATTTCTTAATTACCTTGACAAACATATAGATGAACTATGAAACGTACTGGTAGTTATTGTGAGGTCCAACCCTTATATTACCAATGTGATACTGAATCTTCACTGAGAAATACCAAAAGATCCACAGATGCCAATTTGAAGGTTTGGTTATCTTTAATTTGGGGATCTTGAGGGAAGGGCGGGGGAGGGTCATGATAATTGAATGCAATGTGCCAGTGTAACATGATACTTGCTACGTTAGAAGAAATTGGCGGCTCTTTCGACAGTAATAACTTAGAGAAGTTTAATTTTCAAACTAACAATCTGGTGTTATCAACCAGATTGGGATATTGGCGCGAACTTTGTATATGGCAAACTACTACACTGATTGGATTCAGAGGGTATTCAAAGTAGAACATTGTCAAAACGATTGCAGACTTATTCTGTTATGGGCTCTTTATTACCCGTATTGCCAGACTATTGTCATTGCTAGGGAAAATGTCATGAAGGGGGACGGAGTATGGCTTTTCATTAAAAGACATACTGGGCTCTTTTCTCTGTGGTCCTTTTTAATTACCGTAGTACTGTTATATCATTTTGATCTTTTCAACCTGATTTTCTGTCATGGAGACTCCAGCCGAGCTGTCTTTCAAATACATAAGCCGAGGGTTACTTAGTTAGATGGGTTTTAACGACACACCAACACGAACGTGATAAAAAGCCGAAGGCAAAAGAAGACATAATTGTTAAGTTCGTGTCTTGCTAACAGTGTTTAAAGATCCCTCTTCCTTATAATTACCACGACATAGCTTTTATCTGCTTTACCGGTTTTGCTCTACTTGAGAACTAAGACGGCTGTTTGTTAAATATATAAACGTCTTCAAAATTTGTCGTAAAAAAGGTCGTTAATCAAGAGGAGACATAATATGGTTCGCTTCTTCCTAGTTGTGTTTAATCATCCTACTTGTGTATTATTACTGCCATACTAACTCTATCTTTAAAACCGGATTTGCTCTACTTGGAGACCTAGCCGAGCTACTTGTCAAATACATAAAAGTTAGCAATAATACGTTAGTACGATCTTCTGTAAAGTTTATTGCCAGTGTTGTTCTCACTGTCCACAAGGTAATATTGATTTGTATACTTGCAATATCTAGACGGAAAAGTGCATGTACTACCAAAAAGCGTAGGTTCTGTTTTTATTAATTGTCAATGTTGCTCTAATTTAACGTTCTGCGATTAGGACTTACAAAACAGGTAAATGTGTGCTTCAATTAAGTTAAAATCAGGTATAGGTACTTTGGAAAGACTAACCATTGCCCTATTCATTTTATCAATCTGACACAACTGTTCTATATTTTTAAAGCCTCTTTCATACAGAATCCAAAAATCCCGTTCTTCATGCAAAACTACATTAGAGTTGTATTTTAATTACGTTTAGAAAGTTATTCCACCCAAGCTTAGAACCTACACTTTCATAAATAAATAGGTCATTGTTATTTTCTACATTTAAGAGTACTGGGAAGTTAGTTCTCGTGTGTTTGACTTATATTGCGCCAATCAGGAGGGAAACGTTTATCAAATTCAACACCGAAAAGTCTAAGAAGATAATTCTGTATGTTAATCAAATATCAGACCCCCATAGTAAGAAAAGATCTTACCAAAATGACTCAGGGAAACTGTTGAATAATACTGGAATTCTTACATGGGAACTTTTCGTAAAAAAACAATTAAAATTTATTCAAACACCATATGCTTCTCGCAAATTCAAGTTGAAAGCCCCTACACCTTTTTCCTGCTATTCACTTCATAACTAGCCCTTACATAAAAAATTGTGTGGCAAAAGTTCCAATACCACACGTGAAATAATGTGTCGAACTGTGCAAAAGCATGGTGCACAGAAAACACTCTCACTCATTAGATTGTAATATTATATAAGTGCATATGGTACATCAACGAGGTAAATAAATTACTTTACTCTTTCCTGTAGGAGATTTGCTATTCTTGTTTGAGTTACCTTGTAAACGTAAACACAACCCAATGGCACGTACTACGTTCACTTTGGTTGTTCATCTCTAAATTTGTAGGAGAACTTTTCAGAGAGTGCTTTTCCAAGTTGAGCAACAATGATTAGTAGAAAAATTCAAGTCTTAACACATTAACTAGTTTTGCATAAAATTACTAAGATTAAAACTTGGCGGCAACTTGTACAAAAACTGCCCCGTAGTAGAATGAGAAGGAAGCAGTTCGTGGGAATAAGAGGAGGCAGTGAAAGTAACCGTCTCGTGAGTGAACTTACGAATATGCATGTACGACGGCCAGACGCGCACGGCTCACGCACTCATCATACCGGCGAAGCATCGCATCGCTACGACGTCCAAGCGAGGTAAGTTATCTTAAAATATTAAATTTCGCGACGCAAATTCAATAAATCATGTTCTTTTATTTATTTGAGACGAAGTTAATGCTAGAGAATTCATATCGGTAGCATTTATGTGTAGTAGTTAATCTTTTTATGGCTTAAATTTCCTTTCCAATCCATTGTTGCTGAGAAACCAGCGTAAGCTAGCCTGAAATAGCCTAATGTTAAGGCGTGGTGTTCGTCATTAAGATAGTTGTGTTAATTTGAACGTTAGGCAATCATAAATCGTTCAACACATCATCCTTTGAAGTTTGTGGACCTGGCGTTAATTTAGCGCCTTTTCCGTGCCATGAAGTTGGGATGCATGACCAAACCGGTGAGAAACAAGTCCCAGACCAAGAAATCAATATTTAGAATACATGTTTTGGGTAGAAAAACGATGCTCAAACCGCGACGTTTTGAAAAGGGGGGACGTTTTGGTAGCTAAAGTATACTCAGTGCAACATTAAAATGCGTGTAGGCCCTAGATACATTTAACGCTTTTTCGAACCAAGTCGGCCCATCCACTCGGCTCCAAGCCAGGACGTCCCCATGCAAAGTAGGGTGCTAGCCAAGTCGTCCTACACTAACTCGGCCTCAAGTCAAGTCGTCCCCATGCCAAGTCGACCCCATGGCCTACCAACTTGTCCCAATATGAAGATTCAACAGGGGAAGTGTTTTAGTATTGTTTTAGCAAGAGTAAGAAGTGGTTAAAAAAACAATCAAAATTCGAACAATTTCCCTAAACTTGAGAAGGATAAAGTAGCAGGTGAAAGGTAGCTAGGCCTACGTAGGCTACAGTATAATGATTTCTTTCATAGGCTAGGCATATCAAGTGCCTGTAGGAAAATGTGTGTACTGTATAGGGCACTAGAAAACTTAAGTGTTACAGGTGCAGGCCTTGGTTTTTGCTCTACATACCTGTCACACTAACTTAGAATATTTCAGCCTAAGTTGTGCCCTGCAGGCTAGGAATAATTTAAAAAACTGACATTGTAAAGGACTATCATATAATATTAGAACTTGTTTTTTTTTTAAGGCCTATTTGTTGCTAAGGCAGGCAAGAAATCTGTGCGATGGTGATGTGTGTTTGTGACACTCCCAGTATACCACGATACAGGTATCTCAAAATAGGAATGACCCACACTTTTCACATTTGATATTATTTTATATAAATTTATAATATTTTTTATTGTTTTATGTAGATTTTATTGTTGAAAGGAAGAATCTTATTTTTTTTTTTGGCGGTCAAAGGTCATTTGGGGTCACAGGAAGAAGAATGGTAAATACCTTAGAACTTGTTGGTAAACATGGTATCTCAAGATTGGTAGCAGTGAGGGATCTCATATATTAGGGATCTCATACTCAGCATGTGGATTGTCAATGCTTAGATGACCCCTATTGTTTTTGGTGTAGGTCAAAGGTCATTTGGAGTCAACAAAGATCTAAAGGTAAAACTTTGAAAACACAATATCTCAAGGAGGGTAACTGTGAGGGATCTCATACTAGCATGTGCATTGTCCATATTCAGTAGATGGACCCTATCATTTTTGGTGGAGGTCAGAGGTCATTTTGGGTCACCATAGGTCAAAAGGTGAAACTTTTGTATACACAGTATTTCAAGGAGGGTAACGATTGATTAACAGTAAGGAATCTCATACTTAGCTTGTGCATTGCTCAATATTGGAAGACCAGGGATTCTGCATTTCTGCCAGAAACTCAAAAAAGGTAATTTGAGGCGAGTGATGGTGTGCAATCGCATTTACATTCAAGGCCTGTTTATAGTGCTCATGTGTATGATCAATACTTGCTTTCTGTACCATGATGATTATATTTGATACGTACAGTAAGTGTTATTTAAGGGCTAATCCTCTCACCCCAAACTACTATTTTTGTAGTAGTCTACAGAAATTCTCAATTGGCACAGCTCATTGATCAACAGCTACAGTAGTTCAAAAAATGCAGTACCGAAGCTCATATTACAAAGCATGTACTGCAGTACTGGGAGTATTTTGATTACACATTGGTCTTGTATACTCACCCTGAAGCAATAAACAGATTGTGTCTGGATGAGGATGAATTTTAGACAGTTGTGGGAGGGGCTCACTGTAAGTATAGGTCAGGAGAATTGGAACTGCTTGGGGTGAGAGGATTTGGCCTTTAATAAATAACTCGTTATCTACAGTAAAGTGTGTTTCATATCTTTTGCAGGTCCAGACAGAATATTAAGAAAATGAGAAGGTAAAAGCAAGATAGGCCCTGTGCAGGAACTTTTGATAGGGGCATACATAACATGACAGTAACAGTGAGCAATACTGTAATAAAACATGCAGTACAACAAGCTACAGTAATTATGCCAACATATCAGAATCAACAAGCAGTAGTGCACCTTATTATTCCACAATATCAAGGCTACATGTAATGAAATATGAACAGTAATGGCATCATTTCTAAAAGATGTCTCTAGTGAGAGTTGTCATGCTAGATGGTCTAACACTGGCCAATTTTTGTGTTGTTTTTGTGATGTTCAAGCTAAAACTCGCATAGGTCTTTTAAATCACCAACAGATATCACATTCTGGAGAACAAAATTTCAGAGTTTATTGTGGAATTGAACATTGCAAGGCTTCTTATGGTCTTGTTTCTTCTCTTAAGAAGCATATAAGAAGGAAACATCCAGAATACTTGGATGTTCCAAATTCTGTAGGTCTGTCAGATGTAACAGAGCCAATTAATGATGGTATGCCCAGCACCTCTGGCCTTCAGAATACTGATACTGCCAACACAAATTGTGACCCACAAGAACTGACAGACACTCTCTGCCATGAGAATGTAAAATCGGATGTGGTAGATACATTTAGTATGTTGCAACTCAGGATGAAATATATGCATGCAGTTCCTGGTGAAGTTATTAGCCAGATTTCTGCAGAAGTCATGCAGCTTCTGAGCATTTTACAATGATTGTCTGTTCTCTGATCTGCACTCATCTGTAGATGGGTGTCAAAACTCTGACAATCTGGAAAGTTTAAGGTGTGAATATAAATCTCTCTTAGATTCTTTGCTGGCTACTACCACAGTAACAGCACAAGATGCATTTATTAAACAGGAGTTGAATTATGTTGAAGGGGAAAAGTGTGTCCTTGGAAGAAGAAATGAAAAAGAAGATATCTTCTTCTATGTTCCTATTATACAAACACTCGAATCTTTCTTAAAACATCCCGATGTGTTAGCAGCAGTTAAAAATGGTCATGCCAGTCGTTTGCAGAACTTGCATGATTTTTGTGATGGTAGTTTATTTGCAACTAATCCACTGTTTTCAGGTGATCCATGTGCTCTGCAGATACAGCTGTATGTTGATGACTTTGAGACACTTAATCCACTAGGATCATATGCAAAGAAGCAGAAATTAAATGCTTGTTACTTCTCGCTGGGAAATGTCCATCCCATGTACAGGTCCAAGCTGAGGCTCATCCATTTAGTATGGCTATGTAGAACTGAAGATTTAAAATTTTACGGTCTTCCCAAAATTTCTTCTCGCCTCATAGCTGATCTTTCTCTTTTAGAAACTGTTGGAATTTGTTTGAATATAGATGGGGTGAGGGAAGAATTCAAAGGCACTCTCTCCATGATTGTTGCTGATAATCTCGGGAGCCATGGAATTGGCGGCTTCAATGAGAGCTTTTCAGGGTTTCGCATATGCCGATTCTGTATGTGCACTAGTCAAGAACTTGCAAACCCCAATCTCCTCAGAAAGTTTGTTGAGAGAACAGTTTCTTCCTATGATGAACAAGCTACACTTCCCTGCTGGAAATTTTTAGATCAGGATTTTTAAGGCAGAAAAATTAGATCCAAAATTGACACATTTTCAGACTGAATTCTGATTCATTTCATGCTCATAAACCTGTCTCAATTCATACTTGAATTCCTGACTCCATTTCCTGCTTAAAATCATGACCTGAATTTCAGCCTCAATTTCTGCTTAATTCCATACTTCTACCATTTGCTAGTCCAAATTTGACACAATTTCAGACTACTAGTCAGAAATATTCCAGACTCTTATAGTTATTCCATACTCCGATTGTAGGACTCAATCCTGGTCAGATATATTTCAGACTCTTAGTCAGAAATATTTCATACTGTGATTGCAAGTATTCCAGGCTCCTAAGCAGATATATTTCAGACTCTTAGTCAGAAATATTTCAGACTCTTAGTCAGAAATATTTCAGACCCTTAGTCAGAAATCTGATCACAACTATGGTAACAGACATCTACAGTAATCAGAAATATTTCAGACTCTTAGTCAGAAATATTTCCGACTCCCATTGCAAATATTCCAAACAAGGAATTAAGCGATATAAAATAATAAACACACTATAAGAACAAAAGCATATATCATAGCTGCAGGAAACTTTATTTCTGGGAAGGTCTGTTGAAAAGAGAATTACAGGTAAAATATGTAATAAATGTAAAAAACACTGATCAATAGTCACAAGTTCCATCAAAATCCATTTAAAATAGACAATTTGTACAGAATGTCTGTTTTACACATACATGATTATAAACCTACCTTAAGAATACAAGGCATGGCAATAATTTAAGCATGATCTTTTCTCTTGTCCAACTTTCTGAATTGGGGAGAGATCTTAGGGGAGGTTCCCCCTCCACTTTGGAATTTGATTTTTCAATTTGAGAGGAACCGGTATGGCAATAACTGCAATATTTGACATTACTAGACCCTGAAAATGGAGTGAGAAGTACAACTTGTAATGACTGATTCTTGCAAAACTCAATCAAGGTAGTTTCTCTCAAATGAACACATGTACAAAAACTGCTCTTCAAAAATTTTCTTTTTGTGGGACAGATGTCGCACAAATATCCAGCTGGCTAAATCACTGAGAACCGGTGTTACAAAGTGCTCCCCCCTCCTCTGTATCTCAGAAAATATGTTTATAAAACCTGACGGTAAAATATAAATATACATATAAATATACATTATCTTGTTGAATGTCATAAAACTTATGAAGGGCAAGGTGTATGTCGCAAATATATATATATATATATATATTTGCCTATTTTTCACCTTGGGGGAAAAATCGTGTGAAAAAAACATACATTAAGGGGAAAATGTACATTCAGGGAAAAAATCGTTTCCCCTTAACGTTTTCACACACTTTTTATATAGGAATACGTAAAGGTATGGTAACTTGCTTTCAACCAAACAATCTACATACTATTACTTCAATTTCGACGAATTTACGGACACATATCCATTAACACTAACGGATCGTGATCCACTGAAATAAAGTTGATTATGTCTTTGAACAGTTTATTTTACCTTAGGCGAAATATATGCTTATGTATTTTATTGTTTCATTTTCGCCTTAACAAAAACGCGGTATCGCGGTTTCCCCCAACCTGTCGAATTAGTGTTATATATATATATATATATATATATATATATATATATATATATATATATATATAGTGCTAAAAGTTTGTGAAAAATTCCACAGCATTTTGGGGTTTTTGACCCTTCATCATGTGGCACAAATGCAACTGTTGACACAGCCAAACATACAAATTAGAAAACACACAATAAAATTGGGCATGACCAAACTGGCTACATGTAGGAAACAGACAGTGTTAAATGGTTAACACAGGTAACACCAATGCAGGAATTGCTGATTTATAAAAGTTCAAGTCTAACTTTCAGACCATGTGGGGACAGGGTTCCAAGTTCCCCAAACCATCAAGTCACAGACTGAGTATGTTGATGGGGGATTGAAGTGCGTGGCTACAGGGAACCCTGGGAGGTTCTGTTTGATTGAGCTCAGGTGCTCAGTGACTCGGTCTGCAAGACAATGTTTTGTTTCTTCCACACAGTATATTACAGCGTTTACGTACGAGAAGGCAAACAACATTGGCTGAAGTTCAGGTAAAACAGCTTGAGGTTGGGAGGCACGGACCAAGTGCTTAGATACATTCTTTTCAATTCTGAATGCTGTCATGGTGGTTTCAGGGAAATGGTCATGTGTGGATGGGTCATGCGTCATGATGGAGGGTCTCTACATTCCTGTAAATGGCATTTACAATGGGAGATACACAGATGGGTGAAAGGATAGGACCAATAGAATACGTCTGGTGGGTGTTTGGTCAGTTTTGGGGGCAAGGCAGCTCTATCAATTCCATGTATGCAGTTCAGCGGCATTAGAGAGCACTCTTTGTGGATACGGACATTGTTCAAAACTACAGAAACTTAAAGAACAAAACATATGGAATGCCAAGTTACATTTTTAATCACCATTAGACTGCAAAGCTGTCTGTAAAATCTCTCACAAACTAGTCAGGCCAGCTATGCAGGCCATGCAGCAGTCTTAATTTAAAAAGCAAACATGACCAATGAGGTACTCCCTTTGCACAATGTGTACGTTGTAAGCCACACACAAACCATATAAAACATCAAGCCTACAGTACCTTGTCACCTTACATGGGTCTGTTTCACATACAGTAGTATGTTCTTTAAATTACAAGTAAACTGAAGAAATAAACATACTGTCCATTTCAATGAGTAGCACTGGTTCTGTAATGCCTGAAATCTTTTCTCTTGATCATGAAACATGACATCAAATATCTGAAAACTGATACTGTAAATAGTTTTAGTTTCCTACTCAACAAGCAAAAGGAAATAGCCGGATGGTCCAAAGTTAAAAACAAACTTTTTGACACAGAACTTTGCATGTTTGCAGGCCATATAACAAAAGAACCTTCTCCACAGTGTATTTTATTTTTTTCCTCCCCTTTCTTTCTTTTCATTTTATATTCCCAAATAAAGCCACAGAAATTAATATATCTGGAAGAATAGTTTGCAAACATTCAAGTACTCTCAGGCTTATTTATCCAGTTCTGTCAGAAGATGTCACTAGAGTTGTAATGAGCATGAACAACCACTACAACAGTACTGTACCAGCTCTGCAAAACATACTGAACATCATTCATACAGTCAAACTAAATAAATAATTGAAACAATTTTCCTCAAGGAATTGTTTCCTTTTTTTAAGGGTTTGCATATTTACTGATATACAGTTCTTCTATTGCTAAACTCTCTAAAGGTTGCCTTGCCTTAAACTTGTTACAGTAGGTTTATTTTAGATATGGGTCCACGCACCCATATCGGGCAAAGTGAATTTAACAAAGTCGTTTTTTTACCTGTATGCGACGCAGTGCAAGAACTTAAACTTAACTTGGTTTTTAAGATTTTTAATGGCACCTGTCCTGAGTATCTTCAATCAAATTTTACCAGATTGAATAATACTCATCAGCACAGTACCAGGGGTAGCCCATTCAACTTTCTTGTTCCTAGAATAAAAGGATTCTCTGATCGTACCTTTTTCTTTACAGGTAAAGTATTGAACTTTTGAACTCCCTTCCTAATGCGGCAAAGCAAATTAAAAGTGTTGCAAGTTTTAAACTGTACGTTAAGAACTATCTTGCCAACAAATCACTTTTAGCGGAGCAATGTCTCTAATTCATTTTTTACTGACTCGAGTGCCGGCGTCTTCCATCCAGTGCATTATTTCTGCTAATTTTCCATTCCTTGTGTAAGTGTTCCTTGTTCCGTCTTTAGGGACCCCAATGGAAATAAGCTTTTTGGGTTATCCCTGGTACTCTGTTTTGTAACTCCTTTTTCTCGTTTTTTATGTATTATTCTCCTCTGTTTGCCTGTAATATGCCTTTCTGAATGTCTTTGCTTTTGTTTGTGTTTATTGTTTTATTTTGTACCAAATAAAATCAATCTCTCGATCAATCAACCCTCAGTTCCTCTAAATACAGTATTTTCCAAAAGATCCATTATGAACTTTTTGACAAGTTGGACTATTACTGTAGCTGCTGCTGGTTGAAACAAGCAAGCATTTTTAATAATTCATTTAAATTAAAAGATTACATTCCACATGCTCTGTGAGTCTTCCAGTTCTACTTAAAATAGCATGTATTCCTTCTGCATGAGTAGTGTCAAGTTTTGAGCCTCGATACTGCTCAAAGTGGACTTTAATTCCCAAAATGTAAATTTATAAATTCAATCCAAAGTAATAAACTTCCTGATGTTAAAACTTTAATCTCCATACTCACAAAACTACATTAAAAATGGAATTTCCTCATGTCTTGATCTTCTGCAAATGTGATATTCAGTGATACATGCTTCCAATTTCAATGGTGACTAAAAGATCTTTATACTGTGCACAATCAATTCCAATCAGCTGCCTTAAGGAAAAAGGCACATCTGCTTTGCTGAACCATATTTCACATGAACATCAACTATGTCTGAAGTTTCGCTGAACTGTCCTGCTGTACATCGGTTGGTCCCATAAATTTACTCTGTAACCTATGGCCAAGAGCCATCTGTTTTATAGTTTTATCCACAGCTTATCTTTGAGTTTTGGCGAAGACAAAATTAAAATTCACTCCAAGGATGAAGGATCAGGCACAATAAAGCATGAACAAACATGAGTAGCAGATCTGCAATCCAGGTTGATTTAATAGGAATATAAGTAGGCTAGACTAAACATATTGCAGCCTACATCAGTATAAAATGCCAACCAGTTTATACTCACTGCTGTTATAGTACATCAAGGCCAACCTTGTTGGAGTCTGTGACAGCTGGTGTCAAGAGCAATATGACAAATAATCGTTGCACCACAGTACCACGTTTTGCACTGGAATAGCCGGCACGTTTATTCAACTTTCACCTTCAAATTTAACATTCATTGTCAGCTATGCAATTAGCCAGGCTACACTACAGTTACTCTACTTCACAACTTTTCATTTGAACTCTGCCACAGTGTCAGTCACAATAAATTCCTGGTGGCTACAGAAGCTGTCAAAATAGGATATTATCTACGGTATAATCTGACTTCAACAGACTTGCACAAATGGCGATGTTTCACTTGAAAGTTTACGGCTACAGACAGTAATGGTGGAGTGAAAAGTCTTATTGAAAATAGTCCGTACTGTGTGTACGTAGGCTACTGTGTAGACCTAACGTTAACTTACAATGCACAATAGCCTATAGGCAGTAAGGCTAGTAAGTGCTAACGTTAGCCGTGAGTTCGGAAACCTTTCGTCAAATATTGCTGCAACTCTTCCCTTTTGGCCTGATACCTTTTCCAACAAAATTAAGTACTAGTCACAAACGTTGTTAAGTGATTTCTTCAGTTTCTTGCCAAAACTTCCCGTTTTTCTGGGGTTGACTCCAACCATCAAATTCAACGGCTCTGCTTCGTCACTGTGGCACAGACCTGAGATTTGAATTTGGTACTGTCCGATGTCATATTACAAATCTTATCGTAGGGATTACAAACAAACAAAAAGTTTGCTCGTGAGAAAGTAGTTCTAATTATCCTGTTCAGATCGGTTGAAGTATGATGCGAGGTTCTTTCATAAATTTTAAGTCTAAAAGGGGTTATCGAGGACTTCGTCTCCTTTCTAATTCCTCCACTGTGCATATAAAATTCCGTGAGCAGTTTGTTTAGATTTTTTCCAACCCTACTACGTACAGTAGTGCACAAGTCCTAGGTGGTTGTTTACAGGAGCGTCTCTCCAGCGGTACGTACACAAGTCCAGTATAGTGTAGGCTTGCTTCAGGAATGTGTACAGTACAGCTCAATGGCTACGAGGTCACGTGTACGTAGAGGTCACATCATAAATTATGATAAATAGTTACCAAGCGCTCTGGGACAAAGCTTGACCGTCAGAGTATTTCTCGTCAAAGCTCCGAAGAAAAGGATAAGTTTTTGAGTGATGAAACCAATGCCAGTGACTCAAAGCTTTATAATTCTTTATGGCGGCGAGTTATTTAACACCAAAGTGTACCGAGATGAAGTATTGAAACAATTTCGCACAATGTGGTTAGATTGACTGGCTGCATTCACGATTTTTACAGTGTGACCCGCCGGCAAAGAATCATGCAGTCAACAGGGTTGGAATGGACCGCGATGGGTGGAAAATCCATGGGGACTTATGACTGATCACAAAATGTTTCTCCACGATTTATGTGGTAAAATTACGAAAAGGAACCTGAGAAAAAACAAATCTTGATGAAGAACCTAAACCTGAAACACCTCACACCAACATAAAAACAGCGCGCTTATACAGATGCAGGATGATGTTTTTGATGGCATATGAAAAAATTATTTGGGTTAACGTACGTACAAAGAAAACATACACATTTAGCCAGTCTAGTACTTGACTGCGTAGCAGCCATATGACATATTCCTTTCTCAGTCTCAGGAAACCTTGGGCTAAGCAAACAGAGTTCACTCCGCGGGGTGGTACTATACTTTTTGGCTCGGATATTTTAGCGACTTTTGGGGCTATGCAGTTTAAGAACCACTGGGTATGTGACCAAGTTCTAATTGGCAGGCCTATAGGCATGCATCAAACAGGGGAGGGGAAATCACTGCTTGTCTGCACGATTCTTTCATTCAAAACTATATTATATAAAAAACAACAGTAATTTTGGCGTGGTACAACCGAACTCAGGACCTTTTCTACCTGGCAGAAACTGAGAGCATAAGTTCTTTCCAATGTGAACTTAGTACGATCTGTCTATGTAATGGCTATGTGGTCCTGGAGGCGGTGAACCAGGGGCACGCTAGATTCCTCAGTCAATAAATTTAGTTTACAAGCTGAAATACGGGAAATGGCTGTGCAGTTCTTTTGTAATAACTTTACTAGTTTTGGAAAAGCATTCGAGCGGAAAAGGCTACAAAATTTCAAGTTCATGAAGGAATCACTGAAGATGGGCACTGCACTTGAAAGAACTATAGTAAGGCTCTGACTTAATTTCATCGGCGCTAATTAATGATTGTACCGGCGTGCCGCGGACTTTCAAGCACACCGTCGGACCTTGGCTGGCAGTCAGTTTGCAAGGGGAATACCCGGCACTTGTTCAGACCTTAGGTTAAAAAAGTTGGTCTTGGCTATAGAACAACAGTTCACTAGACCGGCTAAAACTATGCAAAAAAAAAAATTCTGAACCTTATCTTAGTAGACCGATATCAATGATTGCTGAAATTGCCAATACTGTGACATCTAAAATACTAGTTTCAGTCCCAAAAATCAAAACTTTCAATTGTACTGTACAAACAATCGATCAAACATCTATAAACTGTAAGCTACATACTTTCAGGGAGGCCGCAAAAGTCTGTCTTTAGTTTGACAGATCCACCAAAAATGTTCAAACCATTCACCCCATAAACCTGATACAACTAGCAAAATGGGGCGAGGTCAGTAGCATTTATTTTAGTATCTTTCAAAGTTGATGATAACTGGAAATTTTAAAGCATCGTAAACCCTGAGAATGTTGTCAAAAATCTGAGCCGACGATCCCTACGACTCCTTTAAAATTTCAATTAAACAGTGTGTGTAATGACTGTAATGACTGTACTTTTAGTACACATTTACTGTGTAGATCTTTCAGTCTCAGGGTAGCTAACTCGAACGTAAAATTTAATGATCCAAACTTAGTTGGATAGCCTTAATTTCATACAATTGTTTCGGTGTATGTGTAAAATAGTCTAACTAAACCCTTTCAAATATTTTCGAAAACTTTTCTTCAGTAATCTTCCTGTACGATACTTTTTTCTTCAGAGTTACTTGCTTCCGCTCATATGCTATCCTTACAAGTTTACTATGGACATATATTGAACCTAGCCTACTCTCGTGTTTCAAAGAAGCACTGAGTGAGAGACAGCTATGTGTTTAGGGTATATACCTTGGCGGTAGATTGCTCTATGTATAGTACAGCCAGCCCGGGATGCCCAATTTTTTTCCCGGGATCGTGATTTATACGCAAGGTGAAATTAAACGCGGGGGATTTACAGAATAGTTTACAATTTTAAACATTCTACACATTAATGTCAAGAATTTGATTTGGAGTGTTGTATGTCGGTTGAAGTGCTTAGCAGTGAGTTAATCCCAGCCTAAGGAAGTTTCAATTAACCTGCAGGGAACCGATTTTCGCTTTTCGTGATTTTGACTCCACGGTTACGACACGTTACCAGAAACGATCATTTCCGTGAATTCCGGGCCTGAGTTTCGATACGTGTAAAATTTTAAGCCAGTCTTCACAATCATCCATTTAGTCAACTGACATCATACATTTGTATGACGATGCAAATGGACAAACGTACGTATGATTCGGCGTGTGGACCTTGCCCCAAGAATTTGAAAAACGTCCAACTAAAATGAACGTTTAAGCAGGAATAGACTTTTGAACGTTTATGAAGGTGTTCAAACTTTTATCTGCATGTTTCATCTTCATAATAGTGTCCAAATATTTGAATGACGATGTTAATGCATGGACAACTATATGATCGTGTAGACGGGCCATATAAAAAGTTAAGTACTCTGATACCCGGTTGTCCTCAAACAGATAATTACCAGGGCCATGTTGTCAGATCTGAAATCTATGAGCAGATTGTGAGAACCATCAGAATACTCCTCTGTGCATTCTGGCATATCTGTTATTGTGTGGTTCATGATCATGCACTAATCTGAACAGGAATTATTTGATCAGAAATCTCTTGATCCTCCACCAGGAAAAAATGATTAAGTTCAAAGTTCTGGTACTTCTTATTGTGTGTGTGTGTGCACCTTTCTGGTCAGAAGAGGTGAACAGAAATTTTCGTCAGAAAATTAAACAGGATTTCAACAGGAAGGCTTTCAGTTCAGAAAATTACCAGAAAGTCAACAGCCGGATTCTCAACAGATTCAGCGCTCTGTTGAAAACCTGTTGACATTCTGATGATCTTCTGTTCATGCATTTTCTGATGAAACTTTCTGCAAGGGAACTGCCCAAAAAGTTTTTAAGTCCAAAATCCACTATCCATTTAATGTATCTTAATTCTGCAGAAAAATTCTAAGTCAGAACTGCTCAAAAATTTTCTAAGTCAAAAATCCCCTATCCATTTAATGTATCCTAATTGTGCAGAAAAATTCTAAGTCAGAACTGCTCAAAAATTTTCTAAGTCCAAAATTCCCTATTCATTTAGTGTTAGGTGTGAAAGCAAGTATTTAAGTCCAGATCTGTTTTGAGTCAGAAATGAATCAGGAATTAAGACTGGTAAGGATTTCAGCCCATATGTCAGGAAATTCAGTCAGGATTGAGTCTGGAATATAGTCAGGAAATTTTCTGTCTCATATCTAGTCAGTTTGGAATCAGGAATTAATCAGGATAGAGTATGAATTGAATCTGAAATGAGTATGAAAGTCTATTCCTGCTTTAATTCAGATTTATTCTGATAACTTTCATACCTATTTCATACTCAAATCATATTAAAATTTCTAGAAGGGTTGTTACTGATGACCAGATGAAAACCACCTATGGAATTCGCCAAAATTCACCATTCAATTCTCTGAAATATTTCCATGTGGCTAATGGCCTGCCGTCTGATTTTGCTCACGACCTTTTTGAAGGTGTGTGTCCACATGTTTTGGGGAAAGTCCTCACCCACTATGTTGTTGCAGACATGATTAGCATTCAGGCATGCAATGACACTATTTCAAATTTCCCTTACATGCTCACTGACAAATCAAACAAGCCATCCCCACTTATGTGGTCGAATGGTTGTGTTATTGTAAAGCAGAAAGCAGCACAGATGTGGTGTTTGATGCGTCTGTTGTTTCTCCTTTGGGGTAATATTATCCCACAAGGTGATATATACTGGCAGTTGCTCATATACCTAGTAGAAATATGTGATTTAGCTGCTGCTCCTGTCCATTCAAATGAGAGTATTGCATATTTAGAAGGTACGGTTTTCGACTTTCTAGATTTGTTTGTAATGCTCTTCCAGGTGAAAAAACTTAAGCCCAAGATGCATTATTTGATGCATTATCCCAAACAGATCAGATCATTTGGGCCCATTGTCCAACTGCTGGACTCTAAGATTCGAGCAAAGCATAGTTTTTTCAAACAGATCGTGCGTACTACTCAAAACAAAAAAAATTATTTACTTTTCACTTTGACTAAGAGACATCAGCTTTCCACAAGCAGTTGGGGTGGGGGGGGGGTGGGGGGGGGGGTGGGGGGGGGTGGGTGGGGGTTGGGGTGGGGGGGTCGTGGGTGGGGCGGGTGGTGGGCGGGGTGGCGGGTGGGGGGGGGGGGGGGGGGGGGGGGGGCGGGGTGGGGGGGGTGGGGGGCAGGCGGGGGGGGGGGGGGGGGGGGGGGGGGGGGTGTGGGGGGGTGGGGGGGTGGGGGGGGGGGGGGGTGGGGGGGGGGGGGGGTGGGGGGGGGGGGGGGTGGGGGGGGGGGGGGGTGGGTGGGGGGGGGGGTGGGGGGGCGGGGGTGTGTGGGGGGGGGGGTGGGAGGGGGGGGGGGCGGGGGGGGGGGGGGGTGGGGGGGGGGGGGGGGGGGGGGGGGGGGGGGTGGGGGGGGGGGGGGGTGGGGGGGGGGGGGGGTGGGGGGGGGGGGGGGTGGGGGGGGGGGGGGGTGGGGGGGGGGGGGGGTGGGGGGGGGGGGGGGTGGGGGGGGGGGGGGGTGGGGGGGGGGGGGGGTGGGATACCAGAACGTCCCCCTTTTCAAACGTCGCGGTTTTGAGCATCGTTTTTCTACGCCAAAACATGTATTCTAAATATGATTTCTTGGTCTGGGACTTGTTTCTCACCGGTTTGGTCATGCATCCTAAACTTCATGGCACGGAAAAGGCGCTAAATTAACGCCAGGTCGGCACAAAACTTCAAAGTATGATGTGTTGAACGATTTATGATTGCCTAACGTTCAAATTAACACAACGTATCTTAATGACGACACACCCACGCCTTAAACATTAGGCTATTTTCAGGCTAGCTTACGCTGGTTTGCTCAGCAACAATGACGATTTGGAAAGGAAATTTAAGCCCATAAAAAAGATTAACTA
Source organism: Holothuria leucospilota (assembly GCA_029531755.1). Classification (NCBI taxonomy): domain Eukaryota; kingdom Metazoa; phylum Echinodermata; class Holothuroidea; order Aspidochirotida; family Holothuriidae; genus Holothuria; species Holothuria leucospilota. The sequence goes on along the minus strand of CM055972.1, from coordinate 46,176,253 downwards.
CTACACATAAATGCTACCGATATGAATTCTCGTTAAGCATTACACTAAACTTCGTCTCAAATAAATAACAGACACATGATTTATTGAATTTGCGTCGCGAAATTTAATATTTTAAGATAAAGCTTACGGCGTCGCTTGGAGGCGTCGTAGCGATGCGATGCTTCGCCGTATGATGAGTGCGTGAGCGCGTGCGCGTCTGGCCGTCGTACATGCATATGTAAGTGTCACTCACGAGACGGTTACTTTTCACTGCCTTCCTGCTTATTCCCACGAACTGCTTCCTTCTCATTCTACTACGGGGCAGTTTTGTACAAGTTGCCGCCAAGTTTTAATCTTAGTTAATTTTATGCAAAACTAGTAATGTGTTAAGACTTGAATTTTTCTACTAATCATTGTTGCTGAGCAACTTGGAAAAGCACTCCATCTGAAAAAAGAAACCGATCAATATCCATCTCCTACAAATTTAGAGATGAACAAACCAAAGTGAACGTAGTACGTGCCATTGGAGATTGTGTTAGCGTTTACAAGGTAACTCAAACAAGAATAGCAAATTCTCCTACAGGAAAGAGTTAAAGTAATTTATTTAGCGCTCGTTGACTGTAGGGCACCCATATGCACTTATATAATATTACAATCTAATGAGTGAGAGGTTTTCTGTGCACCATGCTTTTGCACAGTTCGAGGCACATTATTTCACGTGTGGTATTGGAAAACTTTGCCACACAATTTTTTATGTAAGGGCTAGTTATGAAGATGAATAGCAGGAAAAAGGTTTGTAGGGGCTTTCAACTTGAATTTGCGAGAAGGGGTGCATATGGTGTTTGAATAAATTTTAATTGTTTTTTTACGAAAAGTTCCCATGTAAGAATTGCCAGTATTATTTCAACCCCCCATCTGAGAGGGTTTCCCTGAGTCATTTTGGTAAGATCTTTTCTTACTATGGGGGTCTGATATTTGATTAACATACAGAATTATCTTCTTAGACTTTTCGTGTTGTTGAATTTGATAAACGTTTCCAGCCTGATTGGCGCAATATAAGTCAAACACACGAGAACTAATTACCAGTACTCTTAAATGTAGAAAATAACAATGACCTATTTATTATGAAAGTGTAGGTTCTAAGCTTGGGTGGAATAACTTTTCTAAAACGTAATTAAAATACAACTCTAATGTAGTTTGCATGAAGAACGGGATTTTTGGATTCTGTATGAAAGAGGTCTTTAAAAATATAGAAGCCAGTGCTTGTGTCAGATTGATAAAATGAATAGGGCAATGGTTAGTCTTTCGCAAAGTACCTATACCTGATTTTAAATAATTGAAGCAGGCACATTTACCTGTTGTTGTAAGTCTCTAATCGCAGAACGTTAAATTAGAGCAACATTGACAAATTAATAAAAACAGAACCATACGCTTTTTGGTAGTAGGGCATTGCACTTTTCCGTCTAGATATTGCAAGTATACAAATACAATATTAACCTCTGTGGACAGTGAGAAACGAACACTGGCAATAAACTTTACAGAAGATCGTACTAACGTATTATTGCTAACTTTTATGTTTTTGAGCAAAGTAGTCCTCGGCTAGGTCTCCAAGTAGAGCAAATCCGGTTTTAAAGATAGAGTTAGTATGGCAGTAGTAATAATACAGAAAGAAGGGTAAGGGTAATTAAAACACTAACTAGGAAGAAGCGAAATATATTATGTCACATTTGATTAACGAGACGCTTTTTTACGACAAATTTTGAAGACGTATATATATTAAACAAACAGCCGCTTAGTTCTCAAGTAGAGCAAAACCGGTAAAGCAGAATAAAAGCAAAAAAACATGATCGTTGGTAATTATAAGGAAGAGGGATCGTTTAAACACGATTAGCAAGACACGAACTTAACAATTATGTCTTCTTTTGCCTTCGGCTTTTTATGCACGTTCGTGTTGGTGTGTCGTTAAAACCGCATCTAACTAAGTAACCCTCGGCTTATGTATTTGAAAGACAGCTCGGGCTGGAGTCTCCATGACAGAAAATCAGGTCTTGAAAAGCATCAAAATGATATAACAGTACTACGGTAATAAAAAAGGACCACAGGAGAAAAGAGGCGCCAGTATGTCTTTTAATGAAAAGCCATACTCCGTCCGCCCTTCATGACATTTTCCCTAAGCAATGACAATTAGTCTGGCAATACGGGTACATAAAGAGGGCCCATAACAGAATAAGTCTGCAATCGTTTTGACAATGTTCTACTTTGAATACTCCTCTGAATCCAATCAGTGTAGTAGTTTTGCCATATACAAAGTTCGCGCCAATATCCCAATCTGGTTGATAACACCAGATTGTTAGTTTGAAAATTAAACTTCTCTAAGTTATTAGCTGTCGAAAAGAGCCGCCAATTTCTTCTAAACGTAGCAAGTATCATGGTTACCACTGGCACATTGCATTCAATTATCATGACGCCGCCCCCCCCCCCCCCCCGCCCTTCCTCAAGATTCCTCCAAAATTAAAGATAACCAAACCTTCAAATTGGCATCAATGTAGAGATCTTTTGGTATTATCTCAGTGAAGATTCAGTATACACATCTGGTAAGTTATAAGGGTTGGGAAAAATCAACCCTCACAATAACATAACCAGTACAGTTTCATATAGTTCATCAATCATGTTTGTCATAAGGTAATTAAGAAATGTTAAAAATACAACCTAAAAATAATTTGTTATGTCAAACTAGTGGTATACATGATTCAATCAAAAATTATTTGGTTCATTTTAAGAAAGCTGTATATTTCAAATCCACAATTAGGCCAATTGCCACTATCGTTGCATGTCAGTAGAAATTTCCAAATAAATGTTTATATGTAGTGCGTTGCTGCGATTGTGAATCGTATAGACTCCGGGGGGGATCGACGGCTCTTAAACTTGAAACTCTTTTACCCCCCCAGTTTCTCCTCCTCCAAATCTAAATAACTGTCTCTCTTGCTGTCGCGCTGAAACGTTTCATGGCTGTCGACCTTCGAAATGACTAAGAAAAAAATATCAACATGATAATCTAGTTGCTAGAACCTCTCACTTGCCTTATGATTTACACCTAGAAAAGCATGTTTATGTTTATCAATCAGTCAATAGACTATTATCGTGTTGTGTTGAAGAAATAATGTGTGCTCACCATGACAACATGTAGCTCATCTGTTTTGCAATGAATTGTATACTGTTAGTAGTATTTGTTATAGCTTTGACTTCCTATTATTGAGGTGTCAAATGTTCTATTAGCGCGTTCACGCTTGATGAAAAATGCAAGTGTCGTAAGTTAGGTAGTTAGATGTGGATTTAACGACACATCAACACAAATGGTGTTATGTAGTGTTCAGCGTAGATAAGAAAGGTAAAAACTAAAAAAAGAAAAACATTGGGAAAATCCTTAAATGTTTTAGACAACAAGCAAATGCGGGAGTCATGTCAAAACTTCCTGTAAAGGTTACTGTTCTTTGAGAAAGTCTAAAATGAGAAAGGGTATCTTACGTGCTCAAACAATGTCTTCAGGGTCTGGCACAGTGAAATACTTCTGACGAATATGGGAGTATTCATGGCAGTCGATGAGAATGTGACTGACGGTGACATCGCAATCACAGGGGATACAATATTGGTCTCTCTTCCCGTGGAGCAAATAAGCATGGGTAAGGTTAGTATGACCGATTCGTGCTCTAATCAGTACCAAATCATCTTCTCCGTTTCTGGGGGGCTGCATTACCCACAGTCCCGGACCGTTGGTTTGACCTGGTATACTTTGTTCTGCAGGGAAACGAATCCCACAGTTCTTGCCATTTTGATTTTATATAGCGCGTTGATGTTACTGCACGATAATCAGTGTGGGGTACATTGGAGGTTGGTAATGTCCACCTGTAGGGCTTCCTTAGCTATCGTGTCTACCTTTTCATTACCGTGTTATGGGACCCACGTGGCTCGGAACCCAACGCGAGCACAAACTGATTTCTGCACGGTTTTCACCAAATTGGAGAAAGTCTCACGAAGAGCTATTACACAAGGGTGTTTTTGCTCATGGCCTTGAAGAGCTAAAAAGGCTGGATGGTGAGTCTGTGAACACAATGAATTTGGCGGTCGTGCGAGGCTTCGATCAGCTCAGAATGCCCTATCTTAAGTGCCTGGAGTTCGGCGGTAAATATTGATGCATCATCGGCGGCAGTCTGACTTGTAAGAATTGGGCGTCTCGGCATGTTGCTGCAGCGAGGGCCGCCACCCTGCTCGTGGCCCCCCCCTGGGGGGGGAACACGTATCGGTATAGATTGCATGATAACGAGGTATTATTTCTCAGTTCATTAAAGCTGGCACGGTACCACCGGTTCAATTGGTTGAGTCTCTTCAAGATGCTGTCTCAAACTAAGGGTCAATAACTGGTTTGACTAACTTCCAGGGAAGGAGCGATTGAGAAATCATTAAATAGGTAGGCGGTAGCATTATCTGATACTACGTCGGCAGCCCTTGTTTCAAAGTTGTTAATTTTAAGCCGTGCTTAACGCGACTTTGTTCTGATCATTAGACAAATTGCATCTCTTGTGCTTTTGGGTTGATTTAAAGACCGCAGATACTTTGTAGTATGCTCTGTTAGTTTCTAAAACCTAAATAGACAGTTTCTGCTCTTGGTTTAGATCGTGAGCTCATCAGTAGGGGACTTTTTAGTGTGTCTGGTCTTATTCAAAAACTAGAAAAAGCTCTTTTAGAGCGCATCGATAAGAGCATCGAGGTAGCAGTCTTCTTCTTCCTCGCGAGTTGTACTCCAATTCACCTCATTGTAAGCTAGAATTAAAATAGGTAATCTTTATGTTGGGCGCCCTCTCATAGGCTAGGACCGGTGTTCTGAAGATTTGACAACAAGGCGGCGCACGATATTAAGTGCCAGTGTCTAGCAGGTTTCTTAGCTCTTTGGTTGTCAAATTGGGTGTATAGGTATTTGTAAGGGAACTAGTGTCTTTGATTTACGGGTTTAGCAAGAGTAGATTTGATCGTTCCTTGTAATTTAATGCCTTTAATGGCGTGATCAAATTCTTGGCCCGTGTAGTTACGTGAATCCGTTTTTCTTTGAAAGCGTCCCTCTAGATACGAAATCGTTCTCATTGTTGACAGTCTCACAATCTCAAAACTTTCCTTGATAAGCCTTAAAGTTTGCGAGGGGGCGGTGCAGAGGTACTGTCAAGTATATGATAAGGTTTCTGTATGGCGTTGTATAGACTTTGATGTCCAGCCGCCCGTGGGTCCAAGCTGCCTTTGAGATGGAGGTCTAGATAGGTGACGATTCTTGAGACGGTTCCATCGTGAATTTAACGTCTCGTGAATTTATCAATAATTTTCCACTAGTGAGGGGAGCTCAGACAAGGCTGCTTTGTAGAGCAGCAAAAGTTCATTCTCGATAACGAAACCAACGCATGATTCTCGGATCAGTCGGTATGAGCATTTTCAAGTTTCATACAATGAAAATATCGCATATTTCTGGCGAGGCTTGACTGCCCATTGCACAACACGATTTTTTGTAGAGGTAACATTTTCCATTAAACTCCAAACAAATTTCCCTTCTCTAGGATGAGTTTAAGAGTTTGTGCGACGTGTAGGCAGTTGAGATTTTGGTATCTCGCGGTATAGGCTCTGGCTTGCGGTTCTCGTTTATGCTTCGCAGACAACATTTATTGACTCCTCTTGCAGGGAGTAGAGTATGACATAGAAACCACGTCTAGTGGTGCTAGAAGTACGTTTCCGGGGGGTAAGCTGAGTAGCTTTCCAGAAGATTGATGATGTGATTTGTGTCCCTTTCGACATGAAGTTCTCTTGTCGTTTCACGATATGGAAAGCAGAACAGGAAAAATCTACACAATTCTGAGATGTGTTCGGTCCGTGATCCATTGCCGCTTATTATTGGCCTACCGGATAAATTTCGTGTTTATCGGGGGTGTCTGTGCACCTTGGGCAGGACGTAGATAACCGAGATGTCCGAATTTGGTGAATTATTCGGGTTCAAATATTTTTGAAGTGTGTCGCATTGATCATCAATTTCCTTCTTGAAGCCACATATTTGTGAGCTGTGGCCACAACTAACTTTTATGTTTTCTCTGTGAGATCCTGTTGTCTAAATTATCGTAGTGCACGAATTCCAACTGTCGGTTGATTTCGTTTTATGTAGTCGGAGCGGTTTATCATGGCAATAACCTCTTCCCTTGTCAAACGGGTTTTAGGACCACAGAACAGTCGTTTTTGAGGGACTGTAAGGCAATTGTTTTCTGCCCTTCGAGATATTGCTAGATACATTGTGTAATGGGCATTTTAGCCAGTTCCACTGTTGTGGCTTCGAGATAATCTTCCAGGTTTTGCTGTAAGTTATGGCAGGAGGAACCAGTGTGATTTCAAACGGAACTTGGATACCTTTTTTGAAGTGTTTCCGTGCAGATTGTATATCGTATCCTCATTGTTCTTGAAATGAGTCCTTTAGGGCTCTAAGTAGTTGATATTGACTGTTAGTGTGTTATGTTTAGGGGTAGCTATGAACTTTAAGCCCCTACCAAGAGCTATTTTCCTCTATGTCCGATAGAGGTCCTATCGGAGAGTGTTTGATGAAGTGCTCGGTTTGTTCCGCCTTCCGTCTATCTGGGCATTTTTCATTTGGCCTTTTATGGCGCAGTCCATTTCCTTTTGAAATTTTTGAGACCCTTGCACGAAGTTTCTCTCTTTTTAGGGTTGTGGGAAAATTTCCTCCTTTTAGTGGAAAAGAGCGAAATTTTTGATTTAGCTCCTGTTTTTCCATCTTAAGAAGAGCCTCCTACGACCAGGATGATAAGCTTTTCGCAAGTTGAACAGGATAATTGGCAGAGGGACTTCTAAGCAAGTATGTGTGGACTAATTTACTCCTCTTTTAAGAGAGCTGTTTGGAGAGTGGTACTCTTTGGGAGTTACTGAGTAGACCTTCTCTTTGACAAGGTTAAGCTCAGAACTGAGAGATGACAGCATGACTCGGCCTCTAATAAGGCCTTTGTGGCCAGGGAGTGGAAACACAAGTTCCCGTGTGAGCCAATCAGGAGAAAGCCACGGGGTGTGTGTTTACACGTAGCTCCAATTTTGAATTTCAAGGTTGGAGGAGGTGACCAATCAAGAAGGAGCAGTGCTACACAATGGCGGTAGCTATGTTTTGAGGCCTAGTCGGAAATTAGTGAACAAGGGATTTTAAATTTGGGGGTAGCAAAACTGGCGTACGTTTTTTAGTGCAGCAGTGTACGGCTTAAGCGAGAGGCACTGACCTTTCCGTTGTATGAAAATGAGATAGTGCAACTTCCCGCTAAAGTGTTGTCGCAAACCCTTGTTATAGGCAGGAAAGGAAATGGAAATCTGAGTTAAAAGCCGGTGACCAGAGGGAACAAATAGGCCAAGTATCTTTGTACTGTTAAAATAGGAAATGACCCGCAATACCTTTTTGTTGTATTGCTAAGCTACGTTTTTTTTTTTTTATTATAAAAGAACCTGACAGGGAGACTTCTGAGAGTCCTCATCTTTCAAAGGTATCCTTGATTCTCGCTTTTACAGGACCGAGATATATTTTCGAAGAACCCTTGAAAATCCGGCATACGGAATTAGGAGTTAGAAGCCGTGTGGAACATTTTGAGGTTAAGAAAAAGAGCAAGGTTTACTTGTTTCTCAGGTTAGAACCCCGTTGGAAGGATGACAAGGCAATAACGTCGTGAGGCGGCCGATAGGTGGCGCTCTTGCTATACGGGCAGTAAGTTTTGACTTTACGTGTGAAACCTTGACACATTGCTCGTAAACTTGTGGCTTTGCGCCCCTGTTCTAGTAAACACTTCCGCGAATTGCTTTTGAGGTTCATTTTTTAATGAAAGGGTTATCATCGGTAAATAAAGGTTTTCTGATGTGTGGTCAGGAAGTCCCTTTAGCTGGGATGGGCGGATGATACCTTGTAGTGCTAGCAGAGTATTACTCCGTTGTGTGGATGTCGGAAAGGCTTGGGTTTTTCTTGAAAAACTTGATAGCCGTTAAGCTGTACGTAACAAGGCTTCTTGGAGCACGTACAGTAGGGCCCTTTAAGGGCGAGCAATACCTTAAAGTAAACCTATGGTTTTGGCGAGAGAGAGGGGGAATTCTATTAGAAAATAATGAGGGAGCAACCAAGTGTGAGTCGAGGGGTCGGGGTAGGTGTAGAACCTGTCTTACCATCTTAAAATTAAAATAAGATATAAGATGACACTTTAGCATGTTTGAAGAGGAAGTAAGCCGCTCTTTTCTGAACAATTTGGTGACCCTTAAAGAGCCGTTTTGTGATGGTGCCTTTTAGGCAGCGGCCCCTATTTTTTGTAGGGGTGGCGTCGTCCCTTCCGTCTCCTCGAGCCCTCCTTTGTGGTGGTAGACGTCAACAGCTTGGTTAACAGCCGGTTGCCCTCTGACCCGTCTGGATAGCGGGCGATGTTTTCTCTCGCTTCCCTTTCTGCTAGGCCCAGCTTTCTTTTTTCATTGAGGGCGTGCTTGCCGATCTCGTCCTTCCATGCTACCAGAAGCTTCGCATCCGCCCGGCAGCGGATTCAATTCCACAAGGTTTGGGAACTCCCCGTGTAGGAGAGGAAGCCTGGGAGTCTGGGAGGCTGTTGCCTCAAAGAGAGGCGTCTTGGAACCCAGGATGTGGCACTGCCCTTTCGAGAGCTTTCAGCTTCCGCTGCAGTTCTTGGACTGCTTGCCCTTTTTTGGAAAGGGCATCTCTGTGGGAGGCGGACCTGTGCGTTGGTAGCCTCTTGCAGGTGGATGTGGCCATCTTTCTTGGGTTTCTTTGGGGGTGTTTTCTCCCGGCTCTCTAGGAATGCTATATCCATCACAGTGTTGTCCTCTTCTTCAGAGGAAAAAAGTTTTTTTCCTGAGGTCTCAGGTAGAGGGGGAAGTTCCGACGTCGGGTTGCTTTGAAGAGCCATATCGGAATGAACCCTCTTATCAAGAGACTGTCCTTTTTAAAGGCTCCGTGGTATAGGAAACCAGCCTTTTAGGCGGGAAAGAAACACTGTGAGGAGAGACTTAAATAAGTAACCAAGATTTATTTTAAAAAAAATCTGTACAGTATGTATGTACAGAATGCAAGAACACTCGGAATCCCGGTGAACCGAAAGGGCCGCAATTTTCTACGTGGAATGCTCCACACTGAGAAGTACGGAAATTCGGATCGAGAAGTGACAAAATAGCCAATCAGAAACCAGGGTGAGTGCGCTGGCGGTTTTTTTGCAAGAAAAAGGCAATTTTTACGTTTTCACGTAGCAAACTGTGTAAAGCTTGGATCCCCGGTGATCCTAAACCTCCGTATGTTTTGAACGTGTTTGGTCACACACTGAGAGGTACGGCAGTTCGGATTGAGAAGTAACCGAGTAAGCCAATCAAGGACGGGGAGAGCTGTACTAACAGTTTGTCAAGGCCACATGTGGCAAGAGGAGAAATCTAGAATAGATTTCTTAGATTTAATTTTGGTAAACACTTTTAGTGCATTGGAAAGAGGCCGATGAATTTATTTTTAATGAAGGAATATCCAGGTATTTTCCTTCCGTTATGTATCAGAGATTCCCGAGGGAATTCACAATGCAATCAAACCTACGTCTCAAATTCCGAGGAAAAGAGAGGCACATGAATCAATTAAAATAGGTAGGCGGTAGCATTATCTGATACTACGTAGGCAGTCCCTTGTTTCAAAAGTTTTTAATTTTAAGCGTTCTTAACGGACTTTGTGTCTTATAATTAGACAAATTGCATCTTTGTGCTGTTGGGTGGGATTAAAGACCGCAGATACTTTGTAGTACTGCTCTGTTAGGTTTCTAAAACCTTAAACTAGACATGTTTCTGCTCTTGGTTTTAGATGTTGAGCTTCATCAGTAGTCGGACTTTTTAGTTTGTCCTGGTCTTAATTCAAAAACTAGAAAAAATTGCTCTTTTAGAGCGCCTCGATAAGAGCATCGAGGTAGCAGTCTTCTTCTTCCTCGCGAGTTGTCTTCAATTCACCGTCATTTTTAAGCCTAGAATTAACTAGGTAATCTTTTAGGTTGGGCGCCCTCTCATAGGCTAGGACCGGTGGTTTCGGAAAGATTTGACACAAGTTCGGATCATCCGATATTAAGTGCCAGTGTCTTAGCAGGTTTTCTTTTAGCTCTTTGGTTTCTCAAATGGGGTGTATAGGTTATTTTGAAGACTAGTGGTATTTGATTTTCACGTGGTTTAGGCAAGAGTAGATTTGATCGTTCTTTGTAATTAATGCCTTTAATGGCGTGATCAAATTCTTGGCCCCGTGTAGTTACGTGAATCAGTTTTTCTTTGAAAGCGTCCCTCTTAGATACGAAATCGTTCTCATTGTTTGACAGTCTCACATATCTCAAAACTTCTCCTTTGATAAAGCCTTTAAAGGTTGCGAGTGGGTGGGCAGAGGTCCTGTCAAGATATTGATAGGTTTCTGTAGGCTTTGTATAGACTTTGATGTCCAGCCGCCCGTGGGATTCAAAGTTCTTGCCTTTGAAGATTGTGAGGTCTAGATATGTGACCGATTCTTGAGACGCTTCCATCGTGAATTTAATCGTCTCGTGAATTTTATTCAAAACTTCCACTAGTGAGGTGAGCTCCGCAAGGCTGCCTTTGTAGAGCAGCAAAATGTCATCTCGATAACGAAACCAACGAATGATTCTCGGATCAGTCGGTATGATGCCTTTTTCAAGTTTATACATGAAAATATCGCATATTTCTGGCGAGGCTTGACTGCCCATTGCACAACCGATTTTTTGTAGATAAAATTTTCCATTTAACTCAAAACAATTCCTTTCTAGGATGAGTTTAAGGAGGTTGCGGAGTGAGGCAGTTGAGATTTTTGGTATCTCGTATGGGCTCTGGCTTGCGTTCTCGTATGCTTCGCAGACAACATTTATTGACTCCTCTTGGGGAGTATTAGTATACATAGAAACCACGTCTAGTGTTGCTAGAAGTACGTTTTCGGGTAGCTGAGTAGCTTCCAGAAGATTGATGATGTGATTTGTGTCTTTCACATAAGCCTCTTGTCGTTTCACGATTGGAAGCAAAAAATAATCTACAAATTCTGAGATTTGTTCGGTCGGTGATCCATTGCCGCTTATTATTGGCCTACCGATAAATTTCGTGTTTATCGGGGGTGTCTTGTGCACCTTGGGCAGGACGTAGATAACCGGTGTCCGAATTTGGTGATTATTCGGGTTCAAATATTTGAAGGTGGTTTCATCAATTTCCTTCTTGAGCCACATATTTGTGAGCTGGGTCACAACTAACTTTTTAGTTTCTTCTGTGAGATCCTGGTCTAAATTATCGTAGTGCACCGAATTCAACTGTCGGTTGATTTCGTTTATGTAGTCGGAGCGGTTTATCATGGCAATACCTCTTCCCTTGTCAAAGGGTTTTTAGGACCACAGAACAGTCGTTTTTGAGGGACTGTAAGGCAATTTTTTCTGCCTTCGAGATATTGCTAGATACATTGTGTATGGGCATTTTAGCCAGTTCTCCTTTTGTGGCTTCGAGATAATCTTCCAGGTTTTTGCTGTAAGTTATGGCAGGAAACCAGTTGGATTTCAAACGGAACTTGGATACCTTTTTTAAGTGTTTCCCGTGCAGAGTATATCGTATCCTCATTGTTCTAATTAGTCCTTTTAGGGCTCTAAGGATTGATATTCTGGTTGGTTTGGTAGGGGTAGCTATGAACTTTAAGCCCCTACCAAGAGCTATTTTCTCTATGTCCGATAGAGGTCTATCGGAGAGGTTTTTGATGAAGTGCTCGGTTTGTTCCGCCTTCCGGCTAATCTGGGCATTTTTCATTTGGCCTTTTATGGCAGTACATTTCCTTTGAAATTTTTGAGACCTTGCACGAAGTTTCTCCCTTTTTAGGGTTCGGGAAAATTTCCTCCTTTTAGTGGAAGAGCGAATTTTTTGATTTAGCCTCCTGTTTTTTCCATCTTTAAGAAGATCCTCCTACGGAGGATGATGCTTTTAGCAAGTTGAACAGGATAATTGCAGAGACTTCTAAGCAAGTTATGTGTTGACTAATTATACCTCTTTTAAGAGAGCTGTTTGGAGAGTGGTACTCTTTGGGAGTTACTGAGAGACCTTCTCTTTGAAAGGTTAGCTCAGAACTGAGAGATGACAGCATGACTCGGCTCTAATAAGGCCTTTGTGGCCAGAGTGGCAACAAGTTCCCGTGTGAGCCAATCAGAGAAAGGCACGGGTGCATCCGGTGTGTGTTTACACGTAGCTCCAATTTTGAATTTCCAGGTTGGAGGGAGGTGACCAATCAAGAAGGAGCAGTGCTACACATGGCGGGAGCTATGTTTTGAGGCCTAGTCGGAAATTAGTGAACAAGGGATTTTAAATTTGGGGTAGCAAAACTGGCGTACGTTTTTAGTGCAGCAGTGTACGGCTTAAGCGAGGAGGCACTGACCTTTCCCGTTGTATGAAAATGAGATAGTGCCAACTTCCTTAAACTCATCCTAGAAAGGAATTGTTTTGAGTTTAATGGAAAATTTTATCTACAAAAAATCGGTTGTGCAATGGGCAGTCAAGCCTCGCCAGAAATATGCGATATTTTCATGTATAAACTTGAAAAAGGCATCATACCGACTGATCCGAGAATCATTCGTTGGTTTCGTTATCGAGATGACATTTTGCTGCTCTACAAAGGCAGCCTTGCGGAGCTCACCTCACTAGTGGAAATTTTGAATAAAATTCACGAGACGATTACATTCACGATGGAAGCGTCTCAAGAATCGGTCACATATCTAGACCTCACAATCTTCAAAGGCAAGAACTTTGAATCCCACGGGCGGCTGGACACCAAAGTCTATACAAAGCCTACAGAAACCTATCAATATCTTGACAGGACCTCTGCCCACCCACTCGCAACCTTTAAAGGCTTTATCAAAGGAGAAGTTTTGAGATATGTGAGACTGTCAAACAATGAGAACGATTTCGTATCTAAGAGGGACGCTTTCAAAGAAAAACTGATTTCACGTAACTACACGGGCCAAGAATTTGATCACGCCATTAAAGGCATTAATTACAAAGAACGATCAAATCTACTCTTGCCTAAACCACGTGAAAATCAAATACCACTAGTCTTCAAAATAACCTATACACCCCATTTGAGAACCAAAGAGCTAAAAGAAAACCTGCTAAGACACTGGCACTTAATATCGGGAGATCCGAACTTGTGTCAAATCTTTCCGAAACCACCGGTCCTAGCCTATGAGAGGGCGCCCAACCTAAAAGATTACCTAGTTAATTCTAGGCTTAAAAATGACGGTGAATTGGAGACAACTCGCGAGGAAGAAGAAGACTGCTACCTCGATGCTCTTATCGAGGCGCTCTAAAAGAGCAATTTTTTCTAGTTTTTGAATTAAGACCAGGACAAACTAAAAAGTCCGACTACTGATGAAGCTCAACATCTAAAACCAAGAGCAGAAACATGTCTAGTTTAAGGTTTTAGAAACCTAACAGAGCAGTACTACAAAGTATCTGCGGTCTTTAATCCCACCCAACAGCACAAAGATGCAATTTGTCTAATTATAAGACACAAAGTCCGTTAAGAACGCTTAAAATTAAAAACTTTTGAAACAAGGGACTGCCTACGTAGTATCAGATAATGCTACCGCCTACCTATTTTAATTAACGGAGTAGGGGTGTGTACACACCTGTGATAAAGCTCCACCAACGCGAATAGCAAATGGAGGGATAGCTGATGGTTTCCTCATATATATGTCACTAAACTTATGGTTGAAGGCCGTCTCAAAGGTCGGGTTTTGTCTATGACTCCTCAGTTTGAGGGCAAACTGGAGTGACACCTTTTTCCATCTTATATGAAGGGGTGGCTCGTGGTGCAAGTGGTAAGATGAATAAAAAGCATGTGAGAGTCAAAATGGACTTTCAAGCTTTGACTGTTTGATTAACCACCTCTTCACATTAGTAAAAGAGTTAGAGATGAGCAAAAGAGCAAACGTCTGTTGAAAATCAGTGAAATGATACATTTTGTAGACTGTGGGCTCACTACTGTCTGTATAGCACAAATACGTACCACTGGAAATCAGAACTATATCACAGTGAACCTTCAAAGCCTTTATACCGAAAGGTCCCACCAAGAAGCCTTCAAGTACAGATTGCCAGGCAACGCCCATTCCAGCTGTCCGAAACACAAACCAAATTGCAACCCCATCCCAACTTTGCTTCTCGAACATTTAATTCTAAGACTGGAAGTTAAGTTTAATCGTGTTTATGCATCAGCGGATCATACTTTTTCAAGAAATTGAATATAATAAAACAAAAACTGAACTGAAAGTTCGCACTGTTTCATTTTAAGTCCTCATTTCAACCGATTCTTGGAGAAACATCCCACTGAGTATTGGGTTTCACTTTCACACAGTTATATAAATAAGAATTTTTTGTACCATGGGGAGGGGGATAAGACCAAACTTTTCCGACAGATTAATATGTTCAAAGAACAATTTAGCAACTTATTTAGGAACACTGCGTCTATTCTGCTTTGAAAATAAAGTGCATTTGGGTTAAGTGTTTTTCTGGGTGATGAGTCTAAGGAAAGAACAGGTTGCCCAATTCCTTTAGAAACCTCAGTATGGTGTGTCAATGTCAATATTTTAGGGTACACAAACCTATCAAAAAACAGTTTTTCTCTCTTATTACTGTGACAACAAAACTATAGTTTGGAAAAGTGGTTATGGCATAAGTTTATAAGGACTACGAAGGCTTCAGTGTCAGGTATTCTTGCCAAAGGTAAAGATGGATTGTTCAGACATAGAAAAAAATAACATTGCCGAAACAGCCGCATTGCTTTCGTTCATGTAAATTTAATTTAAATTCCTTGAATTATCCCGTGTTAACAATGAACCTTAAAAATTAATACGTCGATTGCAGAGCATGTGAAGAGAAGGTGGGCGCTGGGGAGGAGCTCTCAAATTTGTGACCTCATAACGCTAGTTCCTTCCTATTCTCCCAAAACCACCAGTGCCCAGTTCCTATAATTGATCTTATTTTATACATTTCTTACACATACATAAACACAAAACTATTGGCTAATTCTGAATATGTGTATACGAATTCTTAAAATACATCAATATATTAACATTAACTTACTAATTCTTTTCAGTCATATTTATAAATTCCATTCTTGCTTGTTTTATTTACTTAAAGCAGGTTTCTACTTATATTGACTAATCTTCATCAATTCTTCTTAAAAAAATCCGTCTATACTGTTGAGTAATACGGTACTTACAATAACACATAAATATTAATCAATCTATTATTTTAACATCAGCAAAGTTAATTCTCATTGCAACGAATGCGGGCTATTAGCCTGTTGTCCTTATGTTTGGATGGTCAAAGATCTTTTTTAGATGGTTACTTTCATAATTAACGTCTCTGAATGAAATCACAGCAAACAAAATATTGCAGGCATTATCAAATAGTGGGTGACATTTCCCGGGAAATCCCACATGAAACGGCTCCTGTCAGGTAGCAGTCAGCTGTTGTTTATTTAAGAGCAATCTAAGACTTTTCTGTCTGACCTGAATCAGAATTTAGAAAGAAGCCAAATTTTACCTAAATTATGGGTAAATTAATCACCCCAAATGGAGGTTGTTCCTGCTTTCTAGACACATCTGGTCGCTTAGAGTTCAAACATACTTAGCCCTCTACAAACGACTAGAATGGACATTCTAATTTTGGCTTTAAGGTATAGACTTTATGCATATGATGTCACAGAGCAGAAAGTACTCCGGAGAAGCGTGTACCATGGCAAATTACACCAACAAATGCAGACAGCTGATTTGTCAACCAATCGTAAACGTGCGAATTCTACAACGTTCGTGCACGCGTGCTTCATTGTTTTCCTCCAAACTGACGTTGGATGACGTCAGTGCATAAGGTCTAGATGAACCTACCTTGAACTGATTATAACTTATTGTAGCGGTTCATCTACCCCTATCATTAGTTCGACAATCTGTTCATTATTTTTAGCAAAGTTTTACAAAGAACTTAAAGCCACTTTCGGGAGGCAATTTTAGTTTTCCTGTATGGACGAATCATACTTTCCGTGCAGGTACTGTCATCCAATCCCCGTACAGTAAAACTCTCGTAACACGTGTTACAGTTTCTGTAACACAGATCAGTTTTAACTGGACATGCTATGTGTATTGGGTAGTAAAACTCCATTCCTAACTGAAAATACTTTCTTGAAGATTGCGTATATTTTTCTAGCATTTCCTCAAATTCACAGAATGTGAAGCGAAATGGCCAGATGCCTTAGAGTATTTTTCCGTATAGATCTGGTATAAAACTGTGCCATATGTATGGTATAGCAAACAAAGTGATTGAATATTGCAAAATAACTTGTGTCAAAAATTAAAATGTAAAAGCCAGACTATATTAAATCAATTTGTCCAGATGAGATCGTTAGATCATCATTGATTTACCATCATTCACTGCAGAAACTGAAAAATATGACTAGTCTTCATCACAAATGTTTATCTCCCAACAGGGATAGCGCTGTAGAGGAGGGTAATGAGAAATTTTCTTATTCCGTCGGGGAGCCTTAATCTGTACGATGTAGTATAAACTCCGACAGTGGCCCTTTTCTCTGACGGTATTCTTGGTTTTGCTTGTAAGGAAAAGAGTTTATTCAACTAAAACGCCAAGTTTCATTTTTTTTAATTAAAACCTCCACATTTTCTACATTTTCTTTAATGAAACCCCCAAAGTTTCTACTGTATCTTTGACAAAAACCCCAAATCTTAGGGGCACTTCACGGGCAAATCCTGACTCCACCCTGTCTTCCAACTCCAGTATGCTATTGACAGAAACTTTTCTGCATTGTGCTGAAAAAATCAATTTAAGTAAACGGATTATGCTGTCCATTGTTTCCATTTCATTTGTAATACCATAGTTAAGCTATGAACCTACAACTTGATTTTGAATAATTTCCACTACATATATTCGGTAATATATGGTGCATGCGAATTTTTGCAACAGACCAAGTGTGAATAGCTCATTGCATATCAACTAACAGTGACGCCCCAATATTTAGCATGAATAGTTTGAAGTCATTCGGTTTCTGCTCTTCTCAAATCATACGCAATAAATGGTTGAAAAATTTTAAGTTTGTAAAGTTCTGTCTTAGCCTGTATATTATTTGTTTACTGTGGGATATTTCGAGGCCGGACAATGTAAAAATTACTATTTATCCTATACAAAGATGAAACTGCAACAATGATGAAAAGAAATTTAATAAAAAAGTACTGCTTAGATAAGGAAAGTATAGTGAACCACTTGATCCAGAAAAAAACATAGAACCACAGTTCACATTTGTTTTCAGAGGGAATCCCCTCCAACTTTAGCTTAGCATTTCCTTTCTCTTTATTTCACACCTTATTCCGTTTCTTCACCAGCAAGGCTCACGATGGTATGAGAGTAGCATTTGCCATGGTTTCGTTTTTCCTTCTCTTCTCTTACTCCAGAACTCATGCCCTCTACATCTCTAATTGAACACCTAAAACTTATTTTAACTTATTGTTTATCTTGAAAACTCTACCAACCGCATTTACCTAAGCGCAATCATATGTTACATTAAGATACTTGTAAGTGCCACCGCTGCAAGGATCACCAAATAGACTATTTCTGACTTCCACACTGCACATTGACTTTCCGTCACACATTTCCCCCACCTTGCTTGTCTGATCGGATTGGCAGTTGGTATTCTGATGAGGAGAAATTATAAACAGCAAATATGAACAGACTGTCAAACAGGGACTTTTACATATTCGTCCTTTATTCAATTCACCTTTCTTTAAGGATGAAAGGTTATTCGTTTATTATTTAAACCAACGGGAACGTTTTGTTCGCATCAGTCTGGAATTGCTCCATTCTCCAAAGTAGAATGCCAATCAGGCCTTCAGCTAGACTGGGCACGGTTGTCGTGCATTCGTACAGACTATAACTTACCTCTATTTGGCAATTCTATTGCGAAACGATTTACTAGTTACAGACAGTGCTGTAATCGAGTCCAAATTTTCGAGTCCGAGTCCTCACCTGCCAAGTCCCAGTCACTGGTTCTCGAGTCCAAGTCGAAGCCACAGGGTCCGAGACCGAGTCCCCTCGATGGAAAACTTTATACTAAGAATAGAAATTAGCAAATGATCACGACGCCGACACGGTCGATTCCTGTATTAATAAACCATTGGGACATACGTGGACTTACGTGAGGATTAAAGTGTACACAGCAACCAACCAGATGTCGTTCGAATAGAATACCATTTAGTGCATCATCAGCTTCACGCTTACGTACTATTTGCTGCACATGTAGGACTACTTAGCTAACATGTTTGTTCCGTGACAGGACGTTGAATGTAGGTTCTCAAGTGAGGGCCCCGGGTTCACTTATAACCCGTAAAGAGAATTTTAGTGGCTTCCGAAAGGCTCCAGGAGTCCCTTTTTAATCGGTAATAGTGAAATGTACAGGTTAGGTATGGTAATCAAAGCAGTTAATACGTAAATGTTTTATTCATTAGAAATATCGTGTTACTAATGGAACAATTATCTCAAAAGATAAGATTTGTTACAAATACCTAACATAAAAAATCCAAACTTTGCATACGATCTTTGTAACTAGTCCAACTTAAATCGCTGTCAAAAAATTCTAAGGAGTCTCATATTTCATAACTGTTGCATTGACAGAACCTGGTGATCGGTGGTCGGTAGCACATTACAAGAATCGCACCTAAACAGCTCACGATAGCTGATATGACAGGATGCACTTGCTCCCTTTCTTTTTTGGACATAGTTTTATAAAATACGATACAACAGTTCGACTTACATTTGAATTGGGCATAAAACTTGTTAAGCTCTGTCTCCGGGCCTTGCTTCATGCATGATTACGCTCGATCTTACGTTTGATTTCAGTAGGACTATTGGATAATAGATCAAACTCATGATCAGTCTTAAATCTTTATGAAACAGGGCCCAGAATTATTTCTTTGAATATCGTATCTGAATCGGTGCTTCGAATAGTTTTGATACACAATATGCCACACCCCACATATCAATTTGTTCAAAACACTTTCCTGTCAAAACACTTTTCTGTCTAAACTGAGGATTGGGTGACTGAGACGTCATGGTTATGTATAATTCATACACACGCTCATCCCGTACACTTGCTTGGTCGTGTGGGCGTGACCAAATGTTTTGTTTACCACTGCACGCACTTGTTCGCTGTACATACTGTACAACACGCGCACAGTGTAGAAGTCTGTGGCGGGTAACGGTCGCGTTGTTTACACATCGCTTGGGGTCTCTTCATTGGTGTAAGACTTATGCATATTCATATTTGTGTCTGTTTGTACGTATTTTGGCCTGGTAACTATGGGGGAGTGTTGAAAAATTGAAAACAAAGGTTACCATTGGAAAGTTTACATGATAACCAATCCAGCAATGCATGAACATCGGCGATCCAAGCTTATTTGTACAAACAGCAATAGGTCAAAAGTTCATAGCTGTTGCTTGCCATGCAAAAAGATGCCTTCGAAATCTGTCCAGGTCCCTATGTAAAAGTCAAATAATATCGACATATTTTTATGTCATTCAGAAGCTGAGACATAGTAGAACATGGAACTGAATGAACATGACTGTAATTTTGCTATGCAACAGAGCACGAGCGATCGAAAGTTCGTATCCGTACTGTTTTCCACAGAGCGCATTTTCGTTGCGTGGGAGACGCTAACACAAGCTGTATGGGTTTAAGTAACAAACAAATTGATATGACGCCCAGCCCCAAATTACAAAAGTTCATCTCGAGGAGAAAGTATTCATTTCAGAATTTCGTTTGCTTCTGAAGAAAGAGTAACTCCGAATATACACGTTCAGTTAAAAACAAATTTCCTTTCTGTTTTTAATGCTCTGGCTACTGCAACTGTAATAAAGTGAAATTTGGTACTTTTGGGATTCATTGGTCATCCCTGGCTTAAATAGACTGGTTGCTCTCCATAGGCTGTCACAAGGAGAGAGCTACCTTGCTTTCCAGGGCAGCACACTGATGTAGAGTATAAGGTTTCTTCGAGGTACCTTGCCTCCAAGGGTGACACAGGATGTAGAGACTTTCTCAAGGTGAGGTACCTTGCTCTCTCCATTGGTGCCAGAGGATGGTATGCAAATTTAGCCCTCTTTAGGCTGGTGTTGTATCTCCCGAGAAAAGTAACACTGGGAGAAATGAAATTGTTTTATCAGAATGCTGGCATAATCGGTATTGTTGAGGATGCTCTTGCAATTGGTTAATGTTGTTCTCCAACTTCAGTAAATTTGGGGATCTGCCAGTTTGGAATTTTGGGGTTGGGAAAAGTTAGTACTGTGTTTGAGTCGACTGGGTCTCTGTACCACGCCTGCACCCTTCCCACACTTCTCATCAGACATTCGAGAGAATCAGAAGTGCTGAATGGCAGCTGGCTGTCAGAGGGTCTGTTTTCCTCTTTGGGGCTGGTTTTACCAGAAGGATGGGTGATGTGCTGAGTAAATGTTTTCATATCCTAAGTTTTATGATTGTACCATGAACCACAAGCCACAGATTGCCGAATTTTTAATGTATTGTCAGAGAATTCTCTTGAATTTGTGTGCCACGAGGTAAGGCCCAGCATACTGTATTCACTGCATACACTAGTATAGAAGCTTGCAGTATAGCTAGTATAGGGATCTGTTCAGCGAAATGATTCACAATTGTTATGCTTTACATTAACGTTAGTGGCACACTGAGCTAGAGCCTGCGAAATATTTTGTCTAAGCGTATTTGGGGGTGAGACTAAACATGTAAGCAGACTTTAAGGACAATTACAAAGAAGCGAAGTCAGTGTTTTAGGCAGGATACTAAATCAGCCTGCTTGGTGGAAGTACTGGATTTAATGGTATCATTTACATTGCAGTTGGGCCAGTACTGAACGTTATGTTTTGGCAAAGATGCATTTACAATGTTGTCATTTTATGCGAGATACTGTATACTAGGTTCCACTCCTATTGTGTACTTAGAAAGTTGATGTGGTACGAGTCACCGTTTCAGGTTAGTGAGATTATGTAAAATGCTTTTCTGGTTGTAAAGTCATACTATTTTGCATTATAGTCATCCATTGTATATAAACATGGTAGTTTTATATACCCTATATTATTTACATTTAAGAGACCATTGCCAGGACTAAACGGTATGTGGTGCTCCTCATTAAAAGCTTGTTTGAGACTTTTGTGAGTTACGGCAAATTTGAACCAGTCTTGCTATGCAGGGTGTCTACCTTTTAACAGAATCGAGAATGTCGCCCTCTACTCAGGAATACACTTGTCATGAGTAGACAATGTAAGAGTTACTATGAATTTATATTGTCATCTTTAATCCTAGGGTCAAGGTCACATTTGAATCAATGTGCTGTACATATCACAGTGGACCGTCCGTAGCCCTGGACCCATTGATTTAGTTGTTTATTGAGCCGTTGAGTGTAAAGTAGTTTATTAATCTAAGATGGTTCTTCAGCTGTTAATGCTTGTATTAAGGTTCTAGCTGAGTCATGTTATTGTACCATATCTGTTCTAGCCCTCAGATGGAGCACTGAGAGGGGATCGTATAACCATAAGGGTCTTGAGATGGGGTAGGGCCACTTCCAGTGGGGTGTCTGTATGAACCTTGACAGGGTTTACAGTATTCAAGTGTAGTGTTGGTTGACAGTAAAAACTTTAGGTACCCCCCCTTTCTTCTTGATGTGTACTCCATGCAGCTGGACTCTTTTTGTGCTAATGAGGAGAGGGGTACATGACGTCACAAATTTGTAAATATGTTATCACTTCCAAACTTCATTTATTCCTGTTGTACATAATTCATATCTTTTTCCTGTTTCTAAGGTAATTGTCAGTGTCCATGCAGGTACGGTGCGGCAGCGTTTATGATTATCCAAGTACAGGGTACATACTGGTGGTTGTGTCTCGTAACAGTTCTACCGGCTGATTATCGTCTCTATTAAGCCATGACGTTGCACAAATCAAGCATTTCCTTATTTTTCTCTCATGCAGCTTATATTAATACTATGACTTTTCGTTGTCTTGCCAGGTGTTTCAGCTCCAATTACAACCTTGATTTTTTTATATTTATGCATAGTCCTGCCAAGGTGTCACCTGGCCATATCAAGTTCATAGTTGGTTTCCAGAGAGATGACTATAGTTTTTAGACTGCATAATATTTTTATCTTTGCTTACTATACATGTATTCTATTTTAACCTTACAGAGGCTCTTTGGTGAGGCTGTTTGGTGAGGCTGTTTGTTGGGGCCAATTGGTCAAACGATTGCGAGAAATATTCCAGTCATTGGTAACAGAACACTGCTCTACCGTGGTTATTTATTTGGCTTGTATCATCCACTCATCGTTCCCAGTCGGGCTCGATCATTTCCCCCCCCCCCCCCCTTTCTTCACAACTTTTTAAAACTGTAAATTCAAGAAAAATTGGAATGCGGAAAGACTTTAAAAGCCACGGGGTACAACATTCACAAATATGATCTACACTAGACAGCGCATATTACAAAGGCTTAGATACCGTGCGGAGTTGCACAGAAACTGCAGAGAACAAAGTAAATGCTATGTGACGACGAATGAAGTGCATGCTACAGTGGTATCAAATCCTGCTGGTCTCGAGTCAGTCTCGGGAACTTTATAGTCGAGTCACGAGTCCGGATTGTAAAATTCCAAGTCCGAGACCTAGTCACGTTTAAACTACTGAACTCTTGCTTCAGAAGAAGGGACCGGAGGTCCCGAAAGCTTAAGACGCCTCCATTTTTCACCAGTCTTTTCGTTTTCTCTTGTATTTTTACTGTTGTGGTGCTTTTTCTCACAGTGTATATATATGTATATATATATATATATATATATATATATATAATATATATATATATATATATATATATATATATATATATATATATCTATAGTACATATATATATACATATATATATGTGCGAGTAAAATATGGCAGCATGCTAAATTTAACATGTTTCTTTTCTTGTGTTCTGTGTAGTCAATTACACAATTGTGAAAGCATGTACTTCATCTGAAATAATGTACGTAAATCATACAAATATGATTATACAATGCCTACTTACAATTGTTGTATTTGTCCTGTTGTATGGATCCGGGCATGCAACTGATCCTTCAACCAGCCTTCCATACATGGCATCATTTATAGTCATATTCTCTTTACCACTGCATGTTATATTCATCGTCAAACCTTCACATACCACCATGAACTTTGCAGCTACCGTATCTGTAACACGATTAAGTATAATTAATTGCAATATGATTTTGCTTCTGCACTTTATTAAACATTGCCCTTACGATATTCCATAATTGGGAGGAACAAGAACAAAGTCAAATCTTTACAGTTTTTACAGGTAGAGGTTAAGTTTCACAGGTACACCTGTATAAACTGTAAGCAGCCTACAGTTGATTTCGTTTGTCAAACAATGTCTTCGTTATTTTACGTTACTCGTGTTTCACAGGTAGTTATCAAGACATAAAATGGCAGCTCTTTCCGATGTACCCGCCTGTTAGAAACCAAGGTACTTTTTTAGCACTTAAAGAACTTGTGAAAAGTTTTGGTACTCAGGGTTACTTTTGTGCATCAAAGCTGATTTGCTCAAGTGATTGTCATGTGTGTCATTGGTACTTTTCACACGGTCCCTTTGGATTACATTTCTAGGGTGAACAGTTTGAAGCTAATGAATAAACATGCCGAAGCTTGCCGAATTTGAACTTTGATCAAACATGATTGGGTAAGTGTTGCGAATTTTGCCCCTGTGTGGGGTTTGTGTACTAACAGGATCTACTTTCCCCTTTTGCAGACTGGCCTTCCATAGAATTAGCTAGACAGTTGTCAGACAACGAAATTATTAGTGGAACACAGCCCTGAAAGGCAGTGGCCTAGCTAGATATTTTTTGTGGGGCCGCAAAAGTAAAAAAAATTCCGACAGATTATTATTTTGATAGTTGTACGATTCGAAATCCTGGGGACCTTTTTTTCGGGCAATTTTGAGGCCGACTTTTGATTTTCTTGTTGACATATCGATGTGTAATTCTTCCTAAAAACATAAGAAGTGTTGTAAGTGTTTAATATGAATTGTTTTTACTTATTTCCGACAGAGACTAGAAATTTCCGACAGAGGCCTTCGGAGGCTTTGTGGGGGGCGGCCGCCCCCTGCCCCCCTCTAGCTACGCCACTGCTGAAAGGGTCTAAGAAAGTTCCTATACAACGTCACTATGAAATCGAGATGTGAGTTACCCCGCAGGTGTTGTGACTCCCCCTTGATCTTGAATATACTCTATGCACCTCTTTTGGAGGTATAAGAGTCGTACAAAAAATAAAGTGACTCAATAACATCAAAAGAAAGTGCAATGATTAAGTTGCAGATTAACTGTCAACATCTTACGATACAAACTGTAAATTTCACAACCATATAGTCACCAGGTCCCAATGATGCTTTTATACTTCTCAATTGCACGACAAGGAAATGTTACAGAAGTATGTCGAATTGTATGGTGTATCCTGTAGTAATTAGCTTTAGCGCCCTAACTTTCAAATGTATTTTTCCTCTGCATTCCGCTTAACATTCCTGCAGAGATTATATTAATTAGGTTAGCATTCTACAGCTGCTGAATAGTGAGCATCTAACTCACGTACCGGTACTTGTTTACACCAGGGTTGCCATTTGGCATCCCTGGCTGCCAACATTGTCTAAATTTGGCATCCAAGGGACTTGTTTGGCAACGAAAATAAATGTTTGGCAACAAGCCCCAATTTTGGCATCTACGGGTGAAATTTTTGGCACCATAAGAAGTTATCCGCAAGAATAGTTCATTAGATCCATCTTTTCAACTAAAATCAAGAGAGCTTTGTCATGGCCTAGGCCCTAGGCAGGCTAGAGATACTAGTCTGCGCATCTCTTATACAGCCCAACTGCAAAGTTCTACACAGCTGTGTCACGAAGCTTATGGCTAAGTGATGCTGTTTGGTGTGCAGAAGCCTCTCACAGTATCTGATACACTTTTAAGGGCTTCATCTGGTGGGGAGTTGCCCTGGTTACATTTAGATGTGATTGTCCTTCAATAAAGATACTTTATAGCGTTGCTATTCACAATGAAGCATATGGGACTATGAAGATATTTTCCGAACTCTTCATGCCCACCAATCGTTTTGCCACTTCTAATGGGACAACCTGGGTGTCAGTTCAATTGTTCTTTGGCATCTTTGCCGTGTTGCTCCTACCGGTATAGTAGGGGGCCTACCCTTTTCAAACACCTACACCCCCTCCACGATCAATTCAAATTGCCGTTTGTTCGAGAAATTGTCCAACATAGGCTGAAATTAGCCAAATTGGGAATAGTTCAATCCCAGCAAAACATTTACCATTGTTTACTATGGTAAAAGTGCCAATTTACTATGGTAAACCATGGTAACTTTTGCTGGGATGTTTTAGTCTAGTGCACATTTTTTGTTATAAACCTAGAACTCCCCCTGCCCCCACCCGGATGTCACCTGGATAAGGACCTACACCCCCAGGCTGCAGAGCGATCGCGCTCTTGCAGCACATTTTGATATCGTTAATTTGGTACAATTAACCACCCCCAGGTTTCAGAAAAATAACCGACAGTACATGCTGGTAGAAGTGAACTCAGTACTAGCGTTTGTATATTGATGAGGAGAGAGGGCGGGCTCTGTGAGCTGCAGATAGTGTTGAACCCCAATATATCAGACAACTGATCTATTTCTAAACATATCACACTGTGCTATACCAGTGGGTAAAACAACTAAAACCTTTACAACGAGTTTACTTATTCAATTTTTTTTCTTTTTTCCTTGCTTTCTATCCTTTGTTTTGAATCACAATTGGCAATATGGCATCCGACAGTGGCAATTTGGCAACTCTTTGCCCAAATTTTGGCAACGATGAAAGCTGCGCATCTGGCAACCCTGGTTTACACTAAGCTTGCGCTATGTCTGCAGATACAACGCGTCACTGCAGCACTACTGGGCCACCTTCAGCAAAGACCTATAGTCTTGCTTCATCAACCAGCTATTTTGAGACGGCATTGTCTCGCAGAGAAGACAAACAGGTACCGTAGGGTAGTTAGTATCGCAGCCAACATTTTAGCTACGGTTATCATTCTCACTTAGGCCTCATACATCATCGTAGCAAGTTCACTTGTATTGTTTGGCGCCGCAAGGTGCACAGTTATAACAATGAAGTCATCGCGTCTACTTAGGCCTAGCTTACGTACACTATAAGTGTATGTAACTGTATTCTCATCTACTATGTAGCCAGTTTTTAGCATATCTAGACCTACGCCTAGCCCTGCAGCGTCACAGATTGCAGCATTCTGGTGGGCAAGTCACTTCAACGGTTGCCACATTCACAACTGCCACGGTCGGCTGTAACGTGTAGCTTATACCGGCAGTGCAACCTCAGCAATTCATCGGCGAATCACCGCCGGCAGCATTTTACTTCTACCAGAGCGACAAACTTACTAGACTAGTAGTGTCAACTCAACTCACTGGCCGAGCAATTCGATTGCCTCAACTCAACAGCCTACCACGACTCAACCGATAGTGCCGGCTGACTCACTAGCTCTCGCTGTCGCGGTCTTCAACTGGTGTAGACGTAGGTGTAGCTATAAAGTATTTATTAGATGGCAGTCAGTCTATACAGCCATCTACCTTCAACCATCATCATACGTATCCTAGCACATTTGCATACCAAGTTGACCATAACTGCATGCTAACCGGTACCGTTTTTATTTACCTTTGCACATCGGCCGGAGAACATGATTGACATATTATAGGGGATTTTGAGCACGCGTGGATTGGAGACCACCTTAACCTTTTGACTAGGCTAATTTACATCAAGCTTCAGCAGTTTATTAGAGAAATTTAATTCTCCAAAATCCCAGGGAAAATTAAAATTTCGTTTAGCAATATATCCAGTTCGTGGAAAAAATATCAAAATAAAACGTTGACCATGTTTTGAAACTTCTCTAAACGCAGTTTTGTCCAGCCTAGGTATCCCATATTGACTCAATGTTGACAGAGGAGATACGAGGATGGAAATCAATTATTTGCTCTATGCCAAAGTACTATATTTATGGACCAACTATTAACTTCCACGTAGTCATGTTTTACTCAAAAAATTTCAATAAGGGTTCAGTACGATAAATAAAGCGGAACGGTTGAATGAAAGTTTGCTGGCTGAACGTCTGAACTCGGATGCCCTCTCTCATGCTATTAACCTGCACATTCGGTTCCATACTTAGTACTGTACTTATATACTGGTAAACATTATTAAAATGTAATTTTATTCCGTTATTTTGAGCAGTTCTGTGTACATACAGACGTAAACAAGCAATCGATATGTTGGGGAGAACACAGTCTCATCTAACATATTGGCAATTTGAAATGCAAAAAGGTCTTAGGAATGAACTTGCAGTTTCATGTTTTTTATGATGATAACCATGCACACAGGTTTAGAGCATACTGCATAAATTTTACCTAGGTTAGAAGTTAAAGCTGATGGAGGTTGAACAGTCGTATCTGTCGAATTGGAGAGAAAAAAGGCAAGCAGCATTAGAAACAACTGTTTTTGTCTTTGACTTGCATATAAAAGAGGGTCTCATCGACATCCTGCCACTCCCTTTTGGTGCCGTTTCGAAGGAAGAGGGAGCAATGGAGGAAGCCAGATGTAATTGCGTGAACGCGACACGAAACAATATATACATAGCGACATTACCTGGATCATACAGAGAAGGCATTTAACCAGATGAATGATCTATCTTTCCAGTAATGAGATAATTTGCCTCTTAAATAGATTAAGCAATGCAAATGTTCCAATGATACCCATATTTTATAGCTTTGTCAATTTTCCTCATTAACGACTCACGTACCTATTTGCATTTGCAGGGTAAATATAGTGACATCCCAAACAGCTGTTACAGAGGGCCAGCCATAGGCAGAAAAAGCCTTCAAAAACGTTATGTGGCCATGTTTCAGTACAAGCAGTCAATCATTCTAGATATATTAGAATTAATGTTACAGAGGGCTGGCACATTTGAAAATCTATGTTTGTGCCATTTTGGGCCAAAAATATGATTTTCATGCTTTTTGTGCATATTTTATATTTCCAAATAATTTAATATTAGGAAAATGTAAATTTTAGTCAATTTAAACCAGTGATTCTCAAAATTTTTGAGTGTGAGGGCTAAAAGGAGATGATGGAATGAGGTCGAGGGCCGCAGGGAAGGCTCTCAGACCTAGGGAGAGGACAATATTTGGAAAGAGCGAAATCCATACCTAAGTTGTCTTCAGGCTGTATCTACGGCAAACGGAGGCAGAGGTACGAATTTGTCATAGGAAACGGTTTCTTAAGAGGGCAGTCTGCACTTTTGCAGCGAAATTTTGGGGTCACTATTGAAGAAACTATGAAAATTTACGGTTTCTATGAGTAGCTTCCCCTACTATTGGTAAAATCAAGAAATTTGTTCCTGCGGCTGGTCGTCGTCGGGGAATTACATACTTTATCTCACCCATTAAGACCACCGATCAAACTGGAGTTTCCCCGACGACAGGGGTCATGGCCTCCTGCACCTTCTCCACCTGGCACTACCTATGTATACAATTCTGCGTCTAGCGTGCGTGAGTCACCAGTATGGTCATTTTGATGTTTATCATGAGTCGCTTTGCGATATAGACGCAACATTTAGCATTCCAGACTAAGTAGGTATTAAACGAAAACCTCACTCTAAAACGGATGACGTCACAACAGTTTTGCAGTTTTCCTGCGTTATTGGCCAGCATGTGAGGCAGCCCTTAAATTATTCTTAAACGCGGTCAGGAAGATAGCTGGATCTACTGAGTCCAAGGACCGCATTCACAAAAGGCGGAAAAGCTTCAAGTTGATTGAATGATTCATTTCATTTAACAGAGCTGTGGAAAGAGCGAGCCCACATAAAACGTCGCAAACACATTATTAGTACCGAAGGATGACTTGCAGCAATTTTAAATTCAGTAACCAATCAACACCCTCAAGAGTGTCAGCAGCTTCTCAAAAGTGGGGACAAAAAGAATTCAAGCGCAAATCGCAAAGCCCTAACAACGAGGGATCCGGGGCCCGCTTAAGGGCTCCAAAAAAAAAATAGATTTCAGAAGATCTGATGTGTAATCTGAGGCATTTCCCCACCAGTGTGATCCATTAAATGGCTGTTTCGAGCTTGATATTATTGAATTACTGATAGCTATTTTGTAAACTATAGAATCTTGCATGTACCTGTTTTTTCGTTCGGGTACTGGAAGGTTTGTCACTACAAATACAACCACTCCGCAATGCACCACTATACATAACTATATGCCACCGTGTGTAGTAACATGATTGTCAACAATACAGCACACGAAATAAATCTTGGCTAGATATGACTGAACAAGGAATATGCCGTACAGCCTGCTACGTAGGCAATAGCACCTCTTCAGGAGAGCAAACTTAGAAGGAGTCAAGTACTGACTCTTAGTTGTATAATTTAGTTTTCTACTGTGCTACGTTTTGTTCTTGTAGAATATGATTTTCTCAAACCGTAAACTAATTCACCGACAGGGTCCCTGGGCCGCATGCGGCCCTACGGGCCGTGTTTGAGAATCACTAATTTAAACCCTACTTTGGTCGAAACTGACAAATTCAGTTACAAACAACAAAGACAATAAAGCCATTCTATAGCGCATAATATCTGATAACTCAAAATAGTGTTACCATACTACTATACTACTAATAGTGGCTACTAACCAAACAGACCTAGAAATCACAGTTTGCCCTTTTGTTTTATAATAGCCAGGACTAACGGCCAGTCGAGTTCTTCATGATGCAGCAGGTCTGAGGGCTGGGAGGATGAGTAATCATAGCGGTTGCACAAGTTTTTACAATAATCCAAGTAACTCCCGTCCTATATGAATAAATAATTTGATACAATATGAACGTGCAAATCCTGCCCAAAAATTGTATTTTAAAGAAATTTCAGGTACGTTTTACTTCCTTTTGCAAAGCAAACACAATCTGTTCCAATGAGATCCCCTTAGCTTCGATTATTCTATAATTGCCAGGAGTGGGGGAGGGTAAATGATGCTTTCACCCAGATATGATTGTTTCATTACCGCAAACGGTGAAAATTCTCGGGGTGTCCATTAATTTTTCTCATTTTCCCATTTTTTTAATCAAAATCTGGGAAAATTTGGGAAAATCAAGTTGGGAACTGGGGAAATCAAGTTGTATTACTCTAAAAAGGATATGCCAGGAAAGCCAATTTTTTTTTTGCTTCAAAATCAGTTTAATCCAAATAAATAACCGCCCATTCTTGAAAGTTATGGTAAATTTACTACAAGTTCATCAACGCCCTTGTAACAGTTAAGGTCATAGTCTTGGGTGGATGAGCGCGTATTTCCGATATGTTGTCTCGACTACGATCCGACAGCGGGTCCTTGTCGTGACCATATCGGGCATATCAACCATGTTTGATATTCATAGTGTTGTCGGTGGAGATGTCGAAGCTGAGTCAGGTCGTAGCAGTGTGCGTTTGCCATCGACCCACGCACTTGCGACCTGATTTTTATGTATCAGCAAAAAAGGAGGCGTTTGGGAAATCAAGCGAGGGGTGCAGAAAGTCAAAATGGTGGCCCCTATGTGTGATTGATGAACAGTAGATAGATTTATATCCTCCAGGCAATTTATTGTATGATTAATCTTCAACCAAACTGCAACTCTACGCAAATGATTACCTCTGCATACAACTTGATCCCGACGATAAACCACATTGAGTTGCATAACATTTTCAAAGGCTTCACAGTGTGGGACAGGCTGTCTAGTTCATGATAAACATTTTTGGCATTTCTTTTGTTCTCCTGATATCCAGAATTTCTTCAAAAGACAATGGATTTCTAAAAATGTTGTATTGACATAGAATTTCTAAAAGATGCAGTACCCTCAAACCCCCTGAGGGGACGCCCATGTTTGGAAGAAGTGTTGAAAAACTGAAAAGACGAAAATTCTGTGAAGTGAGCCTAAGCTTTTGAGCTGTTAGTGAAGAATCTTCCTGCCATGAGATCAAAAACAGGATAACTAAGGGGGCAAATGATCGTCGTGAAGAACTACATTCTCCTTGTATACGCTATGGCTACATGGCGAAAGTGGAGAAGTTCCTGAAAAGGGGGCAGCCTCCCCCTACCGGAACATGGCACCCATCAAGCACACATCTGTTTAATAGATTTTGCCACATGTCTCCAAAACAAGTCAAATTTAAATCATACTACAGTACTGTACGAGCTGGGTATTTAATTAGGTAACACAACTACATTTACGAAACTTTTTTTTTGACATAAATTATATATGTTATCTTTTTTGAGACCAAACAATAGGGTCGCATGCACCTAAAAATGTAACAATGTGCTATAACGATAGTTGAATCAAGTTTCTTCTGTTCTTATGCTTTACAATCATCCCATATAACTTGCAGAAATCCCACACACAAATTACATAGCCTACTTCATTATAACTTTGTTTTGAGATATTGGCTATCTTTTACCACAGAATGTCTTTATTTTCTTTGCTTTCTCAAACTTTAGTTGGCCAATACTGACAAACTAAAAGTGAAACCAACAAAAATTAATATTTGGCAAATATCAAATGCATCAAAATTACAAAAACCATATTCTTGCCCAAAAATGGTCAATTCAGATCAACTCCAATTCAGTTATGCTAGCTGGTACTTCATTAGGCTCTACAAATACATCAAATTTACAAACGTCCTTTTATGGCGAAAATTAACAATTTAGTGTTTTTAAGGAATAATGGGGTATCATGTATCTTGAAGGTCAGAATGTTTTCTTTACCATAAAAGTTTAATAGTGTACTGTAAGGCTTTTAAGTTAATATTGAGCTGTTCTTGTTCTCATG
The DNA here is from genome assembly GCA_029531755.1 of Holothuria leucospilota. Taxonomy (NCBI): domain Eukaryota; kingdom Metazoa; phylum Echinodermata; class Holothuroidea; order Aspidochirotida; family Holothuriidae; genus Holothuria; species Holothuria leucospilota. The sequence goes on along the minus strand of CM055972.1, from coordinate 46,144,178 downwards.
AGGGAAGATTTCTAACATAGAAAATAATCTACATCATCGTAACACTATTTTGAGTTATCAGGCATAATGTGCTATGGAATGGCTTTATTTTCTGTCTTTTGTAACTTTGTTTTGTCAATTTCGACCAAGGTAGGGTTCAAATTGACTAAAATTTATGTTTTCCTGATAGTAAATTTTTGGAAATATGAAATTAACAGAAATCATGAAAATCATTATTTTGGTCCAAAATGGCCCAAAAATTGATTTTCAAATGTGCCAGCCCCCTAACGTTAATTCTTACTATATTCAGATTTTATCTGGCATGACTGACTGCTTGTACTAAAAAGTGCCCACACAACTTTTTGAAGGGTTTTTCCGCCAAGGGCAGGCTCTCTGTTAATTAAAGACAATCCCAGAGAAATCCTAAGCAAAGACGTTCGTCAAATCGTACTCAGTAGAAGGGTAACGGCTGGGGGAATGTAGTTGTATGGAAGCTGTAATATTTTTATGCACCCGAATCCTGCGCATGTGTACGGAGCGCTGTTTTTTGAAGAGGATGGGGACATTGAGCTTGCTGTTAGAAATGAACATTGCTCAAGCACGATGGCAGAAACTAAGAAACAATCAGCCGGGAGATAATCGGCATGTAAATTTGCAACAGCGTACTCCCTGATAACTACGCTACGTACTCGCAGCATACTACCGTACACACGTTTGTAAGCAAAACTGCAGTGACGATAAAACCAAATTTGTTTGTGACTGTAGCCTACATGAAGACATAAAGAAGTGGTGGATATAGGCCAATAGGGGCTGTCGCTAACTGTTTATAAACAGAGATATTATCCTCAAATTATGGGGGGGGGGTCCAGAGTGAAAGGTCTTTCGGCCCCTTCAGTCAAATTATTGAGTGATGAGTCTCTGCGTCCATCTTCATAAGCCTATGAAAAACTCCCTTTTACAACAGGAACTTACAAACCGAAATCCTTTTTTCAGAGATTCGTCATGAAATAAATATTATTTTTCCTATAATGAATTAAAGTACATAAAAATCAAATGTGGTCCGAAATTGTGCAAAAACTAATTGATAAACCTATTGAAATGGAAACATATCATGCCGTTTGTATTTTCGCATCCATTTATAAAGATAAAGCGTTTGATCTTACAAGTTTCTGAGTACGCATTCAAGGATTGGACCATATACCACGTGTTAGGAGAATCGAAATAGAGTGCTAATTGATTTGGCATTTATAAAATTGCATACTTATCTTTGAAGGTGTACGGGCACACGACAGAATTAATTGTACTACAAAATCCTTACATATCATATTCATTCAATAGTAAAGAATAAAACAACATGCCTTTTCGTTCGTTTAATTCCCCATGGTGAACAACATTCGCTCTTGCCTTTGATGGAAACATTCTTGCAAACTTGCAAATACCTATAGAGTAAATTGAAACTATCCTAAGGTTATCATTTATGAATATGCATATAAAAAGAGGAAAGGTACCGGTATTAAAAACTAACAGTTTTCATGACTAAAATAGCAAATTCGTAACGTGTAAAAGAAATTAGAATGAAAGATCACATTAGAATTACTAAGAAGAAGGTAGTAGAAGGATAATAGTATTTAATTAGCAAACAAAGATCTTTAGTTTTTCTTTGGTCAGTTATAGAGTTTGAGTGTGACATCAACGTGATCTTATCTAGCATTTTAATCAGTACCAAGTTTTTAACATGACGCAATGCTATGTCATTACATCATAGGAACTACGGTAGTTATTTTTACAGATGGTATGCATGAATGTCGCTTACTATCAATAAACAAACTAGAACTTTAACCAATTTCTGTGCAATTGTTGCAATTAGTTTTCGTACGGTTTATGTTGATAGAGGAAACAAAGGAAAATAAGGAAACAACTGAAAATGATGGTGAAAGCGTTTTCTATACTTTGAAATTCAGCACTGCTGACTTTCAGTTTTTACCTATTTAATGACTTCAAGACATGCACTTCCCGCTGAGCCCATCTACCATACCCAACTTGTTAAAGTAGATAGAGAACATATAAAAAAAGCCTAAACCCTTGGTACATATCATAGCAACATAAACATGATAAGGTGAGTTTGTCGTTTGGACTTGTTTCCCTTTAATATAAGAGCTTGTAATATTCTGAGTAATAACCAAAACTAAACAACTCACTATTTACCGTACCACTACGTGCTATTTGCCTGCTAACAAGACTTGTGAATCAAAATATTAGGGCTTACCTGTGGTCTCAACAAGCTCTCTAAAGGATAGCAGAAATAAAATAATTAACACACGCCTGTTCCTTAAACCCATGGTACACAAGGGTGTTGAAGGAATATTTTCAGACTACAAGGCCAACGTCAGGCTAGACATGTTGGATCTATGGTAATCATGCACAGCAAATGATTGCAAGAAATGAGACACCGTGTGTTATAAGAATCTGTCGTCAAATTTTCAATGATACAGCTTCTCATATGTGGGCTAGTGCAGATTCATTGAATCATTAATATTAATTATGATGCATGAATATTCATAGTTTTCCATTCGGCTGGCAAAGTCCAAATTTAGAAAAAGTGCATATGCTTTCACCACTGCATGCATCTTGGTTCTTATTTAATACAATCATGTTATACAGTTGCTTTTACATTATTTTTTTAAGAGAAATATCTAAATTGAAATTCAGAGGCCGTTGGGTATTAATCAAGTAACGGGGAGAATAAACGTACATGTTAAATGGTCAACGTGAAAAATCACTCGCTTTAATGAGCGTGAAGTCTGAATGAAATGAAAATAGTAGGCAAGAGGATCCGAAGAAAAGTGGGAAATATGTAATGTCAATTATGCACATATAACGTGATGCTTTTGAGTTGATATGGTCGGATTGTTTACTTCAACTAACATCAGAGATAAATATCTTTTACATGGGTTGATGTTCTTTCGTTGTTCATAAAAGGAATCGGTTTAAACCGCGGCTGAAATAGCCAATCCTTAAGTGGTCTTATGGTTTTCATCTTTTTTTCTCGGAACACGCTATGATTAAAACTGCAGTAAAGTTAACGTTTAAACCAAGAAAGCCAAATATGGGTTTTAAGTTTTTGCACATACCTACAGACTCGTGCTGTCCCTGATTCCACCATAACAAGACATGCTAAACTCACTTTAAGAAGATACCTTTGTACACATTTTTACAAGCTAACGATTTGTGTTAGAATGTTTTAATTGTTCACAACGATTGTATTTCAGGGCTACGTATCATTATTTAGATGAAGAGCACATAAAAATGTGACAGCAGTTCTTTGATGTTAAAGTACTCATCATTTCAATGAGTCTAAAAAGAAGTTTGTTTATTATATCATTGCAAGAAACAAATAATGCAATATATCCTGGTGACATGGCCTGCGATCGTCGAGCTAGTAACGCACCCATTCAATTACACTTTTTGGTTGCCTCAGAACATGAGAATCGCATGTGAGGACTCTCTCTGTTCAAATTTGTGAATAATTGTAAGTTTTATGTAATAGTGTTTTAAATGAAGGTTAGGCTTGTCATGAAGTAGTGGTCTTGAGTAGACGTTCGTTTGGTGCTCTTATGTGGGGGCTTCAAATAGATTCATTCCTTTGATAAGCCAGATCTTTCCCTGCTATTTGTTGTCTAAAAGCTGCTTCTGAAGCTATCAGCCACACTGGTGGCATTTGAAAAGATATTTTCTGAAATAAAAGTTTGTAAAACGAAAAAACACAGAAGCTAATGAAAAAACAAACGAATTATAAAGCATTGTAAAGTCTTCACCAAATAATGACTAAGTGACTGGGATCAAGCCACTTCTTTTAGTAAAGCTCTCTGCATCATCGACCGTTCGTTAGCTTACGGAAGGTAAGAACAAAAAGAAATGATGCTGTCGTGCTTGTTTTGTGCACATGCAGTACCGTTTATGGTAGTCTGATTAAAAGCTGTAGGAGCTGAGGAGCAAACAACCACAGAAACATTAGAAAAACTCAAAATAACGCTATCATAATTCTTAAAAAACGCAATCACGTAATATGGCTACTAAACCGGTCCTTTCAGTAAATGAGTACCGGTCATGTAAAGTTTTGATGGGGGAATAAAGCCCACTGGGATTTTCTTTCTGGGATATTTTTACATACAATTTTCTTCTACGCAACTCATTTGTGAATAGATGAGATTAATAGTGCTTGCGAACCCACTTCTGTGGTAACCTAGTATCTTTTATCGTTGCGAAGGTTTTGCATAGTTTAACCTTGTTATGGGAGCACCTCCTTGCTTGTACACGGGGGCAATAGTGATGAGAAATTGAAAATGACCTCTTGTTTTTATCACGCAAGTTTGAAATGTCAACACTCCAAGGAAAAAAGGAAACTAACTTTTTGTTGAAACTTTATTTCCTGAAATTTTATATTGTCTATCAGGACTACTGCAGTTTTGAAACATGAACATGGGTAGCAAACTATTTACGACAAACATATTCTACACTGTGTGGGCAGCAAGCGATGTAACGTTCACTGATTGGTCAGTTACCTCGAGAGTCTACATCACAAAACAGTGAAACTTGTTGATGCAAGAAATGAAAGCTTTAGCCTACTATTATTCTATTGTGATGACATACACGGAAAAATACAGCTAGGCTTATCGGCAACTCTCTACACTGGCTCAGTTTAAGTAGCAATGCATTAGTATCTATGCTAATCAAGTGCCGCAGCAATTTAAGTAGCCCACCAGGCAAATAGTTTCGTGCACGTATGTTAGGGTAGACAGGCCTGGAAAAATTTTTGCATATTGATTTTCTAAAGGCATTCCGTAATGTATTTTACTGAAATTTTCTATAAGTTTGCCCTGAAAATTGACATTTTGGTAAATTTTAAAAGACCCAATAACATGAAAAAACGCGGATTACCGCCACGAAGAAAAAAATGGCACATTCGTCCAATCCCTAAGCAAGTTTAATGCTTCATTCTAATTATTGTAGTGCTCACAACTATGAAACACCACAGAAATTTACCCTTTGGTACCCGCCGAGGCAATGCCCCTGTAGCCTACCATGAACCTTACTTTGGTACCCTGGAAATACTAAATATGATTTTGAAAGTTACTCTAACAACAGGCATAGTGATACTGTAATATAAGACTCATTGACCTGGTATGAAATATGTATCTATGAAGGAATAGCAGAAAAAAGGTTTTCAACTTGAGTTAGCGAAAAGCATATGGTGTTGTTTGTATGAATTTTAATTGTGTTATTACTGAAAGTTCCCATGTAAGAATTCCAATATTATTCAACAGTTTTCCTGAGTCATTTTGGTAAGATCTTTTCTTGCTATGCCGGTCTGATATTTGATGGTTTCACATACAAAATTATCTTCTTAGATAAATTATAAAACACGCAAACGTATAAGCCGATAAAATGGGTCTTTTTATCAGTTTCAATCTGAAAACTTTGATCTTTTCGGTGTTGAATTTGATAAACTTATCCCTCTTGACTGGCACAATATAAGTCAAACACACGAGAACTTACTTCCCAGTATTCTTAAATGTAGAAAATATCAATTAAAAATAAAAAAAAATATTTATGAAAGTGTAGGTTCTAAGCTTGGGTAGAATAACTTTCTGAACGTAATTAAAATACAATTCTAAAGTAGTTTTGCATAAACAACGGGATTTTCAAATTCTGTATTAAAGAGGTTTAAAAAATATAGAACAGCTGTGTCAGATTAATAAAATGGATAGGGCAATGGTTAGTCTTTTCTCAGTTCCTATACGGGATTTTAACTTAACTGAAGCACACATCGACCCGTTTTGTAAGTCCTGGTCGCAGAACGTCAAATTGGAGCAACATTAACAATTAAAAAAAAAATAGAACCTACGCTTTTTGGTCGTATATGCATTTTTCCGTCTATATATTGTAAGTATACAAATCAATATTACCTTGTGGACAGTGAGAAACACTGGCAATAAACGTCACAGAAGATCGTAATAACCTATGGCTAACGTTTATGTATTTGACAAGTACCTCAGCTAGGTCTCCAAGTAGAGCAAATCCGGTTATAAAGATAGAGTCAATATCGCAGTAATAACACAGAAGTAGGGTAATTAAACACAACTAGGAAGAAGCGAACCATATTATGTCTCCTCTTGATTAACGACCTTTTTCACGACAAATTTTGAAGACGATTATATATTAAACAAACAGCTCGTATTAGTTCTCAAGTAGAGCAAAACCGGTAAAGCAGATAAACGCTATGTCGCGGTAATTATAAAGAAAAGGGATCTTTAAACACGGTTAGCAAGAAACATTTAAATAATTATGTCTTCTTTTGCCCTCGGCCTTTTATGACAATTTTGCCTACGCTTATGCATTTAACAAGCAGCTATAGGCTGGAGTCTCCATGAAAGGAAATCAGTTTAAAAAAATCGATGTGATATAACAGTAGTACGGTAATTAAAAAGGATAGAGAGAATAGAGCTATGTATGTCTTTTAATGAAAAGCCATACTCCGCCCATTCATGACATGTTTCCTAGCAACGACAACAGTCTGGCAATATAGGTACATAAAGAACCCATAAAAGAATAAACCTACAATTCTTTTGACAATTTTCTACTTTGAATACCCCCTGAATCCAATCTGTGTAGTAATTTACCATTTACCTCAAAACCTACAAAAAGAGCAGCAGTCTTAGGTTCAGTCCATACTTTATATTACGGGCGCCCTACGTCTGTTGCTTTACAACAGCAAGTCCAGAATAACGGCAATAAGAGAATTTGGGATAGCAACACTTTAAGGAAGGATGATATATTTGTTTTTTCTATATCCCACAGGCCATGTTGTGTTAATGCTTTCATGCTAAGGGATATTGACACCGACGTTGGGGAGGACAAGAGTTTGGTAGCGTTACATCTTGCAAGGGATGACACTCAAAAACTTAAACCTACACCTGCTTTATTCTGTCATTTCTTTTAGGAGGGAGGAGGGGAAGGCGGAGGGAGAAAGGAGAAATGGGGGGGGGGGAAGTCACTGGGAGCAAATAGCAGACTAGTCCCTCCTTCTCCTCCCCCTTTAGCTTAGGAAGCACTAGAGACAGTGTGAAGGGCTTCAGTGACAAAAGAAACTTGCAATTATCAAAATAACAACTCCCTGGAAGAAGAGTGCAAGTTCCCTTTCACAGGTTTTTAGTAATGGTTATCGTTTAAGTTCATGCGATCTATAAAGGTGATAGAGAGTGTAAAAGTTAAGGTCAAATATAAAGTTTCTAAAAAACTGACAGACTAACTTAGTGTTTGACGTCATTCCTTTAGCGAAGCTATCAATGAGCAACGAGACCTATGGGTTTATATAATCAATTTATAAAAATCACCAATATGGTGTCCTGGCAGTGAAAATACACACAAAAAGTATCACCTTTTTTGTTCACGACTTTGATTGCCCTAAATTAGCAGCTCAAGTATTGGCCTGCAGGGATTATGTTTTCATGAGCACTTGTATGAGTCCGTTATGAGGGTCTATAATTTTAACCACATATTTGGGGCCATACTGAAAATTTAGGGGTATTGCTCCGAAATGCCCTGCAAGTAACTACGGTGTGTTTCTTTGACAGAACATAATATAACGTAAATGATACTTTCTAACCTGCCCAGAGCTTCTTCCACGTTATGAACAAATAAACTTTCAGACACGTTGCAACCCTTAGGAAGAAATACCCATAAAATTCACCACAAAATTTAATGTACTAAATATAAAATTTATTATATTTTATATGTTATAAAATTTTATACAAAATTTAATATAAAAATAGATTATTTTTTATATATATATATATATATATTAAATAAAAATGTATAGTATATCCAAATCCCTTCTCTGCTGTTTAACTTCACGTTCTTTGCAAAGCCTCGGAACATTAACAGGAGCAGGAATTTATTACAATGTATATTCTGGTGACAGTTAAGAAAAATCCGAGTCCTTTATGGAGCAAACTCATCTTTCTGTACAATGCTTTTAATAAAATAGAATATCATGTTTTAATCCAACACTGGAAAGCACCATTCTCGCAACGTAAAAGAAGAAACGTGAAATGAATATAAAAGATTCAAACACTAATAGAAACTTACTAAACCAGTGACAGAAATAGAGTAATGGTTAAATCAAAACATGAATCATCTAACTGACGTAAACACAGAAAAATACTTCCAGCACAGCATCCTTATATAGTACCAAAATAAGATGATTGAAAACACATAGAAAATTAAAACAGCAAAAATAGACAACAAAGTACAGCAACCACATAAATCATATTCAAAATGACGATCAACGTTTAAGACTACTTTGTGATAGCCAATAGCTTGAGGGGAAAAGTTAAGGGATGACGGGTTCCAGTATCAAACCTTTGCAGTCTTTGCCCAGCTCTCCGTAAGATATCAGCCATCTCCTTCAAAGTTCGCGCCAATATCCCATGGTGGTTGACAGCACCAGATTATTAATTTGAAAATTAAAATTCTATGTCAGTCGAAAGAGCCGCCACTTTCTCCTGACTTAGCAAGTATCATGTTACTCTAGCACATTGCATTCAATTATCATGACCCTCCCCCCGTCCCTCCCTCAAAATCCCCAAAGTAAAGATTACCAGACCTTCAAATTTGGCATCTGTGGAACTTTTAGTATTTCTAAGTAGTATCACATTTGTAAATATAAGGGTTGGATCTCAAAATAACTACCGGTAAGTTTCATAGTTCATCAGTCTATATGTTTGTCTAGATAATTAAGAAATTTAAAAATCTAAAATTATTTGTTATGCCAAACTGTGGTATACATGATTCAATAAAATTTTCGTCATCTGAAGAAACTTTATTTCAAAACCACAATTAGGCCAATTGCATTATCATTCATGTCAATAGAAGTTTCCAAAAAATGTCTTTATGTAGGTTGCTGCGATTGTGAATCTAACAGACTCGGTGCTCTTAGACTAGAAACTCTTTACAGTTTCCCTCCTACAAATGTAAATAACTGTCTCTCTTGCTATCGCGCTGAAACGTGTCGTAGCTACGCCTGCAAAATGACTTAGAAATATCAATATGATCATCCATTGCTAGAATTCTCACTGCCTTATTATTTACACCAAGAAAAACATATTTTCGTAAAAATTTTTAAATAGACTATGTGTCGTGCTGTGTTGAAGAAATAATGTACTCACCAAGGCAATATCATATGTCTTTGCAATGAATTGTATACTGTTGGTAGTGTTTGTTTAGATCTGTCTTACTATTATTAAATTTCAAATTTCGATTAAGCTTTCACTGCTTGTAGGAAATGCAAGTAGTAAGATGAATGAATAACGAGCGTGTAAGACTTTGAAGCTTTGATTGTTTGATTAACCACCTTTTCACATTAGTAAAAGGGTTAGAGAAGATGAACCAGAGAGGAAACTTCTGTTAAAAATCAGTGAAAGGATGCATTTTGTAGACTGTGGGCTCACTATTGTTTGTACAGCAGAAATACTTACCACTGGAAATCACAACTACCACAGTAAATCTTCAAAGCTTTTATACCGAGAGGTCCCACCAAGAAGCCTTCAAGTACAGATTGCCAGGCAACGCCCATTCCAGCTGTCCGAAACGCAAACCAAATTGCAACTCCACCCACCTTATCCCTCTCGAACATTTTTTCTAAGGCCCGAAGTTAAGTTTAATCTTTTTATGCACCAGCGGATAATATTTTTTTGAAGAATTTAATCAGGCGCGTAGCCAGGAATTTGCCAAAGAGAAAGAGAAGTTTGTAGGCAAACTATCCAGCGTACCGCCACCACAGGTTGGCGCGAAGCCTACAAGAAAATTTTGGCCGAAAATGCCTCCCAGATCGCTAAAAATGGCACTTTCAGGCCTTGTAAGTTGCATCTAAACACTTTTTACTTTGTGTTATTAGCAATATCATAAAAAATCATTGAAAAAGTACAAAAATATGCTCAAGGAGGAGACCGCTGACCCCTTCGCCCCCCCCCCCCCTTGGCTTTGCGCCTGAATAAAATAAAACAATGCAGTTGAAAGTTCGCTCTGTTTCATTTTAAGCCCTCATTTCAACCGATTCTTGGAGAAACATCCCTCTGAGTATTGGGTTTCACTTTTACACAGTGGCATAAATAAGAATTCTTTTGTACCACGGCCAGGGGGATAAGACCAAAATTTTCCGACAGATTAATATCTTCAAAGAAGAATTTGACAACCTATTTCCGAGGGAACACTGCCTCTATTCTGTTTTGAAAGTGGGGTGCATTTGGCTTAAGTGCTTTTCTGGGTGTGGGTCTAAGGAAAGAACAGGTTGCCAAATTCCTTTGGAACCTCAGTATGGTAGTATATGTGTCAATATTTTTGGACCGTACACAAACCTTGCAAAAACCAGTTTTCCTCTCTTATTAATGTGACAACAATAATATAGTTCGGGAAAAGTTGTAGTAACTTTCTGTAACTGACTGTAACTTTCTAAGGACTACCAAGGGCTCGGTGTCAGGTATTCTTGTCGAAAGTAAAGATGGGTAGTTCAAACATAGATATGACCATAAGCAGTGATGTAAAAAATGCCATTAGCGGTCGCCAATTTTTCCTTGTAAGTATGGCTGGCGAAGATTTTCGCTTTTTGTTATAGACGGTGTCCAGAATCGGGGTATGGGGTCTTGGTAGAGGGCTTTCCTTAAGTTAGATGGCTTTTACAGCCGTTTTGGCTATCACTAAGAAAAATCTTGTTTCTCCAAACTATTATTTGCAAAGCCTACAAAATATTTTTTTACTCCCTCCCCTTCTGGAGTATTAGTAATTTTCCTGGTAAAGTGAAGGGCAACGGGCCTCTATGGTGTCTAGTGACAAGCTCCCGGATGGATCTCGCATACTTTACTGTGTAATAGTTATGATGAAGTTTCGAGCGTTATCAAAAACTTACGTCTTCAGTAATATCACTTGCATCGCAATTTTCAGAATTCACCGTTAAAAGTACACGAAGTATACTAACGTCTTTCAGTAAGCATCGAACGGATTATGCAGGACATTCCGCTTTAAAGATCAGTGGAGGAGCTTCTACAGTCAGCGGTGCAACCACCCCTTCCCACCACTCCTTCCCTTGCCGACTCAAATCCACTGTTTTTACCGTCCTTTTCTCCATGCAGCCTGTTTTAGAAATTGTTCATAACTGAGACGATGCATAGATAGACCGTGCTCACTCAAAGCATTCCAAGAGCGGTCATTATCTTTATTTTGATGGTAGTGAGGAGCTCCATTTTATTCGATCTAGGAGGTACTTTTAGCCTAAGTTGTTCTGAAAGCTACGAAACAGTCTACTATTTTGCGCTTCACTTCGATAAATGCTAAAGTGAATTTGCGCTTCTCACTAGTCCATTTGGGTTTTATTGGGACTGGAATGAGACTTTATGAGCAGATTCGTCTTGTTCATTTTAAGAAGTACATTTTTATACTTACTAACTCGCCTTTTCCGAAATTGCAGAGTAATCTCTCGACACTGTATAATAACTTACAACAGTGTGTAATGCCATAAAACTTCTTCTTTTAGTACAACTTACGTTTGTATCTAAAAGCTGGAAAAATAATCTTGCAGAGTTTAATTTAAGGAAAGAATCACCCTACACCTTCGTATGATCCCAATACTGGCCAGCTTTTTCTAATACTGCAAAAGAGAGTGGTGACACTTCAAAGCGATATAGAATTCCATCAATAACGTTTCTGTGTCCTTATCTGAATTGTAAGATGCCAGAATAATTTTCACGTAACAGTGATTAAGTATTAACATTTGCCTAGGGACTTACCGCCTCCCCCATCCTGGGGTTCTTGCCTTCGTTTTAAACTTCCCACCCTAATAAACCAAGAGAATCTCATACAAAAGTGTAAAAAGCAGTGGCTTAGATGTTATCCAGACACTGGATGGACATCTACCCTACTGAAAAGCTACCGTAAACACCATTCTTCCTCCTCTCCTCTCTGACCGAACCAGCTGGCTTCACCGCTGTTGACGACGAATGATTCAATGAACTTCGGTCGTAGTAGCAAAGGGTATATAAGTAAGTATTGAAAAATAACGAGGTTTTGAGACTTCGACGAAGATTATTCATCGAATGTCACTTGGATGTTTTTCAGTGGTGTCTATTCATCTCCTCATTATGGTATTTAAAGGGTGTTAAAAATTGAATGCAGTACTGATTTGTAATAGTTCCTTGAAATCAGACTGAATTTTCGGGAGGATAGTGTTGGCCGCCAGGTAGAAAATAGCGGCAATCCCCTTATCGAGGAAGAATGTCACCTGTCGGGGATTTTTCCAACTTCGTTGGGGAACCTTAGTGAGTGTGATAAAATATGGAATACCTGGACGCCACAGTCGTCCCAATGGTCTACTTGTGTAATCTTCATTTCATCTTCATTGCAACGAATGTCCCGGGCTGGAGAGTTGTAAGGACAACAATTTTAAAAAATGCATATCGCCCTTATCTTGCAAATGCACAAGGAAATGCAACAGGAAGCTGTTTCCTTGCAAGTGTGTACTAATGTAAAGATTAATTACGTATCAACTTACAGCAGTCAGATATCCAGGGCCATGATATCACGATCATTCGATGGAATTTTCAAATTTTCAAAACAAGAAAAAAATAAAATAAAATAAATAACATTGTCGAAACAGCGGCATTGCTTTCGTTCATGTTAATTTAATTTAACTTCCTTGTCCCGTGTCAAAAATGAAACCTTAAAAACTTGAGAAGTCGATTGCAGAGCATGTGAAGAGAAGGTGGGCGCTGAGGAGTGGGTTTAACTGGGGAACTGTCAGGAAGAATTGTTAAGAACCTTCAAATTTGTGACCTCATAACGCTAGTTCCTTCCTGTTCTCCCCAAACCACCAATGCCCAGTTCCTATTATTGATCTTATTTTATACATGTCTTACACATACATAAACACAAAAATATTGGCTAATTCTGAATATGTATATAAGAATTCTTTCAATACATCAATATATTAACATTCACATTAACCGTCTGATGCTTTTAAAGTCATATTTATAAATTCCATGCTTGCTTGTTTTATTTACCTAAAATAGGCCGCCACTTAATATTTACTATTTTTTATCAATTCTTCTTGAAAAAAACCCTTCCAGGCTGTTGAGTAATACGGTACTTACAATAACAAATAAATATTAATCAATCTGTTTTTTGCATCAACAAAGGTAATTCTCATTGCAACGAATCCGGACTATTAGCCTGTTGCCTGTTTATTTGGATGGTCAAATATCTTGTTAAGATGGTTACTTGCATAATTAACGTTTCTGAATGAAATCACAGCAGACAAAATATTGCAGGCATAATAAAAATAATGGGTGACATTTCCGGGGAAATCCCGCATGAAACAGCTCCTGTCAGGTAGCAGTAAGCTCTTGTTTATTTAAAGACAGATTTGCATCACCCCAAGTATGACTTTTAGTTGGAGGTAAGCAAAAGTCTCAGTTGGTGACTACTCTTTGATTGACATCAGAGTTACAAAATTCAAAAGATGCAGAGCAGCTCATATTACACAGCACGCACAGAGAATGTTTTGATTACACATGGGGTCTTTTATGCTCACCAGAATGTGGCCTTGAGCAGTGAACTATGTTTGTGTCTGCACAAAGAGAGGCAGTAAAGACAATTATGGGCGGAGCTTACCACCAAGTAAAAGTCATGCTTGGGGTGATGCAAATCCATCTTTAAGAGCAATATAGGACTTTCCTGTCTGACCTGACTCGGAATTTAGAAAGAAGCCAAATTTTACCAAAATTATGGGTAGATTAATCACCCCAAATGGAGGTTGTACCCCTGCTTTCTGGACACATCTGGTCGCTTAGAGTTGAAACTTAACTCAACTCTCTACAAAAGACTAGAATAGAAATTCTTTAAGGTATAGACCTTATGCATATGATGTCACAGAGCAGAAAGTACTCCGGAGAAGCGCGTACCATGGCAATTTACATCAACAAATGTAGACAGCTGATTTGTCAACCAATCGTGAGAAATCTACAACGTTCGTGCACGTGTGCTTCATTGTTTTCCTCCAAACTGACGCCGGGTGACGTCATAAGGTTTATATAGACCCACCTTGAAATTATTATAACTTATTGCAACGGTATATCTACCCCTATCACTAGTTCGACAATCTGTTCATTATTTTTAGCAAAGTTTTATATAGAACCTTAAAGCCATTTTTGGGACGCAATTTTAGTTTTCCTGTATGGACGAATCATACTTTCCGTGCAGGTACTGTCATCCAATCCCCGTACAGTAAAACTCCATTCCTAACTGAAAATACTTTCTTGAAGATTGCGTATATTTTTCTAGCATTTCCTCAAATTCACAGAATGTGAAGCGAAATGGCCAGATGCCTTAGAGTATTTTTCCGTATAGATCTGGTATAAAACTGTGCCATATGTATGGTATAGCAAACAAAGTGATTGAATATTGCAAAATAACTTGTGTCAAAAATTAAAATGTAAAAGCCAGACTATATTAAATCAATTTGTCCAGATGAGATCGTTAGATCATCATTGATTTACCATCATTCACTACAGAAACTGAAAAATACGACTAGTCTTCATCACAAATGTTTATCTCCCAACAGGGATAGCGCCGGAGAGGGGGGAAATGGGAAATTTTCTTATTCCGTCGGGGAGCCTTAATCTGTACGATGCAGTATAAACTCCGACAGTGGCCCTTTTCTCTGACGGTATTCTTGGTTTTGCTCGTAAGGAAAAGAGTTTATTCAATTAAAACGCCAAGTTTCATTTTTCTTTAATTAAAACCTCCACATTTTCTACATTTTCTTTAATGAAACCCCCAAAGTTTCTACTGCTTCTTTGACAAAAAACCCAAATCTTCGGGGCACTTCACGGGCAAACCTGAATCCACCCCTGTCTACCAACCCCCTGCAGCGTGCTATTGACAGAAAATTTTCTGCATTGTGCTGAAAACATCAATTTTAGTAAACGGATTATGCTGTCTATTGTTTACATTTCATTTTTGTTACCATATTTAAGCTATGAACCTACTTCATTTTGAATAATTTACACTACATATATTAGTTAATATGGTGCATGGGAATTTTTGCAACAGACCAAGTGTGAATAGCTCATTGCATATCAACTAACAGTGACAACCCAATATTTAGCATGAATAGTTTGAAACCAAGCGGTCTCTGCTTTTCTCAAATCATACGCAATTAATGATTGAAAAATTTTAAGTTTGTAAAGTTCTGTCCTAGCCTGTGTATTATTTGTTACTGTGGGATATTTTGCAGCTGGACAATGTAAAAAATACTATTTATCCTACACAATATAAAGATGAAACTGTCACAATGATGAAAGGAAATTTGAAAAAAGCTAATGCTCATATAAGGAAACTTAAGTGAACCACATGATCCAGAAAAAAAAAAACATTACAGAATCACATTTGTTTTCAGAGGGAATTTCCTCCATCTTAAGCTTATCATTTCCTTTTTCTTTCTTTCACACCTTATTCCGTGTCTTCACCCGCAAGGTTCACGACTGTATGGAAATAGAATCCGCAATGGTTTCATGCTTCCTTCTCGCCTCTTACACCAGATCTCATGCCCTCTTAATCTCTAATTAAACACTTAAAACTTATCTTAACTTATTGTTTACCTTGAAAACTACCAACGGCATTTACCTAATAGACTAGCGGCGAAGACTGAAAATTTTCGACCCCCCCCCTCCCGTACAACTTTGTAAAAGTTGACACCTACCCTTAAAATGTTTCTTGGGATGTCAGCTTTCTGTTAGTTGTCACCTTTTAAATTTACCCGAACATGGTTATTAGGAGGGCCAAAGGTCACAAGTCTATTTTCACCCAAACTTCAACAATCTTGGTACTATATATGTGTACTTCACCTTCAGGGGAGGCTTTACCTTGAGTCTAGTGTGGTAAATATTTTGAACAAATTTACAATAAACATTCCAGAACTACAATCAATGTATAAAACCCTTAATTATCAATATTTACTATGGTTTCATTGAATATTTTCATTATTGTTTTTAATTTTCCCCATTACAAATTTACACGATATGATATTTGTATGCATCTTATGCATGTTTTGCTAAGTGGAGATAAAGCGTCTCTCAATAAAGACAAGGTAAGATCGTTATAAGTTCTACATTGCAATATAATGCTCTTCTTGGATAAAATTGATCTGTCAAATGTTTGACTGCAAAGCGGCTCTCTTTAACTTCTTCCACACAGGATAACCGTAGCAAAAGGCCAAACAAAAATCCCCGTCAGCGGTGTGCAAACTAGTCAAATTTATAAACCATATCTGAAAAGGTTAACGAAAAAATGTGGCTATGGTGTTTCGCTTCAGTGTTTTCAAGTTATCATTTGTGGTAAGATTTTCTCATATAGACGAGGTTTCTAACCATACTTTTATTAAAGCCCTTAGACTATATGGCGTTGAAAAATATACATCTGGCAGTTTTCATGTTGAGCTTCTGAAGGCGAAAAATCAGAATGGTCATTACAAACGGAATGCACTTTGTAAGTAGGAAAAGTAGTGCTGAACAGCATCATATGTGAGAGTAATAAAATACAATGCACCTTTAAAATGTGTCACTAAAATCTTGCTAAATGGGTCAAATAAGGTAAACAATTAACAAATTCTTTGCTTTTCATAAAAAGCAGCATTTTGAGTATCCTGTCCGAATTGAAACTGCCTTCATTAATCTGCATATGAAAAATCAAATCACCAAACCTTCTTAGAGCCAGTTTCATCCAGGCCCTTAACCAGACAACGTGCTGAATGGGGCGAGAAAGCTCCCAGACTGTCAGAGGGAAAATCATTTAAAGGCACGAGATGTGTTAACATAAAAGGCAAATGTAATTTTTGTTCCTACAATTTTTACCAGGCGTAAATGTTTGTGGGTCCCTCCACTGCTCTTAAGTTATGGACCTGTATTTTCGAACAAATACCCGTTCTCCCGATTGTTCAACTGGTCAATACATGGTTGCTTTTAGGCTATTTCTGAATCTGGTTGACCCGTGATTTAGCCAACCAGTTTATGTACTTGTTACCAGGCTAAAAGAATAATTGGTGGCAACGCATCATCTCCCAAAAACCCTCTAGTTTGCTGAAATCGTCTTACCTCCAATCATTTGTCGACAAAAACGTATACTTGTGCTACACAAAAAGCATAATATCAGTCCTTAGAAAGAAACCTGTTTTCTAAATATCCACCTCACGATGCTAGATGTGGCTGGAATTAAACACGTAATCCCTAATTGTGATTACTAAACACTGCCTTTACAACTTACTAAACACTGTCTTTATAACTTTACCAAAAGAAAGCAAGATCATATATGAATTTGTATGGTACTAACAGCCCCTCTACAAGCTTCATTGAATTCATCTCAACATAATCATTTTTTGAGAACTGCGAATTATTTTATTTAAAGGATTTTTTTTTTGCAAGTAAAATCAAGTCTTGTTATAGATTATATGTGCCATTTCCATGTCTAGACTTGAAGACAACATAGACCGGTGCGGGAATCATTCACTGGCTTTCCAATACAGGGAAACAACTTTTAGTTATATTACTCAATAACCACAAATTATTAAAGGTTTATTTACCAGTAAACAAAATGAATTAAATTCATGTAACAATTACGATGGGTGTAAGGGACACTTCCTACGGGAGGAGGAGGCTAAGCCGTTCGCCTCAAAATTGTTATAATCCGACCAATGGCCGTATTTTCACAAAATGTGCCAGAGAAATAGGATTTTTTCCAAAATCCGGTTGACCAAATTCCATTGCGACTAAGTTCCAACTCTCTCTCATAAAAGATAGCAGAACAATGTGTGTTAAAACAAAACAAAAGCGTACTTTGCCAGTTTGTAGCGGTAAAATGTATTAGTTGCATGCCTTCCCGAGCAAAGACTCTTTCTGCCTTAATAAAATTTACCATCACGTCTGGCATCATTTCAACATATATCTACTGTTTTTGCATGGGATATTGCTACAACATATATTACCTCTTTTGGCTGATCTGGTTCATGTTGACAAAAAGTAATTGCAATGACAATAAAATAATTAAGTCAATTAATTTAGTTATAGGCTATGTGATTCGCACATTTAATCTAATCAATGCAATGGTTTCACACATCCTAACAACCGAAACAAAAATTCAAATTTCTCTGATACAGCTACGAAAATAGCCTACATTTCATGATAAGCCTGTAAATATTTTCGTTATATCTCACTTAATTTTAAGGATTGTAAGTTTTCGACATTGGTAGGGGCGGAAGCCATATTCCAAAACCAGGACAAAAGCGACGGATTACTGGAAGGATGGTGAATAAACATTTCGGCGCTATTTGGGCGGCACAAATTTGGGGCTTTTAGTAGAGAAATTTCAATAATTTGGTATTTTTATTGATTTAAAAATTTGGTTTTGTATTGAAGTAAATGTAAAAGGTGAGGTTTGCAATTTATTTTGAATAATAGCCCTCTTTGAGAGTACCGTAACTCAACTAAACTGTTGGGACGTCCAGTCGCTTTCGGAGATTAAAAACTTCATCGCACACACTCATTCTCCCTGAAAAAGATCAGAAAATTTTCCCGACGAGGACCTCAACCTTTCTCGAAAGGGCCATGGCCTCCTCGCCCCACCTGGCCACACCCTGACAAAGTTGCTTTAAAACATCTGAATAAATGTTGTTTCAAATTCATATGATTTTGTGAAGGGTTCTTATGGGGAAAAAAGTAAAATGCAGATCAAATTTAAAAGGTGCGACCTTTAATGACCTTTGACCTTAAAACTATGTTTGGAAACTAAAGAAACATTCAAAGGTTGTATTTTAAACCCCACTTGTCCATAGTTTACGGAACGCGTTGGATAGTTTCTGGACCAGGGGTGGCGCCAGGATTTGTCCAACAGGGGGACCAAGCTCCCCGACGGGGGGCCAGCAACCCGAAGCCTTAGTGAGGGCGATATAGTGCCGAAACGATGTTTGAAGCAAAATTTTGGCGCGCGAAGGGCGCCGAAAATTACGGGCTCTTAATGGAAAAAATTGAAAAAGTTGAAAAATTGGGTTATTACGAAGCAAACTGGGAAGAATTTGCCCAAATTTAGACCGAAATTAAGTAAATCGGGGCGACTGCCCGCTGTCGGGGCCTGCATATTTTACCGTATACATAGTAGCTCACCGAGGAAACCGTCAAATTTCCCCGGCGGGGGGGGGGGGAGCCTCCCCCCACCTGGCGCCATCACTGTTCTGGACGTTTTTCTTCTCAGTCTTCACCAGTGGTCCAGAACTGAAACTGAAAGGTGTTGAAAACAGACTTTTCAACGTGTCTAAGTCCGTTATTCAAATTTCTTTGTTAAGGCTACGAAAACACCCTTTAAACAGTTTATAATTATTTTATTTTCCTTACTTTTTGAGCACTTTAAGACTGTATAAATTGTTCATTTTGACTCACAGCCTTTTATGAGTCTCGTCATATTAAAGTGTGTCAAAAAAACTTAAACTTTGAAAAATTGACCTTTTTGACCTTTGACCTTGAAAATTTGCATGTTCGGTAACTTTTAAAAAGTGACAACCAACCTAAAATTTAAAGTTACATTATAAGCAATAGTTTAGCATAGTCGCTATATTATACAAATCGGTACCGGGTAAGTCAATTTTTAGAGCTCTTTTTCAAAGTCGCCGCTAGATTATAAGTGCAATCATATGTTACATTAAGATACTTGTAAGTGCCACCGCAAGGATCACCAAATTCACCATTATTGACTCCCACACTGCACATTGACTTTCCGTTACACATTTCCCCCACCTTGCTTGTCTGATCGGATTGGCAGTTGGTATTCTGATGAGAAGAAATAATAAACAGCAAATATGAACAGACTGTCAAACAGGGGGCTTTACGTATTCGTCCTTTATTTAATCAGTTAATCAAGTCACCTTTCTTTAAGGATGAAAGGTTATCATTCATTTATTATTCAAACTAATGCGAATGTCTTTTTTCACATCAGTCTGAAATTGTTCCATTGCTCCATTCTCCAAAGCAGAATGCTAATCAGGCCCTCAGCTAGACTGGGTACGGTCGTCGTGCATTCGTTCAGACTATAACTTACCCCTATTTGGAAAACTCTTTTGTGAAATGATTACTAGCTACAGACAGTGCTGTAATCCTCATCTGTCAAGTCCCAGTCACGGGTTTTCGAGCAGTCCGAGCCACAAGGTCCGAGTCCGAATCCCCTAATGGAAAAGTATACAGTCACTAATAATAGAAATTAGCAAAGATAACGAAGACGACGTGGTCGATTCTTGTACTAATAAACCATTGGGGCATACGTGGAGTTACGTGTACACAACAACCAACCAGTTGTCGATCGATTAGAATACTATTTTGTGCATCATCAGCCTCACATTTACGCTGCAGCCTCACATTTACGCTGCACATTTAGGACTACTTAGCCAACATGTGTGTTCCGTGAGAGGACGTTAAATTTATAGCCCATTACGAGCGTTCTAGTGTCCGCTGAGAGACTTCAGGAGGCCTTTCTTCAATCGGTAATCATGTAATGTATAAGATCAGGCATGGTAATCAAGGCAGTTAATACGTAAATCTGTTATTCGTTAGAAATATTTGTCGCGTTCTCATTAGAATAATTATCTCAAAAACTACGTTCCGTTACAAATATCTAACATAAAAATCCAAACTTTGCACACGATCGTTGCTACTAGTCCACCTTGAATCGCCATCAAAAAAATCTAAGGAGTCTCATATTTCATAAGCGTAGTTACATTGACAGAACCAGGTGATCGGTGGCCGGTAGCATATCACAAGAGCCGCACCTAAACAGCTCACGATAGCTGATTTGACAGGATGCACTTGCTCCCTTTCTTTCTTGGACATAGTTTTATGAAATACAGTACTTGTAACAGGTCGACTCACATTCGAATTGGGCTTAAAAGTCGTTGAGCTCTCTCTCCTAGCCTTACTTATACACGATTACCGAACTTATAACAGGTCGACTCACATTCGGATTGGGCTTAAACAAGTCGTTGAGCTCTGTCTCCGGGCCTGGTTTCATACTTGATTACGCCCGATCTTACGTTTGATTTCAATAAGACTATTGGATAATAGATCAAACTCATGTTTGATCTTAAATCTTTATGAAACAGGGCCCAGAATTATTTCTTTGGATATCGTATTTAAATCGGTGCTTCGAATATTTTTAATAATCATTATGCCACACCCCACGCCCAGCCCCCAAATAAAAAAGTTCATCACGAGGAGAGAGTATTCATTTCAAAATGGATGGAAGAGTTCCCTCTTTTCAAGTATACAGTCGGAGGTCTTCCGATATGTCGTTATATGTCATTATCTTGCTCCATTTGATTTAATTACACGTCAGTTGAGATTAAGTCTTTCATTCTTTTCTGATTTGTCGTTCTAAATATTCCTAAACAATGAAACATTTCAAGTACAAAAAATATTGTATGACAAACAATAAGCTCAAAGAGAAAGAAACAACATAGTATTAAAAAGGAACAGCATATCAAGAGAGATTCATCGCCGTTGCAGCCTGAAAAGTGAGGTAAAATATAAAGCTAAAAGGTATAAACATTTTGCTTGAAATTTTATTTATTTGTTTTGAATTAAACTGACAACTTTTTGTTGCTTAGGTGTTGTTGATTTTGTGTACGAACGTTCATGAGTGATTGAGCTTTAAACGTTTAACTATTCAATGTTTTCAGATTTAATGTTATCTTATTACCTTGTTACAAAATTGAAGACGGGATATTTAATTTATTTAACTTTTAGTTTGTTTTTGAAGAAAAACAACTCAGAATATACACGTTCAGATAAAAACAAACTTCCCTCCTTTGCTTTCTATGTTCTGGCTATTACAAAACTTTAAAACTCTAAATTCAAGAAAATACGACTTGCGCTTTAAAACACTTGAAAACTCAAGCCGTAGAACTTTTACGAAATACCATCTTCACTAGACAGCGCGTATAACTAAGAAGTGGATACCGTGTGGAGTTTTACAGAAACTGCAAAGAACAAGGTAAATGCTATGTGATGACGAGTAAAGTGCGTACTAGAGTGGCTCAAAATTCTGCTGGTCTCGAGCCAGTCTCGAGAACATTATAGCCAAGTCATGAGTCCTGACTGTGCGAGACATATGCGGGGCCCCTCGGACAGTCATCTGGCTCTTTGAAAAACGAACTGATATGATAGATTCGGCTATACGTGTAACCCTACCTCTTCGGCGGCTTGGTGCTTATGTACAGACCATAACTCAGGGTTCTTAACTCGTTCTTGTTTCTGTATGCAATATGAACTCAAACTTTATGAGAAATTTAATTTTTTTTATGAGTAACGTCAGCTTAAGGCTTATTTTCTCGTTTACAGCAAAATATGTAATATTTGGCATGCAGTAAAAGAAATTTAGAGGATGTTTTATATATACATATATACACAATCGTGTAATTGACTACACAGAACACAAGAAAAGAAACATGTTAAATTTACATGCTGTCATATTTTACGTGCATATATACATATATATATATATATATATATATATATATATATATATATATATATATATATATATATATATATATATATATATATATATTTATAAGTCATATCAACGCTGTATTAAATAGTCGCATAGAGACCTTAGGCCATTTTTCCTCTAACAAAGTACTTGAATTATACTGAAAGAGGATATTTATTTGTGAATGGAAAACTTAGCCTCAAGCAGGATTCAAACCAGCGACTTCCCGCATACAAGGCGGATGCTCTGACCACTGAGCCATTGAGGCCTATGTGGTAGAACGCGGTCAACTGAGCTTAAATACCGTTGAATCAAGCTTTCCATTGTTACGTCATAGGAACGCGTCCCATGTAGTATTGAGTAGGTAGAGTGACGTAGCGACTTTATATGAATGAGTCAAATCAACGCTGTATTAAATAGTCGCACAGAAACCTTAGGCCATTTTTCCTCTAACAAAGCACTTGCCTTATACTGAAAGAGGATATTTATTTGTGAATGGAAAACTTAGCCTCAAGCAGGATTCGAACCAGCGACCTCCCGCATACAAGGCGGATGCTCTGACCACTGAGCCATTGGAGAAGGCCCCAGGCTGCCAGGTGGGGCGGAAACATTTATAATTATATATATATATATATATATATATATATATATATATATATATATATATATATATATATATAGTCAGTATAAATTCCAAAAATAACGAAGAGACACAATTTCTGTTACTCCAAATGCTATAAACATTCCCACAAGTAAATACACTATAATACGTTTCGGCCATTCGACCTTCCTCAGTTAAGAACCAATGTATAAATAATAAAGGTAAGGAGTGCATTGTTTGGGATTGCTGACCTTATATATATATATATATATATATATATATATATATATATATATATACATATTATATATATATATATATATATATATACATATATATATATATAAATATATATATATATAACGCTAATTCCCACCTTAAGGGGAAATTCTTATATCTGCTTGTACATAGGGCGAAAAAAAGATAATAAAATACATAAGAAATAAATTCGCCCTAACGTCTAAACATATAAATTAACGTTATTTCAATGGCCAGCCATCCGTTCGTGTTAACAGCTAGGTGTCCGTAAATTTGACAACTTTGAAGTAATGGCATCTAGTTTGTAAATCTAAGAGGGCGCCCTTGTAAGTTTACGTATTCCTATAGAAAAAGTGTGTGGAAACGTTAAGGCGAAACTTATATTTCACCCGAATTTTTTTTTCCCCTTAAGGTCGACTTTTCAACAACAACTTTCCCCCTAAGTGCCGAATTAGAGATATATATATATATATATATATATATATATATATATATATATATATATATATATATATATATATATATATACGGATAGTTGACCAAATTATCTTAAAAAAGTGCTCTACTTAGGTGAAGGAGCAATACACAATAATTATATGACCATTAGATAGAGTTTGTTCACGTCACTTTAATTCCGACAAACTTGTTTCGAAGAGGTGGATACTACCGCCTCCTCTCATCAGGGAATTACAGCTTTCTCAAACGGTTTAAAAAACATCTCATTTGCGTAGGTAGTTTAAATACTTGCGCGCGCATTATGGTTGCGCGCGGTTGTCTAGGTTACGCCGGCAAAGTTCATCAGCTGAAACTTAGACGCGTGCCGGCACGTGCTAACTAACTCTGATCTCTTATTCAAAGAGGCCATCTCTGGGTGGCAAATAATGAAAAATTTTTCCATTGTACACAGGTTACACCGTTTACTAACATTTGAGAACGATGATGCTCGACTTAAGATCCTACAAGAAATTTCGAAATCTTTATGTCTGTCCTTAAGAGTCCAAATATGCTTAGATAGCTCTGTTTGGTTCCTGTATCTTTCCTTATTAAAAGACTGCTGGTGGTTTGCGAGCCTCAGTTAAAAGTTGCCCTCTGTCAGACCGACATACGTTTCCTCGTAGTTGTCGCTTTTTACGGTGGCTTGGTACACAATGCTCGTTGCTTTGCACTTTCCGTCTAGCGGGCAATCTTGTTTAGCTCTGCAGTTGCATTGGTCAGTTTCGGGTGCGGGCATTTGGGCATTCAGAATTTTCTTATTGTGGGCATCTACGATGGATTTCATATTTGGCATGCAGCTGTACGATATTTTAAGCGTATTCCTATTAAAGATTTTCTGTAGGGTGTGCCCTTTAGGAAACCTTTCGGTTACAATTTTCAAGAACTGCCGTCCGACGTTTGTTTTAACTCTCAGGTCAAACGGTGGTTTGAACCATGTGATGTTTCTTTTTCTGGCTCGGTGCTTGCGCTTTGTTTCTTCCTTTGACTTGTATTCAAGCTAGTAATTGTGTCCGCTTTCTTTCAGTGCTTCCTGGTATTGTTGGGTGGATTTCTTGAACTCATTTTCGTTCGATGAAATGTTAGAAAGCCTGTGATTGATGCCTCTAGGGATTGTACGGATGACGCTCGGGGGGTGGTTGCTCATGGCATTTACATACAGTGGGGTGTTATCTGGTTTGAGGTATGGTTTATAAGTTCCGCATTGCAGGTCGAGAGTGACGTCGAGAAAATTCACAATTCTTTTATTGGCTTCAATCGTGATGCGAAGACCGTTACTCTTGAATATTTCGCATATGTTCTTCTTAATTTGTTTTATTGTTCTCGGCGGCTCATTAAAGACGGCTAGGCCGTCGTCTCTGTAAAGTCCAATTGAATTTTCGTAGTAGGGTTTCAGTTGAGATAGCAGGTAAACTACAACTAGTTCACAACATTCGGCCCCGTCATATGAGCCCATGGTAATATCAAATAGTTCATTGTCTTTCTTTACCCATGGCTCATTCTGGTTGAAAAGCAGCGTTTGTTTAGTGTGAAGAATTATCCTTCTATCCAAAGGGGTGATGTCTGTGTATTGCGATGCGACGTTTAATGCATCATTAAGCAACTTCTGAGTAATTGAAGGGTAGAATTCTACGATATCAAAGCAAACAAACGCTGAGTTGTCTTTGTTTTGAATTTGGTCGAACCATTCAAGGACTGCGTTAGTGTTCCTCCACAGATTTAAATTGGTTGCTTTTACTACTTTCTTAACAATATTTTCCGTGATTAATTTGCTTCCTTTCCCTAGCTCTGACTTGCAAGGGTTGATGATATATATATATATATATATATATATATATATATATATATATATATATATATATATATATATATATATTTCTCTAATTCGGCACTTAGGGGGAAAGTTGTTGTTGAAAAGTCGACCTTAAGGGGAAAAAAATTCGGGTGAAATATAAGTTTCGCCTTAACGTTTCCACACACTTTTTCTATAGGAATACGTAAACTTACAAGGGCGCCCTCTTAGATTTACAAACTAGATGCCATTACTTCAAAGTTGTCAAATTTACGGACACCTAGCTGTTAACACGAACGGATGGCTGGCCATTGAAATAACGTTAATTTATATGTTTAGACGTTAGGGCGAATTTATTTCTTATGTATTTTATTATCTTTTTTTCGCCCTATGTACAAGCAGATATAACAATTTCCCCTTAAGGTGGGAATTAGCGTTATATATATATATATATATATATATATATATATATATATAAACATAAACATGTATATATATATATATATATATATTAGAATACATTTTAAATGAGAGAATGCCCGGGAAGATTGAAGTGCTCAGCCACAGAAAACCCGGAAAAATTGTCATTATATATATATACCGGTATATATATAAATCCAAATAATAAGTAAACTCTATGACATTTTCTTGAAAATGTCATAGAGTTTACTTATTATTTGGATTTATACTCGCTCCCATCGGTTGAGCACTATTTCCAGTGTTGTTTCACAACTATGTATTCTATATATATATATATATATATATATATATATATATATATATATTTCTCTAATTCGGCACTTAGGGGGAAAGTTGTTGTTGAAAAGTCGACCTTAAGGGGAAAAAAATTTTCGGGTGAAATATAAGTTTCGCCTTAACGTTTTCACACACTTTTCCTATAGGAATACGTAAACTTACAAGGGCGCCCTCTTCGATTTACAAACTAGATGCCATTACTTCAAAGTTGTCAAATTTACGGACACCTAGCTGTTAACACGAACGGATGGCTGGCCATTGAAATAACGTTAATTATATGTTTAGACGTTAGGGCGAATTTATTTCTTATGTATTTTATTATCCTTTTTTCGCCCTTTGTACAAGCAGATATAACAATTTCCCCTTAAGGTGGGAATTAGCATTATATATATATATATATATATATATATATATATATATATATATATATATATATATATATATATATATATATATATATATATATATATATATATATATATATATATATATACAAGAATACATTTTAAATTTATGAGAGAATGCCCGGGAAGATTGAAGTGCTCAGCCACAGGAAACCCGGAAAAATTGTCACGTTTTAATAATCACAAAAAATCGATACGTGACAATTTTTCCGGGTTTCCTGTGGCTTAGCACTTCAATCTTCCCCAGCATTCTCTCATAAATTTAAAATGTATTCTTGTAGCATCTAACTTTAATTCATCAGCGGAACGAAAGCGCAAGGAAATTGACTGGATCTTTCGAATAAATTCTCATGAAAACGGTCTTAACAAAGACTTGGGAATTCTGTTCAATTATTACTTTGACAAACAAATTTAAAACTTTGTCAACACTCTCTTTCGTTGTCAAAGCTGTTGTTATTGTGCTCAACCAATTAAGGCACCGTTAATCCTCCGGTTGTGGCTTACTCAGTTTATCTGTTTAATTATTGTATTATCGTCGATTCTTTAATCGCTAAGTCTAACAGTTTATGTTTCCTAAGTTTAATAGAAAGTTTCCTTGTACATTGAACTCTATAAATTTCGCACTTACAGTCTAGTCATTGCTGAAGAAGGTCCCAGGGGGACCGAAAATTTTAATATATATCATTTTGTTGAATCTGTATTCTTGTTTGTCAACTATGAGACTGGTCTCTTCTTTCTTCTTGTTTATATATATATATATATATATATATATATATATATATATATATATATATATATAGATGAAAATCCGAAGACATAAACAAAAGATGGACAAAAGAGAGTACTGGTTTTTGTTAAAGTCAAATATTTCCGCCCCACCTGGCAGCCTGGGGCCTTCTTCAGTGACAATGGGGCTGCCCGGCGTTTTCGTCTTACCGACAGAGGGCGCTCTCATATGGTTCCTACTAGAGTCCCTTTATACGATATACCATATAGGAACCCTAGTTCCTAAAAAGGTATTACAAACATAGATCACCCAATCCGGACAGTATATCATGTAAAAAAGTTATATTATGCGTGACATGCAAGTCTCGAGACGCGAATGTGATACAAAACGGAACAAAACGTTAGGATTTGGTGCATAGATACCATTAAACTCCTATACCTACACTGTAAGACGCGCTGACTCTGCTGACTCGGGGCGGAAGTGTGGATTTGATATGTGCGTCGTTCTAGCTGTTCGGTGATCTGCGTACTAAACTAAGGACGCGTTACAGAAAATTCCATTGTTAAAAGAGTTGACGTGTGTGCACATTAACAACGCGTTCTATACGCGCGTAATACATTTCTTGGGGATTTTCCGGAATAGTTGACTCACACTACTGCGCTCTTGGAAAACGAACGCTTTAGTTGTTTTGCCGTTGTTAGCGCGTAAGAACTTAAATGCATGTATAATAAAGTGCGCTAGTGAAGATACCATAGAAACAGACCAATCAGTAGGTGAACTTCAAACCAGTCACTGTGCGTTCATATTCAAAAGTACTGGAAGAAGAGAAAAGTGTTCCATGTAAGTGAAATTTATTGAGCAATGATGCTTCTTAGTACAACTACCGGGCTATAGCCGAGCGACCTATCTTTGACTCTTGCTGCAGTGAGTTGGCTACTAGGCCGTTACTGATACTAGGACCATATTAGGGATGTAGTCTTCTTTTCTTCTAGGTATGTTAACACTGATTATCCCTTTTTACCTTTGGGTACTGCCCAGGAACAATGCTTTGCGGCTTACTAAAACCGGGGAGCTCTTTAACATTCAGCTTCAACAGCAACTTATGAGAGAGTACGTAGGCCTAGACGTAATAAGCGATGTTTTGTTTACAAACTTCGCCGTCGCGATTACGTTTCGCGCAACTGGTAGGAACCATATGAGAGCGCCCTCTCTTAATTTTTACTCGGCCGGGCAGCCCCATTGAAAGCTTTGAATCTAAACACACACATTAGTACATGCTTGCGTGTAAAAACAACTAGAGCGTAATTAGATGAGCGTAATAAGATCAGTTACGTCACAGAGTTATCATAACTACAAAATAAGGGGATAAAGACACGTATTGCGTTGCGTCTAAAGAGAGATTTAAAGTGAAGTACACGCACACGGCATAACCATAGATACCACTATGACAAAACGGACGCTTGCCCATTAAAACCAAATAAGCGCGCGGCCCCGCCCCTCAAAAACGCGAGAAAACGTGACGTCAGAGAAACTTTCCCATAGAGGGATTTCAAGAGACGTAACACGCGGTTCGAGGCACAGAAGGGCAGAACACACACGTAGAAAGCGTACGCGCAAGGCATAACATAGATACTATTGTGACACAATGGACGCGTGCCGGTCAAACAAAAAAAGAAAAAAAAAGCGCGCGATCTTGCTGTTCAACAGTTCAAATCAAAAGAGACGTAGGTGAAATCCCTCTAAAGGCAAGAATTAAAATTTTATGATTGTTTTTGTAAAAGTAAAGTAGAAATTTGGTAGGTGCGCGTTACAGGTATAGATCTTACCAATGACACAGGTAAATAAAATAAAAAAATAATAAAAATAATATGAAGGCTTAGAAGGCTCAACAGTTCAAATCAAAAGAGACGTAGGTGAATTCCCTCTAAAGGCAAGAATTAAAAATTTATGATTGTTTTTGTAAAAGTAAAGTGAAAATTTGGTAGGTGCGCGTTACAGGTATAGATCTTACCAATGACAATGGTAAATAAAATAAAAAAATAATAAAAATAATATGAAGGCTTAGAAGGCTACTAGAGACGAAGCAATCTAGTTTGAAGGAAAAAAAGTAGTGAACGTTACAAAGAGGAACCATGGAAGAACGTAACATTCAAAATCCTTAAGATGACAAAGCTTACAAATTTAAAGTGGAGAAAAAAATGTGAAAATTGTCTTCCATAGTTATAAAATGAGGCTACCGTGAAAAATTGACTGAGTTACAAAGAATCAACAAAGGAATATCCCTTTAGTAGGCCGAAATCTCTGTTTAAACCTAATTTAAAGGATTTTAGTCGAAGGATCCACTTTAATTCTTGTTTTTTCCTTTCTGAAGTGGATCTGAATCCTGAAGCCACGAGGATGCATTTAATATCGTGGATGTTGTGATTCGGTGAATTAAAATGTTCCGCCACGGGAAACCCACTCCATTTGTCTCGAATGGATTATTTGTGGTTGTTGAATCTCAACCGAAAAGGAGTGGCGGTTTCTCCTACATAGTTGCCTAGTTGACATTTGGTACAATAAAGTATGTAGATGACATTATGTGAGTCACATGTTAGGTTGGGTTGTTTGATGGTAAAGTTGTTACCAGGTGGCCTGAAGGACGGTTCACAATTGATGAAGCTGCAAATTTGGCAACGTGGTTTTCTGCATTTAAAAATACCCGTATTATCAAAACCTCGAGGAAGGGAGGAGGAAGTGAGGATAGATTTCAAATTAGGTGTTTGCCTCCTACCATGAAGGGGAGGTTTGGAAAAAATGGGGCGAAGGGATTCCTCTTCACTAAGAATTTTTATTCTTGCCTTTAGAGGGATTTCACTTACGTCTCTTTTGATTTGAAGGGCAAGATCGCGCGTCTTTTTGGTTTGACCGGCACGCGTCCATTGTGTCACAATAGTATCTATGTTATGCCTTGCGCGTACGCTTTCTACGTGTGTGTTCTGCCCTTCTGTGCCTCGAACCGCGTGTTACGTCTCTTGAAATCCCTCTATGGGAAAGTTTCTCTGACGTCACGTTTTCTCGCGTTTTTGAGGGGCGGGGCCGCGCGCTTATTTGGTTTTAATGGGCAAGCGTCCGTTTTGTCATAGTGGTATCTATGGTTATGCCGTGTGCGTGTACTTCACTTTAAATCTCTCTTTAGACGCAACGCAATACGTGTCTTTATCCCCTTATTTTGTAGTTATGATAACTCTGTGACGTAACTGATCTTATTACGCTCATCTAATTACGCTCTAGTTGTTTTTACACGCAATGCATGTACTAATGTGTGTGTTTAGATTCAAAGCTTTCAATTGTCACTGAAGAAGGCCCCAGGCTGCCAGGTGGGGCGGAAATATTTGACCTTAACAAAAAACAGTACTCTCTTTTGTCCATCTTTTGTTTATGTCTTCGGATTTTTATCTTATTTTTCATCTCTAAGAGTACACGTGGAACTTTTACTTACTTATATATATATATATATATATATATATAATATATATATATATATATATATATATATATATATATATATATATATATATATATATATATATATATAATATGAGATAAATAAGTAAAAGTTCCACGTGTACTCTTAGAGATGAAAAAATAGATGAAAATCCGAAGACATAAACAAAAGATGGACAAAGGAGAGTACTGTTTTTTGTTAACGTCAAATATTTCTGCCCCACCTGGGGCCTCCTTCAGTGACAATTGAAAGCTTTGACGCGCGATCTTGCCCTTCAAATCAAAAGAGACGTACGTGAAATCCCTCTAAAGGCAAGAATTAAAATTTTATGATTTTGTTTGTAAAAATAAAGTGAAAATTTGGTAGGTACGCGTTACAGGTATAGATCTTACCAATGACATAGGTAAAAAAATAAAAAAAATAATAAAAATAATATGAAGGCTTAGAAGGCTACTAGAGACGAAGCAATCTAGTTTTAAAAAAAAGTAGTGAACGTTACAAAGAGGAACCATGGAAGAACGTAACATTCAAAATCCTTAAGATGACAAAGCTTACAAATATAAAATGGAGAAAAAAGTGAAAATTGTTTCCCATAGTTATAAAATGATGCTACCGTACAATAATTGACTGAGTTACAAAGAATCAACAAAGGAATATCCCTTTAGTAGGCCGAAATCTCTGTTTTAACCTAATTTAAAGGATTTTAGTCGAAGGATCCACTTTAATTCTTGTTTTTTTCCTTTCTGAAGTGGATCTGAATCCTGAAGCCACGAGGATGCATTTAATATCGTGGATGTTGTGATTCGGTGAATTAAAATGTTCCGCCACGGGAAACCCACTCCAATTGTCTCGAATGGATTATTTGTGGTTGTTGAATCTCAACCGAAAAGGAGTGGCGGTTTCTCCTACATAGTTGCCTAGTTGACATTTGGTACAATAAAGTATGTAGATGACATTATGTGAGTCACATGTTAGGTTGGGGGGTTTGATGGTAAAGTTGTTACCAGGTGGCCTGAAGGACCGTTCACAATTGATGAAGCTGCAAATTTGGCAACGTGGTTTTCCGCATTTGAAATTACCTGTATTATCAAAACCTCGAGGAAGGGAGGAGGAAGTGAGGATGGATTTCAAATTAGGTGTTTGCCTCCTACCATGAAGGGGAGGTTTGGAAAAAATGGGGCGAAGGGATTCCTCTTCACTAAGAATTCTGAAGTCGTTACGTAGCACTTTGGTCAAATTTTCAGTGGCGGGATGATATTCGAACACCAAAATAAGTAGTCATAACTACTTATTTTGTAGTCATGATAACTCTGTAACGTAACTGATCTTATTACGCTCATCTAATTACGCTCTAGTTGTTTTTACACGCAATGCATGTACTAATGTGTGTGTTTAGATTCAAAGCTTTCAATTGTCACTGAAGAAGGCCCCAGGTGGGGCAGAAATATTTGACGTTAACAAAAAACAGTACTCTCTTTTGTCCATCTTTTGTTTATGTTTTCGGATTTTCATATATATATATATATATATATATATAAAGCACCAAAGATGAAGATAAACACAAATTGGTTATTCCATGTAAATCACCTATATTTCGACCGGATACACCGGCCTTCATCAGGGTATATATATTATCATCAGAGACCTTAGGCCATTTTCCTCTAACATAGGCGCTTGCCTTATATTGAAAGAGGATATTTTCGTGAATGGAAAACTTAGCCTCAAGCAGGATTCGAACCAGCGACCTCCCGCAAACAAGGCGGATGCTCTGACCACTGAGCCATTGAGGCCTATGTGGCAGAACGCAGCCAACTGAGTTTAAATACTGTTGGGTTACGTTTTCCATTGTTACGTCATAGGAACGCGTCCCATGTAGTATTGAGTAGGTAGAGTGACGTAGCGACTTGTATATGAATGAGTCAGTCCACGCTATACTAAATAGTCGCACAGAGACCTTAGGCCATTTTCCTCTAACATAGGCGCTTGCCTTATATTGAAAGAGGATATTTATTTGTGAATGGGAAACTTAGCCTCAAGCAGGATTCGAACCAGCGACTTCCCGCATACAAGGCGGATGCTCTGACCACTGAGCCATTGAGGCCTATGTGGCAGAACGCGGCCAACTGAGTTTAAATACTGTTAAGTTACGTTTTCCATTGTTACGTCATAGGAACGCGTCCCATGTAGTATTGAGTAGGTAGAGTGACGTAGCGACTTGTATATGAATGAGTCAGTCCACGCTATATTAAATAGTCGCACAGAGACCTTAGACCATTTTCCTCTAACATAGGCGCTTGCCTTATATTGAAAGAGGATATTTTCGTGAATGGAAAACTTAGCCTCAAGCAGGATTCGAACCAGCGACCTCCCGCATACAAGACGGATGCTCTGACCACTGAGCCATTGAGGCCTATGTGGCAGAACGCGGCCAACTGAGTTTAAATACTGTTGGGTTACGTTTTCCATTGTTACGTTATAGGAACGCGTCCCATGTAGTATTGAGTAGGTAGAGTGACGTAGCGACTTGTATATGAATGAGTCAGTCCACGCTACACTAAATAGTCGCACAGAGATCTTAGGCCATTTCCCTCTAACATAGGCGCTTGCCTTATATTGAAAGAGGATATTAATTTGTGAATGGGAAACTTAGCCTCAAGCAGGATTCGAACCAGCGACCTCCCGCATACAAGACGGATGCTCTGACCACTGAGCCATTGAGGCCTATGTGGCAGAACGCGGCCAACTGAGTTTAAATACTGTTGGGTTACGTTTTCCATTGTTACGTTATAGGAACGCGTCCCATGTAGTATTGAGTAGGTAGAGTGACGTAGCGACTTGTATATGAATGAGTCAGTCCACGCTACACTAAATAGTCGCATAGAGACCTTAGGCCATTTCCCTCTAACATAGGCGCTTGCCTTATATTGAAAGAGGATATTAATTTGTGAATGGGAAACTTAGCCTCAAGCAGGATTCGAACCAGCGACCTCCCGCATACAAGACGGATGCTCTGACCACTGAGCCATTGAGGCCTATGTGGTAGAACGCGGTCAACTGAGTTTAAATACCGTCGAGTCAAGCTTTCTTTGTTACGTCATAGGAACGCGTCCCATGTAGTATTGAGTAGGTAGAGTGACGTAGCGACTTTATATGAATGAGTCAAATCAACGCTGTATTAAATAGTCGCATAGAGACCTTAGGCCATTTTTCTCTAACATAGGCGCTTGCCTTATATTGAAAGAGGATATTTCTGTGCGACTATTTAATATAGCGTGAACTGACTCATTCATATACAAGTCGCTATGTCACTCTACCTACTCAATACTACATGGGACGCGTTCCTATGACGTAACAATGGAAAACGTAACCCAACAGTATTTAAACTCAGTTGGCCGCGTTCTGCCACATAGGCCTCAATAGAGGTTTTTCACTGACATCACCGCGTTCGCGCGTCTCTCTATTTTGACGGCCAGGCGTCCAGTGTATAACAATCATAACTAAGATCCTGCAGTCTTTTGCGCATGAGCAGTGACGGCCAGTGAAACGCGCTGACGTCACGTGAAAAACCTCTATAGCGACTTTTCGATTTCAGGACGGTAGAGCAACAGGACGGAGGGTTAAACGCACGCGCGCCCGGCGTTCTGTCCTGACATTTAAGGCGTTTCGATTTTAAAGACGACGGTGCGGTAGAATGACAACAAAACAATGACGCGCTCATTTATGAACTAAGTTGCAGTGCTTTGTTAGCATCCACACTCATCGCTAAGTTGTAACAATGACGAACCTCGAACCTACACAGGATTATAGAGGCGCCATCGTTACTGGGTATTTTACAAAAATTTGAAAGTTTCTACCTCAAGATAGCTTTCCTTGGCTTAGCACGGAATCGTTCGTAAAATGGCTTTCCAGATATGCACTGTTCTTCTTTGTCATGTTCTTTTTTGTCAGCAGCTTCCATGCTACATGAACAAACGATGTAGGCTACATTTGCATACAGCTAACTTCAAATTTAACGTCACAGAAACACGTACGTTATGGACGAGGGAAATTACCATGGCAACCCCTGTACCGTCCTGTTTCTAACAGAACGTTAAATCGGTCGACGACCGTCCTGAAAATCAACAGGACGGAGCGATGCTCGCTTCTACTCATGCGCAGTCAAGTTTTTTGCTGCGCGTTCCGTCCTCTTTGTCTACCGTCCTAAAATCGAAAAGTCGCTAATGGCTCAGTGGTCAGAGCATCCGCCTTGTATGCGGGAGGTCGCTGGTTCGAATCCTGCTTGAGGCTAAGTTTTCCATTCACAAAAATATGCTCTTTCAATATAAGGCAAGCGCCTATGTTAGAGGAAAATGGCCTAAGGTCTCTGTGCGACCATTTACTATAGCGTGGACTGACTCATATATATATATGTATATATATATATATATATATATATATATATATATATATATATATATATATATATATATATATATGTATATATATATATATATATATATATATATATATATATATATATAATATATATATGCGCGTAAAATACGACAGCATGTAAATTTAACATGTTTCTTTTTTTGTGTGTGTTGTGTGTAATCAAACGATATGAAAGCACGTGCTTCATCTGAAATAATGTACGTAACTATTGAACAAATATGATTACACTTGCCTACTTACACTTGTTCTTCCTGCCTTCGGGCATGCAACTGTTCCTTCAACCAGCCTTCCATACACGGCATGAGATATAACAATATTCTCTTCATCACTGCATTTTATGTTCATCGTCAAATCTTCACATACCACCATGAACTTTGCAGCTACCATATCTGTAACAAGATTGGGTATAATTAATCGCAATATGTTTTTGCTTCTGAACTTTATTAAACATTGCCCTAACGATATCCCATAATTGGGAGGAACAAGAACAAAATTAAATCTTTTCTGTTTTCACAGGTAGAGGTTGAGGTACACAGGTATACCTGCATAAACTGTAAGCAGCTTACAGTTGATTTCGTTTGCCAAACATTGTTTTCTTTATTTTACGTTACTCGTGTTTCACAGGTAGTTGTTATCAAGACATAAAATGGCAGCTTTTTGTCATGTACCCGTGTGTGAGCAACCAAGGTCTTTTTAGCACTTAGAGAATTAAGGGGCTGAAAAGCTGTCAGGTATTTTAAGCAAAAGGTTTATGCCCTCTGCTACCTTGAAAAATGAGGTCTTGAACATCAAGTTGCATCTCCCAAAGGGTTCCAATGGTTATCACAAAAGAACATATTTATTTTGTGGAACATTTTAAACACGGATACCCACTCCGAAACTTGCGAAAGTTTGCGGAAATTTATTACATTTTACAACATCATATAGTCTTACCCCCCCCCGCCCCTCCGATTTAGGTATGACATCAATGATAGACTTTCCTCTTACACCTTAGTCTTTGCGTGATTTTGATTTGTTATATAGGCCAATTGTATTTTTACGTGGCTGTCGGTAACAAAGTTGGGATGAAAGCATTTTTCCTCGTTACAGGGGGTAAGAAAGTGTACAGAAGGTTTAGCTGAGTACCGCATAAGGTATAAACTGAGAAGGTTCAGACAGTGGCGTCACAAGCGTTGTTTGCAGGGGGGTCAAGTGCACCGCCAAAGCCCGGGGTCCGGATTACCTGTCCGCTCAATCATCCACTGTGGGAACTCAGCAAACTCTTATTTAAGGTCCACGTGGCGGTGTCATTCTTGCAACAAAAGAACATGACCGCATCATACCGCTCAATTTAAATGCTCTTGCCGTCACGAATTAAAAATTTCACCGGAATCGGAGGGGCGCGAAAAGTACACAAGCTTTCATTTTCCTTTTCCTTCTCTTTCCATTTTTGTTATGCTTTGTTTTCCTATCTTTTCCTTTATTTTACTTTTTTCGTCTGCCTTCATTTTGCGCCCCTGGTTCGTGCCGCCCCTTCCGTCCCCCGTTATTACGCCACTGGGCTCAGACAAACGAGGTTCTCACCTTCAACTCTAAGCATCACTTATGGATTGATATACTCTCCTCGTCACTGATGTGGACTCAAAAGGTTTGACACCCATATAAACCTTCCAATGCAGCACCTTCTAAGAACAACTCCCTAACTGAAATAAATACCGAACAATGTCATAGTGATGTTGCTGCAAGGAGTTGCAACTCCCTGGTTGCTGTATTCCATCCATGGTGTGAACATCCCCTACCGCTGTTGCAGCATCTGTCTGATTTAACTCTTCTGAGAGAAATGTCCCAGGGTTTTAACCTCCGTGGGGTGTATTAATCAGAAATTTCCCGTTTCACCAAGGAGATGCAATTTGATCACTGAACAGTGAAGTCAGTGAAGACAACCTCTTGATGAATAACGTAATGTGAACTCAAGGTACACTCTGCCAGCGGCCAGCCCGAGCTTAAAAAGCATGTTCTGGTGGCCAAATTTGATGTTTTCAAAAAAAGCAGAAAATTTTTCTTTGTTAGACAGTGGAAACTTCATCTCAGTAGCATCTTGCTTTTGGAAGATACGAATTTTTAAAGAAATGCTACATTTTCAGCTTTTGAAGTGCATAATGGGAAATCTGTGATTTCATCTGGGCAAATTGATTAGATGTTGCTTTTGTATTTCTTTATAATGTTGATATCACTATATTCAATATTTGATAACTATTTTAGCTGTACCATAAGTATGGAACAGTGTTACACTATATGCTCACGGTAAAACATCTAAACATTCCAACGGTATCATATTTCAAGGACAAACAAGGTATCCAATTATAAGAAATAACAAAGAGAATCCGAGGCAATTTGCCCACTTTGAATCATGTTCTGTGACCTTGAGGAAACCTGTAGGTATTTCATATTAAAAGTAACCAATCTTTAGGAAGGGATATCTTGAGTTAGGAACGGAGTTTTGCTATGGGGTTTGGATGACATGTAATGAAGATTTTTTATCTTTCATATAAGACCCCTGGAGAGTGCCACCAGACAATGCCTTTATAATGAGTGCCTTGAGCAATGACTGGTGTGAAAAGTTGTAACCCTCGAATCCCCATAGAAAACTCTTGTCTGCTGTTTGTTGTAAAGCGGTAGGGGTGATGAACCAACTATACCCTCCACGAAGTGAAAAACTTTATTATTCCCATGCACTGTGCGGAATAGATACATAAACTTGGGCGAACGCTTTTGCTAATACGCAACATTTGAACTTGTGAAAAAAGTTTTTGGTACTTAGGGTTACTTTTGTGCATCGAAGCTGATTTGCTCAAGTTCTTTTCTGGTGTGTCATTGGAACTTTTCACACGGTCCCTTTGGATTACATTTCTTGGGTGAACAGTTTGAAGCTTATGAATAAACATGACGAAGCTTGCCGAATTTAAACTTTGGTCAAACTTGATTGGGGAATTTCCGGAATGTGTTGCGAAATTACCCCTTGTATGGTGTTTGTGTACTCACAGGATCTACTTTCCGCTTTTGTGTGACTGGCAGTCAATAGAAGTAGCTAGACAGTTGTCAGGCTACGTAATTATTAGTGGAACACAGCCCTGGAAGCAGGGGCGTCGCCAGAGCATTTGTCATGGGGGTGTGGTGCCTTATTTGCGACTGATAAGAAACAAATGCCGACTGAAGTGTTGATAAGAGATGCAGTTGGATCTGAGAACCGTTAGTCCAACCGGTAGTGGTCCAGCAGGGGTGGCACCAGAATTTTCCCAACGGGGGGGGGGGCAACGACCCGAAGCCTCGACAGCCTCGATGCCGTTGGTGAGGGGAGATTTGAAGAAAACCTGTGTACTATACCATGTCATTGCTGGGCATATATTGCATAAAATTTTGTATATACTAGAAGAAAATAGTTCCGCCCGATATTAGGTTTTTCCCGAAATCTAAACTGTGATATCGCAAAGCGCGCGAAACGCGCGAAATTTTTGGGTAAGCTTACACTAAAATGAATCTGTACTTATTTAAAGGCGGCTTTTATAGGTCAATCAGTGGCGGACCCAGGATTTCTCTCAATGGGGGCATGCAATACGTTGTGTGATCGCACCCTCCCCTTTGAAAGTTTTTGAAAAATTAGGTGTCGTTAAATGCAATCTGGGGCCACATATGCCACCTTTGGTAGTAAAATTTGTGTTAAAACATTTACGTTTTTTAGGACCTGAAAAATGGGCATCCGTGGGGGGGGGGGGACATGGCCCCAATGGCCTCCACCCTGTGTACGCCACTGAGGTCAATTGTCCGGGCAGTTGGGCCCTATCGGTCACAACTGACATTGTACTTCCCTCTTCGAGTCACTAGCCGTACCGAAAGACAGACTCAAGAGAACATTAACTTAGTTCAGCGAAATGAGATGAGATTCCCGACATTTACATAAAACGATAAATTCTACTTAAGTTACTTAAAAAGATGGAAAGGGTTTGTCCTATATTTAGCTATTAGTAACGAAACTGAGGATGAGTGGGCATACCGAAAATATGGGGTTTTATCGCAGATATGACCCTTTTGAAAGCTAAAGTAAGTAAACCGACCATGGGTAGCGACAGAATTTTCTCGACATGGGGTCGGGCCATGCCACCGACCCCAAGTTCCGAAAGCATGTCGAGGGGTTGAAAAAGGAATATGAAGGAGCCTAACTATCCCATACCATCGCAGAGTACCATATATTCAGCATTATATTACTTATTATGTCAAAAGCCGAGTTAATCACTGATACTTTCCTTTTGAGTCTGAATCGTGAAATTGCAAAGGGCACGAAAATTTTTGGTAGGCTGACACAAAAAACATGTTATCATTAAGAATAAAAAGAAAAACATGAAAACTGTAAGGGTTGTAGACTGTATCGGGGACAACATACATTGTGTCGAAACCACCTGGACTACCCGATGAAATAGCTAAACTTTGCTCCGTGAGTCGCTCACAAACTGACCGTACCGCATGACACACACGGCAACTAGGCTTTGCGATATGGAATGAAATTTACGACCTCTACATAAACTGTGTACCCTGCCTAGATGTTACTGGTAAGGTTGACAGGACTTATGCTATCTAGCTATGTGGAATGGAACTACTGAAGAAACTGGAGTGACGTTACAGCACGCCGAGTGCGTCGAAAATTTTGGGTTCTGATTACAGAAGTTGTCCTCTTTCTTTCACTTCTTTTCCTCTTTCTTTTCCTCATGTTTCCTTCATTTTGCCGACTGGTGCAGACATTACCGACTCAGTGCCAGAAACTACATGAGCAATGAACTCCTTTAGTATGCAATTATACTGAAAAGCCCTATTAGCTTTTTTGCCGACAGAATATGTTTTAAGTTTCAAAAAGTGTTGCTTACGGGCTTTGAAAATATTGTAGTAAACGTTGTCTACAAATGCATTCCTATCTCCTGTCTCCCGTCTGCACCATCCCCTTTCTCTTGTCCTGCTTTGTCCCTCCTTCCCTGTTCTTTTCTCTGTTCGCTCGGTCTTTCTCTCTCCCTCTTCTCTCTCCTCTTTTCTCTTTTTCCCCTCTTTCTTCTTCCCTCTAACTTTCCTTCGTTTGCACTTCCCTCTTTCCTTCATTTTGCGTCCAGTGCAGGATTTTGCCGACTACGTGGATCTTGGGGGTGTCACACCCCCACACCCCCTCTAGCGTCGTCCCTGCCTGGAAGGGTCTAAAGAAGTTCCTAAACAACGTCACTATGAAATGCTGATGAGTTACTTGCACAGGTGCTGTGAATCCCCTCTTTTTTATTATACTCTATGAGTCTCTTTTGATACCCAATACACATAGCATGTCCAGTTTAAACTGATCTGTGTTACTGTACATGCTATGAAAATTGGCTTCTTTTGAAGGTATAAGAGTCGTAAAAAGAACAAAGTGACGGAAGAGCATCAAAAGGAAGTGCAATAATTAATTAATTAATAATTAATTGCAGAGTAACTGTCAACACCTTACAATACAAACTGCAAATTTCACAACCATATAGTCACCGTATCCAATGATGCTTTTATACGTCTCAATTGGACGACAAGGAAATGTTACATAAGTAGATCGAATCGTATGGTGTATCCCAGGGAAAATTTTAAGAATGGATCCAGCTCGTGGTAAAAATGTTATAATAAAATGTTGACCACGATTTGGAACTTCTCTAAAAGCAGTATTATTGGCAATTTGAAATACAAATTTGAGATTTCGTGTTTTGGGTTTTTTCTTTTTTGTTTTTTGATGATGATGATGATGATGATGATGATGATGGTGGTGGTGGTGGTGATGGTGATGGTAATGATGATGATGATGATGATGATGATGATGATGATGATGATGATCATGATGATGATGATGATGATGATGATGATGATGATGATGATGATGATGATGATGATGATGATGATGATGATGATGATGATGATGATGATGATGATGATGATGATGATGATGATGATGATGATGATGGTGACCATGCACACAGGTCTAGACCATACTGCATACATTCTACCTTGGTTAGAAATTAAAGCTGGTGAAGACTGAACAGTCGTATCTGTTGACTTTTTTATATTTCCAAATAATTTACTATTGGAAAAATATTGGAAATACATTTTATTCAATTTAAACCAGTGATTCTCAAACGTTTTGAGGGTGAGGTACGAAGGGAGAGGATAGAATGATGTCGAGGGCAGCAGGGGAGGCTCTCAGGCTTAGGGACAGAATAATAGTTGGAAAGAGCGAAATCCACACCTAAGGTGTCTCGAGGCTTTATGTACGTTAAACGGAGGCAGAGGTACGAATTTTTCATAGGGAGTGGTTCCTTAAGAAGGCAGTCTGCACCTTTGCAGCGTCCAGCACAAGCAACTGAACCATGGTTGTTGCTGAGGTCGGAATTTTGCTTTCCAGGCTTTCTAGATCGAAGGAAACCGCACTCTTAACGACAAATTTGCCTCTTCAATCAGGAGTGGCGCCAGGTGACGGCCAAGCTCCCGGAATGAGAAGAAGGGTTTGTCGATAGGATCGGAAACGTGGAATCTTGGGGTCTCTTTTGAAGAAACTATGAA
Organism: Holothuria leucospilota; assembly: GCA_029531755.1. NCBI lineage: Eukaryota > Metazoa > Echinodermata > Holothuroidea > Aspidochirotida > Holothuriidae > Holothuria > Holothuria leucospilota. Next base: position 46,102,028 of record CM055972.1, on the reverse strand, counting down.
AAAAAAACGGTTTTGTGAGCAATTTTCCCTACTCTGGGTAAAATTAAGAAATTCGTTGCGGCGGATAGTCGTCGTCGGGAAATTACATACTTTATCGCACTCATTAAGTCTCCCCGACCAAAATGGAGATTTCCCGACAAAAGGGGTCATGGCCTCCCACACCTCCCCTACCTGGCGCTAACTATGTCTACAATTCTGGGTCTATCGTGTGTGAGTCACCAGTAAGGTCATTTTGGTTTTTATCCTTAGTCGGTTTGCGGTATGGGAGCAACATTTGGCATTCCAAACTAAGTAGGTTGCCAACGAAAACCTCATTCTGAAACGGATGAAGTCACTGACAACAGTTCTGCAGATTTCCTGCATTATTGGCCAGTATGTGAGGCAGCCCTTGAATTATTCTTAAACGCGGTCAGATAGAGAGCTGGGTCTGCTGAGTCCAAGGGCCGAATTTCCAAAAGTCGAAAAAGATTCAAGTTGATTGAATTTTCGATTTCAATAACAGAGCTGTGGAAAGAGCGAGCTCACATAAAACGTCGCAAACACATTAAAACCGAAAGACGACTTGCAGAAATTTTAATTTCAGTAACCAATCAACACACGAATGAGCGTCAGCAACTTCTCCAAAGTAGGAACAAACAGAAGTCAAGCTCAAATACCGAAGTCCTATAGCAACGAAGGATCCAGGACCCGCTTAAGGGCTCCGAAAAAATAGATTTCAGAAAGTCTGAGGTGTAATGTGAAGCATTTCCCCACCAGTGTGATCCATGTAATGGCTGTTTTGACTACTTTTGAGCTTTTTTTATTGAATTACCGGTAATTATTTTGTAAGCTATGGAACCTAGCATGTACCTGCTATTTTCGTTCGGTTACTGGAAGGTTTGCCACTACAAATACAACCACTCCGCAATGCACCACTATACCTAACCATATGCCACCGTGTGCACACCATGATTGTCAGCAATACCGCACACGAAATAAATGTTCCCTAGATATGACTGAACAAGGAATATGCCGTACCGCCTGCTACGTAGGCAATAGCTCCCCTTCAGGAGAGCAAACTTAGAAGGAGTCAAGTAATGACTCTAAGTTGTATAATTTAGTATTCTACTGTGCTACGTTTTATTCTTGTAGAATATGATTTTCTCAAAGCGTAAAATCAATTCGGGGCTGCACCGAAAGGGTCCCTGGGCCGCATGCGGCCCTGTGGGCCGAGTTTGAGAATCACTGATTTAAACCCTATTTGGTCGAAATTGACAAATTAATTTACAAAAGAAAAAAAAGATAATAAAGCCATTCTATAGCACATAATGCCTGATAAGTCAAAATAGTGTTAAGATGATGTACATTATTTTCCATATTAGAAATTTTTTTCAGAAGAACAAGAATAGCTCAGCATTGACTCGAAAGCCTTACAGTACACTTTTATACTTTCGCAAATATGATAAAATGAACATTTCAACTAGGAACCCAGTTTAACGTGCGTCAATGTTAATTCGGCCTTGTTGCATTTGTTTCTATTGATTTGCTTCAAAGTCAAGGTTGATATGGTGACATAAGTCGCGCTAACGAAATAAGAGCAAGAGACCGTCTCCTACATGGGGCTCAGAGGCCCATGAGCCAGCCGTAGGACCCAATTTTTGTTGTCCCCTGTGGATGACTAGAGGGAAGCCCCCTGAGGCTCTGGGTATTTAAAAATTGTGGGCACTAGGGAAAAGGTTTTTACAAGATACCCCAAATAGCACTGAATTTGCACTAAGCAGTCTGTAAAATGGTATTTCGTCTCTTATTTTTCAAAATGGCCTTATTCAGAGCAGGGAGGTGTTAGGACAATACAATTCTCTGTTCAGAGTAACGACTGGTCGATTTCTTTAAGATGCAGCCGGTTTGATGGTTCAGAGGGTGGATTATCATAAAGGTTCTACAGAATTTCCAATACCTTTACTCACTTTGTGCTAGGGGAAGTCAAAATGAGATAATTTGGGTATTACATGAATACGTGTAAAGCGCTCCCAAGATAGCACTTTTACATGATAGCGCTTTTACATGTGTGTTTTAGTATTTTATATGCATTTTACATAGCTATTAGATTTCTACGAGTAGCAGTGGCTACTAACCAAACAGACCTAGAAATCACAGTTTGCCCTTTTGTTTCATAACAGCTAGGACCAACGGCCAGTCGATTTCTTCATGATGCAGCAGGTTTGAGGGCTTAGGGGTTGGGTAATCAAAGAGCTTGCAAAGGCTTTTGCAATAATACAAGTAACTCCTGTCTTTTATAAATTAATAATTTGACACTTTGTGAACTTGCAAAGCCTGCCCAAAATTGTATTTTAAAGACATTTCAGGTACGTTTTACTTCCTCTTGCAAAGCAAAAGCAATTTATTCTGAAGAGATCCCCCTAGCCTCGATTATTTTATAATTACTCTTGTAAATTGCCAGGAGGGGGCAAATGATGGTCTTACCCACAGTCTCTGGTTTGGGGGCCATGGCCACGGTCTCCTCTGCCTTCGCCATTTATTCCTGCTCCTCTGATAACATAACAAAACACAGGTAATACAAACGTTGACATAAAATTAGATAGGACTGTATGCTACTGTTGTTTTTGCGTACTTCGTCTACAGAAGGTTTAGTGCTCAGTCGAAAAGCTAGCCTCGCAGTAATTGCAACACGAAATGAACGTGCTTTCAAAAACCCCGCTCTGACTTCACAACTTAAGCAAGTGGAACACGTCTCGTTATAAGCCGACGCACACTGCACCAACCCGACTATGACGTGGGGGTGAAAACCAGTCCAATGGCAAATGGGTCAGTTTAGTGTGCCCAAAATTTTGTTCCCAACCAGACTGTTGGTCTCGACTGCGATCCGACAGCCGGTCCTTGTCGTGACCATCTCGGGCATATCAACCTTTGATATTCATAGTAGTGCCCGTGGGGATGTTGTTACAGCTGGGTCAGGTCGTTACAGTGTGCGTTTGCCATCGACCCAAGTTTGACCTAATTTTATGTATCAGCCAAAAAAGGAGGCGTTTGAAAAATTAAGCGATGGGTGCGAAAAGTCAAAATGGTGCCCGTGGGTGATTGATGAACAGTAGATAGATTTATGTCCATCCAGGAATTGTATTGTTTGGTTAATCTACAGTCCAACTGCGACTCTACGCAAATGGCTACTTCTGCATACCACTTGACACCTACGATCAACCGCAATAAGCATAACATTTTAAAAGGCTTAACAGTGAGGGACAGGCTGTCACAGTTCATGATAAGTATTTCTGACATTCCCCTGTTCTCCTAATAGCCAGAATTTCTTCAAAATACATAGATTTCTGAAAAATATGTTTTGATATAGAACTTTTCTTAATTTGATATTATTGTTTCAACAAGATGTAACAACTTTACGAAAAACAGCCTGAGAATAGTTGCCAACACTGTAAAATGTATTCAAGTAATATTTGTCACCGAACTCTATTTCATTTTAGGTAAACGATGTGATCACAGTTTCCCAACATTTCCGAAGCCCCCACAAAGATTTTTTCTGACAATGTAATTGCATTTTGAAAGGCAGTGGCATTTCTTCCCTACACACCACAACCTCTTCCCTCAGATGGCAGTTTGAGAGATGTAGAGATGTAGTACCCCTATATCCATAAAGTTACCCCCCTGTTCGGAGCAAGTGTTGAAAAACTAAACTAACGACAATTCTGTAAAGTGCGCCTAAACTTTTGAGCTGTTAGTGAAGTGTCTTCCTGCCATGAGATCAAAAGCAGGTTAACTTAGGGGGCGAATGATCGCCGTAAAGAACGACACACATTCTTGTATACGCTAAGGCTACATGGCGAAAATGGAAAAGTTTCCGAAGAGGAGGCAGCCTTCCCCTACCGAAACATGGCACCCACGAAGCACAACCCTGCATAATGGATGTTGCCACATGTCCCCAAAACAAGTCAAATCAAGTCGAATTTAAATTATACTACAGTGCTGCACAAGCTGGAATTTAATTAGGCAATACAACTACATTTACAATTTAAGTTCTTCTTTCGACATAAATAATATATTTTTGCTTTTGGGAGCAAAAAACAGGGTGTATGCACCTAAAAGTGTAAAAATGTGCTGAAATGATAGTCAATTTTCTTCTGTTCTTATGCTTTACAAACATCCCAAAACCTTGTTGAAATCCCACACAACAATTACATAGTGTACATCATTAAAACTTTACTTTGAGATATTTGCCATTCTTTCTTTACAGAACGTTAACGGATTTATTTTCTTTGTTTTTCAAACTTTAATTTGCTAATACTGACAAACTTAAAGCAAAATGAACTGAAACTAATGTTTTTTGAGAGGAAATTTTTGGCAAATGTGAAATAAATCAAAATCACAAAAATCAAATTTTCGCCCAAAAAATGGGCAAAAAGTGACTTTATTATTGTCATTGGTTTTCTACACAATGATTGCACGGCAATCATATCGACTCAAATTCAAATTAAGTCAGCTGGTTTTTCATTAGTCTGTACAAATACATCAAATTTAGGAACTTTTTTTGCAAAAATTAACAATTAATGGTTTTAAGGAATAAATAATCGGGTCTCATGTCATGCACCTTAAAGGTCACAATTTGAAATATTATTATTGCTATAAACTGTCTTTATTTTCCTCTTTTTGTAACTTTATTTTGTCAATATCGACCGAAGTAGGGTTCAAATTGACTAACCTTTATGTAATTGTCCTTATAGTAAGTTATTTAGAAATATGAAATGCATCAAACTCTTGAAAATCATATTTTTGGAAAAAAATGGCCCAAAGTGGCCCCAAAATTGATTTTCAACTGGGCCAGCCCCTGACATTAATCGTTACTATATGTAGATTATATCTATAGCATGACCGACTGCTTCTATTAAAAATGTCCACATACTTTGTGAAGGCTTTTTCTGCCAATGGCTGGCTCTCTGTTAAAGTAAAGATAATACCAGAGAAATCCTAATCTTTAGCTGGAAGGAGGTGTCGATGCAAAGACGCGCGTCAAATCGTACGCAGCAGAAGGGTCACTTGCCTCGGGAATGTAGTTGTATGGGAGCTGTAATATTTTTATGCACCCGAATCCTACGCGTGCCTACGGGGCGTTGTATTTCTGAAGGCTATGGGGATAGTGAGCTTGCTGTTACAAATGAACGTTGGTCAAGAATGATGGCAGAAGTGAACTAAGAAACAATGTGCCGGGGGACAATTGGGTTGTGATTTTTCAACAGCGTACTCACTGATAACTACGATACGTACACGCAGCATAATACCGAACAAAAGTTTGTAAGCAAAACGGTAGTGACGATACAACCAAAGTTGTGTTTGTGACTATACATGACTAAAGACATGAATAAGTGATGGATGTCGGCCAATATGGGCTGTTTATCAATCACCAGGGCCAGGGGGCGGATACAAACGGGTGGCGAGGGTGACTAGCTAAATCCTTCCCTGCCAACTTGCTGTAATTTTGTTTTGAACATTAATTCGAGGTTAATTTATAATATGGAAGTACAATTGGGCAATTGGACACATATGTACAACCCTCGCACCTGAGCATCAAAAAGATAATTTTCCCGAATGTCAAATTTTTCATTCAATTGTCAGGGACTGATCCGGGATTTCATAAAGGAAGCGGGTAGGGTGCTAACTCGAAGTGTGCAAACTCACACCTACAAGCGTGAAATATAAAAAACCTGGACTGGGCGTCTCAGTAAAAGCTTGAAATTTGGACACTAAATGGTATTTCCTGGCGTATGGCAATCAAACCAAGAACACACATTGTACAGCAGCTTTGGGACCATCTCAGCAAAGTAAGTGGTGCCGAAAAGGTGGGGGGCTGGAGCGGTTGGAAGCCCCCTCTGGATCCTCGTCTGATTGTTCCGTGTACGGTGCTATTTCAGAGCCTAGAAACTTGATACTAGCCTATGTAGGTAATAACCAGTTATGGACTGATGGAGGGGCTAAGAGGAGGTTCCTGGGGACGTCTTCGAGGATATGATTTGGCTTTCCACTATAGTGGGCCCAGACTAGCTTTTAAATTTCCAACGACAGTCGTAAATGGTAGGTAGGGCTGTGCAAAGATAAGGGAGGAGAGGGCTGACCCACTGAAAAGATAAAAAGTGGCAAATATAATATCTTCAGGATCAGAAACTACCCATGCTGTCCCAATACTCATTACGTAAGGTAGGGACTACTGTAGTTATCTATAATTTCTGTAATACTTTTGTTCTACAATGGCTCGTTATGCTGATCTTGGGGTTAGTATCATGAGAAAATATCTGAAAGGTGCAACCTTAAATTCATACCCCATCGTTGGGGTCTCCGACTCTATATGAACCAAATATGGCTTTAATCTGACTCTGAAGACTGTATCTAAGAGAACTGTTGAATGGCAAATTTACTGGTAAATATTCGGCCATATGTGTTCGTACAGTAAGAGAGCTGTTGTCACAGCACACCATTAACACTGTAGGATATTTACTGACTACTAAATAATGTATTATGACTTAGAATGGCTATGAGGCAATAGTTGAAGTATCATCACACAGGCACTGTGTGACAATAATTTAACCGTTAAAAATTTAAAGGACATTCCTGCTTGTTTTGTAGATATATCATTCTGTGTTTTACATGCTATGTGGTAACCAACTTTTTTCAAGTAATATGCATGACAGATGTGACTGTTAACCTCATACCTTGCATTTGCAGTTTTTGTTAGTTTCACATGACACCATGGAGTGTCCAGTTAGTAGCTCCATGATCACACCTGTGCATAAGAAAACATGGTAATGCCATGCATTTGCCTAATGCTTTCTTTAATGTATCCCTTAGTGATGTATAGTCAAATAGGTCCTATTTTCACATTTGCATACTCCGTACCAAATTATGTATGGAAATTATTGCGAAAGGCTGCACGTTTGTTCCTGCTACCCTTCACTGACTGGTAAAAACAACATTATTTTAATACGTGAAGAGAATTTTTTATTTTAATTCATGTTGTTAACAGTTGCAGTGGTAAGTGGACACTAGTGTTCCTCCTTTGATGACTGGTAGGGACATTCCAAGTTCATGGCTACTGAAATTCATGAACTAGCAAAAGTTTCATTTAGGTGTCACATCTGACCAGTTAGACCCGAAGGCAGGTAGTTCATTACAGGCCAGTACGACTTATGAATAAAGCCCGTTGTACCAGATTTTAGGATAGACTATGCACATGCTAATAAAATTTCTTAGTTGGCTAGTAGCTTCACAACCTCACTGGCCTTGATAGCAAGTACAAACAGTCCAAGTCAAATCTTGTACTTCTAGTATCTCTTTTCTTTATGTATATTTTGTCGTCTTATCATTGGTAGCATGCTGTCACCTCACACTAACATGGAATGCAATATCATCGAAAAAATTACAGAACTGAAAATTATGAGCATCACTGGTGTGATTCTAGAGTTCGTGAATTTATGACTGACAACTAGAATGTCCGGTCCATCACTGCTCATCATAGGCATGATAGAGTTACCTGCATTTGCTTCAACGACTGCATGACTGGCAATGTTCCATCCACAATTTTCCAATGAACTTTCAGGCTAGTTTTCTCTTGTTTTATCGCTTGGAAATCCATTTTTAAGACGATAGTTTCCTAGAGTCAGATGGATTTATGATGATCACATGTGAATTCCGATGCATCCTTTGTACTGATAGTAAATCCTTCATACGGTTACTGGTCGATATTGAGTAGCCTACGGCAGTTAGTTTACTTTCACTCTGTTATAGTGTCCTGGATGAACCAAGTGGCTTCCTGACCCTCAAAAAGTTAAACTTAAAAGCTATCGGAGTAAAATTCAACATTTGATTTACAATTATTCTATGAACTGTCTATAGCCTAATCTATCCGCAGTAAAGTAATTCCAGCTTCGTAACCTAGGAGGCAACACATCGATCTGGCAATGTCAAGTGCAGGCTCACGGTAGTAGTTGTGTCATGGTACAGGGATGTCAAGGTAGATAACCAAAAACAATGTAGGCTAATTTGTAAATTGTTCCTTGGCGGTTACACACTTTTCATTGAAAAGGTAGTGAGTGTGCTTAGCTTCTTTTCATTGTAACCTATGGCTGATGGTTTTCAATTGTTGATAACATCTGCAACAGCCCAACAGCCATGTCTATGTAATGCACTTATGGGAAGGCTAAATCACTTTCACTGGCCCAACTCCTGGAGTATATAGTCTGCCTAGGCTATGACGTTGGGCCTCAAGGTATACTTGTATTCCTCAACGGATCAGGCCTGTCAATAGAACAAGTCTTTGCAGTCAAAACTTACCTTCGTTAGTGTTACAAAGATAGGCCTACAGACCTTAGGTATTGACATCACACTGACGTCCTTTTGGGTGAAAACAGTGAAGCACACGTGCACGAACGGCGTGGATTTCGCCGCACGTGTAGTAGACTTACGCGCGTTTAAGACTTGTTGACAAATCAGCTGTCTGCATTCATTGGTGTAACTTGCAATGACACGCGCTTTTCCTCCATTTTCCTCTAAAGAGGGAGCACTTTCTCCTTTGTGACATCATATGCATAAGGTCTATTGACTCCATTGGCTTAGGCCTTTAGTGTATCATGTATGACATCACCCTTACCTCGCACCGCACTTTGACATAAATTCTTGGTACTTCCTTGGCAAAAACGTCTTTATCGATGCAAATATGTCTCATCAAACAATATTAAAAGTTACAGTAAAGCCAACAAAGTCTCTTGCAATTGTTAGAAGTCTGCCCTTCTGAAGCAGCAGTGGGCTAAAATACACGCCGTATGGCCGTTCAGTTGTTAAATTTCTCTGGTAGTCTGACTCTGGCAGTAAGTGCTCCAGCCTGCTGAGCTTGTGTTAGTTTCCTTAGACCCTCACTTAAAAACTATTCATTAGTCATTAAGGAGAATAGACATGGTCGATTATGCAAGTGACCATGTGAGTGTAAAAGACTAATACTGAACCATACTATTACATTCCCGGGGCACATAACCCTCAGCTCCTTTCATTTTGTTACTGTGCGACGCGGCTTTTAGCTAAAGCTCAGGATTTCTCTGGGCAACTTATGTCTGACGCTTGTTACAACCGATAATGTAAAAATCAACCGATAATGTATAAACCACCGATAATGTAAAAAAAAATTTACCGATAATATAAAAAAGTTCGTCTACCGATAATGTAAAAAAAAATTACCGATAATGTAAAACTGTTCTAAGGACGTTTTCATATGGAATTTGAAACGTGGAATTTTATCAAAAAAGTCATACGTTAATTCAGAAAGGTCGTAGGTCATACCCCAGGGCGAAGGGGCTCTCACCCCTATTTCACAGCGCCCTCTTGCAGGTATATTTCCCTTAAAAAGGTACATTGAAAGACAGCAGAAGAATTAAACGTCACTTTTTCTCAAATTTCTAGGCCAAGTACATAATGCTATCATATTTCTCCTTCATATACTTAAAGCGCCCTCACTCCTCTGTTGTTCCGCAAGCTCACCAAAAAGAACATATCTAAGATAAAAAATATCATGAAAGGACTGCAAAATATTTTATTACATAAAGGTGGGTCATATCGATGGCACATTTTATTTGTATAGGTCTATGGCTCAATAGAGGGCGCCCTCTAATAAAGCAAGGTATTTCAAAAACTAAAGGAATGAAAATTATATTTTTGAAATGAGCATGTCCGAAATCCCAGGAGTGTTATTATCGTTATTCTGAAGTCAGGGCCGTAGCTAGGGTCATATGTTTGGGGGGTGTGAAGGTCCCAAATTCCGACTGGGTGGATATTTTTCCAGCTGAATGGTGGCGCGTAAATGCACCATTTTTTATGCGCCCTGCGTTTACATACAGCAGTGGGGATCCTTCCTTTGTCACTACATAAAGGTGCCGTCGTGGGGAGGGGTCTAAGGGGAGGGGTTGACCCTCCTCTTTGAGAAATTTTTGTTAATTTAAGGTTGCTCAGATGCAAAATAGAGCTATCTTTGGGATATTTTTGGAGTTGATCATATATAGCTAGAAAATGTCCATAATTAAATGAATTCTAATTTTTCCGACTGGTTTGATTCTTTTTCCAAATGAGTTGTGGCCCGTAAATTGCATTTTCGTTATGTGCGTTACTTTTGTTTGATACAGCAGTGGGGATCTTTCCTTTGTCACTTCATTAAGGTGCCGTCCTGGGGGAGGGACCTAAGGGGAGGGGTGTCCCCTCCCCTTTGAGAAATTTTTGTTAAGGTAAGGTTGCTTAGATGCAAAATGGTGCTATCTTTGGATACTTTTGGAACTGATCATATATGGCTGGAAAATGTCCATAATTTAGTGAATACTAAGATTTGGTTAGGTGAAAGTAGAAACTATTTTGTCTAAAAGAAGAATACAGTGTCAACAAACCTCCTGAAGCCCCTCCCCCCCCCTTTCGACTACTTTAATGCCTTCTATTCTGGGATCTAATGCTAGCATATACCTGTGTAGGCCTCCTGGGAGCTCTGAATCAATTATATAAAATGGGGCAATGACATAATGCTTATTACCTGGCATCTAAATAATAATATACAGTATGAAGCCAAGCACTTTACATCTATCGTATTTTTACTAATTTTGAACAAAAATCCAGACGAACCGCTTCCAGCAATGGGGAATGGGCGGGAGGGAGAGTATAGGTGCAGAAAAATGGCACTAGACCTCTCAGACAGGTATAGCAAAAGGGGTGTAGGACTAACAAGCTCGTTTTCAGAATGTACACCTAGTTTATGCTATAAAAGTTTACTGGTACGTTGTGCTTATAATGTTCATTAGTGATACAACGTGGATTGTGAGGATTGCGCGCGAAGCGCGCCGAAATTTGGGGGTATACTTCAATGCCAAAATGAAAAACCTGCACGCAGGCTCAGCCAGGGGTGGTGCTTTGATTTGCCGACATGGGGGGAAGCGCCCTGACTGGGGGCCAGCTATTCAAAGTACCGACAGAGGCAATGAGTTGCCGAACTCAAAATATAAGGCGCGCGAAGCGCCCCGCAAAATTTGGGGTTATATTGAATTTTCATTAAGGAAAGCTGAAAATGTTTAGGCTTTTATTGAAGAATCTGGACAAAACCAAGAAATTTGTTCGAGTGACTGCATGGTCGTCGTCGGGGATTACATTCTTCATCTTACCCATTAAGGATCTCCTACGAGACTGAAAGATCTTTTTCTTACAAAATATGTTTGCCACGATGGCGAGGCTGAAGAAAGAATCTTCCAAAAGTTAGGAAAAAGAGGAAAGAATTTCGCAACGATGCATTTTCGTGTTTCTCTAGAATCACGCCTACACGGAAGAACAACATTTGTGGAAACGTTGAAATCCAATATGTTTGAAACGGGGGCGTTACCACTAGATAGAACTAAAGATGAAAGAGCGCGTAGCACGCGAAAAGTTTTTGAAGCTATAGAAAGAATCGTTACAGAACTTACTGGCTACTGGCCTGATAAATAGACGTTTGGAATATTTTCTGAGTATATCTATGTCTTTAAAATTTTGCGCAATTTTGTGGGGCTCGGAAAAATTTGGGGAGGGAGACTAAAGCACCCTCGCTTCCATAGAAATGTTTCTGGTATAATTACCTTAATAATGTTCATGAGATTGATTGTAAATCGTGACGCACGCGCGCGAAGCGCGCCCAAATTTTCATTAAAGCCCCGTTCACATACGTCGTACGACTTTTTTGTTGCAGGATTTTATCAGGGCTACGACAGAGGTGTCTGGCGTACGATTGCAAAAGGTGGATTTGAGTAGCGTTCACATAAAATACGTGTCGTACATCTGTCGTGCAAAAATAGCTAAAGGCTGTCGAAGACAAATCATACGATGTTCCTACTACAGTCGTACAAATCTCGGACGATTGCTACAAGACAAAAAACAATCTTCGTACAACATCCCTACGATGTTCGGTTGTTGTACGGCTATTGCACGAGTGTTACACGAATATTTATACGCTCGACGTCTCCGTTCACTGAATTTTACAAGTGGCCGCGGAAGGAACATTGATACTGTACATACGACAGTGTATATCATTGTACAATATTATATAACGGTTATACACCAAATAACGTTGGAACTGCCTGTGGTTTAACCAAAGAAGACGATGATTGCTTCCATGAGGGGGACGAAGAGCCAGAAATTTTCCAAAGGAGAGAGAGACAACCTTCTCTTAGGCCCCTCCCCCCTGGACAGCGAACAATCAAACCTTGCAACTTTCCATTGAAACTTCTTAGATACTTTCCCTTTCAATTCGTAGGCCAAACCACGAAACAAACAGTCCCTGACATTTTCAGTACACCATTTACCTTCATATGGTCATTAGAAGACACCATTTTGCGTTTAGCTATGGTTTCGACAGCGAAGACTCTCACGGTCAAATGTACTGTCCCGGCAGGCACAGATTTTCTGCAAACAAAACTAAAACCCTACCGCTGTTTTGCGCTATTTTTATTGTATTCGAAGCACACGAGTTCTAATTTTGCAATAGGCCTATGGAAATTGGAAACTGTATATAAAAGAAAAAATAATGGAACATTTACTGAATGAAGCTGATTACACTTAAAACTGGGTGAAAAAATGCAAAAGGTAGCACCATTTTGAATCTAATTGGAGGATGCAATTGTTTTTCGAAGGGCAGGGGAGTGCCACCGGTGATACTAAATATGCTCTAGTTAGAACATATTGCGTTCCGGTTAATCGGAAAGACGAGAGTGAAAGCGTAATAGTGTCGCAATGACACAGAAATTAAAATCAATGTGGAGAATTGCCTACCTTTGATCCTTCTGGATGCGGGGAGTGACACGCTCTAACAGCTCTCTAAACATCTGCGGTTCCATACGTACGTGAAAACTTCACGTAGTCCCCACCACACTCTTGAGCCAGTTCAACCATCAGAGTGTCGTATTGACCAAACAGGGTCCGCAGCTGTCTCTGCCGCAGAACCCTCATTAGGGCTACCGAAATCACACCATTCCTCTGGAGATGTAGGTGTAGCCAGAGCAGCCTGATTCTCTTCGGTGGTATCGCCATTTTCATATAGGTATACAAATAGCACAATATATACGTATATATACAGTCAGGAGATTGAGGATAAAACTTTTCCAAGACGGTTGCGTGACTGTCGTAATTGGTAGCATTATAGTCGCATGAGAGTTGCAGGAATGACGTATGATGGTGGAATATTCGTACAATTGTGTTGGGTTAAACGTAAGGCGATCGTATTACATTCCTACGATTCTGAGGGCCTCATATTACTCACAAATTCGTATGTTTATCGTAACACAGTCGGAGGGCATCGCATGACAGACCTACGACATGGGCCTGACTTGGAGAATTGCGTACGATGCAAAAATAATTTTGAACATGTTCAAAACTCTACGACAAGGGTCTACGACAGCATTTTCCGTCGTGCGTCACCGGAATTTCGTAGGACACACTCACAACTGTGGTACGAATTTCTCATGTTTCTTGTCATAGACCTGTTGTATACCTGTTGTACGACGTATGTGAACGGGGCTTAAATAAGATTTCCATAATAAAACCTGCATTCAGAATCTGCATCGAGATCCTTTCAATTGCCCAACAAACCAACATGCCACTCAAAAAGCCAGTCTTTAACCTGGTAATTTATAAACAGCTTTCAACTTCTGCTGTTGTGCTTCTCCGAAAGTTGCTATCGGAAGATATTAATAATAAGAACAACACTGAGGTAAGGTTTGAAGCGCGCGGAGCGCGCGAAAATTTTGAGAGTTTGAGAAGAATTTGCGAGAAAAGGACAGCTTTGGTTTGATTTTACGTGAGGAAAATAACGTTTGGTATTATTCTCACTTGGTCTAGTTGGAAAATATATACAAAGTTGACATAGGCTCAGTCGGAAAAATGTGCTAGACTGAGATATCAGAAATTCCAACTGGCATTTCAGATTTTCCGACTATCGTCGCTCTGACGAACTTTGGGGGGGGGGGGGGGTGAGACACCCCCCACACCCCCCCCCCGGTCGCGACGGCCCTGTCTGAAGTTGAAGGAAGGTTATCTCTCTCACCCGTTCCCCACCCCAGGGGAAGAAGGGGATGAAGTCGAAGCTTCTGATGCCTGATAAGAATTGATCCTAGAGGTTATCGACCACGCTCATCACAGATCCGAAGTCAGTCATCCTGTCTCTCGGTCGTAGTGGATTGTGCGGGCCGTTAAAAGGCCCACTTTTAGGGTCAGTGTCCCCAAGAGCAGATTTTAGGCATTTCAAAACACCCAGTTTTCGTACTAGATGGTTACCAATTAAAATTTAGGAATATGATTCCGACTGCACTTTTTAAATGTGGAGTAAAAGTTTTCCTTCAATATATCACCCTTGAGGGTTGTTAGGGTGTGCCTCTCTTACTAGATACAGGGCGCATTCAAAGCTGAAAACGCATGTTTGCCATGTAATGCTAACATTAATCCAAACCCAACCAGGGCAGCCTCCCAAACGCCTTCCCTATGTTATACAGGACACATAGGCCTATCACCTTTCGAGTTTTAAGCGGTAAATTAAGGGTTGGTTAGAGAGAGGCACCTTCCCCGGGGGCAAAGCGAAGCTCGATCCCAAAATTAGTCACGGTGTTAGCATATATGGAAAACGCGTTTTTTTCAACTCAATGCATACAGCGTAGCTAGTAGGAGAAAGAACAAGCTTGTGACTCACAGGAACGGTAGGCCAATGTAGTGCATGGCGTTTTGACGGGGTAATCCCCTTCCCGCTATCGTCTCCGGAGGTAAGGGGCAACTCTCCCACGTATTAGTGAAGCCATATATGGAAGGGAAAACTTTCACTCCACATTTAACAAATGTAATCGAAATCACATTCCTAAATTTTAATTAGTAACCATCTAGTATAAAAACTGGGTGTTTTGGAATACCTTAAATCTGCTCTTGGGATAACTGACACTAAAACTGGCCTTTTGACGGCCCGCACATCCCACTACGACCGAGAGACGGGATGACTGACTTCGGATCTGTGATCAGCGTGGTCGATAACCTCTAGGACCAATTCTTATCAAGCGTGAGAAGCTTCCATTTCATCCCCTTCTTCCCCTGGGGTGGGGAATTGGTGAGGGATGACCTTCCTTCAACGATAATAACACTCCTGGGATTTCGGACATGCTCATTTCAAAAATATAATTTTCAGTTCTTTAGTTTTTGAAATATCTGGTTTTATTAGAGGGCGCCCTCTATTGAGCCATAGATCTCTGCAAATAAGCTGTGCCATCATTATGACCAACCTGTATGTAATAAAATATTTTGCAGTCCTTTCGTGATATTTTTTATCTTAGATATGTTCTTTTTGGTGAGCTTGCGGAACAACAGAGGAGTGAGGGCGCTTTAAGTATATGAAGGAGAAATATGATAGCATTATGTACTTGGCCTAGACAATTGAGAAAAAGTGACCTTTAATTCTTCTGCTGTCTTTCAATGTACCTTTTTAAGGGAAGTATACCTGCAAGAGGGCGCTGTGAAATAGGGGTGAGAGCCCCTTCCCCCTGGGGTATGACCTACGACCTTTCTGAATTAACGTATGACTTTTTGATAAAATTCCAAGTTTCAAATTCCATATGAAAACGTCCTTAGAACAGTTTTTACATTATCGGTATTTTTTTTTACATTATCGGTTGACGAACTTTTTTACATTATCGGTAAATTTTTTTACATTATCGGTTCAAAGAGTTTTTTACATTATCGCTAATTTTTTTTACATAATCGGTTGTTTTTACATTATCAGTAATTTTTTTTTACATTATCGGTCGTTTTTACATTATCGGTTGATTTTTACATTATCGGTTGTAACAACGCTTACCGCACACTTTGCAAATGTTACCTAGGTTCTGTGTTAATTACGGTGTGTATTTAAGGCTTTTACGTCACGCAGGTAGTGTACATAAGTGATTGAACAATTCAAACTTAGCCTTACCTGTCGGGCCAGTTGCCGTGCAATGAAATGGTCTTGGTTCTCTCTCAGAGTCAACTACAGAAAACGGAATAAAGGGAATGATAAAACCCAAAGTGAGGTATAAATAGTTTTTTCTATAGCTTTGGATTGCTACTTCTCGGCGGAAAAGATATGCATACTTATTACGGAATTTATCTCCATGGTGTATGGAAGTTTGGTGAAAATTTAAAGAAAACCCTAATGCAACCATTAGACGCCTGCAAATGCGTGTTTTCTCCTTTAATCATTTTACGGGTATATTTCCAAATATTTGTATGTAAAGTGATTTTTACCTATGTAAGCAGAATATGAAAATGGCCGTAACAATGTTGCCCTTTCAATTTTTCTTTTAAAAATACACTTTTTACTCACGAAGTCTTTGTTATTTCACCCTGTAAGCCAGATACAAGGTGTCTTTCAAAAGTTAGCTTATCATTGTTTGGCTTCAGGTACAAGTACGTAGCTAGGGGCAAGCATTACAATATTCTTAATAACTAAGTAGGTGAAGCCCGAAATCGCTCCATGGACCCTTTTCTAGAAAATGGTGCTTCTTACGGCGAGGTTGGTTGTAATGGCATAATAACAAAGTGAAAAAGTAATATTAATAGCGCTGAAAATGGTAAACATTTAGAATTTAGTGTCATAACTTTAAATTTTTGCCGTAAACCTCAACATTGAATTGGTTTATTAAAACTCAACTAAAATTAATATCACTATATGTAAATTAATTTGATTAGTTTGACGTCGGTAATCAAAACATAATATTTGAAGCCCAAGTTTTGATGTTTAACGTCAACATTGAGAAAATTAGGGCAAGCAACTTTGTGGAACACAAAGTCAAAAAAATGAAGTTGAGAGTCAAAGTTTTAAAATCAAAAGGCAAATTGCTGAATTTAAAAGTAAAAAGCTGACTTTTGAAGTAGCATCTATATGATACCTGTGATCAAAATAAAAATTAAGTGAAGTTAATCCCATTAAAAATCTAGAGTTATGATAATCAGACAAAATCCCACAATGTGACTTTTAAGTAGAGAAAAAATGAGATCCGAAATCAAATTCATGAAAAAATAATGTTACCATTTATAGGAAAGTTTGTGATGTTACCCATCAAAAGTAATGAGTGATATTCCAAAAAAAAAGAACTCATACTTATGACTTTTGAAGTAAAAAAAGTAGTATTTTGAGTAAAATAATTTGGTTTAAAGTCAAAATTCGGACTTAATAAAAATACTCTAAAGGTCATATTAAGGATAATTAAGTCAAAAGTTCACCTTAGTCAAAATAATGTACTAAAAGTCAAAACGATGATAGTGGAATTCAAAGTCAGCTGATGAAAAATGGGTTAGTCTATGCTTCATTTACAAAAGTCTGCAGCAGAGTTAGCATCTTGGGTGCCATGACCGCTTCAGCCTGATAGCCATAATTCCACGAAAACGTTCACTTCCATTTGTCAGATTACAAATAGTTTAATCTTAAAAATGATGCTGGAAATGTTTCCGATACTTTTTTCTTGTCAGTTGTGTTGCATGAGGAGAGAGACATGCATTTGTAACAATATCTCCCTTTTTCTACTTTCCACATTGATATTAAAATATTCTTTGTCATGTAAATTGCTCAAATTTTTTATTGACCTCACATGATGTTTGACCTCCCCAAAAACAATAGGGATCTTTCTCTTAATATGATTAATCCATACACTAAGTTTGAGAAGCATACTGAAAATTTTTGCTCTGATTCTTGCAGAAAGTCCTCATCTCCATGACACACACGCACACACACACACAGAACAGCGGATATCAAATAGATTATTTAGTTGGATACGCCTGATTGAACACCCACAGCATGTGTGAGCGAGCATTGCTTCCCTTTAACTTAACAGGTGATACTTCACTAGGATCGATACTCAAGAGGACAAAATTTTCAGAAAAAGTTCCCTGACTGGATGACATTTTACGAGATTTTCCTTCCAACAATGGTAATCTGTCTTATATCATCGGAAGGAGAACGACAAAACCTTTGTTTCATCGTGCAAGGTGGCTATGCAGCGGACACTGACTGTTGAAAGCACTCACAAAAGTGCGACAACTGAGTGTCAGAAACTAGTCTTTACCATTGAAAAAGAGTGATTATCGGCCAAAACAGGGCATAAATTAGCTTAATTTACGAGAACTTTCCGAAAAAATGGAGTTGAAATTTACATCAATGGAAAGAAGATGAATTATTTAATCAAATTCCAGGCAAGCTGGTTGAATACAACTAATGGTTTCTAAATAAAAGGAAAAACTATGCCAAAAGTACCAAATTCTCTGAAAGATTTCACCTGATTAAGGCAATCAATTGCGGCTAGACGATCAGAATGATGCAATAAAGTTTTCCATACGTATCCATCATTGCTATCATCATTCTTGAGATAACGTGTTTACAAGCAAAGCGTCACAAAAACACGTTCATGCCCACACATATTTACGCCCATACATGCACTCGCATGTGATGGTTTCTATTACTTTTGCCTTCAACAAGGTAATCTTTAAGTGTCAGTTACACAGTCTAAGTCTATCCTGTAATTAAGTAGACCGTCTCTCACAGCTCCCTGGTGTGACCATGCGTGGATTAAACTGTGCACCATAAACAAGGTAACCTTGTGATAGTATTGCCAATAAAGAAATATTGATTTTAAATAAAACATAAAAATATATATTTTGCGCCAATACCAATTCAACTGTATTGGAAGCAACATACCATTTCGGCAGGAAGGATGCTCGCCTCAAAAAAAAAACCGAATTAATATTAATATTAGTTTTAATTACATCTGGACACAAAAACGAAAGAAAATAACTAGTATTGCTCTTACCATTTTTGTTGAATATTATAATTCCAATGAAGAACAAGGCAAGAAATTTTGGAGCACGAAACCCAAACATGGCCAATGGGTTTCACCACCGTGATACCTATGCCACAGGTTGCAAGCCCAGTCTATGTAATAGCTTCGGAAGACAGGCTGTTTCCTCGATGTAATGCGTCGATCGTTTTGCAATTTAACTATTTTATCTTAGCAAGTTTCACTGTCAGTTATCTTAGTCCTCAGTTTAAAGACTGCAGACTGACTTTGTTCATTTCTTTCTCTTTGACTGACTTCTCTGATGTGTTTTAATTATGAATCTTATTTTATGGTGCATTCTTAACTATTTTGCTCTCCAAAAGCTGCCGGTGAAACCTGCTCTTGTAGACATTGACATTTACTTTCAACAATATGGTCTTTGAGAAACTTTTCAATAGCTTATGATGTAATTTAACAGGCACGACATTGTGAAGAGAGTCAGGGCAATCAGTGGCAGAAACGAATAGCCTATACAAACTTTAACATTGTAACCATGTGGTGTTATAAAATTTATATCGGCCAGTAAAAAGAAACGTTGGACAGCCTCAATCTGTAGGTTCAATTGAAACTGCTGTTACCGCAAACATTGTTCAATTAAAAAGGATGCCGAACACAACAGAGAACTGCGTAATTAAGGTCGTATTGTTAAAGACACGGTGCCATTGAAGTGCAAACAGTGACTTTCTTGATATGTTTTAATTATGAATCTCTTTTTGATGTAAATTTTTAATAACAATTTCGATTCCCAAAAGCTGACTGTGAAACCTGCTTTTGTAGACATTGACATTTATTGTAAACGATATGGTCTTTTAAAAGTTTTTCAACAGTCTACGATAAAATTTATTAGGCACGACATCGTAAAAACAGTCAAGGCAATCAGTGGCAGAAACAAAACGAACAGCACATACATAATACTTTACTTAGTCTATTAACGTAAGCTCTGCCAATTATATGAAAGGTTAGACAGCCTTAATCTGTAGGTTCTATTGTAAACACTGTTACTGCAAACATTGTTTAATTAGCTGGGATGCAAAACAATTACACCAGAGAATTGAGCGATTGGGGTCTTATTGTCATGTTAAAGGCAAACATTGCCATTGTAGTGTATACCTTATATTATTGTGTAAAAGCTATGATTTATACTAAGTAAAAAATGATAGCCAATTCGAAAATAGGCAGCTTGGTAGCTTTAATTTCAAAATGATAAGAAAGAAATTTTACAGAAAGAAATGCAGTTCTTTTGTAACTCCCTAGTAACGGAAACATATCCGTTTGCGACAAAATGAAAAACACCAAATTTACAAAACACAATTGATGTTTTACAGGATGCAAAAGCGCTAGGGTTTATTTTTCCGATTAAAAAAAGGCTCTTACCACATGATCACCTGATAAGTACACCTGAACTGACGGGTATAAGGAGCATGTTCAAGGGCGATGGAAGAAAGAAAATAGGCCTAGTGTAGATCGCAAAAAAGATTCTATCAGCGGCATATTTGATCGCCCGTCAGCAAAGTAAGCATATAGCCCCATACTAATGCACCGATGGTCAGGCGTGTAGCAAGCAGGTGGACAGGGTGGACAGGGTGGACAATGTCCAGAGGCCCCGAGGGTTCAGGGTCCCCCAACCATATGTCCCAAAAAATTCTGCCTACCGTCTAACCACCCACAGACCCGAAATTACACTCCGTTATCTCGTCCCAAGTTCCCAACAAAAATCTACGATTATTATTAAATAAATTACAGACGGCGATGAATCACAAAACATATAATGTCATCAATAAGTTACTGGAATAGTGCCACCTATTTCAATGTATCATGCCAAAACAAAACCAGCCGAGAGAGCAAATGGATTATCTTCCTGTTGTTTACATGTATTGAACTGGAAATACATCTCGATTCCATTCGAAGAGATAGCTCGAGGGCGGATTCAGAAAATTAGGAACGGGGTGCCTAAGAATATGGTGTTAGGTAGTTTCGAAGTCAAAGAATAATTATGTGGCCCTTGATCACCTATAATTATGGTTCTGAACGGGGGGCGCTGGAGCGCCCCCTTAAAATCTGCTCCAGTTGCCGAAGGTCGGACACATGGAGTCTTTTTGGTGACCCCTCAGTATATACCTGTGGCTAGATCAATTGACCTCAGAATTTTTGTCATAGCGTACAAAACTACACAAGACATGTAGGCTACACAATACTGCATTGCAAAAGCGCTTCTTTAGAATTGGACGTGGGTCAAATCAGGCGTCTTGCATCTCTCTAAGTGTTCTGACAATAATTGAGCCGTGCAGTTAGTTGTAACAGAGCAACCAGCTATTTACGAAAACGTTTCATGACTTGAAATACCAACTTGATTTTTCTGCTTAGGCTACTTAACTGTACGTGTAGGTCTATACGGTAAGTTGGAGTACAGAGCCTGTAGACTATCACTATATACCACTCTGGATCATGGCCTAGACTGCCATAACATAATTATTATGTATGTATATATATAAATAATGTATATATATTATTAATATACATACATACATACATACATACATACATACATACATACACACACATACATATATACATACATACATACATAAATACATACATACATACATAAATACATACATACATACATAAATACATACATACATACATAAATACATACATACATACATACATACATACATACATACATACATAAATACATACTTACATACATACATACATACATACATACATACATACATACATACATACATACATACATACATATACACTCAAAAAACTGCTGGGTAAAAAAGGTTGGGCAAATAGCTAAGTGCTCAATATGCGTAAATTTTTAAGTAGTTAACTGGTAATAAAGTTTAACTAATCCACAGGGTACATGGAAACAGTGGTAAAACTATATTTCAGCAAGTATTTTGTCCAAAATTGGTTAAGTTGATATCATTTCGCGCCAAAAGCATGATTATATCGTCATATTCCTGTCATCGGCTTCATAATCTGTGCGACGCGACGAACATCACCTACCATAGTGAACTCCGATTCTTGCAGCATGATTTACGTGAATTGGGCAACAAGTCCCAAACTCAGATGTCTGACAAACAACTAGAGGCATACTTGCCAACTCTACCGATTTGGGCGGTAGAATACCGCTTTGTAGATATTTGAACGGGCTACCGATTTTTTACTATAATCTACCGATTTTTGGCAAACGTGCCATAGAATTTATTGAAAGTATGATTTAAGTTACACTTTGCTGTTTAAGCATGCGTGTTGTGCGTAATTCACCCGAAAACAGCTCAGAAATGTTGATAAAAATACGATTCATCGATCGAGCTTGAGCTGGAAGATATGGATCAATCGAATCCCGCGCGCGTTCGTACGTACGTACTTGTGTACTGTGTTCGGCAGTATAAGTACGGTACAAGCGCGCATGGATAGTCAGACTGTACTGTACTCGGTTGTTTATACCTTTTGCGATCAGAGTCAGCTAATTATGCAGTAATTCGTAAATACTGTGCATTCCATTCCGTAGGTGTAATCGAAGGCGTGTCAACTTGTAGCCAATCAGAAAGTTTGTTCAATTTTGCACTCGAAGCAGTGAATGAATTAGTAGTAGTGCATAAGGAGCTTTACAATTCACACGTAATGTAATCATAGACCCAGTCATTTTCGTATATATTTCGTTTGTGCATGGCATTAGTGCTATTCAATCACAGCGTAATTCTCTTTTTACGCTTTGCGTTTTTTTATGCACCCTCGGGACTAAGCCAACCCTAGGTTTACAGAGCTGCCCTCAAAATTTTTTAACCAAAATTTTCTCTCAGTATTTCTCCCTAACTGTCATGAAATGCAGATACGGGATAGTATTTATTTGTACTAATTTGCGAAGTTTGTCTTGTCCGTGTGTATAGGGGCGCAACGATACATTTGTTGTTGTTGCTGTTGTTGTTACTATTGTTGTTGTTGCTGTTGTTGTTGTTGTTGTTGCTGTTGTTGTTACTGTTGCTGCAACTGTTGTTGTTGTTGTTGCTGCTGTTGTTGTTGTTGCTGTTGTTGTTTTGCTGTTGCTGTTGCCGGCGGCTTTGTTGTTGCTGTTGCTTTGTTGTTGTTGTTGTTGCTGTTATTGCTGTTGTTGTTTTTGCTGTTGCTGTTACTTTGTTGTTGCTGTTGTTGTTGTTTTGACGGAGAGTTCGTAGTGGCGCCAAAGGGTTTTGAAGTTTTACCACTGCAAGGAGTCACGTCATTGTCCAGATACTTTCACATAATTAGGTCTACAAAAATGAATTTCGACACTCGCATACGAATATAGAAGAGAGGACTTATGCATGAAATGTTAATTTAATCAATGAATGAATTTTAGGAATGATGAATGATACTCAACAACTTAGAAAATTCTTGCGTACTCATACAATATGGTACTTTCACAATCTTCGAATATCGCTAACATTCTCCGATATTTGAATAACAACATTTAACAAGTATTGTGATAGTGTTGTTCACTTTCTTCTAGCCTTTTGACAATTTTCAACATCAGAATGGTCACTTATGATCTGTTAGTGTTTACTTTGTGGTACAGTTTGTCATTTACAATCAGTGATGTCAAGGTAGAAAGGTAATTTCACTAAATTTGTCAGACATTTCAAGATAGCAGAAAGTATTTCGCGTAGTTTACCATGACAGTCAGTCAAGTATTTATGATGATGAATGTCTAAACTTTTAGGATGAGCTGAGCTTCGGAATCACATTTTTGGTGTTTTCTCCATTCAGGAATGACCCACCCTCAACTCCATCCCCGTGTTGCCTCAAACCATCCTGCTTTTTTCTAACAGAATTTTATGTAGGCCTATGCTACATCATTTCATGATCCGTTTACTCAAATGCATATTTAGAGGAGTAAATTGTTTCCAAACTGAATTTTCAAAATTTTTTAGTCCAAAGGGGATGTAATAAAGTATATATTTTAGACTTATCAGCTCTAGGGATACAATTTGTTGTTTAATTCTTGCTGGACCTCGAAATGTAAGATGCATCATCAATAGTTTCCTTGTCATAGCTTCGTACAAACTGGTCTATTATCATTGCATCTACCAATGCCCCCATGGTCGTACGCAGCGGAGGGGGAAATTAGCCCCCTAGAAATTTTCAAAGCAAAATTTTTATCACCATCGATTTGTGTAAATTTACCGACTCTTAAAAGATTGTTTAGATGCAATTTGTAAAGCACGGGGAGTGCCATTTCCGGTACCGCAACAAGAGACAGGCGCTAAGCGAAAGGTGGGGGTGGGGGCAAAAGCCCTCTCCCGATGACTCTTTTCTTAGCTTTTCAAATTCTCTCATATTGCTAAAAAATCTGAAAAATGCAATTTTTTTCAGCGCGCTTAGCTCGCACCCACTCTGAATTCTAGATCTTCTATCTCAAAACTATTGTTCCAAAACCCGGGGAAGCCCTCAGAATAATCCATCCTCCCCTCCTTCCTTAAGCCCTGTGTATTATCGATCCCGGACTACTGTTAGTCATACGGCGTATGAATATAACTGAAAAAAGTCAAATTTATTATTTTTGTGGTCTCTTAAGTGTCACCTTACATGAAGCTAAAATGCATCATTTTAACGCCTACAATTTCGTAAATATCACAGAGCTTCCGGGGGCTTCGCCCCCTGGACTCCCAACGGGACTCAGGCTCTACCCTGGACTGCCAGAGGACCTAAGGCGGGACCCCTGGAGCCCACGCCGTTAGGGGAGAGCTCCGCGTTCTGCGGCGCCTTGGGCGCTGTTTGACACTCCGCCCGGGCCGGTTTGCCCCCACTTCCAGACATCAAATTCCGCCCCTGTATTAAATGTTGAAAATTATTCACCCTAAAATGAGTCATGGGCATTGCCATTTTGCCCTTTTACCCACAATTCCACGCGTTCTTTGTGTACATTGTCAGTGGAGAATGCGCTTTAGAAACCCTTGCAAAATTCCTCGGTCTAATGTGATGGAATAAATGTATATTCGGTAGGTGTATTGTCATAGCTACCGAAAGGCCACGTCCTAATCAATGGCTCACAACGCCGTCTTTTTTTCTTTTTTGAGAAAACTGCAAGTTGAGTGGTGTTCGTTCTTGCTAAATCTTGACTTAGTTAGGCTAGCAGGCCTATACAACGTGTTGCATAAGTTTCCCTCATTTGGGAGAATTTTAGTTTCCCCCGAACGGGAGAATCTCTGGGACTGACTGACTAACAAAGAGTTATGGTAGTCAACAAGGCAGGGATGTATCCTCTATCGTATTGAAATGGTTAAGATCATATCCAAACCAAATGTGCAATATTAAATATTTTACATAGGTATACCAATACGTGTTCTAAGCAATGATGAACATGCTAGCGCGCTTACGCGTCCTTGCGTCGAATGCGTTAGATACATGACTCTAACGCTAAACGTGGAGCCGCAATATGCGGGCTGAAATACGGCAAACATTTTACTTGGTGACGTCAAAATGCAGAATATGAATTAGGGGTGGCACCAGGTAGGGAAAAGGGGGTCAGGGGGCCCAGTTGGTGAAGGCTGCCCCTCCCCACGTCGGGAAATTTTCTGATTACGTCTGGAAGCTTTATTCGGTTTGATAAAGTATGTGGTCACCGACGGTGACCAGTCGTCTTGATGGTTGTCTGTTTTTGCCCTCAGTAGGGCAGTTTCTTCAATAATGGCCCAAAATTTTAGCCGCGCTCCGTACGCTGAATAGTTTGAATGCTTATCCATAATTCAGTTCCATGGAGCTAGATGGTACAGGTTTTCTCCCCTTAACCAAGTAACCTTAGGATACACAATTCCATGTAAAGGTCAGAAACTTTATCCGATAATACAATGCCTAGTTGTTCTATAGTCTTTGTCGTACGATACAGTGAGGTGAATACGATCATGGGGCTCTTTTACGGAATAGCCCCATGATACGACGCAATGTAATATATTATTTCCGAAAGGGGTCAACCGCAGCGACCGTAATTTTGCTTCTTATGAGATTCTTTTATATGTACCCAAAATTTGTTCCGTCATCCGCGTCCTAAGCAATTCTGCAACTCATATTTCCCGGGAAAATGCTTAACCAGCAACATGTTGGTGCTTCAGGTACCAACATGCCCTGCAATGGAATGTCATATAGTACAAAGGTTTTTTGAAATCCCGTCGTCATCCCTTCGACCCCTCGTCGACATCCTTACTGCAATTCATCATCCCTGTCGGGACTTCAGATCTGTAGTGGGAATCAAATATCTGTATTTGATATCTTTGGCCTTCCATAGTCCTAGCCTAGTACTAAGTTTACCGCGCATGCGCGGGAAGGGAGGTTCTTGTTTTTATGGCGTGTACCGAGAGTCTGGTGGAATATCGTCCAACAAATAAAGTATTCCAAGATTATAATTCCTGTGTTTGTGGTGTTTTGGTGTCAAGCGTTAACACAGAGAGAGTCTGAGGAGAACCCACTACATAAAGTGGCGCCCAACGTCTACTCAGAGACCAGGGATGATGGTAAAAATTTTACTTCAATCTGACTTAGTTAGCCACGCTTGAGCTAACTCGCGCCAACATTTAGGCAACTCAGCCTGTGCAGTGTTTCACATTCACTGTACCCGTGAACGTTACTGCAGCTACCGTACATGGGGTGCACCTACAATGAGTACGTCGTTGTAGCGTGCGGTATAAGTCTACTCCGTTAGGCTACGGGTGCACATTCCCGGTCAGGCTAGGATCTCCCGAGATTTTCAAGCCGGTGTTTGAACTTATTTATCTGGACCAGCAGATTGTTTTAGGAAGCTGTTTCCACATCATGGGGAACTTTACTCAGTGTTGTAAATAGTTCACAGTTGCGTTTTTGCCGGTCCGGTTTTGGGTCTTTCTGTTTGACAAGTGTCCGTTTCTATGCACTTAAAAAGCACTTTACTCAGTGTTATCGGTTATGGTACACTGGATGGCCTTAACTTACGCACATTATTAAGTCGGTGTGCATGTGGAGTGTCGAACTTTCGTTATCGTTAGACACAGCATCATAAGTGACAGTTTCAGTGGTCGTGGGTAGCCGGCCTATTTACAACGCAAGCCCTAACGTTACAATTGTCACACCTACTTTGGACATTTTTGTCAACTGATGATATTTTAATTTTGTTACTTAGTAAATCTGTCAAATGTCAGACATGGCAGAAAAGGAAAAGGAGACTTTGAAAAGCAGGCTGAGACATTACACCTGTGAATACTTGGGTACACTCTGCGAATATAATCATTTGGAGTTGAAAGATTTGAAATCAAAAGAAGACAGAATCAATGCATTGGCAGATTTGCCAAAACTGTCAGAACCAGATCCAGCTTTAGGTGCTACATCTATGGATGTCAATACATTGCTAACTGGGTTGCTCAAGCAGTTTGAGAACACAAGACGGGAGGACAATGAGAATTTCTTGAGTGCGATGTGTGGATAAAATGGTTGCGGATAAATCAAAATCTTATACACCTGTAAAGCTTAAAGAGATGACAAAATTAAGAAGTGCGGATGACATCCACTACTGGTTCAAAACGTTTGAGAATTTGGCTAAACGCTATCAAATTCCAGTGGCTGAACACGCTCAAGTGTTAGAACCGTAGCTTACAGGCCCAGCTCAGCAGGCTTACTTCGCATTAAGTCAGGAGGATCAACAGAAGTACTCTGTGGTTAAAGAGGCTGTTCTTCGTAGATATCAATTAACCTCAAACGCTTACCATACAAAATTCAGAAGAGAAACAAAACAACATTCTGAGACATTCATTGACTTTGTTGCGAGACTGGAGGACTATGCATTCTATTGGTTAAAACCTTCAGAGGAACTTCGAAAAAATTCAGAGTATTCTGCTATACAGAATAAAATTGTGAGTGATCAGTTTTTGAGTACAATTCGTGATGAGACCTTACGTCTTAAATTGGTAGAGAAAGATGATATGCGTGCTCGTGATCTTGCAAAGCTAGCTGATGATTTTGTAATGCAACGTCGTATAATAAGGGAAGAGAAAAAAGATGAAAAATCTTCCATACAGGTAGATAGGCCAATATTTGCAAAGTTTGAGAAATCAAAAACTTCTGATAGTAATGAGAAGAAACATGATAAGACAAAACAACAGCGGTATAGTGATGCATGTTTTAAGTGTGGGGAATTAGGCCATAAGCGTAAAGATCGTCCCCAGTCACAAAAAAAGGAGGATAAGCCTAAAAGAGAGGAATCAGTGTCATTTGTTTCTAGAGAACAGGTATGCATTAATCACAATTCTAAACTTCGTCCAGAGGCTAAAGAGTGGATTCCACGAGAATCGCACCAACCTATGTTTTCTCCTGGTCCTTTGGTTGAAATTAAGGTGAACGAGGTGGAGACATATGGATTGGTAGATTCGGGAGCTTCGGTAACTATGGTTACAAGTGCATTTTGTTCTCAATTGGGTGTTAAAATGAAGGAGGCAGATAATATCACCCTAAGGTGGTTTGAGGGGTCGACTTTCACTCCATCAGGGGTTGTATTCCTTGATATTTGGTGTGGAGGGGCTAGTTATTGTGTAGAATGTGTCGTAGTGGAGTCTATGTTAGCTCCTATTCTGTTAGGACAAAGCTTTATATACAAAGTGGGGTTGACCATGGATTTTGCTTCTAGAGAATACTGGATTTCTTCTGTCAAGCCGAGTATTAAATGGCCATTGTTTGGGATGGGACCTCCTGAAGAGGAGAAATCAGAAAAATGTAATGATTCTCAGTTGACAAGTACTCCCTTAGTGACAGTAGATGAGGAAAGAAGGGGACTTGCTATTCAAGACCTCATGACACAATTTTCAGATGTTATAAGAGATAAGCCTGGGAAAACAAAGGTTTTGGAGCATGAGATTGTTCTAAGAGAGGGCACAGAACCAATTAAGCAGCGGCCATACAATTTATCACCTGAAAAACACAAGGCTGCTGAAGAGCAAGTTAAAGATATGCTACGAAATGGCATAATTGAGGAGAGTAAATCGCCGTGGCGTAGTCCTGTAGTCATGGTGCCTAAGTCAGACAAGTCTCGTCAGCGGTACAGATTATGTGTAGATTTTCGAAAAGTAAATGCCCAAACAAAGCCCGATTCTTACCCTATGCGTAACATTCATACCATTCTTTCATCATTTCATGGGGCAAAGTTTTTTTTTCAACCCTTGATATGAAAACTGGCTTTTTCCAGGTATACTTGAGAAAAGAAGATCGGGAGGTCACTGCATTTTCACTGGGACGAAATCTTTATCAATTCAAAGTACTTCCAATGGGAGTCCGAAATGGACCTTCCACATTCCAACGTCTTATGGACAAGGTACTGGGAAAAAGTGGCCTGTTGGGTCATGTATGTGAGGTACTGATTGATGATATTATTGTATTCTCAGTCACTTGGGAAGAGCACATTCAGCATCTCAAAAAAGTGCTCGAGTGCCTTAGAGAGGCTGGGTGAACTACAAGCATTGAGAAGAGTAGATTTTTTCTCACAGAGGCTGACTACTTAGGTCATGGGGTTTCTGAAAGTGGTATTTTTACTGATGGTGCCAAGGTGGAGGCCATCAGAAATTATCCATCGCCCCGGGATCGTCGGGAGTTAGACAGATTTCTGGGTGTGGTGGGTTGGTTTTCTAAATTTATTCCCAATTGTGCGACCATTTCTGAGCCATTGTACAATCTTAGGAGGAAGTCTGTGAAGTTCATTTGGAATGACGACTGTGAGAAGGCATTTCTTGAGTTGAAAGGAAAGTTATCTTCTGCCCCCTGCTTGGCGCATCCAGACCCAACCGGGACATTCGAGCTACATACGGATGCTAGTGGCGTTGGGGTGGGAGCTTGCCTAAATCAGATTCAAAATGGCATTCTAAAACCAATTGGGTATAGCAGTAGAACACTCAAAAAGAAAAGGAGTTCAGTTCAGTTTAAGGTAGGTGACCAAGTCTTATTGAAAACTCATCCCCAGTCAGATGCAGATAAGTCATTTGCAGCAAAATTGGCTCCCAGATGGGAAGGTCCCTATACTTTGGAAGGGAAGTTGGACAATGTCAATTTCAAGGTTCGAACTCCAAAGGGACTGGAAACCAAACATGTTGCTTCACTTTAAACTATATTACTCTTGAGTGAGGGTATTGTTACTGTACTATGCTCTTCATTATATTTGTATCCTGGGCTGGCTGAGTTCAGTGAAGAGAGTAGGAGGTTCAATGTTCAATATCCAATTTACTTGGATATCAAAGGTGTACAGCTGTGTAGTGAAAGTTTATTTATGACTACAGTTTTAAGATCGGGCTCACTTGTAAAAGTTGTTCTTTTACGTTTTGTGATGTAGGCCTATATGTTTTAAAATGAACAACATTCTTGGAAGGGATTTTGTGAATGCAGAACTTTATTGCCTTCATTCTTAGGGGGAGGTGATGTAGTGGGAATCAAATATCTGTATTTGATATCTTTGGCCTTCCATAGTCCTAGCCTAGTACTAAGTTTACCGCGCATGCGCGGGAAGGGAGGTTCTTGTTTTTATGGCGTGTACCGAGAGTCTGGTGGAATATCGTCCAACAAATAAAGTATTCCAAGATTATAATTCCTGTGTTTGTGGTGTTTTGGTGTCAAGCGTTAACACAGAGAGAGTCTGAGGAGAACCCACTACAGATCTCTGGTCCCCCGTCGGGGAACCCGGCCCCCTGTCGGGCACATCCTTGAGTCACCACTGCAGCTATGAATGCAGTTTGTAATGTTTGACATTGTGAGGTGGGTACGATGAGATGAAGATATTTAGGGCAAGACTGGCTAATGCCGAAGAGATCGTGGCAAAACCTGTCGCATGTCAAACATATAACTTACATGTCACATTTGCTTGCATAATAGGCCTATTAAATTACACCGTCAGTATATTCGCTATACGTGACATTGAAAAGTTTTTTTAATTCTTTTCCGACAAATCTGTGTGCCGTATTTCAAGTTTCATGGCGGCCCCATGTCGTTGTAAAGTCGTGTATCTAGCGCCCTCGGCTAGGGTACGCTCCCACTCTAGCATGCTGTCATTGGTTCTTGTTGTGGTCGATGTTTTCGAAGCCAAAGCCACACGCTCTCGACTGAGACCGAGACCCAGCACGTCACTCTCCCACCGACTAAGGTCAACGTTGAAGCCGAGACCCCGTAGCCTTTTACCAATATGCAGGAAATAAACAAAGACATTTATTAATATAATTTACAGTGCAATTGGCCTAAGCCTAATCATTTCAGTTGGTTTTATTGCTTACATGACTTGATCTACGACAAACCTGTTGAGAATCACTTTTAAGCATTTGTGAAATTTGCGGAAATTTATTAAGTAGACCTATCATATACGAAGCGGTCTGGAAGTGACCCAGGCTTAATTTCGGACGCCAAAGGGTACGAGGCTATGCGACGGCAACCGTAATTGGCCTCAGGGCCAGCCTTGGTTCCAGGCCGAATTCGAGACCTCCAAAACTGATAACCGTTCCTGTACAGGTTGCACACCTGTCCGCATGAAATACCTAAACGTACATAATTCTTAGTTTTCGTATTGATGGAACCGCTAGCTGATTATACAGTAAAGGGGCTTCTCTCTTGTTTTGACCAATTACGAAACAGTAACACTTTAAGTAACTCTTAGTCGATAGTAAAAGCACAAAGTTGAGTCTTGATTCTGCTACAGATACACTGTTACAAGTTGTATAGATTCCCATCCCCCCAAGACAGAGCCACAGTATCCTGCACTCTTAACTCTAAGCAAATCAACTTCACATTACCTGCCGGGTGAGGTGCTGTACACTGGGAAAGTACTGGTTCCGTTTTTGTGTTAACCGTAGAAAACACACACACACACACACAAAATACAAATATACCTAGAACAGCAAAGTTATGAATTTGCCTAAATTTTAAATTTTTATTCTCACCAAGTTTCTTGTCGACCATGATTTCCAAGGCGAAAATGACAAATAAGGTGAAATTACTCAGACCAAACATGATCACTGGATCTTAAGTCACCAGCACGCTGTCTTATTTACATAAAATACAGTTACTATATATACAGCCGTCTTGCGTTAAAGTACACTTGCCTCATTCTTATCACTCAATAATCGATTCGTGTTTTCTAACTTTAAAGACTCGCCGATAACCGACATCCACACCAGGGCTTTGTTCATACCTTTTAGTAAAACTAAATCCTTTGTCAGATGTGCTTTTTGGTCATATTGGTCATGAATTGCAAAGACCACCTCTTCAAATGACCTTTTATATGTCTCATTGATCGAATCAGAAATAGATTTATTTTCGAAAATAACCGCTCTTAGAATAAACGGTTGCTGTCGACAATATTTTAAAGCTTCTCATTTCGTCGCCAAAGAACTTAGATATAGAAACGCGATAATACAAGGTCAAATTTCATGAATTTTGAGAAATTTCACACTCATTTGAGATATACAAACTCAGAAAAGTTTTGTCCTTTTGTTCTCCACAATTAACAGAAACCACTGACTTCTAACCACCCGTCTCTTCACCAGCCTATTAGGCCATTAGCCTGACATATTTCTGGGTGATGGGTCTAAGGAAAGAACAGGTTGCCCAATTCCTTTGGAAACCTCTGTATGGTATTGTGTCAATGTCAATATTTTAGGGCACATAAACCTATCAAAAACCAGTTTTTCTCTCTTATTACTGTGACAACAAAAATATAGTTCGGAAAATGTGGTTATGGCATAAACTTCTTAGGACAACCACGGCTTCAGTGTCAGGTATTCTTGCCAAAATTAAAGATGGGTTGTTCAGACATTAACATGACCATAAGCACTGATCTGAAAAAAATGTCAATCGGTCGACAATTTTTCCTTGTAAAGTGTAGCTAGAGAAGTTTTTAGCCGTATTCACAGAAGGTGCGAGTCCAGAATCGGGATCTTGGGCCCTGGTAAAGTTTTCTTAAGTTGATGGCTTTTTCGGCCATTTTGTCCATCTTCAGAGAAAATCCTGTGCCTCAAAAACTATCATTTGAAAAGCTTACAAAATAGTTTAGCTGACGATGAATTCAAATTGCAACATACAAAAAGCCGTTGAAGAGCCACTCCCTGCCTTGTCAGAATGCTATTTAGTAGTTATCTTCCTGGTGAAATGAAGAGCAACGGGCCTCGATGGCGTCTAGTGACATGCCCCGACAAGTCTCGAGCATTATTAGAATTTAAATCTTGAATAATACCTCTTGCATCCAGGGCCGGATTTGGCATGTGGCGGTGGTGGGGGGGGGGGCCAGATTAGTTTGGGGGCTCTTTTACGATTAGGCTTTATTTACTAAGCGGCGCGCCACTACAGGTTGGGGCGTAGCGTGCAAGAAGATTTTGGCACGAAATGCTCCCCAGATCGCTGGAAATGGCACTTCCCAGGCCGTGCAAGTTTCATCTGAACATTTTCAGTTTTGAAATCTTATGTTCTGGAAGTTGACTTTTGTAACAATTAATATGTAAATTTTGGTTTTTTGCTGACACACTGGATGGAATGAACTAGGCCTAGTCAGTGTAAATGCTCTCTTATAACTCGATTTGCACAATGTGCACAGGTCGTGTCATTTTAATTCCTCGGATTGAATGGTGACTTTGAGTTTCAACTACATGAAAATTCAAATAGGCTATTCATGTTTACCGACTGTTCGATGATTATGGCAGTGTGAAAACAGGGTTCACGAAGTGAAGACTTCCTCGGTTGGTCACAGTGACTGAAGTGGACATGAATCGCATGATCGGTGGTTGATAGCTAAACCTTGATCCAAATATCTACATCGATGCCAATTTGTTTTGTGTAAAACCGACAGAATTTACATTTGTAAACACTAAATTCATGGGGTGTGTGGTGTCACGTGTGTGACAAGTTACGCAAATGCCATAGAATAAAAAACCATGCATCCTTACAGGTCCCATGTAGCCCAATGGAAAGACAACATTTTTCAGTGTGTAGTTCCGCAAAGAGGTCCGTACTTAACATGTTGAACATCGACACCGGCAAGGCATCTTATGCCTCCACTTTTTTGGACACCCAAATGTGGGGGCCCCTAAATGTGGGGGACCCGGGGCTTGGGCCCCGGTGGGCCCCGCCGTAAATCCGGCACTGCTTGCATCGCACTTTACAGAACTCACGGTTAAAAGTACACAAAGATCAGTGGAGGAGCTTCCATAGTCAGCCCCTTCACCTGGCCGACTCAAATCCACTGTTGGTGCCCTTTTTCAGGTTTTTACCGTCCTTTTCTCTTTGCAGTGTTTTAGAAATTGTTCATAACTGAGACCATGATGTATAGATAGATCGTGCCCACTTAAAGCATTCCAAGATTGATCGTTAACTTCATTTTGATGGTAGTGATGAGCTCATAAACACCATTCTCCCTCCTCACCTCTCTGACCGACCCACCTGGCTGCAACGCTATTCACGACGGATGATTCGATGAACTTCGGTCATGGTAGCAAAGGGGATAAAAGTAAATATTGAAAAATAGCGAGGTTTTGAGACTTCGAAAAAGATTATTCATCGAATGTCACTTGGATGTTTTTCAGTAGTGTCTGTTCATCTCCTCATTCCGGTATTTTAAGAGTCTTAAAAATCAAATGCAGTACCGATTTGTAATAGTTCCTTGCAATCAGACTGAATTTACAGGAGGATAGTGTTTCTTAAGATGACCGCCAGGTAGGAAAAAGCGGCAATCCCCCTATCGAGAAAGAATGTCACTTGTCGGGTATTCCTTCCAACTCCGTAGGGGGTAAAATGTGGTGATAAAATATTGAATACTCGGAAGCCACAGTCACTCCGAAGATTACCGGTGTAGTCTACATTTCATCTTCATTGAAAGAAATGTCCCGGGCTGGAGAATTATAAGGACAATAATTTCCAAAAAAAATGGATATCGCCCTCATGTTGTAAATGCGCAAGGAAATGCAACAGGAAGCTGTTTCGTTGCAAGTTGTGTACTAATACAAACAATAATTACGTATCAACTTAGTAAGAACCGGTGGCGAAGCTGTTGGGTCGTGTCATAAAAGTCGAGAGCAGTTGATGGAGGAGTTTTATAGTGGTCAGATACCCAGGGCCATGAAATCACAATTATGAGATGAAATTTTCAAAATTTTCAAAAAATTACATTGTCGAAACATCCGAATTTGCTTTCGTCCATGTAAATTTATATTAACTTCCTTGAATTATCCCGTGTTATCAATGCAACCTAAAAAACCAAATATCTCGATTACAGAGCATGTGAAGAGAAGATTTGGTTCTGGGGAGGAGGTGTAACCGGGCAACTGTCAAGAAGAATTGTTAAGAGCCTTCACGTTTGTAACCTCATAAGGCTAGTTCCTTCCTATTCTCCCAAAACCGCCAGTGCCCAATTCCTATAATTGATCTTATTTTATACATTTCTTACACATACATAAACACAAAAATATTGGCTAATTCTGAATATATATAAGAATTATTAAAATACATCAGTATATATTAACATTTACATTTAACTGACTAATTCTTTTCAGTCATATTTATACATTCCATTCTTGCTTGTTTTATTTACTTAAAGTAGGCCTCCACTTATATCGACTAATCTTTATCAATTCTTCTTGAAAAACTCTTCCATGCTGTTGAGTAATACGGTACTTACAATGGCACATAAGTCTTAATCAATCTGTTATTTTCACATCAAAAAAGTTAATTCTCATTGCAACGAAACTGGGCTATTAGCCTGTTGCCTATATATTTGGATGATCAAAGATCTTGTTAAGATGGTTACTTGCATCATTAGCGTCTTTCAATGAAATCACAACAGACAAAATATTGCAGGCATAATAAACATATTGGCTCCTGCGAGTGGCAGGAATCCTCGTGTTCATATAAGAGTAATTTAGGACTTTCCTGTCTGACCTGACTCGGAATTTAGAAAGAAACCAAATGTCACCTAAATTATTGGGTAGTATAGCCACCCAAATTACGGTTGTTTGCTTCAGTGGCGCCTCCAGGATTTGGTGATGGGGGAGGGCAAAACAGATGACGTCGTAATGTCACCTCAGTCCCCCCCCCCCACAAAGTATGCATAAATTGTACCTTTTTGTGCGTCCCTGTATACAGCAGTGTGGAATCCCTTCTGTCACTACATAATGGTGCCGTCCTGAGGAAGGGGGTCTAAGGGGAGGAGTGTTTTCTTAATTTAAAGTTGCCTAGATGCAAAATGGTGCTATCTTTTGGGTGATTTTGGAGCTGATCATATATGGCTGGAAAATATCCTTATTTAGTGAATTCTGGTTTTCGGTTAGGTGAAAGAGGAGAGTGTGCTTTCCTGCGATTGTATACAGCAGGGTGGGATCCTTCCTTTGTCATTGCATAAAGGTTCCGTCCTTTTTCTTTTTCTTGTCGAAGACCAGTTATTTTGTTTTATTAATATTTAAGGATAACTTATTCGCTGCTAACCAGTCAGCAATATTTGTTAGTCCTAGGGATGCCACTTGCAAGGATTGTGTGACATCAGAATTATAACAACATGGTTGTGTCATCGGCAAATAATACAAATTTGAGTAACCTTGAAGATTTGTAGATCTCATAAAAATATGAAAAGTAGGGGTCCCAGTATTGATCCTTGCGGAACACCCATATTGATGTTGTGGAATTTAGAGTCTTTTCCATCTAGCCGAACAAACTGCTTCCGATTGGTCAGATACCTTTTAAACCAGCTAAGTGCAACACCTCTTATTCCATATATATACAATTTGTTTTCCAGAATATTATGATTTATGGTATCAAATGCTTTAGATAAATCTACAAATAAGGCCACGGTACTGATTCTATTATCTAAGTTATATAAGATATCATCAACAAACTTTAAGGCAGCCATATATATAGAGTGCTCTTTTCTTAATCCATACTGCCCAGGATATTTAATAAACTATTTTTGTTTACAAAAGCTGATAATCTATCATATACAAGTCTTTCAAATATCTTAGAAAAATGGCAGGTAGAACGGACACCGGACGGTAATTTGAAAGATCATCAACACTACCACATTTGTAAATAGGAATAACCTTAGCAATCTTAAGCTCATCGGGGAAAACACCTTCTGAGAAACATAAGTTCAAAATATGTGTAAACGTATCAACAAATTAATGATCATAAATATGTTATAAAACATCATTAGTAAGGTCATCGTAGCCCGAAGACTTCTTACTTGGTAAGTTATATATGGTAATAACCACTTCATCACGACTCACTGGGTGTAGGATAAAAGTATCCCGTACATTGGCATCACTGAGACAAAAGTGAAATTTCTTACTAGGAGCATCTATTTTACTGACAAGATTTTCGCCAACAGATGTAAACAAAATCATTGAAATTGCTAGCACAATTTTTTACACTACTCAGATGGTTCTGTCTCAGAGTGAGTTTACCACTTATTACAGTATCATTCGTGTTGCTGAACCCTCTATTCAATATGCTATCAATTCCTGACCAAATCATCTTACTATTTACTTTGACTGAAATAATCATGATAATAGAGTTCTTTAGCCTTTCGAACTTCAGTAGTTAGCCTGTTCTTAAAGTTGCGATAACGTAATAAATTTTGATAGGTGCGGCTTCCCTTGTATGCAGAATACAGTACATTTTTCCTACGAATGGACTTAAATATACCAGAAGTAATCCAAGGTGATTTCTGCAAATTTTTGTTATGCTCAATTTGTTGTACTGGGCAACTTCTATGGAATGTACCACAAACAGTTGCGTAGCTAGATATTTTTTGTGGGGTGGGGGCAAAAGCAAAACATTTCCTACAGATTATTATCTTGAAGTTATGATTTACTATCTAAGCGTAGCGCCCACCATCATCTGGGTGTAGCGCGCGGAAAAAAATTAGATGAAAATAACTCCGAGATTGCCTTAAATGACACTTCCAGGCCTTGTCAGTAACCATTTCGATGTGTAAATTCTGCTCAAAAACATAAAAGTGTTGTAAGTGTTTCAAATGAATTGTTTTTATTTATTTCCGACAGAGAGTAGAAATTTCCGACAGAGACCTTCGGAAGGTTTGTGGGGGGCGACCGCCCCCTGCCCCCTCTAGCTACGCCACTGATCACAAAGTTTATTGTGAAAAGTCGCATAAGCTGATTGCGCATTATTGTCGCCAGAACATCCTGCAAATCCGTGGAACTTAACTCCAGTTTCATATTTAAAACCTTGGATGTACTGGTATCACGTTTGACAGTGGTTATGTTTTTTTATGTTTCTTCTAGATGGTCTTAAATTTTCACATATAGGAACAATAGGGTAATGGTCAGATATATCACTTTTAATGATGGTAGACTTAGTTACGGAATTCATATTTGTAAAAATATTATCAATAAGGGTGGCAGACACCTCTGTTATTTTGGTCGGCTTATCAATTACAGGATAAAATGAATATGATGATAAAGTGTTTTCGAACACGTTCGCATTTTGTCTAGAAAGTAGGTTTATATTAAAATCCCCAGTTACAAAACAGACATTGCGATCAACATTCAAGTTATTCAGAATCTCACAAAAATCGTTGATAAATGCATTAACATCCTTTCTTGGTGGGTGTTATATAACTCCTATGACAATTTTTTGAGACCAGGACAATTGATTTGTAAGAACAATGATTCTAATTGGTTGGACATGTTAAGATTATGAATAATAGGAAAATCCAATTCGCTTTTAATATACAGACCCACTCCTCCTCCACGCTTGTCTGATCGCCCCTTACAAACAAAGTATTATTCGGGATATAGTATTGGGTGGTATAATCATTTTCATATAACCATGTCTCAGTTATTGCAGTAATAGAAAATAGGTAGTTATTGACACTACTGATGAAACTTAAAACAGAGTCAAAAATTTTTGGTAACGATCTGGCATTTACGTGTAATGTAGAAAATCCACTTTATCATTACTACAAAGACGTTAAAGTTTTCAATATTTAAGTAAAAACAATGAACAGGGGTCTGCACGACACCCAAGTCTTCCTCGTTGATCATCAGGATGAGTCAGACTTGAACAACTAGTAGGTAAGAGTAATAAATAAATGGCTGGAAAAGATCGATAATTTAGTGAATTCTAATTTTTGGTTAGGTGAAAGAGGAAAGTATGTTTTCTTATAGAAGGGTATGTTGTCAACAAACCTCTTGAACCTCCCCCCCCCCTCTTTTGGTTTCTTTAATGCCTTCTATTCGGGGAAAGTTTTTACGTAAAAATACGTGCGTGGAGTCCACAGAAACATTCTTGGACTGTTACGAAACTTTTTCTTTGCTTCATTGTTCATTATAAAAGGGTAAGCCAGTGAGCCACAACTGGAAAAAAGGCCGTGGTCGTTTCGACTTGAACCAATTGGTTGGAAACTGGGACGTTAAACCCCATCTAACTAACTAACCCATAAGCCCCTACAGAGGTTGGAGACGTACTTCTGTTTTCGGAAAAGTGTTGTAATCAGAATTGTTGCATGTATTATAACCTTAATAATGGGCATTCAAGCTCTGCATCGAGACACTTTCAATTCCCCAACAAACCTACTTGTCAATCACAAAGCCAGTCTTTTACCTGAGAATTCGTAAACAGCTTTCAACTTTTGTTACTGTGCTTCTGTGGGAGTTGCTACCGGAAATTATTGATAATAAGGTCAACACTGAGGTAAGGTTTTGAAGCGCTCAGGGCGCAGGAAAATTTTGATAGTTTGGGAAGGATTTGCGATAATTCTGAAAGTTTGAGAACCATTCGTGATAGAAAATGGTTATATTAGATACATCACTCGGTTGAAATTACACTTCACCCTACCCCCTACAGAAATCTATGGCCTGAACGCCTTTTAGTATCATTTTAAAATTTTCAAAAAAAAATCTGACATCGATTGCCCCCATGCCCCCGTGCCGGCGCCACTACCTTGTTTCCTAGACATATCTGGTCGCTTAGACTTGTAACATACTTCAGTCCTCTACAAGCAACTGGAATGAAAATTCTGATTTCTTGGCTTTACGACAAAGACCTTATGCATATATGATGTCGCTAAGCGGAAAGTGCTTTCTCGTTTGGAGGAAAATCGCGTATCATTGCAAGTTACACATGCAGACAGCCGATTTGTCAACCAATCGTATTTGCGCGTAAGTCTACTACACGTGCGTGCGAAATCTACGCCGTTCGTGCACGTGTGCTATATGAACCCACCTTGAACTGATTTTTACTTACGGTACCGGTACATCTATCCCTATCATTAGTTTTACATTCTGTTCGTTATTCAGGCGCGGATCCAAGGGGGGCTTTCCTGGGCTCAGCCCCCCTTTTCAGTTCGCCACATCAACAACAACAAATGCGCGAAAATTAGCATAATGTTATTCTAGGAGAATATTCGTGGGGGCTTTCAGCCCCCCCCCCCCTTTTCAGAATGTCTGGATCCGCGCCTGTTATTAGCAAAGTTTTATGTAAAACTAAAGTCATTTTGGGAGGCATATAAGTTGTCATGTATGGACGAATCATACTTTCCGTGCAGGTACTGTCATCCAGTCCCCGTTTAGTAAAACTCCATTTCTAACTGAAAATACTCTTTCTTGAAGATTGCGTATATTTTCTAGGATTTCCTTATATTCACAGAATGTGAAGCGAAATAGCCAGATGCCTTAAAGTATTTTTCCTCATAGATCTGGTATAAAACTGTGCCATATGTATGGTACAGCAAACAAATTGATTAAATATTGCATAATAACTTGTGTCAAAAATTAAAAAATAAAACTGTGTTAAATCAATTTGTCCAGATGACATCACAGATTTCCCTTCATTCATTGTAGAAACTGAAAATGTATCACTAGTCTTCTACACAAATGTTTATCTCCCAACAGGGGTGGCGCCAGGGGGGGGGGGGCAATGGGAAATTTTCTTATTCCGTCCGGGAGCCTTAATCGGCACGATGCAGTGTAAACGCCAGTAGTGACCCTTTTCCCTGAGGTAATTTTTCTAGCAAGGAGAGGAGTTTATTCAATTAAAATGCCAAGTTTCAATTTTCTTTTATTAATGAAACCCCACATTTTCTTCAATGAAACCCCCAACGTTAGACTTTTTTCAAAAGGGAGGTGGACCTTCGCCCAGACCCCTCTCTCAGGCCAGCGATTTTTTTTCTTCCTTAAAATACGTAACCATTTTAACACAAATTTTACTTCAAAAAGGTGGCATATGTGGCACCAGATTGCATGTAAGACCACCTAATTTTTCAAAAATATTTAAAAGGAAGGGGCACCCCCTCGCCTTAGTCCCCTCCCCCAGGCCGGCGATCGCACAACATACTGCATGGCCCCCCTTGAGAGAAATCCTGGGTACGCCACTGATCTCCTCCATCTTTAGCTTAGCATTTCCTTTCTCTTTCATTCACACCTTATTCCGTGTCTTCACTCGAGGGTTTCACGAAGGTATAAGAATTTCATCCTCCATGGTTTCTTCTTTTCTTCTCCCCTCTTACACTAGAACTCGTGCCCTCTACATCTCTAATTAAACACCTAAAATTTATCTTAACTTATTGCTCATCTTGAAAACTTCCAACCTCATTTATCTAAGTGCACATATATGTCACATTCAGATACTTGTAAGTGTTAAAGCAAGGTTCACCAAACACACCATTATTGACTTCCACACTGCACACTGACTTTCCGTCACACATTTCCCGCACCTTGCTTGTTTGATCGGATTGGCAGTTGGTATTCTGATGAGAAGAAATAATAAACAGCAAATATGAATAGACTGAAAACAGGGACTTTTACATGTTCGTCCTTTATTCAATTAGTTCATCAAGTCTCCTTTCTTTAAGGATGAAAGGTAATTATTCATTTGTTATTCAAACCAATGGGAACATTTTTTCGCATCAGTCTGGAATTGCTCTATTGCTCCGTTCTCCAAAGTAGAATGCTAATCAGGCCCTCAGCTAGACTGGGCACGGTCGTTGTACACAGTACAACTTACCCCCTATTTGGCAATTCCATTGCAAAACGATTTACTAGTTACCGACAGTGTGTAATCGAGTCCAAATTTTCGAGTCCAGATCCTCACCTGCTAAGTCCCAGTCACTGGTTTTCGAGTCCAAGTCCGAGTCACGGGGTCTGAGAGTCCGAGTCCTCCCGATGGAAAAGTATACACTAAGAACAGACTAAGAACAGGAATAAGCAAATGACTACAAAAGAGACACGGTCGATTCTTGTACTAATAAACCATTGAGACATACGTGGACTTAGGTGAGGATTAAAGTTTACACAGTAACCAAGTAGATGTCGATCGATTAGAAGACCATTTAGTGCGTCATCAGATTCACGCTTACGTACTATTTGCTGCACATTTAGGACTACTTAGCTACAGGTTTGTTCCGTGACAAGACGTTGAATGTAGGCTATCAAGTGGCGGCCCCGGGGCCATTTAGAGCCCATGACGAGCATTTTAGTGTCCCCTGAAAGACTCCAGGGGACTCCAGCATTTTAGTGCCCCCTGAAAGACTACAGGAGTCCTTTTCTCAATCGGAAATCATGTTATGTATAGGTCAGGCATGGTAATCAAGGCAAGGCAGCTAATACGTAAATATGTTATTCATTAGAAATATTTGTCGTGTTCTTATTAGAATAATTATCTCAAAAAATACGATTATTTATAAATATCTAACATTACATTTCAGTCCAAACTTTGTACACGATCTTTGCCACTACTCCACCTTGAACCGCTTTTAAAAAATCTAAGGAGTCTCATATTTCATAACTGTTGCATTGACAGAACCAGGTAATCGGTGGCCGGTAGCATATCACAAAAGCCGCACCTAAACAGCTCACGATAACTGATTTTACAGGATGCACATGCTCCTTTCTTGAACATAGTTTTATGAAATACAGTACCTGTAAAAGATAGACTCATATATGAATTGGCTTAAAAGTAGTTGAGCTCTGTCCCCGGGCCTCGCTTTATAAAGATTATGCTCGATCTTGCGTTTGATTTTAATACGACACTTGGATAAATACATCAAACTCTTGATCAATTTCAGATCTTTATGAAACAGGGTACAGAATTATTTCTTTGGACATCGTATTTCGTTTCGTTTCGTTTTGTTGTTGTTTTTTTTTTTCGCTTTACATATATACCAAAAAATAAGATTATGACTTTTACATAGGAATTCATGTACATACATAAGCGAAAGGAAGTACACAAGAGCCCCAGAGGACTTGAGAACGTGCACTCCCTATAAAGAAAGAGAAAAAACAAGCAAATAAACGAACTGCTTCAACAGTAGCAAAAAGCAGAAAAACAGAAAAAAAAACAGAAAAAACAGTGTAGCAAAAACAGAAAAAAATGGTCAAAAGAAGAGAAAGGACTACCCCAACGAGAACCCATCCCCATCCACCCCACCCCTGATTTCTCGTTCTAAATATTCCTAAACTATCAAACAGTTCAAATACAAAGAATACTGTATAACAAATAATAAGCTCGGATAGTAAGAAACAACTTAGTGCAAAAAATATATAGAATATCGAGAAAGATTCATCCCCGTTGATAGCCTGAAAAGTGAGGTAAAATAAAAGCTAAAAGGTAAACATATTGCTGCAAAGTTTTTTGTTTGAATTAAATTGACAGCATTTTGTTGCTTGAAAGTGTTGATTCGGTGCACGAACGTTCTTGGATGATTGAACTTTAAAAGTTTAATTAATCAATGCTTTCAGATTTCATTTCATCTTATTACCTTGTAACAAGATTGAGGACGGGCTATTTAATTTATTTCAAATAAATTGGGATTCAAATTTAATGACATGATAAGAAAAAGCAATGAGAAAATTCCTTTGAAGTATGTTCTTATATATACCCTAATGTAAACCAACGTTTTCGTTTGTTTCTGAAGAAAGAGTAACTCCGAATATACACGTTCAGTTAAAAACAAACTTCCTTTCTGTGTTTTTATGTTCTGGCTACTGCAACTTTTTTAAACCGAAAATTCAAGAAAATGCGGAATGAGGAAAGACTTGAAAAGCCATGGGGTACAACATTCACGAATATCATCTGCACTAGACAGCGCATATTACAAAGGCTTAGATACCGTGTGGAGTTGTACAGAAACGGCAAAGAACAAAGTAAATGCTATGTGACGAAGAATCAAGTGCATACTAAAGTGACAAAAAATCCTGCTGGTCTCGAGTCAGTCTCGGGAATTTTATAGCTGAGTCACGTTTAAACTATTGAACTCGTGCTTCTGAAAAAGGGACCGGAAGTACCAAAAGCTAAAAACCTCTCCATATTTCACCAGTCTTTTCGCTTTCTCTTGTGCTTTTACTGTTGTGGTGCTTTTTCTCACAGTGTATATATGTATGTATGTATGTATGTATGTATATATATATATATATATATATATACAGGAAGGAAGATTGCTATCGAAAGTCTCAAGAGTGCCCGAAACATACTGTTGTGCAGTAATACAATGATAAGCAGACCAGTTAGTAATTCATGAGTATATTTATCTCTACTCTGAGTTTCGTGGGGATGACCCACTCGTTAGGCGATTCAAAACACGACTGACAGCAGTCCGAGTTACAATTATCATTGGCAGAACAAATAAAGTACATACCTAAGTTAAGCTAAATCT
Source organism: Holothuria leucospilota (assembly GCA_029531755.1). Lineage (NCBI taxonomy): Eukaryota > Metazoa > Echinodermata > Holothuroidea > Aspidochirotida > Holothuriidae > Holothuria > Holothuria leucospilota. Next base: position 46,057,514 of record CM055972.1, on the reverse strand, counting down.
ACTTAGTGAACCTAGTCAAAATGAATTTGTTGGAATGTCTACAGGTGGAAACCAATTCAGACCGGGATTTAAGTGTAGCCAAGTGGGGCATATAGATTATTACATACTTCTCCCACAGGCTCAAATTACATCGTTTAGTTACAACATTATAGACACTAGCTTTTTTTTCAAAAATTTCCAGCTGATAGTATACGGTATATTGTTATCCTTTAAGTGCCATATGTATATACTAAGCGCTGTATCATGGGCATACCTCCTTTGATATGATTATGGTACCTGGGTTTAAAGGACTCCGCAAGACCAACATATGTTTCTGTGCTCTTATTTGTAGAGACGGGGGCTTGGTAAACTACAGGGGAGGGGGTGTTGCATTTTTCAGGGACTGGACAAAGGGCCTTTTAATTCTACAGTTGCAGGAGTCCTTGTTAACAACTTCCTTAGCATTCTTCTTTAGCAGGGCTTGGTTGTGCAAATTGATAGTTTGCTGAAAGTTATTCATACAGCAGTAACTAATTTTTAGGGTATTGCGGTTGAATATCTTATGTAAGACACTTCCAGGGGGGAAGTGCTTCTTGACTAGATTAAGAAAAGATTGTCCAATGTTATTTTAACATTCATAGAAAAAGAAGGATTAAGTCAAATAATGTTTCTGGAGACAGCTCCAGAAACTCTTAATTCCCGGTCTGAATTGGTTTCCACCTGTAGACATTCCAACAAATTGTCTTTGACTAGGTTCACTAAGTAGATTTAGTTAACTTAGGTATGTAACATTTATTTGTTCTGTCAATGATAATTGTAACTCGGACTGCTGTCAGTCGTATTTTGAAACGCCTGATGAGTGGGTCATCCCCATGAAACTCGGAATAGCGGCGATAAATATACTCACGAATTGCTAACTGGTCTGCTTATCATTATATATATATATATATATATATATATATATATATATATATATATATATAATATATATATATAGATATATATATATATATATATATATATATATATATATAGTCCAAAACAACGCATCATATCAGGCACTTAATATAAATAATTCACAAAAACCCAACATACGAGGATTCAGTTTAATTTTCGGGTAACAAAGTACCCTTGAACACAACTCGCACAACACTAATAGAGTAGGGCCTGTATACTTTGCCTACTCTATTAGTGTTGTGCGAGTTGTGTTCAAGGGTACTTTGTTACCCGAAAATTAAACTGAATCCTCATATGTTGGGTTTTTGTGAATTATTTATATATATATATATATATATATATATATATATATGCGAGTAAAATATGACGGCATGCTAAATTTTACGTTTCTTTTCTTGTGTGTTCTGGGTAGTCAATTGCATAATTGTGAAAGCATATGCTTCATCTGAAATAATGTATCTAAATATAGCACAAATATGATAACACGTTGCCTACTTCCACTTGTTGCCCTTTTATTATTATGCGGGCAGGCAACTGTTTCATCAACCAGCCTTCCAAACACGGCATCAGATATAACAATATTCTCTTTACCACTGCATGTTATGCTCATCGTCAAATCTTCACATACCACCATGTACTTTGCAGCTACTGTATCTGTAACAAGATTGGATATAATATGTTTTTGCTTCTGCACTTTATTAAACATTGCCCTTATGATATCCCATAATTGGGAGGAACAAGAACAAAGTTAAATGTCTACTGTTTTCACAGGTAGAGGTTGAGGGCTGCATAAACTATAAGCAGCCTTTAGTTGATTTCTCAAAAACAATGTTTCCAAACATTTTTTTTTTTCATTATTTTACGTGACTCGTGTTCACAGGTAGGTATCAGTACATTAAATGGCAGCTCTTTCCCAAGTACCCGCCTGTTAGCAACCAAGGTACTTTTTAGCAGTTAAAGAATTAAGGGGCTGAAAACTGTCAGGTATTTTTAACGAAAGATTCATGTCGTCTGCTACCTTGGAAAATGGTCTTGAGCATCAAGTTACAGATTCCAACGGATTCCAATGGTTATCACAATTGACCAAAATTTATTTTATGAAACAATTTGAACACGGATATCCACTCCCAAACTTGCGAAAGTTTGTGGAAATTCATTACATTTAACAACACCATACAGTATTACCCCCCCCCTCCCTCCGATTTAGGTATGACATCAGCATTAGGCTTCCCTCTTACACCTTAATCTTTCTAAATGCAGTCTGGGAGCTGTTCCTATAAAATAAAGTGCTGATTAACAGTGGTTTGATTTGTTATATAGGCCTATTGTATTTTTACGTGACTATCCGTAACAAAGTTGTGATGAAAGCATTGTTCCTTGTTACAGGGGGCAGTGGGGGGTAAGAAGGTGTACAGAAGGTTTAGCTGAGCACAGCATTAAAGTATGAACTGAGAAGGCTGAGACAAACGAGGTTCTTGCCCTTAACTCTAAGCATCACTCATGGATTGATACACTCCCATCGGCATTGATGTGAACGTAAAAGGTTTGACACCCATATAAACCTTCCAATGCAGCACCTTCTAAGAGCAAAGCCCTGACTGAAATAGAGACCGAACAATGTCATAGTGATGTTGCTGCAAGAAGGTGCAACTCCCTGGTTGCTGTATTCCATCCATGGTGTGAACATCCCCTACTGCTGTTGCAGCCTTTGTCTGATTTAACTCTTCTGAGATAAATATCCTAGGGGTGTATTAATCATAACAGTTTCCCGTTTCACCAAGGAGATGCAGTTTGATCACTGCTCAGTGAGGTCAGTGAGGACTACCTCTTGATGAGGCCAAGAAGTGTGATAGGCCTCTTTGCTTACCAACAGTTGCTATCGGAGTGTGTAACGTAATGTGAACTCAAGTTACAATCGGCCAGCCCGAGCCTAAAATTTGTGCCTTGAGCAACAACTGGTGTGAAAAGTTGTAACCCTCGAGTTTTCATATAAAACATTGTTATACTGTTTGTTGTAAAGCGGTAGGCGCGATGACTCACTATGCCCTCCACGAAGTGAAAAACGTAATTAGTTCCCATGTTGCTGTATACGCTGTGTCGAAATAGATACATAAATGTGGGCGGCCTTGGTCCCTAGCACATCCTGTCAAAAGTAATAAAAACTATTGGATTAGCTGGAAATCAAAAACGCGCCGTTCTGATGGAATTGCATAGCTCATGCAATTTAGCCACGCGTACACTTCCTTTTTTCAAAAGTATTCTTTTTATTACAGCTCTCTATTGGCTTATTTTCAGCGAGAGGTTCTTGCTAATACGCAATTTGAACTTGTAAAAAGTTTTTAGAACTCAGTGTTACTTTTGTGCATCGAAGCTGATTTGCCCAAGTCCATGTCATGTGTGTCATTGGTACTTTTCAAAAGGTCCCTTTGGATTACATTTCTTGGGTGAACAGTTTGAAGATAATGAATAAACATGACGAAGCTTACCGAATTTGAACTTTGATCACATATGACTGGGGGATTTCCGGAATGTGTTGCGAATTTTGCCCTTTTATGGGCTTTGTATACTAACAGAATCTACTTTCCCCTTTTGCGTGACTGGCCGTCCATAGAGGTAGCTAGACAGTTGTCAGGCTACGTAATCATTAGTGGAACACAGCCCTGGAAGGGTCTAAGAAAGTTCCTATTCAACGTCACTATGAAATGTAGATGTGAGTTACTCCACAGGTGCTGTGACTCCCCCTTATTCTTGATTATACTCTATACACCTCTCTTGGAAGTATGGGAGTCGTTCAAAAAAATAAATAAAGTGGCGCAACAATATCAAAAGAAAGTGCAATGATTAAGTTGCAGAGTAACTGTCAACATCTTAAGATACAAACTGCAAATTTCACAACCATATTGTCACCAGATCCCAATGATGCTTTTATACTTCTCAATTGGACGACAAGGAAATGTTACAAAAGTATGTCGAATTGTATGGTGTATCCTGTAGTGATTAGCTTTAGCGCCCCTACTTTCAAATGTACTTCTCCTATGCATTCTGCTTAACATTCCTGCATAGATTATGTTAATTAAGCCAGTTTTTTTCCAAAATTCCCCTCAACTCTCCGGCGAAGAGCCAGGGACGAAAACCAAACAATACTCCCAAAGGAGTTCTGCTCCATTCAGGAGCTATACGTCCCCAAGGGACAACTTAACTACCGAACAACCTGACGTGCGAAGTCTCGTTCTAGGCTGGCTGAATAGAACGACCAGCATTCTACAGCTGCTGAATAGCGCACATCCAGCTCACGTACTTGTTTAAAGTGTGTGGCCATGTTTTAGTACAAGCAGTCAGCCATGCTATATATAGTAGAATAAATGTAATAGGAGGCTGGCACATTTGAAAATCAATGTTTGTGCCATTTTTGGCCAAAAATATGATTTTCATGCTTTTTGTGCATTTTCATATTTCCAAATAATGTAATATTGGGAAAATATAAATTTAAGTCAATTTAAACCAGTGATTCTGAAACTTTTTGAGGTTGAGAGCCAAATGGAGAGGATGGAATGAGGTCGAGGGCCGCAGGGGGAGGCTCTCAGACTTAGGGAGAGGACATAGTTGGAAAGAGCGAAATCCATACCTCGAGGCGGTTGTCTCGAGGTGGTATCTCACGGCAAACAGAGGCAGATGTACGAATTTGTCATAGGAAGCGGTTTCTTAAGAAGGCAGTCTGCACTTTTGCAGCGAAATTTTGGGGTCACTTTTGAAGAATTTTTGAAAATTTACGGTTTCTATGAGCAACTTGCCCTACTCTTGGTAAAATCAAGAAATTCGTTGCTGCGGCTGGTCGTCGTCGGGGAATTATGTACTTTATCTCACCCATTAAGGCTCCTCGATCAAACTGAAGTTTCCTCGACGACAGGGGTCATGGCCTCCTGCACCTCCCCCACCTGGCGCTACCTATGTCTACAATTCTTCGTCTAGCGTGCGTGAGTCACCAGTATGGTCATTTGGATGTTTATCATGAGTCGCTTTGCGGTATTGGAGCAACCGACATTTAGCGTTCCAGACTAAGTAGGTTGTAAACGAAAACTTCACTCTGAAACGGATGACGTCACAACAGTTCTGCAGTTTTCCTGCGTTATTGGCCAGCATGTGAGGCAGCCCTTGAATTATTCTTAAACGCGGTCAGATAGAGAGCTGGGTCTACTGAGTCCAAGGACCGCATTCCCAAAAGTCGGAAAAGCTTCAAGTTGATTAAATGATTCATTTCATTTAACAGAGTTGTGGAAAGAGCGAGCTCACATAAAACGTCGCAAACACATTATTAGTACCGAAGGATGACTTGCAGTAATTTTAATTTCAGTAACCAATCAACACACTCAAGAGCGTCAGCAGCTTCTCAAAAGTGGGGACAAAAAGAATCCAAGCGCAAATCGCAAAGCCCTATCAACGAGCTGTAAGCGTTAATCGTACTCATCTTCTTTAATTGCATGAAAGAAATCCATCCTGTCGAAAAATGTCGCTAAGTTTTATTGCACAAAGTCAAAGTCTATGCTTTGACCGTTGACAATACGTTGTCTTGGCCCTTCATTGTTTTCGATCATGAACATTATGAGAAGTCCGCTTAATGGAGTGCTAAAGGAGGACCTTTTCCCCGAAGTGTATGCATCTGTATTACATTTTGGTGTGTTACAAATCACGCAAAATCCGTAGGACGATTCCAGGAAAGTAGCCTGTGAGGCTACGTAAAAGGGAATAAAGTGATTTATAAAACCAAAAGTGCGGGATGAATAGTTTTCTGTAGCTTTGGATTGCTCCTTCCCCGCGGAAAAGATATGCATACTTCTTCCGGAATGTAACTCCACGGTTTAAGAAAGTTAAGTGAAAATTTAAAGAAAAAACCCTCATGCAACTTTCCCTATCCCTGCGTTGTTACTTTCTCGCGTCTCCAAAATTTATGGGACACAGTGGTACCCGCAAGAATTCAGGACAAAACCTCAGTCGAGGCTTACAACGAGACTATTGGTTCTTCACTTATTCACAAATATATATATATATATATATATATATATATATATATATATATAATCGTAAAAGGTGTTAACATGAAACCCAACAACATCCCTCTCTATGTGCACAAACAGAGCAACCACCCTCCACTCATCATAAAGAACATCCCAGAAAGCATCAACAGGAGACTATCTAACATCTCATCCGACGAAAACACTTCCAACACCTCAGCACCCATATACCAGGAAGCACTGCGCAAAAGTGGCTATGTGTATAATCTTAAGTACAGAACCCAACCGCTTAACACCAGTCAACAAAACAAGGCCACAAAACGAAGACGTGCCAGAAACATAACCTGGATCAACCCCCCGTTCAGTGACAATGTCACCACCAACATTGGCAAGAAGTTCTTCAACCTTTTAGACAGCTGCTTCCCGCCTGGACATAAACTACATACTCTACTCAACAGAAACACCGTACAACTGAGTTTCAGCTGCATGGCAAACATGGACCAAATAACATCAGCGCACAACAAATACATAGGCCTACTGACCAAACAGAATCTGCAACCAGCAACACAAAACAACTGCAATTGCAGAACACAAGGCCAGTGTCCACTGCAAGGCAACTGCCTCACCAACAACATAGTGTACCAAGCCACTGTAACACGCCATGACAATCACAAGGAAGAAACTTACATTGGTCCAACAGAAAACACCTTCAAAACCATATACAACGCCCACAAGTCTAGCTTCAAACACATAGACAAGAGAAACGCAACTGCACTCAGTGAATGCATCTGGAAATTAAAGGATTCAAATGTAGAACACTCCGTGAAATGGAAGCTTGTAAGCAAAGCTCGGGCATACTCCACATCATCAAAAAGCTGCAACCTCTGTTTAGAGGAAAAGGTTTTCATCATACTCAAACCTTCCTTAGCCACTTTAACAGAAGAAACGAACTCATGAGCTTTTTAAGTACGTAGAAACAGGCACTGAGATACTAAAGAACCCCAAATCTAAACAAAACCCTGTCGGATTACAAACACAATGCCAAACAAACTATACACACTATGCAACAAGGAACAAAAGAATTTTTTTACTACTGAGATTCAGAAACTGCCACTGCAGCCAACCCCAAAACAACACCCTAGCCCAACAACCACAAACCACCCCAAAACAAAGTCTCACCCGTCAACCACACGCCCAAAGGCTACCACACGCCCGAGGACTACACAACGCTCGCATGCTACGACACAACGCCCGAAGGCAACAACACGCCCGAAGGAAACAACATCCCCGATGGCAACAATGTGCTTTTTAAGTGCATAGAAACGGACACTCAAACAGGAAGAGCCAAATCCGGACCGGCAAGAACACAACCATGAACTACTTACAATCATTTACAAAGTTACCTTACACCAAGCTAGCAAAACAAAATTTCTGTGGCCAACATATACGACACCCCAGCCTAGCCACCTCACAAGACTTAACAAACAGGAAAACAACACACGCCAGAAGGCAGCAACACATACCCGAAGGCAACAACAAACGTCCGAAAGCAACAACGCCCGAAGGCAACACAACACGCCCGAAGGCGACCCCACGCCCGAAGGCAACAACACGCCCGAAGGCAACTTCACGCCCGAAGGCAACAACACGCCCGAAGGCAACAACACGTAAAAAGCACAGGGCAAATACAGGTGCACCTTGCCCAAGGGTGCCCCGGGGGCAGTTTTGGTAAAGGGTAACCTCATTATCCCCACGCTTAAACAAGCTCCACAACCGGATGCAGTTTAATGAAACGAACTCATCAGCTCTTGCAGACACAGAAATAAACATCTGCTGTGTGATTATTCCAATAGGTAATGTATCTTGACTCGACCTAATCATCCGTGCCTGTTTTCAAAAACGAACACGTTTTCCAAAACGAACACGTCCACAGTACGGTTCAACGGGCACGGACGTATTCAACGTTGTTACCACCATTCTACACCAGGCTTCTGAAGAGTGAGGACCTGTTCAAAGTGGCCCTTAAGAACAGTCCTGTCTGTAAAGCTGTCTTTTAGTAACCGAGTTACAACCTTCTATATATATATATATATATATATATATATATATATATATATATATATATATATATATATATATATATATATATATATATATATTATATATATATATATGTATATATATATATATGTGAAGATGCTAGAATACTCGATTTTAATCTTTAAATTTACGTGAAACCCAGTTAAACTCAGTACATAGTGCTTTGGCATGGTATTTGAACTGATAATATGTTTAGAAATTGCCATTACTTAGAGAACTCTTAACAGTGGCGTTATATTCCTGAAGAATATTACCTTGGGCGAACTCCACCCTTTTAACGCCACTGGGTAGACAGAAAAAATTATTGCGAGACAGAAACAGGATGACCCTCGGGGAAGTCTCAGGGCTTTTGGTGTGCCCAGGCCTCGAGTTAACTTCAAATGCCATTGATGTGTATTGATTACACTATAGATAACACAATTTGATGCATGGGGATTGAAAAGGGGGACTAGATATGTGATGGCAAGTGCTGCATCAAGCTTTGGAAACTATTACCATACAACACGTCCAAAAGTAAAAGTAGGATGTACATTTAGTTGCGATGGGTGCGTAAGTATGGAAAGCCGTTTTAACACTTAATCAGGAATTTTAGATATCTTGAATTAATTTTAGATATCTCAAATTGTATTTCAGATATCTCAAAATGAATTTTAGATATCTTTAATTCTATTTCAGATATCTCGGATTCAGTTTTAGGTATCTCGAATTCTATTTTAGATATCTCGAATTCAATTTTAGATATCTCGAATTCTATTTCAGATATCTCGAACTCAATTTTAGATATCTTGAATTCAGTTTTAGATATATCAAATTCAGTTTTTGATACTTCAAATTCTATTTCAGATATCTCGAATTCAATTTTAGATATCTCGAATTAAATTTTAGATATCTCGAAATCAATTTTAGATATCTCGAAATGAATTTTAGATATCTTAAATTGTATTTCAGATATCTAAAATAAAGCATAATTTGAGTTATCTGAAATTAATTCGATATATCAAAGATTCCTGATTAAATGTTAAAACGGCTTTCCATACGTGCGAAGGCTATGAACAAAAGGCTTTTATGGTAATTAAGTAATTATCCAAACTCTAATGCATTTATCAGAAGCCATTTCTAATAGAACAAGGAACCTATAGCTCTAGCTACGTTTATTTTTGGATACGTACAACATTTATTGGGGGAGTGGGGCCAAGGAAAATCTTGAGGTTACTCATCATTCCTCATGACCCCGTATGTGTCATCACTGTTTACGCTAAACGAAAAGTGGGTTTATTCAGGGTCGTAGGTTTGTTAATTATTTACACCATGTTACTGTTGAGAATGAATTAAGTTTGCAAGTTTAAAAAATCCAAAGACGATAGAGATTATAAATTTTAAGCTACTTGTTTATAAGCCGACATATAAACCCTAAATTATGAAAGGGGGGTCCAGAGTGAAAGGTCTTTCGGCCCCTTCAGTCAAATTATTGAAGGCTGGGTCTCTGCATCCATCTTCATAAGCGTATGAAGACCACCCTTTTACAACAGGAACTTACAAACCATAATAATTTTTTCAGAGATTCGTCATGAAATAAATGTTTTTCTATGATGAATTAAAGCCCATACAAAATCAAATGCAGTCCGAAATTGTGCAAAAACTAATTGATCAACCCATTGAAATGGAAACATATCATGCCGTTTGGATTTTTGCATCCATTTGTAAAGATGAAGCGTTTTATCTAACAAGTTTCAAAGTACGCATCCAAGGATTGGACCATATACCACCTGTTAGGAGAATCAAAATAGAGTGCATATTGATTTTCGCATTTACAAGATTGCATTCTTAGCTTTGTAGGTGCACGGCGCACACGACAGAAATACTTGTACCACAAAATGCTTCCATATCATATTCATTCAATGGTAAAGAATAGAACAACGTACCTCTTCGTTCGTCTAATTCTCCATCGTGACCAACATTCGCTCTTGCCTTTGATGGAAACATTCTTCCAAACTTGCAAAAACCTATAGAGTAAATTGAAACTATTTTAAGGTTATTTTTTATGAATATGAATATTAAAGAGAAAAGGTATTAAAACCTAACAGTTTTCATGACTAAAATAGCAAATTCGTAAGAATTGCAATAAAAAGCCACATTAGAATTGCTACGACGAAGGTAGTAGAAGGATAATAGTATTTAATCGGCAAACAATAAAGATCTTTCGTTTTTCTGTGGTTAGTCATGGAATTTGAGTGTGACATCAACTTGGGCTAATGTAGCATCTTAATCAGTACCCAGTTTTTAACATGACGCAATGCTACGGCATTACATCATAGGACGCTATGAACTAGTTATTTTTACAGATGGTATGCACAAATGTCGCTTACTATCAGGAAACAAACTGGAACTTTAACCAATTTCTGTGCAATTTTTGCAATTAGTTTTCGTACGGTTTATGTTGATAAAGGAAACAACGGCCGGAAAATAAGCAAATGAATAAAAATGCTAGTGAAAGCGTTTTCTATATTTTGAAATTCAGCACTGCGGAATTTCAGTGTTTTTCTATTCAATGAAGATATGCACTTCCAGCTGAGCTAATCTACCATACCCAACTTATTAAAGTAAATAAAGAAGATATAAAAATGCCTAACCCCTTGGTACATATCATAGCAACATAAACATGATAAGGTGAGTTTGTCGTTTGGACTTGTATCCCCTTAAATATAAGAGCAAATAATATTCTGAGTAATAACCAAAACTAGACAACTCACTTTCTACCAATACGTGTTATTTGCCTGCTAACAAGACTTGCGAATCAAAATATTAGGGCTTACCTGTGGTCTCAACAACCTCTCTAAAAGACAGCAGAAATAAAATAATTAACACACGCCTGTTCCTTACACCCATGGTACACAAGGGTACTGAAGGAATTTTATTTTCAGACTTGAAGGTCAACTTCAGGCGAGAACTGTCAGATCCAAGGTAATCAAATGATTGCAAGAAATGAGACACCGTATGTCATAAGAATCTGTTGTGAAATTTTTAGTGATGCAGCTTCTCATATGTCGGCTAGTGCAAATTTATTGAATCATTAATATTAATTATGATGCATGAATATTCATAGTTTTCCATTCGGTTGACAAAGTCCAAATTTAGAAAAAGTGGATTTGCTTTCACCACTGCATTGGTTCTTATTTAATAAAATCATGTTATACAGTTGCTTTTACAACATTTTGTTAATGAAAATTTCTAAATTGAAATTCTGAAGCCGTTGGGTGCTAATCAAGTGAAAAATCATTTTCTTCAGTGAGCGTGAAGTCTGGATGAAATGAAAATAGTACGCAAGGGTATCAGGAGAAAAGTGGGAAATATGTAATGTCAATTATGCACATATAACGTGATGCTTTTGTGTTGAGATGGTCGGATTGTTTACTTCAACCAACATCAAAAATAAATATCTTTAACATGGGTTGGTATTCTTGCGTTGCTCGTAAAGGAATCAGTTTTAACCGAGAATGAGAAAGCCAACCCTTGAGTGGTCTTATGGTTTTCATCTTTTTTCTAGGAACACATTATGATTAAAACTGCAAGAACGCCAAGTATGGATTTTAAGTTTTTCACATACCTAAAGACTCGTGCTCTCCCCGATTCCACCGTAACAAGACATGCTAAAATCAATTTAAGAAGATACCTTTGTCCACATTTTTACAAGCTAACGATTTGTGTTAGAAACGCAGGAATGTTGCAATTGTTCACAACGATTTTTTCAGGGTTACCATTTTTTAGATGAAGAGCACATAAAAATGTGACAGCAGTTCTTTGATGTCAAAGTACTCGCCTTTTCAATGAGGCTAAATAAAATTTTGTTTATTATATTATTGCAAGAAACAAATACTGTAATTTATCCTGGTGACATGACCTGCGATCGTAGGTCTAGTAACGCACCCATTCAGTTACACTTTCTGGTTGCCTCAGAACATGAGAATTGCATGTGAGGGCTCACTCTGTTAAAATTTGTGAATAATTGTAAGTTTTATGTAATAATGTTTTAAATGAAGGTTAGGCTTGTCATGAAGTAGTGGTCTTGAGTAGACGCTCGTTTGGTGCTTTTATGTGGGGGCTTCGAATAGGTTCATTCCTTTGATACGCCAGATCTGTCCCTGCTATTTGTTGTCTAAAAGCTTCTCCTGACGCTATCAGCTACTCTAGTGGCATTTAAAAAGATATTTTTCTGAAATAAAAGTTTCTAAAAAGAAGAAGCAGAGAAGCGAGACGCTAACGAAAGAACACCTACAATAATAAAACGTGATTTCTTCACCAAATAATGACTTAGTGATTGGGATCAAGCCACTTCTTTTAGTAAGGCTCTTTGCATCATCGACTGTTCGTTAGCTTACAAAAAAAATGTGGGGCATACCACATGTGAACATGCATAATCACATGTGGCAGGGCATAGGGGAATGCATAACTGGAAAAGGGAGATAATGAGTGGTGACACATGTGGGATTGGAACCGATTTGACACACAATATTCTACTTTACCCCACTTTGCCACATGTTTGCCTTTGTAAAAATGTATTTTGGTTCTCCACTCTTTGTCACATGCGGCAAACTGCAGTAATGCAGGTAAAAGCATGGCACCTTAAAAATTGGGTCAAATTTTTATTAAAATCACACATTGCCCTACAAAAATCACAAAAAATTCACTATTTTTCACACCCAACCGTAGTTTTACACAGTTTGACACGGTTTGTCCAGTGTGGTATTGGAACTTTTGCCACACAATTTTTTTGTAAGGGTAGGAACAAAAAGAAATGATGCTGTCGTGCTTGTTTTGTGCCCATGCAGTACCGTTTATGGTAGTTAAATTAAAAGTTGTATAAATTCGCGTTTTTGAGGACCAAACAACCACAGAAACATTAGAAAAACTCAAAATAACGCTATCATAATTGTTAAAAAACGGAATCACGTAATATGGCCATTAAACCGGTCCTTCCAGTAAATGAGTTTTGATGGGGGAATAAAGCCCAGTGGGATTTTCTTTCTGGAATATTTTACAGGCAGTTTTCTTCTACGCAACTCATTTGTGAATTGATGAGATTAACAGTGCTTGCGAACCCACTTCTGTGGTACCCTAGTATCTTATATCGTTGCGAAGGTTTTGAAGAGTTTAACCTTGTTATGGGTGCACCTCCTTGCTTGTACATTGGAACAATAGTCATGAGAAATTGAAAATTACCTCTAGTTTCTATCACGCAAGTTTGAAAGGTCAACACTCCAAGGAAAAAGGAAACTTTTTTGTGGAAACTTTATTTCCTAAAATTTCATATTGTCAACCAGGACTACTGCAGTTTTGAAACATGAACATGGGGTAGCAAACTAAATAGTGAAACTTGTTGATGCAAGAAATGAAAGCTTTAGCCTACTATTTTTCTATTGTGATGGCATACACGGAAAAATACAGCTAGGCTTATCGGCAACTCTCTACACTGGCTCAGCTTAAGCAGCAATGCATTAGTATCTATACTAATCAAGTGCCGCGGCAATTTAAGTAGCCCACCAGGCAAATAGTTTCGTGCACGTTTATTAGGGTAGACAGACCTGGAAAAGTTTTTGCGTATTGAGTTTTTAAAGGCATTCCGTAATGCATTTTACTGAAATTTTCTATACGTTTGCCCTGAAAATTGACATTTTGGTAAATTTTGAAAGACCCAATAACATGAAAAAAGCGGATTGCTGCCACCAAGAAAAATGGCACATTCATCCAATCCCTAAGTAAGTTTAATGTTTCATTCTAACTTTGAAACACCACAGAGCTTCATCCTTTGGTACCCGCCGAGGCAATGCCCCTGTAGCCTACAATGAACCTTACTTTGGTACCCAGGAAAAACTAAATATGATTTTGAAAGTTACTCTAACAACAGGCATAGTGATACTGTAATATAAGACTCACTGACCTGGTATGAAATATGTATCTATGAAGGAATAGCAGAAAAAAGAAGGTGTGAAGGTTTTCAACTTGAGTTGGCGAAAAGCATATGGTGTTGTTTGTATGAATTTTAATTGTTTTATTACGGAAAGTTCCCTTGTAAGAATTCCAATATTATTCAACAGTTTCCTTGAGTCATTTTGAGAAGATCTTTTCTTGCTATGCCGGTCTGATATTTGATGGTTAAACATACAAAATGAGCTTCTTAGATAAATTGTTTACATGCAAACGTATAAACCGATAAAAACGGGTCCTTGTATCAATTTCAATCTGAAAACTTTGATCTTTTCGGTGTTGAATTTGATAAACGTATCCCTCCTGATTAGCACAATATAAATCAAACACACGAAAACTTACTTCCCAGTATTCTTAAATGCAGAAAATACCAATGACCTATTTATTTATGAAAGTGTAGGTTCTAAGCTTGGGTGGAATAACTTTCTGAACGTAATTAAAATACAATTCTTTAGTAGTTTTGCATGAACAAAGGGATTTTCGAATTCTGTATTAAAGAGGTTTTAAAAATAAAGAACAGTTGTGTCAGATTTATAAAATGGAGAGGGCAATGGTTAGTCTTTTCACAGTTAGTATACGGGATTTTAACTTAATTGAAGCACACATTTACCCGTTTTGTAAGTCCTAATGGCAGAGCGTTAAATTGGAGCAACATTGACAATGAAAAAAAAATAGAACCTACGCTTTTTGGCCGTACATGCATTTTTTCCTCTAGATGTTGCAAGTATACAAATCAATATTACCTTGTAGACAGTGAGAACAACACTGGCAATAAACTTCACAGAAGATCGTAATAACTTATTATTCCTAACGCCTATGTATTTGACAAGTTGCTCGGCTAGGTCTTCAAGTCGAGCAAATCCGGTTTTAAAGATAGAGTTAGTATGGCAGTAATAATACAGAAGAAGGGTAATTAAACACAACTAGGAAGAAGCGAAATATATTATGTCACATTTTGATTAACGACCTTTTTACGACAATTTTTGAAGACGTTTATATATTTAACAAATACCTCGTCTTAGTTCACTAGTAGAGCAAAACCGGTAAAGCAGATTAAAGCTATGTCGCTTTTATTATAAAGCAAAGGGATCTTTAAACACGGTTAGCAAGAAACAACTAAACAATTATGTCTTCTTTTGCCCTCGGCTTTTTATCACGTTCGTGTTGGTGTGTCCTTAAAACCCATCTAACTAACTAACCCTCGGCTTTTTATGACAATTTTGCTGACGTTTATGTGTTTGAAAGACAGCTCGGCTGGAGTCTGAATGACAGAAAATCAAGTTGAAAAGATCAAAAAGATATAACAGTACTACGGTAATTAAAAAGGACCACAGAGAAAAGAGCCCTGTATGCCTTTTAATGAAAAGCCATAGTCCGTCCCCTTTCATGACATTTTCCCTAGCAATGACAATAGTCTGGCAATACGGGTACATAAAGAGCCCATAACAGAATTAGTCTGCAATCGTTTTGACGATGTTCTACTTTGAATACCCTCTGAATCCAATCAGTGTAGTAGTTTGCCATATACAAAGTTCGCGCCAATATCTCAATCTGGTTGATAAAACCAGATTGTTAGTTTGAAAATTAAACTTCTTTAAGTTATTACTGTCGAAAGAGCCGCCAATTTCTTCCAACGTAGCAAGTAGCATGTTACACTGGCACATTGCATTCAATTATCATGACCTTCCCCCGCCATTCCCTGAAGATCCCCAAATTAAAGATAAATAAACCTTCAAATTGACATCTGTGGAACTTTTAGTATTTCTCAGTGAAGATTCAGTATCACATTTGGTAATATAAGGGTTGGACCTCACAATAACTACCAGTAAGTTTCAAAGTTCATCTATATGTTTGTCAAGGTAATTAAGAAATTGAAAAATCTAAAATATTTGTTATGTCAAACTGCGGTATACATGATTCAATAAAATTTTGGTCATTTTAAGAAACTGTATATTTCAGAACCACAATTAGGCCAATTGCACTATCATTCATGTCAGTATAAGTTTCCAAATAAATGATTATATGTAGGTTGCTGCGATTGGGAATCGTATAGACTCGGCGCTCTTAAACTTGAAACTCTTTTGCAGTTTCCCTCCTCAAAATCTAAATAACTGTCTCTCTTGCTATAGCCCTAAAACGTGTCATGGCTGCGTCTGCGAAATGACTTAGAAATATCAACATGATAATCCATTGCTAGAACTCTCACTGCCTTATGATTTACACCAAGAAAAACATGTTTTCGTAAAGATTTATCAATCAGTCAATAGACTATTGTCGTGTTGTGTTGAAGAAATAATGTGCTCACCATGACAACATGTATCATCTGTTTTGCAATGAATTGTATACTGTTAGTAGTATTTGTTTAGCTTTGACTTCCTATTA
The DNA here is from genome assembly GCA_029531755.1 of Holothuria leucospilota. Classification (NCBI taxonomy): domain Eukaryota; kingdom Metazoa; phylum Echinodermata; class Holothuroidea; order Aspidochirotida; family Holothuriidae; genus Holothuria; species Holothuria leucospilota. The sequence goes on along the minus strand of CM055972.1, from coordinate 46,041,105 downwards.
TTGAGTCAAATTTCTATTACGCGTTCACTGCGTGATGAGAAATGCAAGTGGTAAGATGAATAAAAAGCATGTAAGAGTCAAAATGGACTTTCAAGCTTTGACTGTTTGATTAACCACCTCTTTACATTAGTAAAAGAGTTAGGGATGAGCAAAAAATTAGTGAAATGATACATTTTGTAGACGGTGGGCTGACTACTGTCTGTATAGCACAAATACGTATCACTGGAAATCAGGACTATATCACAGTGAACCTTCAAAGCCTTTATACCCACCAAGAGGTCCCACCAAGAAGCCTTCAAGTACAGATTGCCAGGCAACGCCCACTCCAGTTGTCCGAAACACAAACCAAATTGCAATCCCAACCCACCTTTTGCTTCTCGAATATTTAGTTCTAAGGCTGGAAGTTTAGTTTAATCGTGTCTATGCATCAGCGGATAATATTTTTCGAAGAATATAGTAAAACAAAAACACTCCTGAAAGTTTGCACTTTTTCATTTTAAGTCCTCATTTCAACCTATTTTTGGAGAAACATCCCACTGAGTATTGAGTTTCACTTTTAAACAGTGATATAAATAAGAATTTTTTGTACCATGGGGAGGGGGATAAGACCAAACTTTTCCGACAGATTAATATGTTCAAAGAACAATTTAGCAACTTATCTCCGAGGGAACACTGCGTCTATTCTGCTTTGAAAATGAAGTGCATTTCTGGGTGATGAGTCTAAGGGAAGAACATGTTGCACAATTCCTTTGGAAACCTCAGTATGGTACTGTGTCAATGTCAATATTTTAGGGTACACAAACCTATCAAAGACCAGTTTTTCTCTCTTATAACTGTGACAACAAAAATATAGTTCGGAAAAAGTGGTTATGGCATAAGTTTCTAAGGACTACGAAGGCTTCAGTGTCAGGTATTCTTGCTAAAGGTAAAGATGGGTTGTTCAGACATGGACGTGACCATAAGCACTGATCTGAAAAAATGCCAATCGGTTGACTATATTTCCTTGTGAAGTGTGGCTAGAGAGAAGTTTTTAACCGTATTCACAGAAAGTGTAAGTCCAGAATCGGGATCTTGGGCCCTGGTAAAAGATTTTTAGATGAAAATCCTGCGTCTCCAAACTATTATTTGAAAAGCTTACAAAATAGTTTAGCTGACGATGAATTCAAATTGCAACATTCAAAACGCTGTTGGAGCGCTACTCCCTGCCCTGCCAGAATGCTATCTAGTAGTTATTTTCCTGGTAAAATGAAGGACAACAGGCCTCCATGGCGTCTAGTAACAAGCCCCGGGATGGATCTTGCATGCTTTACTTTGTAATAGTTATGGAGAAGTCTCGAGCGTTACCAGAAAATACATCTTCAGTAATACCACCTGCATCACAATTTGCAGAATTCTTGATTAAAAGTACACGAAGTAAAATAAAGCCTTTCGGCATGCATCGAACGAAATATCCCGGACATGGCTTTATAGATCAACGGAGGAGCTTCCCATAATCAGCCTCTCCCCTGACCGACTCAAATTCACTGTTGGTGCCTATTTCAGGTTTTTATCGTCCTTTTCTCTATGCAGTGTTTTAGAAATTGTTCATAACTGAGACGATGTATAGATAGATCGTGCCCACTTAAAGTATTCCAAGAGTGTTCATTATCTTCATTTTGATGGTAGTGATGAGCTCATTTCATACGATCTCCGAGGTACACTTTGCCTTAATTGTTTTGAAAGCTACGAGACGATCTACTATTTTGCGCTTCACTTAGATAAGTGCTAAAGTGCGTTTGCATTTCTCACCAGGTCCATTTGGGTTCTAGAGGGACTGGAATGCGATTTTATGAGCAGCTTCGTCTTATCTTGTTCATCTAAACAAGTACATAATGATACTTACTAACTCGCCTTTTCCGAAATTGTGGAGTAATCTCTCATCACTGTTTAGTAACTTACAACAGTGTGTAATACCATAAAACTTCTTCTTTTAATACAACTTATGTTGATATCTAAAGGCTGGAAAACAAATCTTGCAGAGTTTCATTTAAGGAAACAATCACCCCACACCTTCGTATGATCCCAGTACTGACCAACTTTTTCTAATACTGCAAAAGGGAGTGGTGATACTGCAAAGCGATATAGAATTCCATCAAAAACGTTTCTGTGTCCTTATCTGAATTGTCAGATGCCAGAATAATTTGCACGTAACAGTGATTAAGATTTAACATCTTCCTAGGGACTTACCGCCTCCCCCGTCCTGGGGTTCTTGCCTTCGTTTTATACTTCCCACCCTCATTTTTGAAGCAAACCGAGGGAATCTCATACAAAAGTATACAAAGCAGTGGCTTAGATGTTATCCAGACACTGGATGGACATCTACCCTACTGCAAAGCGACTGTAAACACCATTCCCCCTCCTCTCCTTTCCGACCGAACCAGCTGGCTTTGCCGCTGTTGACGACGAATGATTCGATGAACTTCGTTCATGGTAGCAAAGAGTATAAAAGTAAACATTGAAAAATTACAAGTTTTGAGACTTCGTAAAAGGTTATTCATCGAATGTCACTTGGATGTTTTTCAGTAGTGTCTGTTCATCTCCTCATTATGGTATTTAATGGGTGTTAAAAATTGAATGCAGTACCGATTTGTAATAGTTCCTTGCAATCAGAATTTACGGGAGGATAGTGTTTCCTAAGATGGCCGCCAGGTAGGAAAAAGCGGCAATCCTCCTATCGAGGAAGAATGTCACCTGTCGGGAATTTTTCCAATTTCGTACGAGAACCTTATTAATGAGTGTCATAAAATATGGAATACCCGGAGGCCACAGTCACCACGATGGTTTGCCAGTGTAGCATACATTTCATCTTCATTGCAAGAAATGTCCCGGGCTAGGGAATTTAAAAAAAATTGCATATCGCCCTCATCTTTCAAATGAACAAGGAAATGCAACAGGAAGTTGTTTCCTTGCAACCTGTGTACTAACGTAAACAGTAATTAAGAACCAACTTAGAACCTGTGGCGAAGCTGTTGGGTCGTGTCAGGAAAGTCGAGAACGATGGATGGAGTTTTATAGTAGTCACATATCCAGTGCCATGAAATCACAATCATGCGATGAAATTTTCAAAATTTTCAAAAAAAAAAAAACAAATAACATTGTCGAAAGAGCCGCATTGCTTTCGTTCATGTAAATTTAACTTCCTTGAATTATATTATCCTGTGTCAACAATGAAACCTTGAAAACTTAATACGTCGATTACAGAGCATGTGAAGAGAAGATGGGCGCTGGGGAGAGGGTGTAACCGGGGAACTGTCAGGAAGAATTGTTAAGAGCCTTCAAATTTGTGACCTCATAACGCTAGTTCCTTCCTATTCTCCCAAAACCACCAATGCCCAGTACCTATAATTGATCTTATTTTATACATTTCTTACACATACATAAACACAAAAATATTGGCTAATTCTGAATATGTATATAAGAATTCTTACAATACATTAATATATTAACATTTACATTAAATGACTACTCTTTTCAGTCATATTTACAAATTCCGTTCTTCCTTGTTTTATGTACTTAAAATAGGCCAACACTTATATTGACTAATCTTTATCAATTCTTCTTGAAAAAATTCTTCCATGCTGTTGAGTTATACGGTATTAAAAATGACACAAATATTAATCAATCTGTTTTTTTTTTTCAAATCAACAAAGTTAATTCTCATTACAACGAATCCCGGCTATTACCCTGTTGCCCATATTTGGATGGTCAAAGATCTTGTTTAGATGGCTACTTGCATCATTAGCGTGTTTGAATGAAATCACAGCAGACAAAATATGCGGGCATAATAAAAATATTGGGTGATATATCCCGGGAAATACTGCGTGAAGCGGCTCCAGGGGATCGCAGTAAGCTCTTGTTAACTTAAGAGCAATCTAGGACTTTCCTGTCTGACCTGACTCGGAATTTAGAAAGAAATCAAATGTCACCTATATTATTGGATAGTTTAAGCCAGTGTTGTAACGAGTCATGACTCGCGTTACTAATTTTCAAAAGGGAAGTGATTCGAGCAATTGTGTCATAATAGTCCTCATAGAAATAACACAATGACTCGAGTCACATTGAAATACGTAATTGACTCGACTCGACTGCAAAATCGAGTGACTCGTTACAACACTGGTTTAAGCACCCAAATGGAGGTTGTACCCCTGCCTCCCTGCTACACATCTGGTTGCTTAGAGTTGCAACAAAACTCAGCCCTCTGTAAGCAACCAGAATGGAAATTGTTAATTTTCTGGCTTTACGGTATATAGACCTTATATGCATATGATGTTGCTGAGCAGAAAGTACTCCCTCGTTTGGAGGAAAAGCGCGTATCATTGCAAGTAACACCAATAAATGGAGACAGCTTGTTTGTCCACCAATTGTATACGCGCGTAAGTCTACTACACGCGAGTGCGAAATCTACGCCGTTCGCGCACGTGGGTTTCATTGTTTTCCTCCAAACTGACGTTGCGTGACTGCAATGCATAAGGTTTATATGAACCCACCTTGCCCTGATTGTAACTCATGGTAACGATACATCTACTCCTATCATTAGTTCGACATTCTGTGCATTATTAGCAAAGTTTTATATACAACTTAAAGTCGTTTTCGGGAGGCATTCTTCGTTGTCCTGTATGGACGAATCATACTTTCCGTGCAGGTACTTACATCCAATTCCCATACAGTAAAACCCAATTCCTAACTCAAAATACTCTTTCTTGGAGATTGCTTATATTTTTCTAGCATTTCCTCAAATTTATAGAATGTGAAGCGAAATGGCCAGATGCCTTAGAGTATTTTTCCGTATAGATCTGGTATAAAACTGTGCCATATGTATGGTATAGCAAACAAATTGATTAAATATTACGTAATAACTTGGAACTGAAACTCTCCAAACGATGAGGTGGATTTGATCAGATTACCATAAAATAAAGTTGCCGATGTATCTCCTCCTAAATAGCAATTCCCTGGATAAAGTTCCTATATCCCGCTCTATGGTTGACCCTCAGTTCACTTTGGGCCTGCTTCCGACGTTGATAATGCTTATGCTGTGAACTTTCTGTCCAATAAGCTACATTGCTAATCGCCTAATTCCATACGCGATGCACTTTACTGCGGCATTATGGGATACAAAAGGGAGCAACAAGTAACGTTGTAGATTTGGCGTTGTTGCTCCCTTTTGTATCCTATTATGCCTTGCAATTGAGATTAGCAATATAGCTTATTACGTGTTAACGTGTGCAAGACAAATCGACCTTATGCATATGACGTCACAGAACAGAAAGTGTGCCCCCGTAAAGTTAAGGGCATATCATTGCAACTTAATACTAACAAATGGAGACAGCTTGATTTGTGTCCCCGTCGGATACGAGCGTAAGTCTACAACGCGCACCTGCGAATTCTACATCGTGCGTGTATAGTGTGCTTCATTGTTTATCCTCCAAAAAGACGTCCCGTGACATCAGTGCATAAGGTCTATACTTGAACTGGTGAATATTTATGTATTTAAGTACCAGAATTTCTGGGACGGAGGCTTGGCGATTAGCTGGCCAAAGACAAGGGAGAACCCTCAACACGCAAATCCCATGCATAAGTGCGAAGTCTACCTAGTGCGTGCAGTGTGCTTTATTGTTAACCCTCCAAAATAACGTCGCATGACGTCAGTGCATAAGGTCTGTTATTCCTTAATAACAGAAAATATGCGTTTTAGGTATAAGAAGAGCCGGGCCTGTGCATTGACGAGATGTTGATATCTCTGAAGCATTTAGATATTAAATAGCAGAAATCAAAGGAATAATATACCAGTCTAAAAATTGAAAAGCTTTCATTAGGACTTAAAAACTTCTGGTTGGAGACTATGACTTAAAATTATCACAAAATAGTGCTATGCCAAAATGGTTTTGGCGACGTGCGGTGAAAATGTACAGCATGGCTTCGCATTGTAAATAGTAGATTCAGAGGGAAGGATCAAGATAATAACATATTAACCTATCTTTTGGTTATATTTAGAACAGTTAATGCAAATTGTTACAAGACGACCCGTCAGGAACACCGGATTGAATCCATCGACGAGCGAGTGGAAAGTTCCAGAGACGTCCAACTTCAACGCAGCCTTTCTGGAACTGTCTAGAAGTGAGAACTGTTTACGTTATGTCCCAATTATAGCAGCGACCTGGCAACACTTCTAAGAAACTGCAATTGTTTACGACTACTGCGCATACAAGGAACGTTATCGTAATTGCTCGACTGTGTGCTCTAGAAGTTTCTGTTAAATTCTGGAGAATTCTCGAATAAAAGCCTAGCATATAAAAGACGGTTCAACAACTGTTATGGTGGAGAGATGCCTAGGCCTACTTCATCGTGACCAGACGCTGTGTATCATTGAGAAGTTATTCTCTGACACTACACACTTGTGATAAGTTGCCTTAACGCCGTTTCTACGCTGTGTATTGAGATTGTTATCATCCATCATCGCCTAGCCTTGTCGTTATTCGCTCGTGGAACCAGTTCCTACGCTACAGCACCCTGCAGGTCTACTACTGTACCATCGTCGACGTGCATGCACTACCGGCCCTTGCACAAACCAGAATAACATTAATTAAAGGATTGTGAGTAAGTCTAATTAATTATTGTAAATTTAAGTAAGATAAGGAGATTGTAAATAATCATTAAGTTGTTGAATTTTAATCTCGTTCTTCTGTGATCTTTCGCTGTTATTGGTTTGCCTTGCGACCACAAGCCGTAACAAAATACATAAGACGTACTTTGTCATATTTCGAGACAGGTTTTATAAATGGCGTTCTGTTTAGAAAAGGGGCAAACTTGGCATTTCCTTCAATACTAGTAACTTTCACAATTACTTTTTATCTGTTAAGTAATAAAGCGACAGGAAAACCATAGTCATCACACATGGTAATATTTATAGACTGAATATTTAGGAGTTCTAAAACAAATACTGGTGTGCCTTATTATCTGGTCTTTACACTTTAATTGATTGAGATATGATTCAAATAATCCTTTTCTTTAATCCTTTATCCTTTATATTTCACAAAACTCCTTTTTCCATCATGTCTTCGAACATGCCTAATGATGGCTACTTTCTGTAGACCATCCGTGTCCGATGTTGCGTACGAACAGAAGGAACTGGTTCCTGTGTCTTGTTTCCTGTACACTATTTACAGGAAATATCGAACCGAAGTATAGTCCCCTCGCCTTATCTAAAGACTGAATTACAGATGTTTATTTCTAATCAATCCCGAGAGTCCTTGGTGTAAAGTTTATCGTGCTTCAAGCGAAAACCTGAAACTATTCTGTACGGGAAATCGCATACAACTGTTTTTCTTTGCAAAATAAAGTGCAAGAGAATATTATTGCACCTATGAGTCACAACCTGGATGATAGTAGCTTTTCGCAAAGTTGCAAAAGTTTACTTGAAAAGGAATTAATTGCCTTTATCTTCTCACCCATGCTGTTTTCCTTGCTTTCCCCTTGTTATTTTTGCTTCGGTCTGCCTCATGGATATTGGGTAGGAGGTATAGCTTGTATTTTCTCCTTCGGGCATTTTGTTGTTTGGCTTTACCTTGTGTTTTTGCTTCTGTTTGTAAATTCTGTTGTATTCAAGGCGCCAGTTGGCTACCGATGTATAGTTCTTCTAACTGGAATTTCCAGAAGATGAATATCTCACAAAGTCTTAGAGAATGGAGATAAACAGAAGAGCTCATATATTTCGGCTCCTCCTGGGACCTTGTGAAGCTCGAGAAAAGTGCGAGTTACGTTGGATCCTTCAACTTAGGACACACAGTGTTTCAACAGGGATTTTGGCATCCATAAGGGTCATTCGTTTGTGCACTTCGTAGAAACGCTATCGCGTTCATCTGCCGCGTATGTAACCAATAAACTAGCAGGGATTTTTGAAATATTTTTAGCTTACTTCTGCTTGTGAAAGCCTTCTTAATTTGTTTGAGATTTTAGCGATACACCCTACTTTTGCGTTAAATATGTTTCGTTAATCTTAAGCAATGATTTGTATCAACGATTTCACAGTCTAATATTTCTTTTTATTGTCCTTTCTTACTTCATAGTCAATATTTTCCTTCTTGTGACTTTAACAGCTAAGCTGCCAGCCTAAAACGCACACTATTTGACTACACGTTTAGATATTGTTAGTTAACAAAGACGGTAGTTAAGCAGGTCACGCTCCTTTAGTACCACGCGCAATCCCTGGCATCTATAGAACCTTTTATGTAATATTTGCATTCAAACTGTCGAAATCAGTCACTGAGGGAGGGCCCAGGAGGGGCCGAAATATATGAATAAGTAAAATCTTTGTGCTCTTCTTTTGTCCATTTTTATCTTCATCCTCTAAAACTTTGTGAGATATTCATCTTCGGGAGTTTTTATAATACCTAAAAATGAGCATAAGTAGAATTTCATCTTTTTCATTGTTGCGTTTGTGTGTATATATATATATATATATATATATATTATATATATATATATATATATATATATATATATATATATATAGGTCTTGCACTGAAGAAGAGCCAATATTACTCAAAAGTTTTACAAAAGCTTTTTATGTCTGTTTTATTGAACAAATTTCAAGCCTTAACTGCTGCCACGTTTCTCTTTCGAGATCGTGCCATTCTTTTTTGTAGCACTGTTGTTATACATTATTTCTTTAACACATACACAAAAAAAAAACACTAAAAAAAAAACCACTAATGTTTTAGGTACTATTTCTAGACGTTTTTATTGTCAAAAATAGTTTAAGAATGTTCTTTGGACTCTAAGTATCATATTCTGATAGTTTCAGGGTTGGGCGTTAGGGTGAGGGGTAAGAAAACTAGGTTAGAAATTAGTGTGTAAGTCAATAGAAATGTCTTCCTAATATACAATTTAGGATATATATCTTAGGTCGAGTATAGTACATTTACTTTAGAACAAGTAGGTCGAACATTTAAATAGTATTAGTTTCGATCCAAATTAAAACCAATCCTAAGATATGGCATAGACCTGATCAAAGAAGGAAAAAAATTGAAAGGCACAGAGGGTTTGAACCAGCTATCAACTACTTTCCGAGCAGCGACTTTGACCACTAAGCTATAAATACAAAGGAAGAGAGACGTAGTGACTTTATATGTGAGTCGAATCAACGGTATATTGAACAGTCGCATGGAGACAGGGCATTTTTCCTCTAACAAGGCACTTGCCTTATACTGAAAGAGGCTTTTGATATGTGAATGGAACTGCCTCAAGAAGAATTCTAACCAGCGGCCATATATATATATATATATATATATATATATATATATATATATATATATATATATATATATATATATATATATATATATATATATATATATATATATACATATATATATATATCAGTGTTGTAGTGTGAGTACGGGACCATGAGTACGGGTACGGGTACGGGTACCAGGTCATGAGTACGGGTATGGGTACGGGTACCAGGTCATGAGTACGAGTATGGGTACGGGTACCAAGTCATGAGTACGGGTACGGGTCCGGGTCCGAGGAAAAAGTAATCATGAGTACGGGTACGGGTACGGGTACAGGGTCATGGGTACGGGTACGGGTACGGGTACGGGTACAATTCATGAGTATGGGTACGGGTACCAACTCATGAGTGCAGTTTTGAATATTTTCATATTCAAAATATGAATATGAATATGCATGGTACCAAGCCTTTGCTGCATTTACTACTTATTACTGGAAATTTGACAGACTCAAACGCCCATCATACTGCTCTCCTTCCCAGAAAATTCCAACCTTGAAAAGTTTCCCATCAAGCCAATGCCCCGTGAACGAACCTGGCCGCCACCCAGTGTATGTAACCCCAGAGCAGCTTCCTCCATGGACAATCCAAAATTAACACACGGAATGACCTATAAAGCCTATTTAAGTGGGAGCCAAATCTAGAGTATATAAGGATTCATGGTAGGATTCAATTCTCAGTCGAGATGTTTGTCAGGTTTGGTAAGTTGGCTGGATGGATATTGTGTGGTGGGGAGTGGCCCATGCTAAAATCATGTGTCTAGGGAACCGTCTAGTCCATTAGAAACTGCTGACTATGCTAAAACACCTATAGCCAGCTAACGCACGACTCAAATTTTCCTGCAGAGCAGACTCTGTTGGCTCAATCTCTCTTTTAGGTTTCGCAAACCAGGGATAGCGTATGACTGCCAGGGAATATGCCGCTCAGCCTGCTACGTAGGCAATACATTTAAGTGTAGTAGCTTGAGAAATTGCAACACAAATATGCACATGTAAACAAACAAATGACGTCACTCAATTGCGAATGCTGCTTGTAAGTTGTGGTTGGCAAGACCACAGTCGTCTGCACTCATATTCATCGCGCTACACACTGTAAGTGTATGTACCACATGCACAGAACAGAGTGACTTTACGGTATATCTATGTACTACAGCTCCCCTTTTCAGCTGACATGCTATCGGCTTGGTTTGCGGTAAGCTGTTTTTATAATTCAAGATCCATCTTTAGGGAATGGATCATTATTTCTTGAAATAAAAGAAACCGTGCAAGCTCATTCAGAGCGTCAATTAATTTTTCAAAAGGCTAGGTGCATAAAGTAGCCATACACCAGTAGGCTACGTGGACGACTCATTTTGGTTAACATTAGCCTAACATTATACTAGTCACTGTAATTTTGTAAACAGTATTTCCGCCAAGGGGACTGGAATGATCTAGCCTATAGTTTGAGCTAAAGGGAATGAACTGCAGTCATATATTTTAGTCTGCATGTTATGCTGTTACGCAGTATAGTATACGTGGTACAGTACAGTATTACCTAGTTCTGAATCAGGCCCTACACACTAAACTCAATAGGACTTTGCACCTGTAGTAGTCTAATGGAGCGTGATTGTAGGGCTAAGTATTATTAATACCAATTAACTGTCGGGGTCAGCTAGTTCTATAGTGAAATGCTCAGGACTGTAACCGAGTCCAAGCCAGGTACGGGTAACAGGTCATGAGCCTGGACATGTGTACTGGTCTTCAGTACGTGGTTTTGAGTTTGGGTATGGTATGTGTGTGCCAGGTCGTGAGAAGCTGGTATGGGTGCAAGTTTCGGGTCATGAACTTGAGAACAGACTAGGGGTATCACAACATGAGTATGGATATCAGGTCACGAGGAACTTTCATACCCAAGTGTGGGTATGAAAGTTCAAACTTCAAGAAATTTAATGAGCATGGGTACAGGATTTGACCAGGTGGTATGGGTGCAGGTACATTTGCACAAATTTCATAAAGGTTAGTAGTGAAGACATAGATATCCACAGAAATGTTAATTTAAAATGTATTAAAGCCAAGCCGGCTGCAAATTATATCAACATATTGCAGCCCCACCCCCACCCCGTCAATAAAAAATATGTCCATACATCCTTACAATTGCGCCTGCTGATGCCTGAAATAGACACGTCATCATCTCTACAGTTTGAAGTAAATTTAGTGCAATTTTCATACCTGTTACACTACTTCATTTCAAGTACACAAAACTTACTTATAAACTTTGGAAAATTGGTATTGATTATTTTCTGATGCCTATAAACATATAGCTGATTCACTGCCATTTTGTGTGATTGGACTTCACACCTTGCCATCCTAAAGGCTGATGGTCATGCAATACTTGAATAGCTTAATCAACTTGAACCAAGGGCTTGTATGAACCAAGGATGTGTTGGAGCAACCACCTATCTGTTTACAGTGCAATCAAAGCCAATTAACAGTTTTTACAACAGAAGCAGTCGGATTTGCTGGGGCTGAGAGTTTAAGAGGAGGCTATACAAATCTCCAAAGCACTGGAAGATTTAAGGGAAATACAAACTACACTTTGTATATGAAAATAACTTTAGCCTAATCCATTCAATGGTACAATATGTGCCTATTGATTGTTACACACCTTGCACAATGCAAGCAATGAATATAGGTCTGTGCCTTGCCTAATTGCAGTACATTGTCAGTGAATCTCCTAAAATCCTCCTATTCAAACCATAAAGTTATTATGGGCTCTGAAGGAGGTGATACTTTTTTGCATCCTGTCTCTTTAACAAATTTTACAAAAAGGCTATACTAGCTGTGTAGACTAGGAAGGCTTAGTATTAAACTGCTACAAAGGGGGTAATTCTTGCATTTGAAAGTTTTATCCAGACCAGATGTAAACAAACAACAGCATGGCCTAGGTCAATAGCTTCTGCTGATGTGTTGATGAATTTTGCAGAACTAACTGTACAGATCAGTCATGTACATGAATGGAGCTTAAATTCAGTAAACTTAATTTAGTTCAAGGACTTTTGTACTATAATTTGATGAGGGTATATGAGGGCAGGTAGTGGATGGGGATCAACTGGGAGAGTAGGCTGCAGGCCTGTAGGCTTAGGCCTAGGTCTATGTGATGTTGCCAACATCACAAATCTTGATTCCTCAAATCTGACCCCAGTTGCACTATAGTCCTACATGGTCTGAAGTACAGTAGTATTAACCACAGTGCATGCCATCGCACAGTATTAGTAGAATGCACCTGTAGCAGGCGCATAGCTACGGGGGTCCCCAAAATTGTGCATCCTAATAAAATATGTAAGAATTAAGGGCGGCGATCGATGCTGTGACACCCCCCATTTGATACCTAGGCCCCCTAAAAATTTCATTCTAGCTACACCCCTAACCTGTAGTAAGTCAAGACTATAGATTTGTACACGTGGTACCAGTTCTGCTAGAATTGACTGGTACAGTTTTATGGTTCAGTTCTAATGAGTTCATCATTCAGGCTATTCAGACTGTTCATCTCATTTCAGTTGTCTATTCACCTCAGTTTGAGGTTGTCTTACATGAAGTACCCATCATCATGTATACTACTGCAGCATGAACAACTCATCTCCCCCATGGGGTATATGACACGGTTTCACATTAACTGTTCCAATTTGGTCCCACAAAGGAGAAAAAATAAAAATTTCCAATAATCCTTAAAGCTCCCTTAGTTTGATTAATTAGGCTTCAATTTCAAATAAAAAAGTAAAAAGAAGATAACTCCTTGTGCATTTCCTTCGTTCAAATGAAGTTTAACTGGGGTAGTGTTAAGTTCCCATTACAGTCCTGAGTGTCAGTAGTAACATTAGCAACATAAACGCAGGGTGTCAAACATAAGGCATACCCTAGTATGCATAGGAAATAAATTTGTGTTTTCATTTGCCTTACAAGTTCAGCAGGAGCAAGATTTCTGAGAAATAAGATATACTGTAAATATGGTGTGTTTAATAATGGTTTGGATAAAAAAATTTGAAAAAGTGTGTGCTAATGTTACTATGTTGCAGATGTTATGTATTCTTGATAGCAACCATACCTAGTCAGGTGAGGTGACAGATCAGGGATATTTGCCAAACTTACTATTATGTTAGCTTCAGACAGGTAGATGCTATAAATTGACCATGAAAGGGTATGAATACTTTCAGTATTTTTCTAGTGGAATGCATTTATTGATTGCTAATGTTATGCTTATAAGTTTGACAGCACTGCAAGTAGTAACATTAGCAACATCTAAAGCCACAAATTAACCATTTTCACAACTAGATACAAGTGTGATCTTAGTATCACTGATTTGCTATGCTGGTAATCATTCATTCATGCAGCAGTCATACTATTCCCTCTGTCTTTGTGGATTCCAGCTTCAGTTTTCATTTTTTGTGTCATGTTTGACAGCAAAACATAACCAGGGTTGTTCCCGTTACGCTTTGAAAGTAACTCGTAATAGTTACAGTTAATTCCGTAAAATTGTAACTCGTTACAGTTACTAGTTACAATGTTGAAAAAGTAACTAGTTACAGTTACTTTTGACTAAAAAGTAACTAGCTACATTTCAAAAGTAACTCGTTACTTCAAGGTGAATATACGGTACCTCGGTACCTGAAATGGAGGGGGGGGGGCATAATTAGATAGTAAGACGGGGGCACATGAGACGACCGACACCTCATTTGTGCCGGTTATCCTTAGGTGTTCCCCAAAGAAAGTCAATGAAGCTAGCTGATCTTCAATGGGCATTGTCGCAGAGGCTCCTAATGCTCAACATGAAGCAGCGAATCATGATACTGTGTCGGAGCTTGCGCAAACTATTTGTTAGAGGAATATGGTTATAACCAAAACTTTTCCAGTTACCAAAGTACTTCTTTGAGGGTTGAAATCTTTATACTCCCATCACACAGTCGGCTAATTTAGAGAGGTTAGCGGCTATGCCGGAAAGGGGAAGAGCGTTGTTTCAGCAGTAATTAAAGTCTTCACCCCTCAAGGGCATAAATATGGTATAATAAGAGGATGAATACATTTGTTAGCAGTAAAATTTTAAAACCTCACCGCTAAGGTTGGGCTAAGTGATATTTCCCCATAAATTTCAAGTTTCACATTGTGTCGATATAAAACAGTGCATAGAAATGGTGATACTATGCAGTTTATACATGCAGATCATGTGCACATAATTCACTTTCCCTTTACAATAGGTAAAGCTTTAAGTCGGACACTTCTCTTTCCAATTAGCTTTGTTAGGATACTTTTAACGCCATTGACCATTTCAATATTCTGCTGTTTTTTTATATTAACCGTACTATTATTCCAGTGTAAGGAGTTACGGACATTGAAAAGAATATGATATAGCCTAAATTCATACGTTTGATTCAAATAAAGATACCATACATGTTAAATTAGATGCATAAATGGATGCACGGTGTTTACCAACGCTTGGCACCGTATAGATTTACTGGGCTCCAACGCAAGAGTCCGGATTCGGTTAGCTTAATGCCGGTCTCAAGAGCGTTTTTCTAGATTAGGAATTTGCCCGGGATAGAAGGTTCCGGAATCGAAATTTTTACGGAATGTGATGTAACTGGACTCGGACTCGGGGTTCATTCCAGCCGAGTTCTCAAATATGAAAGTTACATTAAAAGTGTTTAAAGTTCCATTTGTGCACAATGTACAGATCTAAGGTATTGTCACATACAATCAACTAAATTACTCAGGAGGCCAGGCTATGGAAGTGAGTACAAACGATGACTTTGTTAATTAATGGTGGACATGTACGATAGAATTAAAACATCTGTATGTGTGATATGATATACATTGGCAAAAAGACTGGTCTCGGAATTGGTGCCATTGGAATCAAAACTGGCAGAAATTTGAGGATCCTGAGTAGTACCATGCTCGGAAAGATTCGGGAATCTAGAATCGCAGTTAGCTCCGACTCGGATAGGGTGAACACGGGTCCAGCCCTAACGTCTCAAGAGGCAATGATTAAACTTTCAAAGTAAGCTGGTATTTGAATGCCCATGGGCCAACCCGTTTCTCACGGTACACTGTCTCCACTGTGTCCTCTAAAGGACAATATGAGTAAACCAAGGCCCAGCTGACTTTACTTAGAATACATAAAGTCAGCTGAGCCTTAGAGGACCGTTCAGTATTTTTCAAATAATCGCACAAATCGGTCTCATGGATAATAAGCATTGATCTGTCTAATAAGTATTTTGACATACAGATCAATTTTAAACTTATTTCAATCAGGGAGTTGCTATTTGACAACTCCCTGGTTCAATAGACAATCAAGTGGCCCGGCCTGTAAGCCTGCAGCGTGTGCATCTAATATCAACTTCTGATTCTAATCGTGAATAAAATTTGATGTCGGTGAGGGCGACGTCGATAATAGCGATGAATGATAAATAGCCTATATCGAAAATAATTTTACATTTTACTACCAAAGTGTCATCAATTTGAAAATTTTCTGTTATTCTGTTATTAGCTCAAAGAAAATGCAATTTGTGGTCATTTTGACTATTTGTAACGGGAAAGTAACGGGACCCAAATGTAACGCCGTTACAGTTACTTTTACACAGAATTGTAACTAGTTACTTGCTCCGTTACTGAAATGCAAATGTAACTCGTTACAGGGTTCCGTTACACAAAATGTAACTCGTTACAGTAACGGCGTTACTTGTAACTCGTTACTTCCCAACCCTGAACATAACATTAGCATCAAAATTCAATTCAGGACAATTAACTATCCAACACAGATGCATAGATAACAGGTTGCTTACTTTATCAAAGGAAGAGGTCAATGCTATCTAGAATATAAAGTTAATTACACTGAAGTGTTCATACATAAAGAATTGCTATCATGATTATAGTCATATTTGGACAGCATTTTATATGTAGGGACAATTTGCTGTCAAATTTTAGCACTTTTCAGTAATGAAAGTTATTAGTGTTTTATATTGCACAAGACTGTGAGTATTTTAATTTTTCTATCTCACTAGCTGGTCTAGATGGTAACTGGAGGTCAAAAACGTTAATAAACATTATACCTCCACTTTTATTTATCACAAAGGAACAGATCTATCTTTTGGTACAATTAATGTGAAACATGTCAATTTTTATACTATATACTATCCAATTATCATCCAGATAAAAAAATATGATCAAAATTTTACAACTGATTAAATCTACCTTACACATACAGTGTTGTAGTGTGAGTACGGGACCATGAGTACGGGTACGGGTACGGGTACCAGGTCATGAGTACGGGTATGGGTACGGGTACCAAGTCATGAGTACGGGTACGGGTCCGGGTCCGAGAAAAAAGTAATCATGAGTACGGGTACGGGTACGGGTACCAGGTCACGAGTACGGGTACGGGTACGAGTACGGAAACTTGTACTCGAGTACGGGTACGAGTACGGGTACGGGTACGGGTACTACAACACTGATATATATATATATATATATATATATATATATATATATATATATATATATATATACATAAGTCGTGAGTGGTAGATCGAAGTTAGAATGTGTAGGTCGAAGAGTAATTGGTAAATACATTCGATCTTGAATTGAAACCAATCCTAGATAGAGCGTAGCCCTTATCAAAGAAGGAAAGGTTGAAAGAAAAGCACCAGAGAGGAAAACTAAGCAGCACTGGAACTTGAACTCGTGCGGTCAACGGCTTTCGCGGCCGTGCCTAGAACCACCAGCCAATGCAGCTTCTGATTTCCAGACGAGACAACAGACTTCTTATACCAGCGAGCTCAGTTTCTCTCTCCTTGTTACCATGGTAATCCCTGAAGCGGGAATGAATATTAAATAAGTCGTGATACAATACATATATATATATATATATGTATATATAATGGTCATGGGCCATTATATCTTCTGACCCCTCACTGTCAAACATTTTCAGTGAACCACCGGTAGTTGCTTACCGTCAACCACGTAATATCAGGTCCTTCTTGGTTCGTACTTCCCTCCCCCTAAGGATTTACAGTCAATTAGTGGCAATACTCCATGCAAAAAAACCAAGATGTCTTGTTTATGGACACCTTGACCCTTCGCCTACTTACCTCCACCAGGCCTCCAAGATCATTCTGAGGCCTGGATGTTTTAATTGCGACTCTGACAACGTGGTCTATCTATTGTATATTATTATATATATATATGGAAATGAAAGTATCGTTTTTTGCTTCGCTTTTTGATTTCATATATATATATATATATATATATATATATATATATATATATATATATATATATATATATATATATATATATATATATATAAATCTTGTCATATCTGTCTGAAGAGGCTGACGACACACCTGCATACGACCTACCTTATCGGTGTTAACACAAAAATTCTACACCTTTGAGTAATGTTCATTCCTCTTTCATACAAAACACGGCGCATCACGGATGATTTAAACCGATGCAATGAGGCCTGTTGGGGTTGTGGTACATCTGGGACCTTTTCAAATAAACCATTTGTGCTAAGCCTACATATTCACCACTAGACCTACCCCAATCTGATAATCTTTAAAAAAGATATAACTGGAAGTGTGAGTGGTAGGCAAAGATAGTCTTAAAAAGAGAGTTAATGAGAATAAAAATGTCGGATTTTATTCTTGACTGACAATCTAACACGTGACAGAAGACTGCCATTTTATGAAAGAAGGCGTAAGGCAGGGCGATACTGATAGTACAAGAATCTTAGTAACGTAATCTTACCATTCGATAGAACTGTATCTATAACTGCACCTATAATTAACAGAGAAGCTAAGTTCATCACCCCCATCATGTGACTCCAGCAGGAAAGCACTTTAATTCTCCAGTAGCTGGTTACTACCTTGAATATAATATGAGAGTACGACGCTTGTAAACACAGTTATATCCACGGTTTGACGTGAGCGTTGTTTTTAATATTACCTAGTTATTGTACAGTATGCACAGTAACTATATTGCAACACTACGATTACACAAGTTATTTCAATTGCGACTACTGCCCTTTGAGATATATAGTAGAATTGTAAATTCTGTGATTGTAACACCGTAATTTCATTTGAGCTCTTTACTAGATTTTTGAAGCGTGACGGGCATCTCCACCTGCTTTGCATCCTTCACTCTATACAAACGGGTTTAGGGGTTTAGGTTTTGAAAGTTCTTTTGAAGTGCAGGCCTTGTTTGTGCTCAGTCATCATACAAGCAACCAGTGAACCAGAGATTTAGTGTACAGTGCGGGTCACGCTAGATCTATTTCAGATAGGCTTACGGTCCGATTTTTGTGAGTTTTAGTTAACATCTTCTATATCCTTGGTCAGAAAGAGCCAAAACTTTGCAAACCTGTATAAATATATAATTTGTATCAGAGGACTACGAAAATTAAATGTAAGCTAATTATTTCGTGACGACTAATCGACAAACAGCGTTTATCGGACATGGGTACAAAAATCGGATTGGTTTCTGAACAAATATCGCTATGGTGAGCCATATAGGTTATAAAATGGTAGCAGAACAGTTTAATCGTGAAACAGACTAGGATCAGTAATCGATATAGCGTGATAATAATAAAACTGGGGTAATAATATTGCTAATGTCTTGTCTGTAACTAGCAGTCGTGACATTAATATTCAATCGAAAGTCAGGACGACACAAGTTCAGTGTGGAAGTAACGAGCAGGGCAGCGAAGGCCCCCATAGCAACTGAAAGGACAGAGTAAAGGGAGGGTAGCTTTTATGAACCTAACCAGACTGTTAATTATCAGAGCGCTCTAAACAACAAACCTAATCAGGTTAGTCCAGAATCAATGACTGGTGGCCGAAGCACAGTCTTGATGTTTTTGTGATTTATGTAAATCGTCAAAAAGGTTCAGTTTACGTTCTGCAGGGTCGCTCGACCAGCTTATGACTTGAGTTGGTAACAAGTCATTTTTCGCAAGTCCAAGTCATGTCACAAATCATTTTGTTCAAGTCCAAGACAAATCACCAACAGAAAATGCTTATATACTTCAGAGATTTTTTTTGTTCCTCCTTTGATTTCAATAATTGTCGTATAAATACATACATGCTCAATCAATTAGCTTGACAAATTAGAATTTACAGATTAAAAAGGTTAACATACAGGTACTGACACAGAAAATTTACGAAAATATACAATTATTAATACTACAAAGGATGTTATAAATCAACGAAGAGTTCCGGGCAAATTGAAAAACTTCGTAGAGTTGTGCGAAATCAACTTTCCCTTTGTTGCGGGTCTCTTTCTTTGAGCAAATATGCTTCTCGACGGATAAAGCAAACTTAAATTTTAAACGAACTCATCAATCATTGGCTTACAATCTTTTCTTTAACAGTCATAAATACAAGACTACATATGAAAAATTACAAAGTTATATGGGTGAGTTATATCATGTATGTAACCAAAGAATTTTTTTTTTTTAGAAAAGAAGAATTGCCTGTTTAGTAGCCTTCCTTCAGTATCTAGAATAAATGAGGATGTGTAAGGGCAGTCCCAGAATAAATGATCCAACGACTCGTCATGTATGGCACAAAACGTACACAGGGGAGAATCTACTTTTCCAATTAAACTTAAAAGCCTTTAGGTGGGTACAATACGGTGAATTAATTTAAATTGAAAATAAATAATCCTTGCCTCAGTGACACTACACCACGGGGCTTTCTTTATATCTGCTTCCAGTCTCCGTTACTTATTTCACTGAAACTACCCTCCCACTTCTCCTTGAGGTTGGTACCTGAACAGTCTTCTGTAAATAATTTGGGTATAAAAGTTGAGAAATGGAGGAAGACTGCATGACTTTCCGTACCATAAAATATTTTCATTAGGGGCGTCATCATTGTGCAAATTCTCGTGTCTCCAATGAAGGGGAATACCGTGTAAAATACGTATGTACCTATTAAAAGGGAAAGCTGCTAAACTGAATTTAGTTTTTAAACTCTCAAAGGAGAGTGCGTTGCCACCCTCGTCAAAAAGATCTCTTACACACTTCTCTCTTTTATCATAAAGATTAGGGTAGAACACTGTACGATCGGCAACACGGATATGAGAATTGTTCCATGGGATTTGATTACCATAGTTCTTATTTGGAACATAGAAGGAATTCTTACACCAGACAGAAACAACCTGTTGAGTAAAAGTATTTGAAATTTTTAAGACATCCCGGTCACAACAGTTGCATAGGAGAAGAAGTTGTTTACCATAGTTTTGCATATGGTGATCGACGAAGACCTTCCATGGACTTTCAGAGTCGCTTCATTAACGTTGAACCCAAGTCCCATTTAGACCAGGGGTCTCCAAACTTTTTGCTGGGTGGCCCCAACTTTCTACTCCGGAATCTTGGTGGCCCTCAGATTGACGGGTCGGTGAGAGGAGTTTGATTTGACTTGGTTTTGCAGTGTTAAAAAAGCAGAGCACTAGTTCTTAGATTAGAATAATTCCCATTGCTTATTTTTAATTAGAAATTTGGCAATTATTTTTCGCTTCAGAATACTTTTTGCGACCCTCCGAAATATTATCGCGACTCTCCAAAGGGTCGCGACCCCTAGTTTGACGACCCCCGCTTTGGACCATACACAAAACTTTGCAAATGCATTACCTTAGGTCCACCGTCTTCAATGCGATTTATGAGCGAAGTACGTTTAATTTTGTCAGAATTGCCGGACCATATGAAATTGAAAATAATGCCCTCTAGTTCCTTAATAAATTTATCAGGAGGGTTTGGTAGGACTGAAAAAAGATATACGAGTTGGGATAAGCCAAAATTCTTAACCATTACATTTCTACCTATAGGTGTGAGGTCTCTACTGGACCACATTCCAAGCAAATTTTTCAGCCGAGAAAGCTTAGGTATGAAGTTAAGACGAACAAATCATTTCCTCTGTGTGTAAATAAGATACCTAGAAATTTTACAGGGCCAAAAGTAATTGCGATATTAAAATCATTTACAAATGCTGGTCTTGAGGTTCTAAACGGGCCCAAGGGAAATAAAGAACATTTGGGTAAATTCACTTTTAACCCTGATACACGTCCGAATTCATCAAGAATCGTAAATGTTTCTTGGAGAGAATCTCTACTACCATCTAGAAAAAATACAGTATCATCTGCACATTGTAACAATCTGAACTCATAATTCCTACTAGATATGCCCCTCATAATATCACTACTGTTAATTTTTAATGCTAAAATTTCGGCACAAAGAATAAATAAATATGGAATGATTGGACAGCCTTTTCTGACCCCTCGTTGAATAGGGAAAAACCTGTTGAGTATCCATTGTTACATACACATGCATTGCAGTTGTTATTAAAGTTACTCCCGAAGTTGAAAAAAGAACTTCCATTCAATGCTGTCGAAAGCCTTTTCAAAATCAATAAAAAGTAAGAAACCCGGAATATTATGGTCTGAAGTTTGATCAATTAGATCAAGCATGCAGCGAACATTTTCTCCAATAAAATTTTCTTTAAGGAAACCAGTCTGACTTGGTCCAACAAGAGTATGTATAACTTGTTTCAATCGATTTGCAATGGCTTTTGCCCCAATCTTTTAGTCTGTGTTTAGAAGAGTAATTGGTGTATAACTTGTAAGAAAGGTGGGGTCTTTTTCTGGTTTTAGTAGTAATGTTATAATGCCACGAGATTGTTCAGCAGACAAGCTACCTCTGTTAAAACCACAATTAAGAGCATGTACAACCACATCCCCGATCAAAGACCAAAATTTCTTGTAAAAATTAACAGACAGACCGTCACTTCCAGGTGACTTCTCATTGTTCATTGACTTAAGAGCATCATAAACTTTTCTTGAATTGAGTTCACCATCACAATTAGCAGACTCCTCTGGACTTAACTGGTTGCCAACTAGATCGTTAAAAAGAATATCCCTAAAATAGTAACTACCGGAATAAAGACGAGCATAGTACTTTCTAATTTCGTTTAAAATATCCTTATTTTGATCAAGTAAGTCGCCATTTTCCCCTTGGATTTTGTAAATACGATTGCATTTCTTGTTCCGTTTTTCTAGATTTAGGAAATACTTGGTACTCTTCTCTCCTTCTTCTCCTCATCTAGACCGATATCCTATTATGGTGCCCTGTAAATTGAGATTATAGTAATGAAGTAGATTTGACTGAGCGACTTTCAACTGAGAACGGATCCCCTCAGATTCACCGTATAAAGACGCTGCTCGAGACTCGAGACAAGAGATTTCGTTTAAAAGATAGTTTTCTCTACGACGCATTTCTCTTGCCTTATTTTTTGAATAAGAAATGGTCACCTGGCGTATCTTAAACTTCAACATTTCCCACAGAACACCAGGATCAGACGAAGTAGAATTATTTGAGTCCTTTACTATAAGATCACTTATTAATTTCACGTAAATCTCGTCCTCTAATAAGGAATTGTTCATTTTCCAGTAACCTGGTCCTCTTGGATCAGAATGAATATTAAAAGCTAACTTTACAAATGAATGATCACATTGAATGCCAGGGGACAAGGATCCACCACTAACATTACATTGAGCTGACGGGAAACGAGAAAAAAATCTAATCTACAGTGGATGCCAGGTAACACATTGGAACTCCATGAAAAATTTTTTGAGAGAGGGTTCTTCTCTCTCCAAATGTCAATAAGGTCAAAAGTAGACATCAGAGCAAGACATGCATTACGGGCTTTAAAATTGGTACTGCGCCGTCCACCAACTTTGTCTAGATCTAAATTAAAAACAAAGTTGAAGTCATCCCCGATAATAATGGTATTACCTTGAAAATTATGTAAATGATTTTGTAAGTCTACAAAGAAATCAGGCCTACTCAGTATTGTGCCCATATATGCAAACAAAAGTAGGTATCTGGTCAAGGACCATAATATCGAGAATAATGTAGCGCCCCATAGAATCAATTTCGGATTTAATTACAGTAAAATGAAGTTTTGGATTGATCAGTATGCAAACTCCACGACTCATTGTAGATCCATGAGCGTAAATAATAAAACCTCCCCATTGACTTTTCCAGTACTTTTCGTCTTTTTGAGAGCCATGAGTTTCTTGGATGAAGGCGAAATCCGCTTGTATTCTGTGCAAGTATCCAGAAAGCTGTCTACGTTTCTTGGTTTGCCAAAGACCTCTTGCGTTGTTAGAAATGATGTTTAAATCGTTATAAATCGTTGCACTAAATGAAGAAGTTGTAATTCAATGAATCTTGTTAAAAGCGTGGATGTGTATAGAAAAGACCTCTGGCTTCTGCAAACAAGTCGAGGAATGTTGAGCATTACACGATATAGATAAGAAATAGGTTGAAATATGGAGGATTTAAAACACATAAACAAAAAGCTAAGTCAATCCATTCGGATGAGAAAACACACTCAATATGTTCCTTATGGAAAACATCCGGATGAAGAAAGGTCTGCATTGCAGGAAACAGGTTAGGCAGGAAGGATGCCTTTAAGGCCTAAATAAAAACCTAAATAGCCACTTTTCTTGCTTTTATAAGTGTATAAATAATCAACGTACCGGTTCAGCGATGTAACTGATAATAGGAGGGTTCTTCAAGTTAATTCTGCGAAAAAGTCGTATGGTTTTCCATTTGAGTTACGCCAACAGCCCCCAGAGAAGCGGAGTTTAACACCATTGGCGTAGAGCTCGGATACACTTTGAGATCACTTTCTTTTTTCGGTGAGATCGGAATTGGTCAAATCGTCTACAATGAAATATTCTTCAGTAGACAGAGCTTGGCGTGCACTTTTCAGAATTTTCACCTTGTCCTGATAAAAGGAGACTTTAACCAAAATATGCCTAGGTCTGTCTGTCACTTGCTACCCATCACGATGAGCCCTTTCGATGCTGCAGCTAGGAATACCAACTTGTTCCATGACTTTGGATGCAACCTTAAAACAGTATTCTTTGTTTTCTTGTGGATAACCAACAATGCGTATGTTGTTTCTTCTGGAGAAACGTTCTTGCTTGTTTAGCAACTGTGAGTGTTCGTCACGTGACCTTTCTAGCCCAGTAACTTTGGATTCGAATAGGTGACATTTTTCCTTCAATGTTGCATTTTCTTTCTTAAGGGCCTCAATGCTTTTCTTGTGTTCTTATAGAGCGTTGGAAAAATCATTCCTAATACTTTTAAGTTCGTTTGTAATTTTCTTGATAGCATTATCCAGAGTCTCGGTGAAAACTTCTTCAGTAGATTCCATACTAGGATCTGATAGGCTTGTAGCTAGGCTCAATGTGGGTGTTGTCTTTCTTGCAAGTTCTCTTCTTTTCTTAATTCCAAGGCTTCCTTTAGGTATCCCACGGCGTTTTTTTTTTTTTTTTTTTTTTTGCCCTCCATAAAAAGTTAAAGACACATTAGAAACATATTACACCGTTGAACCAGCAAACATTCACAGCAGAAGGCGTAAAAACAACAGATTATCTTGCAGCCAAAGGCTAGTTGAACTGGTCAGTCTGCCATCCCACCTTTGATTCACATGATAAGATCTAATTATTAACAAGATTATCTTTTCATCGATGATAACAGTCCTTACTTTATAAGGTCAATAAAATTTTCCCCGGGATTGCTTTGTTGAACTGAGGAGGCAACTTTATGGAGGAGCGACTTTTTCGGGAGACGGCTTTGTGAGGGGTGAATTTGTCAAGGGACGAACTCAAAAGAGGGACGACTTTGTTCTCAATTTCGAAATTGCAGAAAGTCAGACGATCAAACTTATGTAGTTTGCTCATAACAAAGAGAAATTATTCGATAGATGGTGTTCTTCAGAAAAGGTCTCTCAATTTAAACAAATAAGGCAATGAATTTTGGTGGAGGAAGTTAAACAGCGTGTTCACGATGACATAAGCCGATTTTCGGCGGGCCTGATGATCAGGGTCAGAACCTCTGCACATTAAGGCTGCAAAACCGTGATCGTCAGACCGCCAAAAGTTGGCTTATCATAAAGCTCGGGACACTCTCCCCACACGGTCTTAACATTAGAATGGACCTTTTTTAACTTGTTCCCATTTTCATTTCTTTTTACCAGTTTTACTCAGCCTCCATTCACATTTTTACACCGTGTTCGTTCTGTACGACCGGTTTGTCCGTGCCTTTCTTCAGTTTGTTTCTTCTCTACTTTTACTTCATTGTTATTCAGTTGCATTTCCTTGCCACCCTGAAGAGTCTATACTCGAAACGTCGTGGAATTTTCCGCAAACTTTTAGCACTTTTTACAACTTTTATCGACCTATATATATATATATATATATATATATATATATATATATATATATATATATATATATATATATATATATATATATATATATATATATATATAAGGTCAAAGTACTGCGTAGCACTTATGAAGTAGGTAGGTAAAAATGAAGTAGTAAATAGTGCTAAAAGTTTGTGAAAAATTCCACGACGTTTCGGGTTTAAACCCTTCATCAGGTGGCAAAAATGCATCTGATCGTTGACACGGCCAAACGTACAATTTTAAAAAAAACACAATAAAATTGGGCACGGTAAACCTCGGCTAGGAAAACTGACAGTGTTAAGTGGTTACCACAAGTCAAAAAAATGCAGGAATTGCTGCGTTATAACAGTTCAAGTCTAACGTTCAGACCATGTGGGGACAGGGTTCCAAGTTTCATGATTAGGCGGTTTTCGGCAGCTAGGCGGTCATGATCGGAACCTCGACACGAGATGGCCGCCGAAACCATCAAGTCACGGATCGAGCATGTTGACGGGGGATTGAAGTGGGTGGCTACCGGGAACCCTGGGAGGTTCTGTTTGATTGATCTCAGGTGCTCGGTGACTCGGTCAGCAAGACGACGTTTTGTTTCTCCCACGTACAGTATATTACAGCGTTTACATACGAGAACGTAAACAACATTGGCTGAAGTACAGGTAAAATGCTGATGAACGTTAAACCGGTTGTTGTTGGGACCTACAATGGAAAGGTTTTTGTCATAACTGACCACCGGGCAAGTATTGCATCTCCCACGGTTGCAAGGAAAAGTTCCTGGGGTGTCAGGCACTACTGCTTGAGGTTGAGAGGCACGGACCAAGTGCTTAGATATGTTCTTTTCAATTCTGAATGCCGTGATGGGGGGATCAGGGAAATGGTCACGGGTGGATGGGTCATGACGGAGGGTCTCTACATTCCTGTAAATGGCACGTACAATGGGGGTTACAGATGGGTGAAAGGATAGGACCAACGGGATACGTCTGGTGGGTGTATGGTCAGTTTTGGGGGCAAGGGCAGAGGCTCTATCAATTCCTTGTATGCGTTTCAGGGCATTAGAGAGCACTCTTTGTGGATACTGGCGTTGTTCAAAGAAAGAAATAATCTGCTTGGAAACTTTAGCGAAATCCTGGTCGTCGGAACAAATCCGTCTGGCCCGTAAAAGTTGTGAGAAAGGAATCGAATTGGTACAAGATCTGGGGTGGTTGGAAGGGTACATGAGGTAGTTGTGAGAGTCAGTAGGCTTAAAGTGGAGATTGGACTTGATTTGACGGTCGGAGATGGATAGTTCCGTGTCTAAAAACACTACTGAGGAGTTGGAAATACAGTGAGTGAATTTCAAAAACGGGCAGAACGTTTCAGCAAAGTTAATGAACTTTTCCAAATCGTTTCGAGGACCCACTGCGACCCCAACAATATCGTCAATGTACCTTTTATAAAGTATGGGCTTGATCCCGGTGTATCGTGAGAACAACTGCTCCTCAAAGTGGCCCATGGTGAGGCAGGCCACAGAAGGTCCCAGTTTAGTGCCCATAGCTACTCCTTTAATTTGGCGGAAAAAACGACCATTGAACTGAAAGCAATTTTGTGTGAGGACTAGTTCAGTCAAGCGAAGAAAGGTGGTGGTAGGGATGCTAGGGTCCTGGCGTTGATCAAGGTAATGGCGTATGGCTGCTAAAGCAGCGTGATGGGGGATTGAAGTATAGAGGCTGCTGACATCCATGGTGAATAAAGTACGTTCACTGGGATTCTCAGGAAACTCAAAATTTTGAATTAACCTAAGGAAGTGAGGAGTATCCTGGATAAACGAAGGTAGGGTTGAAACTAATGGGGAAAGTACAGAATCTACGTACTGTGAAATCAGAACCGTGGGGCAGCTGTGGGAAGACACAATGGGACGACCAGGATTATTGGCCTTGTGAATTTTGGGCAGTAGATAGAAATTGGAGATTTGTGGACAAGGGTGCAGAAGGGCTTTAGCCGATTCAGGAAGATGTTTTTGACTTACAAGGGTAGCTAAGGTTTTCTTGACCAAGGTTTGGATTTCAGAAGTGGGGTCCATCGGCAGTTCGGTGTATATATATATATATATATATATATATATATATATATATATATATATAGGGTCAAAGTACTGCGTAGCACTTATGAAGTAGGTAGGTAAAAATGAAGTAGTAAATAGTGCTAACACACAAAATTGCTTTCAGTTCAATGGTCGTTTTTTCCGCCAAATTAAAGGAGTAGCTATGGGCACTAAACTGGGACCTTCTGTGGCCTGCCTCACCATGGGCCACTTTGAGGAGCAGTTGTTCTCACGATACACCGGGATCAAGCCCATACTTTATAAAAGGTACATTGACGATATTGTTGGGGTCGCAGTGGGTCCTCGAAACGATTTGGAAAAGTTCATTAACTTTGCTGAAACGTTCTGCCCGTTTTTGAAATTCACTCACTGTATTTCCAACTCCTCAGTAGTGTTTTTAGACACGGAACTATCCATCTCCGACCGTCAAATCAAGTCCAATCTCCACTTTAAGCCTACTGACTCTCACAACTACCTCATGTACCCTTCCAACCACCCCAGATCTTGTACCAATTCGATTCCTTTCTCACAACTTTTACGGGCCAGACGGATTTGTTCCGACGACCAGGATTTCGCTAAAGTTTCCAAGCAGATTATTTCTTTCTTTGAACAACGCCAGTATCCACAAAGAGTGCTCTCTAATGCCCTGAAACGCATACAAGGAATTGATAGAGCCTCTGCCCTTGCCCCCAAAACTGACCATACACCCACCAGACGTATCCCGTTGGTCCTATCCTTTCACCCATCTGTAACCCCCATTGTACGTGCCATTTACAGGAATGTAGAGACCCTCCGTCATGACCCATCCACCCGTGACCATTTCCCTGATCCCCCCATCACGGCATTCAGAATTGAAAAGAACATATCTAAGCACTTGGTCCGTGCCTCTCAACCTCAAGCAGTAGTGCCTGACACCCCAGGAACTTTTCCTTGCAACCGTGGGAGATGCAATACTTGCCCGGTGGTCAGTTATGACAAAAACCTTTCCATTGTAGGTCCCAACAACAACCGGTTTAACGTTCATCAGCATTTTACCTGTACTTCAGCCAATGTTGTTTACGTTCTCGTATGTAAACGCTGTAATATACTGTACGTGGGAGAAACAAAACGTCGTCTTGCTGACCGAGTCACCGAGCACCTGAGATCAATCAAACAGAACCTCCCAGGGTTCCCGGTAGCCACCCACTTCAATCCCCCGTCAACATGCTCGATCCGTGACTTGATGGTTTCGGCGGCCATCTCGTGTCGAGGTTCCGATCATGACCGCCTAGCTGCCGAAAACCGCCTAATCATGAAACTTGGAACCCTGTCCCCACATGGTCTGAACGTTAGACTTGAACTGTTATAACGCAGCAATTCCTGCATTTTTTTGACTTGTGGTAACCACTTAACACTGCCAGTTTTCCTAGCCGAGGTTTACCGTGCCCAATTTTATTGTGTTTTTTTTTAAATTGTACGTTTGGCCGTGTCAACGATCAGTTGCATTTTTGCCACCTGATGAAGGGTTTAAACCCGAAACGTCGTGGAATTTTTCACAAACTTTTAGCACTATTTACTACTTCATTTTTACCTATATATATATATATATATATATATATATATATATATATATATATATATATGCGTGAGTGAAAGTTCCACGTGTTGAAAACATACAAATAAACAAACAACAAACACAGGTTATGCCTTTGGTTCCAACATAGTGTATTGTAACATACAAATCACACAAATTTTCGGACCCCTGGTCCTTCGTCATGTATGAGAGCAAAGTGACTGTTATTTACTTCTAGTAAAATTTAAAGTTTGCAAGCAAGCCTAAATCTCTATTTAAATAAATCCGTGTCGATGTGAACCAGCCTTGAGGATTAGCTGCGTTTCAGTTAGAACTGTTTTGTTGTCCTGCGACATGTTGCCATGGTTGGTTGCGAACTTAAGGACGTTGAGACCCTCGTCAGGGAGATTGAAATGCTCTGCTACTGGAAAACCAGGTTTATTGAACCGTATATAACGTGTGCGAAAGGAGGTGGAAGATCAACCAATGTATTGTGTATCGGGGCAAAGGGTGCACACGATTAGATAGACAACATAGTATGTACCACAGTTGAAGGGACCTGGCCTAAGGATATAACAAGAGGGGCTTCTTGCTGCATTTTATGTTACCCTGGGGACGGGGGTGTTGGTTTTCATTGCTCCTGACAAAGGGTTGGTGAAGACTGGGGGTTGTCGTCTGGCAATAACAGTGATAGGCAAAAATTTCGTTTATATCCTTGCCTAAACTCAAAAAAATGCCATT
This sequence comes from Holothuria leucospilota, assembly GCA_029531755.1. Lineage (NCBI taxonomy): Eukaryota > Metazoa > Echinodermata > Holothuroidea > Aspidochirotida > Holothuriidae > Holothuria > Holothuria leucospilota. The sequence continues at coordinate 46,011,128 of CM055972.1, read as the reverse complement.
CCTTCTTAATTAGTTTTAAAAATGGATCGAGCTGAACCGTATTTGTGAGAAGAAAAGGAATACGTTCTGAAATTTTGGTGGGATTGTATACGAGAAGACGATGACTGCGGATGGAGGAAACTTCCCAAAAAATTTCTTGATAAAAAAATACGGGTACTTACAATTCAAAAAAATGATGACACAAAGTTACGGCATGATCTTGAAAGTATTGTGGCTCAAAACAGATACGTTTGTAGCGTAGAAAGTGACTGAAAACGATGGACTTTTTTGACATGGAGGGGTGGTAGCTGTGGAAATCTAGGTAGGTGTGACGATCAGTGGGTTTGGAATAAACCGACGTTTGGATTGTAGGGTAAGTTAGGTAAATGGATGTATCGAGAAAAGCGATCTTTGATTTGGATGTAATGGTCGTGAATTTAAGGGACGAATGAATTTCGTTAAGGTACTGAACAGAAGTATCCAACTTCATGTAGTCCATGTTCCTAAATCTAAATATGTCGTCAATTAAATTTAAATAGAGACTGGGTTTCAAGGTGGCCTCAGCTTTCTTCTAGGTCAGCCATAAAATGATTGGCATAAGCGGGAGCCACTTTTTGAATTTAATGACAAATTACTCATTCAAAACAAAGGCATCACTATGGGAACTAAAATGGATCACTCTTATACAAATGTTAATCGTTACAAGGATTTATCACCAAACTGTTATATGTTACGTAAAGGCGCTAATTGTGACGTGTTACGTCATGACGTTAATTTCAACGACATACTTACAAACTCGATGTGTAATATACACACACATACTAACGTATCCGCCAAGGATAACATGACTTAACAGATCCCATTTGCCAGCGGAAAAATATCAGCAACTTGACGCGTGATACTCTTAACTTCACTGTCTTATTTTATATGTACATTTACTCCTCAAGATATAAACTCTATGATTCTTCCTTTTGCAAATTAGTTGAGGTCATTTTTTTCAATCTGGACTACTATAAAGACATCCATATCGTTATATTATTCTTAATGATGAAACATATCGTTAAATTCTTCTTAATGATGAAAATTATTTCAACTTAGTTTCTCTTTACATTGATTAATTACAGTGAATAGTAAATATTCCAACTGAATTTGAAAGAAGCAAGTAAATGTTACGCTTATTGACGTTTCTTATTTCGTCACAGCAGTTTGCTCCACTCTAAAACCAGTTGGGTAAACGTTTACCCAAGGTTGGGTCCGTATGCCACCTTCTAAAGTGTTGGGTAAAGAACTACCCAAGTTGGTTAAAAATTACCCTTTACTTGGGTAAAATTCACTCACCATGGGAATCCTTTTGGCCAACATTGGGCATTTTTTTACCCAACATTTTAGGATGTGGCATACGGACCCAACCCTGGGTAAAAGTTTACCCAACTGTTTTTAGAGGGTTCTTTAGGGAACAGATTGTTTACTCCGAATGACACTTAATTTTCAACAGGCAGCTTTTCCTCTAAAAGTAGCCCTTCCCTTAAAAGTTTATGTAAGAGGTCCCCCTTATGTTGAAGAAAAGTTTCCATAACCTGTGCAAAATGTTCCAACTCTTTTAATGATTCGTGGTGCCTTGGATCATCACAAGGCTCATTTCTATGTTTATCTACGTAAGATTTGTACATATCAATATGTTGTTCAATGAAAGTTTGGGGTTCATCGCCCGGAAGCACAATATGCACATACTGAGTTGTGCAACGAGACAATGTCATAATGCTACCATTTCCTACCTTGTTCTCAGGAAGCCATTGCCACATGGCAAAGAAATCAAAGTTTACGACAACGGTACTTTCACATCCAATGAAAGTCCCCCAGTCAACCATTTTTATTGCGTTGTGATTGTACGGATAGTCGTAATGTTGGTCTGATTTGTTGGCAAGCGTAAGCCACTGGAATTTAGACGGATCTAGTCCCAGGGCAGTGAAAACGTGTTGAAACGTAGACATAAGCTTTTGCAAAATTGAACTTCCAAACCCGTCGTTGTAGATATGTTGAACGACGTATATTATTAGATCTTTATTGTTGACGGAAATCTTAAGCTTATTAAGAACGTACTCAAGCGCCTTTGCAATCCTTTTCTCTAGACAAGAGCAAAATATGCTTCTTTCCTTTTGTGCTTTATCCGGACAGGAACATTTTTCCATGTAGACAAGAAGAGGAATTGGTCCTTCCACTGCTGTTCCGCTGTAGCTTTCAATGTCGCAATTTTCATTTGTATATTTGCTTATGTATTCCATTATCTTCAGTATTGATTGACTATTTCGCATGTTATACGATAGGCCCTCGCAGGGAAATCTCTCTATAATACTGTCTGTATTACTTGATTGTGTCTGCATAACATTTCCGTAAGAACTTTGGGCTGCTATGGCAGCCCAGACAAGGTTTGCGTTGTTGCTTCTTGCCAAACTGATTAGCTTATTTTCACATTTTTCAAACAATTGTAACGGCAATTCGTCTATAAACAGGTTGACATTCGGTGACATTTTCATTTCAATTAAACTAAGGAACAGCTCCTCGGTCACTGCAATCCTTTTGTCAGACTTATGTTCATTTCTTCGTTGGTACAAATTGCCAAGTGTAAATACCTCAAGTTTAGAATTGCCAATTGCTTCCCCTTTATTCTTTAAAAAGTGCTCAATAAATTTGATGAGTGGCGAATCACCAGTCTTGATATGAAGCATAGAGTACTTATCTAAATCTGCGCATACCACAAAAACAACCTTCTTATCACCCATTTCTGCTAAGGTTTCCCGAGCTTTGTAGCACAGAAGCAGAGTCTTTCCAGTACCAAAGTCACCTTTGATGGCTTGAAACTGATTTTCGTTTTTCAATATTGCGTGCTGTTCAGGGGTAAGTATTAATTTTTTGAATGAGCCGGACGCCTGTGTTATTGCTTTTGGTAAACTTTGTATAGGACCAGACAGACATACATATCGTGTACACAGAGCTTGAAAGTCTTCAACTGTCTGGAAGGAGCCCATTTCGCAAAGGTCTATTTGACCTAGCGTATTACTTTCCAAAGTTTCTTTAGTTAGCACCAAATTTTTATGCACAGTGCAGAGAGGAAGTTTTTCAAGGGCTTTTGCATCAATAAAAGGCATTGCAACAAGTCCCCAAGTGGGAAATTGATGGTTTATGAAGTTCAGATCACGGTTTGATTCTAAAAAAACCATTTTGTCACGAATCAGCTGTTCGAAGGCCTTGTGTAGGGCGCCACATTTACTCTTGTCCTTAGTGTCTTTATCACAACCTTTCACTTGGATAAATAAAACACCAAATTGCTTGCAAACTATTAAAATATCGAAGTCACCATCTACCATAGTAACGGTACCAGTTTTTTCCCTTGTTGAAAGATAACGGATATATTTGAAATTTGATAATATGAACATAAGAAGTCCCTTAGATCTACCACATCTCCGAAAAGCCTCAATTACTTTGCCGACTGCTTTTTCACCCTTACGCTTTTGTTTAATACAGTCAATCATCTTAGCGTTCTCGCCTAAATTGGGTAACTTTTCTAAAACCCCTTCTGAGTAATCTTTCGGGTGCCCACGCACACCTGTTGGTAAAACTTTTACTTTCTCTGTTTTAGACATTGAATACTCCAGAAACGGGGGAATAGAATAAACAGTCTGCGGAAATTTGAAGAATTCTTCCTCTAGTACCTTGATCCCGTGTACAGTATCATTTTCAGACACAGACAAAACATCGTATTGAAGTTGAGGCAATTCCCCTGGTAGAAACGACTTAAACGCACAACAAGGACCGATCTGTAAATATGAAAGTACAGTATATGTCTAAATGATACTTATTTACTTATTAATCAAAATATTTAAAATGGTAACCAATAGCTGTACGTTAGTTCCGGGGCCACGCTATTGTTCTGTGTGTGTAGCATAGGTCCAGCATGGAGCTACGTCCAAGTATTAGCTCCATGGGTCCAGTCCGCACCACAGTAGTGTAACCGTGAACTCTTCTTGAGTACCTTGTTGTACATGAGGTGTTGGTCTCCTTAAAACTACTAAAAACCTCTTTTCCCTTCTCTATTACACCAGTTGCCTCAAGGCTGGACGTTGCCATTGTCCAGATCATGACATGTGATACAGCTCGTTGGAAAGAGATAATAAATTGGCTCGGCGATGGAGATAGCCTCGGGCGTTAGAAAGTGACATATAATCCTAATCCACTCCAAGTGCAATTTTTGGGGGTCGGGAATCTAACATATTTAACGGGTTCAATACGGCATGTATCCCGCGTATGTATTTGCATCGCCCGCCTCAGGCTTTCACATTTTACTTAAACAGTGTAAGAATGAAACAACCTTACAGAGAAATTCGTGATATTTTGTTCTGTTTGAAATCTCTCAGGTATTTAATTAAGCTAAATGGACAGAAGAGAAAATAGGTCTTTTTGGAAGAAAATGGCCTTTTCTTAGAATGCAGGGGCAGAGAGTCACCACCGTCAAGTGAAATGAAACTTTCAAATCTTGGTTGGAACTTTTTGTCGATCTTTACCTTTTTTCGACTACCCCTTTTCTTTCAAATGCAGGAACTCCCAATTTTTAGAATGATCTATGACAAAGGGTTTTTGTCCACGCCGCCAGATTTTCAGACTTTTCGAGACGTACAACTTCAAACATGGTATTCTGGGGATATTTTCTCAGATAATTAGAAAGAAAACCTAAACTTGGAGATGTTTTGATTACTAAAGTAAGTTCAGGGTAACGCGTAAGTACGAGTGGTTCATTTAAGTACAGCGGTCTGCGAGAACGAAGCTAAATGAACTTGCATAGAACCCTTCATGTGGTTACAACTCACTCCCTCTATCACATTCTTTTCCATAAGCGTACGAGGTGGGGGCAGGGGACATAAGCCCTCCCAATTCGGGCAAATAGTGGATCCATTCGGGCAAATGAGACATCCAAGAATACAAATTATGCCCTTTTCCAACCGACACAGCGGTATCAAAATTCGGTCAACTTCGTCCAAAATTCTAAATTCGCGCAAAAATTATCCCAGGCCTGACCTCCCAGAAATATTAACCACCTTGCGTCTATGTTGTTTTCTTAAACATAAGCTGGGTTAACAAAAAAGGGATCCGCTCGGACAACTGTGCGTTCATTCGAATACAAAGAAGAGTGGCAGAAGACTCATTGCAGACGAGAGGTTAGCAAGAGCATCTGCATGAGCTAGTTGTAGCCTAATGGTCAACTTAATCCCTTTCGAACCGACTGCCTTTATCCATAATAGTGGTAGAATTATGAATATGGTGGGTAGCTCTTTCAGTTGATTTCTGTGGGTCGCGTTCGGTATAAACAAGGATTTGACCTCAAAAGAACAAGTCATTTCCAAAGGATGCGAGACTGAGCTAAGCCGAATTTAACCGGACCCATGTAGTAAGAATCAAAACAAACACAAGCCAGTACAAGTATAGAGTAAAATATACGACAATGGAAATTGTTAGATAATAAGTCGGACCGCCGAATTATGATATAATTCTGCAGACAGAAAATCTTTTTGAGCCTTAAAACAGCTTAAGTACTTTGTCAAGCTCTTGATCCCTCCAGGAATTCTTTGAAAAGTTATACAAAATGTACAATTTTTCAAACTTCTAAGTGACATAAAAGAGGGCAGTTAACCCCCAAATGCAGAAGAAAGGACTATTTAGGAGGGATATTAAGCCCCTGAAGGCGATTAGTCTGAAGCGTTTTAGTCTGAAAATGACACCTTCGTAAGCGATGAAGCTCCGGACGAATTCAAAGCATTTTCAAAGTGGTTGTGACAAAAACACTGCTGTTTAGTTTCCTTCCTAAGGATATCAGTCCTACAGAGTTGAACAGTCATAGAATCGGTCTAAGTTTCAACACCTATCTAAGGAGCGTCTTAGCTCAGCTACTTTGCTAATCTGCTGCTATCGTACACGGTTGCGAAATGTCTTTCACCTTATAGAATTGTGTATAAAGCTGGTTGCTTGCAAATTCTGACATTATTTGGTACAAGTTTGCTCACAATGTGGTCACCAGTGTCCGTAAATTAAGGGTCTAAAATAGCCAACCATTTCGTTTATATGCCAGAAAGGCCTGAAATTAGATTTGCTGATTGACTGGATGGAAACAAAATCGGTGTTATTTCTTTCGATACTCTAAGTACAAATTGAACGTGCAGGGTACTTGAGTGGCTCTTGTGTATAGTGGTCGCACCTCTAGACAATATTCTATTCAGCCAATGTTCGAATTCTTCTGTCCGCGTATTGTTTGCAAGAAATTTTTTTTACCTAGCCTTTAAGTTGCCAGTTTAGAAATTTTTCCGTGTTTTGTGCATTTAAACTTAGCTCAGCTCAAGTTAGTAGGGGTTTTTTTGGTACCGAGTAAGTCTTGCCCAAGACCTTAGTATTAGTTGTAAACACTATGCAACGTTTATTGGGAACCACTGTGGAGACGCCCTCTACACGTCTTCAAATTCGTACAGTTTTGTTGACAAGCGCCGTCATTATGTACAAACGTTTCAGAAGCATAGAGTAGCTGCTCTATGGTTAAAAGTGAAAACTTTACTAACGTCTTGACCAAGACTAGTGCCGAGTTGACGTTTTCCCTCCCTTGAATAGCGCTTACATTGATATCATACATTTGTAGTCTGAACAAAACGTTGGTTGTGTGTTGATGCTTATAAGAACATATATAATTTACAATAATCTTAAATTAACATAATTATCCAGGAATGCAAAGTTCCGTTAAAGGACTACTATATAACTGAACTGGATATTCAACAGACGTAAAATGTTGGTTTGTGAAAACCTTAACTTGATTTTAATGCTTTTATTTTAATGCTTGTTTATAGTCGCTGCCGTTAGCAACGACTTATCTTTTGACTCGTTTACTATTTATTCTACAACGAATCCACAGAATGATCACATCAACTATTGTCTTGTTAAGTATGGGTAGTTAAAATAAAAATCTTAATAGTTCAGTATTTAAAACACGCAAAGTCTCATTTTGTGTAGTGTATTGAGAAACTTAAAAATAAGAACGAGAAAGTGAACATGTAAAAGAAAAACGGTCTTTAGAAAAAGTACAGCTATTGTTGATTTTATTGGAAATTCAATATTTGTATTATCAGTTTCAAACTTACACCAGGGGGACAATTTTGAACCATGCTGTACAATTTTGACTCGTAAGCTTTTGATTTGGATTCAAGCTCTCTCGTCAACATCTGTGGAACGAAATTGAAATATTTAATTTCTCTTTAGTAAAACTGGATAGATGGGACTTCTTTATAGTATAAAATAGCTTAAATTCGTAATAACAGTTATGAGAAGAATAAACACCATGCAGTAATACTCATCATTTCCCTTCTGCATTATACCTTTACTCTTAAATGGCGTATCATAAAAATCTATTTTTAATATTTTACATAATTTGTCTCATTATCTTGATCGGCATCAGAGAACCGGCATGCAGTTTTTAAGGTCACAGCTGTATCTCTTTATTACACCAAAAGAAACGCCCCTTTTACTCGTTCTTGAAAAAGACTACTGATTTCAGGGCTGTTGTTGCATGCGGATCGTTTCTTGAGTAATACACTAAAACACTGATGTTTTAATGAGAAAACCATTCGAATATTTCGGAATACTAAATGAATATATTCATACTTTAACTCAAATTAAACTATTAGAACATAAATCCTCAATACTTGGAAAAGTGAAACTTGGTTAACTTTCAAATCAACACCAGTAAGAAGATGGTAACATAAGTTAAGGTGTACCTAACTCAAGTCCAAGCCTTCCAAATAAAGTTAACATACTGGATAGATACCTGTTCCCTCTTATAATGTAACGAAATATTTACTGTAATACCAAGAATTTACTGTAAAAGATGCAACTCATGGGAATTGCTTGTCATTCGTTATTATTACTATGATGGTGATGACGAAGACGATGTTCATTATTGTTATTCCATTCCTATAGCACTTAATTTTTTAAATGTAAGGTCAAAGTGTTTTACAAGTACCAAATAGTTTAAAACACAACAACAGATTTAAAGCTGTAAAAATAAGGAACTTATACGGACAAAACAAAAGTAACATGAAAGTTCAGAAATGAAGTAAAAATGACAAATGAAGACAAACAGAAAACGAAGAAAGTCTGCAGAAACCATTAAAATACTGTTGACAAAAGTTAGTCTTTAAATTACATTTTAAAGAGCATAGAGAAATGATAGACTTCATTGAAAGTGGTAACTGGTTCCATTTTTTTAGGAGCATAGACTCCAAATGACAAAATCTCCAATTAAGATGATTTTGGTTCATTTAATTGAAGCTGGGAAGCGAACTGTAACGTACTATTCGGCTCGAAAATATTTAAAACTTCAATTATACATTTAGAAGCTGGTCCAGTTAGACAATTACAACAGAGTGTAGTAATATTTCAAAACGCTCACGGTATTCGCTAGGAAACCAATGTTGTTGGTTAAAATGGGTTTGATATTCAAGATTTGATATAAAAATTGAACAAGTGATAAGTCTAGCCGAAGAATTCTGAATCAATTAAAGGAGCTGAGTAGTGACGTACTTCTAAAATAAATACATCATACAAAACGAGATGATTACCCTCTGTGCGGGGCTAATTTTAAAAATATTAATCCTAATGCGTTTTATATTCTCATTTCAAATAATCTTGCAAAGTAATTTTGCAATAACGTTCATATACTACTTCTTGGGTTATTTGATTTTACACTTGCAAAATATTTTACAATTTGTTTTTTGAATTTCTAGTTGGTTTCTTTTTCTTTTGGCACCGGCAATTTTGAATCGTTTCCACTTGTATCGGCTCTGATCGATGCATCTACCCAGGCATGTAGCACACACAACTTACAACGTACGTACATATGTAGTATATAAGCGTTACTAGTGGTAAGACACACGCCTATTTCGCGCATCATCTGCAGGAGGTTCATGAACAACATTGTGGATTTTGCAGGTATTGAGACTGTTTTTTCTATCAATGAGTTTGTTTCTCGTGGTAGACCTAGGCCTTAACGCTAGCCTAAGTTAGGCTAACGTTAGTACTGTTAACGACAGTAACAAGTGTACTGTTACACCAGACACACTGCATGCATGGCTTTGATAAGTATCGGTATCGGATCGAATCGATAAACCACGAAGCATAAGCGGATGTGACGTAACGAAGTCGGCGGGTCCGAGAATTTATTCTACTTTGGCGGCTACTCAGCTCCTTTAAAGGAGTGCAATATACAATTTTTAAACATCAACAGGAGAGAATTTGCATAATCTAATCTATCTATCACAAATGTCTGAATGAGAGTTGTTGTTGCATCCTTATCTAGAAAATGAGAATCTGAGCAATCGAACAAGATGATATGTACATTGCATTTTGACATTAAGACATAAAAAAATTTCAGTTGACATTTGAGATTCATCTATTACACTACTGGTGATGATGATGATGATGATGATGATGATGATGATGATGATGATGATGATGATGATGATGATGATGATGATGATGATGAGGAGGAGGAGGAGGAGGAGGATGACGACGACGACGACGACGACGATGACGATTCCAGAAAATATGATCCATGGTTTCTTCCTCAGTTTCACAGAAGTTACAGTACGGGAAGTCTGCCTTCCCCATTAAGCAAAGCAACCTATTAGTTGGGAGAACCCTATGGATAAACCTAAATTTAAAGTATTGAAGCCTAGCTTCTGAAACAGAGCCAGGTAGTACAATATATACGTGACCAGTCAGGGTCAGTTAAGGTATCAAACATAACAGCCCATTTTCGGGTCGCAGTTGGTTTTTCAACTATAATTTTAAGGTAATTGTTGTTAACGAATTGTAAAGACCTGGGCGATTTTAAATAGTTATCAAAAAAAAAACTTCATTAATGTTCTGATTACCGTTTTCACCAGACAAGGTATCACGCCATCTTAAGGGTGTACCCTGTCTTAAACCTTCATACAATGTAAATGGTAAGCTTGTTATGTTAAATTTACATTCAAATCTTTCAAAAGAGAGAGAATTTCCTTGTCTATCGAATAGATTATGAACACATGTTTCCTTCTTTTCAAATAGCAATTTATAAAATATAACTTCACCATTCGTCTTAATATCGGAATTGTTTTATAATATTTGAGTGCTATAGTCATCCTTAGGGGAAACATGAGATATTACACACTGATGATAAAACTTCTTTTACAAAGAAATTTCGAATAGACTTAACATCACCCGGTTTACACATACAATTAAACAAAAAATAATATTCAAGAAATCATTCCAAGGTCCATTTAGATCAATCATCATCACCATCGTCATCGTAATTGCCATCGCATTCATCATCATAATTCGCCTAAATAACACCACTGAGGTCAATTTTCACCTCAAAAAGTGGCAGGCTATAATCACAACATTTTAGTATATTTTCAAAACCAAAAGGACATAAATATAGTGCATTAAATTTTCTTCAGCTTTGTAACAATGCATGGGTCCCTTGAAATTTATGGTTCAAATTTCTTTTTCATGGCTGAGAGGAAAATGTTAAAAATCTGGCCTTTCCGAAATACGATACTATTTTGACAACTGTATGTATTCTTTTGAACCTTTACCGAGGTAAAGCGGCTTTGTTTTCAACTGAAGTGTTATTTGATCACACAACAGAGCGCACAGAGCGTGGTATATTTTTGCTGTGGTAAACAAAAAGTAGCTGAATAACTAACCAATATTAAACGTCTTGGTTTATATGATGGTGCCTGGGTTTACTTAGGTTACATGATGAGAGCAGCCTCGTGAACGTTTTCAACAGACTACTTAGAGTGCATTGCTTTAGTAGAAACCTTCAAAGTTAACACTTGAATGAATTATATATTCTTCGAAAGCTTAAGCAAACATTTGAAAGGAACTTAGGCTAAAACATCTGAACAAACTACAGAGTGATAGTAAACGAACGAATTGAGTTCAACATGACTTTGACGTTACGTTACCTTAACATGTTCCCTCTGTCTCTCACTTTCATCCTTCTTCCTTTCTATAATTAAATGCAAAGGCAAAATATATTTAAAAAAGAGCTTTTAGAACTTGCATAGATGAAATTGTAACTACCCGAAATACCGCAAATTTGTTTTATCCTTTAATGAGTTACCGTACTTCACTTTAGTTTAGTAATTTAAAAAGTTATTCAGAAGTATGTGCAGAGTTTTTTAAATTTTATGAATTATATTTAATCCGTAAGTAGATCATTTCAGTCACTAAGATATGTTATTTTTTTTTTTCATTCTAAAGATAATCAACGATCCCTTTCGAGGTGATTTCATACCTACACAATGGCATACGGAAATATACCATTATAAGTTAAAAACATTTACCATCTTTGGAAGGAGAAACTTTGAAGTGTTCTGCGTAATAATAGAATCCCAAAATTTCGCAGAAAAAATTGGAACTATTTGACTTGTACGATAATGTAAAGTCATCAAGTTAATATGTACGATAAATATTCCCCTACTAAATTTTCACTTACAAACCTACCTCTCTCTGAACCAGATTCCAGTTTTACCTGTAAAAAAGGTGACTATAACTGAAAACGTTGAAGATGTATATAGAAACTGAGCAACAAATGTGAATTTCACATTGAAACGTGCTGTACTACGTGGTGTTAATTGTTACCTATAATGGTACAGTATAGAATAATAAATCTTAAAGGAAATTGAGAGATAAAGATTTCAAGGTTTTTAAGTTAAGTAAGAGACTCGGGTCTTTGCGTTTATTTCAAATAACCTTTAATATCTGGAATATATTGACAAACACTGCAAACAGTATTCATGGCAAGGTAATTAAGCGCAAGGCTTAATAAGCGTTTTTACATCACTTAAATTATTTGACTTGCTATAGTTCACGTCTTCAGGTGCTTTGTGTACCTTTACATCTTGGCTAATAATTCAGTGGTATGTACACTAATAGATTACAGAATATTATTGCAGTGTTTTGGGGAACTTAGGATTCATCGGAACTCTTAATTTGTACTGTCACGTTTTTATCCTCTGAGCTTTCTTAAATATGGCTGTTTAGTTTGACGCGTACAGAAAAACACTTATGCAGCTAGTAAGAAAAATCGGTAGTTTTTATCAATAACTGGTTCTACAAAGGTAATTTTTCAACATGGCTTAAGTACCAGGTATTGAAGGACATATTGTGAGAATTTTTTCCATGTCACGTGGAATCCTCTAAGAAGACCACTCCAGTTCCAATAACTGTTAAATGCAAGAAAGACAATTAACACACACGAGATGTATAGACGTCCTTGTTGTGCCGTCAGTCTAAGACCTTTATAGGTAAAAGTCTACTATGAGCTTAATTACACTAAAAGGTACTGTATGTAGTCAAATATTTGCACACTTCCGACAATTGTTTGTGACAGTGAATGGAGAAAAAAGAAACAACATTTATTTTGTATTCATTTGTTTTGCGTTTGGTTTAACGTATGTGATAGACATTACCATGTAAAGTGAAGATGATATGACCTAATAATGAGGAAAAACTGATATTTCTATAAAATTAATTACACAATGCACCGAAATATATTTGGTAAATGGACTACAAACGAAAGTAAATCTGGATCCACTTATTGACGTTCAAAAATACGTAAGGGTGTACTCTGACATTTAACTTTGCAAACTATCTACCATTAACAACCATTCCAGTTCATTTTGATGGCACAAACTTAAATTTTCAAAATTATGAAACTATATATAGACACATCAATGCAAACAGATCTTCATTAAGAAATAAAGAAATAATCTTATTTGAATGGGCATTTCACTGAATTATGATCAACTTGAGAGACATTCTGCCATAATGTACTCTAGTAACCACATAGTTTACGCTAAATCTCAAACCACATTAGCTTTTAATGTTACCTTCCAAAGAATCTTTACTGTATTTTTGTTTCTGACATGAAGGCTCTACGAATGATCAAACGGACTGGTAAAAGGAGCGATCTACTACTTAAGCCATTGCAGAAGCTTCTGTAGGTATGAAAATAAGCGCATGACAATAGACCTTATGCATATGAAGTCACAGAACAGTAAGTGCTCCCTCGTTTGGAAAAAGCACGTATCATTTCAAGTTAGAACCAACAAAGCAGACAGCCGATTTGTCAACCAATCGTCTAGGCGCGTATTAAAATCTACTACACTCGCCTGCAAAGTCTACTGCGTGCGTGCTATGCGCTTCCTTGTTTCGTCTCCAAAATGGCGTCGCGTGAAGTAAATGCATAAAGCCTATTACTACCTGAAAAAAGAAAGTATAAGTGGTGTTCATTTTCCTCGAGTAATAATTTATATCCCATTAGAGAGTCAATTACTCACTGTTTTTAAGTAGTCCTCCATGTATTGAACATAACCATCATTACGCTGGTTCCTTAACTTATCAAGACGCAGAGCTGTAAATCAAAGAGACACCGAGGTTGAGGAGATAATTTCCTACATGCTTTACTAAAAATAACGTAACACAAAAACTTCACGTCTTGTTATGAAACACGGTAAAGCATTCAACCGTCTGGAACATAATGAACTTTGACTTTTAAGGTCTAGTACATTACTTTACACTTCAGAAGTCTTGCAGATTGTCTTTACGTTAGAGACACGTATGAAGGCAAGTGTAAAGAGCGATTGATCGGCGTTGATGATTTCACTTATTCCATTTGATATCCATTTTATTTTAATCTCGTATTTTTGTTGACATGGATAACGATTGTTTCTTATCCTTGGTATGTGAATGAATGGATGCGCTTTTATGTATGATAATACACATCAAAGTGTAAAGGAAAGCTTGTGTTGGATGTATCGCAAGTTACCATTCTTCCCATTTTATAGGCTTTCTTAACAGCAAACTTTTCCTTATGTAATCAAGTCATGATGTGAGCAGAAATTTGTAACCAGCTTTCAGATACCGGTACGTTAGGCAGGGGCGATGTTCTAATTTAGGTATTTGTAGACAGGATAAACTCACTGAGTATGAAGGCTTACATCTTTTTAGCCAGAAAAGGATCCATAGGGGGATTTCCGGCAACCCTCCCCCTCCTCCCTCCTTTTCTGCACAACTGCCTTTTTGAGACATTCCTAAAGCTTCACCACAAGCTTTTACGTATACATAGTTTAATTGTCAGATGCCAGGAAATTACCTGTAAAACAGTGTTTAATTTAAGAATTTTCCTTGGAAATTCCAGACCCGTTGTGTTGAACATTTGAAAAGGATACAAGGTTATTAATGGCTAACCTGGTCTGAGAATGCTTGGTGGTCAAACTGCATAACAATGCTCAATTCCGTACAAAGTGTTTCTTTGTTTACTTTAAGGTGACCGGAGCATGTTGACAGAAATTTCGGATTAGTTAGTAAATAACTTCATTTTCAGGATCCAAACTCGCCCAAGTAAGGACACCCAGCAAGTTGTTACGAAAGTTAAAATGATGAAAGCAAAAAAGTGGAGTATTTCAATTTGATGTCAAAAAATGTGTATAAAATTTCACCCAATACTCTCTTTTCAAAAGCACTGAATTTGGAATCTGAGCACTTCTTAAGTCTAAGAGAACACAGTTTTGAAACATGCACCATGTAGGTATGAAGTTCGGCTCACACTTCATGTGCCCACGAAAGGCAGCGACGTGTTGGGAAGTAGATACAACAACCAACTCTGCCAAACAATACTTGCTCGAAAATGATATTATCCCTTTCATGTTTCAAAATTGGATGGAAAAGTCTCTTTGTTAATATTGTAAAACCACTGTTGACTAAATCAATTTTAATGATGATCTGCTCCTGTTATAGTCAAGTTATTCTGAAACAAAGGACAATGTTAAGAAATGCCTTAATATGAGGATTGTTGCCGGCAAATGCCAATGTTAGTCTCGATTTTCAGTTGAGCGACTTTGAATAAACGTTATCATATTGTACGTGTCCCTACCATTTTGACTGGTCGTTTTTTAGCATTTTTATAGCCTTAAAGTGTACCTAAAGTCAAGAACTACATAAATACATATTTTAGAGGTTGGAATCTAGTCTTATTCATTCGACTCTCGTTTTCATAGCTTGTTTCGTTGCTGAGATATGAAATGCTGAAATTTATTCACTTTACTTAAAAGAGTCTATTGCACAATAAATTTTGATGTCCTTCTTGTACAACTCACATCACCTGCTTTTGTATCCTTTGAAATTAAAATGTTTATATGACCTTAAGAAACGTTTAACCAATACATGATCAAAGGCTTACTGGTAACAGCTTTTTTCAATATTCCAGGGGTCGAAATTTTGGCCATCAGTGATGCACAAAATGGTGTTTGTTTGTGTACACTCTTAAAACACTGGGCAATATTTTTGTTGGGCAAAAGTAATTGTTTATATCAGGGAACTGTAAGAGTGGAAAAACAACACTTAGTCAGGCAGCATTTGTCATTTACTTCGAAAAATTTGCCAAGTCTGTTTTTTCACTTTTATGTGATTGATGACATCACAAGGAACAACTTCCAACTTGGTGTCAAATTTCTAATGACTGTCATGACAGTGTGAGGGCGCTTTTTCAAAATGGCTGCCAAAATCGGTAAAAATCCGTTTAAAAGCTTACTTCCCACCATTTAATCATAATAACAGAATGTGAAACACTGTTAAATATATTTTCCGTGTCACACTTTATATTTAATTATCAGTAACAAGTTTTATCTCAAAAGTTGAGGGCGCTGTTTAACAAAATGGCCGCCTAGAATATAAATTAGGGGGCAAGATAGAATCTTTCTATCAACAATTATTGTAACCACACATTACATTTTTTGTCTGTTACAGGAACACTTTTCTTTTCGTTTTTTACTTTGCTTTAAGTCTACTTACATTTTTTTACTTGAATGTGTCACACTTTATATTTAATTATAAGTAAGTTTTATCTCAAAAGTTGAGGGCGCTGTTTAACAAAATGACCGCCTAGAATATAAGTTTGGGGGCAAGATAAAATCTTCCCATCAACAATTATTGTAACCACACGTTACATTTTTTTTTTGTCTTTTACAGGAACACTTTTCTTCTTTTTGTTTTTTACTTTGCTTTAAGTCTACTTACATTTTTTTATTTGAATGTGGGTGAGCTGAAATTTTAACAACTGATAAAAATATTTAACAAAACAAAGTAATAATGGTTGAAGTAAACTTTTATCATATCTGTCATTATTAGCATTATTTAGCAATGTATGACTTTCAGATTAAAATGGGGATGAAGTTGAAACTCGGATACAAGTTGCACATACCAATTTATATGGCAAGCTGTTAATGTTGTTTGAAATGTATTGTTCTAATTGTTAGGTCTATTGATCTACTTTTGGTTGAGTCGTTTGGAATCAACTAATTTTGTTGACCAAATTCTTTATCCATTGTATATTAGAGCAGATCAAATTAAATGTATGCTGATGTAAATAATGACTCCAAAATCAACACTGCCAATAAGTATCGTAAGATTTCTGATCCACATATTCACCTGATAATCAACCCAGTAATTCATCATCATCTTCTATTTCTGGGGTGAAGTCTTCTGTGTTTTCACACCCATCGGAGCATTCGCAGGCATCAGTGCAACCGCATCTATTTGTTCCGCATGATCCGCGGCAGGAACACCTACGAAGTTCAAGCAAAGCCTCTGGTGCTGGTGGATTAGTACAGAGAATTGGTATTAATTGTCCATCTACCAATTTCCAGGAGTACTCTGTGGGGGCCCGAATGCAATGACATGGCTTGCAGGATGTCTTCCAAACCAGAGCCATGAAGAATGATCTTTCTGTGTGTGGTTTCAGAGTACCAAGAGTCGGAGGCAGCTGTCGCCCCTCTTTGCCATTCTTAGCAAACAACATCCACCTTAGTTCCTTTGTAGACTGGAACTTGGTACTACCTGTGCTGTAGAGTAGGCAAACATACCTCTCCATTTCCCTTAGGATCCAGTGTGGCAGTTTTTCTGTCGAGCCAAAGACGGCGAATGCATCCAGTGTGGTATCATCACATTGCAGGAATGCCCTGAAATGGCTTGACACGCCCTTGCCGGCAAATGTTCCTGTGTTGTCCGTGCCCTTAAAAGCATACCATTCTATGAGTGCTTCAGCCCTTTTCTTTCCAAGTTTCTGGTAGCTTTCCCAGATGGATAGTCTTTCTCCTTGTTTTCGCATAAGTGTTGTCCTGTGAGGAAGTAAGGGGTAACATCCTGTTAACAGTATAAACACATCTGTGTCCACAGAAAAGATGTCTAACTTAACAGTTGGATCCTTACAATTAACATCGAAAGCATTGAGTATGACGAGTTGGTCTCCTTCTTCCAATGTATGACCACCATCAAGCATTTCTGGCATAGAGATAACATCAGGCAGGTCGCAGTTGACCATGATACTGGTGTGGTGCATTACCACTACTTTCTTTGTTGAGTCCTTGTAGTGACATAAAATTTTGTCTGCCAGGTATTCTGTTAATTCGGCCTTGGTCTTGATGTGTGCCAGGAAGGACTTCACGTTTCTGATTTCTGTGCTGTCATTTACATCGTAGTGGAAAGATGTTGACTTTTTCGTTCTCTTGTCCCTGGTTTTTTCTTTGAGGGATCCCAGTAGGTACTGATCAAACACAATGCGGACTTCATCATATGGGCTACTCAAATTTATGATGATATCAAGAAATTTGGTGGCAAAGTCTGAAGCTCTGAATTTTTCATTTGGTGACTTGGTAACCATGTTGACGATACACATCGCATCTATAATGAGGATCTCCTTTGTTGATCCAGTGCTGTCTTCACTTGTGGGCTCCTGAACGTTATCTGGTAGAGGAAGATCCATGATCAGCCTGACTGTTTGGGACTTGCCAGAGAGCATAATCATTGAACCATCTGGGTGAAAATTAGACGGTGGAGTATTGCTGAACTCATACTCGCCAATTGCATCCTTTACTTCAAACTCTGGCCTGCTTTTGGCTACAACTAAGAGTTGGGATAGTAGCCGCCTCTCTTGCTTAACAGTTACCAATTGGCCTTTCATCTTCGCTTTGGTTACTGGTCCAACATCCTTGAAGAAGGTGATGTTGTTTATCTTCTGTGAGTCCCAGAAGCCAGTTGTATGCTCAATCATTCTGGATGATACAAATTTCTCAAGTGCTTCTCTTCCCAGATTGTCTCGATCCTCAATGTTTTTGGCCATTTTGGCAGGGGTCACTGTATAGGTTACCAAGTTGAACATGTCGCTTTGCATGAATGGATTCCCCTGCTTGGTGATGACATCCACCACATCGGCTGCATATTTGATCACCTGTGTGCTTTTCTCACCTACTGTCTCATGGTGAAGTGTGGATGGTTGCCTTCCTTGGATTCCTGCATATTCTTTGAATTCTTGGACAATTCTGGCCAGTGAAGGTGCTATGATGGCGTATTTTGCTAGTGCAGCCTCATTGCCTGTTAGTCCAACAAACCCTCCTTTGGCTTTAATTTTCCTGTGTTCTTGTTCAATAGCATGATCAGGATCTAGAGCGGACCCCAACGTCCATAGTTATACTGGTCATGGGCATGGAAGTAAGGAAGAAGATCTTCAGTTGTGGCTAGATGTAATTTCCAGTCTCCTTTCCTTGTAGCGGCAATAAACATCAAAAGTGCTTGCACCTGAGTCATGTAATTCGTCAAGAACTTCTGGATTCCTGTACTCTGCGCTTTCCAGTCTGTAATACGTTTGAAGACATCTGTGCTACCTAGTTGTTGATTGATTGCTTCTATTTGTTGTTCAAACAGTTCTGAATCAGCTGAATTGAGATATGACCCAAATGCATCCACGGCTCCCTTGATATCTGAGGCTAGATTAGGTATTCCTGTTTCTGGGAAGACTACCTGGATGATCAAATGACGAAGTGCTATGAGTGTAAGTGTGTGAGCCTCGATACCTCGATAGATATGCCTTCCGTCTAATGTCTGTCTAACCGTTCCTGATCCATAGATTCCCGCCTCCTTCCACGCAAGATCTAGCCCACTTCCTTCCACGTATTTCCCTAAGCACTTGAGAGCTACAATAATTATATGCAAGGCTCCAAGTCTAATACACCAGTGTTCTTTATAATTCTTCAACTTAACTGCACGGTCATGCAGGTCTCCATCTAGGGTAATAACTGGTCGACAACCTTCTCCAACAATTAAAGTGTTAATCTTCTGTGCCTGCATCAATATTGTAAGGAGAACAGGCCACTCTGTTGGACTTCGTCTGTAAAGTGGAGCGCAAATGCCGACATTCCACACAGCATTTGACCTATTAAGCAAGGAATGGTATGTTGACCATGTGGGACACTTCACTGCAGACTTCTTTGTTTTATTCTCTCTCGACACGTTATTTGCTCCATCTTCAATCATTGGTGTATCCACCTCTACTCCCACGCTTTAAGATTCTTCCATTTCTTCCTCTTTTGCCACGCTTTGAGATCCTTCCACTCCTGCCTCTTCTGCAATGCTTTCAGATTCTTCCATTTCTGCCTCTTCTGTCACACTTTGAGATCCTTCCACTTCTGCTTCTTCTACTATGCTTTGAGATCCTTCAACTTTTGCTTCTTCTGTTATGCTTTGAGATCTTTCCACTTCTGTACCTGCTTTATCGTCATTCACTGAGGTTACCACCACTTCTGCTATGCTGTTTACGTCTCCACTTTCCTGACCTGAAGCTTCATTTCCTGTGAATTGAGAGACAAGCCAACTACACATTAACAACCAAATAGCATTGATCTGCCCATAAATTTTACCTACGTTTTTGAGTGTGTACAGCTTGTACCCTGAGTGATCAACTCTGGGATTACTTGGCTTTTGGCAATCACTATAGTTTAGCTCTAGGCACTTCTTCAGAGATCTGTCTTTGATGCTTGGATCTAAGCATAGGTTAACACCTAAGAGGGGATTCCCTTTCACTTCTTTCTGTGCTACCATTAGATCTGCCCCATGAAATGGGTCTGCTTCACTACTCCAGTCTATGTTGTCAATTGCAAACAAGGGCCTAACTCCCTTCTTTACAAAGGGAGGCATATGTACCCCTTTAGCATTGTGATTAATGTCTTCAATTACAGCCATGGCTATTCTTGTTGTGCTTCTCTCAACTTCATTATATGAGACAGCTGCCTTTATCTGTTGAAGAGTTTCCACATCCGCACGTGATCTGTTTGTTTGATAGGATGTGAGTGCTAGACCTACAGTCAATGGTGTTTTCTTGTCCTTTTGGAAAGTACCACCTGATTTGGATTCATAGTTTAGTTGTCTCTTTGATCTGTTAGAAGCTATAATATGCTGGGCCAGATTTCTGGACATTTTCTCAGCTTCTATCACTCTTTTGACTTGCAGTGAAGTATGTTGACCATACACTATCCACCTAACTAACTGCAATAACCTCTTTGGTGTTTCAAAGTTATCAAATGACCCTGTATATTGCCAATCTTTCAGAGCATCAATTTCTCTGCGAATGATTTTTGAGGCTTTACTGAGAATGTCCACTTCTTCATCCATGGTTGATTCCTCATACAACTCTGAGAGCAATTTATCTTTACTCTGTTTTGAAATTACAAGTTCCGGTTTGGGCCCGCGCTTAACAAATTCAACCTCGTGTATTTTGTCTAGTATGAGAGACTTCAAATGCTTCTTGTAGTCAGTGGTCTGTGTAATTACACCATGCTCATCTAGAAGTGCTAGGTATGTACTGTTGATAGTATTCATGTCAATGGAGGGAATTTTCTTATTATCTGGTATAACTAATTGAACTATGCTGATAATTTCAATATCACATATTTTCTTTGCTATAGCATCTTTCTCAGAGGGGTAACTGTTGCTTGCCTTCAATGATTCAATGTTTCTTGTTTCTTTTCTTTAACAGTTAACATGATACTTCATGTTTTGGGCAAACACATCCATTGCATCACAGAGTATGGCCAATCTTGGGCAGATTTCTTCATTCTTACTCGCTTGTTTTATCTGCAAAAATGTGTTTCCCATACTCTCACTTCGCACTTGGAACAGCTTAGCATGAGTGTTGGTCTGACAAAACACACATAATTCTTGGTCATAAGGCTTCCGTTTTTTAATCAAAGATGGCTCAGTACTAATCTGGCTCTTTCTCCCTCGCTTCTTTTTATTCACAGCCGATTTAAGATCTTCTTCATATTTACTTTCAGCAAATTCTATGTTTTTCTGGTGACAAACAGCCTTGTAACACTTTCTATGATAATGGTATTTTGTAGCATCATCCCATTCCAGTTTGTTTACTCTGTCACAAACGTCAATGTTTTTACCAAGTCTGGCCCACCTTTCACTGTACAATTTGATATTATTAAGGGATGTTTCAGTGGCTCCTGAAATTGAGTCCCTTTGCTTCTGATCACAAATGATGCAACGGTTCATGTTGGCGTGCTTATGGTGAAAATATCTCCAACACACTGAAGAATAATAAAATAACAATAAAAAGAAACAAATATTAAAACCACTAATTTCAGAAAATTTAAATCCTGGAATAAGTACAAAAAAAAAAAAAAACTCGTTGTGTGTGTGTCTGATACGGCTTTCCGTACTTAAAAAAATGTGACAAGGAGGACCCTATTAATGAGATGGTTATACATTTTGACGGACAGGGGTTCCCTGCGTAAAACCGCAGGACTCGACATAACCATCAGAACTTGGGCATGTCAAAAATTCCTTGGTAGGTACGAAAATTGAAGGGCATCACAGCAGGTAGGGGGCACAATAGTCATAAGGGAAAGAATACATGAAGACATTATTTAGTAATTAGCATTTAGGGAAAGGAATAGCCTAAGGACATTATAGAAAATATTACAGTCCTGGGGCCTACTATATCTCTCAACCAATTGCCAGGTGATATAGGTCTAGAGGGCTGTCACGTTTTTACAATAAAACCCAAATAGGCCTAAACACTTACCGTTTGGCTCCCCTGATAGCAAAATTTGGTCGGCCCGACGGGGCCGCTGTCGGCAACTCCGGCGGCCCGCCGGCGATTTGTCCATCGGTCCGCCAGTAGTCCGCCGGTGGCAGCGATGCTGAATGGTTCAATAGCTGTATGACGTCATGGAAGTCTAGATACAGCCGGCGGGCCTACTACGGCCCACCATAGGCAAATTTTGCCACCGGCGGCCCGCCGACTTTTGCTATCAGGGTCCCCTCCCCCGGAATGTTTATCACTTTTTTCTCCCCATGCTTTGCTTTGATATGTTCTCATTCAAAACGATGATTGTCAGCCAGTTCAATGACCAAATAGTTAAGTGTCGGAAATCTCGCTGACACTTTATTCAATGTCGATTAACTTCATTTCCCAAGCAAAATGCAGAAGCCTACGTGTATTTGTACTCCTATCCTGTTCGTATAAATAGCCCAAATCAGCTCTCTTTCAGGCCTACGCAACTTTTAATGAAATTGGTTCACGTACTGTACGGTTTCTCAGATTAGACCGTCATACAATCATGGCCGAAGTCGTCCAGGGGACGCTCGTTTGAACAGAAAAACTAAGAATGCAGCCCGCAATGTTGGTTTGGCTATTTCACGCCATCCTATCGTGTAATTCCCAATATACGAACTGTGTGTAGGCTCGCACGTGTTTGCCGTGAGGACTGAAGTTTCATATAGCAGTGTGTATATGTACTGTATAAACGCACCCACACCTCTACAGCAAACTTTGAGAACACGTGCAGAACGATCACTGCTGGCATGGTTTTTACATTTCAAAACATAATGGCGCAGTTCAGAAGCAGTTGTAAACAGACTGGATAAAATTTGGAAGAAGCTCCTGCTGTATTTTATTGTGGAGCGTAGTCGCATTGCTCTCTTGCGCGCTAGTAGATTTTTGGGAGAGCGACGAATTGCGCTCACTGGGGTAATTAAAGGAGCGCTGAGGAGAGTGATCGCGCCAGCGCTCCTTATAAATTAAGCCCTGGAAACATACTATTTTCGACCAAATCTCAGGCGGAAATATAAAGTTTTGAACCTTATAGGACTCTCTTTAAAAAATTTTACAATAAAACAGCAATAATGTTAGCAATACTTACCTCAGGCCAAGGCCAAGAGACCTGTGAAAAATTTGGGACATAAACCATGCAATGTATCGATCATAATATTTGCTTTCCCTAAGAAAACGGTGGCAGCAGATTGGAATTACTTATTGCATAACAACAAGAAATTTTTTGGAATGTCAAAGAAGCAAATATTGTCATGAGGGTGGGTTCTGAGTGGGATGTACGAGTTTTTGAAAACCCAAGGATTTTCCCCAAAAATGGACATTTTTTTGCATTTTTGACCTTTTTTGGGGGAATAAAAAAATGAAACTAGGTATGCCCCTGAAACTTTTTATGTGTATTTGGTACAAATTCAAGTTGTTTTGGAAGAATAGTTGGGCAGATATGATGTAAACTGTTAAGATGAGATTTTTTTACTGGAATGGTCAAAAACCCCGGTTTTGGGGACAATTTCTCAAGGTCACCCTTAGGCCATCGGTAATTTTTTCAAAGTTTCTTTCACAGGGGTCTCCAACAAAATATATACCAAGTAAAAGAGCTTTTCAAGAGCTACAAAATAAGGGTAGTTTGAAGTGTGTTGGGTATACCTAACTGAAATGGCAATTTCTTGAAAAGTGTAACTCTGACCTTACGAAATATGTAAGATTGGTTTTCACTGATTTTTGCAGCCAATTAGAAACAGCGCCCTCAACATTGAAAAACGTCGTTGCGAATTTGACACCAAGTTGAAAAGTGTTCCTTATGATGTCAATGAACACATAAAAGTGAAAAATCAAACTTGGCAAATTTTTCGAAGTAGGTGTTAAATCATGACAAATGCTGCCTGACTAACTTGTTCTTCTTTGAAACTAGGTGTTTTGCCGACACTTAAGCTTCGCATTGTCTGTTTCCTGAAATACCTCTAAAACGTAGAGGGATTAGGCAGTGAAGACAATTATTCTTGTTGTCTTCTACATCTGAGGGAGCTCACAGGATGATTCTCCCCATTGGCATCACATTGAAAGCCGTCAAGGAGAACAAAATTTATTTCAAATTGTTCCGCCAGATGCCACGTTTTAAAAGGGTACAGTGCATCTTTTAATTACTTTGTTAACATAGATACATTGTTCGCTATTTCAGAAACACTCCGGAAACATCTGAAATGTCATCATCAAAATTTAGACTCCCACAGGTTTTCAAACAGGTATATTTCTTTCATAATGAAGAAATTAGAGTAATAATGGAATTGTTCAACTTTAGAGAGGGTGAATAGTCGTTTTGATCAAAATAGGTGAAAACCTTCCACATTTATCGGCTTCACAGTTATCTTCAAAGCAACATCTTGACAATGGTCTTTGTTACAGGATTACTGCGCTTTGAAAGAGGGAGATCATCATTAAGAAGGAAAGTCAACAAAAGTCAAACAATAAGAACAAAGAGACCTGTCAATCAAATTTGGCTACCTGAAAAGGATTAAATTATTCTCAAGTACATATTGTCTGACAGATTTGTTCGATGTTTCGCCATCTCTCACAGCTCCCTGCTTATGTTGGTCAAACTTTGCTTATATGATGGTAAAAATTTCCCTTCCATGCACGTGTATTGTGCTAACAATTACTGGTAAAACTAACGAATAATGTTATCTTTACTGGCCAGTGTCAGAACGATACGGAAGAGCTACAGTAGTGACCATCTGCAGACTTGTGTTTTAATTAATTTTAAACCTGATTATTTGGACATGTACGGAAGTCGGTGACTAACCAAACAGATTAGGCCAAGACACTTGAAATGTGTACATCTCAATATAGGTGCATATTATGTTTTCCAACAGCGGGGATTATATTTTGATTTACAATTCATAGTGTAAAATAAATGACACAGATTAATTAACATATTTGCTCAGACTTTCATGACCTCAGTTTCCAGTGATAGGGGCCTAGATAAAATGGGCCAATATAAAGTGCACAATAAACATCCAAAGATAAACTGCCTAGGAAGTGGTTAATGTCTTTCCCAATAAATTAATACAATTTCAACAACTGTTGTATAGAAAATTCACCCAGATCTCTTGGAAAGAAATGCCCAGCATGCTTGCATGCTATTCTGAAGTAGGGAAAGCACCAACAGTTAGGCAAAAATGGTAAACATAAAACCCCAACAGCTTGATGAAAGAATTGCCCAACAACTAGGTATCTTTTGAAATGTTCCTTTACTTAACAGTTGGGTAATTTTCCTCCCAACGTTTGGGTTCAAACTTTACCACCTTTAGTTGGTTGAAATTTTGCCCAACTGTTTAAGTTGTTGAACAGATGTCCAGTGTAGAAGAAAAATTTGGGCAAATTTTTCGCATTTTTTAAGAGTGTAGTGGTTTTAAATGCTAGATGATTAGAAGAATCATTAATGAACAGCGTCTGATTTCAATTTTACCCCCTACATCAAAGTTTTGTATATTTGACTTTCGTAGGTTTATGCTTTGCCTTCGCCGCATTAGCCCCACCCCCTTTTTTACATCCCTGGAGTAGCCCCTTTCAATGGATATAAACTGAAGGTAAAAAAATTCCATTACCGTCTTGTTTCAGCTGTTCGGGAGTCCGTGAATTTAGGCGAGTACATTCTGTTGTAAAGACTGGATTCCTGAATGCCATATTGAACTAAAGGATTTCTTTATACCGAATGGGATCTGTTACAAGATACAAACGACGTTTGGTTTTATAGGCGAAGACACTTAACAACACAAACCCACTTAAACTGTAAACAATTTCATTATTTAAAAAATACAAGAAGTAAACTTTCTTCTCCATAGTGTTACTCCAGTTGCGTTTAACGCTGATGGCAACTTTCAGTGGCACATTCACATAGTTAAGAGTGTAGCAATAAAACTTCGAAGATCACTTTAGGTTATTAAAACGAAACTTAAGTGTATTTCGTATTTGTTGCAACGACTACCGATTGATTTCACAGTCAATAGTGTTGCGTGGTACGAACTTAATTTGATTGTGTCTGCCTGCTGATTTTTAAAAGATATTAAGCAAACTCAACCCTTACTTCAGCAAAATATTGACAAAAGTAGTTCGTAATTCAGCAGACTTTGGTCTCAGTACTAAGAAGAGAATATTCTCCACTTGTTTAAATGAATTGACATACGCTGGTAACTATAAAAAAAAAATTTTCACTGACACATTTACCTAGTGAGAAGTGTTGCAATAAAACATTAAAGATTACTCTACATTACAACGAAACTTCAAGGTAAGTTTTTTGTTGTTGTTGTTGTTGTTGTTACAACGACTACGGAATGATTTTACAGTCAATTATGTCGCATAGTCCAAACTGAGACATTGTCATTGAATGTGTGTCTTTTACAACGATTTTAAACAAAATCAACCGTTATTTCACCAGAATATTGACCAAAAAAAAATTCATGAATTAGCACACGTTGCGTCCTACTGGGACTAAAGAAAATATTCTCCACTTGTTTAAATGGATTGAAATACACTGGTAACATTATACAACATTTTCGACAAAAAAGAAAGGGCCAATTTTTGAACCTTTAATAAAAGCAATTAAGCAATTATTCTTGTTGGGGTGTGAAGAAAATATACAAAGTCACTTCCAAATATGGAAACCTACATTTTGAAAGGCCAATGCTTTCAAAGATTAGCTCGTTCAACGTCATACCATTATGCTGTCTATATTGCTACCAGCTCATCACCATACTGATCCTAACCATTTTATCCTGTCCCCTGGAAAGATTCTAGCCTATAGATATATCCTTAAATTCCAGATTTTAATATTCTATTGTTCACAACTTTTTAGAGAATCACCGCTGTGGGTCTACAAACGTCAGTGTGGTCCTTTCTTTGGTCTAAAATTTTGTTATTTAGGTGCAATTGTTTAATGCAACACTAAGGTGGACACGTTTCCCCCAGTTTGAAACGAAAAACAGTTTTTGTAAAGGTCGGCATCTCATTGTTTCTACGAAGTATCAATGTCTGATTACATTTTGCAAACAAAATGACCACAAGGTCAACCTCTCGTATTGAAGCGCAGGTGCTCTTTCTTTTGATTAACATTTGTGAAAAGGATGAGGAATAACATTCTTATTACGTAGACTAATACCTTCCCACGTTACATACTACCTATGACTACATCAACAGCTAAAGCTTGGAAAAATCTTACACGGCACGTTTTCGTAATTACTTTGCTATAGGCAATAATGGCTGATCAATGTTATTGTACATTACCTCTAGTTGATATAAAATAATCTTTCAAGTGATAATAATCAAATTTCAATGATTCAACATATTTTGATTTTTTAAGTACATTAAGAGTCTTTGGCTGCTGGGAGATACCACTGAAACGAAGGATGGACAGATCCAACTTTTTTCTTTCGTCATCGTTTATTATCGCCGAACAAGTCGCAATACCTGTGAAAATGTTAAAGCAGAAGGATTATGCACTGACTCACTGACTTCCTATAATACAATGTAAGCGTTTGAAGGGTCTTGCGTTCTAAAAACAAGCATCGTTATTACATAACCGATCTCGAGAACGTTTTAATAGACTCCATAACCAGGATAAGTTGCAAAGTTGGCCTATGAAGTCCTACCAGAGATAAGCAAGTGAGAGTGTAATTAGAAGGGACATAACAAACCAAGAACACAGCAACGCATATTTTAATTGAAATTGTTGTACGACCACCGTACTGAGCGAAGATGCTTGTCCACTGTGTATGCTAGTGAGACGTTTTGAAGCTCTTCCACTCAAATTAGCCAAACGAAATGGATAATATACTATCGCAAGAGAGTATATTTCGTGGACAAACAGTCTCAAGGTGTTAGCCTGACACAAACATCTTCCTTTACAATACCACTTCGTACGCTCCTCTGCTCCTAGGGCACCACTCCTCTACTCCGAACACACCGATATCTGTGCTCCCCTACTTTGATTGCCCCTCGTACTTATGCTTATCTGCTCTACTAGCTTCTCTGCATATGCTCCCCTGTTCCGAGTGCGTCACGTATGCTCCCCATGCTTTAAGTGCTTCATATATATGGCGCATGCTCATCTGCTTCGAGCGAGTGGGGTAAATTTTAGTTAAATGAAACTTATTTTCTCATATTTTACAGCAGATTTTTGTAATCGCATCACTTTCAACATATCTCACCTTTGTCACATTTGTCAGCTGTCAGTTGCCTTATGCGCGGGGCAACAATCTTCGTCCACAAAAGTCACGGAGATCTCGAGGGGGAACGACGGGAACTCAAAACAGGGCATTTCCAAGCAGCCTCTCGATTCTATAGACGAGGGTTCATACGACGATAACTCCGAAAGTGGCACTTAATAGAGCGCATCATACCCTTTGGGAGAAGACATCATGACCGACAGAAGCAGCAAAACTGCCAGCAGTAGTACCGATAGTAACACCAAAGGAGCGAAGAGGACATCAGCGAAGAGGAGTCTAAAGAAGACGTTACCGTTACTGATAACGATGGCGAGGAGGTCGATCTTCGTGGAAATGTGTCATGCCCGATCGATACCTGAAAAACTAGCCCAAATGAATAAAGCTATGGGAATCGTTTTAAATCGGGGGTTCAGAAGGCAAAGGAACCTGCGTCGTGAAACTAAGGATGGATATCCCTCCTCATAAGCCTTGTTGAAATCGCGGGCTCAACGATCAACCGTCTTTTACCGGGAACAGTCCTTCGTGTGAAGTTCGAGAAAGGTACCCGTCAATGTCCAGACAGTCATGACAATATCACTGCTAAGGGTGCATGGCTTCGGATCGATTCTTCATCGGAGTTAATGGACCTTGCCTAGGGACATTGCTTTGCCTCGCGTGAGGATGGGTAAAGTATTTTTTCATGTACAAAACGATGGAAATGAAAAAACAAAGACATTTGTCACGTCTTTGTTTATTTTTTCTCTTCATTTCTTCCTTCAACTTGTGCTGGTAATGCCTTTTATGAAACGTCCTGGAGATCGGTTCCTTTATGAAGATGCTTGCTTTCGTATGCGAGGCAAAAACTCACACTGAAACTACAGGCAGTCAGCTCATATTTCTTCTGTATTAACATTTCGAGTGGGAAACTACCATATCGTTATAGGCGACTTGCGTGTATAAGTTGTAAAGTGCGTAACTTGTACTGTCTTGGAAGAAATCTGTGGAAGTGTTTGGAGGGTTCCTTAATATCACGCAGGTGAGGGTTTTCAGATTTCCCTTTCATGTCCGTATTACCAAAACTTATCCCTCTGTTATCATAGGGACAAAAGCGATTAGTACAGCCGCTCTTTTACACTTGTTGAGACTTTTTTGGCAGTGATAGACAATGACGAAAAAACCTACTCCCATTGCACTATCGAAATTTTCTGACTATAAATGGAGGCCTCCAATGACAAACACCGAAGCCTCACACGAAAACGGCCCGGGTGACGGCGGAAGTGGCCTCCTAAAAATGGTGGCCGTTGGCCGGGGGGGGGGGGGGTTAAACCCTCATCCTCCCTCGTTGATGTGAAATTCTCATTAAGCTATAAAATGACAAGCATTTTATGATACACATTCTTTCCAGAATATGACTTACAGTTTACATGTTTTGAGTACATCTATACCTTTTTCTACTTTTACCATTTTATTAAATAAGTTTTGCAAATGCTTTTACTTACAACCCATTGCTCATTTTTATGAAAACGACACATTTGTGCAGTAATCTTTATTGGGGATAGGATTTGCCCGACTAGCCGGTGGAACACAACTAAGAATAAACACTTCAAGAACAAATTACCCTGTTCGGATCCTGAGCAGTGACAGTGGGATCTATGGTACACTACAATGTCGATCTATGTTAAGCATACGCTGGCAAGCTCAATAAATATGTATAGCGGCAGTGCGACTAGTCGGTCGACGTACTCCATATTCATACCTCTTACACGCATTGCATGGATGAACAGTCAGGCATTTGACCATTGAATCCTGTGTATGTGTACATCACTGTTACTGTAAGTGCCTCCACTAATAAAGAGCTATGCAAACTTTTAGTAGCACGGCAAAGTTAATGACACTTGTCGTACCTTCCTAAATCAAGAACTATTTTTTTTCTTTTAGAATTTTAAGGTGTAAAGTTGTTTTCCGTCTACCCTATAGGACATATCTGCATATAACTACAAAACAATGGTGTATTTAAACTTCAAGTTTTCATAATTTCCCATTAATCACAGAGAAGACTTTCAAGTTGACGCAATCTTGTAACATTAGCAACTATCGTACTATGTAGTAGTGTCAAGTAGGTATTACTTTCAGATTATAGGGTCACAAAACATAAGTCGCAAAATGAGGTTATAATTATTATGGGCGAGGAAAGAAGTTCTTGCCCTCTTCGTTTGATTTCAGTCACCTTACAACATTATTCTAGTCTAATAGCCCACCCGATCTTCACGGCTTGTACAGTAATATTCTTTCCACCTGTACAGTAATTACTGTACATGCTATGAAATTGCCTGGCGGGGTGACTTTTATGTTTTTCGTGCTACGATGCTAGTTGCATACCACAACAATTACTGGAAATGGTCTTCCTCCATATATAGTAATTACTGTACATGCTAAGAGAATTGCCTGGATAATAACATAACAAATGAGTAAAGCTTATCGATGCTTTTATTTGTAGGAAAATTTTTCTGAAAATTACAATAAGCACAAGTTGAAATTAATGTATGCAGTTTTCCGCAAGATTTTCATGCCGTCTCTATAACAAGAGATGGAAATTAGCTAAAGACGTAGTAATTTACACATAACAGAGTGAGGGAAATTTTCTGAAAAAAGTAGTCATGAAGGCATCTTAATATGTTTTCTGGTAATGTTCTGATCATGAATGAATCCCTCCAGTTTCACTAGTCTGTTGATATAACAGAAGCTAGACACATCCCTTTTATCCTAATGTCGTCTTCAAGTTTACGTCTCCAGCTTTCAGGAAAAAAAAAACTAGACACATTTTATCTGAATAACTAGTAAGAGACACTAAAAACTCCAGCGTGATTTTTAACAAATCCCTAAACAGACCTCTCTCCAAATGGCAGCTCCGATTACTTACCACCAACTTCTGGGTCGTGTTCCTGAATTTTCAACCGACGAGTATTAGAAATCCAACAAGACTCGTATATTCTCTTTTTGATATCTCGATAACTGACAAAATTTGAACTGCAATTGTTGAGCTAACATTACCCAATAAACTCCGTTTCACATCCAAAGGTTTTTGTATATTATTTATATGTTTACTACAACAACGCCAATCATTTCCTAGCACAAGCTTTCGAAGGTCTAAAAATAGTCAAACATAAACTGAAGCCAGTTTCCTGCTGGACAATTAGCCAACGAAAACCAACACCCAATTTCCTGTTGGACCATTCCATTTAATTATAAGGAAGTAACCAAACGTATACAAAGAAATGAAATATCTATTTCATAATTCCTCTGAAAACTCAAACAACTATCTGGAAATCGTTTAACCTCTAATGAATCTTAAAGTCAAGAGGTTGTTGCTATCGTGGGGCAGTAACTGAAAAACACGAAAAGGAAAGTCAGACGGAACAAAGCAAGCTCATGTAACGACATACAGTTCAACTCGACGATTCACAAAATGAAATACGACGTTTTGTTGGTGCTTGTAGCAGCTCTTTTCGTGACGTTAGGTTAGTT
Organism: Holothuria leucospilota; assembly: GCA_029531755.1. Classification (NCBI taxonomy): domain Eukaryota; kingdom Metazoa; phylum Echinodermata; class Holothuroidea; order Aspidochirotida; family Holothuriidae; genus Holothuria; species Holothuria leucospilota. Next base: position 45,979,394 of record CM055972.1, on the reverse strand, counting down.
TCTCTCAAATCTTGTATACCATAAGACCATAGTTTTCCTAATACAAAATGTTAAGTTTTGTGCGAGTGTTTGAATGTGAGGGCGTTTGAACATGCGTTTGAGAACGGAGCTGTTACGGCTCCCTGATTTGAGCAAAGTCATGTGACTCGAATTCCTCTTACGTGTGATCGTGTGATCAAGTGTGATTACTTTCAAACTTGATAACAGGTACCTGACCATGCCAACCTTGCGCATATATAGGCCTATTCATCTATCACGTCTTCTGTCAAAGGTGAGGACAGACGAAACGATATTGTTTACACATGTCTTGACATAACATCGAAAAAAGTCACCAGACGACAAGTAATGTGAATAACGTGGGGAAGATTAGATTCGCTGCGTTAAAGATCACCTTGTTTGTTTATTTGTAACGATACTCAATCTAGTTTTTACAAAAGTACATTGATATTTTTCAGCCATATATTAAAGTGGGGACTATAAATAGTATGGAAATTGTAGATCAAAGAGCTCGAGAAGTATAACTTTCTTTTAAAAAAGCTTGGAAAGAACATTCCGTAACAAAATAAGACGTAAAATTTTGCGACCTATACAGCAACAAGCAATTTGAAGACAGATCACTTACATTACAGCTCGTTTGTGTTTACTAAGTAAACGGAATACAATTCTTTTTAAAGACCGTTGAACAGCATTACATAGTATTGAAACAAGTCTAGAAAATATTTAAAAGCTTCTCAAATTGTCAAAGAAAATGTTATGTTATCAAGATATTAAATCGCCCAGGAGAGTGTGACATATGTTTGGGACAACATTACTATCAATATAATTTTAAAGCTAAAGTAAGAATTTTAATGCCAAAACATACAGTAACGTTATTAAGACAACTTTGCTTAACACATAACAGTAACACACAGTAGTACCATTTAGGTTTGGATATGTACATGGAGTGTGCTTTGTTGTATTTGCATCCTATTCAGTTTCTATCTTCTATCATATGCTATATAGCACTTTTTCCTCCATTGCTGTCCTTAATAATTTGATTTCACTTTCCAGGAAAAAGTTTATTTCATTTTTTGTCCAACACTTGCTGTAGTTTGAACAGTGAGTATGTTTGTGACTAAATCCCCTTGGCCGGAATATCAATTGCTAGATTAGATCAGGTCAGATATATATTATACATTAGTTACATTATGTGTTCCGTGAAATATGGACTATTGTAAAGTCGTCCTGCGGGTTTAACATACTCGAGCAGATTTTGATGGATTATTTGCAAAAAATTATTGGTTCACAATTTTGTAGGTGTTACTCTCACTGTCCCTGTATGTGTTAAGGGAAGGTATGAAATGGCTGGCTTGTTTACTTCTTTTTCTAACTAATCACTATCAATATCTTTGGTATGTATTATAATACATTTTTCTAGGATGAATACATTTTTGATACTATTCAAAGGCTAAAATGATAGCCTAGCTTTTGAAAGGTGCATCGAAGTAAACATATTAAGCAATCTTTAACCCAAGTAGATATCGATGCTTGACCTACACAAACACACACAACAGTGAAGGTACCGGCCCCACCTCTAATGTGTACGCACATAGCCTTCAAAAGAATGGTACATTTGACAGAGCTCAGCACTATGCATATGATATCATACAACATTTAGAGGTTACAAGGTACCCATGCACATACTTTTGGTCTTTAGTTGTTTATTGATACCAACATATGGTATGGTCAGTCAGGGTAACCCTACCGCAAGGTAACGTGTTTATATTTGGTCTTTTCACTTATACCCCGACGTCAGGGAGCAAAACGTGAAGAAAGTCACTTCCCAACCAAACAACGTGAAGAGCCAATCTGGCAAAAGAACGCTCATCTTAAATAAATATCCATAAGGTTGCGAATTTGGCGCCAATGGAAAACGTGGATGGAAACAAGCTTTTCTTGTACTAAAACAACGTACCTGTTTGTTGAATCCAATTCTTACCGATCAGCCAAGCCCATGGAAGAAAGACAGCAATTGCTCCTTACCTTTCTGAAAGGCTCACGCCTATATAATCGTAGATAAACATTAAAAATGTTCCGGATTAGTTTGTTACAGAGAAACGTGAAGTCACTATTCACTGCTACTCAGCCTTGTACGATGCATGGGATGTCAGTGTTATTGGTTGAACGCTTTAAGTGACCAATAGCAATAGAGCTCCTAACAAATTTGTATATTAAGACCCGAAGCCCCACCATCACTGGACGTAAAGATCAGTGCAAAATGCTCTCTGACGTCAAGGTATAAGTGAAAAGACCAAATGTGAACACGTTACCTCGGGGCAGGGTTACCCTGACTATGATAGGGTATCCAAATGACTGAACTCTATAAAAAAATTTTTTATATACAATCTTTTGTGTGTAACAGACGTTAAATGCTATGCATACTACAGCAAGATACACAATTAAAGCCAGACTGCCTCCACGTCCCCTCCCCTTCCCCTCCCTCTATATTAAGGTGTACCAAATTTGGGTTACAGTGTCATACTGTACACTGGCTCTCAAACAACTTTTTCAAGAATCCATGGAGGTATATATTGTAGATAAAGCCAAGAATAGTTTTTCACGCCATCTTTCTCTTTCTGTTTGGAGTCTGCCTGGATATTTTCATTATTTTTACCACCAGAAAATTAGGTTTCAGAAGAGTGAAAAAGTAATTAACTAATGTATCAAAAAAATGAAAAACTTGCATTTCGGACTTCTCAGTACACAGACTATTATGCTCTTAAGAGGATTGTATCGGATATCCATTCCGGCCGGACTATGTGGCCAGATAGTGAAAAGTTATCGACATTCCGGTCCCGGCCTGATCTTTAAGAAATCTAGTCAGATTTATTTATTTTTTTAATTCTAGCCAGAATTTTATGCATGATTAAAATATACGGGTTGCTTTACTTCTTGTTTGCCAGGGGTTTTTGTCCAGTTCCATCTAGAAATTGACCCATTGAGGTGATGTGTTCTTAGCTTGTGACACACACAGTGACAAGGATACCATTTTGCCGTCTTAGAGTAGCCTTTAGGCAAACGTCCAAATTTACTGGAGGTAACAAATGAAGACAAATTCAAAGTTAGCCTATCCACAGTTATCCCACTGGTTTCACATTTGAAAACATAGTTTAAGGTATGAATATTTTCAATCTCTGTCAATTATTCGTTGACACTATGAACACTCTGAGTCACATTCATCAAAACATGCTTCCATTTTAAAAAGTTACTTTATCTTTGGCATTTTAATGGATTTTTTGTTTTGTTTAAAAGGTGCACTGCCTCACTTTAAGTAATTGATGTTACTTTTCAATTTGTGTTCTTTCTGCATCATTTTAAAGTGTAAACCCGACAAAATCACACCAGCTTATTGACCCACTGTGGGCTAGTACTATGGCAAAGTTAACAACCATCTCCCCTGCCTGCAAGCCCTCCCCGCCCCTGTCCCCAAACTTTCTGACAAAGGTGTTTTTTTATGTTTCTCTTTATTAGTGAAAAACTTTGGTCCCGGCCAGACTTTAATACTATCCGAGAAAATCCTTTCCAGCCAGATCTAAAAAATTGGATGTGGTGGATCCCTAGCTGTTAATATGGTCGACTCTCTCTCTTCCAAGTCCAATGGGTCTTTGAAAAAAGAAATACAAGGAGTAGTTGTTAGAAAAAATCTGCCAAGTGATCACAATGTTTCAGAGTTCTGGTTGTGGGTGTAAGGAATAAATCATTTGACTGAATCATCTCTCTCAGGCAGATATGTCTGCCTTGAGTGCTTAGGGTGTATTCAGAATTGGCATATTTAGGTCAAGTAAAATAAAAAGCATGTTCCTTATAAATGTGTATTTTCAAGAAAATGGAGATGACAGAGTTTGCTATGTTTTATTTTTAGGAATTTCTAAAAGCTGGTTGTAAACAGGGGCCTGAGGAATAATTGCAGAAATTTGAATACACAGGTCTAAACTGAGTAATTATTTTGCCATGCGCAGGTAAAGCTACAAATGTCACCACCGGTTAGGCCAGCCTAGGATACATGTTTCTTGTAGGTAATTTCAGTACTAATCGTTTATGAAAAAGATGTAGCATTACAGGGCCATCCCTAACGAGAAGTTGCATTTAAAACAAACCAGATAACAGATAAAAACGGTTTCTGAAGTATCATCGTGGTAGGTGGTAAACCTTACTTGCAAGTTATACTTTTTGTCACTTGAAATTGATATTGAGACGAATTCAGCCAAGGCAGACTTATGGCAGTGAATATTATAAGGACCCACCACTTCCAAATTGCAGATAAAGGTAAAGTCTAGTGAGCGTGGAGCCACTGCTGGCATCAACGACCTGCTACTGAGCAGTGATCAATTGCCTAACATACAAAATACACCATTTATGAGACTCAATCACCAAATTTGAACGTGGACCTTATAAATTGGTGCATGCATATCACTAGGAGCCCTATAGTTAGAACTACGATTACAGTTAGGCTTGAGCATGTTACCCGAATGTTCTTCAGAGTTGTCAGTTTTAGAGGGGAATCCAGTAGAACTCCACTTTCCTTGGCGTCCGGACCTCTGGGTAATTTTCAGACTATCAAAAATGTGCCCCCAAACCATGTTTTCAGTGTGTTCTAAAATGTTTGCATTTATGGGCTTCGTCCCCAATGGACAACTTAAACTGTCTATGAATAACCTCTTGAGTCTTGACCTTCAAACCTCTACATCATGGGTCTGTTATGCGTGGCTCTATTCTAGAATGGCTGGAAAGAATAGACATTAAACATGAAATCACCCAGAAGGCCGAGAAGTGGCCAGTCCACATGAACACAAGCAACACACGTCTCAGTTGTTGAACTTTAACACCTTAACCCCCTCTATGGGTAATTCCCCTTGTGCAATTAATTTAGGTTAATGCACCCGAAAAAGCCCTAGGAGAATAGCTTGTTGAAGGTCAGAAAGGCGTTAATTATCCTACCCATTATATTTACTAATGATGAGAAAACCAGTTCTTTAATCAGAGGAAATATAATATATTAAACATTGTTCATTTCTTGAGTACATTTTCGAAGTTCATTTGCTGAATTCTTATTAACCTGTACTCTCAGTCATTAACATCGAACTTCACCCATTCTGAAATGATGTGAAACCTGATAAATAAAGTCTTCTGAACCAATTTTCAGAAGGCTAATCATATTACTTTTCAGGAGCTTCCAGAGGTTTTTCTTTTGGACCCCAAAAGGGGTTGCGGGCCCCACAAATGCAAACTTGGGCTTCGCGCTAATAGTGGGCCTTTAGTACACTTGTGATACCGGCTCCCGTTACACCATTCCTCCATATAAGCCCGGGGAATCTTAAGTTGGCCCCTCCGAAATCCTGCACATGCCACTTCTGGCATATTATGAATAACAGTGTGGGAATTTCCCACACAAGATTTTTGAACTCGAGGGATTGATGAGGAAATACCGTAATCGCATATACCTGCCTATACAACACTTATAAGGACCAGTCCCTCTGGTAAGGTGTACGTACGAAATGGGTTCCACTGTTATTCACTGTCAAAAGAGCTTTTAGTATTCCGATGCCCACTAGATCAAAGTTACACTAGACCGGAGATCCATTTGACCAAAAAGCTTCTTTAGATTAGAGGTAGGATGAGGATCCAGGTTAGATACAGAATTAGGTTTAGGATAAAGATAAGGGTTAGCCTCAGGTAAGATTAGGGTTGGAGCCATGATTAGGGTAAGAGTTAGGATTGAGTCAGAGCTAGAATCTAGGTCAAGGAAACCATCAATCTGGTAAACCTTCAATCTAGTAAACCCTGCCTATTTGTACGAAATAATTGAAAGGGTTTCACATTACCATTGATTATATTTGAAAGCTACACTGATACCTATTGGAGGATGTTCCAGAATAAAAATATATCTAAGTAATTCTCAAAAGGTCGACACTGTTTGAACTACTGTCTTCGGATCAGACAACACTGAAGGTTATTCACCAAGGATGTATCTAGATGTATAGTCTCTACACATCCATCCCCAGTGCTGTCCCTTATTCTGTCTTGTCAGATACCCGCCATTTCCTGGACTAACGGCAAGACCCCAAAATACCCACGACTACTTTCATCCGCCTGACGGAACTTGACACCCCAAATTGTTTTCAATTCAACGGGCGCTTTTCCCGTCAGGTCAAAGAAGTAGCTATGGGAACCAAAATGTTTCCCTCTATAGCTTACCTGACCGTTGGCCACTGTGAAGAACAGCTATTTTCTCGGTATGCGGGGCGCTCACCCTATACTTTACGAAAGGTATATTGATGATATTATAGGAGTAGCAACAGAGTGCCGTCTAGATTTAGAGTCTTTCATCCAAACTGAAGAGTACGTTCCTTTTTTAAAGTTGACACATTGTTTTTCGGACTCTTCAGTGGTCTTCATCGACCTTCAATTATCAATTTGGGACCGTAAAATTGAGTCAAACTCACACTTGAAGCCCACTGATTCTCATAACTACCCTTTGCGTGACAACTCCCTGTACCAAGTCCATCCCATTGTCTCAGATTTTGAGGGCCAGAAGGATTTGCTCGGAAGATTCTGACATTTCCACAGCTTCCAAACAAATATTATCCTTCTTTGAAAACGTCAGTATCACACAAAAATCCTCTCTTACACTCTACATAGAACACAAGGATCCAACAGAGTGGAGGTGTTGAACAATAAAACCAGCACGTCTACCAATCTACTCATTCCTTTGGTCATATCCTATCACCCATCGGTACGTCCTATCATACGAGTCCTTAACACGAGAATGTAGAGACCTTGGCGAGACCCTACAACCAGTGACATTTTCCCCATTACAACCTTCAGAGTTGGAAAACTATTTCTAACCATTTATTTCTGGCTCCCCATCTACAAAAGCCAATGGCAAACACCCCAGGAACGTTTCCTTGTAACCGTGGTAGATGCAACACATTTCCAGTGGTTGGCAAAAACACCCTACTCGACATTTTGGGTCCTAACGGCAACATCTTCACTGTTAACCGATACTTTAGTCTCTCCTTCCACGAAGGTGGTTTACATTTTAGTTTGTGGACGTTGCATCTCACTGTATAAGGAGGGACCAAACGTCGCCTTGCAGACGGAGTCACTAAACACGACAGGCCCATCAAACAAAAACCACTAAGACTATCTGGTAACCCCACATTTCAAGAAATCCCTATCACCATGCTCGATAAACGACTTGGCTGTTATGGCAGCCATAATGTGCAGAGGTTCTAACCGTGAGCGTCTAACTGAAAAAAAAGCGCTTATCGTGAAGCTCGGAACCCTCTCTCTACACGGTCTTAACGTTAGGACGGACCTTATTTAACTTGCTCCTTTTACCGAAGGCAAAGAAAATTGTGATAGGTTTTTGGCTGGCTTGATTTCAATATTTTTTTAAAGGCATGTAAATTGAGCAGTTAGACCTTAATTGGGACCTATTAGCTCTTGCCTATCAATATTACTTCAACTTGGGGCATTTCTAAATTCCGGCTTAATGCAAAACAGCTTCAGCATGACAAAATAATGAAAAAAAAAGAGTGTTTCAACTCGGAATGTATGGTAGGTAGCAAGTTTTACTTTGCAACTGGCAAAAAGTGAAATTAATCTACCATTGCCCTGCATATTTGTCTGATTCAAGCAAGGTAAGCAAAAGACTGTCAATTTAATTGCAGCGTTGAAAAAAAGGGTTAATCTCTTCCTCGTTTAGTCCTGTAAATAACGATACTGATTAAGTCTAACATTGTTGGAATCTTGATCAACGGCGATCACACGGACTGACTAGGTAGAGCAGAATATCATCTTTCCTACACTTTCCACGAAGTTCACAAAGTCTCAGGATGAAAGAATAAGATGTATATTGCACATCAATTGTTGTGTGTAGATATCCCTCAAGTGTTAATTTCTTAGCATTCTAAACTGTTGCAGCCATTAGAAGGCCTCAACCGACCAGGGTGGTGCTACTTTGCAAGGAGACAGAACGGGAGGCATACTCTCTTGAACCTTCACAGTAAAAAGTCACTCTTTAGGATTGAACCAATCTAAATTTGGATTGAAAGATTTCAATCCAAGAAGAGTTATTCTCACTCTTTTAGAGTAAATATTCAGCCTTAATTTTAGATCCGTCCCTAGTTTCAATCTTTTGGATTTAGAGAGTAAGTTTACTAATACTTTACCAATACTTTTACCAATGATAATCCAGCTTACAGCTATTTCTTACCTTTACTAAAGGGGTTCATTTTCACGTCAATTACCTTGAACATTGCTATGATGTGAAGCTTCGTGTCGCTAACACTTTACTGGGAGTGTGTAATTGATCTCGACACGACTATTAATTGAAATAATTGTAGTCTGCTCTTTTAGCAAGAAGGTGCTGTATGGTAATGAGCTAAAGAGGCGGAAGAGTAACCTTAATTGTTGCACGAACATGAGAAGTTCCGAAAAGTTTGTGAAGAAATCACCTATAAATCCTTGTTTATATTTTTGTGAAATAGGAATCATATACTCGCATGCTCGTCACCTGGTTCCTATGTTGCACGTTTCTTCTTTCTTACTGGTAATTCCTTGACGACTGGCAGTGTTGGCAATGGATAAAACCGTCTATCCTACCATACATATAGCAGACGACAAACCCTTATTGTGATAACTTCCTAATCTAGTATTTGTCTGATAGATATTTGCAGAAAGAAACATGAGACAAATCACTATCGGCCTTTAACTTTGCAAGCGCTCTTCCTTTCAGTTATAGTACCTGAAATAACAAAACATAAGCTTTAATGAACATTATCACCTCAAAACCGTGGTTGCGACTTATATTTGAAAGAATTCCCTTGGTTAACACTTTTGTCTAAGTGCCAACGTACCTCTTCCCTTCTGCCAGCTATTGATATACAGTCTGCGGGTCAACTTATTTCACCACTGATAGTGTAGAAGTACCTCTTCAATGAGTGAACGAATAGTATTTGTAAGTTCAAAGTTTCACCTACTACAGCCCCATTATTATATGCTCACTTAGACGTAGGATGATAACTTATTTTCATTGGAGTATACCCATTGTATCGTCTATTCAAATAATAACAACAGACGGATCCAAGTTCAGGGTTGTACACTCTCCAACCGAAAGCGAATGCAGTAAGAGTTTAAGTGCAATAGTCAGAGAGATAGAGAGAAACTGACCTGGTCAGATTCCAACGAAGTATTAACAATCGAAACCAAAAATATCGAGGCAGCTTTGTGCAGACACCGAATTTAGCATTAAAGTATGGTTTAGGCTATATACTTCCGTTATGACTCCATTAGATTTTATTGCAGGTCACAAAAGGCTTCTCAACGATCTCCAGAGTTCTTAATTACATTTAAGTGTATTACACTGAGTGTGCCAATCTGTGCCTCATTCCACTGAATAAAGCCTGTCTACATTAGCAAATTCCATGGCAAATTCATGAGGAGACAGTGGCGATGATCCTGTCCTACCCCTTCAGAGGGCAATTTGGTCGATGACTTTAGACCTGAAGAATGAGTTCCTTTACAACACCTCTTGAGAGAAAGCAAAAAAATGACCACTTGATGTAGAATCTAGAATAATAGAACTTAATGATCTTGACTCTGTGTATGCCGAACTGTGTACATTCGGTACATAGAAGACGTTGTCTACAGGGCACATGCTGCGTTACAAGGAAAACAGGGCTCACGTCTTCTCTAATTAGGAAGGGACTATAGCAAGTGTAAGTATAGTTGCTCATGAATGTCTACACTAGTAAGTCTACCTTGTGGGTATTCACCGACGACTGTTGCGGACTTCACTTGAACCTACTAAACAAACCTGCCGATATCAAATCACAATGTTAAGCATGTAAACCTTAGCGCTTATCCTTCCTAGACTATGGACGGTGATCTGGCTAGCGTTTTTGGACAGAAAAACAGGCATGCCCTCACGTGACATACTCATAACAATCGCATCTCAGAGCGTCGCCTACCGTTACTGTGTAGACATATTCAGGTTCATAGCTCCTTTAGGGCCCGCCATTCCCGCCCGTCCAAATCCGCTTGAGATACCGCCTACACACTCTGAGAGGTCATAGTTTCCTGTCATCTGGCACTGAAGACGCCAAGCTTATTTCTACCCGTATCTTCTTCGTAAGGACGGTTAGGGCTTGTTTTTTTATTTTTTAGAGAGAAACATGATCACTCCTATCTCCAACAGTTAACATGAGTGATCAATGAAAAAAGATGCACCTCACCTCTTCCCTGCGAGACTAGATCTGAATAGAGAGCGAGGATTTCTATCCATGGAAAGGGTTACCACTCACAGAGAAGTAATCTCTGGACTCGCGGTCGCTTCCCAGAGCTTGGTTTCCAGCCATAGGCTTTCCAACCATTCTGGTCGACCACTTTCTCCTGTGCCGCTAGCACCCTTGCGCACCTGCTACAGTACTCCTGCCCGACTTCCAGTGACCCGGGTCCTCTTCTAGATGTGTCCAACTGCCTGGCTCTATCTGAAATGGTAGCGCACAGATACATACCTTTAAGGAACACATTCGGGTTCACTACACATATATCAACTGCCGGCCAGGCAGGTGTACAATCAAGCCCCTAGTAGGGATACGGACAACAGAGAAAGCAAAAGCTTCACATCAACATAATGTAGCTTGAGGCAGTCCTAGGGGCCAGCTAAGTCTCCCAGGACCATTTATAAGGCAAGAGTCTGGCGGTGGTCTTGAACAACACTACTGTCATATCAGACATCAAAGTTTAAGTTGGGTTTCTTGCCTCCATCTTTGCCTGAAGGTGAGTTCTCTCCTCTTGTAAGGCAGCCAGCACTAAATCTCGCTAAGAGTAACATGTATGGTGGTGGTATCGGGGAGGGACATCGTCTTTTCAGACTGGGAACTGGTGCTTAAGTTGCCAAGATTGGTGTTCAACGTGGACTTTTTGCAACGACAGAGATTTTGGACTTCAGGTCTCTTGCAGAGGTCGTTCCATCAAGAGACCAGGGCTTCAGAATTTCTGTCCTCCAATAAGACAGAATGGATGCTTATGCATTCCATTCACCATATCCTACCGTTTCCTTCCCAACCATTCGGGATCTGAGTATTGTTGTCGACTTCCTTATGTCTAGGCATGGTTCCTATAATTCCACAGATTCTTTGTGGATATTCTGACCGTGCTGCTATCCTAGGGAGAGCCGGTTCTCAGGTTGAGGACAGAGAACTCACTCCACGGTTCAACAACACCCACTTCATTTACCTGCTTACTGTGTGGAGCTGTTCACAGGACTTCCTCGGAGCATTTGTTACAACATTGTCGCCGTAGCAGATGCCGTCAGGAGACTTTCCACCCTGCCCTTGTAATTCCAGACTAGGCCATTTAAGAGGGCGGGGGTGTGCAGACTTGGCTTCTCCAAGAAAAGCATACAGGTTTACATGATCAAGGACTATCACTTGTGCCATCACTACTGTACACCTTTAAATTGTCTGCAAAAACAACGGCATGGTCAAGCGGGCAAAAAAGTTTGCAGCCCCTTAATTCGAAGAAGGCCTGTACGCTTATGACCATTTCAACCTTTTCCATGTATACAATCGTCTTTTTAGAATATTAATGCCATTTGCCGAAAAACAAGGGTGTATTTTAAGTACCAATAAGTTAAAAGTCTCTCCCAATGCATGCCGTTGCACATGACGAATCAAAAGCGTATAGGACACGGTGAGGGAGGGCTGGTAATCGTTCACTAAATATCCTGCTGCTGAAAGTAGTAAACAAAATGAAAATTTGATTTACGAAAACCGACTTATTTCAAAGTTTTTTCTTATCAAATGAAGTATATCATTATCGTTTGAAGTTCAATTGGTTCTTTAGCGGAATATATAGGTACTGGATTTAACCAGTGTCATCGTCTGCTGCGATATGAAAAGAAAAACAAGTTTAAACAATGTCATGCCGTGTGTTTGTTTCATATGTATTACTTCAGCCTTAAAATACCTTCCCGATTTGATTGGGGTGTGTGGAGATTTAAGAAAGTGTAAGCCACAATTTTTTCCTCGATTCAAGCAGGGTATTTTTATCCGAACGGAGATAGTATGAGAAGTTTAATTTAAGCTAATACTTTAAGACCTATTTAAGTGTGACAAGATGACCAACTTTTAGCTGATGATAAGGCTTACAAGGACGAGGGCCCTTTATTTATCCTTTCAATTTGGTTCCTATATCCTTGCGACATCATTCACCCCTAGCAATACTTAACAAGGTGTTAAAATTGAACAATGCTTTGATGTATGGGACGGCTAATATTATAATGATAGGTTTTTTATACTCAAAAATGACTGTTTAATAGAAATAGATCAATAGAAATGCCCCTAAGAGACTATATGCAAATTAGCTAAAGAGACAGAAGCTTAATTCTTTTACTGCATTCTGAAAAGTTTCTTCAAGTTTCCTGAAATAATCGGACATAAACTTATGTCCACAATTTATCATAAAATCAAGCCGGTGTGATCTCATTTGAGACACCAAACAACTCTAGAAGAAAATTTATTTCTTTTTCAGGCGACTGGCAATGCCACAGAAATGGATAACATTACCATAATTCTACTGAAGATTTAGCAGACGAAAAACCTCTTTGTGTTAACTTTCTAATTCAGCTTAGTTATTATAAAAATCTTAACAGCAAGATAATGGAAAGATTACGAGGTGACCTTGGATGCCCAAACTTCACTTCAAAGAAAGATTTGGCGAGCTATCTCTATTCGGATACCAACTACCTGATTCAAATGAAGGCCCGTTGTTAATTGGTTCCTTCTCTCTATCAAATGCTGTCCTACTGGAAGTCTTGAAGTCTTGTTAAGCACAATTACCAACTTACCTATACATGGTATACATTGAAACATGGATTTTTGTTAATTAATATTGTCTCCCTTTCAATGTTTGTTGTTACGCCTCTTATTTAGTAAATATTATAGTGCATACACAAAGTTGTTGGCTGTCAGAAAATAATGATCTTAAGTTATTTCTCGGACCTAAATTGGTCGGAAAGTTAGGGTCAAACTTGTGATTTAGTTACATCGACGAAAATTATTCTTCTGTAAAGCATTTGTTTCCACTTCTTGCTTTAATTTTCGTTTCATGAATGAACATTACCACGTACCTTTTGTGCAAAGCTCTTCCAGAATGATGTTTGGAACTCAGCTGTTATTTATGAAAGTCTGAAAATTTTACAACTTTATGAAAGTGTTGATACCACTTTATCCAATATGTTATAACTTCTCTTTCTATATCATAAGTATGAAGAGTTTTACACCAGATCTTCAAGCTTAGGAAAAATATCTAAACATTCAACTATAACACTATAACATTATAAACACTATAAAAACACTATAAAATTTCAAGGACAAACAAGATTTGAATTACAAAGCAAAAGGAAACTGAAGCAATTTGCATGCTTAAAATCACATTCTGTGACCTTGAAGAAATCTGGAGGGGATTTTTTGACAAAAGTAACCAATCTTCAAATAGGGATATCTTGAATTGGGAAGAGAGTTTTGGTACAAGGTTTGGATGATATGTACTGAGAAGATTTTCTCTTTCATATGAGGCCCAAACAAAATGCAACCAGACAATGCCTTCAAGAACATACATATCCCTTGCTTCATATATGTTTTCCTAGGCCTTATACTTAATAGTAGTGCCAATTACATCTCCCAAAAATCCCATCTAAAGAAAACCAGCTATCTGATTATCGACCACACGCGCAAGGTAGTACTAGGCGGAAGCAGCATTTGAAGACGTGCGGAGCGTTGATTAAGTAAGATTTAGGTAGAGTCTTCTTTCAAAATTCGGAGGGAACTTTGGTTCTCCAGCTCATCTATCACATAAGCCATTTCTTAATGCAAACTAATTTCGGTATTCTCTTTTTTGCCTACAGGTTGGGCAGGATCGGGAGGACGTAAGGATCAATTTTGTGACTTTTTAATCATCACAAGTGAAAAATGATTTAAATGCTTCAGAGTGATTTGAATGTTTTACATATACATATAAATATTCAAGACGGGCATACCAGACAGAGATTATTGCCTTCAGTAAACCAGAAAGCCCAAAGGCTTAGTGAGTCCTTGCCGAAAGGGGGTGCTTTGTTACACTGAGGTTCATCCCTCATATTTATACTTCTTGACTATATTATTTTTACTATGTTTTCACAATTTTATCTCCGTTGGCCGTTCTCAAGCAGCCTATGATTATTTGTAAATACAAACTTCAAAGGGAAAATTATTGCAGGCACCCCTAGGCTCAGACTCCCCTGGAGCATGATGAAATAAATGTATTGTGGACCATATAAATGTACGTTGCTGTTGTTGTGAAATCTACTTAAATTTTGTTGCCATGATCCAATTGATAATATGATAATGATAAATGATCATATGTAAATGCGTGCTGATTTGGAATCCTCACCAAAAACCAAAAGGATGAAATTCTGTTAATAAGCATATAGTTTGCATATAGAGCCAAAACATTTCTAATAGAAATACTGTTCCCTGTTACATTTTCCTTATTTCACCGAGAAGTTCATAATTGACACCAGTAGTTCGGTTGTGTGTGCAAGGCCCATTACAGAAAACGTCATGTTACCGTAACACAATTAAAGTGAAATGGAGGAGCTGTATAACGGCAGATCCCTACTGAATTGGTCACATTGAAATGTTTCACTCTATAAATATGTTTCACTCTATAAATAATTTACTCTATAAAAATAGCGATTCCTTCCCGAAGGAAAATGCTAGCTTCACTGCCGTTTATCCCTCTTGAGGTATAACAGCCTACATTTCCACAATTTGAGATCTGGTGACCTCACATGTCCTTTGAAATTCACCGGAAACAATGGGGTTCTTGTAAACAACATGGATCTTCCACCTGCTCCGTATTAGATGTACCGGATTTTCACAGTTTCACCTCCTTTCACCTCAAATGATTGGTACCAAAAAATTGGCTATAAAACGCAATATGAGAAAATCCAGGTGCCATCTATGACATCCGTCAAGACTTCTAATGTCTCCAAATGAACTTTCACCACCAACATAAACGATGGATTCTTCCAGTTAGTACCTGGTGTGCAAGTATGAGAGACCTTCAGGTTACACAGTTTTTGCAGTTTCAGCCCGTCCTCAGATTATCTCCGAACCCTTGCAAAACCAACAAGGGAATTTTTGTAACCAGGCATCCACATTTCAAGTGAGAAGTTGATATATGGTGTTTCAGATTGGTTTCAGATTTTGACCTCTGGTGACCTCAGATGACCCGTGACCGGGTTCTTCCTCTCAATACCAAAACTTTGTATCCCAAGTGTGATAAGGAACAGAATATGACAAATCTTTTTACCATTATGAAAAGTGCCCATCATTCTTTTTTTTTTTTTTTGAAATATCGTGTTCATAAGGTTTTTGGTTTTTCAAAATGGTGTTCTTTTTCTCAATATGACAAATCTATATGCCAAGTGTGAAGAGTGTCCATTATTCCTACCTTGAAACGACGTGTGTACAAGCAATTTTCTCGGTTTTCGTATTTGCACTCCCGGTGACTTTAGATAACATTTTCTTTCTACCAAAGGGATGGGATTCATTAACTGTACAATGTTTTCGATTTTTTACTTTTTGTGACCTCAAATAATCTTTCACATCCACCAAGAATAATAGGTTACTTCCTCCTAAAATGATAAATCGGTATACCAAGTATAAAAATTATCCGTTATTGCTCTCTTGAGACACGGTGTTTACAAACTAAGCGTCACAAACACAATTGCATACACATACATTCATGCACCCACCCTCATACACACATACAGAAACTCTCTAGCGTGATTGTATAGATTTCTTTTGGGTTTGGCAAGGAATCAAAAAATTAAGGGACCCACTCTTTTAACTTCTGGTACGCTTGTTTTATAACTTGCCGAGAAGAAAAAGCATTTGAGGGAGATGCAAATTAGTAACATTTACTTGCAGGTTATTGAGCATGACAGTTATGGGATATGTTTCAAATACATGACGTGCAAACTTCGCATAACTGTTCGAATAATATGGTGTAGAAGTCGAAGAGAGATCGTGAAAGGCAAACTAGCTAAATCTTTGTAAAAAAATCGTTAACTTGAATGATAGCATGTCATATAATATTTTGATAGGAAATTTTACTAACTTTGGCTAATAACAAAATGTGGAACCTTTTTACCAAAGATTGTGGCAGTAAAAGCCTGCTTAAATGTTTCAAGTGAATATATTAGGAATAATGCGCTGGAGAAAGAGGACCTTCTGGCACTTGCCTTCAACTTAACATGTGAGCCCCAGGGTAGGGACGTGAGCAGAAAGTCTTGCATTTTACATTTGGACTAGGCTTCCTTCAAGTTCTGCAGGTCTCCAAAAAAAAGTCTTAATATGTTGACTTTAAGTTAGTCTTTAGTGGTTCCTTCAACAGCACTTGAAAGTCTCGCCTTATACACTTAGCCAGCATGATTCAGGCATCGACCCCAATTAAGTTTGTCCCATGGCAAAGGGGCTGTTTCAAAACGGGATAGTGCAATAAGGATAGTGTAGGGTTAGGGTGAGCACCTTGAGCGTAGAGAACCACCAAGAGCAACAAAAGAATAAATTAAAAGCACATGTATAGGCCATATATCAAACCAAAATGTGTTCATTAACTTTGCAGTTTTTATATTCATTTGATATACTGTCAAAGTGTTTCTTGATCTTAAAAAGCTTACGTCGTTCAATGTGATTGTATCAAAGCTTTCCTCTATTTCGATTGCTGAAGAACAATTCATTCTTTTGAAACATTTCTCGGAGTTGTCACGATATGGGTGACAGATCTTAAGGCATTTTTACACCATTTTATCCAGCCAGTTTGGAACTTTCTAAACTGAAAAACAAATCCTTCCTGTACACGTTGCTTTAGATTTATAATGAAGGATCTTGTGCTCGATATCTAGCACTCACATACAATTCCTAGGGCTGATTACACATTGCCCTAGGCATCAAAGTTTCACGTAGGTCACCCTCTAACATTTGAAACATTTCGTGCAGTGATAAAATTTGAAGGACCGTGTACGCACCCGTGCAGGCATTTAATGTACTACGTGCACAACTTTCTAGACATGGGTAAAGCCAAAGGTTGTAACAGTTGGTTTACAATACTTTTAATGAACGTATTGTAAATGTACAGTGAGAAATCAGGGAAAGAAAATTACACCGTTTTTTTTCACATGTAATGACCACAAAAGACCCCGACCAATGAAATAAATAACTAAAATCACTTAAATTCCTATTAAGAATTTAAGTCACTACTAATTCAAAATAAATGTCTCATATCGTATGTGGATTTTTTTTTTTCGCTTTTCCCTTTCTAATATTTCATGCTGAAAGTACGGTTGAAGCATTCAATATAAAGTTACTCGATTTTTCTTGAATTATTTAGCAGGATGCTCTGGGGCCACTGGAAAAAGGTCCATAGAGGGTTCAATAGAGGATACGGGTAAGTAAAAGTTTCGGAATTATTACATATAGTAGACAAAATGTCTGACAGATGGAAGACTGTTACTTTGACTTGTTTACAAATTCCAGTATCACCCAAGTGTTCGAGATAATAAGAGGGATGGAATATGGCAATGTCTTCTCTATTTGTGAAGTGCTTGAATTTAAAGTGCTGAGTGGTTACCTCAAGATAGATTGCCTCTTATCGATGTGGTTACAGTGTGGTCTTAATATGGCAACGTAAGAGTGTAACATTTTTAATTTATTATAAATTCGGCGCCATTTCCACAATAACGGCTAAAGGCATGTAGATATAGAGTGTAAGTACCAAATTTCTCTTCCAGAGAATGATTTCTGAGGTGTGTAACACTTCATGTCAAGTTTTCTCCAATTAGAACTGTCACGATTTTCTTTGTGTTTTAACGTGCTATATCCTTCGAAAGGCATCGCTTGGAGTAGCAAATGTTTTCAATCCAAACGAAACAAGCCTGGTAAACGTATAACTGTAAGGACAAATTCGTAACTTCTGCGGCTATTTCCTGCAACTTATGGTGTTTGTGATGTCAATTTTTCTACCACACTGTAGACGAAACCATGGTAGATACTAAACTCCAGTGGCCAATTTAGCTTTCGTGATGCAGTTCAATGTAGGTAGACCAAAAGACGCTATGAGTGCGATGCCTAACAATATTTTGCTTCAACTGACGACATGGTTAACGAGTATGGAGTGCTTCGGCCAAACGTTCGTAGCTTCAAAACCCATCGTGTTGGAGAATCGACCTCTAGATCCCAATGAAGATTGTGCATTGACGTCAAGCGACGTCATTTTAGAGGGCAAACAATGAAGCACAATTTACGAAAGACACAGGCTTACGCACGCTAACCTAGTAGACTAACGCGCGTATCCGACAAAACACAAATCAGCTGTCTGTATTTGTCGGTGTAAGGTGCAAAATTTAAGCGCGCTATTCCGAGGGAGCTATTTCTGTTCTGTGACTTGGTGTATTTATTAACTAGGACCAAGGTCAAAATGGTGGGCTGTCCATCTATGGCGGTTCAAGTTAGGTCCATATCTGCAGTGGCTCGGTTAGCAAGCCTTTTCTTTATTGCGTGTACTTTCTCTAACATTGTGTAATTTGTAGGGCTCGCCTGCATATGTCGTACACAACATTGAACTAGCCCCAACGCCGTATCGCGTCCCAAAAACCTGAAAAAAAAAGCATAGAACACAAGTATTTTAGTGCATGAACGTTATCTGGTTATGCGCCTCACCTTGACGAGCGCCTTTAAACGAAACATAAATACGCCTGTGGATGAAAGCTGACATACAGGCGCACACGCGCGTGCATTTCTGTCATTTAAAGACCTTATGCATATGATGTCACATAGCAGAAAGTGCCCCCTCGTTTGGAGGAAATGGCGTATCATTGCAAGTTGCACCAACAGCTTGGCCGGGTCATACCAAAGACTTTAAAAATGGAACCCACTGCCTTTGTGCTTGGTGCTCAGCATAAGCAATGGAGTAGGGAAAACAAGCCAGTGAGCCACAACTGGTAAAAAGGCCGTGGTCGTCTCGACTTGAACCAATTGGTTGGAAACTGGGACGTTAAACCTCATCTAACTAACTAACTAACGAACTACCTAACTAACTAACTAACTAACTAACTAACTAACTAACTAACTAACTAACTAACTAACTAACTAACTAACTAACTAACTAACTAACTAACTAACTAACTAACTAACTAACTAACTGCACCAACAAATGCAGACAGCTGATCTGTGCAGCGGGGGATACGCGCGTAAGACTACTGCACGCGCGTACGAAATGTACCCCGTAAGTGCACGTGTGCTTCATTGTTTTTCTCCAAAATGAAGTCAGTGTGATGTCAATGCATAAGGCCTATACATTTAATTAACAGCGGCCGTTGCAGCCGTGTTCAATAGGCGCAAAAGGCGCTGTATGTTCTTTGTTCCGTTTCAAAGTGTATGCTCTGCCAAGATTTTATTCTGTTTTAGTTACTTAA
Organism: Holothuria leucospilota; assembly: GCA_029531755.1. Lineage (NCBI taxonomy): Eukaryota > Metazoa > Echinodermata > Holothuroidea > Aspidochirotida > Holothuriidae > Holothuria > Holothuria leucospilota. The sequence continues at coordinate 45,959,827 of CM055972.1, read as the reverse complement.
GGCCGAGTCACACTACAGCGATTTTCAATCCGATCTGAATTTTTCTAAATCGAACCAATAGTTTTTATTCATACTTTGTTCTAAGGATGGTCACCCTATATCAATAACTAATCCCAGTTTGTCTCACGATGAACTGTCCTGCTACCATCACACAACTTATACAGCTCAACAGAGCGATTTTTGCACGCGTGTCTGATAAACTCTGATGTGACGTCACGAAATAATTAGTTCACATTAACTTTGGGCTCTTTCCGACCACGGATGGAAAAGATTTTAACTGAAGGTCACAAAAATTGGACCGTAATCCGGCCTTTAGAACTTGGCCTGCTTAGAAATCAGAACACTCTGACCAGACCTCACAAAGGGGAGGTCGGGTGTAATAAAATCCTACTTAAGTGTAACTTTGTTTCTTATTTGTTGTACGAAACCGCTGTCAGTTCTAAAAATAACACTTTAAGCCCTGCATGACCAGTGAGGAACTTTGCCCAGTTAATTATACACAACAGATAAGCTATTGACATGTCCTCTCATTGCACTGTTAAAATCTTTTGTGAAGGGAAGGAAGTCTTTATTTACTTAAAGAAGGGCTGAGATGACACCAAGAATCAATCAACTATGTAGACAGGGACTAAGTGTAATTGGAATAGGTAACAGATACACAATTTATGGTTTTCAGAAATGTGGTCTGGATCTATGGGCAGGTGAGTGAGTACATAGGCGTAGGAAGCTTTTCGAGACGGGGGGGGGGGGCTGAACCTTGTTTCGAATCGCCGGCCTGGGGGAGGGGTCTAAGGGAAGCGGGTGTTCCCCTCCCCCTTTGGAAAATTTTTGGGTATTTAAGGGTCCTCAGATGCAATTTGGTGCAACACTTTGGACAAATTTTAAGGAAAATTACTGCAAATTTTCGGCATTTCTTACAGAAGAGACAAATAAGGGGTTTTTGGCCTTGGATCGGGGGTGGGGGAGGGGCGGAAGCATACTTCAGCCCCCCAGCCCCAGCCCCCCCCCCCCCCCGCTTCCTACGCTTATGAGTGAGTACCCATCGGAAATCGCTCTATTGTTACCTGCGCTTTAGCCTATTTTTTGTTGTTCAGGGAAACACTCAAAGGTCAGTGCCCGATATATGGTATCTTATTTAGGGGATAAATGCGAGGGTACCCCGGTCTTAAATGTGATTTAAGACCTCCGATGACGTCATCACAGAGGCTGAGCCGACCGAGGCGACAGACCCGAGACCCTCTGCCTCTGTGATGACGTCATCTGAGGTTTCAAATCATATTTAAGACCGGGGTACCCTGCTTTTATCCCCATTCATAAACACTCAAAATTTTGCAGATCACATTTTAATTCTCCCAGCTAACTTAAGGTTTTATTTTGACGTCGTTTAGTTTCTTACAATAGAAGCTAACAACTTCAAGCCAAAAGAAAGTGGACAACCACGCAAATATTTTTACTTCTTTAAAACAAATGCATTTATACCTCAATCGTTGAACAAAATTTAATTCGATTGACACAACATACACCGTGTCTTTGTTGAATATGCTTTCTTTTCTGTTACGTCACTTACCTTAAGGTTCAAATGGTCTGTGTATTGTACCTAGCTGTAACATTATCTAAGCGTATCAAACGTAGACAGTAAGGATTGCACAGTCTGTATGTAAGCGAGGTGGCTAAGTTGGCAGCTAATTAGTATCTGTCACCTTTGCTTTGCGACTCTGAAAGTAGAAAGCAATTCTCAGATACAGGCGACCTGCCACTATTTTGTTGCGCCAACTTTTACATAATCAAACTGAAGGTAAGATAGTGTTTCTTTAGCGACAAAATTACTGCTGTTCCTCTTTAGTAAATACGAGGGAGAATATAAAGCTCTTATTAAAGAAATTTGGGTGGACTAAATTCAATAATTTTATAAAATGCAGAAAAGTTTGCTGTTTTAGGAGGTGACACCCGCATCTCAGTAGCGTGTTGGGTTTGGGAGATTAATTTTATCCAGGGTTACAGTGTAAAGTGGGTAATCATGAGTCGATCAGTATCATGGTTCTATTCCTGCGTTCTAAACGCTAGAACAGCGTGTAGGCGCGATGTTATTCCAATGTAAGCATGACCTATGATGCATATTCTTCAAAAAACATTAAAATAATTACTTGCTTTATAATGTTCCATGTGTCAAGACAAAAGTATTACTCACTGCCAAACTTTCAAGTTTCAAGAATTAACAAGAAGTTTGCAAATGTTACCAAAAATGATAACCAAAATATTTTTGATGAAGCTTTCAGTCAAACTTTTGATAGCAAAGACAACATTCTCTTTGTTCATTAACATTATTATTCTTAAATGTGGTAATTAATATTATTTTATTTGCTCTTTTTCTGCAGTGATTGACTCAAGACTTCTTCCTGAACATGATGGTATCGTGTACTGCCACCTACAATTCAAAATTCATTTTCGACGGATTACTCAGTCTAGACAACACCAACATATGGCACAATGAGGAAGGCATATTAGAAAATATTGACTGCAAAGTTCATTCATTTTATTAAATGTTTTTTTACATTTTTATTTTCAAAATGTTCTTTACTGTGGGAAATGTATGATGTCATTTCGGCACATTAAGTAGACAGGGCATGGTGTTTCTTTATGATATTGACACCGCTGTGTGGAATATTTAACAAATTTATATTGCTATACCCGAAGTTTTATGCTAGGTCTACATGAAAATACATCCAAATATTCCAACAGTATCAAATTTCAAGGTCACACAGGACGGTCAATTATAAAGAAAAAGATAGGAAATCTGAGGCAATGTACCCACTTTACATCACATTCTATGGCCTTCGTGAGGACTGGAGGTAGTTCTTGACAAAAGTAACCAATCTTTAAAATGAGATATCTTGAGGTAAGGAGAGAGTAATGTCACAAGGTTTGGGAGGACATCTTCTGGCTTTTTTCTTTTCCATACAGGACCCTTGTGAAATGCCACTGGAATATGCCTTTAAGTTACGAAAAATACCAAAATGTCACCACATTTTGCACACTTGATAAGCACCGCGCAACGACTGAACGTTTAAGACTGAACAGTTTTTGACCCATAGGGCAGGATATATAAACATATCTTGCCCTATGTTTGGACCCAACTCTTGCTCCCAAGTTGGCCAAACTTTTGTACAGGGCGTGTATTATATCTTGGCCTCTATTAATAAATGCACTTACTTCTGTGATACCATAGCATAAGGTGTATTGTTACTCGCTAGCTAAGTACCTGAAGGTTATGTGAAGCTACTTATAGAGGGATTTCACGTGACGTCACGCGCAATGGATTCCCAGGCACTGAAGGGCAAAACACACACGCAGTAATCGTATTTACAGCACACGCGCACGGATAACCATAGATACTATTGTGGCACAATGGACGCGTGCCCGACAAAACAAAAAAGACGCGCGATCTTGCTCTTCAAAATTGCGTCTAGTTGGTTAAAGTCACGTGACTGAAATCCCTCTATACACCTATCTCCAAGAGTGAAGACATGCTAGAGAAGGCCCCTTCCACTTAAGTGCGCCTCGTAATTTTCAATTATGATATCTGGTCGAAGCATCAATTTAAGGTCTGAATTATTATTTGAAAAACTGAGGTAACCAGTGGGACATAATCTTTAACAGTGACATAGCTTTTCATTCCACGAGTAGTTTCCATTTGTCTCGGATAAGGCCCTGGCCGACTCAACAACAGACGGACTGGAAGCTACCGTTTCTTAAGCTAGCTACTTAGAAGTCTTTCTTGATATGAGCCCTAACTTAACTTGAAAATCGAAAAAAATGTAAGGTTTTGTCAAAGATCACTTGCAGTAAACTTAGCTGAGAAACGAACCCCCTTAGGACTATTTCACCTTACAAAATCTGCGAGAAAAAACGTCAGCCAGGATGTTCAAAGTTTAAGTAGATTTTACAAATTTGTTGGGTCTTATTTCGTCTTCAACTTCTTTTAATTAACTTTCTTTTAGGTACCCTCTCGTGCTACCAGTGTACAGACTGTAATGCCACAGCGGCTTACCAGCCATGTGCATTTAAATGCCCTACAGTAACGACGGCCTGTTACAAAGAGTTCAGCCCTCCCGGTAAGCAATGTTCGGAACATTTTTAGTCAGCAAATTTTGACCCTGCTACGTTTGACTTTGTTTCCAAGAAAAAATTTTTCATCGCACCTTCAAAGGTTGGTTTAAAAAATATACTACAGACTGATGTGCTAACCCAACCAGCAGTTTAATCAGCTCACTTGGCAGGACTGATGCGTGAAAGTAACCCAAAAATCTGATTCATCTGCAAAAAGTTGTAAGAATCTGTTTTCAACTGATTTAAGTCGTCTCGACTTGAACCAATTGGGTGGAAACTGGGACGTTAAACCTCATCTAACTAACTCACTAACTAACTCAACTGATTTAAGCAGGTAAAGGTGACTAGTTCTACAAAAAAAGAGATGCCTGCTGTGCAGGATGCTAGTTTTTTCTTCGTACGATGGGGATGGAAAAATCTGCTTTTCAAAAATTTTTAAATTTGTTTCAAAACCATGGTTAAGGTAAAAATTAAGGTTAGGGTTACGTGGACAAGGAATATTTGACCTGTTCTTTCATAATCCGGCGTCAGAATTACAAAAAATAGTCAAAAAGCTGTTATTTTTGAATTAGGGGTGTGGCCAAGCTGATTCTTTCATTGGTATGATTCTTCCGTTTTCATCCTACGAAAAAAAAAACTCGCGTGCAGGATGGGGAACTTTGATTTTTTCAAAATGGCTTGCAAAACGGCCGCCGAACATGGTAAAATTCATGGAAAAGGCATAAATCAGTCAAAAAAAGTGATAAAAATTCCAAACAAACTGTGATATATATTTTCGGTGATTGCAAACACACCAATAACATTTTCATACTGCCAGCATGTTCTAAAATCAAGATGGCGGAAATTCCAAAAAGGCTGCCCATGTAATTATTATAACAGGCTTTATTGAAATAATGAGAAGAATATTTGTGAAACATATGTTGGGCACACTTACTCTTAAAATATGGCCATGGTTCATGCCAAATAATTAAAAATTATGATTTAGAACATTTTTCATGAAATTTAGGTCAATATGGCGGAAAAAGCAAAATGGCCGCTAATGATATAATAACAATGCAGCAATAAAAATAGATAACAATAATCATTAAAAACATACTTCGATTGAAAACCCCACGTATCTTTACAGCAGATGGTGCATATAATTCAAAGCATGATTTTTCATGAGAAAATCTTTCCCCTTGAAAAACGCGGAACGAACTGGCCGACCACGGCACGAAATGACCGATTTTTTGACGTCATTTGACCACAAAGGATTGTTTGCTTAGTCGGGGCAAATATTTACCCTGCACGAGAGCCAGGAACTGACCATTGTTCTGTTGCAGTTTTCATGCTAACAATTATTTATAATTCCACCAAACGTGGACCGATTTTTCTGGTTTAAAATTTGTTTTAACGTCAATTTATCCATAAAGTTCAGTTCCAGTGAATTATTTTGTATAACTGCGAAAATTACTTTATTATTCTTCAAGCCACTTAAGGTCCACTACAAGTAAGTTAACCGCAAAAATGTGACATCTGGAGATATAATCCTTGAAGCAGATGAAGGCAATTTTGTCCTTCCTTCAAGGGAACGAATTCTCTAATGTGATATTTTATGCAGGGCTCCATACTAACCAAGATGGCGGAAACAACAAAATGGCCGCCAACAGAACGATCTTAATGTATAAAATACTATGAGGAATAATCACTAAAAATACTTCTGACACAGTTGCACTTATACCTGGCCATATTTTATGACAAATAATCCAAAATTACTTTTCAAAATACAGCTGTATTTCTTTTGAAGTTCATGTCATTCAAGATGTCGGAAAAAGCAAAATGACCCCCAGGGCAATAATTATATTAATATTATATATAAATGGCCGCTAATGTTAACATTTTAATATATTATAATAATAGGGAAAATAACCCTTAAAACATATTTTTGTGATCAGTTGCTCTCTATAGTTTGTCATATTTTGTGCCAAATAATTCAAACAAATTTTCCAAACATTTTTTTTGAATTTAGGTCAATCAAGATGTCGGAAGAAGCAAAATGGCCGCCAGTGTTATAACTGCATATTTTATAATAAAAAGAAAATAATCCTTACAAATATTTGCAACACATTTGGACCTAAAAACTGTCTATAATCTTTACTTAAAATTCAGAGTGTATTTTTCTGGATACGTTTTATAAGTTCCAGGTTTACCAAGATGGCGAAAATTCCAAAATGGCTGCCCATGTGACTATTAAAATATTGTAAAATAATGAAAAATATTTATGGAACTTCCGCCATTCCTGGGAGAAAATGGAAAAACCTATCCTGGCATTTAAGAGAGTGCAGTTTTTGTACCCCATTACACATGATGAATAAACCAGTTGAGATAAAATTATTTCCATTCATTAAACTTTCTATTATGCCTGTAAAGTGAGCACTTAAACTTGGTAAACGCAGAACGAAAAGTGAAATATACTGTTGTTACAATATTATTGTAAGCCCTAACATATTAAGTGTAACCACATACAAAGTAACTACATGCCAACAGGAACAGTATCTAAAATAAAATTAATGAAATTGTGTTTTATGAAAGTTATAAATATGAAAGTTTAATCACCAAGTTAGTAGGTCATATCTGTTACACATAAGAAAGAGCAGGGGAATGGAGTGGACGAGCAACTTCCTTTATCATGTCAGACACTTAAGTTCGAAGTAGAGATGCAAATTACAGTATCATAAATGCTAATTAATTATTTCAAGTCCACTATAGTGAAAAATAATTAAGTAAGAAGTTATAGACGGCCAGCCACTTGTTGAATAAGTTATCTGCCCTTTGAAAAAATTAATAAACCAAAACTATATAGTACTGTTTGAATGAAAGAAACTTAAGTGGATAGCCAGCACTTTATTTTACGAGACAGTGGAAATGTCGAAGGAAGATGGATCGTTGAATTATAAACAAGACATAACATTACTGGAGGTCAATGTAAGACATTGAGTTATTATGCGACCTGCAGGTTCCCCTTGAACGGGTATACCCAAGAGTGGGTTTAGCAACTTGCCAGTATTCTCAGGAAAGCTTCCCATCAAATTGAAAATAAATCCTTAATCACTCCATGCGTTTCCTTCCTATTTTTCTGCATTAAATATACCTAGTGTATGTACACTTAGCACAATGACAGCGTGTATCTGGCAAAAAGTGGCCAAAATCACTACACAGATGATATTCAGACTCTAACATAATATATATTGTTGTCTAAAATGGTTAATTTTGAAGTAACAAATGATTATCATCCTTAGAACTTGAAAAATGGCAAAAAAGTCCTTGTTCACAAAATTTTATTCAATGTAGCAGAATAGGTTTTTACCATTTTTCCAATATTCGGCAAAAACCTGTTTTTTACCGGGATGGTTTTTACTCGTAAAACTGCCAACCCTGCCTGCCACGCGTTGCGACAATTTCTATTGTCCCTTACTGGGAAATGCCTCATCAATAATTCTCTAATTTTCACATTCATTGTTCATTGTTTCCTGTACAGAGTATGTCGTTAAAAGGGGCTGTTGGACGACTACAATCCCCACAGACACTTGCCAAGGACAAAAACCAGTATGTCGATATTTTTGTACAGAAGATAATTGCAACGGAGGCGAAAACCTTACACAGTTTCCTTTTGTTATGTCAGTACTAGCAACACTGCACATCGTTTTGATGAAAATGCTAAACTAAAGTCACCGAAAAACTATTTTCAATCATTAGACCTTACGATTGCCTAAATAGCTTTTGAGATTGTCACTAAAAGGAGGGATAGCCTACTAGAGACTTTTAGATGATTGAAAAAGAAACGGATTTCATCGTAATTAGAATTAATTTTAGGGATGACTATTTTCCATGAATGCATTGTGTGAAAGACACTGCTAGAAATTCTAGTTGACCATAAGAGGTATGTTTTAACGAAGAGAGACAGAAATATAATTCAATATTGCGATACACACAGAGCCAGACGCATTCACAGAAAGATGTTTATGCATTCGTATACCAAATTGAAAGGAGACACCTCGTAAAAGAACGTGGCTTACAGAGATTCTGGTCAAACGAGAATTCCCGAAAGGCCTCAACAAAACATACCAGACTCAAATGGAGGGGCACAAGCATGAAGCCCAGAGAACGGTCCTGGCTGCAGGGAGGACGGCGAAGTCAAAACTTCTGGCACACGTTGGGACAAAGATTGGGTTGTAATTGAAAAATTTGGAATTTTAGTTAAAGAAGAGTTGAAGTTTTGGGGTTTTATTGAATGAACTTTGAAAAGTTCAGTATTTCATTAAAGAATGTGATATTTGAGGGGAAATACAAATAAAATGTAAGATATGTGGTCATTGTTGGGGATTCATACTTTTGCTTTGGATATCATATTTTTTTAAATCGTCAAGACTCCCCGAAGAAATAAAAAACTTTCCCTGACAGGGAGCCAGCCTATTTTGAAGGAGGACAACCTTTCCCGAAAGGATGCTGTGACCTACGCAGTGCCGGATTTACGGCGGGGTCCACCGGGGCCCAAGCCCAGGGCCCCTCACATTTAGGGGCCCCCACATTTGGGTGTCCAAAAAAGTGGAGGCATAAGATGCCTTGCCGGTGTCGATGTTCAACATGTAAAGTACGGATTTTTTTCAGAACTCCACACTGAAAAAAGTTGTCTTTCTGTGAGGCTAAAAGGATGCATGGTTTTTTATTCTATGGCATTTGCGTCACACACGTGACACCACACATCCCATGAATTCAGTGTTTACAAATGTAACTGTCAGTTTTGAACAAAACAAATTGAAATCCCTGTAGATAATTGGATGAAGGTTTAGCTATCAACCACCTCTCATGCAATTCATGTCCACTTCAGTCACTGTGGCCAAACGAGGAAGTCTTCACCTCGTGAACCCTGTTTTCATACTGCCATAATCATCGAACATTCGGTAAACATGAATAGCCTATTTGAATTTTCATGTAGTTAAAATTTAAAGTCACCATTCTATCCGAGGAATTAAAATGACACGACCTGTACACATTGTGCAAATCGTATTCTAAGAGAGCATTTACAGTGTCTAGGCCTAGTTCATTCCATCCAGTGTGTCAGCAAAAAAACAAAATTTCCATATTAATTGTTACAAAAGTCAGCTTCCAGAACATAAGATTTCAAAATTGAAAATGTTCAGATGCAACTTGCAATGCCTGGGAAGTGCCATTTCTGGGGAGCATTTCCTGCCAAAATTTTCTTGCACGCTATGCGCCAACCTGTGGTGGCGCTCCGCTTAGATAGTAGGCCCAATTATTTAAAGGGCCCCAAAACTATTCTGAGCCCCCCCCCCCACCCACAAGCTAAACCCGGCCCTGGACCTACGCCTTACCTACGGGCTCTGCGCCCTTCAAACCTTACCTCAATTTTGTCCTTATTATCAATAATTTCCTGTACCAACTCCGGTAATGTTTCTGTAGGAGCATAGCAACAAAAGTTGAAGGCTGTTTACGAATTCTAAGGAAAAAGACTGGCTTTTTGAGTGGCATGTAGGTTTGTTGGGCAATTGAAAGTGTCTCGATGCAGATTCTGAATGCAGGTTTTGTCATGGAAATCTCATTTAATAAAAAATTTGGCGCGCTTTGCGCGCATGCTTTACGGTTTGCCCTCCATCTCATGACCAGTATTAACATAATAATACATGGAACTATAATCACAACATCTGTAGGGGCCTATAGCATCACTATGCGATCTTTCAATCTAAGTTGTTGTAGCATGATTTATTGGAAAGTTGAAATTACGTATTTGCCGTTACATATTTTCCAAAAAATTATACCGAGCGCTTTGCGCGCAGCCATTATCGGTATAGATGGCAGACACGTAGCCAAGGGGGTGAAGGGGGCAGCCGCCCCCTTGAGCATATTTTTGGGGTTTTTTTTTTAATGTTTTTTACAATATTGCTAGTGTTTCTTCTATTTATATGCTGTAAAATAGGCTTGAAGTGCCATTTCCAGCAATCTGGGAGGCACTTTGGGCCAAAATTTTCTTGCGCTTTGCGCCAACTCATGGTGGCGCAAAGCACTTACGACAAAAAAGCATTCTGAAAACGCCTTTGTTAGTCCTTCACCCCTTTTGCTATACCTACCAGGGAGGTCTACTATCACCTTCCTGCACCAATAGTCTCCCTCCCGCCCGTTCCCCATTGCTGGAAGCCGTTCATCTGGATTTTCGTTCAAAATTAGTAAAAATACGATAGTTGTAAAGTGCTCTATATTATCATTTGGATGTCACGTAATAAGCATTATGTCATTACTCTATTTTATGTACTTTATCCAGAGCTTCCGGAAGGCCCTATACAGGTATCTGCCTTAGATGCCTTTTATAATGCACAATGGAGGGGAGAAAAATTTCGTTGTAGTCCAACAATGTTTCTGTGGACTCCACGCACGTATTTTTGGATAAAAACGTTGCCAATAGAAGGCGGTAAAGTAGCCCCAAGGGAGTCTTCAGGAGGTTTGTTAACAACGTATTCTTCTCTTAGAAAACATGCTCTCCTTTTTCACCTAACCAAAAATTAGAATTCACTAGATTATGGACATTTTCCAACTATATAGGATCAGCTCCAAAAAGATTGCAAAAGATAGCACCATTTTGCATCTAAGAAACCTTAAATAAGCAAAAATTTCTCAAAGGGGTGGGGGACACCCCCTCCCCCAGGACGGCACCTTTATGTAGTGACAAAGGAAAGATCCTCACTGCAGTATTCAAAACGCAGGGCGCATAAAAAACGAATATTTAAGCGTCGCCATTCAGTTGGGAAAAACATCCAGCCAGTCGGAAAAATTAGAATTCACTAAACTATGGACATTTTCCAGCCATACATTTATGTGATCAACTCCAAAAATATCATAAAGATAGCACCATTTTGCATCTAAGCAACTTTAAATAAACAAAAATTTCTGAAAGGGGAGGGGGAACCCCTCCTCCTCCCCTTAGACCCCTCCCCCAGGACTTCACCTTTGTGCAGTAACACCTGACAAAGGAAGGATCCCCACTGTGTATACGAACGTAGGGAGCACACGAAAATAAAACGCATTTTGTGCAGACTTGGGAGGTTAACTGAAGTGCCATTACGACATCATCTGTTGTGCCCCCCCCCCCCCAATCACCAAAGCCTGGCGGCGCCACTGCTGATGATGATTCCTATGATGACTGAATACCCGTTCAATTGGGGCAAGTACGATAAGAGACAGAGAGGGCCCGAATAGCGAACAGAGAGTCGAGGGAGGGTAGTTTTTATTAATCTAACCAGACTTAATTATTAGGGCGCTTTAAACAACTTATCCTAGTCAGGTTAGTCCGGAATCAATGACTGGCTGCCAAAGCACAGTCTTGATATTTTTGGCGATTCACGCAAATCGCCAATGAAGTTTGTTTGTAGGCTCTCTTATCTCAACCCAGAGAGTAGCAGTTCTCTCTACTAAGTTAACTTCTAGCCCCTCCTCCAATTTAAACCAGCAAACCGCCTAAGAACACCTCTCAGAGAGAGCTTAAGTGGCCTTCCCTGAGTTTAAATTGCTCCAGGCAATGTTGTCAAATACAGTGTGTGTGAGCTTAACTTTGAACACAACTGACCAGAAACGGGATTCGATGTCTGAAAGTGGGGGACAACGCTGAGTGGACTGTCAAACGGCGCCGAAGGCGCCGCGAGAGCGCGAAGCGCTACCCTTAAAGGCGTGGGGTCCAGGGGGCTGCCTCAGGCCCCTGGAGGGATCCAGGGGGAGAACCCCGGAAGCTCCGGGGTATTTACGAAATACTAGGCGTTCAAATAATGCATTTTAGCTTCAACTTCAAATGACATAAGGTGGGCAATTAACATACCACAAAAATCACAATTTTGACTTTTTTCAATTATATTCTTACTCCATGAGACGAACATGAGTCGGGATCGATAATGGTGAGGACTTGAGGAAGTAGGGGAGAATGGATTATTTTGAGGGTTTCCCAGGTGCTTTGGAACAATCATTTTAAAAATGGGAGATCTAGTATTCAGAATGGGTGTGCGCGAAGGGCGCTGAAATTTTTCATATTTCTTAGTAATATGAGTAAAGTATCCTCAATGAAAGGGCTCTTGGCGTCTGTCCCTTATTACGGTATCGAAAATGACACTTTCCGTGCCTTACAACAATCTTTAAAGAGTCGGTAAATTTACACAGATCGATGGTGATAAAAATGTTGCTTTGAAAATTTCTGGGGGAGGGGAACTTCGCCTACGCTGCGTACGGCCATGAGGGCATTGGTGGTTTCAATGATATTAGAAGAGTTTGAACGAAGCTATGACAAACAGGATGTTATACAGGAAGTAACCCCGTAACCCCGAAGCAATATTTAAAACGCGTGCGCGCGCAGAAGAAAACAGCGTTGAGACATTTAATTGTAGGCTATTGTTTTTCTTTAGTTTTGAATGCAGTAGTTTTATTGCATAAAAAACTTTCCTACTTTCCCCAGGTACCTGTTCTTTCCATAGAGAAGACATGGGAACCTATATCCTGCTCTATGGAGGCTCTCTTTGTTGTTTCATTTTGTCGATGGTCTGAGACAAGTGCCCCTCAACCTTTTTATTAGTGTGAAAAATAAGATTACTGTCGATTTTGAAGGTTATAGACTATGTGATACTTGAAGAAGTCAATGAAATCTTTTGTGGGTAGTTTTTACATGGACATTGTCAAGGACATCGGCAGTTACTTGACAAAGTGCCAGGAATGTAATTTATTGGAGGCTGCATCTTGGGTGGTTGTGGCCGACGAAGCCTTTAGCCGCAATCGCCGAAGGCGCGAAGCCGAAGGCAGGGGACTGGGGTCCTTTCAGAAAAATCTGTCTTAAATTTGACGGCTTTTGCGGCCATTCTGGACCATTTCTTGAGAAAATCCTGCTTCCCCCAGGTGTAATTTGAAATGATAATGAAATAGTTTTCATATGATGATCGCAAATTTAAGATAGTAACCGTCAGTCAATTTGCTGAGGATGGTGGTAGTTGGTGAGGAAAGTGAACAGCGAGAGGTGTAGCGAGGGTTTTGGAAATGGTAATTTAGTCAAGCTGTCCTACAGGAAGTAATAACGAGGCAATTTCACCAAAGTTTTCCTACGCACAGCAGTACAGCAGTACTAATGAGACATCGATTTATATAAGGCTCATGCGAAGCACGCCCATTTTTCTTTCTTTTTGAGAGGTGCGGTTCCCTATACATAGGTAGGGTTTGGGACTTTGTTTGCAAGGACCATTGTCACAATGTTTTGTTTTTCGCCTCGTCGAAGTAATTATGACGCCAAGTACACCCAGATAGAAGACCAAAATGCATTCCTTTTGTGAACGTATATACAAGTTTATTAATTCCGGCTGCCAACTTCAAATGGCTTTTTATACTTGTCTACATATTGTCTGTTTTTATAAGCATCTGTCGCCAAAACTTCCCTCTCACAGTTCAGTTCTCTGTACATTCATTCTCAGATTCAATTTTAATCACAATTTTTTTTCTTCCTTTTATGCCAGTGTAATCGTTTCTCTGTTGCCCCCAATATTGGACACACGGTAACTACATTGGTGATACGTCACTGGTTGACCTCAGTCCCTTGAAAACCGATTTTTTTAGGCCATCTAGTTTAATACAAAACAAATAAAAACAAAGACTAGTGACCTACTTTCACCTAATTTTACCACCATAATCTAGTCACTATAAATCATAATTTTACCATTGCAATTTAGTCACCAAACTCCTTTACAATGCAGTCCTTTACCATTGAATTGTCCTGTTTAGTCCCCTCGACTATCTACATACTCCTCCTTCTTTTGCTGAACTCCATTTGACAATTTTATTGCGTTTTCTATTTAACACTCCCATGCTTTCCTCGAGTAACCCCTAAAATGAATCATTAAATATCATAACCCTTTTCGGACTTTCCAGCCCACACTTCCTTGATAATTTTACTTAACTCCATACCTAGAATCTGGCCTCTCATACTGCATTATAAGAAAACGTAACTTACGGACGGTAGGTTCACGATTCATGATATCGAAAAATGCAGCGGTCTCGTCCTTTTTACAGCTGCCTAGTATCAGAATTCTCGGCTCAGATACAGTCTGCTCCCACTTGCCTTTGCCTGAATACTTTCATAAGGCCTGATATATGGGTACTGCTCTGCCCGGAAAGCTTACAAAATCTGCTTCCTTGTCTATCTCTGACTTCTTTCTCTCAAGTTCTCTATCATAATGTCTCTCACAGGAGACCTTCTAATTTGCATTAAACTTTGAATAACAGAGGGCTGCACATGCCTTCACAGATTATCCCTTGGGTCCTTTTACCCCGGTACATTCCCTACACACAATAATCTCCCTCGCCAGATGACAAATAGGTTATCTGCCATGAATATTCATACCCTACCGTTCATGGCCTTACACAATACAAAGCAAACTCGGTCACTTCGTGACAACCATAGTGCATTTTATGACGTGCATTAGTACTTTCAGTAACCCTTATTTCAGAGCTTCAAATCACAATAGTGTGGCGGGTAGGAGAAAAGAAATTTTACGGTGTCAGACAAATTTTCAGCTGTATTAATCAGCTTTCTCTGGAGGTGCGCGCGAAGCGGGCGGAGAAAAATTTTCCTAGCAGTTTTATGGTTTTTGATATTAATATTTTCCTCCATTAAACATTGCCAAATTTAATCATATTAGGCTCTTATAATTTCTCTGGTCTCGCTTACCTTCACTCATTTCATTTATTATTTTTTATTTTTTTCAGCTCTGGAAAAAAAGTGGGGGGGGGGGGCAAGTGCCCCCACTTGCCCGATACCATAACCCCTCGACGAGCTTATGACTTGCGTTGGTAACAAGTCATTTTTGGCAATTCAAGAACCTGAGTCAAGTCACAAGTCATTTTTCGCAAGTCAAAGTCAAGTGGCATGTCTCTGCTAGTATTTGCGAGTCAAGTCACACTCACAAAAATAACGATTCGAGTCCAAGTCGCATAACTTGAATCTACAACTCAACACATGTGAACTCCAAGGTGATAAGATCAATTTAACAGCAGAAAGTGTTTATGCACTTGATAAGAGCTACTTAGGCCCTTTTATCGATCATTTTATGAAATTTTCCCTGGGGACGACTTTGTTGAAGTGACGGGGCGACCTTTGTGGTGGTGCGACTTAATTGTCAAGGAGCCACCTTGCCAGAACTCTGAGAATTTGTAAAGGGGTGACTTTGCCAGTGGTGACTTTGTTAGCCGAAGGGCAACTTTGTCAGGGGGCTACTTTGCAAGGGGCGACTTTGCTAGGGGCGACTTGACTGGCAACTTTACGACACATTGGATCGAGATTGAAAAACGACTGTTATATCGTAGCGGAACCTAGTGATGCTGGCAATAAGGCTCAAGTAAGCTTTATCAGTAAATGCTTTATCAGGCCCGTATGAAGGGGGTTCAGAGGGTTCGGACGAAACCCCCACGCAAGATCTGGAGATCCGCTTCGGATACAGTAATTTAGTAGTATATGATGAGACGTTTGGTTTTTGATTGTCTCACTTATGACGTTCAAAAGCTCTTGAAACACTTTCTGTCAAAGTTTGACTATCTTCATGACCATTTAATCCAGAAGCGTAGCAAGACCCTCTGGGGCCCATGGACAGGGGCCCCAAACCGGTATCACAATCCCAATTGCATAAGCCCCCTCCGGTCATCCACGTACATATTTACAAATTACAAATACACATCATATGGTACAATATGCCATACTTCTTCCTGCTGTCTATTATAACTCGATACAACAAAGTCATATAAAATGTGTGTTAAAAATTAAAAAGTAAACCCTGCATATTATGATAATGCATCACACCCGGGTCCAAAACCCCCAAGTTTTTTGGTGACCTTGGTTGGGGGTTCCTTGGACAAGGTAGTTGAGTATATTTGCAGTACAGCATCCAAGAAAGATGGACCTGCAGAGTGTCATATTCAACTAGACTCTGTAAATGAGAACATGTAGCCTAACAATGGGAAGGAGCATACTGTTTTTATTCAGTGAGGGCGGCGGTGATTTTTGCCCGACTCCAGACCTCACCCCGGGCAATTTTCCGCCCGACTATGACAAAATACATGCCCGATTTAGTCAGGTTTCTGACATATGGGGCCGACCCCAGCCCCTGGCTGGTGCGGCCATGGTCGAAACGCGTAGGAAAATGGCAATTAATTAATGTGACTAGTAGGCTTAGACATGGGGCGATTTCAAGTACAGTTATGACTGAGCTCTTCAAGATTTGGCAGACGACGTGTCCCATTTGGGGCGGGGTAAAGCTCAGGAAGCCGTGGTCTTTGCCGGTCGCAAAATTTTCCAATTTCTTCGGTAAACATGTAGTCGGGATAGGCCTAGTAGGTACGATAAAATGTGTAATCCCGACGCTGGTCGGGGATAGCGCCAGAATTTGAGCGACAGGGGTCCAAACTTCCCTACGTAGGACTACAGCCAAAAGCCCAGACAAGGGAGACAGAGTGCCGTAAGGTCGTGGAGAGTAAAATTCAAAATTTTCTGTGCGCATTTTGGGTTTTTAGGCGTGAAATTGGAAAATCTGGGGGATTTACTACAGGATCTGCCCAAAATATCAAAATATCAAGTAAACCGCAAGGGGCGACTGGCTATTGTGGACTACTTCATATTTCAACATTTCCCGACTACCCTGGAAAATTTAAACGACCTTGCGGGAATCCGTCTTCGACGAGGGACATACATGGCACCTACCCCCCATCTGGTTTCACCACTGACGACCCCGACGACGATCAGTCCCCTGACTTTCTGACTTTCTAGCTTAAGTTGGTCTCAAGAGCACAAATCCTCCAACTCGAACACAACATTTTCAGCGCCCTTCGGGCGCTGTAGAGTTCGAGCTTTACTTACTTATGACTTTAAAATGCTACAACTTTTCAAAGGCCTCCAGACGGACCAAAATCAAGTATGCGCGAATCAATGGAAGAATGATTGCTGGTACACGTACGCGCTTTTTGAAGTTAAAATAAATGCTAAGACTTCTTTGCAAAATCCTTACCGTAATGATATGGTTATTTTGATATCTACTGACGGCCAGCTTGTCGGTTGTTCTGTGATTGGTATCTTTAACCTGAAGGAGCATTTTGCATTCAAGTGCGTATCAAGGGAGGGAGGTGGAGAGCGATGGGGCACCCCGGGTTGAAGACACTTTACTACACTCTTCCATAGGCCGTCATAGTCGGCATTCGTAAAACTTGAAAGTCACCCCCTTCTATCAAATGATCCTGCATAAGCAGATGTACAAGGCTGTATTCAACGAACCCGTAACCATTCCTTTAATTATTAACCTCATGCAGCGCTTAAAATTTGGTCCGACTTAGACACTAAAACGGGCCTTAATTGTTACGCTGTCTCTCATTCCTTGTCGAAGTTTTCAACGCCAGAATGTGACCCATCAAAGCAAAGCTCTCGAGTTGGTTGTTACTGGCACAAAAAATTTTACAGAGTGACCATTGACCTTTTGAGCTACAGGCGCATGAATGAAAAACTTGTGATCCGCCACCTGCCCCTTGTCACTCACCAATATATGAGATAGGTCCGTTGTCTTTCCAAAACCTCACAATCGGCTCAGGTGTTATCAATTTCAACCATATTTGACAGCATAATCTCTCAACCCAGTCACTACCAAAATACATCTAACAAAGGATTCACTGCCCTCTCATAATAGAGTCACAAGTCAACCCAAACAAATTTTTAGGGACTACATGTAGAAGGTTCACCCTCCCCCCCCCCAACCAAAGTGCAATTTTATGGAATGGTGGAGCACCCCCTCATACGGCAGGAAAAACGCGGAGAGAGGCTTGGTCAGGTTTAAAGGAACCTCTGTCTTCTTTTACAAATCATCGCACCATGAAACGTGGACAATAGTCACCTATTGTTGGCAGATGCTTAGCCATACCCCTAAGAAACTTAATCCATAGTTACAATACAAGAAGAGCATTTTACAGTCGGTCATTTATGAATATTCAGTCCAGAGTGGTTTTCCTTTAGAAACAAGAGTTGCTTTGGGAACCTAGGCAAATTAGGTATCAATAAAGACAGGTCTTCCGGCTAAGTAAGTAGCCGGGAGCCCTGTCTTTATTGATACCTTTCGTATCAAATGCAATCTACATGAAATATGGAATCGGTTTCATTTAAGAATGGGTAAAAATTCATATAACTATGAGCAATTTCAACCAAAAAAATTCAACGTGGAAAGGGGGTGGGGTTGTACGACTTGATAATGAAGGCTACATGCAATCGCGTGTAGTGACCAGATTTGGACATTTACAGTAAGATGTGATAAACAAAACGAAGCCTAATTAAGAAAAGAAAAAGTGGGAACGAAGAGAAGTCGATAAAAGCTACAAAAAGGAAGATACGTCAGAGAAAGCATAAAAAGTCGACAGTTCCCCAACACTAAAACCACAAAACGAGAAAAACTGCCCAGTCTCCGGCAGGACTCGAACTCACGTACTTAACAGTCGGAGACGAGCGCCATACAACTAAGTCACGACAATGCTGATAATCCAGTGCACTATAATTAATATTAGTAGTTTATAGTGTTAAGTTGTGTGATATACAAGTAGAAGTGCTGGATGTAAGGGGGTCGGGGGCTCAGAGCGAGCACCGGTTTTTACTTGCATCCTTAAAGGTAAAATGCAGTCACCCCAATCAGAGTGAGTATGCCCGGCACTCTAGTTCATGACTGGCCTATTTTGATCATGTGACAATATTTTTGTAAGTGAATCGTGAAATTCAAGGAGTTTCTACTTGCTTTACCTATTGTTTGTAATAGTTATGTTCACAATGTCTTCAGGGTTGCTTGTAATGCAATAAGAGGAAATTTGCAAGAGTTTGCTGATTTTTCAAAGAAAATTTTGGGGCGACTGCCTATTGCCTTTAAATATTGGTACCGTACATGGGCGTCCGGAGGGGGGCAAGGGGGGTACTTGCCCCCTGGAAAATCAAAACTTTGAAAAAACGAAGAAAAAAGAAAGAAAAAATGAAGCAAATGTAACATCAGCATGTCTTAACAGATCACTTAGTGTGAATTCTACTCTCAAAACAAGAATTCATAAAAATATCAACACTCAGGCCCCAGCAGCCCCGAGCATATTTTTGTTTTTTTTTTAAGTTTATATTTACGATATTGCGAGTTTTTCACCTTTTTGTATGCGGTAAATAGGCCTTGGAAGTGCCATTTTCAAAGATCTGGGACGCATTTTGGGCCAAATTTTTATTCCACTCCCTGCCAACCCATGGTGGCACGGAGCGCTGTGAGTCTGCCTATGGGCTTCCTTGACAAATTCCTGGCTACTCCTTTGTCAACACTGTGCGAAAGGTAGCATCTAAACTCTTTTCTGGGAGTAAAATATTTCTCATGAAAAATGTTTGGCCCCTCCTTAAAATTTTGCCCCCCCTTGAACTTTTTTCTGCGGAAGCCCATGGTACCGTGCTTTAAATGGCCTGGAACACGCCCCCAAAACTTGTTTCAGTATGCTTGAATGTTACGCTATTCATGCTTATAGCATGGCCTGTAATTAATGTTTCTTAGGAGCCTGCCCTATAAATGACAACAATACTGGTGCCACCGCTGGCACCACATGAAATCTTCCAGAGTAGTAGCATGTGGAATCTACAACACTAACATAAAGAGAGAGATCTTTGTCCAGGCCCGTAGCCAGCTTTTACCTAGGGGGTTCGTCATGCGTATGCGCGGCAGGACTATCTAAGCGGTGCGCCGCCATCAGTTGGCGCGGAGCGTACAAGAAAATTTTTGGCTTTACAAACCCCTCAGATGGCCGGAAACGGCACTTCCCGAGTGTTTAAGCTGCATGTACCCAGCCCTGAAATATGGATCTCATGTCTGCAATTTCTCAATTAATGCAAAAAAATCAATCTATGAAAAAAGTTAATATATATTTCTAAGCGGAGCGCCACCATCAGTTGGCGCGGAGCGTACCACAAAATTTTCGGCTTTACAAACCCCCAGATGACCGGAAACGGCACTTACCGAGTGTTCTAAGCAAGAATATGTTCAGCCCCCACTTTGAAATTCTCCCCTCTTCTTGGAGCACTTGACAAATATTGGTGGGCTGAATGGAAGGTTTATTACCTTGTAGGCCCATCAATGTTTTCTTTATTCCCTTGAGAATTAGTGTGTGGCTGTTTGAGAGTTACTGTACGAGTCAATGGTGCCGGGGCCGGCCCTAGGGAATTGTGTTGCACTGAAACAAAAAAAAAAAAGACAAAAGACTTCTCATACTAGGGTCACTTGGGGCAGGTCTATATGCTACCGTTGTCTTAAAGGTCGGAAGAAGTCGCCCCAAACTTATTTTGAAACAATAGCTAAATGTCACAAATTTCTTCTTATTTCGCTTCCAAGTATCTTTTATGATATTATAGAACATAAATATTGCATATACAGGGTAAATCAAGCAGTTGCTCCTTGTAAATTTTACAATTGAGTGAGAAAAATACTGTCACATGATTCTCAAGAGCCATTCAAAAAATAGGATATAGTCTACTATACAATTCTTTTTTGGGGGTGACTGCATTCTCCCTTTTAATTACGCACATTGTTGTCATACCTCGTGTGGTGTTTGTCTCCCCTGTCTCGGAATGTGGCTGTCAGGCCATGCTTTCCGGTAACGCCGTACTCATAGTACAGTACAACAGTATTTGTTAGGATAGCGCGATGCATTTTGCGGTCGCTAAGTGAATTACTTCGACGTACATATACGTACAATATATGGGACGTGGGTATGGGGAATCTACGAGAGCCTATTAGTGCCATCTATATAAATATTTTTAATCTGTAATTACAGATTAATAATCTGTAATAACAGATTATTAATCTGAAATAACAGATAATTAATCTGTAATAACAGATTATTAATCTGTAAATACAGATTATTAATCTGTAAATACAGATTATTAATCTGTAAATAGAGATTAATAATATGTAAATACAAATTATTAATCTGTAAATACAAATTAATGATCTGTTATTACAGATTAATAATTTGTTATTACAGATTAATAATCTGTTATTACAGATTAATAATCCGTTATTTCAGATTAATAATCTGTTATTACAGATTATTAATCTGTAATTACAGATTAAAAATATTTATATAGATGGCACTAATAGGCTTTCGTAGGAATCTGGAGTCGTCGTATTTGTAAATACGAGGTATTGACAGGGCCGTCGCGACCGGGGGGATGGGGTGTGGGGGTGTCTCACCCCCCAAGTTCGTCAGAGCGACGATAGTCGGAAAATCTGAAATGCCAGTTGGAATTTCTGATAACTCAGTCTAGCTCATTTTTCCGACTGAGCCTATGTCAACTTTATATATATTTTCCAACTAGACCAAGTGAGAATAACAGGATACGTTATTTTCCGCACGTAAAACCAACTTGAAGCTGTCCTTTTTTTCCCAAATTCTTCTCAAACTCTGAAAATTTTCGCCCACTCCGCGCGCTTCAAACCCTACCTCAGTGCTGTTCTTATTATCAGTATCTTCTGATAGCAACTTTCGGAGAAGCACAACAGCAGAAGTTGAAAGCTATTTACAAATTACCAGGTAAAAGACTGGCTTTTTGAGTGGCATGTTGGTTTGTTGGGCAATTGAAAGTATCTCGATGCAGATTCTGATTGCAGGTTTAATTATGGAAATCTTATTTAATGAAAATTTGGGCGCGTTTCGCGCGCATGCGTCACGATTTACAATCAATCTCATGAACATTATTAAGGTAATTATACCATACACAGTTCTATGGGAGCTAGGGCGCTTAAGTCCCCCCTCCCCAAATTTTTCCGAGCCCCACAAAATTGTGCAAATTTTATATAGACTAATATTGGTGAAGACATAGATATACTCAGAAAACTTTCCAAACGTTTATTTATAAGTTATAAATAAACGTTTACTTATACAGTAAGTTCTGTAACGATTCTTTCTATAACTTCAAAAAATTATCGCGCGCTACTCGCGCTTTCATCTGTTGTTCTATCTAGTGGTAACTCCCTGTTTCAAACATATTGGATTTCAACGTTTCCACAAATGTTGTTCTTCAGTGTAGGCGTGATTCTAGAGAAACACGAGAATGCATCGTTGCGAAGTTCTTTCCTCTTTTCCTAACTTTTGGAAGATTCTTTCTTCAGCCTCGCCATCGTGGCAAACATATTTTGTAAGAAAAAGATCTTTCGGTTTCGTAAGAGATCATTAATGGGTAAGATGAAGAATGTAATCCCCGACGACGACCATGCAGTCACCCGAAAAAATTTCTTGGTTTTGTCCAGATTCTTCCAAAAAAACCCAAACTTTTGCAACTTTCCCTAATGAAAATTCAATATAACCCCAAATTTTTCGGCGCGCTTCGCGCGCCTTATATTTTGAGTTCGGCAACCCGGCCATTGCATCTGTCGGGTCTTAGAGTAGCTGGCCCCCAGTCAGGGTTCTTCCCCAATGTCGGCAAATCAAAGCACCACCCCTGAGCCTGCAGGCAGGTTTTTCATTTTGGCATTGAAGTATACCCCCAAATTTCGGCGCGCTTCGCGCGCAATCCTCTTAATCCACGTTGTATCACTTATGAACATTATAAGCACAACGTACCAGTGAACTTTTATAGCTAAACTAGGTGCAGATTCCGAAAACGCGCTTGTTAGTCCTAAACCTCTTTGGCTTTACCTGTCTGGGAGGTCTAGTATCATTTTTCTGCACCTATACTCTCCCTCCCGCCCATCTCCCCGCCCATTCCTCATGGCTGGAAGCTGTTCGTCTGGATTTTCGTTCAAAAATAGTAAACATACGATAGATGTAAAGTGCTTGGCGTCATACTCTATATTATTCTTATTTAGATGCCAGGTAATAAGCATTACTCATTGCCCCATTTTATATAATTGATCCAGAGCTTCCAGGAGGCCTATACAGGTATATGCTAACATTAGATGCCAGAATAGAAGGCATTAAAGTGGGGGCTTCAGTAGGTTTGTTGACAACGTATTCTTCTCTTAGACAACATACTTTCTACTTTCACCTAACCAAATCTTAGTATTCACTTAATTATGGACATTTTCCAGCCAAAAGTATCCGAAGATAGCACCATTTTGCATCTAAGCAACCTTACCTTAACAAAAATTTTTCAAAGGGGAGGGGTACACCCCTTCCCCTTAGGCCCCTCCCCCAGGACGGCACCTTTATGAAGTGACAAAGGAAGGATCCCCACTGCTGTATCATACAAAAGTAACGCCCATAAAAACGAAAATGCAATTTACGGGCCGCCACTTATTTGGGAAAGAATCAAACCAGTCGGAAAAACTAGAATTCATTTAATTATGGACATTTTCTAGCCATATATGATCAGCTCCAAAATATCCCAAAGACAGCTCCATTTTGCATCTAAGCAACCTTAAATTAACAAAAATTTCTCAACCCCTCCTCTTAGACCCCTCTCCCACGACGGCACCTTTATGTAGTGACAAAGGGAGGATCCCCACTGCTGTATGTAAACGCAGGGCGCATAAAAAATGGTGCAATTTACGCGCCACCATTCAGTTGGAAGAAATATCCATCCAGTCGGAATTTGGGACCTTCACACCCCCCCCTCGAAACATATGACCCTAGCTACGGCCCTGGGTATAGAGCGTCATTTTGGCGCCAAAGCCGTGAAGCACAGTGCACGCACGACGTAGACTTCGCACGCGACAGTAGAATACTACGCGCGTATCCGACCGATACACGAATCAGCTGTCTGCATTTGCAGGGGTAAGTTGCAATGGTACACGCTTGTCTCCATTCGAGGCAAGCGTGACGTCATATGCATAAGCTCTTTTACCGTTAGTTTTATTCACTACCGTTAGTTGTATTCAGTATTCACGGCATCGGTATGGGCCTATTACTTGGTCAGACCAATAATGCGACCAATTAAGCTTTCAAAATATTTAGCCCGCAAAGCAAGATTTGGGAAAACCCGTCAGATCATGTGAGAAATACATGGAATCCGGACATTGTGGACAATTTTACAAATGCGCCCGGACGTCTGGCAACACTAACTCATAGGACGGCTTACATTGGCTGAACCAGCGGAATGCACATTTTGCCCTGAAAAACGCCAAAAACTCCATTTAGGCCTAAATAAAAAAATACAAAAATTTTGGTCTGGGCGAGGAGTTCGTGCGAACCCCCTGAATCCCCCTGGCTACGGGCCTGATTGTCGGCAACAATGAGGGTACAAAAGAATTTTTGATGAATCTAAATATTAGTCAGTTATCTAATTCAGGCACTTTATGCCTCCCGTATACTGTAGTAGATATGACACAATAGGGGAATCCCATAACCAGCTGTGCGCTATACTAACCTGCAACGTAGTGACACACTGGAGCTCATTAACTCTCGTACAGAGCGAAATTGATTACGACAGTAGCCTCCAAGCTAGCGCTACAGTACGTACTGTCAGAAAATAAATGGCGCCGTCAAACGCTTCCGAAGGTTGAGTAATTATAACCTTACAAGGCAAGCTGGAGCTAATATGTGCACCTTGTACGACGATGCAAGATAACGGAGCAGTTTCAAAAGGATCTAAATGGTTTGAATTTGAAAACATTATTTCCTCAATAGACCTAAGTTAGGCCGCCGCCTAAGCTATTATTAGGTAGGCCTATTAATTTTGAACAGCTGTTCTGTCCACGTACAGGCTGGTGCAGTAAGTGAGGCCTAATTACGCACTTGCAGTCATTCTAGGCCTAGCCTACTGTTTCACAAAGTCTATTGTAGGACAAATACAGTTTCAACAAGACGAAATTTTGAAATGCCATGGTGTATAACTATGACTGTAAGTAATTAATGGAGAATACAGGAATAGACCAACTGGCTAAAGAAGGTTGTGCACTTATCCATGGGTGTAGATCCCGGGGAGGATTGGGGGATATATCCCCAGGGTTTTCACTCATTTTTTTTCAGGAGTCACTATAGGCCTAACCCTTTAGAACAAATTCACAGTGAAGAGTCAAAACTAAAAAGTAAGGGGTCAAAATAAATTTGAGTTTAATGCAACAAACGTTATTCCTGTTTTTGCCTAGAAGCAACATGAATGTACTGAAACAAGGTGGGAGTTTGCATCCATAATAAGAACCTTTATGTAGACTGTAGCTTACAGTATGTACACTGTAACTCGAAACTTCCCATGTATTGAGATTATGATTCTAACGTTTTCCCACCACACTTTTAGAAATAGAATTGAAACATGTTTTCAGTGCTACTGTAGCGCTACTCAAATACGCATGTACAGAGGCCTCTCTGTTGCATTCAATCACTGCTGTAAATGCCTAGTGTACTGATATCATAAAGCAGTACTATAAGTTCTTATAATACTACTCTATGACTGACTATTTACATGGATGTAGGTTACAGCAGAGCTTTGTGTAAATACATGGCATGCAGGGCTGCCAAGTCTCACGCATTGGGCGTGAGACTCACGCATTTGAGGTCAATTTGACGCTCTCATGCCAGCATTTGGATTTCTCATGCAAAGCAGAGGATGCAAGGATTAAACAAATTCTGCAAAAGCGTGATCAGTCTATTGAAAACACAGCTGATGACAGTCCAATCAGTCTATTTCTACACCTGTCCCCCACCTGTGTGTCGGTCCTGTGACCCGCACAGGTTATCAGGCAACTGCGTGTTACCGTATAATTGTACTGTCCATGACGTCATGGACAGTACCTTAGGCACGCTTCTCATTTTCGAGAAGCAGTTCTTTCGTTCAATGTTTCTTGATTCTCATTGAGTGCTTTGTTCTACCATTGAGCTCATTATGTAGAGTTAATCATGTAGATGGGAACGAGACTTCTTGGTCACTTTTGGTTGGAATGGGGCTGAGCATGATTGGTTTGTATTTTAGCAGTTTTGTATTTTATTGTTTTGTTAAGAATGGCTTGAGTAAGTCAAACTACCAACAGTATTAGTCTGTACAGTATATTGTGGCACATGGTCGTACTGTCGTATTTCGCACACAGTAGGCCTACTCTACGCACGCTTCTTATGTCGTAAAACCAGGGAGCTGCCATTGACACACACACTGTACGGCTGTAAGTGCTGTCGCGTTTGCTGATTGGTCGATTGCTTAGATTATGTGGGCAAGGTCAATCACGAAAGGTGAGATTTCTTGAAGCATTTTGAAGCAAGAAATGAAGCTCTCAGCCTATAAGTCCATTGTGATGATATCTGCGGAGAAGTACAGCTATAGGCTTATTTGTTTAGACATGAAATATTTTTGAATACTTCCCACAAGACCTTGAGAGTATAGGCCTACCATTTCCTGCATGCAAAGCCCAAAATTTGTGCTTCTCGAAGTCAAACAGTAAAAGCAAAGTGATCTGTCACTCAAGTTTCGGTGCATGAAGAGGATTTAATTATCTTCAAGTACATATAGGCCTATTGTCTGACGGATTTGGTCGATCTTTCTCACATCTTCACTGTGCCAACACTGAAAATTGAAAGAGCGATATTCTGAGCACAGTGGCGTAGCCACGGGGAGGGTTTTGGGGGTTGAAACCCCCATGACCCAACCTTGAAAAATATAATTGCAAAAACACATGATCACAATAAACTTTATTACATTTGAGGCACAAACATTGCACCATTTTGCATCTGGAGACCTAAAATAGCCGTTTTTTCTCCCTCCCGTTAGACCTTTCCCTCATGTCGTACTCCAAAACCCTCCCCATGACACAATCCTGGCTATGCTACTGAGCTAGCATAACCACTGAGGACGTTTCAAAATACCAGCACAGAAACAATCATGGACAGTAAGTGGTTACGATTTTCGTAACCACCTTTTCTAGTTCATTAGAAATGGACTTTGTTTCATCTTTAGGGGAGTTTATACTTCAGAACATGAGGTGAATGTGTGGATTTTTATTTTGCAGTCAGCTGCCAGGTCTAGCCTACTACTTTTACTGGGTGTGGTAGAATGGATCTCTTTGTATAAGGTGAAAAATTGAGCTTAAGGTCCTGCATACTTCTACCCACTGTCCAGTAACTTTTCCCATTAAGCAAGGGACTTTACTGTTTGAATATATCTGCTCATCTACTCTCTTGGCATCCTTTCATAGCAGGTATCATAAATGAAATACTAGAACACCCTCCTCTCTCATCATATCCAGTTGCTACCAATGGAACACCATAGATAACCTAACAAAGCTGGCTGGACTGGCATCCAGTTCATTTTGCCTAGGTCTATAATGAAAATAGTTGAATTGGTTGCATCTGTTTTGTGATAACGAGATGATGAATCAATATTCAGAAAATTAGACACCAAAATATACAAAGCATTAAAGGTCAAAGGCAGTCGCCCCAAACTTATTTTGAAACAATAGCTAAATGTCATAAATTTCTTCTTTTTCTCTTCCAAGTATCTTTCATAATATTCTAGGGCATAAATATTGCATATTCAAGGTAAACCAAGCAGTTGCTCCTTGTAAATTTTACAATTGAGTGAGAAAAATACAGTCACATGATTCTCACAAGCCATTCAGGAAATAGGATAGTCTACTATACAATTCTTTATTGGGGTGACTGCATTCTCCCTTTAATGTCGTTTAAGGGGCTGGGAAGGGCTATTTCCGGCGATCTGAGTGGTGCGTTCCACCAAAATTTTCTGGTACGCTACACGCCAACCAATGGTGGCACTCCGCTTGGATAGTCTCCCGGATAAATCTCACTCCACATGCTCACTCAAACTTGGCAGCCCTGAAATGGCCTCATATGTATCTGCATACTTGTACAACAGTTATCGTACAGTGTGGAGCGCTGCAAGTTGGATTTTATTTAATACCACAGACATAGTGTGCAGAGATAGGCAATGTGTGTCTTGCACCACTTATGTCCAGCATTTAACATCTGCTACTGGTCATGTTAGGCTAGTGTATGTTTGTCCCTATCCTAGCCTTATTTTTATAACTGAAATTGAATTACGAACCAGAACACTCCGATCATCTACACATGCTGAAATCTGTCATCTGTTTACTGTACAATACAGGTGCACTCGTTTGGAGTCAAGTCTAATCGCGTAACTAGGTGCATGCGGGTGTAGTTAATTATACATGGGAAGGGTGGTAGTTCCGTACTGTTACACTGATACAGTTCTTTATTTGGATTTTTGTAGAACATACAGAGAGGTACAGTAGAAAATGTTTCACAGAACAATGCTGGGAACTTGAAAGTGCTACATTTTGTGAGTAAATTTGCACAATGAATGTATTGGTGAAATTGCCTTATCATTACTGATAATTGTTGGGGTGAAAAAGTTGTGTGTCAGTTTGACCCCAGATGTTTTGTGTCTGTGCGTCAAAATCAAAAATTCTGCGTCATTGACCCGGGTGCCCGAGTCAGTGAAAACCCTGATCCCCCCAACATTTGACCAGGGCATGATGCTAGAAACGAATAGCAAGTTTTAGCCATCTCTAGTCGACCACTTCCCTGTACCTATATACTCTACCTTCCTCACATTCCCTGTTGCCGCTGGAAGCTGTTCATCTGGATTTTCTTTCAAAATTAGTAAAAATACGATAGTTGTAAAGTGTTCAGTGTGATACTCTACTTTATCATTTGAATGTCAGGTAGTACGCATTATGCCATTGCCCCCATTTAATATGATTAAAGATCAAAAGCAGTCACCCCAAACTTATTTTGAAACAATAGCTGAATGTCACAAATTTCTTCTTATTTTTCTTCCAACTATCTTTCATAATATTATTTTAGGACATAAATATTGCATATTCAAGGTTAACCAAGCAGTTGCTCCTTGTAAATTTTACAACTGAGTGATAAAAATACTGTCACATGATTCTCAAGAGCCATTCAGGAAATAGGATAGTCTACTATACAATTCTTTATTGGGTTGACATTCTCCCTTTAATTAATGCAGAGCTTCCAGGAGCTCCTAAATGTATACAGGTACAGTATCTGCTAGCCTTAGATGCCCTTTTGTAATGCACAATGAAAGAAAGAAAATATTTAGTAATAGTCCAAGAATGTTTCTGTGGACTCCATGCACGTACAGTATTTTTGTGTAAAAACTTTCCCTAAATAGAAAGCAGTGAAATAGACAAAAGCAAGAGACTTCAGGAGGTTTGTTAACAACATACTGTATCTTTCTCTTAATAGACAACATATTCTCCTATTTTACTGTACCCTACCAAAAATTAGCATTCACTACATTATGGACATTTTCCAGCCATACACAGTATGTCAGTTCCAAAAACATCCCAAAGATAGCACCATTTTGCATCTAAAAGACCTTAAATTAACAAAAATTAACAAAAATTAACAAAAATATATTTGATATGGAAGTCAGCTTGTCATCAGAAATGGTTTAAGTATGATTGAATCAGTGTGCAAACACCATTTGAAGATTGAAGGTATGGTATTGTGCTTAGTACACTCCCACTGGGAAATGCACAAAGGGAGAGCAGCCTTTAGGGTACATTACCACAACTTATAAAGGGGAATTTTCATCATCCCAGACAGTTCCAATTCTCCCAACTATGCAACTTCTAGCTCCTCCCATAACTGTATGAAGCTCCTCCTTGTGCAGGAAATTGAATAAACCTGTTTTATTGCTTAAGGCCATTTCCTGGTGAGCATACAAGGTTATAAAATGTAATAAAAGCACTCTCTCTGCCTTGTGTGGAATGTGCGCTTCTCTGCATTTTTCAAATTTTCAAACGTTGATGTCAATCAAAGAGCATTCACCAACTGAGAATTTTGATACCCCCACACTAAAAATATACTTTGGGGTGATGACTGTCTGTCTTTAAAAAAACTTGAGGGAATAATGACAAATTTCTACACATGTACTGTACAGTACAGTACAGTATTCAAAGCTTCAGAAGCTTAGATTGCAATTTGTTTGCATTTAAACCACTTTACCCACAAGTGAAAGTACAGTAGTTCTCTTAGGGAAGGCAGCTTTCATCATTCCCTCCCTTTAGATGACCCCAGTGTTTGTTACATCTTGGCATGTGGGTTCCCTATATTGAATAAAAAGGGTCATTGCTTCTTGTGGATTTCAAAGGTCATTTGGGACCATTGGAGGTTAAATGGTGCCCTGCAAACCTTGGAAACTGCTCATAATGAAACACTATCTCAGGAAGGGTAAGTTAGAGGTACAGTATTACATAGTTGACATGTGGATCTGAATAGATATACTCTGGTTGTTGTTGGAGGTTAAAGGTCACCAGAGATCAAGTAGTGAAAACATTGTAAACATGATATCTCAAGAAGCCAAACATGTCGTATAAATGATGTATACTGAGAACAGAATCTCTGTTATTTGGTGGAGGTCAAAGGTCATTTGAAGTTAACAGAGGTTAGGTTGCGAAAACCTGGTATACATGATTCTAAAAAGGGAATTGTGTGAATCTCATTCTTGGTGTATGGACACTCAGTTAAGTGCAGAATCTCTGTTATATGAGATGGAGGTCAAAGATCATGTGATGTCACTGTGAAAACCTTTTACATGTGGCATACTGTATCTCAAGAAAGACATCTTGTATGACCCGATCATACAGTACTGTACATACTTGTCATTTTGCATGTGAGTGTCCCATACTGATTGCATAATCTGTTGTTTTTGGTGGAGGGCAAAAGTCATTTGATATATGTCTGGAGATCATGAAAAATTTGGAAACTATGAATAGCAATCATGATTCATGACATATTTGGATAGATCTGGCATGTACAGTAATGCCCAAAATTAAAAGGAAGAAGTTAATTTTTGACAATCTTAAAAAGCATGGCATAGGGCTGTGACCGTTTAGCGATTAATCGCTAAACGATTGCATGTGTAATAAACGTTTAGTACAAAGCTACCAGCGATTAATCACAAAACCCATTTCTCCGTACGTAATAAAAAGCAATCTGCGGTCATTACAGAAAATTAGATGTTCACTCTTTTTGAAAAAGTGAAATACATAATTATACAAATGGCACACATTTAAACGTACGAAATCAAAGTTGAGCTTCTATGAGGATCATGGAAACTATGTCCCACGGACGTCACTAACTCATTTTACACATTCGTCAAGGGCATGTTTAAAGTCTCTGTGTTGATCATAGGTACTTGCGATTAATCGCTAAACGATCGCAAAATTTTGCGATTAAACGTTTAGTAATTTTGCTAAACGTTCACAGCCCTAGCATGGCATCAGTCTACTACGAAATATATGTCCATAGATCATAAATATTCTGTGCCAAAATTGAAAACAGTATGAAACACTCTCAATTTAACAACACAGTACTAGACTTACATTTCAGTGGTATGGAATCACTAAGCCATTTGGCTTTCTGGTGACAGAATGTATTACACAAAATTAGTACACCTAAATACTGATGTTGTATTTTTCGTAACAAACAGAACCCCACCCTCTAATAAAAGCCCCCTGGGAATTTTTTAAAAATTTAAGTAGCCCTTACTAGGGCTTACTGGGCCTGATGTAAGTTCATAAAAAAACAGTGTCTGAGAAAAAATGATTACATTTTCAGACTGATAGCTGTTTGATCCTGCAAAAGTTTGAAAAACAGGCAATATTAATTGCAAAAATCAAGTGAAGACACTAGGCTTTCTGGTTAGTTTGTTTAAAGGGGCATATTGAGTTGATATCAATATACTTAACGAGGGTGTTGAAGGGTACTACCACATGACAATGATTATTATTAGCATAATAAGTCAAGTTTCACATCCAATAGTTACGCATAAAGTTAAAATTTTGAATTTGTTGGTATCCTTGCTTGTAACAGTTGTGTGCATAATTTGAAAAAGTGTCTGGTCACAAATTTTTGAAAACCAAATTGAATTGTTTACTACTCACCTATATGAAACATTTATTTGTATGCAAGATGTAGGGATTGTTTAAGTGTGACCATTTGCCATTAGTACAGTATGTGAAGAAAACTTAGCAGGTTTGGCAAAATTTGGTGAATTTCATGAACCAACTCAATGTGCCGCTTAAATATAAAAAAAACACAAAATCTCAGTTAAAGTCCCTCTTCTTAAAAATGGAATATCCCTAGAGCATTTATTAAGGGCAGTATATGGTACAGTAAAACATGTAGCTAAACCTTTGAGCCAAAAATTATTCCCCTTATCCCCTGTGTCGGTGTCCTGCATCTCCATGCCTCCTTATGAAACATGGAACCAATAGGATACTGTAGCAAAATCTTTTTGGTAAAGCAGAGCAGGAGTTTAGTGAGCAACAGATTCAGGCAAGCCTTATAGCCCCCCCCCCCCCACAGCATCGTTCCCCCCTCCCCCCCACCCACACACCAAATGGTAAACATCTAACAAAGTTAAATTGGGATCAAAGAAGCACAGTTTAGTGCCCTCGTGCCCTTACATCCTGGAAAATTTATCACTCTTCTCTTGTATGTACTATGTGATATGCATGAAAGGATTTCTGAAGTCAGGAATTGTAAATGTTTTTCTTTATGTTATTAGAAAACAAAATACTATTTAAAACAAGGATGAGGATTGAGGAGAGTTATCTTGAAATTAACTGAAATAGCTTGCATTAATTTTTTAAAATATATGGCATATTTCTAATTAATTTTGCAGATAAATTGCAACCAGTGATGTTTGCAAGATGTCTGATGATGGCAGCAAGGAGTTAGATCCCTCTTCCAAGAAGAAAATAGTGGGCGATATCTCTTCAGAAGCAACATCCTTCCCGAACAAACATACTGACTTAAAAGGAAGGCAACTGACAGAGAAGGACCAGAAGGAGAGGTGGCATTTTTTTCAAGAAAAACAAGAAGTGGGTTCTGGATTGTCAGACTCTGACTGCAAACTTCAGGAAAGGGGGGAAGAACCAGAAACTGTAACACAAGGACCAGTTGCTGAGAGGTTGGCTTCAAGGGGAATTCAGTCTACAGTGTCCTCCTCCGCAGCTTCTAATTCACAGACTTGTCAGGTTTTGGATCAAAATAGAAATACTCTGACAAAACTTCCATCAGGAGACAAGGTTTTCAGTCTGAACAGTGATCAGTCTTCCTTTCTGTTATCCAAAGTTTCAACTGTGTCAGCAGACAGTGGTGGTACCCCTTTTGGTGCTCAGTCATGTTCACCCAGCTCTGCTCTGCCTCTTTCATCTAAGGTTTCTGAGGATCTGTCAAAACTAAGTGTTATTAGTGAGGAGACCACAAAGCCAGAGAGTAGCACGTATCTCCATGGTAGTGTTATTAGTCTTAGAACTACAAAGCAAGAAGCAGCTTTTGTACCTAACAGGGTTTTAGCAGATAGAGAGTGCCCTCAAACTGGGAACGTGGTTGATCAAAGGAGGACTGAAGCCAAAAGTCCTCACAGCTCAAAGAATGGATTTTTGCCCCTGTCAAGTCGAGGGGAAGGAACACTTTTAACATTTGAAGATGATAAAGATGATGAAATTTGTGATATACTTATACTTTTTCATGAAAATGATGAAACCTACTTGAGTAAGTTTCAGGATATTTGTGATAAGTATGGTTGGACAACAAGAACTAAGGATGACTTTCCATTGGGAGAGCTAGGGTTCCAACAGCTGGAAGAGGAACTAGACAAGTGTTTATTAGCTGTTGTTTTGTTTTCTGCCAATTTTCTAGAAAATGGTTTGAACAGTCATGAACATCAAACAGCCTTGATGAAATCCATCAGAGAGAGATCTAAACAGTTCATTCCAATTGCATGCGAGAAAGATTTAATTCTGCCTTCCTACATAGCAACAATGACTGTCGGGAACCTGCACAAGCCATCTTTTGAGAGGCAGTTAAAGAAGACAGTGAGTAATGCAAAGAAAAAACATGAGAGTAGTAGGCTGTCATTACCTCTGAATAATTTTGATACACACCAAACTGTCCATCCAGGAAAGCAGGTGAGTGTGGGGAAGGGGTGCCAGTGTTAACTTGTAATTGGTGAATGAAAGACAGGCTTAAAAGGAATAGTGCTTTTTCTGCATACATTTGGGAATCTGGTTTGATTTTGGATTCTGGGTTTCCCACTCAAATGATTCCCCATGAACTTCACCCAGATGACTACTCCATAATAATTCCCATGCCCTAGGCAATTGCCATCACAGACAAAATCCATGAAGACCAATTGCTACAGTGAGCATGACAATTACCCTCCTCCCAGGGAACTGTGTGGTGGAAATTGTCTGTGGTAGTCACTGGGGAAGTAGCTACAGTATCTTGATACAATCTGAGAAAAGATGAGATAAATTCTTGAGGAGCTGGGATTCACTGATCTTGTTTTCATGCTACAGTATCTTACCAGGCTTTACAGTGTAACTAACAGCTTTTTGGTCCAGGAAGTTTCTATCTGATAAAACAAGTTGCAAAGCTTGCTCTCACTCCTCTAAAATATAAATCAACATGTGAGAGAAAATATTCTCTGAATATTGTAATGAGAGATGAATGCTTCAAACTTTAAGCCAGGATGGTGCAAGGATTTCCTTGGTAAGTCACCCAAACACCCTACTGGTATGGGGGAGGCAATAAACTGAAGCACAGAGAAAAGGCAATTGTTTACGAAAATTTGGAAATGTTGGATTTTTGCTTAAAAGAAAGTTTGAAAAATTTTTATAGAACCAAGTTTTAAAAGTTTTGAGTTTTCATCGTTGAAAATTTTGAAAACTTGCAGTTTTTGTGTAAAATTTTGGGGGGTTTTACTAAAGAACTTGACCTCTTTGAAAGCCAGCTCAAGTAAACGATCATACTTTTATTGTTTCCTTTTGAGGCTTTCTGCTAAAATTAAATTTTTTTTCTGATGAGTGAGGGGCATGGCTGTCAACCCCCAAGGGCCCTCCTGGCACCACCCCTAACAGCTTTAATCTGTCTAACATTTTGACAAGAGTAAAAGGAAGACATGTTCGATCAAATGATGTGACATGTCATTTTCATGTACCAGTACCTCCACTTCCAATTAAGGAACTTCCAAATTTTAAGGTATTTTTGGTGAATTCTAGCTGCTTTAAGGTATTAGTGAGGTGCCCCTGTCTTGTTGGGGTAAGAACTGATACACAGACATGTAGTGAGTAAGTATAGCGCTCATACTCACAGATTTTGGAAGTTATGCATTGTGGCTAATGCAAAATGTTATACTAGTACTCATGAAAACGTACTCGTACTACAAATCTGCAAGTAATACTGGGTTAAAAATCTAAATTAAAACAAATTGACAAAATTTAAAGAAACAATGGAGGGCAAGACTTTCAGAAATTGCAGCGATCAAATTGCAGAGCCAGTAATTTTAAGACATTTTGTAAACATGAATCCAACTGCTTAAATTAATTAAACACCAATTTGTAGCAAATTCAGGCCACAAAACTTGATTATAAAATCCATACTGTAGCTCGTCCTTTGCAGTACTGTACTCACTGTAATCTGCAGTACATAACAGAGCAGCCCTTGTCCCAATAGAGAAGCAATACAGCAAATAAAAAAATACACATGGTTTACAGTAGATTGTAAGGAACGGGTGTTGCCAGTCTTCTATAGTGTCTACAGTAGAGCAGTTGAGAACTGGCTTTGAGATCATTCCATGCCAAATCAGCAACCAGCTTTGGTGAACACCGCTGATTTTGATGGTTTTCCCTCAAAATGTTGCTGAACTTGCTACATAGACAAAATGAACATACTGAAATTTTGAGGCCGACAGCTCAAGCGGTTTCGAGAGTTACGGCCTTCTGAAAAATAATGCACAATACCATATTTTCATGCCAAATGTTGCTTTTGTGATTTTTCATGACTTTGGATGCTGATAAATTTTCACAGGAAAAAGGTGTAAGGCCCAAATTTGGCATGTGATGTCTGGTGGCAAAATCAGAATCTAGTTGCAGATCAGCAGTAGCTGGCTTAATTCTGGACATATTGGCACCCCAGAATGCAGTTTTTCACTTTCAGAAGCAATTTTTTTCAATTTTTGGGGCCGCCTGGTCCCACAGCCAATGGTCCAGAGGGCCTTAATATTATACCTCAGTATCATTTGGTCACTTGACTGTAAGCAGGACTAATCATTACGAGATTGATGTACAGTAAAAATAAAGGTTTGGCAGGTCTAACCTTGTCCCAGGGAAAATTTTCAAAAAGAGGCCCTCTTTCGGAGAGGTCATTATTAAACCCCGTGGGCAATTATCCACAGATTTGTAATTTTTATCAAGGAAGGA
This sequence comes from Holothuria leucospilota, assembly GCA_029531755.1. Classification (NCBI taxonomy): domain Eukaryota; kingdom Metazoa; phylum Echinodermata; class Holothuroidea; order Aspidochirotida; family Holothuriidae; genus Holothuria; species Holothuria leucospilota. The sequence continues at coordinate 45,923,471 of CM055972.1, read as the reverse complement.
GAAAAGACTGATGTTCATGCTCACAAAATCTCATATACCTCCTTCAGGGTCAGGTAAGATGATGAATATGGCCCATTTGGCCCATTGGAAGGAGGTACTGCAGGCCCTATGGCACGATATCAGACTTAAACATTTAATTCATTTGTTTTTGCTTGCACTCATAGCAAGAGACCATGTGAAAAGTCAAGAGTAAATCTGAATTCTCTGTGTCTTTACTTTTTGAGTTCTTAACCCTTGAAGTTGGACAGCCAGACTCTTTGTTAGCTGAAAGACTTTCAGCCTGTCACAGGACACCATATTCAAGGGCCCATATCGTTTCAACTAAACATGTTACAACCTTGAAACAAAAGACCGATTCATCATTAATACCCCTGAATGCAAAGGAGGAAGGTCGTATTCCATGTTTGAACATTGTTTGTAAACATTACATGTTATGTTGTACGGAAATAAGTAACAATATAGTAATTACTCAAGAAAGAGGAACATTAAATGGAATGCATAAATATGGTATTACTAGCCGTCCCTCATTCCCAGAGGCCTAGGACCCTGCACACTCTAGATGTAGATCCATCTGTAGATTTGATTGCTGACATTTGCCAAGTCCAGGCAGCTGCTTGCAGTTTTGCTTTCTACAAATAATATTTAGTTTTGATCTGGTGCAAATGTGTTAACAGTAGAATAACATTACTATAGTGTTTACTGTGCCTTTAAGGGAGCAAAATTTTAAGCCTAGGGCCGTAGCCAGAAAAGGCATGGAAGGGGGCGAGATGCTTCCGGGAGGAAGTGTTTTTTAATGAGGCGAGATATTGGCTACTAAAATGCATTAGGGCAATTTTGCGTTGGCTACGGGCATGAGTGCAAGGAAAATGATTGAAGTACTTTTAAATGTGTTATGTTTGTGTGGTTATTGTCACATTATGCCATACTGTATACATCTTTGTTGTATTTATCTTTTCTCCTTCCTACAGCACCTACTGTACTGTACCCTATATGGACCCCCCTTTTCCTCTCACCTCCCCCCTTCCCCTTGCCAGCATAATGTAGTTTGTGAATGATTCTAATGCATGCACAGCACCCCAGTCATCATTTTTATAGACTTCTATTGTTATACAGCATTCTCTTAGAGCCACTAAAATAATTTAATTCAATTCTAGTCAGTAGAGGTTTGCACTAATTCCTTTGCAAACGTCTTGGTAGCCTTATAGCCCTTGGTGGAAAAAGTTGGGAAGCTGGGAGGCTCCTTCCCGGGAAATTTGGGTATTTGAAGGGAAATTTTGGTCACTGGAGGGAAATTTACACCTTTTGTGTGTAAATATCGGAGGAATTGTGAAGAATTTTACTCCCTTCCAGGGAAATAATCATTTTTTCCAACCCTGCTTATAGCCATGCATATACAGTACAACAGACTGCATTACCATCAGTTATGTTTCTATATTCAATCGACCTAGCGGTAGGCAGCCAATGGGAGGGGGCAGCAGGGGCAGTTCCCCCACCCCTGAAAGCTTTCAAAGCAAATTCGTATCATAGTGATCTGTGTACATTTCCCAAGTTTTAAAGTAAAGATTGGATAAATTCAACTTGTAGGGCACTTTGTCACTTGATGCCATATGAGTAGTGAAGGGAAGGTGGGGAGGGGTGAAGGGCACCACCCCATGAGGATACTTTGCCAACCTTTTTTCTATCATATGGCTAACAACGTCTTAAAAATGCATTTTTTGGGGGCGCTTCGCGCGCACCCATCATTAATACTAATTTTTCCATTGTTACTTCCTGTAGGACAATTTGGGTGAAATTATGGTCTCAAAGCTCCATGAAATCCTCACCATCATCCATCATCCCCCTTCCCTGAAGCTCTCTGCATCACCCATCCCCATCCCGGTCGGTCTTTAATAAGACGAAGCTAGGCTTTATTTATAAAAATGTTGTGACTTTCATGGTCTGTTCAATGCCCATTTATTGTCACTTAAAATAGCTTTAATGAATCATTCTGATGCCCACGAATAAATTTCTTAAATATCCCAGAGCTTTCTCTGGCTTTTCGCTGGACTCCACCGGGGCTCCAGTCACAGGTTCCTGAACCCCACGTCGATGGTCGAAGCCCTTTGTGCCCTCGTGGCAATTTGGTTGCCGTTTCGGTATTTCATCCTAAGTTCAACCCCTTGACAAAATCCTGGCTACGCGCCTGATGTTGCCTCCGCCAGAAATACAAGTGTGCGGCCATTTCCAAACACCGGTGTGGTCTGACACCTCTATTTCCCAACACCTCCATGTTACTAAATTTCTTTGTTCTGTCATCACAATTTTGGGCCAGCTCTGCCTTCCAATACCATTATGTTCTTACACCTGTATTGTCTGACACCTAAGTGATCCGACACTTTTTTGTTCCGAAACTTAAATGCTCGGAGACCTCTATTCTCTGACACCTACATCCTATGACAAGAAGTGGACATTTCGTATCTGACACCTCTTGTTGCTGCTTCCGACATGTTCTGACACCTCCGTGTTCTGACTCTTGTCTTCCGACATCTTTCTTAGGGCCAACACCTGTCTTTTGATATCTCTGCTTCCCGACACCTCTACGTTCTGCGACCTCTTTCGTCCGGCACCTTTGTCTTCCGAGATCTTTATCCTCTTACTCATCTATCTGACGATTCCTCCATCTTCTGACACCACACTATTTGGACACGTCTGTTTCCGATTCCTATATGGTGCACACAGTACAAGTATATGCATGCGGACTTCTGTATCCGTAAGGAACAAATCCGCAGACTTAATTGCCGACTCTCACGGTTTTACCGTGAGTCTTACGGTTTCGGGCATCGTCTCACGGTGAAAATGCCATGTCACACGGTTAAAACCACTTTGAGGCAACGCCAGATAAGTTTTCTATTTAGACCAAAATCAGTGCTTTCAGTCGCAGGTTAAGTTGTTATTGAATCGGAGATGTTTCTTTGTCAGAAAAAGTGACTTTTTCAAATATTCGGCTTTGTAGGTGGCATATTAACATTATTAAGAGGGTGAAACAAAAAATCAAAAATCTTCCTACTTTAGAAAATGCTTTTCATAATATTGTATGAGACTTGTTTAAAAATCTCCAGGTTTGAGATGTGATTTACAAGTTTCTCTCGAGAACCTCAAGGTTTGCCATTTTTGAGGTTGGCATGTCTGCTAATCTATAGCTGTTGCTATATGTCCTAATCAATTTGTTCTTCATCCTGTGTCATTTTTATCCCAGTGATTATCGCTCACCTAAAACCCAACCCTGATGAGTATAAACGTGTTGAAAAGAGGTGATGTTGAAATATAGACCAATTGCCATGTACTGTAATTACGTCAGTTCGTACATATCCAATTAACGATGCCAGTGAATACCCGACCACCATACACTGTAGCACAGTCTACATATAATCTGGCATGCGGCTGATACAGTCAGTGTTTCCACATGTCAGTAATGAATTCCCGGATTGCCCCCCCCCCCCCCCCTAAAATTTCTTGGAAACCAGTGGCCCTTTCAACGAAATTGACTGATTTCATCGGGTGTTAGGCCAAGTTGCTGAAAGCGAATGTTTTACGATCAACTCTTGATATTGTCCCCTCACCCCCGTCTCTCCACACCCCCGTCCTCCACCCCAAATATCCCGATATTATTGGCATTTTCTTTTTCAGTTAACTTCATTCAAGCTGAAAACACTGAAAACAGAACAGTTGCTTTTTCCCCATGTTTGTCATGGTCGCGTGGACATGTCTTTCGGTTCATGTTTGCTTATACACTAGTCCAAGAGTAATGAGATAACACATCTCCAGTGTTGTGTAGCACAAAATATTGTGTTGACTGCCAAGAAGAAAGTTGGCTGTAAACATGAAACATGACTGTGATATTTTGGAACTTGTTCTTAAGAGAGTGTCCACCTTCACCCCACCCCACCCAATCCCACGCCACCCCAAAATAATTTACGGAGTATGACTCACCTTTTGAATCTTATGTTTCCACACCTTTGTGTTTCAAAGGCTCCAGTGTGATATGTTATCACTGACAATTCAGTATATGGTCTATTACCCTTAACTATGAATAGCTTCCTTTCGGGCTTTAGAGCGTCCTCCTGAGTGCCTCCTCACTGCCCTCCCCCAACATTTGAGAAGATCTTTTTAATTTGAACACAAATTGTGACTGTACAGGTCCTGAAAACAAATATTAGTAAACGTTTAAGTTTGAATCTTTTTTTTTCCATCGATATGACATAGTTGCAAGTAAGAAAAGACTTGCTTACCTGGAATACTTAGCTCCTCCCCCACGCTCACATCCATGCACAACTCTGCAGTGGCGTAGCCAGGATTTTTTTAGCAGGAGGCAGTGGGGGTCACAAACCTTTCGGGGGGGCACAATTTCTGAATTTTCTCCCTTTCTATAGGACTAATATATAAACTGTACATTCCAAAATTTTCCACGGGGGGGGGGGGGTTACCTGGGGTGGCACGGCTTTGTCGTGAGGGGCATGTGCCCCCTCATGCCCCTCGTAGCTACGCCACTGCAACTTTGATCATGCCTAGCCTATCATTCCTAATTTTATGTTGTCTCAGTAGCTAGTACCTGTTAATTTTGGGTGTAGTGTTTTCGGTTTTGTTATGTTATTTCCTTACCACTGCTTTGGCTTCATTTTACTTTCGACTAATGAATAACCTGCATGCTTTTTTGTTCTCCTGCACCAACGCTTCGTCTTCTCTCTACCCTTTCACAGCCAAATATATCCCGAACCATGATTCATTAAAATCTGGTTTATCTCCGACAGCAGGGTCCCAGGAGCTACAATCCAACCAGAAGTGCCCCATGTGTATTCCGCAGACTCCAAGGGGACCTCTCTCCAGGACCTCACGCTCAGAAATTCTTCTCCGATGAGCCATTTAGAGAATTGTGTCTGGTGCTGGACCTAGCTGATCCTTTGGGCACCCCGTACTGGCACAAACTGGCTGAATTTATTGGACTCATGCAACAAGATATAGTGTGGTTACAACGCCAAGGGCGGTGTGCCGCCAACGTACTCGAGGTCTATTTTTGTCGAAGGTCGGAAGAGTATCCTGCTGTTGTCCTCAGTGGATTGATGAATATTTTAGAGAAGGAGCTTGATCATTTGCAAGCAGCTGGCATTGTGAGGGATGAACTATCTCGAGTGTTGCCGTGCCCACGTGAATTTCTTTGTGAACAGAGATGAGATCTATTGAGGAAAAAAGGGGAGTGGGATGGGTGAATGTATTCTTTAAACTTAGAGAGGCATTTTTATTATCATATTATTAGGCCCGTGGCCAGGACTTGTGGTGAGGGGCCCTGGCGCTGAAATGTGTGTGACTTTGAGTGTGTTTGGGGTCGACAAGGATTATTCTGTGCAGCAAGTTATTTAACGAGTGGTCTCTTCTTGCCTGCATCTTGCCCAACCCCCACCTCCGTCCCCTCACCCTAACGTGGCTACGGGCCTAATTCTTCAAGTCAAGGTACGTTGTCAAGGTGACTGTGTGAAAAGGGCATTTTCTTTTCTTCTCACTTACTTTGTGCTGGGATTATTTTGTTCACTTCAATGTGCTTGTATAGAACTAGTAACTTTCTTCCATCAGAGGCAGCGTGTGCTGTATAGGTCAGGACCGTTTAATGTGCAAGGTGAGCGACATGCTTTACAGTGGAAAGAAATTAGAAGCTAATGTTATTATTCTGCAGTCATTTTAATCTTGAATCGTGAGTTCCAAAGTTGAATGTTCTTGTAATAGGGGGCGGGAAATGTGAAACTGCAATTATTCATTCGTTCTTGTCAAACCATTGGTCAGGTTGATGACATTGCAGTCATGAAGGCAACACAAACACATTACACGTTAGTCTGGCTTCAAACTGTATAACACGGAGTTCAGTTACATAATTTGTATTCGTTGCAAAAGCGTAGGTGAAATTCGCAAATGGCTTATGAAAATGGTTATTACTTTTGCGTAGTGTTATGTACAGTAAGCACTACCTGACATCTCTAAAAAATTGGGGGTGGGGTGGCGGGGGCGGGGGGGGGGGGGGAGAAGCAACATGAGCATGTGTCTCATCATCAGAAAGGTGTTGTTAGATACCTCCCTAGTCTCAAAATGCATTACAGGAGACGAGTAGCCTAAAGCCTACGTCAAATGAAAAAGATAGTTCTGGTGTTGCCTTTATCTGTTTCTTGTAAAATGGTGTGGGTTGGGGGAGGGGAGAGCTCTGGGAAACAAGTTAGCAGGTGGGATTGGTTGTTTACACTGTGTTCCACAAAACTTACTTGCAGCTGTTTTTTAAAGTTTTTTTTATAGATCCAATGCATTTGACTTCACGCGACGTCATTTAGACAGCAAAAAAAAAAAAATGAGGCACACTGCGCCCACGACGTAGACTTTGCACGCGCTCGTAGGAGACTACGCGAGTATCCGACCATTGCACAAATCAGCTGTCAACATATGTTGTTGTTTTCCAATGATACGCGCTTGCCTCTTATGGGGCGCACTTTTTGTGCTGTGACGTCATGTGCATAAGATCATTAGAATTTCATGTTTTCAACTCAAGTTACATTACATTGTAAGGCCGGTACCCTAAGTTGAGGCATTTTTAACGATAGTTTATGTTGTAGACAGTTACGTATAGACCATAAGCGTACGAGGCGGGGGGATATGCCCTCCCAGTTCTGGCAAAAATAGTGGATCCATTCCAGCAAATGAGACAGCCAAGAATATACATTATGCCTATCAAAATTCGGGCAACTTCTTCCAAAATTCTAAATTCGGGCAAAAATTATCCCTGAACCCCCAGAAATATTGACCCCCGTACGCCTATGGTATAGACTTTATGCATATGATGTCACCGAACAGAAAGTGCTCCCTCATTTGGAGGAAACTGCGATTATCATTGCAAGTGACACCAACAAATGCAGACAGCTGATTTGTCAACTAATCGTATACAGGCGTATTAAGTCTACAACACGTGCGTGCGAAATCCACGCCGTTCGTGCACGTGTGCTTCGTAGTTTTCCTCTAAACTGGCGTCACGTGACGTCAATGCATAAGGTCTATAAGTTACTCTGAAATCACTTTCACTGTTTTATATTTGTTTGATCTTTTCCTTTTTGTCAGTCTATAAGTTAGCGTCTTGGTCACGCAATTTAGCATGCTTTCGTTGGAAAATGGCAAAGGCGTGATATGTTATATTTTCATGTGACGGTTGTTTATATACTGATATTTTTTGCAGAAGACTATGGATACTTCGACACTGAAATATTTGAATTTTTATATTATTTGCTTTTACTATTTGATTACAAGTTTTTGTTTTATCTTATTGTTTTTCTTTTTTCGGTCAAGTCTCGAATTTCATTTCCTGCTTAAACAATTTTGATGTTTTGGGGGAAAATGACCAAAAAGTGGCAATCTGTTATAACTTTCACGTTCAAAATGTTTTCCTTGCTATGACTATATTTAATGGATAGCCTTAGCAATAAATTATCTTGTAAGGGGCAGAAGAGATAGTTTAAAGATTGAATTAAATATTTGTTGCAAAATAATATTGAGTGATTTTTCATGCCAGAAACATCTCCATGTGTGAAGTTTCCCCACGTTAAGACATCTCATTATTGCCTGTGTATACTACTACGAAAGGTTGCTGTACAATTCCAGGCTAATTTAAGGCTTTTAACGTTGTCTTCATCTAGTTTTAAAATATCATGAACGCTTATTGGAAAGACTGCTCCTTCTCGAAAGTTTAAGTGAAAACCATTGTTCGGGATCGGAAATAGTGATTTTCGTACTCAGGAGTAACTTCAAAACTAATTTTCGCTCAACAAAAGTAGTCTTGTCATCTTTCGCTTGACAGAACTAGAGTAAAAATGTGTACATGCTTGAAAGGGGTTTTACTTATCTGGCAGAATTTGAGTGTGCTGAGGTCTTGGTTTACAGGTCACGGTTGTGCTTGGCCGTGTAAATATATATTCATGCATCTTGAACAAGCTTTACTAAGAGATCACAGAAAGTATTTTCAGCTCAGTCTTTTTAATTATTTCCTGATACCTGGTAAGTTTCATTTTCATTTCCTTTTAGGGGGTGAAAGGAAAATATTTCATACGAGCCATTCAGCAGAACCTTTGTAAACTTACGAAGATAATGAGACATTTTAGGACTGTAGAACCTTTAAGTAACAGAAACATTGATCTCTGATAAATTTTCAGCAGTGGGAACAGCTGGTTTCATTTTCTGCACAGGTGTAATATGTGTTCATTTGTATGCAGGTGACAGCGTCAGCGTACTTATCCCACGCAGACCAGCTATAGTGTGTATTCAATAATGTCGAGTGCTTATCTAACTCAGTTGTAGGAGTCTGTTTGTTTTGTGGATTTGAAAAATAGCCGCTTTTAAGTGCAAAGGAAAAATTAATATTAAAAGAGGTACATTTTGTTTTCATAGTATTGAATATATTGTCGCGTACTACAGCCCACGGAAGTTGGGACTGTAGTTCTAGGTACGTGGGTTACATGCACAGCGGAATTTCACAAAAACATAAGTGAAAGTCGATTGTCACAGATGTATTAGTGATTTCTGCCACGCAATATTAAATTACAGATGATTGGGGGTGAATTATGTCAATTATACTAGCAGGCCTTAAAAATGATTGATACTGAGAGCTATAGTTGCTCCTTAAACCAGGGAGTTTGCTTTCTACATGTTAGCATTCAAAGTCTGCAGCACGTCTCTTTCCAAGTGTTGCTGTCACCGAAACTCACTGTTGCCGAAACTGTACTTAGATTTCTTTTATCGGATTGGACTCTGATTGGCTGAAAGTTGTCACGTTCTAAAAGTGACCAATCACAAGGGGTTCAAAGATTCAGATACTCTTGAGTGGCGTCAGCATACCAGACGTCTAAGAATTATGTAAATTAGGTATTGGCCTGAACTCTGTTAATAAACTGTGTGAATCTGGTAGAGAGCGTAGGTTTATCTAATTTGTTCATAGCTTCAAGTGAATATGATACGTACCCATGAGCTCCTTACTTCCCCATCCCAGTCTGACTGACCACACATTCCTGGCACCAGGGTGTCTCTCTGTAGTTAACGTTTTCAGCAGTTAAAAGTATTTTGACCGCCTATTGAAAAACGATTAGGGTATACTCAATTTTTTTTAACAATTAAAGCGGGGTGCCGCCAGGATTTGCCGCACAACAGGGGGCCAGGCTACCCGACGGGGGCCACCCCCCGGCGGCACCTCTGAACTGAACATAATTCAACACATAACGCTCCGGAATTCGCCGTATGTGTTTGGCATTTAAAAGTTTTTCAGTATTTACAGAGTCAGAATGGGGACAGAAAAGTTAAAAAATGTTTTGTTCCTAAAATAAGCCCTATATAGGCCTACTTTTCTAGTGTTACGGCTTGTGGTCGCGAGTCAAACCAATAACAGCGAAAGATCACAGAAGAACGAGATTAAAATTCAACAACTTAATGATTATTTACAATCTCCTTATCTTACTTAAATTTACAAATACAATAATTAATTAGACTTACTCACAATCCTTTACTTAATATTTGCCTGGTCTGGTCCAAGGGCTGGTAGTGCATGCACGTTGACGATGGCACAGTGGTAGACCTGCAGCGTGCTGTAGCGTAGGAACTGGTTCCACGAGCGAATAATGACAAGGCTAGGTAGGCGATGGATGATAACAACCTCAATACACAGTGTAGAAACGACGTAAGGCAATTTGTCACAAGTGTGAATTGTCAGTGGCTGGCCTCATATGATTCGGTCAACAAACGGACAGCAGAATAACGTCTGGACTCGATGGTGTCTCTCGATGAAGTATTAGGGTATCTCTCCTCGTTAAGAGTTGTTGAACTGCCTTTTATATGCTAGGCTTTTATTCGAGAACTCTCCAGAATTTAACAGAAACTTCTAGTGCCCACAGTCCAGCAATTACGAGAACGTTCCTTAATAGAAACTTCTAGAACACACAGTAGTTGAATAACGACAATTGCAGCTTCTTCGAAGTGTTGCCAGGTCGCTGCTATAATTGGGACATAACGTAAACAGTTCTCACTTCTAGACAGTTCTAGAAAGGCTGCGTTGAAGTTGAATTCTCTGGAACTTTCCATTCGCTCGTCGATGGATTCAATCCGGTGTTCCTGACGGGTCGCCTTGTAACACTCCCCCCCTTGAAAAAGTTTTGGACGTCTCGGACAAAACTTAAGTTACAATATTTACAATGTACAACTTTACAGCAATAACTACAGTATGTACAGTATGTAGTCCAAAATTCAATGGAAGGTATAATCATAACATACAACTTGTCTTGCTAGGTGATGATACATGAATACAGTAACATAATCAATACACATTGTGCCATAGTTAACACAAAATTTCAAAACTTACAGTGATATCTTCAACATACTGCATCAAATCAAATTCTTGACAAAGAGTCTGGTACAACATTGTCTTTCCCTTTAATGTGCTTAATATCTACATTATACGATTGCAGAAATAAACTCCACCTCATCAATCTTTGATTCTTATTCTTCATCTTAGATAAAAATGTCAAAGGGTTATGATCAGTGTATACAGTGATAGGGAAACTAGTAGTTCCCAAATAAACATCAAAGTGTTGGAGACCAAGTATCAAAGCTAATGTCTCTTTTTCAATTGTTGAATAATTTTTCTGGTGTTTGTCAAATTTCTTAGAATAATAACAAACAGGGTGATCAACACCATGCTCATCAGCTTGAAGCAAAACTGCTCCTATGCCATTGTCACTGGCATCTACTGCCAACTTAAATTGTTTTTCAAAATCTGGAGCAATCAACACTGGTGAACTCATTAGTGCCCTTTTCAATGATTCAAATGCTGCTTGGCAATTATCCGTCCAATCAAACTTTTCATTTTTCTTTAACAATTTTGTCAGTGGTGCAGCAATGTCAGAGAAATTCGGACAAAAACGTCTGTAGTAACCAGCCATGCCTAGGAAGCGCATGAGCTGCCTTTTATCAGTTGGGGCAGGGAATTTGTCAATGCCCTCAACTTTAGCCTTAATTGGTCTAACTCTACCCTGACCAACCACATGCCCTAAGTACACCACATGGGCACAAGCAATCTCACTTTTGACCAAATTGACAGTCAAATTAGCTTTGGCAAGCTTGTCAAATAATGCCTTAACATGTTGTACATGTTCATCCCACGAGTTGCTGTACACAATAAGGTCATCAACATATACTTCACAATTTTCTAAATTTGACGTAAGATTATTTACTAAGCGCTGAAACGTCATCGGTGAGTTTTTCATACCAAACGGCATGACCTTATACTGAAATAACCCATCTGGCGTCACGAATGCCGAGATTTTCCGAGCCCTCTCAGTGAGTGGTATCTCCCAGTACCCCTTTAGTAAGTCAAACTTTGACACATACGCAGCTTTCCCAATCCTATCAATACAATCATCGATACGGGGTATCGGATAGGAATCCGTTCTTGTGACTGCATTCACCTTTCGGTAATCAGTACAAAATCTGTACCCACCGTCTGGCTTGGGGACCAATATACAAGGGGAAGACCATTCACTATTACTAGGTTCTATAATGTCATGGTTCAACATGTAACGAACCTCATCCCTGAGATGTTGTCGTTTTCTAGGGTTAACTCGGTAAGGATGCTGCTTGATTGGTGTGGCATCTCCCACATCAACATCATGTTCAATCAAATTTGTCCTAGTAGGATCATCTGAGAACAAGCATGCATATTCATAGATTAATGATTTCATTTCTGACTTTTCTTTGTGATCCAGATGACTTAATTTCTGGTCAAGATTTTTCAACACATCAGAATTTTGTAACTTAATACACATGTCAGGAACATTATTAGCCTTGATCTCATCATTACTGAGTTCATGATCAGCATTGATAATACACACTTGATCACCTGTATCATTAGTGTTGCTATTTACATCATGTACACTTTCATCCTTAGAAATGTCACAATCTTCTCTTTCATAATATCTCTTCATCATATTAATATGACATACTCTTTTAGATTTACGCTTGTCAGGTGTCAAAATGACGTAATCTGTGTCACTAACTTTTCTCTCAATGACATAAGGTCCTTGAAAGCGAGCTTGAAGTGGCTGACCAGAAACAGGCAAAAATACTAGCACCTTATCACCAGGCTTAAACTCTCTTTTCACAGTGGTCTTATCGTACCACGCTTTCATTTTCTTCTGAGAGTGCCTCAGATTTTCCTGAGCAAGTTCACATGCTCCAAGAAGACGATCTTTAAAGCGGGATACATAATCAAGTAGATGTATGTCTTCACCTGGATCTGATAACCACTTCTCCTTTAACAATTTCAATGGTCCACGAACTGTGTGTCCAAAGACAAGTTCAAATGGACTGAACCCAAGTGACTCTTGTATAGATTCCCTGGCAGCAAACATTACAAATGGAATGCCTTCATCCCACTCTCTCTCATTATCATGACAATATGTCTTTAACATATTCTTCAGTGTTTGGTGAAACCTTTCTAAAGCCCCTTGGCTTTCAGGATGATAAGCCGAAGACTTAATTTGGTCTATGCCTAACCCATACAACATCTGCTGGAATACAGTTGACATGAAATTAGACCCTTGATCTGATTGGATCTCTTTCGGCAACCCAAACAATGTGAAAAATTTAAGTAAAGCTTGTAAGACTGTCCGAGCCTTAATATTCCTCAGAGGTATTGCCTCTGGAAACCTTGTAGAAGCACACATAATGGTTAATATATACTGATGCCCTGCCCTACTCTTAGGTAAGGGACCTACACAATCAATGATGACTCTACTAAACGGCTCTTCAAAAGCAGGAATTGGCTTTAAGGGTGCAGCCGGAATATTCTGATTCGGCTTCCCAACCATTTGACATGAGTGACAGGTCTTACAAAATTTGGCCACATCACTTTTAAGTTTTGGCCAATAAAAGTGATTTAGAATTCTGTGGTAAGTCTTATTGACTCCTAGGTGCCCTGCAAATGGCATTTCATGAGCAATACTCAGTATTTCCCTTCTATAGGTCCTAGGTACCACAATTTGATGGTAAATTCTCCACTCTTCATCTAATAGTGCATCAGGTGGTCGCCATTTACGCATCAAAATATTGTTTTTCAAATAAAAGCAGACTGGGACGTCTTTCGATTCATCCTCAGTGAGTGCACCAGCTATTAATGGCTGAAGCTCTTCATCATGTTGTTGTTGGACTGACAACTGGTCTCTGTGGAGTGTGTCAGACATTTTTGATTTTTCCTGTTCTACCCCCTCACTATGTGTGGGGCCAGGAGACTCACAATCCTGACTATCATTAAGATTAGTCATAAAAGATTGGCTGAGATCATACCAAGAATCTTCACTTTCATGAACATTTTTACTAGAATCTTTTCCAGACTCTGACTCCTCTTTTGGGAGTGTTGTTCCAATTTTAGGAACTAATTCCTCAATTTTAGAGGGTGGATGATTAAGTTTATCATCCTTATTTTCAGAAATCATACCCTCATTTTTAGAGGGTGGATGTTCAAGATTATCATCCTTACATGATTCCCTACTTGTTCCACTTTTGGGAACTGTATCCTCACTTTTGGAGGGTGGATGTTTAATATTATCATCCATAGCGAGCTTTTGTGACATAGCTCTAGTGACAGCACAGGCAGGGAATAAATTTGGAAATTCCTTTTCTAATTGCTCTGTGTTGTTATAATCACATGGCTTATCTGTCAAAATTGCATTGGCTACTACCTTTCCACCAGCTAGGTCATTGCCTAGCAACAGAGATACCCCCTTTACAGGTAGAGTAGGTCTGACCCCTACTATGACCGACCCAGAAACTAAATCTGACTTCAAATTAATTTTGTGGAGAGGGACAGAAATAAATCCACACTCAACCCCCTGAATTAGTACATTTGCCCCTGTGGAAGTAGAGTCCGATAATGGCAAAACTCCATCAAGAAGCAACGACTGAGTTGCGCCTGTGTCACGCAAAATTTTAATTTTGACGGGTGGATGAGCTGAATTCCCATCTAGGGAAATAAACCCCTCAGACACGAATGGAAGGTATTCTTCCTTAATTTTGTCGTTAGAATTAGGCCGTAAAGTCACGACTACCTCAGAAGAGTTCTCTACATTGGCTAAGGCATTAGAAGCTGTTTCAGTCTCCTTTAATTTTGCCAATGTGAAGCAATTTGCCATTGTGTGGCCTTTTTTGTGACAGAAACCACAAGTTATGTCTTTAAAGGCAGCTTTGTTTGAGCTGACCTGGTCGTTCTTTTGACGACTCGAATCTGGTTGTTTTTTACCAGAATTTGTTGGAGAGATAGAACCAGACTGAGATCCACTGTTACTTGTTGTGCCACTATTATTGCCATATTTCTTATTTGGCCTACTAAACTGACCCTTGTTTTGAGTCTGACCCACTTTACCGAATTTATGGGTAAGTGCATACTGATCAGCCAAATTTGCAACTTCCTTCAAGTTGTCGGCCTTATTTTCCTCAAGGTGAGTCTTAATGTCATCATTCACACACCGTTTGAATTCCTCGACCAGCACCAGTTGTCTTAAAGTGTCAAATGTGGAGACCTTTTTGGAAGCACACCATCTATCGAAATGCCTTTCTTTTTGATAAGCAAACTCTACGTATGTTTGTGTATCCGCCTTACGATACTTTCTGAATTTTTGGCGATAAGCTTCGGGCACCAATTCATAGGCTTGTAATATGGCCTTTTTAACCTTATCGTAATCCATGCTGTCCTCTATTGACAGAGCGGAATACACTTCTTGAGCCTTGCCTGTGAAATTACTCTGGATGAGTATGGACCATTTATCTCTTGGCCACTTTAGTTGTTCACCCAGCTTTTCGAAATGGTTGAAGAATTTCTCCACATTATCCTCCTGAAATTTGGGGACAAATTTTACGTGCTTAGAAATGTTGAATACCCCAGTATCCAAGCCTACTTTAGGGTCTGAGCCTTTTATGACCCCTAACTCTAGTTGCTTCATCCTAAATTCATGTTCTCTTGCCTCCTTTTCCCTCTGCATTTGCATTTCTCTTTCTTCTTTTTCCTTTTGCATTTGGATTTCTCTTTCTTCTTTTTCCTTTTGCATTTGCATTTCTCTTTCCTTTCTTTCCCTTTCCTCTCTTTCCCTTTCCATTTCTTTTAATCTAATCTCCTTATTCATTTCCATTTCAAGCCTTTTCAATTCAAATGTGTTGTCAGTTGGCACAGTGATAGCTGTTTCCAATCCTGTACTAGGTAGGATACTTTCATCCACAAGATATTCTAGAACATATCTTTTAATCTCGTCCTTCCGCATTAAAGGCTGAAATTCAATGCCATAATGTTTTGCGACCTTTACAATATCAGACTTCTTTAATGAATCTAGTTCCTCGACTGAGGGACTAGCCACGAATTTATCTAAGTTGAATGGCATTTTGAAGTTGTTTACGATTTACAACAGAATTTCTCGAATTTTCTAGTACTTTTCGTTCCCGGATGTTAGGCCACCAATTCTGTTACGGCTTGTGGTCGCGAGTCAAACCAATAACAGCGAAAGATCACAGAAGAACGAGATTAAAATTCAACAACTTAATGATTATTTACAATCTCCTTATCTTACTTAAATTTACAAATACAATAATTAATTAGACTTACTCACAATCCTTTACTTAATATTTGCCTGGTCTGGTCCAAGGGCTGGTAGTGCATGCACGTTGACGATGGCACAGTGGTAGACCTGCAGCGTGCTGTAGCGTAGGAACTGGTTCCACGAGCGAATAATGACAAGGCTAGGTAGGCGATGGATGATAACAACCTCAATACACAGTGTAGAAACGACGTAAGGCAATTTGTCACAAGTGTGAATTGTCAGTGGCTGGCCTCATATGATTCGGTCAACAAACGGACAGCAGAATAACGTCTGGACTCGATGGTGTCTCTCGATGAAGTATTAGGGTATCTCTCCTCGTTAAGAGTTGTTGAACTGCCTTTTATATGCTAGGCTTTTATTCGAGAACTCTCCAGAATTTAACAGAAACTTCTAGTGCCCACAGTCCAGCAATTACGAGAACGTTCCTTAATAGAAACTTCTAGAACACACAGTAGTTGAATAACGACAATTGCAGCTTCTTCGAAGTGTTGCCAGGTCGCTGCTATAATTGGGACATAACGTAAACAGTTCTCACTTCTAGACAGTTCTAGAAAGGCTGCGTTGAAGTTGAATTCTCTGGAACTTTCCATTCGCTCGTCGATGGATTCAATCCGGTGTTCCTGACGGGTCGCCTTGTAACACTAGTGATATGAGTGACCTATTAGTAAGTAGGTGAATGATGGTAACGCTTGTATCATATGCTTTATTTTTGCTCTATCATGAACGCAATGCACCTAGCGGCGGGGTTTATGTAAATTTATTTTACAGGATCTAATGTAAGATTGTGTGTGTGTGTGTCTGTGTGTGTTGGGGTGGGTGGGGCGTCTTTGTTCACACTTGTAACACTCTGTATCAGTGTAATAAAGGGATCGCCCATGAAAGTGTAGACTTCAGTTTTCAGTATTATAATAAACCTTTTGGAGGATGCACACAGTTATTCTGTCTCCGTGTTTCCATTTTACATCAACTGCCTGTTCACATATTGCCTCGTACTATCGGCCTTTATGGCTACGATCATGTGCAGTATCTGTTCTTTCAGCCAGTCTAGAAGGGAACACGGGGGCTTTGAAGGTAGCAGACAAAGAGGTTGAGCAGTCTTAAAAGTTTTAATTAGAGGGGCTGCTCTGGCAGTCAAATTCCCAGAATTTGCATGGTTGAAAACTCCAGCTTACGATTACTGGGTTAAGATCGACCCCCGAATTGTCCGACTGATAAGCTACATCCACCGTAAACGTGAGTTCTGTCCATTCATTTACAAAGGGCACTGGCTTAAAAATACTCTCGCTAAAATCGATTTCTTCTTGCGGTGGATATCTAGAATGGGGAACCTTTCTTATGGTTTTGGGGAAAAAGCACACTTAAATTTTTAAGTATATATAGCCATGTAGTTGTCGATATGAACGACGTAGCTTCGTTCAAGACAAGAGTATCACTGTTTGCTCTACTTTATTTGCTAATTTCGAGTGCAAAAATTTCCTTAATAAATGAGAGTAGAAGAAATTGACGTTCTCTCCTTCGTTTAACAAGCACAAATTACTATTTAGATGCCTTGTAGTGAGTATATTTTGAGCTATAGTTGCAAAAGAAAGTGACTTATGCGAAGTGACCACCCAACCCAAAACCTCATACGGGAAAATCCAAGAGTGTAAAGTATGTCAATGTGTCGATTCCATATTTAACCCCCCACTCATACAATTTTTTCGAGCTACGACACTGTTAAGCTACAATTCTACAAGCAGTAGCTTAGTTCAGTTAGGCTTTATGTTTATATAGGCTCATTCTTAACGTGGCATGGAGCATGACGAGCGGGATATTAGCATAATGTGTATGGCAGTTGCTATGACTACGCTTTCTGAAAAAAAAAAAATCTGTGTCAGCTATAGACCTTATGCATTGGCGTCACACTGACGTCATTTTGGAGGAAAATAATGAAGCACACGTGCGCTAACGGCGTATATTGCGCACGCGCGTGTAGTAGACTTACGCGCGTAAACGATTGGTCGACAAATCAGCTGTCTGCATTTGTTGATGTAACTTGCAATGGTCATAGGCTGGTTTCTGTTTAGCCAAATACTTCAAGCGGTGTGCCGCTTGAAGTAACTGACCAGCTCAGCGCGTCAGTGCGTGTTGCAATTTTTAATGCAAAGAGAGGAAAGTGTTATAATACAATGCTCAAAAATTTGAAGCGATGCTAACTTGTCAGAAACCGGGCATAAAAATTGAACTGTTAGGAGTTATGCTGTATCAGTCACTCCAAAGCATCTTTGCACAGTGGCATAGCTAAGGATTTGGTCATAGTGACGAGAATGGGCTCTCAGTTTTAGATATCCAACAGCTGATCTTTTTTAGCCAATTCTTCTCAACCTGTAGGCTGAAAAATGTTTCCTCTTTTCCGTACCGTGCCATGTGTTTTGCAATTACTTTCTTTCATACATACTGATGTAAAGGCAAACATCACAAACTTCACTCAATGTTCATGTTGTTCAAGATTTACGACATAAAAAATATTATTCATATACCTGTCAAATTGAGCAAGATAAAGAAAGTAATAGTTCCCACCAACACCCATTCTCCCTTCTTCATTCGCCCCAATGTTCTTCAGTTCGCGCCAATGTTCTTGAATTGCGGTCAACTATAGAGGTTCACAGACACATGAACCCTGTTGAGAAGCAAAGATCTAGGCATGCCCCATCATAGATAAGCACGCAGCGCTCAGAAACTTTTTGGCTAGAAATACACCTGGATAGCTTAATTGAGATGAACCTTCCCACTAGCATAATTAGTCCCGATATTGACTCCCGTTTCTTAACCCCTCCCCCTCCCCCTTTTTTTGAAGAAATAACACGTCGGATCAAATTCTGTTACTTACAAACAATATCAAAAATATGGAGTTTAGGTAAAAGTACGTTGAAAACATGAAAAGGGATGACAGCAGTAGACAAGTCCGTCAGAGTTCCACCTGCCCCCCTCTGACTGTATGGATGTTCCACTATCTTAACTCATAGTATGCTACGGTAGGTACAAAGTAGACAGGGCCGATGAAGGCAGTTATTTGGAGAACTCGAATCAAATCGTGGTACATTTAATTGTCTGTTAAATGAAAAAGTTCCATATAAATCACATTCAATCGGAGAGTGACGATTACAGCTGCTATGGGAGAGAATATAGAGGACAAGTTGAATGGTTCACATCGGACTGTTGGCCGGGTGGGTGTCACCTTCCTAACAAAGCCTTGTCGCCGCTCCATCAGGACAGGCTCTATTTCATAAAAGTTAGGAATATTCCTATCTTGGACTTAGGAAGAATTCATTCCTATCTTCATGCTGAAGTTCTTCCCAGACTTAGGAATGATCTTAAATTTATAAATGTTCATAATTGATTTGGCAGAAAATTCACAGATAAAAACAATGTCACTTTTGATTTATCCCTAAATATTTGAAGGAATGATTTCGGACGAATCGTTCTAGGAACTTTAATTTTGAGAATATTGCTAACTTTTATGAAATGTGTAGAGCCAGGGTTATTAACCTATAAATAGGTAAACATACACGTTACGGCCCTCATTTTCCTTTTGTAGGACATCCAAAAGTTTTCGTTACTGAACGTTTTTGTTGCTTTTCCTGACTTCTAAAACATACTTTTTCAAAAGTTCCTTCCGAGTCGACTGGATGACGAAGGGTAAAAACCAAACGTTATCTCCGAAGGGGTTGCCGTGCTCCCCGGATAATGAGCCTCGTCCTCAGAAGGGATACTGAAACTGAACTGACCAATGTATCAACCTTCAGACCTCTAAATTACGGGGTTCATGAGTGGCTCTTATTCTAAACTGGCTGAAAAAATCACATGATCTTTGCCAAAACGGCGCTTATTTAGTATTGTCATTGCGTAATACAGGTATGCGAACTTTCTGTTCCTGCTGGATGATGAACATTGTTTAAAAAGTTTGAGCTTGCTTACAATGCTTCTTCATTACGTTTAACAAATCCCCAAGTAAGTCAAGATAAATTAATATCCACATTTGTCTCGTTGCCCTGTAAAGTTGGTATGTTGATCTCATTCCCCAGGATACCGAATAATTTGGTAAATTACAATGCAATTTTAACTGCCTGCCGAGGCATTTTTTTAACCAGAATGCAAAAATGCATTGAGGTTTCGATGATATGTTCTATTCCAAATAATGCCATGATGTCCCATACCTTTCAGTCACTGGTCAAATGCTATCTTAACATGTTGGAAAAATACAGTTTTGTGTTCCTATTTAATCTTGGGAATTCTTGGGAAATTTGCATTTTGACCTGTGGTGACCCCAGATGACGATCTTGGGAATTCTTGGGAAATTTTGCTCTTTGACCTCTGGTGAACCGTAATATTCTTGGGAATTTTTGAGAAAATTTGCTTCTTGACCTCTGGTGACCCCAGATGACCTTTGACCTCCACCAAAAACAATAGGGTTCATCTTCTCACCGTAACGCATCTACATACTACGTATGAAATCTATCAAAGCTTCCTGCCTTGAGATATCGTGTTAACAAGGCTTTCAATGTTTGACCCCCAGTGACCCCAAAAGACCTTTGACCTCCACCAAAAATAATAGGATTCATCTTCTTACCATAATGCATCCACATACTATGTACGAGATCTATCCAAGCTTCCTAACTGGAGATATTGTGTTAACAAGATTTTCAGAGTTTGACCCCCAGTGACCCCAAATGACCTTTGAACTCCACCAAAAATAACAGGATTTTTCCTCTTAATATAAGGCATCTACATACTAAGTATGAAATTTATCCAAGCTTCCTAACTTGAGATATAGTGTTAACAAGGTTTTCAGGGTTTGACCCTCGGTGACCCCAGATGACCTTTGAACCCCACCAAAAAAGACAGGGTTCTTCCTCTTATTATAAGGCATCTACATACAAAGTATGAAATTTATCGAAGCTTCCTACCTCGAGATATCATGTTAACAAGGTTTTCAGAGTTTGACCCCTGGTGACCCCAGATGACCTTTGACCTCCTCCAAAAACGATAGGGTTCTTCCTCTTACCGTAACGCATCTACATACTAAGCATGAAACTCATCCAAGCTTCCTACCTCAAGATATTGTGTTAACAAGGCTTTGAGAGTTGGACCCCTAGTGACCCCAAATGACCTTTGACCTCCACCAAAACTGATAGCATTCTTCCTCTTAACATAAGGCATCTACATACTAAGTATGAAATTTATCCAAGCTTCCAAACTTGAGATATAGTGTAAACAAGGTTTTCAGGGTTTGACCCCTGGTGACCCCAGATGACCTTTGAACCCCACCAAAAATGATAGGGTTCTTCCTCTTACTATAAAGCATCTACATACAAACTGTGAAATTTATCCAAGCTTCCTATCTCAAGATATCATGTTAACAAGGTTTTCAGAGTTTGACCCCTGGTGACCCCACATGACCTTTGACCTCCTCCGAAAATGATAGGGTTCTTCCTCTTACCATAATGCATCTACATACTAAGCATGAAATTCATCCAAGCTTCCTACCTCAAGATATTGTGTTCACAAGGTTTTCAGGGTTTCATCCCCTGTGACCCCAGGTGACCTTTGACCCCCACCAAAAACAATAGGGTTCTTCCTCTCAATATGGGGCATCTATGTACCAAGTTTGAAAACTTGCAGTTTTTGTTCTTGAGATATCGTGTTAACGAGGTTTTCAGGGTTTGACCCCAGATGACCTTTGACCTCCACCAAAAATGATAGGGTTCTTCCTCTTCCCATAATGCATCTACATACAAAGTATGAAATTCATCCGAGGTTCCTACCTCAAGATATTGTGTTAACAAGGTTCAGCATTTTTTTTTTAAAAACAGTGATATTTTAAAAGGTATTATTTTTAACATTTTACATGCTGGAATTATTTATACCATCTAGCAGCAAATTAAAGGGCATAAGCAGTCGCCCAAACTTACTTTGAAACTAAAGCTAAATCTATCAAAAATCATTTTTCCCTTCGAACTATCTTTAGTTTTATATTTCAAAGACTGTGTGAATTTCATAATTTAGTGAGAAAAACATTGTTATGTGATCAGCGACGTAGGAAGATGTTTGACATTGGGGGACTAGACCAGACGCGATTTTTCGACCTTGAACCACACCAAAACATCGTATTTGATCAATTTGATTTTTCCGATTTTAATTTGAGCAACAAAAAACAAAAATATTCAAATATAGGTATGCATCGTTTATCACACCGCATGCCAATTACATACAATCATTTGCCGTATTACTACCCTTCCATATTGATTATAATTTTGGAGGAAGTCGTTACAATAATAATGTAAAAATAAAATTTCTCTCAAGGAGGTGGGGGCATGCATTATGTTGTTTGATTGCCGGCCTAGGGGAGGGGTCCAAGAGGAGGGGGACATCCCCTCTGAAAATTTTTGAAAAATTTGGTGTCCTCACATGCAATCTGATGCCACATATGCTACCTTTGAAGTAAAATTTGTGTTAAAAAATTTACGTATAGAAGGTACTAAAAATAAAAAATTGGCATCAATGAGGGGGGCCTGGCCCAATGGCCCCTCCCCCTAAATACACCACTGATAATCATAATATACGTTTAACCATTTAAAACACTGGTGAATTAATACCGAATATATAGGTGCCTGGTGCATTTCAAATCAAAACTTTAATTACCATGGAAGTTTTTAAGTCGTTGAAAATCAGAAATGCCTAATTGACTTCAAATTAATCTTATAATTTTAACTAATCTGGGTATAAGGGTTAATTAAGTTTCCTGCAAGTTATTTCTCAAAGTTATCTGAATTCCTAAAAAATATCCGGAACTCAATGTGAATTCCCGAAAATGACCGTTTTGGGGAAATTCCCTTGAAAGTTGAAATACTGACTTTTTGTAACATCAGTATTGACCTTGATAGATGTGTTATTGATAGCTTTTTCTTGTAAAATAATCAGATAATTGTATAAGAGTATGATGAAGGCACGATTGTGTTTTCTTGACATAAGATTAGCAGACGACAGGGCCTACTTTAAGTCAGTTCATATCTATTCTATATGTATTGAACTATTCGCGATTTGGGGAGGGGGGGGGGGGGAATGGCATTTGGGCCCCCAAAATATTGAAAGGGCCATGGTCCCCTGGCCCCTGGTTCCTACGCCACTGGTGATTCTCAAAAGCATACACAGTGAAAAAGACATTAGACTACAGACTTTCAATAATGGACCCTTATGGTAGACCTATGAAAATGAGCTCCCCCTGAAAAGGCCCCTACAGCCCCCAACCCCCGGAAATGGCCCCTCCAAAACCACCACAACAAAGACTAGGGCCTATGCCCCTCCAAAATTGGCAAAATGTCAATTGGTCTGCGATGGAAAGGCATAAGAAATGCAAGTGTATTTTCATTGATGATGATTTACTGCAGCAATAAATAAAGTTCAAAGAGAATGTAACCTTCCCTCGAACAAGGTCAGATTACCATATTTAAATATGGCAATGGTGCTCAATGTGGACAAGTGGCTGAAGGCAATGGCATTTGAATCAATAAACCTTAGCAACCTGGAGGTTTGTGGTTCGAACCCTGGCTGGATCCTAGGTGGGTTTTCTTCAACCAAGTGCAATCTATGGGTTTCCCATCTGAACTGGCCTTTCAAATGAAACCAAATTCCATCTAAATTGAGTTGGGCAATGACATAGCTTCATGGGGTTTTGAGCAGATTGCTTGGAAAGTGGTTGCCAGGTACTAATGGGTCTTCAGCAAAAGAGAATTGACCATACCATGGGCAAGACACAGCTATACATAGCATTTTAAGCAGACTGTTTGCAAATGGTTTGCCATGCAGGTACTGAAGGGACTTTTATAGCTGGAGAGCATTGACCATGGGCAAAACCAAATTTAGTCTAAACTGAGTAGGGCAATGACATAGCTTTATGGGGTTTTGAGCAGATTGCTTGGAAAAGGGTCATCATGTACTGAATGGTCTGAGAACTGACCATGTGCAATGATAAAGCTTCACAGAGTTTTAAGTAGATTGCTTGGAAATAGGTCTCTGAAGGGTCTTCAGCAGTTGAGAAGTGGCTATGGGCAATCACACAGCTTCATTGGGGTTTAAAAGAATGCTTGGAAGGGGGTCACCTGGTACTGAAGGGTGTTCGGCAGGAGAGGGTAATGACACAGCTTCATGGGTAGATGGGGTTTTGAGCAGACTGCTTGGAAAGGTTTCACCAGGTACTGAAGGGTCTTCAACAGTAAATATTTGACCATGGGCAATGAAAGCTGCATGGAGTGCAAAAACAATGGATGAGTTTGGGATGAACTTTTGTTGGAGAGTATTTGAACCATTCGGGATGTAAAAAGTTTGCCCTCTCAAGTAATATACTATACAGCCTAGTAATAACAGACTTGTATCTGGACTAATAATCACAAGACTAAACACACAATTCAAATATGATACCTAAATTCCAATCCTGTATTTCTAAATAGTTGTGGAAATAGATAACATGCTGATAAATCAGGGCCCAGTATTGTCAAGGAAAACATGTACTTTAAGAACAGGGCAGGTTTTCATTACAGGTTCCCATTTTAACACCCTGTGGAGAGGGGTAACTGAGAAGAAGCATGTCACCTAGGCAGTCTTCTTCCACTCTGAGGAAAAGAAAACTTATTTTTTTTACTACAAATTAAATTCCATGAATTCTCCAAAACTTGTCTCTTTTTCCATGACTTTCCCAAACGTGAAAAGTGAAAATAAAACTTCAGGACTTTTCCAGGCTGTGGAAACCCTGCCAGCAATCAGCAGAAAGGAACTGAAAAGAGAGTCGAACCTAACATCCTTGAATCACAAGGTAGTACAACCCCTAGACTACTTGCCCACCAGTATAAATTTAGCAATCGGTCTAGCAACTCACATAAAAAGCAAACCATTCTTTAGTGGAATAAACAAACAATTCCTCTTTCATACAGATTAAAAACTTTAACCAGCAAAGTCTGGGGTCAGGCTCAGCAATGGACATAGGTCCTTAACAGGGATGTAAGTGAAGGGTAAAAAAAAATACTGAAAATGGTAGGTTGTACGGGTGAACGTCGTCCTGGGGGTGGGGTATAAGGGGAGGGGGTGTCCCCCTCCCCTTTTGAAAATTTTTGCTGTCAGGAAGGAGCTGAGATGCAAAATGGTGCACTGTAAATTCATTATCTGAAGTACAGTTATGCCCCAGAGAATACCACTTTCATGGTATTTTTGGTTCACTTAGACTGTCAAATGTAACATGTAATTTTGTTAAATAAAAAATTAAAATTAAAAAATTATAAAATTAATTCTGTACACTTCCAGTTCCATTTACTCTTGATCCCTTGATCAATCTTCTAAATGTCTGTTCTTTCGAGTTGCATTGTTCCTTACACAGTTGCAGCAGACCTCGATGATGTACAAATAGGCCAACAAGAGCAAACACAAGGAGCTTACAGCACGTAAATTTGGTTATACTGTAGTGTATTACACGTGTGGGCCTAGCCTCCTAAGTGCATAGTATCCTAACATAGTACTGTAGCAAGCTACCACAGTACCACATCTTAAGATGGTAGCCAAGTTCCAGGAGCCAGTTCCATGGTCCAACTAAAATATACTTTAAGAACGATCATACAGTAAACATCCTTCTTTGAGCATTTATCACTGAAATTTCTATCTCTCACCTGGAAGCAACCACATTTGTATCGTCCAATACAACGCGAAACGGCAACAAAGCAGCTTGCTCCGTCGGTGTTTACTGATTTAACACTAGCACGCCGATATTGTACACGTACATACGTACGTACATGAAGCCAGCGCGCGCGACTATTAAGTTAGTGCTCGTACAGTATATCCTACATGGCTTGTGCACTGGAGTACGTACTGTACTGGTTTAGCTTTTTTAGAAACGAACACGTCGGGCTGGGCGAGCCGTTGCCTACGTAGCAGACTCTAGGGCATATTCCTTCTTCAGTCACATCGTGTCCTTCTGGGAAACTGAGGAGCTGAGCAGAGCAAAGTTCTCTCCGCGGGGTAGGAGAGCCGCAAGTTGCAGCAAATTTGCCATGCCACAACGTACAGCACAGTACGGAGTGATCGAACTGGTATCAGCGTGAGCTATTCATTGTACATAATGCAGTAATAGATAAACACCGTTAAGTTTGCTGTTATTTTAACATATTTTTATGTTTGGACGTCAACAAAACTTCCTCCGATGTTTTCAGATTAGTTTCCGTATTTCCAGTCGGCAAAAATACGACAGGAATACGGGAAAAATACGGAGAACTCAGTCGATTTTTTAAAAATACGGAATTCCGTATTAATACGGAAAACTTACATCCCTGCCTTAAAAAGGTGGTTGAGAGCTCAAATTTGACAGAGAGCCATACACTGAATCCTAGCTATAAACTCACCTTTGCCTTCCCCCCTTCCCCTTAATGGTTGATGTCTAGTGTTGTTACTGACAAGCCTACATAACAAGTCACTTGCCACTCATTGCTGTTACATTCTTTATTTCATATTACATTGATCAGTATGCATAATTCATATAGGCTATACATACTAAATGTGTGCAGGGCTCAACAGATATTGTCGCTATTATTATCATCACTAGGCACAAAATTACTTTAAAAAAATTTCATTTACAACTAATATGATTACTATCACCATTTACCACTGTAAAATCCAACTCTCACTCAAATGACTCAGGTTAGTCCTAAGTATGGAGTCATGTGACTCATGAAAGTATGGTCATGTTAACTTAGTAGAGTCATGTAGCTCAAGGCAGTTGAGTCATGTGACTCATGAGAGTACCGAACCTTTAACTCGTTTTGAATGTGACTAAAGGCAGTTCTGAAACATTTAATTCAATACAGGTCTGATCCATGTGAATCACAGTTACGAGCCATGCAAACAACATCCATTTGACTCTTATCCCATTTCCAGAATGTAGTAATGACTTTCTTCCATGTGATATTATGTACCCAAAATTAGTAAACAACATTGTAATCCATATATGCAAATTTACTAAAAATGTGACTTATCTAAAATAAAATTCATGACATGGTATCATGTACTCCATCAGATTGTTCACAAATAAAGAATTAATACATCTATGTGGTTCTTGTGACCAAATTTTCTCAGTCAAACAACAACATAATTGTACGCAGGGCTCCAGCTACCAAGGCCAGCACCTGTTGGGAGCAATTAGAGCTCCCATGCCTGACATGTATTTGGTGTGAATTTGCAGTTAGACTCTGGACAAGCTGAATAAATACCTGGATATGGACAAGCAAATTGACATGTGCATGAGAAAAAATGGTGAAAATGGGAAGTAATGATAAAATTATGGTTTCCCCCAGATCAAACCAGTTCAGAAAGCTTCCATGGCTCAAAAGGTACCTCAAAGAACAGGCCTTCATTCTGACCCCTGGACTCCTGCTGTTAAGCTCATGTGATGGCTGCAATAATTTCTTCTAGGGGTATCACAAAGCAGTTTCAACCAAACTGAAAAATCTAAGATAGATTTAATTCAGTTCATACAAAAGAGGAGAGCAGAAAATCATGGAACTGAGCAAGTGTCTCCTCTTCTTGCACTGAATTTCTTCATAAATTTGAGGACATCTCTCAGAACACTGTATTAAGTTCATTTGCAACCAGTGGAAGCAACTCATCTGTCTTTTTTCTCCAGTTTTTGATGTTTTTTGAAATGCTGCACCAGATTTCACCATGACGAGGCTCAGCCAGAACACATCGTTTACGCACTGCCTCTTGCTGCTCCTGAAAGTACATGAAAATACAAACAGGAAATTACTGTCAAACTGAGAAAGACAATGAAAGATATGGCTCAACATATCTCACCCCTACCCAACTACCACACCTACCCCTTAACAAAAGTATTCACTAGTACAGGAATCAAAATAACTGAGCTCCATTCTCTTAAAATAAGCTCAGGTCAACAGATGTACAACAAAAACAATAGGGATCATCTACTCAATATGGGCCATCTACATGCTCAATATGAGATTCCTCACAGTTACCCTTCCTGAGATATCCTGTTTATGAGCAGTTTTCAAGTTTTTGACTGTTTGACCTCTGTTTACCCCAAATGGTCTTTGACCTCCACCAAGAAATAATAGTGATCATCTACTAATTATGGGCCATCCACATGCCAGGTATGAGAGAATTCACTGTACATTTCTGAAGGTATTGTTTACAAGGTTTTGACCTTTGACCTCCCATGACCCCAAATGACCTTTGACCTCCACCAAAAACAATAGCGATCATCTACTTAGTATGGGCCATCTACATGTTAAGTATGAGATCTCTCACAGGTACCCTTCTTGAGATATTGTGTCTACAAGCAAAGCATCACATACATATGTACACACACGCATACATACAAACACATGACATCCCCATCGCACAGATTCATGCGTCTGGCATGTAATCAAAAATCACATGTCAGTCTACCTTAACTTTATCCCCTTCATTAAAAGCTTCAAAAATATTACTAACTTTCAAACAGCACTCAATTTGTAATAGGCTGTGTTGATGACCATCTTCAGAATTTAGGAATAAAATTTACATTTGAATTTTGCAAAAATTTCCATAAAATTCTCTAAACACTTCAAGAGATTGTTTTAAGCACTTACAGCCATTCTTTGAGCTCCTATCCACTCAAAATTAGTAGAAAATTTCACAGATTCTAAAAAAAAAACTTGGGTCTGCTAGTGGTTCAGTTTTCCTAAAACTGCACAAAACATGTATAAAAATGGTCAAATATTAGCCAAATATGTGCAAAACACTGCCAACTTTCACAAATTTGTAGCACCACAAAACTGCCATGAATTGAAATTCTCAAACATTTCTTGGATCTGAAGACAATTCCTTCCTATGGTATGCAGGTAATTTACACATCATATTCACTGCAATGTACACAGTGTGTGCATTGTGACATACAACTGTTGTGCATAATTCTCATCAGTGTCATCATCCATTTGTCACAGAGATTAGCTTACCAGACATTCAAGAGGGTTTGGAAACAGCTGTGGGAACAGACATGTCTGGCACAGTTCCAAGTGTGTGAGAGGGCTTCCAGCCTACTATAAATACTTTAAAAGTGTGGTATGAATAGCAAACACACTAAGCAAAGAGCTAAGTTACATTTGCCAGTATCTCTGTCAAAATTCATTCAATATGAACAAATCTGGTCACAATTGTGAGGAAACCATTTGCAGATTACAATTTCCAAAGAAGAAAAATTGTTACTTCCCTCCCAAGTCTCACACCAAAACATAACCCAAATAATAAAGAAAAACCAAAGTAATGATTTCATTTGCATAAATTTGCATATTAATAAGCCATTTTCATCTTCCTGGATCAACATGTTCTGACTTTTCATATGATAATTAAGCTCCTATTGAATGTGCAACTTTGATGTTTTTTTATGTCCATGTACTACGCAACTTTCCATCAAGTCATCTAAAGCTGATTTCAAGCATGCCCATAGCAGAATTATTAGATATATATATACAATATACCCATGAGGGTAAGGGCTAGATATTGTTAGCTAGGTGCACGTTTGGCTACCTGAATGCCAACACAAATTTTGAGCCTTTCTCTAGGATCATCTTTAATATATATACATTTGTAGTACAGTAAAGTACATGATTTTAGAAGCTTTCAACTTGCCAGAATATAAATGCTGACAAAGGATTAAAACATGTTCTAGATTTAGAACAAAAAGACACATTTGATATGTTTTTTTTTTATGTCCATATACTACGCAACTTTCCATCCTCTTCATATGACTTGCTTCTGCAGAAACACAAACAAACAAAACAAAAGGAAAACAAACCTCATTTCCATACTGGAGTTCAAATTTATAAAAGTAAGCCCATGAATCTCCAAGGTCTGGTTCAATCTTCACTGCTCTTGTGAACCATTCTCTTGACTTTGTAATTTTACGTTCACTCCAAAAAAGTCTGAAATGGGGAAAAATTGTGATGGGAGTGTTAACCTGGGCTCCAAGTAAAAATACTCCTCTATCCAAGTCAACAAAATAAACAAAGTACAGTTCCCAGCTCTATCACACACCTTCATGTACATACCACACGTAAGGAGGAGACAGGAAGTTCACTCCTTCAGACATATGTTGAAATTTTTATGAAAATTGTACCCTGCCCTTCATACTAATTGCCAACAAAACCCATAAAAATAGCCATGTGGACAAAAAAAACCCCAAAAAACACTTTGTAGGGTGAAATCCCTTTGAAAAAAATCAAAATTTCTAGCCTGACCCTCAACAGACAATGAGGGTATAAAAATACCTTACCAGATTTTCTCTCACCCACATCCCTTTCACTTATGAACTAAATGAAATCTTCAAATGATATCATAAAAGAATTCAATAAATTTACTATCTCTGGGGTATTATTTCTTGGTACCCCTACATTCTTCCTGTCTCTGTGATATCTGTGGGTTTTTCTCTTTAACTAAACATTACTTGTGGAAAGGAAGTACTGCTTTTGAAAACATTCTCTGTCTCCTCAACCCACCTCCACATACGTTTCAGCTTTATAAACATAACGTATAAAATTTTAACACAAAACTGCCTGAAAATGAAACTGATAGTTCAAAATGGAAATTGAAACTCTGGCCTGAAATAAGCACACTTAGCTCCAAGCTCTTTGGAGAATGTTGCTATTGACACCTGAAATATACCTACTGTGCAACATTGAATGCATGAAGATTTGCAGAAATGTTACAAAATATTAACAGTCCAAAATAACAACTAAAGATGTGCGTTGGTCTGGATTTTGATGTCCAGACCACCTGGTTTGATGACCAGAACACCTGGATGTCCAGACTTCCTTGTTACAAAATATAAAGAGACCAAAATAACAACTAAAGGTGTGCGTTGGTCTGGTTTTTGACGTCCAGAAAACCTGGTTGTTGGTTTGGACTCAACCAGGACTACCCAAGACTGACAATGCATTTTATTAAGACCAGCTAAGACCACAATGACATCAGTTTGGTGGTAGGCCAAACCACCCAAATGGACAAAGCTCTCAGACCACCATGGACCAACCTGAGAAAACCCGAAAGGAGGTTTCATAGAGAAACAAATATAGGGCCTACAGTTGATTAAATCTTCTCCATGGAAGAAAATTTTTTAAAAAAGTACGTAATGTACACAAAACTAATCAGGGATTAGTGTGGCTAGAACCAGAATACACAGTATACACTCATAATTTCACCAGCTAAAAATGACAGACTCACTTTGACACTGCCAGTAATACATGAGGATCATGTTCACATCGTTTCAATGCATCAACACTTTTGGTCTTTCTTTGAGGTCTAGCTTCCATGAAGATGGATTCAGCCCATAAAATACCTGCATTTGGACACTCCTGCATGGCTGTAGAAACGGAGAACATTGTATACAAGAAATGTTACAATTGCACAAGGCTACGATTCCATACCAGAGAAATACAATGAAGAATAATTAAACTCTCTGAACAGTTAACAAAGAATCATAGTGCAGTGTGTGTGTATGTGGGGGGGGGGGGATAGGTGTGTGGGATGTGATGGGGTGAATGTATCACAAAGAAAAATGTACAGGGGTGGGTTGGGGTTTGTCCATCACAAAGAAATTGTATTCCATCCAAACCTACATTGAGCCAACTTGTAAACAATGAACTGTTCAAAGTGTTTCCAAGGTGAGGTAATAATATCAGCTTTTATTGTAATGCTACCAAATAACCTCAAAATTGCAAGTTTTGAGATACATGATGTAAAGTTAGAAATGAACCAAGCATTAACGGCAGAGAATACATAATTAAATTTTGCCAGGGATTGTTATCATTCATATGTTATTAAAATAGGGGTTTCCTTCCTCACAAGTTCTATCTTAGAACTTTCCTTGGAAACTCCCCAATCGCTGCTCTTGTTATGTATTTCATTTAAACTTTCCTACAACCTTTTATTATGACTATACTTTCTGCATCCATTGTTATACTAACCATAACTGTTATCTGCATGTTTTGTGTGTATTTGTGCATTCACTGAGACAAAATGAATTGAAGTAAAAACCAACTGTATAGACAGGTCTGTAACTTTCCCCTTCCCATTTACTGCTTAAATAATCTGTGGCAAAGGCAAAAAATGACAAAAGGAGAGCATTCACCCCCACCAACCCCCCCCCCCCCCAAAAAAAAAGAGTTTTTAAAGCACAGTTTTAAGTGTGCATTCCAATGACTGTTAGTCTTTGGAACGACTTTACAGTTATTTTATGATTTAAGGGCTTCAAAACTGATTACTTTTGCAATCAAAATTATCACATTTTCCATTGTTTCCTCAACATATAAGCAACACCCTCTACTTCCCCCCTCCTCTTCTCCTAGAAAGGGCTGTGGATATACCACACATTGCAGCCTTGAACTGGATCACTCCAGCAGAAGGGAGTCAATAAATCAATGTCTTACCTCTCGCCATGGTAGACTTTGCTATATTCTTGTTCCCTGCTCTATCTTCAACACGTACTGCCTCTAGCCTTCAAATTCAAAAGCAAAATTGGTGATTGATGGAGTTGAAAAGTTCTAATGTAAAACTTACAGAAAACCAAAGAGAACAAAATTCTAAGCCCCATGCAAACACATTCATATCTTGCTCCACTGCAGAGATACCATCATTTCAGTCCTGGAGCCTTCAGATTGCACACTGCTTGCTATTTTGTCCCTTAAAGTACAAGCCAACCAACATTAAACTTCCCAGACACTATATATGGTAAATGTTGGTGTCGTTTTAGCAAGGGCTCTAATTTTACACTACCATGTAAGGTGAGACTTGACAATGCAGCATGCTGCCATGTCATGTAAAATGTTTGTCCCTACAAACAAATCCTTCCACTGCTGTTTTCTTTGCACATGCATACTAATTTATTACATATTAGACTTAACTACTTCTTAATACACAATTAAAGCACATAGCATTGTAGCTATGAATGGTTATTTTCATTTACTGTTTCTTTTCTTAACACACACATGGGTAAAACAATCAGCTTTGAACAAAAGTTTAGAACAAAAGAGTACCACTAACCCAGAGCATCAATTTATTTAAAGCTTTTGTTTCATAAATGCACCTTCTTTTCCCTTGTCAAAATTTTGGATTTGCTCTGGTGCCCTTTTAAAATCTAAAAATCTGCTTTGGTGCCCCTTTTCATTTTTTCTTTTTTTTTTTAAACTTCAAAGGCAATTTCTGCCTTGTCCTGGAAAAGTTCCCTTGCCTTTCCAAACACATACCTTAAAGGCTCTATAATCTCATCCCATAGATCAAAAATTCTCCCTACTAAGTATACTTCTAGCCCCTCCTAAAATTTAAACAAAAACACATCTAGTTTGCCTTCAAGATAGAGACACAGTCAGCTTGTCCTGAGTTTCAACTGATGGCGTATATTGACACACAACTGTGTCTAAGCTTAATTGGGAAGACAACTGTTTGTACCAGTCATCATTGACCAACCAGATTGGAGTTATTGTTTAAAAAAATGTCAATCAAAGTGTAGTCACCAATTGTATTTAGAACTGCATGGCTATTCCTAAATAGGTTTGGGGGATGCCATAGCCCCTTTTAGGTCTGCATTATTCGCAACCATTCACTACGATGCCACAGCATCCCACTTGCAGCAAGTCCATTATGATGTCATAGGTCCACTTTCCCTTACAGTCCATTATGATTTTCTATGACATTTACTTCCATATATTGTGAAAGTCCACCGACCATTAACAAAATAACTTCAAGAGAAAATAGACTGAAAACTCCAATTTTGTAATTAAACACATTTCTAACCTTCCACTAAACAGAAGAGTTAAAAAACATACAAAAAAATTATGAGAATAATGAAACAAAACGAGCCTGTCAAAACAAACTTGCTACAAGTCAGCAATTTGGAAAATGGCTACTTCCTTGAAAATGATTGGAATGGCAATATCTCCACAACCAGAAAAGATGTGGAGATGCTTTTTTTATTTGCACTATTTGCACTGAAGGTCACTGAAATGTGATTATTCCCATCATCTTTAACCTTTTCCATGCTAGGAGAGTCACCATGATAATATGTTTCTCGCAATCTTTGCTGTAATGTGATTTGCTAAGCTCAGAGTAATGGAAAACAGAGCAGTAGAATCCTGAATAAAACAAACACAATCTTGTAGAGTGGAATGTTAAAAACTGTTAGGTCAGTGTTTACCTTGCAACAAATTCAGCACTAGCATCACAATTGTGTCATTAAGAAACAAATGGCGAGCACTTGTCATACTGCTAATTTTGCCATTACTAATATGATGCACCTTCTAAGAATTAAAAATCCTGTTGTGTGCCTGTCTGGGCAGGTTTTCTGACTTAGTTTATTAGAGCATGAGTCATCCTCTCACACCTAGCTCTCCCCTCTTTTCTGCACTGAAAAAATGTCTAACCTCAAACAATAATCTCTGTAGTATACCTTGCAGGCTAAATAGTTCTACTGGTTGATAAGAGAGTTGTGGTCAACAGTGTCTTGGAAGCTTGTTTGTTCAAGAGATTAAAGTACAGATAACAACTCTGGGGACATGTGGAGAGAGCTGCAGAGGTGCAACAAATGGCCAATGTGTCCTCTAGTGACATGCTGTATCCATTGGGCAACTCACCAAAGTTCTGGACACTGTGGAATACTGAGACGAGCCTTCTCCAGGATTGCTCTTGCCTTGGTGAGATTACCCACTTTTTCCTCCAGTTTGGCTGCAAGGAGCCACAGAGGCACTGAGTTAGGACACTTCTTCAACTGAAAATATAAAACAAAGAAATTTTTCAACTTTTAATGATTGAGAAAGGAATATTCAATCCATAAACATAACTTTGAAGCCCTTGCACTTTTAGCACGGTTCCTGTACCCAGCATTCCTAGCATTTCATGAAAACAAAATTCCTTGATTTCTCTTAGAGTTTTTCTTTAATGAATTTTGGAAATTTCTGCACAGTTGTTTTAACTTATTTCCTCTTTTTCTCCTCATGCTGAGACAAAATATTACTGCCTGACTTCTTTTTCTTTTGGGCCAATCAACATCCCTTGCTCTTTCCTGATTTGCTGCCTTTTTCAAATTCCCTGACTATTCCTGACTAAAAAAATAGGAAAGTTCAATTTTTCGCATCTGCTTGATTTCCAAGATTGGCTGGAAACCCTGTGCACCTTAAGGAAGACACAATTTTCATGAATTTTTCTATCACATTTTCATGATCACATTGTAAAAGCATGATCTAAATCATCAAAAATAAAAAAAAAACTGGGACAGAAGAAAGAATTGTACATATATGCATTATAATACACTGTCTTAACCCTTTCAAATTCAGTACTTAATTAATTCACTGCGCACCTTTTGCTATGCCTGAATTAATATTCAAAGTGTTCCTCATTTCAGAAGCCTACTTTCAATGTCAAAATTACTCTGACAAAAATTTGTTGAATGAAGAGCTGATGAACAGAAAAAGATAAAAGAGCTTGAGCTGTTCTTTAAAATGGGATCTAATTCGGAACATGCACTTTAATACACAGAGAACAAAACACCTTTAACATTTTATACAAATTTATGCAAATTTTTATAATTTTTACCATATTTTTCATGTTTGGTCTTTCCTTAATACTTTTTTCTGGTACATGTAATTGATTAGTGTTCTAAGGAAAAAAGCCCAATAAATTATCTATTATGTGGTGTATAACTTACATATCTTTGTTCGGGTATTTTCCTAATATCTAATCCATTCGATCTATTATCATTTCCATAACCCCTACTTCTGTTTATAACACTAGCAGTACTATGCCCTCTGGTAATGGTGCTAAGTAGTGGTCTTGCTTACTTTACTGAGACTAGGGTACTACTGTGCCACTTTCGATAATCTTATTCACTAACCCCACTGTTTGTGCACACTTGCTGTCCAAACAGAAAGCTGAATATTCCCTTAAAAAATTTTTCTAAGATTCATTTTTCTGACTATAAAGAGCTGTGTTTACCTAAATGATAGGCTACTTGGAAATGCTCAATCATTTACAAACTTTACAGCCATTTTCAAACCAAATTATCCTCAAAATTTTTAACACAACTTCTTAGTGTGTTTGGTACCAAAGTTGAGTCTCCTATTAAAATGACATGGTGCATAGTAATACTGGGTACATCAAGACAAGTCACTTGGGCAGAGATATTCCCCTACTGTGTGAATAGCATAATCTTGCATGGTAGTTATATCCCCTTTAGAGCTTAAAGGGTTTACAAAATTTTCTGACTGATAATTTTTTCTCTTTTTCAAAGTTCAATAACTTTTCTAGCCATAGAAAGTACAATTAAAATTCCACCATCCACTTGCAGGTTCTCTTACTCCTAGAAACAACTTTTCAATGATGTCTCTTGCATCGAAGTAACAGACATGATAGATATATATTCAATGGTATGGTATCCATAAACCTTTGATTTTCATTGTTTTCTTGGTGATGTCAATTTCTTTTTTCATCATTTTAGCAACCCTCTACTGGTGGTGAGGACGGGGGAGGGGGTCCTCAATGTGACACCATCTAAGTGAAGTGCCACCTGGAAGTGATGTGAAGCTAAGAAACATTTTGGCCAAAAACCCTCCAAGAAGGCCCTATGTGAGATTGGTCAGATGCACTAGGTCATAAATTTTTGCTACCTCTCTTGATGTGGATGTTCTCAATATTCTGGCATCCCAGAAGGGGTTGCAACGCCAACAATGAATCACACAGCACAACACAATTCACCCTAAACCAAATGTAACTGGGGGCAGGGTAGATGAAATCTCATACATAATGCTTGATTATTACAGTGAACTCAGCTAGGGACATTTCTTTAAATGTATGATTGTTCATCTTATATGGGCTTGAATCATTTCAAGTTCTCCACACTGAAGCATTTTCACCAGCCTGTACTTTGCAGGGAAAGCCAATGCAGTAAGTTTGAACACGGAGGAAAAGTTGTAAACTGTTCTGATAAAATACCATCCTGAAGGAACATAAGAATAACCCCTTTGTCTTTGCAGGGAAAGCCAATGTAGTATTTTTGCACACGAAGGGAAAGTTGTGAACTGCTATGATTAAGTACTATAGTGATGAAGCAAAAGCATAATGCACTTGGCAATTGTAACCAATGCCCTCACTCCCCCCACCCACCCCCGCAGCCCTATAGCTGGGCATAGCAGGAACTTGAGTGCAGATGTTATTTCTAGAAATGTAGCAAGGGTGTTTCATTTTCAACTAAATCCTACGTAAGTACCAGTCAAGCTGGGCATCAATGAGTTGTATATCCTAACTGACATCTATGCCAACTTACAGATACTTTGAAAGTACATGTAAAAATTCCCCTCCAAATGCTCACACTTTTTCCCAGCCCATTCTTACAATGTACATCCTTGCTAGAAGAACCATCAAGTTCCCAGTATAGCCAGAACTTCACTAGCAAATTCTCAGCAAAAGGTTTGCAACATCCCTGCTTCTGCTTGTGTATGAAGGGGGAAGGTGGTAAGGAGGTATGACTGGCAAACTTCACAACTCCTTCATCATCCATAAAAGATGTCTTACCCCTGACTGGTATGCCTTTCTTGCTTCCTCTCTGTTTTCTTCCTGATCAGCCAACTGACCTTTCATCATCCACAGCTGGTGGTGAGATTTGCAACAAAATTTCTTTTATGTGAACAGATCACACATAGGTAGTACGATTTTGAATACAAACCCAAGTTCTCTAGAACTTGTGACTGAGTCACTACGTCAAAGCCTCAAGATGCAGCTGCCTCAGCAAAGCTGCAGGGACTGGGGCCATGCTTTGTTGCTACATACATTATAACAGTAAGATTAAAGTTATCTTGCTAACGTGTGTGGCAGGCTTGGCCAACTCCAAAGTTTTCGGAGTCGGGGTACCAGCGGCACTATTAGTCACAACTCTGTATGGAGTTGTTAACAACGAATGACGTCATTACTGACATGGGAACTACACATCTCAGCAGCTACAGAAAGTCGATCACTAGCCTTCCAGTAAGAATAACTACACCAGTAGACCTAAACTATTGGTTTCTCAATGTCTGAGGTGTGGAACTGCCATGTCAGAGAGTTGTAGTGGCCTTAAAATTACGACCGAAAAAAGCAAAGATCAAACGAGCCAGATGTGTTTTAATAATTCATTAATACCCGCAAAATAACCCAAAATGGAAACTCTGAAATATGATTTGTGCAATTCTGGCAGCATAAACAAATTCCCCAGGAGGTGCAATTCCAAGGAAATTGGAGTCGCTACTCGACGCCTGGTCAGGAGTTGTAACTCTGAAGTAGGGTCAGGTATGTCACCCAAGCCTAGTATATAGCAACAAAGCATCACTTAATCTGCTGCAGCTTGGCTGAGGCAGCTGCAGCTTCATTTTATCGAAAAGGTGCCCTAATTATCTATTTTGTTAAGAAGATATAAATTAGTGGAAACTACAACAGACTTCCCACTTACTTTTGAAGAAGTTTACTTATTATTTTATGCATTTGCTGAACTTTAATTATCAGTTAATGACATTTGATGTTTAGATATGAACATTTTTTTGTTGTTTCCAATGTATCTTTGACAATTAATAATTCCACATAATAATCATGATATGTAATTGCATTGCTTTCATGGCCTTTTCCTGAGTCACGGGGGCTCTCAGGGTTTGTCCAAGGGCCTCATTACATGTTTGCTAAATTCTCACACATAAATATATACAGGTAACCCTGTTAAATTTTACACAAGTTTAAAAACAGATAGGAAGACTTTTTCCTACTACTGTATTATTACTTTTTTTCTTTCAAGAATGATTTCAACCCTTCTGAGGGTTGGCAAGTTATCTAGTACTGTTCTATATACTGCATACTGTTCTCCATTCACTTTGATTTCTTACTACACAATTTTTGTATGCATCTTTATGTAACAACAGAATTAGATACAGTACTGTGATCGTTTAACTCCCGTACAATATCGAAGAATCAAATTTCTTCGAATTTACGCGATTTTGTGTGAAGTTGTTCGAATTTCTGCAATTTTGCGCGATTTCAAAAATCGTACAAAAATTCGACCGCAAAAGTTCGTGGAAAATTCGTACAATTATTTGCGGGTTTTGCGGTCAGTTTTTCACCGTACAAAATCGCGCAAAATCGTTGACAAGGTCTCTTAAAAATCAAACAGTCGTTCAATAATCGAACGCGAGTTTAAAATGTAAACTGTTGATATGGAAAAGTACCGATCATTCACTTAACGTTGCAGTTGCTTATGTAGCAGGATAAGCTTTCATACACTTCAGATGAACGGGCAAAACGTGCGTTCATTGCAAACACTGGTGCACCATTCGTTATGTATACAGTGTACGCCGTAACATAATGATCAAAGGCGAAACATTCATTTTTATATGCGTTTTAAAGTATATTTCAAAGTTTGGTAAGTAGAAGTAACTACAACCGAAAATTTTTATTTTTTGGTTGGGGCACCGTTTTTGACGTACCACCATGCATGTTCATAATCCAACTGTGCAACAGTGTATTGTGCTAATACATCACCTTTCGTAACTTGCTTGTTATTAAAAGACATGAAGTAATATTCGTCAAGTTTAAATCTATAAGAAGTGTGCCGTCGAAACATTGATTAGATGACAGTCATCAGCAAGGGTAGGTATTTGCATATTTTCGGGGAAGGGGGCACAACCGTTTCTGCTTGAAAATGTCTGCATTACCTAAGGTATGACCCGATTTTTCAACAAATCCTCCAAAGAAATAGGTTTGGCCCCTCCCGTTGGGAGGGGGCTGGATTCCCCACCCACCCTTTCTCAGAAATCATACATATTTTCGTGTTGGATGAGGCCTGTTTGTAATAGTTGCCCCCAAATTTGCAATCCAGTGTTAGCCTAATTTCATGTTTGCAGAAATTTCTCTTACCTCGGAAAGCCTAATCAGCCGTCCCGAACCGTCATTCTTTGAATATATATCCTATTTATTTCCTAGTTTGTGAAATGAGCGGAGCTTTCCTCTGTGTATTAATTAATTCATCTTCAGAGCATATAGAATGGCGAGGTGCAGCAATCGTTTTAACGGCCATGGATGCATGTTTCCATACCTTTCCGCTCGGACAACCGCAAACACAATTTTCGGCGGCAATACGATGGTGAATGACCTTTTAATAGATAATCGCTAGGCCCGCATAAATGAAACTGCAACCCATTTCACTGTCATATTTTTCAGCCCATCATTGTACTGCCTTACATTTTATATCCCAATGCAGCACACTATCACTATTCGCTTACGCTTCCTGGCTTACTGTATCTCGTTGCTACATAGCGAATGCAGACTACCGGTACAGTACTGTGTGTCACTTCAATTCCATGAGAAACCTTCGACTCGAGAATTCCCAGGCACCTGCAATGGGCCCAACTTATTTGCATGCAACGCTCTGTGCATTGCTTTGCTAGTGACGTCATTGGACTTCCCCCTTTTTTCACAGACTTGATGCGTGTAAAATTTCCATTGGCTGCTACCAATCACCGTAACCATCATAACTGTTAAATCCCGCCCTACTAGGCTACACCCACCTCTTGAAAACATACAGCACTGTCTGACTTTGCTGTCTATTTACGATCGTACTGTCACTTCAGCGCGTAGGCCTGTAGTACAGTACAGTAACCTAACGAAGTAAATTTCATATCCTGGGTAACGCGCCGCTCTACGTACGTAATTACGAACCAGCTGTCATGGGCCAAAATTCAGCATGCAGATTTTCAGCAAAATCAACCATTACGAGCTAAATTTTGTACCTTATCTCTTTCATGGGTGTAGAATAAGTCTGCTCTTGAGAAAAGTATTCGGTAAAAGTTTCGTATCGGACGAAATATAGCTTATGTGTAAATCCCAAGATGGCGCTGGCTGTCGAAGGTTGAAAAAAAAATCCCGGGCGATGTGTGACGTCACGTAAACGTACGGGGACTAATTGGGCATACGACTTCCAAAAAAGGTTACGCACAAATGGGCGCTGGCCGCTTGTGAATGAATGAGTGTTAAACCCAGAGCTGCGATTGGATAGTTCACGTAAAAAGCAGCTGTATTTCCCAGGCATTTGCAGCGGCCCTCAAAATAACAGCATGGAAGATATGGTATTTGCACATAACGCAGTTGAGTATTAGGCCCATGTGTGAATGAATGGCATCGTACATGACGAGACCTGCAGGCCGGCGCCTGTAGCGTATACAGCGTGTGCCAGTAAAATGACAATGCAGGTACGGTTTCCCAAGGGCCGGGTTAAAATTCGGATCATGTTAGCACAGTACGCCGCGGGTGAAATTTAGGGAGATCTCGGCAATACTGTATTGCACTCCGCTGTAGGGCCCTGAGTCAGAGATTCAGAGGCGAAGTCTCGAAAATTGATTGCCGAATTTTCCATCTTCAATCTCTCACTGAATGGACTATAATTGGATTAATTTTTTTCCCCAAGGACTCGGACTTCAAAAGTTTTGTCCACAGTAGGTAAGATTCAAAATTTTAGCAGTTGCGTCGTAGCGGGTAAAGTATAGGGAGGTTGGTTAGAAAGGTTCCAAAGGTTAGGGGTGGGGTCAAAATGGGATCCATATCCATCGCAACATCTGTGTGAAATGAAAACGAAAAGGCGGCGAGGCCATGGCCGTACGGGCCGGGGGGCGCCCCCCCCCCCCCGTCAGAAACCTGACTAAATCGGGCAGATATTGTCCCAGTCGGGCGGAAAATTGGACAGTTAAATTAGGTCTGGAGTCGGGCAAAAATCACTGCCCTCTCTGAGAAAGACAGTCACGGCCATGGGCGAAGCTTGCATTTGTATTGTACCGGAACATGCGGGTGCCGGAACTAAGATGTGATACCATTGCAATGGCATTCCCTCTGACTATTTTGGTAGACAACAGAATGGTTCAATTTTATGGACTTGAACAATTGTAAAAGTACACTCAAACAGTATAAATTTATATGACTTTAAAGTTTATGTACAGGAAGTTAATTCTTACCGCCTTTGCGAATTTCGGTCGAATTGTTTAGGGCAAAATTCGTACAAATCGTGGAATCGCGTAAAAGAGAGCAACCTCGTTTTAAAATCTGCAGGTATGAGTATAAATGATATCAATTCGTTGAAATTCCATTCAGTCAAACTTCCAAAGGTGTGTAAAACACCCCACACTCAGAGTGGGCAAATTTCTTGAGCAAATGTCTAGATACAGAATGCCTATAGGCCTCAGGTGGTCCACTATGCCTTCAGTCAACGTTTCCCGGCCCCAAGTCAACTTGTATAGCTAATTACCGTTATTGATTAACCATCGTCCTATTCGCAGTTTCATGCGGTATGTCCCAATTTGTTACGAATGAAAAGAAACTTCGTTTGATGGACAAAAGGGTGAAGTTGAACAGAAATTTCTTAATTTGCTTCAGATTACATTTTCAGCAGGTTAAACTCGCTGATAAACTCCTTTCACGTTTCTCTCGTTTACTCCCGGCTGTACTGGAACCCCGACATAAAATTCAGTTTGCCATCCTATTATCCCCTGAAATGCATACAAACCTCCCCTCTCCGCCAAAAGTATCCGATTAATAACAATCAAAATAATGTTAATCGTTAAATTACAGTGATTTTTCATCTGTACAAAGTATGCGATTGCTCGTCTATGCTGTAGAAGTCGCCATAGTAAGCTTCATCAACTTTCGTTGAAAGGAACTTAAAAGTAGCCTGCATAGCTACTCTGTTGTCTGTTCTATGTGATAATTTTATATCGGTAATGAAACTATTTCATAGATAATAAAGTATGAAAAAATATATGCTGTAGCACAATTACTATGGAAAATTTCAAAAACAATGCTTCCTATTCCCATTCTTGGCGTTCGCCGATTGAGACACTTGCATCATTCGTTAACGTAAGCTTTCAGACTCCAGAGGCTTTGCAGTGGAGGCCTTATCGCACTTCATTCCTCACCGCAGCTGTCAACTGACGAATTTCTTTTGTAGCAGTATTTAATTCACATTGCTCAGCTGCATGGTATTGTTTTTCTTTAGTCCCCGTCAATACCGACAAGCGTTTAATACAAGTGTGATATATATCAATAATACAGAGCTGCAACACCTTTATCTCCCTTAAGCTTTGGCTAAAAAATAAAATCGGCCGGCAACTTGCAAACTTCATTTCAACGGCTTGTTCAAAGTTGCCCACAGTGTACCAAAATATTATTTCTGTTGCCGGCGATCCTTTTGTGAAACGGCTTCGAAAATTCTAACCTTTCACTTTATCAGTAAACATTCCATTCTCTGCTTCATTGACCACAAATTCTTGTGGTCATGTGTGCGATATTTGTATGCGTTGATTTGTACGGAATTTCGTTGAAATCTGCGTGTGCGATTTTGTGTGAATTTGTGCGAAATTGTGCGAACTTGCGCGGTTTTCCGCGATCGTAGAAAAAATTCTACGGGAGTTAAACGATCACAGTACTGTACATAAATATTGCTGAAACTGAAAAATTGTCACAAACCTTTGGAAAGTCAAAATATTCTTTGACTCCCTTCTCCAGCAGTTCCTTGGCTCTTTTAATATTCCCTAACTGCCACTCTAGCTTCACTGATTTCATCCAAACCTGAAAATCACATCAATAATGTATAATAATAAAGCAGTTGTAATATGTCTACTGGGCAGGATGTGGTTAATGAATATTTAATACAGAGAAGGAGATTGAATTACACATAAAGAAGCCAACACCAAGACTAAATATGTCCTGCTGTCTGGTTTATCTTTGGTCACAAAATTAGGGTCCCATTTTCAGGTTGCCAATAAATTTCACTGGGCAGCAAAAGCAAGCCCAAATGTTGAATAATTGAGAACAAAGCAAAGGGATCTGGGAGTATGTGGTATAGTAGCCACAAGGGTCTGCAAACTTTACAGTATGGGAGCACTTTACATGGTAATTAAGAGCGTAATTCTTCCAAATTTTAAGTATAGAAGTTCAAACTTTTTGTAATGATGTAAATTAAGAACTTCATCCACACTTAAAAATGATATTTGTATGTAATTTCACAACCTGCTTTGAAATAGTTGCAGTAAAACTACCACATTTTCTAATCAAACTAAAAGTGAAGCAAGCATGGGTGATTCCAATCCCTCAAACTGATGAAAATGGTCTCTTTTTCTTTAAAACTGATGTCTAATTTTTTCTCAAAAATCTGATACTGTTGTAATATGAGTGCATGAGAGGTATTGGAATTTTACAAATCTTACACACCTGTATGTAAAGGCATAAAGCAGTGATAAGGAAAACAAAAGATCACAAAAATCTGAATGTGAGCCAGAAACTTCCAATGTCAAGAACATGACATGTAAAACATTTAGACCTCACCCAATCAGGAGTTTATCACAGAACATTAAAAATTATCACTAACTTCCATTCCCTGCAATCAACACACAACATGCCACATTCCATTAAGAAAGATGACATCAACAATTCCTTTTGGTGATGTAGATTATTTTAATTGGGAGCTTGCACCAAAGGTCAAAAGGTCAAATTCAGTGGACATGCTAGTTGTTCTGGAGGACACTGCACCATGCACCACATTGCTTTAGTAAATGGCCTTGCATCCACAGGTGGCGTTTATTTGTCCTCCAGAACGTGGTTGCATTAGTTGACTTTTGCACGCATGAAACCTCACTTTACTTGTAACTTTGTAGAAAACAAACCAAATATAAAACTGCACAAGCTTGCAGTAGAAATTTCCTTTCTTTAATGTAAAAAGGGAAATGCATAATTGTGGTACTGAAGGGAAAAAATATGAAAAAAAAAGAATTTATTATTACAAAATGAAATATATGCCTTTATGTTTAAGGTACATTCCCAACCTGGTCAACTTCATGTTTAAGGTCAAAACAATAGATGAAAAATTTGTGAGGATATGACATAATGCCTGCTTGCTTCAAGTTTACATTGGGTAAATTCAAAAGCTAATATCTATTAAGCCCCACAATGGAGCTGAATGCAAATTTTAATAGAATTCTGAGATTAAGTTCGAGGTTATTACATATAAAATTTTATCACAAATAAGATTTAGCTTGAATCATTCTAATCGTTACAAATGTCAA
Source organism: Holothuria leucospilota (assembly GCA_029531755.1). Taxonomy (NCBI): domain Eukaryota; kingdom Metazoa; phylum Echinodermata; class Holothuroidea; order Aspidochirotida; family Holothuriidae; genus Holothuria; species Holothuria leucospilota. The sequence goes on along the minus strand of CM055972.1, from coordinate 45,878,611 downwards.
TCTTACCCTTGCAGTTGAAGCATTACTCCTGGCCCTAGCCAACAACTGTCGAGCTCTCTCGTCTTCATTATTTTCGCTCTCAAGTTTCACGGCAGCTAGCCAAATTTCTTCACTGTTTGGGTTTGCTTGGAAAGCCAGTGAGAGAATGCTTCTAGCTGCACGAACATCCCCCTATCAAAATAAACAGTAGGAAATGGATGAATTAAAAGCCACCATTACAGTGAACCAGTACACAAATAACCTTTCTTCAGATGAGCTGTCACAGACAAAGAAAAGACATGAGCCATCAAAGTAACAACAAAGCTCCATATAGACCTTATGTATTTACATCATCTCCTTGACAACCCTTTGCTGCACCCCTCAAAGGACAAGCTGCATAAATTTGCATAATAGGTATATTCAACATCTGCAAGTTGAATGAACATTGTTCAATCTTAAAGCATAAGGGTTGATGGTATGCTTACACATATTTTGTCTTGATAATTGAAAACAGGAGCAATATTAAACAAATCAACTTACAACATGTAAAATGTCATCACTTTTCAACTTTTACATGCGAAAATGTCTTACAAATGTTTGATCACGTATAAACTGTATGGAAGTGTTGTCCTCTCATTTGGGGTGCACTTTGGTTCCCATGGTAATGTGACATCATTTGCATAAGGTCCATTTTTCTTGGACTCCATACTGAAATATGTTTGACAGAAATTTCAAAATAAGCTGTAATAGCCAACCATGCAGAAGCCAAGGTGCAGCGGGGGTGGGGTTAGGCATGAAGAAGCATGTACAAGTAACCATCATAAGTATCTGTAAATATGGCTATGATAAGGATGGGAGGGGCATAATCACAATGACCAGGGGAGGAGTAGGGGACAATCTTAGGAAATGGGGATTTGCCCCTGAATGTCTCATAGTTAACAGTTGTACACCTGTGTGATGGGCCAAATCCATACGAGTCCTTTGTGTGCAATTTTTGACACATGCCTCTCTTGGTGATTGTGTGACGGGTATACGTTAACAGCGCCCCCTAAAAAAACTTTTGTCCAGTATTTGCTATACTGCTTTAAGCAAAACAAGCATTTTCGCGGCAACTTAGCACGGCTGGCAGACGGTACGTATATACGTGGGGCCTGGGCACACTGTTTATTGTTGGACAATACAGTGACGCTGTTGGCGAAAGCTCACAACACTTGTTGCTCTCTACTTTCTCCCCTTCAGGTTTGTTGTACATGAGTTTCTATTTTCATGAAATGATGAATGAGTTCTGTATACTATTATAGGCCTCTGTGAGACGGTCAGTTTTAGGATTAATATTGATGTTGAAGAAATCGGGCAGCATAAATGTCAGGTTAGGCCTAAGCCTATGATCAGATGCAATGCATGTGTTTATACAATGCGAAGGCGCGTAATAGTCCTACATAAGATAGACGTAATCTGTTGCCAAGAGCTGTCGTATGCTGATGGGCAGGCGTACTGAGTAGTAACGCTAGGTCACATTTTATCGCTGCAATGAATCCAGATTATTTCATGAAGTTATCTCTTGTTAATGTATTATTAGCTGCTCTAGAGTTGTGGTACAAGTATGCCAGTTTGTTAGCCAAGGTGTTTTTAAAGGGATATTGTTAACTGTTGTGCTTGTCCTGTAACTTTTCATTTACTGTTGTTTAAAGGAATACGTAGGTTGAACCAGGAATGGCTACAATGTTAAAGTCAGTGGGCTGTCAGAAGGTTACTTAGCCTTAAAGCAGTGTAGGATATTGTTGCTTATAAGTGATATATTGGTATTACAGTACAGTGAATGGTACTTAAAGCAATACAGTACAGTTCTATTTAAGTGCCATACTTGAAGCAGTATATAGAAGACTTCACTTCAATTATTTGTTATACTTAAAGTGATATAGTGAAACTTCACTGAGATGTCATATGTGAGGAATAGCCTAGGCTGTGTTACAGTGGATCATCTCTACTGCCTAGTGTGAAGCATATGCATGCGTATTATTCTTACCATACTATCATAATTAAGTTACTCATCTGTTTGTTTTTAAAATGTTCTGACACTGTTTATTGTTGGACAATACAGTGACGCTGTTGGCGAAAGCTCACAACACTTGTTGCTCTCTACTTTCTCCCCTTCAGGGAGTGGTAACATTTTTGGAGGCACCACCCGGATGGTGCATTAGGTGACACAAGGTAATAACCATAGTCATCTAGATGGTGCACCATCGATAATCAGGGACTGAATAGGATTAAGTGGGCTGTGACGACAAGGCCAGACGGGACAGACAACTTGAGATGTGCAAGATCCCTGTAGTGAAGAATACTACCCAACATGAGCGTATCAGGGCTTGAAACCACGATTGAGGAGATCCAGTCTGCCCTCCGCAAGTGTTCAGATGAGCAGCTTCTGGTAGTAGCTGGGGTACTTAACCTTCCAGAAATTGAAAAGGCAAAGTCTGAAGGTACAGGTAAGGACCACTCGTATCTAATAAGATTAATGAGTAGATACCTGTACAGTGAAAAACTAGAAGAAAAACTGGATCAGGGCTCAGAAGTCTTGACAGAAGTGAAAGCCAAGCTAAGGGGCTTTAATCTAGACACAGTTGGAAGTAGTACACAAGAGCCCACTCCACAGGTACAAACAGCTGCCACAGTCTCTAGCTCTAGGAAGACTGGTGAGAATAATAATTGGGGAAATCTGCCATGGAAAAAAGATTTCAAAATTGCAGGGCAGATTGGAGAGCCTGGACAAAAGGATAGATTAAGTTTTGCAAGCCTAGCCCGCCAAATTGAAGCTGGAGTGAAAAAGGGTTTTAGTCATGATGACGTAACTGAGGCAGTGATTAAAGCAATAGTTCCAGGCTCACGTCTCCGGAACTACCTTGAAGGGAGAACTACAATAAGTCTGCCGGAACTCCGCAGTCTTCTGAGGGCGCACTTCCAGGAGAAAGAAGCAACAACCCTTTTTCAGGAGTTATCAACAGCTTTCCAGGGACCAAAGGAAACAGCACATTCATTTGTGTTGAGGACCCTTGACCTAAGACAGAAGGTTGTTTTTGCATCCCAGGAAGCAGGTGCTGGTGTGATTTATACCTACGACCAGGCCCAAAAGATGTTCCTTCACACTGTTTCTACTGGCCTTCAGAGTGATTATGTCCGCCAGCAGTTGCAGCCACTTCTAACACAGGAAGGTACCACAGATGAGGCATTGCTAGAAGCCCTCACAGTCTTTGTTGGCCAGGAGGCAGAAAGAGCAATGAAATTGAAAAAGTCTAAAGTTTGTCAAATCAAATCTGACATTAAAGAGATCCCACATAACGAGAGGCCTAAATCAACAAAACCTGATGCATCTCAGGCTTCTGGTACAAATTGGGAGGAAATGCAATCAAGCATAAAAGAAATAATCAGGGCAGAGATAAGTGCACTCCAGCAGAAACCATCATCAGATGGGAAGCAAAGAAGACCACCACAGGAGTGGGGTTGCAGAAATTGTAGACAGAGTGGCCAAGGCCGGAGCTGTAACCACTGCTTTAAGTGTGGTAGTGAAGAGCATTTTCAGAGAGGTTGCAAACAAGGGAGAAGGAACCAGGAAAACGAGAGAGGGTCACTCGAGAGGGACATCGTCTGACCAGTTCCAGTCCAAGGTCCCACCCACCAAAAGAAAGTGCCAGAGTTTCAGGGTATGCTACTTGTGGCATGATAAGTTCAAATAAGAGAAAGAAAATGACAAAACTGGTGGGAAATAGGTGTTTAATTTATTGTACCCTAAATGATGTACATACTACTGCTTTATGGGATACTGGGGCACAAGTTTCCTTAGTATCAGAAGAATGGGTGAAGCAACATCTCCCTCAAACACTAGTGAGACCAATGGAGGATCTACTTGACAGTGAGGGGTTGAGACTGAATACAGCCACAGGTACGCCAATCGGATTTCAAGGATGGATTGAAGTCAAGTTTCAAATCCCAAATGCAACTCTGACTGGAGATGAAATAATAGTGCCAATGTTGGTGACAGAGGAGATTTTAGAAACTCCTATAATTGGTTATAATGTTATAGAAGAGATGGCACAAAGGGGGTCAATGAAGAGCACCCAGAAACAATTCTGTAAACTTTTACCTCAAATGAGTTATCCACAAGTAAATAAACTTGTTAACATGCTTCAAACTGTGGACTCGGAAGAAATGAGTACAGTCAAGACAAAACGAAACTCAGTCAAAGTAATGGCAGGGGAGACAATAATTGTTCGATGCACCACACATGCACGTGCACATGAAGAAGTTACAACCCTGTTTGAACCAGATGAAAACCACCAGCTTCCAGAGGGCCTAATTTTCCATGCAACGCCAGTGACAATAAAACCAGGAAACTCTTGTCAGGTGGGAGTCCCAGTCACAAATAACAGTGTGAAAGATTTGGTATTACCAGGCCGTCTTTGTGTGGGACATATTTACAGTATCCGAGCTGTGCTGCCAGGAGAATTTTTCATGGATCTTTTCTCAAAAAGGGATCCTGAAACAATCATTGTGAATGAGGTAAAAGTAAACATGACAAATGAGATGACCAATAGAGAGAAGGGCAAGTGGCTTCCTGCAGTTGACCTATCTGAACTGACCACCGAGCAAAGAACACTTGCAGAACAAATGTTAACCGAAGAGTGTGATGCATTTGCTAAGGATGATGATGACCTTGGCTGTATACCCAGTCTAAACATGAAGATAAACCTGACAGATGAGATACCCGTGCAGAAATCCTACATTGGTATCCCTCCACCACTGTACAAGGAAGTAAAAGAGTACATAAAGGATCTTATCAGTAGAGGATGGGTGAAGAAATCACAGTCATCATATTCCTCCCCAATGGTTTGTGTAAGAAAGAAAGATGGCAGTCTGCGATTGTGCATAGACTACAGACAGCTCAATGGGAAGACGATTGCAGACAGGCAGCCTATACCGAGGGTACAGGACATCTTAGACTCCTTGGGTGGCAATAAATGGTTTTCCACATTGGACCAGGGCAGGGCGTACCACCAGGGTTTTGTGGATAGAGACAGTCAACACCTCACAGCTTTCATCACTCCCTGGGGCTTGTACGAATGGGTGAGAGTACCGTTTGGTCTGAAAAATGCGCCCTCCGCATTTCAGAGGTGTATGGAGTCATGCCTAGGAGATCTTAATAATGACATTTGTGTCACCTACCTAGATGACATTTTGGTATATGGTGAAAACTTCTATCAACACCTGTCCAGACTGAGGCAAGTACTACAGAGAGTCCAGCATCATGGTATGAAGCTGAGAGCTGCCAAATGCAACTTATTTAAGCAGAAAGTCCATTATCTGGGACGAATTATTTCAGCAGAGGGCTATATGGCTGATCCTATTGACACGGCAGCACTACAGGCTCTGAAGGAAACAAAACCGAAGACTGTTGGGGATGTTAGAAAACTTATGGGCTTTATTGGATACTATCGCTCTTATGTCCAGAATTTTTCACGACTTGCAAAACCCTTGTACGACCTGTTATCCCCACCAGGCACAGACAAGAAAGACAAAAAGGGCAAAAAAGGTGGTCAGCTACCCTCCAAAACACTGATCAAATGGACAAGTCAGCATGAAGAGATCCTGGAAATGTTGGTAGACAAATTAGCACAACCACCAGTGATGGCGTACCCAGATTTTACCCAGCCGTTCGTGCTACACACAGATGCCTCTCAAGATGGTTTGGGGGCTGTACTTTACCAAAGACAACAATCTAAACTGAGGGTTATTTCATATGCATCCAGATGTTTGTCTCCAGCAGAGAGAAACTACCACCTGCACTCAGGAAAGTTGGAGTTTTTGGCATTAAAATGGTCGATTACTGAGAGATTCAGGGATTACCTATACTATGCACCCTCATTCCAAGTGTACACTGACAATAATCCTCTCACATATGTCTTATCTTCTGCGAAGCTTAATGCTACAGGTCAAAGATGGGTTGCAGAGTTAGCAGATTTTAATTTTTCCATCAAATACCGACCAGGACGATGTAATGCTGATGCCGACACCTTGTCCAGGATACCTCTTAAGTTTGAAAATTACATGGAAGAATGTTCACAAGAAATACAACTGTGTGCAGTTCAGGCAATTATTGCTGCAGTTGAAACTCAAAGCCACAATATGCAGTTGCCGTGGGTAATGGCTGTCACAGGGACAGCAGAACTGACAGAAGATGTACCTATAACCCAGGCACAGCCCAACACACACAAGTACAGCCCAGAGAAAATACTGAGGGCACAACTGGCAGATGAGTCAATTGGAAGGGTCATGAAGTGGAAAGAAAGAAATCAAAGGCCTAGCACCACTGATTGGAAGAGAGAGAACCAAACCACTCGATCGCTGTTAAGGGAGTGGAATAGGCTGTATCTTGACAAAGACAAGGGTATCCTGTACAGAAAGACACCAACCAAGAACCAATTGGTGGTACCAGCCATGTTTAAGGATAGAATTTACAAAGAACTCCACATTGATATGGGGCACTTGGGTGTCGATAGAGTGATGTGCCTAGCCAGGGACCGCTTTTACTGGCCCAACATGGAACGAGACATAGAGTACTTTATACGGAATCAATGCCAGTGTTTATACCAGAAGAAACCACCACGTTCCCCTAAGGCACCGATGGTACCAATTGTGACCTCAGAACCCCTGGAATTAATCTCAATTGATTTTCTCCACCTAGAAAAGAGTGTGGGAGGCCATGAATACATTCTTGTTGTTGTGGACCATTTTACAAGATTTGCGCAGGCGTACCCCACTCGAAACAAGAAGGGGAAAACTGCAGCTGATATCATATTCAACAACTTTGTACTAAAATTTGGCTTTCCAAAGAGGATCCTACATGACCAAGGAGGAGAATTTCAGAATAAGTTGTTCCAACGACTGGAAGAACTGTCCGGGGTGAAAGACTCAAGAACAACTCCATATCATCCCGAAGGGAATGGGAAAGCAGAGAGATTTAATAGAACACTGCTGAGCATGTTGAGGACATTATCAGAAAGTGAAAAGCACCGTTGGAATAATCATCTGCAAAAAGTGGTCCATGCATACAATGCTACAAGAAATGATGCAACGGAGTACTCTCCCATGTACTTAATGTTCGGACGACATCCTCGTTTGCCAGTAGATTTAGCATTTGGTCTTGAGAAAACAGATGCCCATAGAGACCAAGCTGGGTTTGTACAGCATTGGAAAGAGGCAATGAAAGAGGCATATGAACTGGCAAAAGAAACTTCCTTAAAGAACTCTCAAAAGGGAAAGAGGTATTATGACAAAGGCAAGTTCCCTTCACCTCTAGAATCAGGAGACAGAGTTCTGGTTCGAAATTTCAGCAGAACAGAGGGACCTAATAAACTTGGTTCTTACTGGGAAGACAAAGTATATATTGTAGTGAAGAGACACTCACCAGAACTACCAGTGTATGATATAGTACCAGAATGTGGCAAGGGTAGGCCGAGAACAGTGCATCGTAACCAGCTCCTGCCCTGTGATATATTCACTCCTGAGGCATCCGTGAAAGACAGAACGTCAGACAGGGGGCAAGAGTAATGTGAACCAAAGAAAACCAGTTACTAATGGGGACAGTTCAGAGTCTGATTCTGAAGATGAGGAATTCTACCTTGTGCCAGGTGAACACAGTCCTACTCAGCATGAGATGATGCCCTCGAGGGAGGTACATAAAGACACAAGTGAGGCAAACCAAGTCATAAATAGTGGTGACTTACCAGAATTGGCAACAGCTCAGATGGGGCCACCTCAGGCTGATCAGCATCCCAGGTTCCCTGAACAACAGCAGCAGCCAGTGCAAAATGGAGTCAGCAAGAGACAGGAACTTTGCAGTGAACAAGCGCAGGCGACTATGAGGTACCCTACCAGGCAGAGACAACCAAGGCACGTGTTCACATATGACCAGCTGGGTGAACCACGCTTATACCAGTCAGGGGTGAACAGTATGCACTATGCACAGTGGAACAGATTGTTACCCCGTAACTGAAACTTTGTAATTGACAAGGACAGTGTCAAAAGGGTTTTTTTCACTACTAGATAGCTGAGTTGTTATTGATAATGAGCACCTCTTGTCAGGAAAGGAGCACAAAGTTTAGTACCAAAATCCAAATGAGTGAGAGAGGGAATTAAAATTTGGGTACAAATTGGTGAAATTTCATTATATCTGAGATTCTTGTTGCTTAAAGATTTATTCTTTCAACCATAGCTAGAGGGATGGCCACCCTAATGCTTAGAGGAATGGAAATGTTTTCCATCTAAGGATCTATGTTAGGTACCATGTTTTATTGTTCTATCATATCTAGTAGTACTATGAGAGCAAAAGCTCTGTCAATGTCAATAGACTGTGACCCTGTTTAGAAACCAAAATGGGAAAATGGTTCAAATTGCTTACAGATAGGAGTCTTGATGATTGAGTTCTTGTAAATATTTCTTGTTGTATATATGTTTGATAACTTTTGATATCTTGTTCTTAGCAGATTTAAGGAAAACAACGTCGAGGACGACTTCTTTTAAGGAGGGGAGAGTGTGACGGGTATACGTTAACAGCGCCCCCTAAAAAAACTTTTGTCCAGTATTTGCTATACTGCTTTAAGCAAAACAAGCATTTTCGCGGCAACTTAGCACGGCTGGCAGACGGTACGTATATACGTGGGGCCTGGGCACACTGTTTATTGTTGGACAATACAGTGACGCTGTTGGCGAAAGCTCACAACACTTGTTGCTCTCTACTTTCTCCCCTTCAGGTTTGTTGTACATGAGTTTCTATTTTCATGAAATGATGAATGAGTTCTGTATTCTATTATAGGCCTCTGTGAGACGGTCAGTTTTAGGATTAATATTGATGTTGAAGAAATCGGGCAGCATAAATGTCAGGTTAGGCCTAAGCCTATGATCAGATGCAATGCATGTGTTTATACAATGCGAAGGCGCGTAATAGTCCTACATAAGATAGACGTAATCTGTTGCCAAGAGCTGTCGTATGCTGATGGGCAGGCGTACTGAGTAGTAACGCTAGGTCACATTTTATCGCTGCAATGAATCCAGATTATTTCATGAAGTTATCTCTTGTTAATGTATTATTAGCTGCTCTAGAGTTGTGGTACAAGTATGCCAGTTTGTTAGCCAAGGTGTTTTTAAAGGGATATTGTTAACTGTTGTGCTTGTCCTGTAACTTTTCATTTAGTGTTGTTTAAAGGAATATGTAGGTTGAACCAGGAATGGCTACAATGTTAAAGTCAGTGGGCTGTCAGAAGGTTACTTAGCCTTAAAGCAGTGTAGGATATTGTTGCTTATAAGTGATATCTGGTATTACAGTACAGTGAATGGTACTTAAAGCAATACAGTACAGTTCTATTTAAGTGCCATACTTGAAGCAGTATATAGAAGACTTCATTTCAATTATTTGTTATACTTAAAGTGATATAGTGAAACTTCACTGAGATGTCATATGTGAGGAATAGCCTAGGCTGTGTTACAGTGGATCATCTCTACTGCCTAGTGTGAAGCATATGCATGCATATTATTCTTACCGTACTATCATAATTAAGTTACTCATCTGTTTGTTTTTAAAATGTTCTGACACTGTTGATTGTTGGACAATACAGTGACGCTGTTGGCGAAAGCTCACAACACTTGTTGCTCTCTACTTTCTCCCCTTCAGGGAGCGGTAACAATTGTTCGACAATCACCTATGAAAAATGAAGCAGGGACAAATCAAACAGAATTATGACAAATATTGCACATACAAGAAGAAATGAATAAAGCAGGAAAATAACGAAAACATAGGAAATGTCTACCATAAGGACAATGTATACTTACAGCCATCCATTTTGACTTGGCTCCCATGAGCCACAAAACTTCAGCCTTTGGACAATGTGCCACAGCCCTCTGTAGAATAGCCTCCAGGGTTTCCCTGCAGGAAAGAATTAATGAACAATGGCTTTTACTTGCAAGAGACAAGAAAAACAAGACTGCACCGTGACTTCAAATTTGGTCTCACATTTTTCAATCCAATCTACGTTGTTTTTATATGACATACAGATACACATTACACCTTACGTTAAGCATCATTGTATTGCATATTGCTATAGACCTTATGCATTAACGTCACGCCATGTCATTTTGTAGGAAAAACGAAGCACAATGCACAATGCACGACAAAGACTTTGCATGAGCATGTAGAAGACTGCACATATATCCCACCGATACACAAATTAGCTGTCTGCACTTGCTGGTGTAAATTGCAATGACATGCGCTTGCCTCCATCAGGGGGCGCACTTTCTGTCTACGACATCATTTGCATAAAGGTCTATTGTAATGCATTCAATTTCTTTCAATCCTATGGACCATGTCAATCTGTGTATAGAATGGTGTCACTGCAACTGTTATAACTAAATGTTTTCAGATTAAAAACCATGTCAAGTAAGGTTACTATAAAATGAGATGACTTGAGGGTACTTGACTTCAAAACTTGCTAGCACATTTGGTCAGAGTGAGTACTTCATATATTTGAGACAACCATTTTAAAAAACAGTTCTCATTCCATAAAACTAACTCACTGAGCCATAGGCATTGATGTGATTTCAAATAGCTCCAAACATATGAGGTGATGGATTGTGTGAGAAATTTACCCCAAATTTAAGTCAATTTATGAGATCAACTGTGCCTCCCAACCCCCATCCACTTTACTCTGGCTGAGCCAAAGGACTGCAACAAATCATTGCCATATCATGTGAGTAAACTAAAGGAAAGCCCCAATTTTACTTGAAACATCAGCTATATGATAAACATCTCCCCTTATTTCCATTGCAAGTATCTTTAATATTTTGCAAAATAGATTTTACATGATAAAGGTGAACCCAGGATTTATTCTGCAGCAATTAAATAGTTCAGGGACTTGATATAGTCACACACTTGAAAAGAGCCCTACATGAACAATAGTACCAGGGTTTACTCATTCAAATCAGGGTGACTGCCTTTGCCCTCTAATGTTGTAGTAATTTCCTGTCCAATGTTGACTTTATCACGTTTAAAATTTGAATTACAACAAACAGAAGTGACAAGTTTTCATCCTTACCTTGTACCATGGTTTTTTTCAAAGTAAGCTGCCTCCAGCCAGATTTTCTTCCTGCTAGGAAAGACTGACAGGGAATATGCATAAATAGCTCTGGCACACTCTATAGCTCCCCGAGCAGCACACTGGAAAAGTAAAAAAAAAAAAATGTTGAGAGCCTACATCGATATAAAAATAAAATGGCAAATCCAGTTATGAATATTCATATAATGACATAGCAATAACTTGAAGTCAGAAACTACTGCTCAGGTGATTAAAAATTCCTCATGACAGATTTAGCAAAACATAGTATTGATCACTCTAAGCTACCGAGCAGAAAAATGACAAGAACTTACATTATTACACATTAAAGATACTTGGAGGGAAGTAAGAGGATATCTGTGGGATTAAGCTGTTGTTTAAAAATAAGTCTGGAGTGACTACTTATGCCCTTTAAGATAAAGCTCAAAACATTTTGCATACTTGCAAAATCATTTCTGCACAACCTGTATTATGATTTGCATTATCTTCCCTTAGGTTCTAATGTAAAGCCCTCCAGTACCAAATGCAATCAAAAATTATGAAACTAAGGAAAGTAACATATAATTCAGTCCTTGTTGTAAAGTGATCAATTTATTATGCCTCATCTCACTTTTGCTGGACACCTAATGGCTGTCATTTCAAACATACATACACGCATGTACAACTTTTGGTAGCAGGCACTATGTAACTTTATTCAGCAGGCACTATGTAACTTCATTCAGCAGGCACTATGTGCCTTTACATGGCAGGCACTATGTGCCTTCACTAAGCAGGTATTGTCTTTACTCACCAGGCACTATGTGCATAAATACCAGCTTTTCGTTACACCAAATATGTAACTACCTCCAAAATTTGTCACTTTTTTCTTCAAAACCAGGGAGATGTGAAATTGATAATGTCCTGTGGCAGACTATTCCAAGTATAAACAATTGTATGTCTAATGTTGTTCTTTCACATTTTTGGCTTTGATCACCTTTTTGTGAATGTTATGAGAGTGGCTTCATATCAAAGAGTCCTTTATCATTGGAAGAATCTATGAAATTGTTTCGCAATCAGTTATTAAGCCAAGTCATATTTGTGCAACTTTTGTTGCATAAACAAAACAAGCAGTCGCACAAAAAATTTTTAAAGAGCAATTTTTGCACAGGTCTGCCTTTCGCAGTTATCACTTAGTGCAAGTTTTCCAAGGGTAAATAATCACAAACTCTGGATTTTCAACCCAGTTGCAGTACAGTATGCAATAAATCCCATTCTAATTCATAATTGTTGAAATTAAGCTATTTTTTGGCGAATGCGGCATTTGGCAAATACCAATTTTTCAACATTCCCCTCCTCCTTGACCATATCTTCAACTATTCAAGGCTAACGATTTAGAATGTTCCATTGGAAAAGAGACCTGACTTACTCACTATTCACATTAATTACCACTGACTATTTTGAACAACACACATGAGATAAATTGTAACATCAAAGTTAATTTTACTAAGTAGAAAGAAGAGCTTACACTGTCAGCATCATCAATCCATGTTGAATCTCTGTCTTCATCTTCAATACCAACACCAATTACAGCTTGACTGAAAATATCAAGAACAGGTGCAGTATATGTAATTTCTTTCTATTATTTCATTTCCTAACAATCAAACTTGCAATTCTCATCAAAAGCTGAGGATATGTCACCTCTTCCAAAGTTGGGATTTTTTGACAATACACTGACAACTCAGTTCATAATGCATAGCAAAGAAAAATGACAAGCATAAAATTACATCCCAAACACTTTGAAAGATAAATGATTGAAACTAACAGACTGAAAGTTATGCTGGAAATTCTAAATGTAACAAGGGTTACTGCTCCAAATAACATTGATGTCTGCAACTCAATTCAAAATAATACACATGCATGCTAGTTTTTAGAGTGCTCAACTCTTAACATACGTATCAAAAGAACGATGACAGACTGATGATTCCAATCGAGTATCACACCATTATTACATTATTGTTTTACCCCAAAAGCTCTCGAAAGATGTTGGCAGGTGTTGAATTTTATCATTTAAACCATACTTTGATACTAACAGGTATTTAAGGCTGCTGGTTGGCACTGGTATGGCCCGATCAGGAGGCAGTAATGACGATCACCACCACTAAGCTCAGAAAAAGGTACAGTATTTCCAAGCACTTATTTCAGATAACAGAGTAAACAAAGTAGAAGTTTCTTGTGTCCCAGGATATGTACCTATTTGTGGCCCTGCATGTTTGCTGTCATAATAAAGTTCCAACAAGACACTTATTTTCACCTTGATTTGACATAGGGCACAAAGTGTCCACCATAGTAACTGGAAATTTATAAGTCTGGGGGTATTTTTTTGTCTTTATGTGGAAGAAAATTTGTGTTGTCTCCGGAAAGGTATTTCCCCACCCCATTTGGTGTGAAAGACAACCTGTGCCACAGCTTATATTTGGACCCCTGTTACAGACCCAGGAAGATATCTGCCTGCACTTCAGCAATCCTGAGCAGAGCCCTGGTCTAATGACAGTATCAATTCTTTCTTCTCCACTTTCACACTTTTGAAGCAGTCTGAGATGACTTAATTCCTAACCACTGATTTCCCAACCCTATTTATCTCACACAAATTTAGCCTCACTACCTTTTTGGTTTCCCAGAAAAAGTGCCAACATATTTCAAACTCCCTCTAAGCTTTCAGAAAAATTTTATCAAGGACTACATGGTCATTTCATTACAAGCACACTGATGTTTCTAGTTTCTTTTCTTCTCACAGCACCATGTCACATTTACCACACAGCTTGGATGGTCTTATAGTATGCATTAATTTAGGGCAGAATTTTAAACCTTGTCATCGATTATGTGGACAACTTTCTGTCCTGCTGGTGTTAAACTGCACTTGCTGTTTTAACTGATTCTTTGTTTTTCACCTGTAGTTTAGGCTATATAGACCTTATGGATTGACATCATGCCATGTCATCTTGCTGGGTAAACAATGAAGCACACTGCATGCACAGCGTAGACTTCCCACGCAGGTGTAGCAGACTTACACACGTATCCAATTGGTACACAAATCAGCTGTCTGCATTAGTTGGTTTAAGTTGGAATGATACACACTTGCCTCCATTGGGGGGGGGGGGGTGCACTTACTCTTCTTTGATGTCATATGTATTTAGGGTCTATTGGTTTGTTTTTCATGATTTGTTTTGTTTAATTCCACATATTGTAATGTCTACTGATTTTCCTCTCAATGTCATAAAAAGGTTCCATTTTATTATGTTACATTTTACTTACATAATTGCCTGAGCTGTTATTACACTGCCAGCCTTCTCACTCTCCTCTGCATCCTGTATCCACTGCTCTCTGTTTATTTCTACCATGTTTGCCCTCAATGACGTCAAAGCTGATGAAAAGGAACAAAACTAATAAATACAAAATAAAATGTAACATAACTGTAACAAAAGGAACCAAATCTGACAGACAAATGAAAACAAGTACGCACATTTTTAAAAGAAGAAACAATGACAAAACATAGGCCATAGACAGTAGTCCCAAGCTTATTTTGAAATATTAGCTAAGTCATTCAAAACTCCTTTTATAACCCCTCCAAGTCTGTTGTTCAGAGCATAAACAAAGCATTTTTAAGTAACACATGGACCTCAGTATCTTGCATGAATGAACCTATCCTGTAATGAAAATTTGCCCCAAGAAACACACATGTTAACCTTTGAGGTATGCAAATTCAAACTGAGACAGAGAGGGTCCTTTAAGAAGTGCAAAATCACAACTTTGAGTATTTTTTGCTCTTTCTTACTATAATATTAATTTTGGCCTTGATTTTGTTATTTCAAGCCCGCAAGTAACCGTAATTGTGAAAGATGCCTTAAGTGGATTATGAATACAACTTAAGATCAGGTGGCTTCCTGCTCTGCAGTTTATCTCAAATTTGGAATCATTGATTTAACCTAGAGGGCCATTGTAGATGAGAAAAATAATGGATTGCTCTTTAATGAAAACTCACTGTTGCAGTGACTAAGTCAGGGATGGAACCCCAGCCTTCCTGATTGCAGAACTCATTTGTTCAAATGCCTTTACACATTTGACCACAGAAATCCCTTACACCAAACCTATCATCAAATGTTACCAGATACTCACCTCTGTCAATGATCTTTGTAACATTATTTCTGTTTCCATTAGCTTCCTCCAGTTTTGCAGCTGTGATCCAAATCTTTCGATCAGTTGGAATGCATTCACGAGCTTTATTCAAGACTTTTCGGGCATTTTCATAGTTTTCCAGCTTAGCTAGAGCTAACCAAAGCTGTAAATGAATATGAACCACAATAGCTTAGAAGTTTTGCCTTCTACTGAGGTAGTTTAACATGATAAACACTTGTAAATACTTATTCCTACCAGGGTTGTTACAGAAATCATAAAACAAAATTTCATTTCTTTCCCTTAAAATATGAGGTTTTTTTTTCATATTTACTTTTGCTTATGTTTCAAGCACCTACTGTACCTACCACAAACGAGCAACTCATCACACTGAAAACAATGTTACCAATGTGAATTATTTTCAAGAAGATGACCTCCACCTCATCTTACAGTCCAACCACTTTTTACATTGTCACCAAACACTCAAAAAGAAAATAAGATGGATTCACTTTTTAACACCAATATCAAAATAAAATGCATCAGAATGTGTGCTTTTTGCAAAATGCCACCACTTTTTTTTTTTGATATGTATAGTTTTCCATTGAGCCAATGAGATTCATTTTCTTTATGTCTGTAAAGTGTTTTCATTTAATTTTACATGCTAGGTCTTTTTTTTAATTAGTACATGATGAATTGTTTGTTTTAAAACCATTTTTATAAGCAATATCTTGCTTCACTGCATCTGTTATCTCAACGAGGACACAACCTTACCAACTGATACAGGTAATTCACATTGGAGTAAGTGATTGGCAGCACTAGAATAATGCCAACTGCTGGAATTATCTGCAATCCCTGCCACATATAGCAACAGTAACTACAGTATAGGTGTAACCAAAGAACTGTAACAACAATTTAGAACAATGGAGAAGAGAATGCTTAATTGAGCTTGTGCTAATTGTTCCTTATGCTCTATGAACAGAACGATCATCTAATTACCAGGGAGGTAGGTTTGGGAAATAATAACACCATGGGGTTGGTAATAAGATATACTGCACTTAGGCAATAGAGGGATTTCAGTCACGTGACTTTAACCAACTAGACGCAATTTTGAAGGGCAAGATCTCGCATCTTTTTTGTTTTGATGGGCACGCACATTGTGTCACAGTAGTATCTATTGTTATGCCGTGCGAGTGTGCTGTAAATACGCTTACTGCGTGTGTTTCGCCCTTCAGTGCCTGGGAATCAATTGCGCGTGACGTCACATGAAATCCCTCTATAGAAGTTCGAAGATCACCATTTTAAGCATCTTCAATTCAGCATAATATAAAAAGTTTACCTCAACGCTGGTTGGACAACATTCCACTGACCGACTGAGTAGAATTCTGGCATCTTCTGGTTCTTCAAGTTCTACAGCTGCTTTCCACAGACGAACTGAATTAGGGAGCTGTTCTAATGCTAAATATAATATGAGAACAATACAATGTGACAGCTGACAAGAGTAAGAGGTGCTTATCACATCTGAAGTACTAGAGCAGCAATGCTGCTGTATCTCAATACAGTCAGACATTTGTTAGGATGAGAATAAAGGATGTGGACTCAAGGTGGTTCCCATACAATCAGTAAATGTCATTTTCTAGGAATAATTCCGCAAAGAAGTGATTTTATGTCCAGAATTGTGTCAAGTACCAAAATGACAACTACATGACCATGCAGTGACCAAATAGTTCTCAATACCCTAAATGATGCAAATTACTATCAACGTTACAATGCTAAACACCTACAATCATCACTGACAAATCATTATCCATTCATCATTGGGTCTCACCGTAACTCACCGGGTCACCATTGGGTCCAAGTCACACTCAAATTTGCCCACGTAGCCACCAGTATTTATTGATGGGCCAAGTCTTATTTTCTTATCACTTTCTTGTAACAGTATATGGCTAATAACACTGGTAATGTGAGAACAGGGCTGAAAATAAGTTTTGGTGAGGGCAAGGCCATTTGGCCTTGAGATTATTTTAAGAGATACCAAGGCCAATTAATATGGCGCCTAGGCCAGAATAGTTTGGGGGAAAGGGTAGTATCGACAAACTGCACGTACTATTGGTTTGCATCAGGAACTAGGCCTAGGCTTACAAGTAATCAACATTTTGAGAAATATTCCTAGCCTCCTCTCTGTAACTGTGTGGTGAGGGGGACGTTCAAAGAGCCATGAACCCCAAACATGACATGCCGAAGCCTTAACTTTACACCACACCAACAGTACTGTCAAATTTGACAAATAACATAAATTTGGTAAATACCTGCATGAATTACAGCAAAAACTTATCCTCTATGCATTACTGACAGTAATATTCAGTTTGCAGTAGCTGTTAACATATGCTTCCTAGGCTACGGTTGAGGGTTGTTGACCATTTAGGCCTAGCCTATAGGCCTAGGCCTAGGTATTTAGCATCCTTGAATTTGGACTACCTGTTTGCTGAGGTGAGGCATGTCAACAGTACAGATTTTTCATGCTGGGGCCGAGTTGTCTTTAGGTCAAAATTGCTTGGGGCCAAGTTGCCTTTAGGCCTAGGCTAGGCCGATTTGGCCTGCTCCCGCGTACATAGCCTAGGCGTAGGCTACTTCATATAGGCCTATAGCCTAGGCTTGCCCTACTGTAGGCCTAGCCTAGCTATATAGGCTACTGTACATACTAACAACGTAGGCAAACACAGTCTACAGTAGTACAGATTTTCCATGCTGGGGCCGAGTTGGTTTGTGGCCGATTTGGCTGGAGAACGAGCTGGCGTGGGGCCGAGTTGTCTTTAGGCTGATTTGGTTCGCTGCCGATTTGGTTCGCTGCCGATTTGGTTCGCAGCCGACTTGGTCTGCTCCCGCATGCATAATTAATATAGGCCTGGCCTATAGGCCTACACTGTACTAACAACGTAGGCAAACACGAAACTCGGCCTACACAGTTCTCTCACGCAGACTGCAAACCTTCGTAACTCTCACTCTCAGCCACATTATGCTACCTGTTAGAGCAGTGCATCCAACATCTCTTCGGACACATCGTGGAAAATAAGACCACTAGGCCTAAACTAAAATCCCAAGCAAGGCATTTGTAAGTCATCCTTCTCAGACAGGATGATTACAGACTGATGCCAGTAACCTGTGCAGCTAGCTTTCCGTTCAGTTTGCATGCTGATATATATTATTTATCAAGCTAAATAAGACATCATAACAAGTGCCCTGTAGACGGTAAATAACGTATAGAGTCAGAGTCACCCTGACGCGGAGCAACTTGTTTACAAATTGCCTGTCTACCTACCTATTGACAGGTACGAGAAAAGACCGATGGTTATCTAGGCATAGTAACCCTGACTATACTCAGTCTTTCAGAATTCAAAGCTCAATGGCGATACTGTACTGGCAGCAAAGGAACGCGAACAGTAATGCAGGCCTTTGGTATAGGTGTACAGATATGTACGTGCACAGTATATCGCAGACAACCATGCGTGCTGCTCCAACACAAGTTCACACCAAGACCAATTGCACGCAAGGAATCATGGGAAATGAGACAAGAAACACGTTTTTACTGGTATTTGCCCACTAAATCAGCCAAAATATCCCGACAAAATCAACATGCTCACATCCTGAACACCACATTTGTTTCCCCTACATCGACAGTACTTGCTAATTAGATAGGGTTATAAAATGCCACAAAATGACAATGTTTTAGGCAATTTCAGCTACAGTTACTGACCAGCTAGTGTGACAATATCTCAATACATGTTATGTATTGAGATAATAAAAACATTAAAATCACTAATAACAGGTAAAGAATGGTAGACAAGTCAACTTCAGGTAGCTGGGTAACTCTATTTCCAAGAAATAAAGTTCTCACAGTAAGGAATTTACAGCTTTGTAGCAGCTTACAATCAATAGGAATATGAGTTTCTCAAGGGGAATGTAAAGCTTATAAAACTCCAGTGATAATGGTTCAAAATCATCCATGTGCAGCCAAATGTTAAAACACTACAGGTTAATGCAAAAGTCCCCATTAGTCACATGCTCTAGATATTATGTCTGCATTACACTGAGTACTGTTACTGCAGTGAGGGCTCTTCTAAAACTGACAACTTGGAACTTTAAATTTCTATTTAGCACTTAAGATTCATTTATGATAATTTACAGTCACAATAAACCTGGTTTAATATATCAATAAAAACCTATTAAAATCATTCTCCCTTCTCTGCCTGTAATGACATCCAAATCTTTAGCCTAGGTACTGCCCAGCTTTCACTCACAAGTCCATCCCTGCCCTTGAGGAAACATTTTTACTTTTCTTTTCACAAATCAGAACACCAGCATATCTAGTCTGAAGAGTTCTATTTCAGTGTCATCCATGATCGGTGCCAAATGAGTCTAATTTTTCACTCAAGTAGGGTCAAAATTAAATTTTTTTCAAAGGGGGATTAACCCCTCCCCTTAGACTCATCTCTCCTTAGGAAGTAGACTGAAGTCTCCAAAATCTGAAATTCTAGTAAAACCTTAATGATCAAAGCCCCCAGAAGATTCTTTACATTAAGCAGAGATGAAAAGTTAGCTATGCAATGTTTACAAACAAATTTACTACTACCATTTTTTCAGGATTGATATAAACTTGAGCCTATGTAGACCTTTTAGCTTCACTTCATCATTCTTAAGCATACAACAGATAAAGCTGTATTTCATTTACTTTTCAGATATAATATGACACACCTTTACGGAACACTTTTCGTTTGGCCCTGGTTTCTGATTCTAGTTCAGCCGCTCTGATCCAAATTCTAACAGACTGGGGCAGATGACGAACTGCTTGAGCTATGACGGCCTTTGCTGTCTCACCAGGCTAAGAGAGATAAATTAGAGATTGAGCATTTTATATGAGGTACAGTGATGTAGCTAGCGAAATTTGAGTGCCGGGTAATTTTCTGATCTGGGGAAAGCACCTCACCCCACCCCATAGCATCCACCCTATTTTTTAGCCATTAAGTTTTAATTTTTCCCTCATTTTACTTTAGGGGGTAAATTTTGGGCTAATTTTAGGTCTTGGTAGGGAGATTTGTGGTGGACAGGGAGACATGTTTGCTTGGAGTGCCAGGCGGGAATATTGAATGCTGGGCGTCACTGTCCTGCGCCGCCCACCATAGCTACAGCCCTGATGAGGTATCAAATCAACGATGACTAAACTTTACTATGAAATGTTCACCCAAAGTTTGGTGAAATGTGTAGTGTCATAATATCTCTTCTGCAAACTGTAACATTTGAGTCCTAAGCTCAAGAGAATCTCTCTCCCAAACCACTGTACTTCTCACTTCCATATCTACTGCAACTATATTGAAAAGTGTAATGTGACTATTGAGCAAGGATTAGCAGTGCTTTCTGAAATCATACATCAAAGGGAAAACCAAATAGTAGGCAGCTAGTGCACAGAGATCAATGACCTTAACAAGGTTGAGTGAACGAAGCATTTTGTTCTGCTCATCACAATGAAAAAAAAAACAAACTAAGAGTGGCATATCCCTCTGACAGAAGCCACTGAGTGTCCTAGGTGTAGGTTAACTGGAAATAATGTCAAAAAGTGTCATTGACTTCAAGCATTGCATACACAGAGAAATATGCACTGATCTGATTCACACACTTTAATGACATATTGTAAAATTACTGGCTTTTGGTCTTTTTCTTTACTCAGCTGACCACTATGAATTTCCAAAACTGAAAGTATATGCATGTAGTGTTGGTCAGCTCATAGGCTAGTAATCTACAGTTAATAGCTGTTGTAGAATGTGTTCCCACTTCAGTTATTACATCACTGTAGAAGATGCAACCCATTTAGAGTGGCAGTTGTGATTAATAGGGCTGCGCATACCAGACTACAAACATACTGGGGTAGCTCAAGCATATCCACGACACACACATTACAACACAACTATGACGTGGCTTTATTATGAATACATATGCATGTCTGTGAAAAGTTGCTTTCAAATGTCTCTCTGTACAAACCCTTGTGATTTTTCCTAATGCGATCAAATTCAAAAATCTATGATAACCCATGACAGGCCATGACCACTTAAGTACCATTGCAACAAGTAGCCTCCATACGTGCATCACTCATCACACTGTGTTAAGTTATCGAAAACAGCAAATTAAAAATCATGGAAACTTCATAGCACAATCATACAGTGGAAGACCTGAATAGGATCTCATGTTATTTGGCAAGGAGACACTGTTTACTTGAGTTTTTACTTCATAACACCCATACTAGCAGAACTTTATTGAGCAGTTTGTTTTCTTTTCTAATTTTTTGGCTGATCTAATTTTCCAATGGCTGTCACCAGCTACAAATAACCTGCAAGCCACCAGTTGAGAGCTTAAGCCCTTGCTCCTCTCACCTGAAGTCGAGCAGCCTCAAGCCACATTTCTTCACTTCTTGGACATGTTTCACACCCCTTCATAATAATATTCCTTGCAGCCTGTAGCTTCCCAGTTACTTCCTCCAACCTTGCAGATGCTATCCAAGCTAAAATTAAAAAGATAAAAAAACGAAACTTGATGTGTACATTCTGCTTATCCCTTTTTATTTAACAAACCATGCTTCAATCTTATAGAACTGTTTTTTAAATAAAACGTGACACACTTTTAAGTATCACTTTTAAGTTAAACTGATTCATCCGTGAATGAGATTTTGTTTTATCAAAGGCAAAAAATGCCATATTCTATCAGTTGGGGTAAGTATGAGGTCAACTGTACACACACAACAAACCACTGTTTTACAAAGGCAAGTCATACCACAGTCTCCTAACTGTTTACAACTTTATGGCTACTCTTTTTTTACCATATTTTACACTGAATCAGTCTTGTTCGAATTACAAATCATAATTTTGGACCGGTCATTTAATGTTATGGGTGAACTTTTTCTGTTTTTAGACTCAGAGTTTAGAGGTAGGGTCCAAGGAGGGGGAGGGGGTGTAAGAAGAATGTGAAAGGAAAGACTACAGCATCACTTGAAAGCCTCCTATCAGTATCAAAAGGAAAATCAAAGACTATAACTTTCATCTATTGATGGCATGACTTGAGATATCCTGTATACAAGGTTTTCAGTTTTGACTTCTGGTAACTCGAATCACCTGTGACCTTCAGCAAAAACAACAAGATTCTTCCCTTCGAGATGACCAACTTATCCACCAAGTATGAAAAGTATCCATCATACTTATCTTGAGATATTGTGTATACAAGCAAAGTATTGCAAACACACACATACACCAACACACCAATACACACAACACTGTAACTACCCAGATTCCCTCTGCCTTTAGCAAGGAAACAAAAAGACTTGGATGAGAGCACACAATATAAAACTTTATTAGTGACAAACAGTATCTTTCAGACTGCTGAGTATGAAAGCATATCTGCAAGTCCCTTTTACATAGTGAGTGGCTGAGATGTGACCGACTCATTCCAGAACTTTCTAATGCATCCTAATGAATGAAAGAAGGAAAAAATTTTGACCACATACCAGGTGGATGGTTGGGGTTCGTTTCCCTCACTGACTTCAAAAGCAAGCGAGCCTTCTTCACATCGGCCACATCACCAGAGTATGAGGGCAGCATACTCTGTAAATCTGTCAAGTAACCCTTGGGATCAACAACTGTCTGACCACTCACTGAATCAGAGACCTATAGGAAGGAAAAGAAGTATATTAATAAGTCAAATTTTCAAACAGTTTTCTAAAATTATCAGCAACTGATCATTTCTAGGTTACTTACTTGATTTAGTTTCACATCCATCAAAGTATTTCTGGCCTCTCCAATTTTCCTCAAGTCATACTCTCCTGATGAGGTCATAGTTCCTGATGTGAATGGAGTCTGGAGTCCACCATATTTCTGAATTTCCAAACAAAAAGTACAATATTTATTACAATTTGCTCCTTTTTATCTTCTTCAATGAAAAATGTTCACAGTGACATATATTCACCCAAAACCTTTGATGGTGACAGTTTCTGGCAACCACTCTAGGCACTTAACCAACTGAACGACAGCCAGTTTTTGACTGCTGCATGCAGTTGACTGCAGGTGGCTGCAAAATTTCTCATGTACATGATGGTCATCTCCTTTTGGGCTTCCTAAACTTTTTGACGCAATGCTAAAATATCATGATTTATCAAATCAAGAAACTTCGGACTTAAGCACTGATTAACTACAATGCCTCAAGGAGATGAAAACTGGTCTGTTGATAAGCAATAAGAATATGGATGAACTGGATGGACAGGTTTTGAGTGAAATAGAGGTAGCACCACCAAGTAGTCAAATACAAGCAAATCATGCATAGATGGTGTCCAAAAGACATTAGTAAAGTATCCTATAGACACAGAGATCATCAGCTCCATTAGCCTACACTATTATGCCATCAAGATTGATAAACTATGTCAAAATTACTGTAACTCATTACAACCCAACAAAAACCATCAAACTAATTCAGCAAATTTTATATTTTGAGACATTTCATATTGCGAATGGTATTTGACATCATCCAAAACTTCATCCAAAATCTCATCAGAAACATTAAGCAGGCAGGACTAATATCTAATGTTGCACAACAACAAAGAAAAAAAAGGGAAATTTCCTGATTCACATTGGTCTTTTCCATGTTTTTTCTTTTGTGCTTCTGTGATCCTTACAGTGCAACATTACCAGTAACCCAAGCTAAAATAAACCCAACAACATTCAAATCATATCCTATCAATTCAGAACCACCACAAAGCCTAAGTTTACGCTTCTGCAACAACAGGATCATCAATCAGATCTGTTGTCCCCTGTTAAGAAAAATAAAAGAATCCAGAATTTTAAGTGATTCTTCTCTCAATATTCTCCACACTGACCTGCACCTCTAGATTATTCATGGGTCAGAAAGTGCTTTACCAACTTTTTTAGCACAATGAAGTGATATACATTATAAATGGTTGAATAAATTCCAAAGAGGCTGGCAAAATCCTCATTTCAGTATTTTCAAAGAGTACTTCCACTTTATGCCTATGATGATGATCCCTAATCTAGTCAGATCAAACACAGTGATACTACATTGTGCAGGAATTTTTCATACATGTTTGAAACCATACTTCCCTGCCAGCAACCATCACATTTACTGATTAAAGATACTTGCTAACTGTCAACTGTTAATAGAGTTTCCTTTTTATGATCCGTTGTCAACTACTAGTGCTGTCTTAAAATTGATGTCATTACAACATAGTATCTAATGATGCAAATTTCCATAAATGCACTATCTGTTGTCAACTATTACAGTTTCTATCTTACAAGCTGTTGTAATCTATTACAGACAATCTCACCTGCTGCATAGGGTCAAGAGATGACACCGTCTCTTGCGTCATGGCATGTTTGGCTAGAAAACTGTCTGGGACTGGTGTAATTCTGATAGAAAAAAAAATAAAGGAAGTTTCACAAGGGCTATCCATGGAGTTAAATATATCTCATCATTACAACTGAGCCTGCATTAAAGATTACAAATAGTATTCTTAACATCACAAAGAAATTGTGAAAGGTGATTAAATGCCAAAATAGCCAAGTTTTATTCTAGAAAAGGTATAACCGCTAACCTACCTCTCCAAGCTAGAGCTGTTTTTCTGTTCAGATTCACAGTGCACAATACATGTACTACTGCATATACAATGTCAACACTTTTGGAAAACACCTACAGTAAGTTGTACTTCTGCACTGACAATATGCTCTTAGGTATGAACAAGTTGTGTCCATCACTGGTTCTGGACTTTCCGAAAGCATTTCAATAAAAGTTATCACAAGCTATCTGCCAAGGTACAATTCTTTATCCACAAACTTCTGAGTGGCAAATACTTCATGTGTCTTAACTAACTATAGGGTCTACTGAGTGTCAAGTACAGTGTGTACTTATGCATCTCCTCTGGCTATATGAACTACAGTAAAGCCATTACCAACTTAACTTTCCATGGTGACTGGTATTGGGGTATACAGTGCAACCAGCAAGGAACAATGACATAACTGCACACAGATAACTTCAACAACTCATACCTCTGGCATAAAAGTCTTAAGTCTTAAAATCTTACTAAAACATTTCACACTGCCCAAAGTTTCCTTTCATACAAAAGGCAATACAAATCTATTTAAAAAAGTTTGATGTCCCATAGGCGACCCTGTTGACAAAAATATGAATAATTTAATAAGAAAGGTCAAACTGTACCCTGCATATTTCTTTGCATATCCAAAAAAATTACATAGTAATATTTTGAATATAACAAGTCTTATGACCTTCAAATTACAAATTTCATTTACAAAGTGTCAGTTCTATTCTAAATATAGTTCAAAGATGGATGATTTGACCGTAACATTCTTGTGACAACATTTGTGCCCATACAGCAGTTAGGAAAAGAGGACAGGAGGGACAGTTTAATTGAAGCAAAGAGTTTTATGATCATGGAGGTAGTGAGTTTGATACCCAGTTATATCAAAGTAATGTTGGCTTTTCATGCAAGAGAAATGAACAGTTTTCTTATCTATACTGAACTTCTGAAAATTAAGAAATCTGAGTTTAAGTGTTCACTTGGAAGCCCCCAGCCGGACCTAAAAAGTTCTACTTCTGCAAACTCTTGAGGGCATGTCCCATTTTTGTCATCATTAAGTCACCAGAAAAATGCAATCTTCAAGGCCTGACAATATAAAAGGTATGGCTGTCAAGGATAGAACTGATTAAAGATAACTCACTTATCAGCTCTTGGGTTTCTTTGATGTTTGTTTCTGGCATCTCCAACCTCAGGTATGTTATTCCACTCATCCTCTGAAACTCCTGAAAGCCCTCTCTGTACAAGAAATATAAATATATCTTGCATAGACATGTGAAACTCTAGCACTTGTTGTGCTAGTTGGTTTCTTTGTAACAAGGTTCCTACATTTCAACATACTGAAATTTAAGAGTGTTTTGACGGTGCTGTACCAACACTACCAAACACTGATATAACCATAATCTTATACTAGAATGTTCAATGTCAACTGAACCATGTCCTGTACCACTATTTTAAAAATAAGAGTGTTGAACAAAAAGCCATAAGCTACTGTGTTATGTATATATACTACTAACAAGGGTAACTATGACAACAACTGTAGGTCAAGTGAAAAAGCAGTAATTAAATGAAGGGAACACTGGTCCATTATGTACATCAAAGTAAGATGAAAAAGTAATGCTATCAATTTATGATTGAGAGCTAGTAATAGACCAATTTCACCTACATCACCCTCCTATTGGTAAGGCAAACGTACTACCACACTGGGGGTGGGGTGGGGGAATAAGTAAGGAGGGAATAGGAGAGGAACAGACTTACAAGCATACACATAGCTACAACTTAATCTAAGTCACACAGAGTGGTGCCACTCATGCACATACAAAATTACTGTGAATCACACTACAAAAACACAAACTTGTCATTTCACCTCTGTGTCTACCATGCCTGAGATGCCGAATTTCTTACAGCAGTTTGTAAACCTCTGTTTAATAGAACAGTCTTATGTCACTAACTATGGATGATTCTATAAACTGCCCCAAAAACAGCTATTAAAAAGGTCTGGTACAATGAAAGAGACACAACTGAGTTTTTAATATCAAAAGCATTAAAAACCTGGAAAGTAGTGACAATTACCATCAAAATCTATTAAATTTGACCACTTTACAGGATAATTTCTACATGGTGTACTTCACCCTCTCACCATTAATGAACAATAGCTAAATAACAAATGTGTGATGTGTAAAGAGAGATCCCCAGATATGTCTAACATTATCATTTGTTTTTACAGCCCTCATTTCAAAGACAGATGTTTTATCGATACAGTAAGTCTTGAGAGGTTTACTTTGCAAGTAAAAGGTATCTACTTCAAAAATATTAATACCACTCACTAATCTGTACACTGTCTGAGGAACTTATTAGAGTTAATTTATAAAGTGATAACAAAACATACTAACACCATGCCACACTCCACATCATTATTTTGCACACATACTGAGTCACTACAGACACAACCAAACTTTGCAGAAGTGTATCTTGAGATTGGTAAAAGATATTCACTTCCGGTGTATCTTTCATTAAGGAACTTCATTCTGTTTGTATTGAGTAAACACTGTTCATTTTGGTTGCACGTAAACATACCTTTATTAGTCCTTTCTCACCTGCAGTGAATTCATTCCAATACTGTTCTTATCCATTGGATAGACTTATTTTGATTTTAACTGACAGCTATGAAAAATGAAACTTATCAGTTTTATGGACAGATTTGGGAGAGACAAAAATTTTTCCTTCATGTGACAGTGTGTATAAAATGCATAACTTGTATGTATTCAGACAACCTTTTTTTTTTTTATATAGAGTGTTACACCTGTTTAACTTGTAATGAAAGCTTGTGTTACATGAAGATCATGTGATCATTCTGTAAGGGTAGCACAGCTAAAGATTAATCACTACAAGTCTGTATAAATTAAAATCAAATTTGTTTCATTGTATCTTGGATGTCTATGAATGATCCATTCCATGAGCAAAATAACACAAAAATACTAATAAAACTTCAAATGAAGACATCTGTCTATATGGATATCTCATCACCATCAACTCTACCTTCAAATCAGAAAACTGCTGCTGAATTTTTGGTCGCAACTGACGATACAATTCCAATTCCTGTTGAAGTCGTTTCTCTCTAAAATGAAGCAAAAGAAGATGTAATATAATACGTCAGATCAAGTATGGCCTAATAGCTTACAGGGAAAGCAAACAACTCATTAAAGACAGATACTCATCATCCCTGACATTTCCAATTCTGCCAACTAGGTTACTTATAGCCCCACCAACAACTGTCTTTAGCTTCTCCCTATGCAGACACAAACCTAGTTTTTTTGCTTAAGATGATATCCTGGTGAGCATACAAGGCCCTAATGTGTAATCAGAACACTATCTGTACATGCTGTGTAGTATAATCTACTCTGCATGTCTTGAATTTTGTAATTCTGATGTCAATCAAAGAGCAGTCACCAAGTGAAACTTTTGCTTACCCCCAAATAAAAGTCATTCTTGGGGTGAGAAGCATCTGTCTTTAAAATGTAATGTGTGACTATTTTAATACATGGAAACAAGTGCAAAAATATACACCAGCTGAGCTGTATATCCCGATCCTTCTGTTTTAACATGCATTTCCACAGGTGATAGCAAACCTGGTGATGGAGTTTTCTGCACTTCAGCCTCGTTTACTGGGAGGTACATCAACAACCAGTGATCTGTGTTATCTACTTCATTTTAAGTTCATGTTACAAGAAGACATGAACAAAAGTGAGGGCAAATATTTCAACCAAGAGATTGGTTTATGTCCAGAGAGATAATGAGAGAGTCTTTGACATCTCAAATGTAGCCCCTGTGCAACTCAGACTAGCTCCTGTTAAGCCAGGAACTAAGAGCTATGTGTATTTTTTTTTAATCTATCTCCTAACTTTTAAACTTGCATGGAAGGTAGTTGTGTGTGAAAGACTATCATATTAAGAGGCAGCAATATGGCATCAAGACTTCCTTTCATAACAGTGTAATTTGAGAGACATTTCTTTGAAGGAAAGTAATTAAAAGAAAGTCACATTGTAAACTATGACTACAGAATGCAGAACAAGTGAAACAAAATTTGCCTTGACTGGTTACTTTATACCATAACAAAGGAAAGAATCATTCAAGAACATGGCAGACAAAGTGGTATATGAATTGTGATCCAACAATTGCTTAATTGAACTCCACTTAGTTCATTATGTTGCAGCATTTGGGCAAGATGCTTTATCTCATTTGCATCACTCAACCGAGAGTTAACTGAGTACCCGTGAAATAACTGGTCATTTGGGCACAGCATAAAACTCCTGCTGCCTGGAAGGATAAGTCTTTAGCACAGGTTAACTTTGAAGGCCTGTTTTCACCACCATACTGTACATTTGTCCATGAATATCATCATACAATTGTTTGGACACTTTTGGGAAGATGAAACAAGCAGCTAAAACTTCAAACACCTTCATACATGTGAGACATTCAGTTTGTTGAGGAAGCAGTTTACACAATAATATATTTGTCCATGACAATTGTCATGCAAGTGTATGACGACGTTTTAAATAAATAAATCCTCGTGTAGACAGGGCTTCAGCCCGATAACTCGTGAAACACTCCATTAAAAATAAAATCTTACTGTCTTATTAAAGGGAAGAAGCAGTAACCAGAACTTAATTTTGTAACATCAGGTATACTGCACTTCTTCTAGTCTTACTTCCTTCTCAACTATCTTCCACAATGTTTCACAGTAATACACATTAATAGTAAAGGAAGGAGTTACAATATCTTGCACGACCAATGCACAAACAAAAACATTTTCACATGATTAAAGTGATCTGCATATAAATTTAGAGGAGGGGGGGGGGGGTAAGCAAATTCCAATTGAAGACTGAATATGCCCTTTAAAATGAAAGGGAAAGTCACCTTCTTTCTTTTCTCTTTTCATCCATCCTTTTGTCGATTGCATCATACACAGCATCTGCCTCTTCATCATCTTTATCGTACGGTCCAGAGGAGAACAAACTTCCACCATAACCTTCAAACTAAAAAGAAAAACAAAAAACATAACTATTTCTTCTGAGGTTAATTCTTGACAACTATAACTGTTTCAAGGCAACTGCTACAACTGCATTAAGGGGCACTGCTTGTCAAAGCCTACTGGGGAAGACTGCAATGAAAAAATTGCTCAAACAGACCACATCTGGTGCATGAGGTAACAGAGGTCATGACACAGCATGAGGACCCATAAACTAGCTGAAAGTCATCTAGCTATGTTCATACTGTTTTAGGCAATCATGTCAAGGCAGCAAGGCTGCAGCAACCTCAGCTAAGCTGCAACTGCTGCAGCCATGTTTTGTTCCTAGGCACACTGCAACAGCAGGATACATATTACAAAAGGATGATCAGTTTAATCCTTCTAGTGTGATGCATATAGAAACAAAGCGTGGCTGCAGCTGCTGCAACTTGACTGAGGCAGCTGCAACCTAAACTAGACCTATCTACAATTGAGGTAGAGCTCCAAAGTTAAAAGCGCAATCACTGCTACACACATCCACAGATACTGGAATGCTGTACCTGCAGCAGGCCTACAGTGTGTGAACCAAGACAAAAATATGGCTAATAACAAATCAAACTCAAAAGGAGTGAACTGACCTCATCATAATTGGACTCATTTAAGTCTTCTTCATCACTGTCATCATCATCTTTCTTCTTTTTCTTGGGGCCTGGATGCCTGTCATCACTAAGAACAAAAAATATGGAAAACAATGTCAGTAGTACTGTAAAATACCATGTGGACAGTTACTATACCATGACAACTGCCCTTGGACAGGTCACGTATGCAAATATTTTGAGTTTTCCAGGGTTACCACCCAGGTGGAGTTGCCGTAAAGGAGTTGTCCAATCATGAAAACCAAAACTTTAGAAAAGAAAATTACTAAATTACTGTGTAAACTTTATCATTACTGAAATACATGAAGAACAAATTTTCCTTGGGAAATAAGTATGACATGAATATTTTTGAATATTAAATATGGCTTCACTTTGCATCCATTGTATTTGTATGCAGTTTTGAGTCCTTATTCCAACTTACAAACCTGCAGTACTGTGGTTCAGTTACTAACTGGTAAAGTTAGAAACATTTCAAACTTGGACTGTTAAGTTCTACACAATGTTCCTACAGTACTGTAACCCTTTCAGCACAGAATTTTTTTTTTCTTACTGTGCCTGAATTAAATTCCAAAAGTTTCCTCATTTCATCAGTCTCCTTTCAATGTCAACCGACAGTACTCTACCAAAAAATCTGTTTTATGAAGAAGTGTTGACCATAAAAGCTTAAAAGTTTGAATTGTTCTGTGAAGTAAGAAGTAATTTGCAACATAAAGTGTAAGATAAAAGAACAAAATATTTTTACAAATTGTGCATGCATATTTTGGTAGTTTTTACCATGTTTTCAGGTTTATTCTTTTCTTTTAACAACTTTCTTCCTACTGTACGTATCTGTACATATTATTGATCAGTCATGTACCAAAAAAAAGTTGAAGCTAACTAAATTTTCTACAATGTGGTATATATCAGTTGAATATCTTGGTTGAAATACTTGTAAAATATTCAATCCAATTCATCGATTATCGTCATTTTAATACCTATCTCCTACTTCTGCTTATAACACTAGCAGTATTAGACCCTGTAGAAATGGTGCTTGGTAGTCCCCTGGGCTATCAGTATCACTTTCCATAATGTTACTGTAGTGTAGGTTTCACACTAACTGTATTAAAATTGCACACTTGTTGTCCAAGTTGAAGGCACAATATTTACCTTCAAATTCCTTCTAAAAGTTGTCTTTGTAGAGAACTGCCATATATGATACATTAGACCATTTGGTAATCCTCAATCAATCCTCAACCACTCATTACTTAAATAGCTAGCCCAATTTCAACTGCCATTATCTCCAAACTTTTCAAATACCTGTAAGTAACAAAGTTCTGTAGAGTGTTTGGTATCAAAATTTGCAGAAAAGAGTCCTTTAAAATGGTATGATTTCAAATGTTTTAAAGGAACAGTAGGCTCTAAATAGTACATACAGTAGTAATATTATGGTAGACTGACCACTTACAGTAGGCAAGTCACTTGGAAAGATACTGTTTATCTGCTTGCAGTCTTGAGGCCCAAACCTTGCACTGTGTATATATATCCCCATGCAATGTTGAAAGCTTTAAAATCATAACCCACATCAGGGCTTGATTTTAACAGTCGTCCGGTTGCTCGCGATGATCAAAATTTGTGATGGACAAACAAAAAATGGTGGGTTGGTAATGGTTTTCCATTGGACAACCAAAGTTCATGCAGTATTAGTGAACACACTGCTCCTAGGGTTACTGCAAATTTCTTTGTGGACTACTAAATTTTCTTTTGGACAACCAAGAAAAGGCAGACAGGTTGTCCAATGGACAACCATAAAATGTTCTTAAAATCAAGGCCTGCACATACTGTACAGTATGTGCTGTAGCTAAAATATTAGAACCAAGATGACGGCACTCTACCTGATGTCGTTTGCTTCTCTAGCTGGACCAATATCAGACCGAGTTGTAAATCCTGTTGCTCTGAAAGATAAAGATGAAAACACTTTACCACACCAGCACAATGGCAATCAGTACAGTAAGCTGTCATTTCGTAGTGATCCCACAAGTAATTTGTAAAATATTTGAACATCTCATATGTAGCTACCTGCATCTTGCATGCATGCAATGAAAACATGAGGCACACCACATATTTTTTCAATTCTGTGGTGTGTATTGAAAGGGTGCCTTCACAAATTTTAACTTGGCACTGTCATAATGAAGAAAGCAACAAAACTTGGTACTTGGTACAGTGCATATAAGATAGGCTTGAACATGCTTGTGCCTTAAGAGGCCCATAAATTGCTGCCCAGGAGCTCCAAAAATATGGCACATACTGAAAAACTTTAAACGTGTGTTATTTTTTCATATTAGTGCAATATGACATACTTTCCCACAAACCACAAACAGGTCTAGACAGAATTTTGGTACAGTACATATTACAGTACATCATGTAGGCTAATAAGTCCTGTAGACTATCCTTGAAATAAATTTATCATGCAAACTAAACTTCATAGTTCATACAGTAGCCACAGAACGTCAGCTGGGGACCAACATGACGAGTTGTTCATGACAAGTACTGAAAATCATCCAAGAGCAGTACACTGTGTACTCTACGTGTTGGCTATGTACACACATGGGTACTAACATGTTACCGTAGATGCATCCACGGGCGGTGATCCTGGGGAATGGGGGATATAGCCCCCCCCCCCCCATGGAGCTGTACACTACAGTATATCCTCCCCTACCATGAAATCAACCCGGCAGATTCAGAAATCATGTAAAAAAGTTTAGTTTAGTAATAAATAAAACTTCTTTTAGGAAATACTTCTGAGAGTTGTCATAGTAGATCACATTGCAAAGCCTGGAAAAGGCCATGTCTGGTGATCTTGGGGGGTATACTTGGCCAAAAGTTTCTTTGTATGCTCTGAGCCAACCAATGGTAGCGTTCCACTTAGATGGTACCACTGACTATATCCCCACCCCCCCCCTCCCATTTTCAAAATTTCAAAGATGGATGGTCCCCCATGGATGCATCAACAAAGACAAACTACCAAAAGCATTGTAGACCCACATAATACATAGAAAATGGACCTACATGATTTCTGTATAGTGTGTTGACCATCGAATGCGCACTTAAGAACCCTACCATTGCAAGCTTTTTGTATATGTTATGCCTGATGCGCACTCAACGGACCCGCGCAGTCGACGGTCACCCCATCATACATAAACATGGCAAATGCCATTGACCACAGTACAACACATGCCTGATTTTCTGCTTCAAATCACACCATTCTGAAAAAAGCTTGCAGGGGTTAGAGTACGTGTACTATCTGGTGAAGCATGTAAAAGAATTTACTGTAGTTGGACCACATTTGACAAAGAAAGATACTCAAAACTTAAAGGCAGTAGGCAGTCACCCAATCAGAGTGAGTATGCCCTGTCACTCTAGTTCATTATGGCCTGTTTTGATCATGTGACAATATTTTTGTTTGGTTGGCTAGTGAATTGTGAAATTCAATGAGAATTTCTCTTTGCTTTACCTAGGCTAGGCCTATTGTGTTTAGCCTATTGATTGTATTTTTCAGAACTTATCAAATTGTACATTGAGTATCATCCATGTTCAGTACAAAGACAAGTCTTTCATACAGCATTAAAATAATCTCGCAAATTTTGTTAAGATATCGGTAAACACAGTTTTATAGGTTTCACGCTATTGGTACACATAGGCCTACTGTAGCCTACATGTAGTAGCAAGTAGTGAAGCACGGATGCCTGTAACGTTAACATGCACACAAAACCAAAACGTATGCCATACGACATTACTCAGAAAATAGCCTCCTTACCCTCTACCAAGACCGGGAACGTAACCTAATGGCGCTGGCATATTTACGAAATCCCGTCGCTTCTTGCTCACGAGAGCTCCTGGGTGAGATGCCATTTTGGTACAGAAAGTACAATACCGTACACTACAGTGCGAATCTCGGACTCAACTAGGCTAGGCTATTCGAAGCAGTTAGCCTAATATTAATAAGTAATAGTTTTGCGTTCAAGTTATAACCAGTCTGAAGCTAGCTAAAAAAATACGGAATTCGGCACAGGATTTAGCACAGGATTTGCCCAGGATTGTCATCAGCACGAGATTGAGCACAAGATTTGAAGCTAGGACAGGATTCGCCCAAGATTCACCACAGGATTCGCCCAGCTTTCAAACAACGTAAATTCACATATCATTCAGACCACGTGAATACGGATTTAAAACAGTGGAGTACTTAGCCATATATGGAGCGGGGTAGAGGGGCACTGCCCCCAAATTATTTTGTAACACATCCCCCCCCCCCTTACCAATAATTTTTAGCCATGTGTATAAATTTAGAAAGAAAACGGAAACAGTTTTCTTTGACAGATTAAAATACAACATTTACATGATAGGCTATAAAACTTTGCTAATGACCATTTTGGCAATTAATCATTTCGACCAGCTAGCAGGTATGAAAACTGAAAACAATAACAAGAAATGATGGCCCCCTGGCCTAATTTGTTAAAGCATAGCTTAATTAACTGCATGCATGCAGTATCAACAATACCGTACCATAGTCATGTACAATGTACATCACTTTTGCTGCTGCACGCCGTACCAGGCTTCAGCTAGTACAGTACAAAAATGCATAAAAAGCTTATTTTGGTTGCCCCTCTTGAGAAAAGCCTTTCCCCCTAACAACGAAATTCTGGCTACTGGTTTAAAAAGTCAGTACTAGGATTCTCAGAGCATTCAGCAACCAGCACAGGGATTCGCCTTTCATTTAGCACAGAGTTGCACCTAAAACGAATGCCAACGAACGCCAAAAAATGCTCATAATTTACTGGTTTCCGGACAACTCCCAGCCGGGCAATTTGCCCGTGACGTACAATAGACCCTTTTCCAATTAGCAATTACAAAGGATTATGGGATAGAGTTTTGGTATGGGTAGTTTTTGTCAATGGCATTTTACTGTGGACAAAAGTGACGCACACCAAAACTATATCCCACAATCCTTTGTAATTCCTATTTGGAAAAGGGTCTATTGCCAACCCGGACAATTCCCGCCATCCCGGACTGACAGTTATCACAGTTGGATGTAGAGCGTCGTGATCTGGAAATGAGAAGATACAGTTCAACCCTGTTCTTGAGTTCTAGGGTAAGAAAAAGGCGCAGATCCAGGGATGTTGGAAGGGGTGAGCCACAATGGGGATGCTCAGATGTACTACGTTGGCCAGGTGTGAGTTTGCACGCGTGGGGTGCAGTAAGCCTCGATGGGGTGCAGGAGTCATTGGCGTAGCCAGAGGGGGCCACGGGAGGGGGGCATGCTCCCTCAATCGAATTCTGTTTTTTTTTTCAGTTTTTTTAAAGAATACTCAGAACTCAGTGATATGACTAAAGTAATGATATGTCGGGATACTGTACTAGATACATATAATGTATCCTAGAACCGCCAGTCAAATTACCATGTTATGGTAACTAAAATAGGAAATCAGGAAACCAGGAATGGGTCTGGTACAGAGTGACCTTACTTGGTAGTAAGCTACAGCTAGCTTGTATGCTATTGCTATATGCGTTTCGACCGTGAAAGATAAGTGGCCAGGTCTCATCAGTAGCGGAGTAGGGTAAAGTCGGCGATAGAATGTCAACGAGTTGTCACGTAGAAATTTGGTGAACCAATCGTGAAATTTGAATTCTCGTACTTTTCGATAAGCTGTTACATAGCTAGCGATAGAAAAAAAAACAAGTCAGTTGCATCATAACAACAAGACCCCCTCCCCAAAGCACTGCCGTACTTCACTTGATTGAATGATTTAAGCAGGGAGCTGTGAGAGCTCTCTCAGCTCCCTGATTTAAGAGTGTTATGATTCAATGCTACTTTTCGGGTACTGTACCTCGAGTTTGTGCCAGTAGCGGTTAGAAATATCACGGGTAAATGGATATTTACGTAGCACAAAACTGCGTCTTTGAATGGTTTACAAAGGATAACATTGCGGTGAAAGAAGCAAAGATGTAAGTGGATGAAAAATTATTTTTCCAAAATAAAGGTAATTCGTTAGTAGGTGTGGAAAGTTTCCTGAATTTACAGAAGAATATGTTTGTTTTAGGAAGTTTCTCGAGCACAGATAAACCATGATAGGTTATCTCCCTGGTACAGTGGAAATTGTAACGTTCCTAAAACTATATAATAATTTCCCTACAAACAGAATAGTTTCCAATACAGTTACATTTCGGAGGAATTACGTCAATGGTTAAATGTATCAAAAGCAATATATCCACCCGACAATAACTCACTTAAGTAAAACGTTATGCTCGGCATAAAAATTTCCCGCTGTAAAAATGTCTTAAATTTGCAGTTTTCTTTACAATTTGCTCAAATATTGCACCAAATTGCATCTAAGAGCCATCAATATTCAAAACTTTTCCAATAGGGAGGGGTCCCCCTCCTCTCCTAAAGTGTCGTTTGGATGGCAGTTGAAAACGTCAATCCATCTTCCCCAGTTTAATTACCCCAGAGCTTTCAGGGGGCCTGTGCCGTTCTCACGGTGCAAGCCATGCCACAGCCAAAATACTGCGACGTAGTGGCAAATTCTCAGCATTAAATCAGTTCAAAGTTTTGCCAACTAGTTTTTCAACTAAACCACCTTACCTAAACGAAAATTCTCAAGGGGAGTTTCAACCCCTCCACATATAGACACCATATCCTTCCCTTACACCCAACCCCAAAAATAAGAGCAACAACAACACATGATCAGTCCAACACTTTGAAAAAGGTATCATCATTTTGCATCTAAGCCACCTTAAACGAACAAAATTTTTTCAAAGGGGAGGGAGGGGGAGCCCCTTCCCCTATAACCTCTCAGTCCCCCACGACGGCCCCTTCGCACTAGGTTACAGAGGATGGGTCCAATCCCGTGTGTAAAGCATCTTAGATAAGAATATGCATACTTAACACCCACTTTCTGAAATTATCTGGGGCGGACTTATGACATCATCTCTTGTGGTGCAACCCAGTCACCAAATCCTGGTGGTACCACTAGACAGGGGGCTCAGTATCGAATTCCTGTAAAAAGAAAATGTTTCCGATTTTGTTGAGGAACCTTAGGGATTGCGATAAAGTACGGTATGCCCCACTGACGGATTTAACTGTTTTAATCAGATTAAGCGGATTCTTGTATAATTTTGGTGCGCTACGCGCTCTTTTAGGGTTCGCTGTTCTATGGTTCTGTCGGTTCAATTCCATATGGCTAACTGGCAGTGCAGAGCTTTTCTACAAAGTAAACCAGGGAGTTGCTATTTAACTGTACCCAACATAGTTCACACAGTTTTCTGTAAAGAACAGAAATTCAATCCCCAACCGTGTATAGTTGTTCGCCGCAGAGTACGATAAGCGGCGACGGCAGCTTTGACCATCGTCAGACAGGAGGGTCCCGGTACAAAGTGTGTTATCACCAATTTGGACAACTCACCCTGATAGCCGATATTTTTCTCTGAATGTGAACCGAGGGTGTTTTTGATGCCAAATAGTCACCATGCTCGCGCTGCATCTGAGGGAGATGAATAACTATAGTGACAAATTGTGCTTTTCTGGCGTAAAACCCAAGGTTGAGGTCGACTTTGCTCCTGCATGCGTGTACAGCATGAATAGCTTTCCAATGAAAATTCCTGGA
The DNA here is from genome assembly GCA_029531755.1 of Holothuria leucospilota. Lineage (NCBI taxonomy): Eukaryota > Metazoa > Echinodermata > Holothuroidea > Aspidochirotida > Holothuriidae > Holothuria > Holothuria leucospilota. The sequence goes on along the minus strand of CM055972.1, from coordinate 45,840,392 downwards.
ACCCGGCGCTAGTGCTATTATGGTTTCACCTTACTGTTTTCAAAGTGGTCTGCGAACAACTGTTGCGTACTCTGGCATTTCCCCTGTATATTGTCCCTCTCCCACTTTCCCCAGTTAAATCTGGTAATCAAAATATGGGCTAATTGTTTGTGTGACAAGGCCTTCTATGCAATGTACGAGACTCTGCACTTTTAACTGTCTTGAAAATGCAATAATTTTGAGCGCACTTCGCACGTGCCATTGTTAGGCCCAATTCTTGTATAACAACTTAACTGAGTAATAATACTGTTTCAAAGCCCGACACAACCCCTACAATGATCCATTATCCACCATCACTATTCTCTGCATCAACAATTCGACCGCTTGTTAGTACGGTCAAAAATCACCATGAGTGTCCAAGTCATAATTTCAGTGGTCTATTCATTGCCCGTTAAACTCCTTGAAAATGGTTAAATACTTCATTTTTTTGTACATAATGTTGCAAATTTTTCAAAATTTCCAGGGCTTTGCACCTTGACCCCTATCTGAGCTTTGCCTCTGAGACCGACCTGGGGCCATAAGGATGGCACTCGGACCGTGCATATACACTTGCTTCGCTCTACGCGCGTCAGTTTTTCTGTCGACATTTTCTTCCCTTTAGTCGGCCAAACTTGTCACACTCACCCCCATCCCCCCACCCCCATTCAGAATGTTCTAGCGACGATCCTGTTCACACTCTGCGGCTCCATTTGGGAGAATTCTAAAAATGGAACAGGGGGGGGGAAGGGGATTTGGTTTGCCATCGTCCAAAACCAGGGATCTGCCAGCAACTCCTTGCCCAAACATATTTAAGGATAGCTTATTTAGGAACTTTCTAATACTGCACTTTAATCGATATTCATTCAAACAATATAGCTCCACTCTAGTCTGTCAACAACATTGTACGTACAGTCAATGTTGAGTTACTGTGTGTCAATATGTATGACCTCTAGCAAATGTAACTCAGCGCAGGCTACTGTGGCTCTGTCTTGGAGGTGTTCTAGACCGATGTTTTTGTTTAAAGTGGAGGAGGGGCTTGAAGTAAACTTACTAGGGAGAATTTTGTACTGTCTGGGAGATATAAGAGAGCCTTTAAAGATATAAGTTCCCATGTGATTAGACTAATTTGTCAATATTTCCAAAGCTCCTGCTTTGCGCCCTTTCCTAAGATTTGTGAAATTCAAAGAAGGTCTTCAATCAATATTAACATGTGAAATAAAATGAAAGATGTGACGATTTAATAGTTTCCCCAAATCTTAGGTAAGGGCTATCAGTTTAGTGACGTTTCAGTGTTCACCTGGGCTTTAGATTATATGGGAGTAATGAGAATTTCCGGATCGCACTTTAAGTGTAGGAGGTAGCTTATTCCTTAGGATGTAAAGGACAATTTACTCAACGAGGTGTAACAATGTAGATCATCCCTCCTGAGAAGACCATCGGGGTGGATGTAGGGGGGGGGGTGCACACGGAAACTGGAAGCTAGAGAGGGTACAGGGGCGAATCATGTTTAAGGGGAGGGGCACAATATGCTAAAATTCATAAAGGAAATAGTATTTTTTACTTTTCGCGGTGGCAAACATTTTCCCGAGGAGGGGCTTCTTCCCTGGATCCCCCTTGGCTGCTGGCTTGGCACACATATGCAGGGTGATCTAAACTTTAACACACCGGAATTCCAAATGATTAAGATAAGTATTGTGCATAGAACTGGAAAGAAAAGGGGGCGAAGAAGTTGGTAGTCTTCAAATATAGTGCTGAACCTAGAACTCGATCGGGACTTATGAAAAACTTAATCCGGGCCTCATCTTTGATCTGCAACAATGACACCTTAAACAAAAAATGGCTAAACAGGGGTTATCTTTAATGTGCATTCGTTACAGTGTGGATCTCCTTTTAATGGGAACCTTATCAACTTTCTCTTTCTTTTCTTCACTTCAATCAAAGACGCTCAAACCACAACTGATGAAGAAATCGTTCATTTCCTCAGAGTAACTGAGATTGAGCTCTCAACTTAAATGCGACAGAGAGCTGTCTCCAGATACGACAGCAACGTTCGACCTTGTATATAAAGTACAGTACTGGAATGCTAATGGAGCCTAGAAGTTTGTAGAGGAGCGCCGCTAACAGTTTGGAGTGGAGGGTGTTTCATGTCACACCTAGCACCCCATTAACTCCAGTGACACAGCCGGATTGAAAAGCTCTGTCTATTGGTCTATTGACATATGGCCCAATTAAGGACCTAACACAGGGACATAGCCGGATTTACCCAGTAATCGAGGTAACCTATAGGTTACGGGCCCCGATATTTTGACTTTTAGGCCCCCCCCCCCTCCAGAAAATTCCATAAACGAGTCAACTTTATTATAACACAGCTTTCACAATTTCTGAGGTAAATGAGAAATCTTTACCTTTCTTACTACCAAAATATAGACTCTGCAGCACTATAGTCTTGATTTTCTAGTTAATAACGTTACGTGGGAGAAAATTTCGTACATTTTAATTACTGATAGTATGTACCAAGGAAGCTGCTAAGAGCATGTCATGTGTGGTAAACTTGTCATTGGATAAAATATCGTATTTGTACCGGAGTTACCGGAACGTCGTTATACATATGCATATCTTAAAAGTTTCTTACTTTTTCATAATAGCAGTATTGTTGACATTGTTTTAATTAACAGGATCTAATCGCGTTATCTTTGAGGCCGTATTAACAAAATACTAAGAAGGCGATCATTATCTGCACCTAGCCTAAGCGTGCGGGTTTTTTTCGAACAACGAAGGAGATACTTTTAAGCAGAAATTTTCTAACCGCTACGCGCTGTGCAATAGGTATCTACTTGCTAAAAACTCCCCAAATACCACTGAATCATAAATGTATTCTGTTTATTTTTACTAGTTACACACTTCATTTGAAACCTTTTAGATAAACATGACAACAGGTAACGGTCGTGCGTCGAAAGGTGACATTCTCGGTATCGATTCCATCATATGCTGCAGCTACCATCAGGTTAGGTTAGATGAGGTTTAACGTCCCAGTTTCCAACCAATTGGTTCAAGTCGAGACGACCACGGCCTTTTTTCCAGTTGTGGCTCACTGGTTTGTTTTCCCTACTCCATTGTTCATGCTGAGCACCAAGCACAAAGGCAGTAGGTTCCACTTTTAAAGTCTTTGGTATGACCCGGCCAGGGTTTGAACCCTAGACCTTCCTGCTGCAAGTCGGATGCTCTAACCACTTGACCACTGCAGTCGGCTACCTAAACTCACCTTTGTATGTGGTTATTGCACTACCTGCAGATTCTCCCTCCTGTTGCAATTAACACAAATTGGGACGTTCAAAACCACCTTTCTCGGATTTCTATACCGATGACATGGGCACACATTACCCTCGATTTTCTGTTTAACACATAAACATGAATGCAGCAGAGGTTGCATACCAAGTTCTGTTTCTCCCCTACACAGTACTTTAGCAAAAAATATACCTGGGTTGCCATTCTTGAGGGGGCATAAAAATTCTAGAAATGTGAAAAGTCTAATGCAAATTGAAATGCCTTGGGAAGTGGCATTTCCAGCAATCTGCCGGCATCAGCTCTTTTGCCCAAAAAGTCTTTGTAGACTGCATGCCACTGAATGGTGGCGCTCCGCCTTGCTAGTGTCACGTATTAGTCCCACTATATACATATGTCACCACAATACTGAAAGGCCCCTCCTCGTGTGATAGGTTGCGGGCCCCCCTGAGGGTAAATCCGGCTATGCACAGGGACCTAAGCTTTTGGGTTTTATGTAGGGACAATGGCTAGATGTAGGACCGAGAAAAACATCGTAATTTGTAGGCTCTGTTCCTTTGTCCGACTATGAATCATAGGAGGGTGGTTGAATCCTCACCACCACAGCCCGCCCCCGCACCTCAATTGTCTACAAGTCTGAGCATAAATCAGAAGTCACCAGAGCAAAAGAAGATGCCGTGCACGACCCTTAAAAAGCCCCAGAAAACAGTTGGTGGCGTTCTCTCGTTGTAAATGGCTAAATACTTACGGTGATAAGGTTTGACCTAACAGTCCTAAAGAAAGATAGCTCCCCTTTTAAATTGCCGTGCCCCTGTGCAATGTAGAGGAAACATATAGAGAGAAAAATGGCTCAAATATGAGGCTAAATATGCTAGCTAGCATCAGATAACCTTTCAAGGAAAACTGAAGAAATCGCAGAGTTTGAGTGTCCGTAATTTTATGCCCATTCTCATTTGAGAGTCAAAATTCTTTTTGTGTACTAACAAGGCACTAGACTGCCCATATCATGAAGATGAGAACATCTTGCATTATACCTATAGAGATATTACGGCTCAAAAGTGCCCCTAAACCCCGCATACTTTGCAAGGAAAAGTGAAGAAATCGCAGAATTTGGGTTTCCGTAATTTTATGCCCATTCTCATTTGAGAGTCAAAATTCTTTCTGCGTACTAACAAGGCACTAGACTGCCCATATCATGAAGATGAGAACATCCTGTATGATACCTATAGAGATATTACGGCTCAAAAGTGCCCCTAAACCCATATTTTGCAAGGAAAAGTGAAGAAATTGCAGAATTTGGGTTTCCGTAATTTTATGCCCATTCTTATTTGAGTGTCAACATTCTTTCTGTACTAACAAGGCACTAGACTGCCCATTTCATGAAAGATGGGAGCATCTTATGGCACAGTATCAGAGATATTACTGCTCAAAAATGCCCTTTCACCCATATTTTTTACTAAAAATGAATAAATTTCAATATTTGAGTTTCCTTTATTCAATATTCCGTTTTCATCTACCAGTGTAATTAAGTTCTGTGTACTACTGAGGCACTTGTGGTACCAATTTGTGAAGATGGAAGATCTTGTGTGGCTCCGCCGCTAAAAGAGATCATCGTTGTTCAAACTTTGTCTTGTAGCGCCAAAACTTGTATTTTTTATTGATGAAAATGAAAATATTGATGTTTTAGCTGTTTAGGGTCTATGATACCAATGGAAAATTTGTCTGCTTTAAAAATCTTCAAAATTGATGTCAGTGTGTCTTAACAATCCACATTTTTTTAATAGCAGAGAGATCAGTAGATCTAGTTGTTCAATTGAAGGAAATATTGGGCATAAAAAATGATCCCAGAGGCCAAAATTTCCCGACGAAAACCAAGAAATTGTGAATTTCAGTACCACTCATTTCATGTAGGTTTGAATCTGGGAGTTCAAACTTTCCTCACGTACTACCTGGTTAAAGAATTACTCATTAACAAAAGTTAAGGTCGTTGGAATACACTCTTTAAGAGAATCTGGTACTTAAATTTGTCCCCCGGCGCCAAACTTGCCAAAATTGCCGATTTTTGGCGAAAAGGGCCATATTCTACAAGTCACTACAACAAAAGGGATCAATATTTGGAGGAAAAATTTGAGTATTTTGTATACTGTGTTTATTTTACCACTTTTTCTCCTAAAAAGTTTTAGACCCCAAATCTTGGCACAACAGCTAGAGCCTTTCTTTAGCAAAGATCAAAATGGCGGCCATTTTGAATTGGCTGGCTACCCCCCTTGCACATGAAAAAAAAATGGGAGCACATACTTTTCCGATTGTCTGATGTCTACTCTACATCTTATCAAAGTTTTACCAAATATAGCAAGAAAAAATGCAAACCCCAAGAAAGCTACGAAACGGCCTGGACTATTGTGTCATTGAAGTGTCTATGGTTATGCCGTGCGCGTGTGCTGTAAATACGCTTACTGCGTGTGTTTTGCCCTTCAGTACCTGGGAATCCATTGCGCGTGACGTCACATGAAATCCCTCTATCGGCTAGGGTAACCCTTCCAGAGGTAAGGTTTGCATTTCGATACGTGAAAAGACTTTATGTAAACATTGCTTTCGTTACGGTTCGTAGAGCAGGATATGATGCGAATATTCGCGCAACTAGTACTATGCCGAACTCTGGCGATGTCGCAGTATAGTCTACTGCATAGATTGGTATGGATGATTCGTCTCACCTGAATTTAGCAAAGAAGAGAAAAATAATGGCCAAAGAAATTAAAAATTTTATCAACGGAGAGTTCGTCGAACATCATGAACATTTAGACAGCTACAATCCAGGGACTGGAGAAGTATGGGCAAAAGTTCCAGACAGTGGGAAGAATGAAGTAGACCTGGCCGTTCAGGCAGCCAAGCAGGCTTTCCCCAGGTATGCCTAACGTTAGACTTAGGCCTTCAGTACTAAGCCTTAGGCCTAACTGTTAGGCCTAACGTTAGGCCTAAACTATGTAACTTAGGCCTAGAGGCTAAAGATAGGCCTAGCTGTGACTTACCACCCCTGGTACTTACCGCCCCTAAAAACGGGTTCCAACCGCCCCTACTGTAAGCCTAGGCTATGTCATATTCAGAGACTTAAAACCATTTCTAAGGGAGGTTCAGTTCATCTTGTATTTCTTAGTCTAACATTAGCCTAGGCCTAGGATAAGTCTACATTAGGCCCCATAAAAAAAATTACTTGTTTCTCATCACTGACTTCTGAAAAAATCCGTCGCCCGGTCCTTTTTTATTTTTTATTTTTTTTTGTTGAAAAACTTACAGTATTGTACTTGCCTGACAGGGCATGCTGGCACTAGCCGACTGTGCAGTCTGTGACAGTTGTGTGTGATTCAGTATCATTACGGACTTGCAGCACATTTTAGTGAATCCACAACGGTCTGTGCGCGGCAGAGCATATTGATACAGCAATGATCGCAAGTACGGGAAGAACGTTTGATTGTGGGATTTGGTCGGAGTGATTTGGGGCAATATATTTATGCAAAAAACGTCAGAAACGATGTCAGAGATCACATTTTATTATTAAAAAAAAAAAAATGCAGACATGGAAACGATAACGTCGGCCCGGGAGGTTTTTATTTTTTAATAAAAAATAAAAAAAAAATCCATCCGGCGTCCAAAATTGGCCCGGCCGGTGATGAGAAACAAGTAATTTTTTTTATGGGGTCTTAATAAAAACTTGAGATGTTTTACCATAGACCTTATGCCAAATAGAAAGAGGGCGCTTCAAAACTGCATTCTGGGAATGATTATTCCATGTTCAGACGGCAAAAGTAGATTGTTACCATGGAGAAGGTTGATCGTCACAATGCTCAAGCTCGCCATTTTGGAATTATCCTTCCCATGGTGCTTCACGATCTGCTATTTGGCATAAGGTCTATGAAAATAGATCAAGATTGGGCCTATATACCTAATATGACAAATGAGCCGCTGTTACTGAAACGTTTTGATCTTGTGTATGGCCAAGAATACCAGATTGCATAGTTTGTTAATTGGGCGCGGAATGTAATTGTAAAGTTGGAAATTGCGTGCCAATGCCGCTACAAACTGAATACACACGATACATTTAACTATGTGTGTATATATATATATACATATACGCATATGTATACTATATTTATGTATACTACATACTATATGTACGTATACTGTACTTACGTACGCTACACTTATACATATCATACTACTGCCAAAATTTACGTACATTTTTCCTATTTGGCAGGATATAATCATATTTTATGTGGTACTCAGTGGGAATTAAGTGGAGGCACATTACAACACAAAATTGCATGGCTGCCGTGTGTGTATTGGACTATTTGATAAGGCTAGTTTGCATCGCACATTACGCCGACAGACCAAGGCACTGTAACCGTTTTGGCACCGCTGTGCCGGGACGGAGTCTTGCTCTGCGCGCCGCACACCAAACTGAATTATTGCGCGCCAAATTCGTGGTAAAATCAGTATGTAAATTGAAAATGCGCGCGGAACTTCTTCCACGCGACTGACAAATTATGCAGTCTGGCAAGAATAGATGCCATGTAGGCCTAGGCTAGTACTGTAAGAAGGCCGTGTTTTGTGATTTTACCAGTATTTCAATGAAAGTTTAAAATTTTTTGTTTATTGTGCAGTGCAAAGAAGGGTGAAAATGGGACTTAAAAATAAGGTAGGATATGTGTAACTTGAAATTTACGTTGTGTTGAAAATTGGCCTAACGTTAGTCATCCATCTGCAGGGTTTCCCTTGCCAGATTTTAGAGAGTGTGAGGGGGTATTAGCCAAGGGGGGTAATATGGTGCCAACTTTGGTACCAACGGTGAGGGAGAACTATCAGTACTTCTATAGCCTAGTTAGTACAGTACAGGTAGCAGTTATAGCAAATTTCTGTGAGGTGGTGGCCAAAAACTGTGAGGTGGCTGCCTCACAAAAAACAATGGCAGGGGAAACCCTGCATCTGTATTGTTGTCTGTAAACTTAGTGCTGAGTTTTCTTGGGATCCATTTGGTAAAGACACAGTCACACAAAAAGGAAAGTGCACATGTATGACCTCTCCATCTACAGTACAAGACATAACATAACATAACAGGTTAAAGGGCAAAGGAGGGCTCAGGCCCCATAAGATGCCCTGAACTCCATGCAACCTTTACTGATAACAAACAACCAACCAACACCAAACGAGGCCAGCTCAATTAGATTCCACACAGTTATGGAAGAACTTGTCAATGTTAACCTTAAAGCAGTGCACAGATGTGGAGTTAATTACCCACTCGTGCAGGCAGACTATTCCACTCGTTAACAACTCTATGAGAGAAGCTGAACTTCCTAATGTTGAGCCTTGCAAAACACTTAACTAGCTTCTTACAATGGCCTCGAACCCAAGAATTACTTTGAACCTTTAAATAATTGCAAGATGACAAAGGATTCCTTTCAGAGAGAAAATTGTACACCTGAAGCATGTCCCCCCTAATCCTTCTCAACTCCAGGGTGGTAAGCCCAAGATGCTTAAGTCTAACATGATTAAGGTAGGTGTTTCACCTCGGGTATTAGGCGAGTGGCTCTCCTCTGAACCTGCTCTAAAAGAAACTTGTCCTTTTCATAGAAGGGACTCCAAGCCTGGGCTGCATAGTCGAGGTGGGGGTCAACAAAAAAGCCTAAAAGTGATTTCAAAAACAGAAACCAGCTAACCGCCACTAGGCTAGGCTAGGACAAGGGATTGAGGCTTGGGAAGGAGTAAGGATGTATACTGTAGCATACCCCCATTGCCCTGCCACTAGGCTACAGCTGCTCTCGACAAAACACAAAACTTGGCCTATTTTTACACTCCTAGTCAAACGCTGACCTCAAATTAGCCAAGTCTAAATATCATGATTCTTTCAATCACAGCCTGAACTTTTTCAAAGAGAACATCCAACACCTCTTTTGAAAGAAAACTGCCCCCCCCCCTCGCTTTTCACAGCAGTACTGTATATGTTTGAGTCCCAATTTGTGCACTTTAATAAACTCACAGTAGGAGACAGCTGGAAAATTGTTTATGAAATAAATTTCCTTGGCAGCAAATCATGTTTCTTATTTTTTCAACATATTTTCATGAAGAAAAACATCAAATCCCCACACCCTCACTCTCCCTAAGGGCCTCAGTTGCCAAAATGATCCTCTAAATACATAACCAAAATACTGTAGCAATAAGGCGCTTCCCAGATTCCCAATTTATCCTATCCAGGTACTGATGGACTCATGGTACCCCTAGTCCCTTGCACAAGGAAGAGCCTCATACAGTTATGGGAGGAGCTAGAAGATGCATAGTTGGGAGAATTGGAACTGTCTGGGATCATGAAAATTCCCCTTTAACATATACAGGGCTCAAAATAAGCTTGAAAATGGGCACAGCCAAAATGAGCAAATTGGCTGTCGGTCTATGTTGTTTGATAGGACATTGACTGAGGGGCACCACGGCCATCAGTAAGGGCCCGACAGCCATGTGGCTGACGGTGCTGCCGGTTATTTCGAGCCCTGTATATATTTACTTTTTTGAATACAGGTAATATTAATGTACATCTGTCTCATTTTCCAGTTGGTCTGCGTTAAGTCCTGAAACTCGTGCTCAATATATGCTAAAGATAGCGGATATCTTAGAATCTCGTCTAACTGAGTTTGCTGAAGTGGAATCAAAGGACCAAGGGAAAACAGTTGGATTTGCCAAAGCTGTAGATATTCCCAGAGCTGTCCTTAATTTCAGATTCTTTGCAACTGCCATCCAGCACAAAGTAAATGAGTAAGTTTCATCATAATTTATTGCCATGTGTTCTGCAATGTAAAATTACTGCACATTTCTAAATGTTGTTTTCTCCTCTCTGATTAATTTCATTGATGTGCAGGAAAGGTCAGATTTCTGTGAGATACGTACCATATACAAGGAAAGAACAAAATCTGATACCTAAGGCAACAACTGCATTGCTTAACATCGTCAGATAAGCGTATTCTCATGATCAATTTACCACAAAAAGTTCAATGTTCAAGTGGCTAAATTGGCTGTTTGGAAACTACTGCTTCAAGGCCAGTGCTTACTTCAATATAGTGCTATAAAGCTTTGAAAGTTGAAAACTGTTCAACTTTGAACTACTGTATGTGTATGATTGGTCAGCAGAGCAAGGGATGATCTTATATGGTTGTTGTAGCTTTATAGCGCATGAAAATTTGGAAGTATGAATTGGTCTTCATTCCTGTCAGATATTTTATGTATTCTACAGTATTTCACATTTCTCCCTATGATGCTCTATTAGAATATCACATCCTTGTCAGTATCTGCAGGAATATGCCAAGCATTTTCTGATTACCGCGCTCATTGATTACAGTAGTGCTCACCATCCTGGGGGAGCAGTCCACGGGAAGGGAAATATAGCATGGTGTACCTGTGCCAAATGGCAGTAAAGTGCCATGCAGGACTCACAGCTTTTATTTTGTGTCCAGTGGAAATTTTTGATGCTGGTTGGGGCACCCACAGTGGGCACATTCAACTGATCAGATTTCAGAATTGCTATCATCGTGTTTCAGGAATCAGGAATCATATTTTATTGTAAGTGGTAAGTTCCACCCACCAAAACATATGAAAATAGAACATTTAAAGAAAAACATAGGTGCTAAAAGAACTTAGTAAATGACATCATCATTTACACAAACTGGTGTGTGGCGCTTCATCAAGAGACAACAGAGTGTTGTACTGTACCTCCCTTGGCTTGTTGAGTGTGTTGCAGAAGTGTTAAGACGATAATGCGTTTTGTTTTTTAGAAAGTGGTCAGGGTCCTTGGTTGCACATGTGCTTAAATTTGCCTTACACCTGCAAACTGCATTACAACTGAATGGACCAACAGACATATTGTAAGTTACTTTATTTAAGTGGGAAAGATCTTTTCTTACCCCTCCCTTATTTGCTTTAAAAACCAAGTATTTGGTAATCTACAGTACTTCCCTATTTTCACAAAGTGATCAATTCAGTGTTTGCTTCTTTCTCAGATCCTCTGTCCAGAGCAAATTTGGTGTTGTGAATTATACTGTCAAAAACCCTATTGGTGTGGCTGGATTGATCAGCCCCTGGAACCTGCCTCTTTATTTACTCACATTTAAAATAGCACCCTGCATTGGAGCTGGTAACACCTGTATCTGTAAGCCCAGTGAGATGACGTCTGCCACAGCTGCAATGTTGTGCGAGGTCCTGAATGAAGCAGGTACAGTACTCATTATTAAAAGTGTCAGAGATTGATAACCTCAGTGAGAGGGAAATGACCAAATGAAGACTTTTTTTTAACTTGGGACCTGTATCAGGTTTGAAACTAATGTATAGCTGATGATCATCTGCATAGCCTGAGCATTGGGTAAATGGCACTCAGTGAAGAGGACAGACCTGTCCTAAACACTAACTTTGTCGAGCACCAAAGATAAAATAAATTCAACATTTTGTTGTGAACCCTGATTTGTTGTGTGATACTTTCTAGGTATGATACAAACCATCTAAGTGCAGTTGATGATACCCCAACCTGTAAATCAAGAGCTTTTAGTATTTACATAGTCTTGATGTCATGCCCAGCACTGAGGTCTAACTGTACAAGAACAGTAACAGTGTGCTTATCAAAGCCAAGAAAAATATGAGACTGAACCATTTCAGTGAGGCGGTTACTGTATCTTGAAAATGTCTGTATTAGCAGCCTGATTGACAGGAAGCACATTTTTTATAATTATATGAGAGGAATATTGCTTCATGACTACTCGTTCTACTAGCTTAGAAAGAAACAGTAAGTTACTCACAGGGCAGTAATTACTTAACACAATATTTGCTGCTCCATTTTTCAAAATAGGTGTAACAATTGTATTTTTCCATAGATTTGGAAAGTATCCTTGTTTAAGAGTCATGTTTATTAACAATGTGTCAAATGGAAGGATCTCCTCAATGCATCCTTTTATCTTTTAAAATGTTTTTCTTTCTTCCAGGTTTACCTCCAGGGGTGGTCAACGTTGTGTTTGGCTATGGTCACAAAGTCGGACAAGAAATAGTGGACCATCCTGACATACCTGTCATCTCATTCACTGGTGGAACGGCAACAGGAAAAAAAATTATGGCTTCTGCAGCTGCAAATTTCAAGAAATTATCTCTTGAGGTAAAGTACTGCTGAAATATTTATCCTTGGGGTGAGCATGGTCCAGACAGGCTGTTGATGTGATACTCCTTATTACGGTTGACTTCTTCAGGTGTACTTGCTTTTTAAAGAATTACCCAGACCCCAATTTATTTTTGTTTATGATGAGAAAAGAAGCATTTTCTAAGTATTCTGGTGAAACTTGCAGTCAACAACTTTGCTTGCTACTTTAAAATATTATCAACTGAAGTCATTATGTTTCCTTCAGAGAGTAATGTATATTTAAAGTATGGTTGTGATGCCATATCCAAAATAAATTTGGGTCTAGACTCTCCTTTTAAAATATTACAGACAGAATGGCATTTTCATGTACTGCAATCACATTTACCAGTTTTAGCATGGACCTCATACTTGGACAGGAGAAGAAACTCCCCAAATTCTCTTGAAGATGATGATGATACTGTGAAGGTCAAACTCATAAAACTAACACCAGTGATCCCTTTCCTTTGTACTTTATAGAAGATTCAATAAGCTTAATAGGTTTTAGGAACTTAGGACAATATGCTTGTATCATCTGCTGCATCTTGAAGAAAACATTGGCGAATTTTGCTCTCTTCAGCATTGCCAGTTGCTTTTCGTCTCAGTTTTGTCATTTATATATATTAATGTTGCTCTGATTCCATGTTAAATGTTGAATATACACAGTGTTCAATTTTAAGGAATTAGCAAGGGTTGTCCAAAGGACTACCACATTGTAAAATTTGGTTGTCCTGCTCAAAATAAGGTAGTCCCAAGTTTAACCATTTTCGCAACCATGGAATTGATAATGCCCTATTATCACCAGTCTTCCAAAGTGGCTTTCACTTTTAGACAACCTCCTCCCCATAAAAAAACATATCTACTGTATAAGAGTAGTGCAGTCTCGTGGCATGCATTAGTACATTGTGGACATAGTTAATGTTGTGATATTTGCATTGCGGGTTAATAAATTAAACATCTCTAGATTGAAAGCACTGGTGTTGCAACTTCAGCACTACAAATTCGTAGCTTGCACAAAGGAATTCATCTTCTCTGTGTACAGTGCAGGCCTAGTGGCCTACTAGTGGAGTTTGTTCTGGACACATATTTTGGCTTGATAGTGCTATACACATTTCGATAAAGTGACTGTGTGGGAAGTTGTGGTGAACGTGCGTGATCACAACACTTTGCTGCAAATCTTTCGATGCAAGTTTTAAAGTTCCTTGCTTGCGCAATTCATCAAGTTGCTAAATGTAAACATCACTTTCCTCAAAAGATTTGGTTGTCCCAACGGACAACCTTACACACCTGTTTTTGCAAAATCTGGTTGTCCTGCAGAATTTCTGGTTGTCTCAGGCGACAGGACTACCCTTAAAATCGAACAGTGATACATGTACATACCTTTTGCAATACTGTATGTGAAATAATGCGGAAATTGATCAAAATTCAACTGCGAAGAATAGTCTCGTAACTAGTCTGCTCATTTGCATATGGCTTTAACATTACTTCTTAACACAGCTGTTTTTAGATTTTACACTGTATTACTTTTATAGAGATCTGTCGGTAACTTTCTCGACATCAAAAGATTGTTCTATGTAATCCATTTGATAGGGTAGTAGTGGATATGAAAGACGTTGCAAAGGATAAGAAGCGTAAATTGTAAGTACCAGACAAACAGACTGAATATCTTTAAGTCTAATGATCAATCATTGTAGGATTTTGTCCTCAAGCATGTTTGGATCTTATTAGATTAGCATAAATTCAAAGTTTCTTCACCTGTCCATTTAGTAGTTCCATGATTTTAGAGAGACATTTGATAACTTAACTTGGCAAGTTACAGATGGTTTGTAAATCTTGCAAAGATAATGAGATATTAAGCAAATATGTCTTGTGTAAAGGTTAATTCCTTCTCTACGTTTCCTGGCCTATAAGTATACAAAGTTTCTTTGTGGTTGTTTCCTAGTCAGTTTTGCGCACTTAAATTGTACAGAAGTTACTCCCAATTCTGGTCCTGGGACCACCATTTAACATCCCCATTCATTGGACATTATGTATAATTCCCAGTCTTTAGGCACGTTCCAAAAGGCTAGAATGGGTGGAGGATCTGTGCTCTGCACCACTGTTTGACAGCTGGACTGAGCAAAGTGGACAAATTCCTGAGTCAGACACCCAGATACCCAATTAAACATTTCACCCCCCCTTAGCATCATGCACTGCAGACAGCTATGCTGAACTAGAAAATCTGAGTCTCACAAAATTTTCAAATGGTTCCACCAACAATTCATGTTGGGACCTTTAGCATACATTGCAGGACACTCAACCACCAAGCCAACTCCACCCTCAATGTCGGCAGATAGAAGCCAATTATTTGACTTGTCCTACCTTCATCACTTGATTCATCAATTGATTGAACCGACTACATGGTCAAGTGGTTAGAGCATCCAACTTGCAGCCAGAAGGTCTGGGGTTCAACTCCTGGCCAGGTCATACCAAAGACTTTAAAAATGGAACCTACTGCCATTGTGCTTGGTGCTCAGCATAAGCAGTGGAGTAGGGAAATCAAGCCAGTGAGCCACAACTGGAAAAAAGGCAGTGGCCGGCCCGACTTAAACCAATTGGTTAGAAACTGAGCCGTAAAATCTCATCTAACCCTAACTCTAATTCATTACTTGATTTCTTTCCTTCCACAGCTAGGAGGTAAAAATGCTGCCATCATTTTCAATGATGCAGACTTAGAGCAGTGCATCCCAACCACAGTACGATCAAGTTTCTCAAATCAAGGGGAAGTTTGTCTCTCCACAAGCAGGATTTTTGTCCAGGAGGATCTGTACCCAAAATTTTTGGAGTTATTTGTGGATGCTACAAGGTATATCTGTGCTTTTAAAGAATAGTTTGGGATTTTGAATGGAATAAAATTTTTAGTATTCAAGACAGACACTCATCATCCCAAGTATATTTTTGGTTGGAGAAAAGCAAAATTTTCAATTGGTGATTGCTCTTTGATTGACATCAGAGTCAGAAAGTTCAAAATATGCAGAGTACTGTAGCACACATTACACAGCCATGCACAGAGAGTGGTCTGAGTGCACAATTAGGGCCTTGTATGCTCACCAGGACCTGGTCTTAAGCAATAAAGTAGGTTTGAGACTGGAGGAGCTTGAGACTGTTATGGGAGGGGCTATATTAAGTAACATAGTTGGGAGAATTGGAGCTGTCTGGGATGAGGAGATTGCCCTTTATGTAAAGAGTGTTGTCAAAAATACAGCTTGCATTAACCAACTCATAGAAACTATTTTGTGTGTTTTTGGCAGAAAATTGATGTGCTTGAAAGAAATAATTCCATGAAATTGGTTTTACCAGAATGGTGGTACTATTTTCCATGGAGTTGGAGCTAAGCCATGGTGCATTTATCATAGTAGGCCGATGTGTCTTCTTTGAAATGTTATGAAAGGCTCTACCGTCTCTCTCAAAAACAGTAAAAATTGTCTTAAGTTCACTGAGATAGCCACGCAACCAGTTTAAACAGAATAAATGCCTAGTACAGCTACTAGACAAAGCATGATATTACCACCTGAGCAAAGTTACAATAGCTTGCTCTGAGTTTAAATTGCTCAAGGCCACAGTCACATCCTTGCAACACTGTGTGCAAGCTTGAGTGGGAACACAACTGACTCTACAAGTCCTCATTGATCAGAGTGAAGCTACTGTTCGAATTAATGTCAGTCAAAGTGCATTTACCAATTGTATTTAGAGATATGATTGTACTCTCATATGTTTAGGGTGATGTTGTACAGGTAGCCCCTTTAAGTGACTGGGAAAGCTAACATGTTTTACATATCAAGTTGTCAAGTTTTGGTAAAGAAATGATTCTTTCAGAAGTTCGATTGATTTAAATAATTCTTGCCTTGGTGTTTACCTCATTATCTTTAAATGTTCTTCCCCAGAAAGTTGAAAGTTGGACCTCCACCGGAGAGCACAACAAACGTAGGAGCACTCATCAGTAAGGAACATCTCGCTAAGGTCAAAGGTTATGTAAAAATTGCTCAAGAAGAAGGTGGAAAGATAGAGTGTGGAGAGGGCAGCCCTGATGGAAATGTGCCTCTACCAGCTGCCTATCAGAATGTGAGTATGGGGAACACTGCTTTCAGTGTTAGTTAGAGATTGGGGAGGTACAGTTTGAGAAGATAGTGGATACCTCTGAACCTGTAAGAGAGTGACTAAAGACTGTCATTACAGTAAAACCCCGTTTATCCAAACACATCGGGACCGAAGGTAGTTCGGATAACGAAAAAATTCGGATAAACAGGGTTCCAAGTTTTTGCCTCAAGTATGGTACACTGGGTCCATAAGACAGTGTGTCAACACATTTCCAAAATAATTCTGAAAAGGCTAAAGATTGCAGACAAAATCGCCCAAAATATTTCGTTACAATTTTTTGTGATCAATGATATGACAAATAAATTTTAAGAATTCTCAAACAGAGAGATTTTATTCCTGAAATTTGAGCCTTTGCTCTTCTGAACAACCAACGATTTCTACACACTAAATGAGTCTGTGGGCTGAAGAAAAGTTGTAACGAACTGGAGAGGTATCTAGAGTAAAAATCTGCGTAAATTTCCAAAAATGTTAGAGACATATGTGTAGGAGACTCTCAAACAGCAATTCGCAATGTTTTTGTAAGGTCTACTTTTGTTATTTTTAGGCAGGAAGCTCACTACGATACTAACTTTTCAGATTTAGTGAAACTAGGACTTGCTCTAGCCTAATATTTTTGTATAAGAGGATATTGAGCCTATACCAACTCTGGCTCCTAACAAGAATTTCAAAGCAAATACATACGATATTTCTTCCAAATTTGACAAAGAGATAACAGATTACTTTCTATGTCCACATATCGGCTGTTTTAGCCATTGTGACATCCTTTTATGACTTTTAAAGTCCCGAGAAAAATTAGTCCATTTCTGCAAAAATTTACGTTGAATTTTGCCTTGTAAAGCACTGAAAACTTGGTGGATACCATAATAGTGTTAAATATTATTGTTGTTAAATCTAATGGCAAGTTCGGATAAATGGGGTTTCGGATAAACGGGGTTCGGATAAATGGGCTTTTACTGTACTTTAATCCATGAGAAGAGTAGAATGGAGTTGAGTGGAGTGGAGTTGAGTCGAATCCAAAAAACGAAATAACATATCTGCGATAGAAGGAGTAAGGAGTGAAAAGGAATGTATAAGAGCAATGGTGGCAAAAACATAAAAAAGCAAAAATAGAAGCAAAAACAATGTTACATGAAGAGAGAAAGAACTCGAATAAAAACAATGGCAAAGAAATTTAAGAAAATTAAATACAAAGATGACCTAAAATCTGAAGAACAGTTTCTAAGTCATTAAAGGCATCAGAAAGGGTAAATAAATTAAAGAATCAGAAACACATCCAGTACCAACTAAAAACTGTCTTGTAAAATTCTTATTATGGATAACAATGGCAGCAGCTATGAATGAAGATTGATAACGATTAGTATGCGACACTAACGACCTCAGTCTACCTCAGTCTGCAGTTGATCTTACGGCTGCTGAATTGGTCATACAAAGGATGGGAAGGGTCATTCCATAACAACTGTAATTTTACACTGGCATATTTCAGGTAGACGGTGTTGACAGTGTTGATTCTCCCCTAGTATTCTCCCCACCCGCTTGATAATGTCATCAAGGACTTGTATATGGCTTTTGTCAGTGTTACCTGCCCAACATAAGAGAGAGGAGGGGAGTTGAATGGTTGTGAAAGCAGGATGAAGGGTTGTTGCTGTATTTCCTTATTTTATTCTCTGAACATAAAGATAAAAAGCTATGTCAAAGATGTTCATCCACAAACTAATCAACAAAATCTTTGATGAACTTAGCACTGGCTATCTGATCCAGAACTTAACAAAAATTAAACTTTACTGAACTAATTTTAAATTTTTGTGATACTTCTCTCAAGCAAGCCATCAAATATCATACGTACTTCAGCTTTCAGAAAGTCTTGGAATGTTTCATAATAAAGGGTTGGAATGCTATCTTGAATCATTGTGTGATGTGTGCACCATCTTTGGGATTATATTCACTGAACAGGCAACTTCAGTTTCTGATACTGTTGACATTGTACTTGAGTTTTGCAGGGACTATGTCAAAACTTCAGGCTGCAGCTGCCTTGGCAAAGCTGTAGTGGCTGCAGCCATGCTTTGTTCCTACTCATGTTACAGTTGCAATGTGTTTAGTAACAAAGCATGGCTGCAGCTGCTGTAGCTTGGCCATTTTGACATGGTGACTAAATACACTCACTGTGGTTCTTCAGAGCGGAAGAAAAATATTTAAATAAATTGCAAAAAATATGAAGAAGGACAAAAAGTCTTAAAACCAATCTTTCATTCAATTTAAAAATTTTCAGGGCTACTACATGAAACCAACTATTATTACCAACTTGAAAGATTCCAGCCGCTGTATGCAGGAGGAAATATTTGGCCCAGTGACTTGTGTGACTCCATTTAAAACTGAGGAAGAAGTCATTGACAGGGCTAATGGGGTCCAGTATGGGCTTTGTGCATCAGTGTGGACGGCAGCCTTGGGGGTTTCTCATCGTGTGTCCCAAAAATTGGAGGTAAGTTACACTGTGTAGAATGTTCCCTTTTCATTGAGAGTTCTCAGTGGCCATAAAAGATTTTGTCTTTTTTTCAAGTCACTCTCGTGGTTTATGGAGAACAGCAGAGGTGGAGCTTCCATACAATCAGAAAAAGCGGTACCCCCCTCCCTTTCAAAAGACTCAAAATAACTGACAATTGTCCTTTCAGTTTTAACTTGCTTTTTACCTGTACTCTTGCTGGCATTTTTTTTTTTCAGTTTTGTGGATATGATTTAATTGTATTATTTTTTTTTTTTTTGCTAAAGTTGTCATTATGGGTACTTTATGCCAGTGGGAAGGGTCATCTTCAAGAGGGATCTTAGTGAAAAATAACCCTATGCATCAACCAGTGATGGTACTTTGTATAGATGAGCAGTTTAGAAGGGCTGTGTGTGTAAGCAATCAGGTCAAACATACATGAACAACTTGGTAGAAGGTCCTTAACAATGGTGAAATGACTTCTGATTCTTAATTCACTAATCACGATGTAGGCATGAATATTTTGCATAATATGGTGTTCTGGATAGCATGTTCTACCATAATGGATAAGGTGATCTTAGCAATATGAAATGGTTCAGTCCCAGATCCAGGTGGGACCACAACCCCCTCCCCTTTGCACCCTTAAAAAATCAAGACAGTGGTATTTCTGTAATGCTTCTAAAGCCATCATTTTTAACTTTATGTTGTTAAAAATACTGGAAGCTTCACTGTAGTGATTATGATTTCTTGACCCTCAGAGTGTGTTAAATGGCATATATGGACTTTTTGTTTCCAAAACTATCACGGGGAAGACCCCTGACCCCCTTTCTGAAAGTGCACCTTCCCAGCTTTTGTAAGAAGCTCTTCTCTCCAAACCCTGGATTGGCCCTTGTGGTGAATGTTTCAGAGATGCAAATGTATGGCACAATTTTGAATTGTGAGCACCTTTTACGAGGAGAAAAGTTTGTGCATCCTTCCCTCTCCCTCCCCTTCCCCTTACCCGCTCCCCTTACCCCTCCCCTGCACCCTTGGACTTTTGTAGACCCCTTGCCAATGGCTGTCCCCAAATTTGACCTTCAATAGATGATCAGAAAAGTAAAATGTGGCCCACTTGGTAAAAGCAGTTGCACACTCCGGCCTTGGTGTCAACGCATTGGGTATCTGACTTCTACAAAGTGATCTGACTTCTACAAAGTGCCCTGTAACACCATTTTTGCTGCCTCTGATTGATTCTCCTATCTTTGGAGAACAATATTTTGACTCTCAGTCCCTAAGTAGCTGCTTGTTGCTCTTGCAATGACATCATGCATAGGTCAGTGTCTCATCCAGGACACTGTCTCATCCAGGACTCTGTCTCATCCAGGACACTGTCCTGCACTAAATAGTACTTCAACTATACTTACCTCGATATTTTTTGTAATGTGATCACCATGTACAAATTGACATTTAGTGATATACCCCAACGTAAGCTAATATGCACATGCTCATTGATACAGAAGTATTAGTTTATTTTAAAAAGCAAAACTACCAGGAATTATTGCCAGCCTTTTGATGAAAACCTGCTTGAAAACATGTGGACATTTGTTGTAAATATTTTGCCAGAAGTTGGAGAAACCCAAAAGAAAGCCGTAAGAAAAAGAATTCAGTGCTTGTGCTGTGTGTATATCAAGAAACAGTGGTACATGTGAGGTGTGAGTTGGAGCTATTACAGAGGAGCTTTGGGAACTACTACAGCAGGAAATGATGTTACACTGCAGTGGTTCACCAAAGAGGTTTCCATAAGGGGTAACCACTATATGGAGAGAGAGTTTCTTGTCTGCCATGCATGGAACACTAGTTAGGTGGGAAGGGGCACCAAGCAGGGCTGGTAGAAGGGTCATGGGCCACCCTACGTCTGCCACTTTAACACTGTTCTGCAACTGTATTATAACATGTGTGTATATTTCAATTTATGCTACAGGTTGGAACAGTTTGGAACAATTGCTGGTTGGTGCGTGATCTCAACATGCCCTTTGGGGGTATGAAAGCTTCTGGGCTTGGTCGAGAGAGTGGTAAAGAATCATTTGACTTTTTCACTGAGGAAAAAACCATTTGCATGAAAATGTGAAAACAGGTAGAAAGTTGTATTCCTAAAATTATATGGCACAGAGTCTTCCAGAATTTTATGCTTCTTCCCCAGTGGGTGTGGTAATTCCTTATTCACTTAATTTTATACTGTTTTAAAGGCATTGTATGATAGCATTTTATATGGGTGTTGTATGAAAGAGAAAGTTATGTAACAGTCACTCCAGACTTGTAGCTGAACTCTGTTCTTAACTCAAGATATGTATCCCCTGTTGAAGACGGCTTATTTTAGTCATGAAAAACTACTTTCCTTTAAGTTCTCAAGATATGATGGAAAGTAGGCAAACTGCTTCAGAATTCTTCTGCTATTCTTTAAGATTGACTTTTTTGTCCTTGAAATGTAATACTGTTGGAATTGTAGGTTACTGTATATATCTTTAATTAAATCCAGTAATCGTCTGTGGTGTGTTTAGGGTACAGATGACAATAGTTATTAAACATTCCATTCAGCAATGGCAACAAAAGAAAAAAATACAAAAGGTCTAATCAGTGTGCCCAAACGACATCTTAAATTTCCCATCATGCACTGTTTTAGGAAGAAATAATATTTTTATGAAACTGGTATCTCACAAAAGAATGTGCTGTGGAGATGTGGTTTTCACTTCCTGATGTACAAAACTTTTATGTAGGGGTCAACCGATAATCGGATCGGATATCGGATCGGACCGATGTTAGGACTATCGGTAAAACATCGGATCGGCAAAATATAGCAAATTGCACTTGCCGATGTTTGCCGATGTTCCGTGCGTCGAAAATTTCATTTACGTACATCGGGGATGTATAGTGATAGTGATTTCTTACAACAAAGAAATGAACAGATAAATAGGATTAATCATTTTATTACGACCAACATATGCCCTTGTGATGAACTAGGGCTGGCAATTTCAGTTTAATCTCCTAAATTCCGTATCAACAGCGTAAACTGGCTCTATTGACAGGCATTGTGATAATCGCAATATGCACAAGCTTTTAAAATCTGTACATAGAGTCTAGCGATCATGTCCACCCACTTTTAGTTTCAATTCACCGAAATTTATCGATGAACGAAACGAATTGTGCAATTCGCAGTCATTAATTGTATGTTTGATATAGGGCCGAAATGTACGCAAACACGGATACCTTAGGCATGTATGTGTTCTGTACAGAGAAGTTCAAGTGAAATGCACCATGAAAGCACAGTGAAGCCAGTGCATGTGTAGGTCCGTAATTGTATGCAAACACCCATACATTAGGCTACGCACCTGTTCTGTAATGACGTTGATGCACATAGCAAGAACATGGGGCGTGCGTGGTCTGGGAAATAACGGTGTTTTTCGATCGCTGCTTGTACGACTAAATTTCCAGTTGTTACATCATAGTTTGCAGTAGTTACGGCGGATGCTTTTTATGTAAGACATGCATGTTCATGTGTGTGAAATTAAGAGTGCCATATGCTTTTATGGCTTTCGTAATAAATGATGTCTGCAACATCACCCCAATACCCAAAACTCCTAGCTGCATAACTTTGCACACAGCAAGCTCTCTAGCTAGCATGGAACAAATATTTACGTATGGCAATATGGTACATGCATGCATGCATTACGTACTGCTATATGAAATACTCAAAACAAATTTACACGTGTAAGCCTACACAATCTGTTTATGTGTAGGTAAAGCATGGTAGGATGGCGCGAAATGGCCAAGTACATGCACTGAAATTGCGGGCTTATATCTGTTTTAACGTTCATTAGTGCGAGCGACTTGGGCTACGAACAGAGAATGAACGGTACTGCATTTTGTTAGGGAAATTAGTAGGCTTACTGTGAGTAGGTGAAAGTCAGTTCAATCACGGAATTATGTGCTATGAATGAAGAGTCACCGATAATCCGCCGATTGCTTATTTTCGAAGCTTTATTTGGTCATAGAATTGTCATATAAACATCGTTTTGTGAATGAAAGGTATAAGCAAAACATGGAGGGGAATTTTTTTAAAGGAAATTCGTTTAAGCCAATGTGCATGCATAGGCATGGCTCGCGAGGAATAAGGAATGTTTGATCGCGCTGTGAAACGATGTAAAAGCATTGATAGTGAAATATCGGATCGGATCGGATATCGGCCGATGTTGTGATAAGAACATTGGACATCGGATCGGCAGCGAAAAACCACATCGGTTGAGCCCTACTTTTATGCATATTTTTAAAACATCAAATCCAATTACCAAATTACCATCAAATGGCTTTAAGTTTTTGAGAAACTATCAGATGAAAGGATTTTTATTTTAAGGTGTTGAACCTGTTTACTCATAATGCATTCACATAAACATAGTACTTTGCAGAATAATTTTTTTAGTTTTATCTACAAAATTCAGTTTAATCATATCTACTTTCAATCAATTGTTGCATATTTTGATATCTTTGCTGGGAAGCATCTAGCACTAGAAGCATCCAACCATTAGAAAAGTTATTAAAAAAGTTTAAGCTGTGTATCATGCAATGTTTGCACTTAAAAACTTTGGGTGAATGTTTGAAGTCCTTTAGAGTTTGTACCAGTATGAGGTAGTTGGAGTAATATTGACTAGATCATACTTATGAAATTATGTTAGCTTCTAAGAAACTATTATATGTAATGCTATGATTCAGAAACTAAGAGAGCATGTTTGTACAATATAGATTACTTACCCACAATGCAAAGCTTCAAAATGATGTGAACTGAATTCATTCTTTATGAGTATGCATATTAAAATTTTGCTTTGGCCTTTTGCTGTGACTGAAAAATTCATAAATGGTTTGCAAAATTCAGTACCATACTGTACTTTTGTAACCCTAGATACATTATTTGGCTAAGTATAAACTGAAATATAAATGATTCTTATCTTGAACTGTAAATATTTTGCCATCAGTCTCAAATCAATTATCCTTCCTTGTTTAGTTCATCATATGTACTGACCTTCTTGTCTAGTATTCTTTCATAAATTTCATAGGATTGGAAAGGACTGGCCAGGTATGGTTAAAATCATTGCTTAGTATTAGACACTGTAGTCTCAGTGCTAAGTGAGGCTTGTTAAAAGTGGTTTCTTCAAGGCACAGTTTATCATCCATGTGTACTTAACTTTCATGCAAAACCACAAAACATATGATGGACTTAAAAAAGGTTTTGAGTAGAGTGATGTTCTGCTGTCATACTTTGGGGATGATGACTTCAATACTTTTTCAAAAGTCCCCTCGACTCTCTGGCGAAGAGCCAAGGGGTGAAACCAAACATTACTCCCGAAGGAGTTCTGCTCCCTAAAGGAGCAATGTCCACAAGGGACAAGATTGACTAAACTGACCAAGCCGTCAGTGGCCCTGTTCTAGACTGGCTGAATAGACAAGATCACCACCTAGCCAAGCAAAGCTCGACTGTACAGCTTCAATTCTCTTACCACGTCTCTTTCTGCTAATGTCTCTGTTTTCTGAAAAAGGTACATGAAGGTCAGTTTCATGATAAGGGTTAGGTTAGGGTGAGAGTGTTAGGATTATGTTTGTCAGAACACAGAGACATTGGAACATTGAGGTGTAACCTTGGGGATAGTATGGCTTGCTGGTAATTGTTTTACATGTGTAGACCTGCTTACACATGTGTACCCCAACAAGATGGCAGCCTGCACAACATCCCCAAACCAGCATTTGGGCTCGGCTAGCAGCTTAATTAACCCGTTTTGAAGTAAACATGCATATTAATTTTATGCTAAATACCAGTCGGTACTGATGGAAGTCTTCTTCATGTGGCTATGCACGAATGAATGCTTTCACCAAATTTTTATACCATCCAATTAATATGGGTTGTTTCCCCATGTCCCCATGAAATCACAGCAAATATCAGACCCTTAAAGGCTCTTTATACAGTTGCAGACAGCTATTGTGCGTGGGGACTGTAAGGAGTGTTTGCTATTGTTTCATTTGTACAGAACTGCTGAGCCAGCTTTACACAAACAAAATGGCAGCCTGCACAGCATTCTCCCAAAACTGCTACTTAGGCTAAACTAGTAACCTAACACAGTTTTCATTACGCAATACCCTCCTCTATGAAGACTTGGCTCGACTCCGCACTTTTTGCCAGAAAAGTGTGGTTACCACAAGCCTAACCCGACTTCCTGTAATTGCAAGCAATGCCATTGGCTCTGCTCCTAATTACCTGTGTGATCTTATTTCGTGGTATGTACCCAAGCGCAACCTTCGGTCTGCTAGCCTGTTCCAGTTGGCTGAGACGTATGTGCGGCCTCGTTTCGTGGACGAGCTTTCCAGCACTGTGCCCCTGCCCTTTGGAACAGGCTGCTGCTACATGTTCGTTCTTGCAAAATAATTGATTCTTTTAAGTTTAGTCTTAAAACATTTTTATTTAATGAAGCGTTTTAAAAGGTTTAGTTTTTACTTTTTATTCTCTTTTTGTTTCTTGTCTTTTTTTTCTTTGGTTTTGTTCGCTGTTTGACTGTTTTATTTTTTTTTATTGCTTAAACCATTGTACCTTAGTGCCTTTGATTACTTTTTGTAGAACTTGTGCGCTTTATAAATTAATTGTATTATTATTATTAGTATTATTATTATTTATTCTAGAGAGCTGGGTCAATAAACCCTCCATTCTCCTGTGTTTAATGACTGTTTGAGTGTCCAGTGGTGCAGGGTTGGCCATATTAACTGTTCGAGTGTGCAGTGGAGCATGGTTGGCTGGGTTAATTCCCTCCAGCAGTGACCAGGTTTCATAGAGGCCTTTTTTGCTTAATGTGGAATAAAGCTTAGATATTAATTAAATGCAAAATACCAGTAGGTGTTGGTGGAAGTTTTCATCATTTGGCAACCTATGATTTCACATACCCCAATAACCATATTTTACCCATCAATTAATATTGTAGGTTTCCCCATAAACCACAGCAGTATATCAGGCACTGAAAGGGTCTTTTGAAAGTGGCTGTTGTTTGCTAGCATGCTTTGGACACTGAAAGAGGTGTGGGCAATTGTTTCATATGTACAGACCTGCTGAGGCAGGTTTATGCAAACAATGTGACTGCCTGCACAACATTTTTGGTTGGCAGCTAGCTGAACAAAATGTTGAATTAAAGAATACTCATATTAAACTAATATGCAAAATTGGAGCTGCAGATTATCTGTAAGGCCTCCCTTTATTTCTCTACACTCTGTTTTGAAACTGAAAGTTGTGTAAAAGATGAGAATGGATGTCATCTGAACATTGCAATCAGTGTAACAATTACATTTGATAGTATGTGTTTTGTTTCCTTCTCTATATACTTATGAAGGTTAAAAATGTTCTTTCTTTATGTACAATGACTGAAATTACAAGTAAATTGTAAAAAGGTTTATAAAACCTTAATAGGCTTAACAAGTAAAATTCAACACCCAGAACTAAATTTAAATTCTGCCCACAGAGCAAAGTTTAGTAAGGGAGGGTTTTTAGCTCACACATGTACACAGTACATGTGTGAGGTTATAAAATGGGGCTGATGGCGTCAACTTTTCAACAGAAAGTCTTCTTCTTTTTGATGTGAAGAGATTTTGGGCTGAAATTTTGGGATATGATTGTTTGTCAGCAGAGCATTAACACCTACCTACTTGCATTCCATTATAGGAAAGTTAAGTTGGGTTTTAAAGCCGTTTTTGTAGAGCTGAGTTCACTGTGCCTGCTGAACAGTTAGCTGTTTACCCATTGTACTGATAGCAGTGTGCTTGGTTTTGTGTTCAGTTGTTATCTTGCAGGCTGTTTGAAATTCAATCCATCAACACACATGTGTTTGTTCATCAAGTGGCCTCTACAGTCTGAAGCAAGTCTGTGGTCAGTATGGCTTAACACATGAAAGGAAATAGGCTTAACTTATTAACTATGGGGATATCTCCCATTCTGTTCTGTTTAATTGAGTTGGTCAAGTCAAGTAATTGCAATTTAACTGTTTTGAGTTCAAGTGTAGTAGGAGCTTTTTGAGAGACTGTTTTATTTTGATCAGTGCAAACCCATGCAGTGTTTACTTGTGGAATCGAAGGTGTGATTAAATGTACTTTGCAATACTTGAACAGTTTGTAGGTACATCATACAAACTTTTCTTCAGTCTTGCTGCTAATAAAAGTATATACAGCCTTTGCAGGCTTGCTTGATATGAGAAAATATGCAGTGATATTTGTAGCTATCTGTCATAAAACTATGTCAGTTGCAGGTTTACATTCCTTAACACATTTGTGATTGTACAGATGGGTTTTGATTTCTGTTAATTATAACACTCCTCTCTTCCCTCCCATTTGCCTTTATAAGGTAAGGAGGTTTTTTGGAAGCAGATGATAAAATTTGGTTTTGTGAGTTTCTGTTTTTAACAGAAAAGAGAAATTGGGTGAGCTACACAACAGCATTGCTGTTCTAGTTTGCTTTTGTGACAGGATTGATCTTATTAGTTGCATCCTTGATGATACAATAAAGACATTGTTTCGTTAGCAAGGCATATTTAAAATTGGCTGACTATACTGAACTGACTGAGATGAAGAATTTGCCAGCCATCCTTAAAAAGAGCTTTCCCACTCCTGTTTCCTGAAAATCTAGATGATTTGTTCTTTAATTTTTTACTTGGCCTTAAAACTGCTTTCACCTTGATTTATGTGCCTTATTGACAGGTCATGTTTTAGGTTTATGACCTTCTCTATACTACTAACTTTATTGTGGTAGCAGAAACTTCATGACCGTTACCTGTACAAATCTGCTTACTTACATTTTAGAATTACATTCCATTTGGTTGTAGAAGACAAGACTTAAAGGGAAATATTGCGTTTGTTTTACTGAAAATTTACATATTTTTAAAACCAACACTTACAGATACAGAATGAAAGTTAATTCAAAATGAGGTAGTACACACTAGCTTTCTTTTCAAGAAAAAGGTTCTCACAGAGAGAAATTCAGTTATTTGTTGCTCAAGAATAATTTGTTGGCCCAAACTTTCAAAAATTCAAATGATGCAACTTCCATAACTCTTGTAATGCATAATATTGTGAGAAGATAAAGCTATTGCTGGAATTTACTGGTGAAACTGAATGGTTTAATGATGCTGAAAGCTACTGTACTTTTTTTATGCTGTGTGTGTGTGTGTGTGTGGATTTTAAATGCAATATCTCTCTTTAAAGGGAAAATGCAGTCTCCCTGATTTGAATTAGTGTATGGTGTACCCCATCATCCTAATTCAGGAATAGTTCCTATCAATCACTTGACAATTTTTTGCTACTTACTTGTTAAAGTCATATGGAATAACTCCTTAATTAAACTTCCATATTCAATGTTTTTACACTGAAATATGATGAAAGAAAGATACCTGTGAGTGAAATAAGAGGAGATTTGTCAAGATTTACTAGATTTTCGAAAATAAACTTGGGGCGACTCTTTTCTCCCTTTAAGGGTCCTCGTTCATACTGTAGCCATGGGGTGGTTTTTGTATCCCCTTGATACAGTTGTTATAATTTACTATTCTACCCATACCCCCAAGCACTAACCCACTCAACACTGTATCTGTCAGTATTAATTTGCTTGTCTGAAGCATTGTAAACAAAACAAGGACGCATTTTATTTAAAATGGTAGATGTTTAGTTTTTATCAGGTACTTAGTACATAATGTGAAGAACTTAAGGTTTATTTTACCATATAGTATTATGTGCAGGTTGCCTTGATATTTCCTTCAACCTTTGTGATCACAAGGGGCTGCATTTATTGGGGAAATTGTCATGGCCCCTGCTATAGAGGGGTCCTTCGAGTAGGGGCCCATTCTGTATACAAAGATATAATAATTAAAATGTTTTGTGCATTTAAATGAAAAAAGTAAAAAAAAAAAAAACAGAGACAAAAGTCCTTGTTGTCAAGTCAAAGCTGCAAGTACTTTTTACAGAGGTGTAGGAAGCCGTTTAATTCTTGGGGTGTTCAGACCACCATTCAAAGGTAGGGGTCTAAGGGGAGAGTGTGTGTGAATGCATACTTCTGCCCCACCAGATTTTTTGACTGGGGCATAACCCCCCCCCCCCCTCCTGCTCCCTACGCCTATGCTTTTCTACATTAGTAGGAACATGTTTAGATGCATTTTTTGAGGCCTTGGATGTGCCATCATTTTCTTCCTATCAGTATGACACAGGTGTTGATGGTCCACAAGTTGTTTCTCATACTAAACCTCCTTTCCTTCCCCTGCTGAATATAATACCCCCACAACCACACCTGGTGAGAGCCCATTGGAACCTTAAGTGCCTGGACATGTAAGTACAGTCCTGGTAGTATACTTTAATCATTCTGAAGAACAGTGCATGATAGTCATATTTTCTTAAATTTAGTCTGGATGCGATTGGAGCAGGTTGACAGTCAAGTTTTATGTCCAATCTAGTGTGCTCCTTGAGGAGATTTAGCCTGCAGTGACAAATATCCTGCATGACTATTCTAAACAATAATTTGTTTGAAAGGAAATTGAATGAAGCAAATAAGGTTTATTATATACTCATTTGTTGCTTCTGCCTCCAGTTATGTATTGTAGAAATTGTTTCATGAAGTTTTTATTACTTCTGTTTCATCCAGTAACTTCACGGCAATAGGCAGTCACCTCAATCAGAGTATGCCGAACCACTCTAGTTCATGAATGGTCTGTTTTGATGTGACAATGTTTTTGTTAGTGAATTGTGAAATTAAAGGAGAATTTCTCCTTGCTTTATCTATTGTATGTCAAAGTTATGTTCAAAACGTATTCAGAGGCACGTGTAATGCAATAAGAGGAGATTTGCAAGAATTTGCTGATTTTTTTCAAAGCAAATTTTGGGGCGACTGCCTACTGCCTTTAAACTTGTTGTGACCATTGTTTATTCAAGGCTGAGTTGATCTAATTGATGATATTCCAGTTACATTCCTCTGAATAAAATGCTGAAATCATTGCTTGTATCAATATTAGAATTGTTTTTCTTATTTTGGGTCTTGGAATATTGTCAAAGAAACACCTGCGAGGAGCTACAATAGTTGGCCAACCTGATATGCCAGGAACCCATCGTCAGCCTGATTGATATGCTGGGAACCCCCCAGTGTTAGCCAGATATACATGGAACATTTCAATCAGATTGACAACCCAAACATTAGCCGGATATATGCTGGGAACATGTCAACCCATTCATATGTTTTGAGAATCAAAATGTCACTTGATTGGTAAGCAGGGAACCCTAAAGTTGCCCTTATTTATATGCTGGGAATCCCACAGTTAGATTGATATGCTGGAAACCCCAGCATTACACACAGATATGCAGTTAATCCCAAAGATGCTCACATTGATATGCTGGGAATCCTTATGACAGCCAGATTGGTATGGAGGGAAACCTGAATAAAAATGCTGGACTGATTTCACCAGTGCAAGCTGTCTCTGAATATCAATACAGTACTGAAATAATGGAAATGAGCTTACTGTACACAACATGTGGAGCATACTGTTCATAAGGTATAACACAAAAGATCTGTGGCTTAGAATTCCTTGTAAAAAGAAAAGTCACATCATTCAGTCATAGGGTTCAACTTCACCAGTAAACTATGCAGCAGATTAATCCTTTCTTCCTACTGACAAAGTAGCAGCAAATCCACTTAACTGATTAAACAATAACCATGGATGAGTTGTTTGAACAGCCTTTAACAAAGGTGCCCATTGTAGTGTGATAATCTCTGACCAGCGTTTCCTTAATTTGACCATTGTTTGCTAAGCACACTGGCCAGCCCAAGCATTTAATGAGATTATCTTGTGCTTGATTGGTTTTGACATTTGGACCCCACCATGGCCATACAAATGCAGGGTTGCAACATGCAGTGCTGCATGAGCTACTAGACCCTTTTTCAAATAGCGAATACAAAGGATTGTGGGACAGACTTTTGGTGTGCGACGTTCTTGTCAATGGCATTTTACTGTGGCCAAAAACAACATGTACCAAAACTCTATCCCACAATCCTTTGTAATTGCTATTTGGAAAAGGGTCTCTGGGAGGGAAAAACGGTATGTGTACCTTCACTCAAAGCAACTTCATCTACTGCATATAGTACAGTAGCATCAACATTTTAGGTAAACCTTACCATACTAGTACTTAGTACAGTATGTAGCATAGCTATATTTCCATGGGGAGAGGAGGAAGTGAGGGTGAAGTTACAGTATTTTTGTGTTTTTGTGGGGGGAGGGGACAATTACAGTTCTCCACAGATTACTATCTTCAAAAAATTTGGCGACTATAAATTCTGTTTTAGGAAATTTTCATTGAGGTCAAAATAAAAATTCTGCCACTGCTGATAACAATATTGGACTGGTATGACAATAAATTAGCGATATTTTGTTATCAAAATCACAATAAATCAGTCTGGTACCTACTGGACTGATCTGAGGTTGGAGTTGGCCTGGTGGTTTGAGTGTAATGCCTTTCATACTAGAGGTCCCTGGATCAAATCCCAGTGGGATCAAAGTTTTACTTCTTCAGTATTGCTGTTCATTGTAATGCTGAGGGTGTTTAAATTGGTGAATTAAAATTGGGTATCTGGTTGTTCGTTTTAGGAAGTTATCTGACTCAGGAAGTTCTCCGATTCGGAAAGTTGTCCACTTTGCTCAGTTTAGTTATCAAGCAGTTGTGCAGAGCAAGGATCCTTTACCCCTCCCAGCCTTTGGAAAAGTGGCTTATGACTGGGGATACACTCATCTCTAGCTGATGGGAACTAATAAAGGGCGATCCTGGGAGCAGGACTGGGCAGCGCTTGTACACCCGTGCCTTATTAACCTCTGAGTTGTAGTCGAAAAGAGGTGAATCTCATAAGTGTTCATCCACACTCACTCTGGTATAGGTCCTTGATGAGCCAAGAGGCTCCCTGACCCTCAAATGTTTAACTTGTGATGTATATGACTTGTAGCACATGAAACAGTACTTCCAAACCTATGATCAAAATAAAGTAGGTCTATATAATTTTCACCAGTTTTCTTGTAATGGCTTATTTCCCGAATATCATTTCATAGGGGAGAATTAGCGACTTTTCAAAAAGTCATGTTCTTGGTATATGTGTGGTTAATTGATATGAAATTCGGCCAATCGAAATGACTGGTATTAAAGTTTCATTTCCAATGTTAGGAATAATTGGCAATGACTGGCAAGCCATATAATGCTTACCTAACACAGTGCTATGAAAAAAAGAATCTCATAA
Organism: Holothuria leucospilota; assembly: GCA_029531755.1. Lineage (NCBI taxonomy): Eukaryota > Metazoa > Echinodermata > Holothuroidea > Aspidochirotida > Holothuriidae > Holothuria > Holothuria leucospilota. The sequence goes on along the minus strand of CM055972.1, from coordinate 45,807,980 downwards.
AAAAGAATCCTTGAAAGACTGGATGTAAATCTTTGATAGTTAACTTTCTATTTTATAAGAATCTTTGTGAAAACAACACATAGTACTGATGAAACATTTACAGTTCAGAGCAAGATAAACTCTGGTGGAGACAAATGAACAACTATCTATAACAACACAAGGAAAATGAAATTTAATGTTAAACAAAGTATGTGTTTGGTACTTCAAAAAAAAAAATAAGGTAAAAACTCTTAGCCTTAAGGGCTAGCTAACACAATGCAGCTGTTACTTGAATAGAAGCAAGCCAACCAATCACAAGCAGCATTTGCTTTACATGCTTAAAACATGGACACAACCACATAAACAGAACACATAAATAAGGCAATAATTTGTTGTCATCGATAAAATGTAACCATGCCTTAATTTGCATTTATAAGGTGCAGCAAGACTATTTTGCACAGTTTTATTTGGTCTGAACCCTGAGAAATTTTATCACCCTGTAAGATACCATTTTTCAAACTTTTAAGTTTACAATACAATTTAGGGTATGAGGGTATGGTATCTTCGAAAACTTACATGCTCATTAAATGAGCATATGACAGTATACCTAAACAGCCAAACATTTCAACTGGGGCATGGGACCAGAAGTGGGAAAGGCAGGGGGTGGGGGTGCTCAGTTCGCCTTGTGTTTTCTTAAGAAGCAGACTGCGACCTTAGATTTGCCTTACAGTGATACACTGTAGTCACCTTCCAAATTTAGGTGGACAAAAAATGATTTAGGGGTTGCAGGACTCCAAAGGGCTCCACTAGTTATCTGGTGCTCTAGTAAGTGCTTCAAGTTTTAAGCTGTTGCTTCAATTGATTAATATATACTTTACTGTAAAAAAAAAAAAATAGAAAAAAATATTGATTAATAGCCCCATAATGTAAATTTAAATTGTCCACTGGCCTTTTAGTAGCATTCTGTAAATGTTAGATACGTTAAAAGAAATGTTTGTCTTGAAATGTAATATGATTCACAAAGTTTACAGAAAATCTTTATGAGAACATTTTTGAACAACTATAAATTGCGTAGACTTTGATAAAATGATTTCATTTGTTACAACTGTACACTTGCTTAATATGCTAAGATCTTACATGCGTTCAACAGTTTTCTGAAATAAAACTGAAGGATAGCAACAAAAGATTCAATGGCTTAATCCTTTCCTAATCTGATATTACAATGACAACTTGTGTTTCTCTGGAATTTGCATACACATACAATCATTTTTGGAAGTTAAATACATACTGTAAGTATGGCAAACCTTCCACAAACACCTGCACACACTTAGACTGGACAACAGCTCTCAAGTCCATACTACTGATGGAGAATTCCATCCCCAGTTTTCCTCATCCAAACCAAGATGATGTTTTAAAGCAAATGCAACTGACCTTTTTTTGCTCTTCGCTCTTCTTAACAAACTGGCAAAACACTGAAGACATGCAGGCTATGATCAATCCCCCACCAGTAGCAAAATCCCCGAAGAATAAGGATGAGCACAAAACAATATAAAAATGTAATACAAAAACCAAATAATAGCCAATTACAGCAGAATTGGTGAAATGGTAACTCTCTGAAAACAGTTGGTGAAAGTGATAGACATTTCACATAGTTTTTGCAACGGGTCCAAAATTCGGAACCGGGTACCCAAAGTCGATGGTCGGTCGGGTACCCGGGTACCCGAAAATATAACTTCTGTTAGTCTTAGTTTGTTGTAAAGTTATAAGAAATTTTGCTTTGCACGTTGATATAATAAAACACTAATGTATCTTAGGTATGGGCATGACAAGTGTTCTTTGGCGTGTGCGTGATAAATTTTGCCAGGAAAAAATAACATGTTAGGTGTTCTGTCACACATGCAATGTTTGGATCTGGGTAGCAATTTCAGAACTGGGTCCTGACAATGTTGGGACCCGGTGCAAACACTAATTTCACAGTCGCACCTGATTTTTACCCTATACAGTAGGGTTTATTCCAATTCCTATTCTCTTCATTACTTCATGTAACTAAGTGCATATCCAGTCTTACAAATCTGAACAGAAGCAAACATTTTACAGCAAAGTTTAGAAAATTCCAAATAAAAGAGAGTATATTCACTACTCATTCAACTTAGGTACATGCAGCAGTTTTCTAAACCACTCAGACACATCTTAAATCTTACACATTTAGCAATTTAAAGAATTTTTTCTCCTTCAACACTTTTTCAAGAAAAATATATATTTGAGAATAATTTCTACATGTTTATCCTGTACATTCAATTATATTATGGCTAAACTGAATGATAAATACAATTTTAAATGAGTTGCACAAATTGATCGAGTTGCACAAATTGCAAAATGCAAGAAACTGAGAGATACATTTCCTAAATTACACATCACTCCACAACAATCAACCTTTTCATGCTAAAAAGGTAGCAAAGATGGATTGAAGGACAAATGATATCTTTCTATTATACAAAATTTGGGGCGTCCAATTTCATAAATAGAGGAAACAGTTTTGCCTTTCCTTACTATTACTCTAACAAGAATCCTTCATCTTTCTTCAAACTTTCTTATTATGAGTAAAAACCCTCCTAAAAACACAGAATAGGTGACACAAAGTAATGGCATAATCTATGCAAGAAAGACATTGATGCAGTTGAATTGCACCATATGAAAATCTCCACATGGTTCTCACGAAAAATTTTTTAAAAATTCTGTTTTCTGTAAATTTTAGGATATTTTTCAATCCTTTAAACACATGCAGTGTGTCATATGACCTATAATATTATAATCACTCTATTTTAACACATCAATGAATCAGCAGATGATAAAATCTAACCAATATGATAGGCCCCAAGTGCACAACATAGCACATCCACACACCCAAAGTAAAATTTCTAAAGACCACCCTTCTCTAGAGACCATGTTCACAAGCAGTATTATACATTTTTACTCATTTTGTTCCTGTTTGACTGTGACAACTTCTCCCTTCACCAAAATTATGTCACCCACTGTATTCCACTTTTTACATGAACTACCCTCATGCAATATATGTTATCTATTACCATCTTTCCCTATCTGGGACTAAGATTCAACTGTTTGACCTCTGGTGGCCTTGCTTGACCATTCACAATCCTCCAATTGAAATGTATATCTAGATCTTAAATGGGATCATCCTTATGGCAAATATGCAAACCCTCCATACTAACTTTTTTAAAATACCATTGTCACAAACTAGACTTGACACTGAAAGATTTCTACCCCTGATTACTACTGATATTTGGAAAATAAGAGTACTGAACAGAAAATGCTGTAAGGCACTTCCACTATATTAGTGTCTTTTCCTTTTCATAAGTAGACTGTTGGATTTGAAGTGAAACATACTAACGTAACATTTTTATCAGTAATAGATAAAGAAATATCATCTAGGTAATTCAGCATTTGGGTAAATTTTATCGATACAGGACAAAAATGGGAAACATCAGCCAATACTCATACTGAAGTGGTTCAAGACCACTAATGAATCCAATCACTGCCTAAAACGTGGGTTGCGTAATCACCCCCTCAACTTGGGAGAAGGCTTTTGGCCCTTCACCAACTTGGACCTGACCACATTTTTATCCAGTATGTCACTTTTCCTACTGTGAAACAATAGCATTCTGTGATGAGGGTGTACTGGCCTTTACTTTTGAATAATATATAGCACTAAAATGGGAGTCACCTCTCTGAAACTGGGATTCTTTCGTTCACTGACTCTACGTAACAGACTAAAACAATCTTCGCCCCTTATTCTATGGCACCTCTTTCCTGATGCGCACCTTTAGCAAGTCACTGTTGCATGACCTTAAACACATTTTATCCCAAATCCCCCAAAGCCTGGATCATATCACGAAACCCACAGAACTTTTTCACACATTCTAAATTAAGGCATCACGACTCAAGAAAGAACCAATTCTTAATGTGGAAACCTTTGATCTTATCATCACGTAAGGTATCCTGTATTAAGTCCAAGACATCTGTTGGCTCCTCACTGGACCCACTGGGAGATCCCAGGTGATCCCCAATATCCGTAAGTACAATAAGAATTGTAACTTCTGTCTTTGATCCCCTGTGGATAAATCAAATTTGTACAACATCAGTTGGGTAGTACATTTCCAACAAAGCAAAGCAGGAGCAAGACAGCTAGTTTAAAGGGGATAAGCAGTTACCCCCAAATTTTTTTGAACATCAGTTGATTGTAAAAAATATCCTCATACTACCCTTTGAGTATCTTTCATGACATTTCAGAAAATAAACATTGCACACTTAAGGTAAATCAAGGAATTAATATCCTGTGTGAATGAAACATTTAGTAACAAAGATATTGTCACATGATTAAAAAGAGCCATTTGTAAATTAGGATACCAGGGTATGCTAAAAAAATTAGGGTGGCTGCATTTTCCCTTTAAATGACCCGCCTAAAAGCCTTTCAGTTCTGAACTCAACTGAAGCCTTGACAAGCAATTCTGAAGGCAAGCTAGGCCAAATGAGTAAGAAGCTGGCTTGGAGCTGGATACGAACTAAAGCACCTGTTAAACACATTGACATAGTATAGACCCTTTTCCAAATAGCAATTACAAAGGATTGTGGGATAGAGTTTTGGTACATGTTGTTTTTGGCCACAGTAAAATGCCATTGACAAGAACGTCGCACACCAAAAGTCTGTCCCACAATCCTTTGTAATCGCTATTTGGAAAAGGGTCTATGGAAATATACCATTATGTCAACAGAAGGCAGGGCAACCGAAGAAAAGCACAGGGTTTTACACTGAGACAAACCTCAAAAACTAAACACACACACATACAGTACATTTACATATTGTGACCAATATTGGCTTTGAGAAAAGTTTTAAAAGCCTCATCTTACATCAGGGAATAAGCCTCAGCATCAGCTTGGGAATATTTAACCCAGGGCCTGTTTATGGCAGATCCCAGGCCAGTTATTAAATGGTACCAACTTAAATATTTCCCAAATAAACAGTGCAAATATGCAACTTTTTTCCAAGAACCATTGCAATGTTTCTTGATTCTGGATCTGGATAAATACTGAACAACACTCCTGGTGGAGTCAAACATGCAGGGTTGGGTGTGCGCATGAAGTTAGTCGTCCCGTCTGAGAATCCTCAAGGCTGCGCTCTTGAACTGCTTGGGGTCCTCGAGATCTGTTATGTTCTGGGGGAGAAGGTTCCAGTCCCTGACGGTCCGAGGAAAGAAATTGTATTTGTAGCAGTCCTTATTGGTTGGTATATGTAAAAAGCTATTTGAATGATGATGCCTAGAAGGCCGCCGGACCGGTTGAAGGTTGTTCATTGGCAAGGCTAGGAGACCCAATCTGGCTTTGTGAAAAATTGCTAGCCTGTTGACAGTACGCCTGACTTTAAGGCTATCCCACCCTAAATCTTTTAACATTTCAGTCACGCTACTATGGGGGGAATAGTCATTACAGACAAACCTAGCAGCCCTACGTTGAATTTGCTCAACCTTATTGGATAGGGAAACGCTGTAGGGATCCCAAATGGAAGATGAATACTCCAATAAAGGCCTGACAAGAGTAAGGTAGGCATTAGCTTTAACACTCCTGGGACAGGAGTATAGATTCCTTCTGATAAATGCCAGAGACCTATTTGCAGACGAAGTGATATGGTTAATATGTCTATTCCAGGTAAGACTGTTTGAAATGTCAACACCTAGGTAAGTATGAGAGGCAGTGGACTCAAGGATATCTTTGTCTAGAGTATAATTAAAAAGCTTGGGATTCCTTGAGTGAGTGATCCTCATAGAAAAGCACTTTTTGGTGTTAAAGTGCATTTGCCACTTATTTTGCCACTCAGAAAGGGTGTTTAAATCCTTTTGGAGTTGAACCTGGTCAAGGTTATTCTTTATCTGTCTATAAATAACACAATCGTCAGCAAAAAGTCTGACTTCAGAAGGGATATTATCAGGCAGGTCATTAATATAGACTAAAAATAAGAGAGGACCTAAAACAGTACCTTGGGAGACACCAGAGATGACATCCACCCAATCAGAGAAATCACCACCCACCACAACCCTCTGCTTGCGTAACTTAAGGAAGTTAGAAATCCAAGTAAGAGTATTGCCTTTAATGCCATAATTCTGTAACTTACAAAGCAAACGGTTATGAGGGACCGTATCAAAAGCCTTAGAAAAATCCATAATTATCATATCAGTCTGGGATCTATGGTCTAAAGATTGCACCAGATCATTGGTTTTAAGATCAGTTGTGATTCACAAGAATGGTGTAGTCTAAAGCCATGCTGCCTGTTTGTGATAACTGAGTAGTTATCAAAGTGACCCATAATTTGAGAGTGTATAATGTGCTCAAGGACTTTGCAGCAAATTGAAGTAAGAGAGACCGGTCTATAGTTTGAAGCGAGGGAACGGTCACCTTTTTTAAAGACTGGACTAATATTGGCACATAGCCAAGAGGATGGTAAAACACCAGTGTCCAGTGATTTCTGAAAAATGGAACAGAGGGCAGGGGCAACCTCCTTGGCAGCCAGTTTCAAGATATGAGCAGGTATACCATCAGGACCTGAGGCTTTGTTTGGGTTCAGCTCTTTAAGCAGTTTGACAACACCCTCTAAAGAAACCTCAATATCAGGCATGGTAGGTATGGTGTTTGAGTCAACTGGAGGCAAGATGTCATTCTCCCGTGTAAAGACCTTTTTGAATTGCTCATTTAAGATGTTAGCCTTCTGAGTGTTCTCCGAAACAAGTATCCCATCAGATTTTAAGGAAGGGATACCAACACTATCTAGTCTAAGATTTTTAATGAAAGACCAGAAACGTTTCATTTAATGTGTCTCATCCAAGTCTACCGTAACAAATGGTGTCAAGTTAATCAAAGTGATATGGAGAGGCTTTAGGTCTATTGCAATGTAAATCACGTCAGCATACAGCTGACTGTAGGTTTCTATCTAGACCTTGGACTGGGAGGGGGGATGTGGTCTCCGCCTTCGTGGCAGTAGCCAAGATAGCAACACTGACTGCAACCTCTCTGCCTTGTAGGATTCTATTAATACTACAGATGACTGCAATTATACTAAAAATTCCACATTTTTCATCGACAAATGAGAAAAAAGGCATACCTGTGAACGTTCAAGACGATTACCTCCACAAATACCTCCCTGAATATGCTCCCGTTGATTAAAGTAGTAAACTGTAGAAAGAATGACATCGCAATTTCTGATTAAAAGTACACAATGTAGAAGAGACTGCACATCTATACAATGAAATATCTTAAAAAAAGCACTCGGGCAAGAAAACAGATGGTAAAGTTTTAATATCAGCTTTGGTAGGTCGGGTAACCTCATCTCTAGTTGGATATTAAATTACGTCCAACGTGGTGAAGTGGGACAGTTTATTTAATAGCATACCATGCAGTTGCAATGATATTGTCCATACTTGTTCCTGTTTTGCACAGCTGAAAATGTTAAGGTTTTGCTCTTTGGAAAATATATCAATGAACCTTGTCAAGGTTATTGAAGCACAGGAAAGAGGGGTAGCAGTAGACTTGACCATTTCAATACGGGAAGGAAGGGGGGGGGGGGGTGAACAGAGGTGAACATGCAAAAAACATTAACAAAACTTACTGCTTCTTTCATGTCTTCACCAATCGTAGCGTTATCTGGGTAGCTACCAACTTCCAAAGCTGCTGTGATATTGGTGGCGACTGTGTGGAACTCATAAACACCTTCATGTCTTGGGCCTATCAGATCAGGAGAAATTCTAATATAAATACACATTTTTGGTTGCGATGAAATAGAAACCTATACATTCATGATGGCGTGTGTGTGTATGTGTGCATGTTTGTTTGTGACAGTGCGTGCACATAGTATCTCAAGAATGGAAACTTTTATGAAATTCAAACTTGGTGTGCAGATACCCCATATAAAGTAGAATAACCCTATTGTTTTTGGTGCAGGTCACCAGAGGTCAAACAATGAAAACATTGTGCTCGCTATATTTCAAGAAGGAAAACTTCGATAAAGCTCATACTTGGCATGGCAGTGCCCCACATAAGGTAAAAGAACCCTATCATCTTTAGTGGACGTTTAAGGTCATTTGAGGTTACCAGAGGTCAAACAACGAAGACCTTGTGCACATGATATCTTATGGTAGGAAGCTTGGATAGATTTCATACTTAGTATGTTGATGCATCATGGTGAGAAGCAAAACTACTGTTCTTGGTGGAGGTCAAAGGTCATCTGGGGTCGTCGGGGTCAAACTCTGAAAACCCTTGTTAACACAGTATATCAATGTACTGCAGGAAGCTTAGATTTCATATTTGGTACGTACGTGGTGGGTGCCTTATGGTCAGTGGTCAGAGGAGGTCAAAGGTCATGTGGGGTCAATGGGGTCAAACTCTGAAAACTTTGTTAACATGATATTTTGAGGTAGGAAGCTTGGATAGAGTTCATACTTGATGTGTGGATGCCTTATGGTGATGGGAAGAGACCTATTGTTTTATGGTGGAAGTCAAAGGTTATCTGGGGTCACCAGAGGTCAAAAAGCAAAATTTCCCAAGAAATCCCAAGATCGTCATCTGGGGTCACCTGAGGTCAAAAAGCAAAATTTCCCAAGAATTTTCAGGATCATCATCTTAGGTCACCAGAAGTTAAAACCAAAATTTCCAAAGAATTCCCAAGATCAAATATGAACACAAAACTATTTTTCCAACATGTTAAGATAGCATTTGACCAGTTACTGAAAGAAATGGCATGGCATTATTTGGAATAAAACATACTAGTATCATCGAAACCGCAATGTATTTTGCATTCTGGTTTTGGTCTGCAACTTTCAGTTTGAGCTCTTGAGTACCACAGACTAGGTCTACATGTACTCTTTGTGATTTATACCACTAGTTCCATCAAATTTTGGGTCAGCAACCTTTAAAAGGGTGCATGCCAAATTATTGATCCAGGATATAAGTGGCATTTAATAAGGGGGAAGGAAGGGTGTTTTTAGGTAACCTTGTGGGCCGGGATTATCCCAGCAGTAGGCCAGATCTGGTCTACAACCCACAGACTGCCAACCACTGCATTAAAGCTAAAGGTCCAGAAACCATACCCTGAAATTTCCAAGAGGATCCTGGATCAGCAGTGTTGCTTGGGCATTGAAGATTAAAAATTTTTGTTGATGCTGAATGCAACTAGAATGCCAGAAATGTTGTCAGTGATTTTATAGAGAAATGATCCAGAAGGTATGGGTTGTCTGCTGCCACCATGTCAGGTACCTTAACATTCACATAAACAATGAGAAGATACAGCAACTCTACTGTCAGCCCTAGACCTAGCAGAATTTGTTTGAAATTATATGCAAATTATAAGGCCATGACCCCTCTGCATGACCTTGATGCCCATCAAAAATTTACTTTGACACCCTGGATGAAAAAGGCTGCAACTTTCTTCTGTGTTATTTTTGTATTGTGTCATTTCATTTGGTTTCAAGTTGGCCTTAGCTCCAGTTTGCTTTGTCTTGCAAATTTCTATTTGGCAAATGCTCTTTGGCCTTGCCCTTTTATATTTAAATCCTGAAATGTACAGTATCATTATTATACTTTACCTCAGCATTAAAATCAAAGATCATTTCAAGTGGGTAATTTTTCCTCTTTGTCAAATATCACCTGTGTACTGTAGCTCCTAAAACCTAAATGTTCAATATTCCACCAGATGAGAAATTTTATTTAATGTTGCTCAGACTTAATTTTACTATTCCATCATGACTTTTAAATGCTCTCTGTAGGTAAACAACTACTGTACACAATTTCTTTGACTATTTAATGAAAAATTTTGGCTCTGTTTTACAGGACTAGAGGTTTCAGAAAGGCCCAAGATATTTGCTTTTTCATGGGTCCTAGTGTAAAGTGACAGAGTGGTATACTACACTGCAATGCTCTAATGTGTTTCACAAGTGGGTGGGTTTGAATCCTGCTTGAGGTACATGGGTTTTACTCTATAGTGACTATGACTTCAAGCATGCCATCAAAATCGATTGCCAAGCCAACACAGCTGGATGTGGCAGGGCCCAGAGTACTGCGTCTTCCAGTGGGCCTGTTTGACTTTGCATTGTGTTTTTGCTCTTTTCATAATTTTGCCCAACATCAACAATGCTATACCCTAAGACAAGAAACAAGACCTTCCCAGATCTTGGGGTACAATCATGCAGAGGACAAAGCTATGATGTGTACACATGTAGGCAATTGCTGAATCGATAAAAAAGACAAGACTGCAGGTAAGAAACCAGCTTGTACTTCTTTTTCATCTTCAAGTATCTTCTAAAATAAATTGAAGTTTTTGGCATGTGCTGCAAGTACAGTCGTCTCATTGTTCATCTCCTGATTTTCAGGATGTGTACATACTGTACACAGTTGAGAATGCAAAAGGCTTTATTGGAAGCAATCCCATTATAAAGTTGTAATTCACAAGCCCTTATAAGAATCTCCAATATTTATCATCATTATGTGTCACACATGCCAAAACATCCAAGCTGAAGCTGCCTCAGACAATGCTTTGTTACTATACACATTACAATAGCAAGATTGCTTTAATCCTGCAGCCTGAGGTTTTGACATGGTTCCCAACCACCCTGGAGTGGAAGGCTTGAATGTAAGGCTGGATACTTACTGAGAAGAATAATTACGACTGAGATGACAACAGCTACAACCAAACAAACGATGATGAAGGCTACAATGTTAACACTCTTTCTGAGACGTCGTCTATAAGCCTGCTCTCTTCCAGGGTCCATCTCCAACTTCCCTGAGCCATCCATAGTGACAGGCTGGTAGGCTACTTTTGGACTAGCTCCGGACATTTGGTCCTGAATATGTGAAGACGAAACATACAGTAAATTATTAACTTTGTACTCCAACGACCCTGTAATCTCACTATTTTTAAGGTATCGGCTGATACCTCTCAAACTATGAGTAAGATTCAAGCTAAATCTGGAGTCAGAATGCAAAAATGCATAGATATGTATACATTAATTCATTCACTAGAACTGTTTTTTTTTCACCATAAAGACAGAATGCAAAAATGCATAGATATGTATACATTAAGTCATTCACTAGAACTGTTTTTTTTTTCACCAGAAAGACAGCACCTACTGTACAATGTACATGTGCATGGGCAGTTCCAAGTATTATACCGTGACATTTAGAAGACTTTTTTTCAAGAGTGAAGTAGCTATCACACATACTTTATTATAGATCACTGATCGAATGACAACATAATAACTGAAGCTATGGTCTCTCATAACATGTGAAATTTATTTTAATGATCATGTGTATTAATGAATTATAGATAATAAATCATGGTTGTTATACCATGACATGAAATGGATGACTTTTGTACCTATAAAAATGTATTCTCAAAACTCTGTGAAGTTTCAAAAGTGGTCAAATTGGAAATATTCTTGTAATTTTCTGTAATGTCTTAGCTACTTTATGACACCAAACATGTCACAATTGATTCATTAATTGATTAGTTATGTAATGAAAACTGAACAAAGAAGCTGTTATACTGTGGCTGTTATACTGTGACAAATGAATCTCCCACACAAAGTCAATGTAAAATCATGTCACAAATGGAAATGATCGAATTATTTTATGTACCAGTGGCCTTGATGGTCCAAAGTTTCTCCCATCTTTCTGATGATACCTATAATGAATCTTTACCATTTTCCTTATGCAAAAAATAAGGATTTCTTCAATTTTATGACATAAAAAACAAAATTAGCATAGAGTTATACCATGATACAGAGAGTGAGACACTATATCACTCAGTGAAAGTTTACTTTTAACTTTATCTTAGCGATTCCTACTTTTGAAAATTTCAAATATTAACATGTGACACTATATCTAAATGCAAATGACATCATACAGTATACCTTGATATTTTTACCCTCTCCAGTATGATACATGCTTCTCTGTACAGTATGTACAGATATATTTCATGCTTTCAAGTTAAAATCTACTGTAAACTGACAGAATTCTGGACATTGTAGACTATGCAGATAATCAATCTAAATGTATGATGTTACAAACATATTCTTTTGTCATGAAATGACCAATTTACAAACAAACTGATTGTTCAATAGCAACTGTGGTAAAATCCAATGGAATGTTAAAGCTAGTTATCACCTTTCAAGGCCAGAACACCCACTGGTTGTGTCAATGTATCTGGATGAAATCAGTGATGTGGAGCATAATGAATTAAATCTCCTCAGTGACTGTTCCCACAATATACATGCTATAGATGATCAGTTCTACAGTTAGTAAAGCGTGCATACCAAATTGCAGTGATGTTCTGTACATTTTTAAAATCAAACAAAAAAATAATATCCATTATCTAGTAACAGGTGTCCAGTAATTGACTAATCAGTGACTGCAAAAGGATCCGGGAAGTGGAAACAACTGCATCTGTCCATAAATACTGCTGGCAATATTTTCAGGATTTGAAAATGCACAACTATAATAAGACTAATTTGTCTACAACTTCCTTTCCTATGAAGATTTTGCCTTGCTAAAGCATTTCTGTGGAAGTGTGTCACATCATACTCTGTGCCACCAGTGGTTTTGATGATGCATGGTATCGGTCACCTGTGCCACCATACTTGGGAGGTTTTATTCTTAGATGTATACTAAAACTTAACACGAAATCTCCCATCTGGACTGGACGTTAGGTTTCCAAAGAATGGACTGGTGTTGTGGGTAATATTGTGTTTCCCTACGAAGATACCAGCTGATCTCCATCCTGCTTTAGGTTACATATGATCTTGACAGATGTCCTCCCCCCCCCACTGAGTACATGGACGTACGTACCGTATGCTTGCTGAGGACTTGCACAAATAACATAAACTTGTGAACACTCAAAGCAATGTGTGATACATCAAGTGGTGTCCCACACACACAATTACAAGTAACTAACAAAAGAAAAACATGTCCAATCATTTACTTTGTAACCACGTCTGAGATACAAAGCTGGATTTCCAAACTTTGAGTGCCAGCTAATGGAATGTCACTGTGTAAATAAAAACGTCACGGAACAGCATTATACTGTGACAAACTTTAGTGATAATTAACTAAAGGGAAATAGATGTACTTCAATTGTGCATGTGTTTGAAAGGTACTGATGTTCTACATTTGCACACAAAAGAACACTATAATTTCCTGTCTTTGAAGGGAATAATTTGAAGAAATATCAATAATCACCGTTATACATGCCTTCGTACAGTAAATGCCGCATATACGCAAAGGAAGGAAACACAATAACATCTTAAAGAGCAATTTCTGCACAGGTCTTTATTTCAAAGAAATCACTTTGTTTTTCAAAGAATCAGTCACTACATATTATAATTCCTCACTCACCTCATTTGCAAGGTCAATTGGATCACTTATTGCACCATTTGCCATATCGAGGCCCCTCTCCAATTGAAATTTTTTTCCAAAGGGGAGGGAATCACTGTCTTCCTTTAGACCTCTCCCCCAGACCATGCATTTCTAATATCACATTAGAGAACTGACCTGGACAATTACTGCTTGACACTTCCAATGCAACTATACAGAATCAGTACCAAGTAGGCTTTAAGATGGATAAAATGTTGACTATTAATTGTTTTATACTACTGTACAGTACAGTACCTTCACCGTGTCAGTAAATTCACAATAGCATTACTGTAAATGACACAGATTGTAATTAAACTGTGATCTCATAGTCTTTCAAAATCTGGCATTTTTAGGGAACCTCTTTAAAGTCAAGTCATACTCCCACAGTACACTACTGTAGCTACAGTATGAAGCTGTTAAGAACCACACAGTCAAAGTTTCTTTCCCATTTCGACATTATCTAACAAAGCAGTACTTGTGAGATGCGTGCACTGAGTAGTACTGTTGAAGTAATAGACGCAGAAACCCTATACTGTGAAGCGAGTGAAGTAGGAACCAGTTTTACATTCCTAAGCCTGGGTCAGTACACATCCATCTTACACATATTAGGCCCCTTTGAATATGTGTCCTCTGTGTGCAACTCCTACACTGCCTCTCTCAGATACGAAATAGAACAGATCCAGTGAAGAGCATTTAGAGAAGATCCAGTGAAGATCCGCCAAAGATTTGTTTGCAATGAATTACTCCAACCATAGTACTGTAAGGTAACCAAAAATTTACATTTAAGCTTGAGCGGAACAGCCTCTGACATAAGAGCAGCAAGCAGATAAACTCTTTATAAGGTACCCACAGGCCTCCTTGCTTTACCAGTAGAAGACCTTCTGCAACTGATGCGGCATCCCTCATGGCATCAACACCATCCTGTTATGTGCAAATACGAAGTAGCAAGGACTGACCACTATACAGCTTCAATATTCTCTTGTACCATCTTCCATCAAGCATTTCTCAACTCAAAGACACAAACCAGTTCATGGATTCTGCCTTACAGTCTCTACTTCAACAGGATTAACAACTGATGAGCACACCCAAGACCTGACCCTGCAGGTGCAACTCCAGCATGAGAGTTGTGAAACGCTGATCAAGATCCTGATATGTAAATTTTTTCAAGTCACCGTTTACATTTTGAAGCCTTCCAGAACCCTTGAAGAACAATATTGTCTGCATGTTTCCATTTTGAAATGAGATGTGATATTTTACAGAAAACTAACAAAATAAATCTGACATTCATCTACCTCACAAGAAATACTGTAATTTGGACACTTTACATTAATAAGATGTGCTGAACAATTTTCCAGCACTTTTCTGATACTTACATACCAGGAAACAAAACAAACTTAGGGACTCTCAAGTCCTTCCAATCAAATCCAAGCACTTTCCAGGTTTTTCCTCTTAAATGCGACCTCCTAGTGCTATTTTTGAATATGATCTGGCCTTTAAAAATCATCCTTTAGTGCAGGGATGTAGCTACGGTGGGCGGCGCTGGGCGGTGAAACCCAGCACTCAATATTCCCACCCGGCACTCCAGGCAAACACACATCTCCCCGCCCACCACAAATCTGCCTACCAAGACCTAAAACTAGCCCTAAATTTACCCCCTAATGTAAAAGGAGGGAAAAATGAAAAATTAATGGCTGAAAAATGGGGTAGATGACATGGGGTGGGGTGAGGTGCTTTCCCTAAATCAGAAAATTACCTGGCACTCAAATGTGGCTAGCTACATCCCTGCTTTAACACAAGACCAGGCTAAAGGTTACTGTAAATAAGTAATTACAAAGGATTATGGGATAGAGTTTTGATGTGCATCATTTTTGTCAATGACATTTTACTGTGGACAAACACCACGCGTACCAAAACTCTGTCCAATAATTCTTTGTAATTGCTATTTGGAAAAGGGTCTATAGTCATCCATGTTTTTATCATTTTCATATGGCACAATACATGCATACATCTTTCTTCAAGTCTCCTCCCAAAGTGTACTATCAAAAACGTGAAAATGATATTCTTTGGCAAAAATCAGTCATTTATTACATTTTGAAAAAGCATACACTTGTCATGTCTTCCCTCCCCCAATGTACATTCTGAACGATTGCAAAATTGAAAAGAAATGGATGATCCTTAGGTACACATTCTTCAGAAGTTAAAATACTTATACAGGATTGGAATGAGTTGTAGGGGGGAAGTACTTACTGTAGTGTTTGTCCAATACCAGGCAGAAAGAGGTGCAATGTGAATTACAGAAGCAGCTGTGCAGTGTATACTAGAAGCTCAAAAGAAGGATTAGCTGACCATACAGAGCGGAAAAGGTGGGGCAGGCTGGCAGGAAAGGACAATTAGCATAAACAATAGGGCTGAAAAGGAAGGAAAACACCAAAAACAAAAGTTAGACAATCTACACAGAGTAATATAAATTGCTTGGTGCTTACAACTGAATACAAGTTTGCAGGTTTGAAATTGTGAAAACATGAAATCAGCAACCAGGTTTTCCACTTGGGCAAAAATTTTGGAGTCTGCCATTTACCCAGAACACTCGTTATCATTCCTCAAATTCCAGGTCTGAGCTGAAAAATTCATCAACCTAGGAAGCCAGGGAAGGGGCTAAAGCCCCCAGTCAAAATGTAGAAGGGCGGAAGTCCTCCTCAATTCAAGGACGTAAACAGGGCTGAAATTTAGCACTCGTCCGATCGTCCGTGACGGGGAAAACTTGCATCGGACAACCACTTTCTCTCTTTGAACTTGTCCGATGGACGAGTAGATTTTATTTTTAATTGGATAGTTCCCTACTTCAGCAGGAAAGTATGTCATAAAAACCCCCATAAGAAGTGGTATTGAGACAATGGTATGGACCACCATTCATTATTGTACTATGCAAATAAAAATGAAAAAATGCAGGTTTTAATGTAAATGTTTGTTTTCTATGGCAGAGACAGGAAACAGAAGGGTTCATTTCTTGCTTGTCACTTTCATTCGGGCAACCAAAAACTATCTCGGACAACCTAAATTTAGCTTCAGGTTGTCCGATGGGCAACCTGAAAATTTCCTTAAAAATCAGGCCTGCGTAAACCCTTTATTAGTTCCTTCTGTGATGTCAATAATTTGCACTTAATTTTCCTCAAATTTACCCAATATGTTGCATCACACTGCATCTAAAAACCCTCAAATATTCAAAAATTTCCAAAAGGGAGGGGGACATCCCTCCCCTTAGGCCCTTCTGCCACAACAGCAGTTTGAAACAATGCTTTACTGCCCAGCACCCCCCCCCCCCTTCGAGAACAGCTTCCTATGACTATGGGAAAATTTATCTCAGAGTCCAACTGTGACCGTAAACCCACTTATAGCCTACAACTCCTTACAATAAAACCTAGCGATTGATAGTTTTTTCAACTTTGCATATCATACTGCAGGTCTGCTGCACATTACTTACATCGGTGGATGGTACTTAAAATTTTGAAACTTCTTCTTGTGAAAATTATTGCATTTGATCAGACATGATAAGTTAGACGGGGCTTGACAATTTGGGGCAAAATCCTGCAGGAAGTGTGATATACTGTACAACCCTGTACACCTGGATACTGTAACTGCAGCGATTAATATAAAAGCAGAAATCTATTGAAAAGTAAAATTTTTTGCAAAATGAGGAAATCCTCAATTTCTCACCACATTTGTCTCAGTTTCTTCTACTGGTGGAAGATCATTAGTTTCAACAATTAAATCTGTAGTTGAAATAGATGACATACTGCATTCTTCCTGAAAGAAAATGATACTTCATGTGGTAAAGTAAAAGTTTGTTTTGCCACCTGTCACCTGATTTTATAGTCCTACGGTATAGACCTAATGCATTGATGTCACGCACCGTCATTTTAGGGGAAGAGCTATGAAACTGGCTAGATAAGTTACATGAATTTGGTACACATACAGTACTGTACACATGTAAATCACAGTCTTCACATGCCCAAAAGTCTGCAATTGTTGGTGTATTAAAGTTGCAATGATATGCACTTTACCTCAGGCGAGGGCACAATTTCTATTCTGTGGCATATGCAGCATAAGATCTATAGGCATTTAGAGATTTACCCTGTTTAAGGAAAACTGATATGACGCAGGCCCATGAATCATTTAAAAGCAGTAGGCTACCAATATAGTCAACCCAAAACCAAGTCCAGTGTACAATAACATAAGTACATGTGGAACTATCCGTGTGATCTTTCTCACAAAAATATGCAACGTAGGAAGAAGCAAAGCTAAAAACTAAAGTTCACAATGCAGCCTAATGCAAATTATACACACATGCTGCTAGAATTGAACAGGACATTTTAGCACATATTACCAGAGAAAAAGGCTTTCTCCCGGGTAACGCTTTTCTCTATAATTGCAGCAGTTAATCCCTTTTACAAACTTGCTCTATTGACCCAAGTCATTAAAGGGTTTCAAACCCCTTTAACTTTATTGATCTCAAGATACTGTATCTGAACAGGAAGTTCTCTGATAGATTCTGGATTAAGAGTGGTCAACTAGAGATGGCTAAAACTTGCTATTTGTTTCTAGCATCATGACATGCTCAATCCTTTGTAATGCTTTTAAGCTTAGCCAATCAACATACATTCCCCTCTTAGCCATCTGTAATCCCTTGCTGTGAAGTGCAACTGGGCAGTAGTTGCCCGAAAAATATTTTTTTTTTTGATATTCTACCGGTTAGAAGTACTGTAGTCTTACGTACAAAGTTGTATGTGAAGACATTGGATGTTCTGTATGAACAAAGGGCATGATTTTACAAAGTCTTTTGAGGTTTGCAATTAGAGTAAGAGTGTGAAAATGGGCCAATTTTTCTGTTTCGTCTGGAGAAGTGTCCTACCTTGTTAGTAAATACATATATGTATAGTGTATAGTATATAGTATCATTCCACAACTGGAAAAAAGGCTGTGGTCGTCTCGACTTGAACCAATTGGTTGGAAACTGGGACGTTAAACCTCATCCAACTAACTATATGATAGCAAAACCTAATAAGGCCACCCTCAGAGGTTTTCATTTTCCTAAAACAAGCAAAAAGGATAGGAATCTATTTATACCTATAAATCTTTTGGTGGACTTGATCTTATTAGCAAGTCATGATTCTTTTCCGCAGTTTTCATACCGAAAGATACACGTAGCCTATAACAAAATCAGATTTTTCAGCGTAAGATATCCAAAGGAACCTTACAAGACCTGTATGCAATTTAAGTACAAAGCTGTAAGTTTACAGTTCTTTGTAGGCTTTGTGCATTAAATTTAAGGCTGCATGTCTTTGTGTGTGCATGCTTTAAATATCTGACAGGTTGATGTGCATTTGGCAGAGAGCTTCAACTTGAGGTAAGCGCGCGCTGCACTGAAAATTGACACTGATCTTGGCAGAAGTTGTTGATGCGCGTTGTTAGTTGGATCTACAGGTGTATGCACGAAGTTGGAACGTGAGCCTACTAGATTCCTTCAAGTTATGTAGGCCTATATAATGCTGAGAACACCTGAAGCCCTGCTACGCCAAGAGACATGAGAGTCAAGTGAGTTACACATTCAGCTGCACATAAATAACCTCAAAACCTTAGTTTCACGAAACATTGTTTTAACGATTGAGAAGGCAGTGTAATGTGTTTGCTACAGTACTTACGTGGCTATCTAGGAGCAGTGCTTAAGGCTGACATAAACGTCTCTGGCTGTGAAATGTGTCGAATTTATTAGTCTTTGTTGCAATGGATTGCTGTAAGTGTTCTAATGCTTAAAGATTCTTGAATACAATTTGTATTGCACAGAACATAAACTGCACTGTACACTGTACTACAGTAAATATTACAGAGATGTGTACGTGAATATGTGCACCATGGTGTACCATACCATGGAACGCAAAAAGGGTCATGGTATTTTGCCGTCTTGAGGTATTTTGACATTCAGTCATATACATTCTCTCAGAAAGCTTTGCTTCCAGTATTTTAAAATGGTGTCTCATTAGAGATGCCATTGCGTCTTTACATACCATCTTCAACAAGACGAGAAAATAGCTTTGGCCCTTTTGGCACACCCCCTAAGCGAAAAGGGTCACAAAATTTGCCATCTCAAGTATTTCATCTCCAGCCTATGCTCCAGGTAAGGAAGCAACAGACACTGTATGCACGATTTTAAAGGGGATATGCCATCCCCCCAAACCAGGGAGTAACTAGCAACTCTCTGCCAAAACATATTTAGGAATATCCCCAGACTTCTAAACACAGTTGACAGCTACACTTTGATTGACATTCATTCCAACAATAGTTTCACTCTGGTTGATCAACAATGACTTGTACCCATATTGGAAAGTTCTTTTTTTTTTGGCCCCCAAAGGAAAGGCAAGACAAAAAATTATGCCACGATCTGCTGTAGTCTAGATGCGCCAAATAGAAATCAGGCTGACGAAATACGCCAGAAATTTGGCTTGACCCCTTGAATGCCACACCAAACATCTTCGGCGTAACCAGACCTGCCAACCTCCAAATTTGTAAACTTGGAGATTTTCACAAAAATCCCTGGAGAATGGTAACTCAAACCTGGAGATTTACAAGTTGTTCTGTAGTACCTCTAAACAGATCTTATACCCAGGGGCTGCGCAAGGGTATTTTCATGGGGGGGGGGGGGGGAAGGCATGGGGTGAGTGATCGCCATCCTGGGGGAGGGGTGTCCCCTTCCCCTTTGAGAAATCTTTGGTAATTAAAGGCTGCTTAGATGCAAAATGGTGCTGTCTTTTGTATATTTTTAACTGATTATATATGGCTGGAAAATGTTGATAAGTTCAAGAATTCTATTTTTTGATTGGGTGAAAGAGGGCCGTCCTGGTGAGGGGTCTAAGGAAGGGGGGAACCCTCTTGCCTTTGAGAAATGTTTCTGAATTTAAGGTTGCTTAGATGCAAAATGGGACTGTCTTTGGGATATTTTTAGAAATATGGCTGGAAAATGTTCAAAATTTAGTGAGTTCTACTTTTTAGTTGATTGAAAGAGGAAAGCCTTTGTCATCTAAGGAAAGGGTAAGTTGTCAACAAACCTCCTGAAGCCCCCCCCCCCCCCTTTGGATTCTTTACTGCCTCCTCTTCAGGGAAAGTTTTTATGCAGAAATACGTGAGTGGAGTCCACAGAAACATTCTTGAACTATAATGGAAAATTTCCTTGCTTCATTTGTGCATTATAAAAGGGTACCTACGTGTAAAGGTTGGCAGACACCAGAATAGGACCTTCTGGAAGCTCTGGATTAATTATGTGGATCAGATATAGGCCTACCCCACCCCTAATCTTCTCTTCTTCTTTCTCTTTCGCCTCCTCCTTTCTTCTATATTGTTTTCTCCTTTTCTTCTTTTTCCCTCTTCTTTTCCTTCTCTTTTCCCCTTTTCTTGCAAATTATTGGGGACGGTCGCCCCCTGCCCCCCGTGGTGGCACCCCTGCTTATACTATACAAAATCAAACAGAATAAGGGTTTTCAATAGAATTGTGAATGGTACACTAACTTTATTTTGCTTTAAGACTGGAAAACTTGAAACTCAGTTATAAATCTGCAACCTTTCAACATCTTTCAATTTCATAAATAAAATGATTCACTCTGCTCATACAGTCTTCCAGCTCCCTGTTATAATCGAGCTTGGTGAATTTACCTTTCTGCAAAGTAAAATGAACTTATCAACTTAACGAAAGATTGTTCCCAGGAATCTGCAGCTGAAAATGGTACGTTTTGAAGCTCCTGCCCAAATTCCTGTTAAGAGAAATTTTCCGTTTTCTGCTTCTAAACTAAACATTGGTTTGCAATCACCATGTGTATAGCCTAATATTTGTGATAAAAATATGTTTTTCAACGACACTAACTTAGTTTTTCACCGTTAGGTTTAGAAATCTGACCATGAAACGACCTCAAAAACCATGAGACTCCCGGTGAATCCGTGAGAGTTGGCAGGTACAGTAGGCCTAGGGCCCCCGATTTTCCGCGATCATCACGGAAAAATACGGAAAAAAACGGAATTGACGATTTTTTACGGAAAATTACGGAATTTGCGATTTCATATCGCGTCCACAAAAAAGTAAACACAGAACATGATTTTTGCATTTTTAACGAAGCATAGACAAATTTATTCTCCACAAATCAAGGGCACTTGAGGACTTTTACACTTCTGACGTACGTATCTGATTCGAGAACAGAAAATAGGTATAAAGGCTTCCACATTTTACGTGACGTGAAACTAACTGTTAGTTTTTATCCACCGATCACGTCGGAAGATTCCGTGTATCGTGTTTTGTACTGGACTGTACTAAGTTAGTAGTGCTACATATGTAGTATTAGTACTGTAGCATATCCGCTCAGTTCTCTGCAAAAAATACGTAACGTTACAGTATCTTAGTACTTCAAGGCCACTAAAATTCCCACTCAATTTACTTGGTGTACGCATCTCATGGGGCCCTATCGATATGAATATATTTTTTTGTAAACTGTCTTGCCCAAAACTTACTGTATGTCCAGTTTAAAAAGATTCTCCAAATGAAATGCAAACCCGATATATTCCCGTAATCGAAAAACTGTTGCAACTCCCTGGATAATTGTCGGTGGGGATGCACGAATTTACACCGGGCCGCTTCCCTTAGTTCATTCATGACCAACGTCCTACAGTATGTAACAGCGCGGGCAATACACTGTCCTTGCATTATGAATTGCACACCGTACTCGGTGTACTACGAAGGTGAACTTCAACTTCGCAAGAAACTTTCTTGGGAAGTTATGACGCACCTGTTTTGGCAATTTACATGTATGCACGCGCGTGTCATGACAATTAAAAATGTAACGAATAGGAATGTGGGAAGTGGAATAATTTATGCAGGATAACGAGGCACATGTGTAAAAATGGTATATGATAATTGATTTAGCACTGGAACTCGGAAAAACGTAGCGATGTCATTGCATGTCGCCAGGCCTATAGTAGCCTATGGTTTGTAGACTATGCAGACGTACGGCATTGATTGTCCGTGGCATGCAAACCTCTTAGGTAATACTGTGTGAACTTTGACGCAAAAATTGGATGATCCTTATCATTTGGAGACCTTTAAATTTTGCAAATCTTGTGAGTATCAGTGCTGATATTTTGTGCAGGAACTTGAAGAAATGTGTGTTTGGGGGAATTATTCAATTATTTGCAGAAACCAGAAGTGTATTTTAGCCCCGTTTTCAGTTTTCCCAAATCGGTGGTGGTAATCCTTTGAGTGATAAAATTCTACGTCCATGCTATATTATTCCCGATTTATCTGACATGATAATGACATGATCGGTCGCACAATAACTATAAACCAGGTTTGTAACTTGTAGGTTTGCATGCGGGACACTTGCAAGAGAAAATGAATTTAACGGAAGATCACGGAAACTTACAATTGCCATTTATGGATCATGGCCACTATCCGTCCGGCAGACTAGTACAGTCCGATATTAGGAATATTAAAGTATTCATACTTTTTGCTAAAAAAAATAAGAGATATTAAGAGAGTCGTTCTCAAAATGTTTTTGGTTGTATATTATCCACCATTATTTTTAAATTGTCTAAGAAGAATTATTTTGAGAACGACTCATCATTTACCATAAAAATGTGAAAGTAAAGATTGCAACCCCCTATTTTTCAATGGAATGGAACAACCGGACGGATAGTGGCCATGATCCCCATTTATATCTGAAACAGAAATCTACGGAAATGGGAAAGTTGAAAACGGAAAAAAACGGAAAATGAAAAGTGGAAAATGGAATTTACCATTTTGTGAAGCGGAAAATCCGGGGCCCTATAGGCCTAGCCTATGAAGAATTGTTACTGTCTGGGGTGAGCTTGGAGAGCCTTTAAAGGACATAAAGTACAAAACTGGGAGAAAAATGAACCTATACCTAACCGGGGTCCGTTAGTTTCCGCCCTCGGTAGTTTCCGCCCGTTACTTTCCGCCCCTAAAAATTAAGGGCGGAAAGTAACGTTTAAAGGGCGGAAACATAAAGTGTAAAATTAACATGAACTTACAAGTGTTTCTATTTCTTTTTCAGTTTAGAGGACCAATTTCAAGGAGATGTGGAATCTTTATCGGGAATCTCGTTAGGAAGAGTGGATTGTGTACAGTATTACTCTCACGGACTTCTTATATACATGGACAGAGCATATTGCACTAACGTCCTATGCGTAAATTGTCTCCACCGTACGCAGGCCTGAGGATTTCAGATTTCATGGTAACCATTATTTAGGTTACGTGGTTTTTGAACCACGTAACCTAGCGTAACCCATTTTGTTGAGTCTCAAAAACCCATTTTTGCGTATTCCCAATATAAAGAAAACACGACTCAGTGACAGTTTACCACACTGAGTTTCGTATAGTAGGTGTACGAGCGATCACTTGCACTGTCAATGCCACAGTGCACAACATGTGTCCAACTTATACGAAAAACAACATTTCAAAATGACATGATGCTGTAAATGTGTGTGCTGAGGCCATGCCGTGAGGTAACAGCATATGGTTTGGAGTACAGTAAAACCCCATTTATCCGAACACATTGGGACCGAATGTATTTCGAATATCGGTGAAATTCGGATGTACAGGGTTTCAACTTTTTGCCTCAAGTACTGTACACAGGATCCATAAGAAAGAGTGTGAACACATTCCCCAAATAACTCCGAAAAGGCTGGCAAAATTGCAGACAAAATCCCCCAAAATATTTGGTTACTATGTTTGGTGACCGATCATATGACAAATAAATTTTTAGACTTCTAAAACACCTGGATTTTATTTCCAAGATTCGAGCCTACGCCCTTCTGAATGACCAATGCTTTGTACACACTAAATAAGTGTATGTGCTGAAGAGAAGCTATAACGATCTGGAGAGGTATCTAGCGTATAAATTCGGCATAAATTTCCAAAAGTATTAGAGACACATGTGTAGGAGACTCCCAAACAGAAATTCGCAATGTTTTTGTAAGGTCTACTCTCGTTATTTTTAGGGAAGAAGCTCACCTCGAAACTAACTTCTCAGATTTAGTGAAACTAGGACTTGCACTAGCCTAACGTATTTTAGTATAAGGAGAAATTGAGCCTATACCGACTCATGGATCCTAGCAAGGATTTAAAAATAAATACGTAGGCTACGACTTTTTTTTCCAAATTTGACAGAGAGATGAAAAATTGTTTTCCATGCCTACATGTTGGCTATTTTAGCCCTCCTGACATCTTGCCGTGACTTTTAAAGTCCCGAGGAAATTAGTGCATTTCTGCAGAAATTTACGTTGAATTTTGACTTGAACAGTAAAGCCCTGAAAACTTGGTGGATTCTGCCGTAATTGTGATGAATATTATTCTTGTTAAATCTGATGGCCAGTTCCGAAAAACAGGGCTTTACTGTACACGTAGCATCATAGTAAATTACTGTTGAAGGACACGCTGATTTCTCATTTATTTTATGATCGAACTGAGTACAGATAAAACCAATATCAGTCTGACACATCTATTTTATCATCTCTAGTATCAGTTAGCTGCATAAGGAAGAAGTTTCCTTGACATCGTCATTGCAAAAACATTACGAAGAAATCGTCGCGCACTCAATGAGTCCCCACTGACATACTGTGTGTTAACTGTGGCATGATTTTTGAAACAACTTTCATGATATCGAGCTATGTGCGAAGTCAAAGCAGTGGGGCCGTAATCACAGCAGCTTGTGCAGTGTATCCGCATTGTGTACAACCGAGAATCATGGCTGGACAAGTCGCCGTAGTGCGTGATACCAGTCAGCTAGTGTGGAGTCGGCAATTGCAATTTGCGATAGCACGTGCTGCAAGGTGTGAGCCTCATGCGATCTATTTTATGGTTTGTGATATGAGGCAAGAGCAATGTGAGAAAAATGTCGCAATTGGTAGTCTGTACTTTATCAGATAATATCTCCTAATCGACTTTAAAATGCCTCTTAATGAATGTTCAGATTTTAGGTCACAGAAGAGTTGAATCTGAGTGCCAAATGGGACATCGTAACCGATTTTTCGGTTACGTGGTTTGGCCGTCACGTAACCAACACGCGACCGCGAACGATCGTTCGCGTGAAATCCGCAGGCCTGCGTACGTACACGAATAGGCTTACCAATATGGCTGCCTGCTATAGTCTTGTGTGTAAAAGTTTGGACTTGCTCAAGTGGCTTAGTATCGACAAATTGTGTGAAAAACTTGTAATATTTTCAAAAGAATGCAAGCTCAGGTCAAATTCATCAAATAGAATGGAGGACTGTGATATTGTTCTTCCATTCATACTGATATTTTGTCTGAAATGTTGCAGATTCATCATCAAATTGGGCAAATGGTAGTAGCCCGGCGGCCATATTCGACCTAACTTGTGTTTATTTGGTCTCCAATTCCCACAGGTATTCTCACTTCATTTCGTTACTTTCCGCCCCTAAAACCGGTATTTTCCGCCCTCAAAAATCAAGGGCGGAAAACAACATTTTGTAGGGGCGGAAACTACCGAGGGCGGAAACTAACTGAATTCTACCTAACCTAGCCTATGTGTTCTATTGTCTATGGCTACAGTATACACAGTCCGCCAACTTCACCATACAAACATCATCTATGATGTGCCTACAACTGCACAATATTTACGTTAGGCAGGCCTAACTTTAGCCTACGTCCGCTCACGGAATTGGCTCCTGCTCTTTCCTATAAAACCTAAGCCAAGTTTGTAACATTACATTACCAATATCTGAGGTAGGCCCGTCGCTTTAATTACTGCAACAAGCAACAAGCTGGTCAACTAGCCAGGCCTCGAGATCGGTGAGATTTGTATGCAAACAGTCACTGTTTCGTTCCTGCGTTTCAAGTTCATCTGCAATTAGCCTGCGGAGCAGACTCTGTAGCAGCCTTCCAAAAGATGGCGCTCTCTCAGAAATCATAATACACCACCTATATTCTTTGTATTGTATTATACTTCGTCTCTTATGATACTCTAGAGGTAAGCAAATATTTAGAATTATACTTGTAGATGATAAAACTCAACAACAGCCTGCTTATAGCAGGCTAATCTGCAATATACTAACCAGGTTTACCAGATTGTTCCGTCCTGTACGGCCAAATATGTGTCAGAAGTCGGCCAAAACGGTGAAAAATATGCCAAAAGAAATTTATGGACACACCATAGAAATAAAAGTAAGGGAGAATGATGTCTGCCGATCTGGACTGAAGCCATAAATTTGGCTAGGCTGTACGGCGACAGAGCACCTGCGTGTAATACAAATATCACGTCATTGCTTTTGCCCCAAGTATTGGAAAAGAAACTACCAGTTTTCAAGTTAGGAGTATAAAATAAAATACTTAAGGCACCATGACTTATTTCTGTTGTGAAAATTACTCCTAATCTTTCGAAAAACGGATAAAATAAGCTATAGCTTCTGCAGCAGAATGCACACTGTACGTACGGAGAGGTCTTTTGCCGTACCACGAAAGCTCCCTCACAATTTTCGTGGCTTCACCATGCATGGATGCATTGTGCCAGAGTTCTCCCTTACTTTCATTTTAGTACGACTCTCATAATGTAGGCCTACGCACCCGCTCTGTGTTGTCATCCTATCCTTCCCTGTGGTAGATGCCATGCTCAAATCGGCGCTGAGTTAATTAGCAAAAGTTGGGCCATTACTACCAACAGCTGGCAAAAGGCCAGCCAAAAAGGACAATTGGTTGGATCGTGACCCAAGCCTCTCAAGTCGCTAATGTACTAGTCATCCACTAGCCCAGGCCCTACCTGAGCCTAACGTTCTCACGCGTACACGAGGATCGATTGTATTTGTAAAATTACGGTGAGCCGTTGTATCATTCAAGCGAAGTGAAGTGCACACGTCAAATTAATTATTTATGAACGTCATTTCCGCGGTTACCAGTGGAATACAATGGCTACCCGCATGCTAATAGGGGCCTAAATTAGCAGATGCAGTATTTCTATGTTTCAAAACTGAATTTCCCATTTGTTTAATTCGATCAGTAAGACGGTATTAAATCACAACAACTAATTTGAGGGCCTTTTTGTCTAATGTTTTGTAAATCCTCTTTAATTGCATTTTTATTACCCTAAAATGTCTCAAATCTGTCGATCTTATTCACATTACCTGACAGCAGTCTTAGATGTACCACATTGCGGCCTTCAAATTGGAAATACTGGTTTGTTTTTATAGGATTATGGAGTGCCGTTTGAACATCAAATAGAGCTGGAGTCATAGGAGTCAATCCAGCTGAAGGCTAACCAATTTTTATCTATACGTACAGTAATGAACAAATGCTATGGTCTGTATGAGGAAATGAGCGTCTGGCAAGAGCCTTCTACTCAAGAGAGCAGTAGGAATGGGCCCAAAACTGGGCTAGCTTACCTCATGGGCTATACTACCTCAAAAGACTGATAAATACCCAGCATGACTAGCCCTATAGTGGTGGATGACACTTGCCAGGCATTTTATATGGTGGGCCGGGACCATCAAACGAAAATAACAGGGACCCAGAAACTGAGCTAAATTATCCCATGAACTAACCAGATGAAAGGGAGTGAAAAAGTGTTCTCTATAGTCCACGGACCGTTACGATGAATGGCTATATTGACAGAAAGTTTAAGTGGTGGTTAGGCCTTTAGAGGCGCCAGACGCCTTGCAACGTCCCAATCCTTCAGCTGATCTAGAAAAGCTCATGAGCTAACCAGATGAAAAAAAACGAAAAATGTCCATTTTGCCAGACATTTCAAGTGGTGGGTTGGGGCATTGGCGTAGCTAGATATATTTTTGGGGGGGGGGGGGGGGCAAAAGCAAAAACTTTCCGACAGATTATTATCTTGAAGTAATGATGTACCATCTAAGCGTAGCGCAACCATCATCTGGCGTGAAGCGCGAGGAAAAAATAGATTAAAATATCTCCGAGACTGCCTTAAATGACACTTCCAGGCCTTGTCAGTAACCATTTCGATGTTTAGTTCTGCTTAAAAACATAAAAAGTGTTGTAAGTAAACCCCTAAGAATATAATTTTAGCTACTAATTTAAGTTGTAAGAATTTTTAATTAAGGTGGTAAAAATTTCCGACATAGACTAGAAATTTCCGACAGAGGCCTTCGGAGTCTTGGGGGGGGGCTACCGCCCTCTGCCCCCGCTGCAATGTCCCCACCACAGAGCTGACCTAGGTCAGCCCATAAGCCAACCAGGCGAAAGTGTCTTATAGTTCCTGATCTAGAAAATGAAAGCAGAAAAAATATTTCCCATTTAACTGGGTTTCATGTATAACCAGTGGCGGCACCAGGATTTTAAATGTGTGTGTTTTGGGGGGGGGGGCAAATGGAGGGCAAATGGAGGGCAAAAGGAGGGCAAAAGGAAATATTGCGGGACAAAAACGTTTCGCATGTAGCGCGAGGCCGAGCGCAAAGCTCGAGCTCATGCGGGTGGGGTCCAGGGGAACGCCTTAGGGCCCCTGGTGGGGTCCAGGGGCAAAGCCCTGGTGGGGTTCCAGGGGGAGAAGCCCCCGAAACTCAGAGGTTTCAGCATATTTCTTGGTGAAAAATTGAGCCTCAGGGTAGGTATATTTTGGTTCATAATGCAAAATCAAATGCAAAAATTCCCAATAATTTTAGTGTATAAGGCTATTCCTCTCCTCAGACCACTATAATATTAAGCGATTGGAGTCCAGGGGCCCGTACGTCTTGGGGCCCCTGGTGGGGATCCAGGGGACGAAGCCCCCTGAAGCTCAGAGGTTTTAGCATATTTCTGGGTGAAAAATTAAGTTTCAGGAAACGCATATTTTGGTTCATAGTCCCTCATCCAATATAATGGGAAAACGCCCCCTCATGCCCGCATAGGGCCGCCGCTGTGTATTACTATACTGACATCCCCACTTTGGGATGACAATTGCATACTGCAGTTTCCCTTTTCCCTTTCTTCTGTGGAGATCTGGGTACTAATTCGTCATCATCGTTATCGCGTCATCGTCATCGTCATCGTCGTCATCGTCATCGTCATCGTCATCGTCGTCATCGACATCATCATCATCATCATCATCATCATCATCATCATCATCATCATCATCATCATCATCATCATCATCATCATCATCATCATCATACGATGACGACGACGATAAAGACGACGATGACGATGGTGCGCCTGGATACACTTCAAGAGCCCTAAGATGGAACACTGGGTCATATTCCATCTCTTACCCCCAATGATATGTTTTGTCTATCCAGTGGAGTACCGTAAGGGGTGCAGTTCTCACAGGGTACCAGCCTTGGAAATTACAATTCCACAGCTAAAGAATTCTCTAAAAGTATAGTATTTCTAAAGAATATAATCCAGAGACGTCGGCATAGTGTAGGGGTGGGGCATGGGGGAACATGCCCCACTTCAATCAATATTTTTATTTTGAAATAAACCCAAAGGCGTCTTAGTGATAGATTTCTTTAGGGGGGGGTATAGGGTGAGGTGTGTTTTTGACTGATGGAAGGATCTATATTTTAACCATTTTCTATAACAAATCTTTCGCAAACTATCAAAGCTTCACAAATCCTTCGTAAATATCAACTATTTTCCCGTGCTCTCCCTGCTTTTAGTCTCATTGCTACAGTGCTCATTTTCAGTACCGCCTCAAACATATTTACATAATTAGGTTATCGGTGAGAGTTTTACCATTAGGCCGATTGTTCTGCTCCATAGGCGTCGTGACAGAGGAGCACCGACAGTATTGCAACAGTGCGCAGCAGGGGAATGCTTTTCGTCTGCCCCTTCTTTTGAGAACATATGCTTTGTAAAAGTTCAAAAATTGGAAAGTGGTGGCCAGGTAGCGGACTAACTTTGCAATTGGCAAACACATTTTTAGTGAACTGAAAATGTCTCCGTGTAGGGTCTGCATGCAACATTTGTCATGGAAATGATATATAATGCAAAATTTCTGATCCATATGGTGTATATTTTTGGTTTCATCTGGTTAGCTAATGAGCTGACTTAGGTCAGCTCTAGGCTATGGACATAGCAGGTGTATGGTGTCCCAACCCACGACTTGAAATGTCTGTCAAATGGCCATAACCGGATTTACCCAGTAACCGAGGTAACCTATAAGTTACGGGCCACCCGATATTTTGGCTTTCAAGGGGGAAATTTTCATAAACGAGTCACCTTTTTAGCTTAGTTTTCAAATCTGCTTCTGAGTTGAAACAAAAATCCGTACCTTTCTGTTTACCAAAATATAGCTTCTGAAGCTAGTCTCCATTTTCTGACCTGGCAGGAATTTCGTTAAAGTTACTGATATTATTCACCCTACTATGAAGCATGTCATATGGGTTACGAACCATGGAGAACATTTTCGCTTTGTTTCACATGGTTAGCCCATGAGGTAATCTAGTTCAGTTGTGGGGTGGGGATATTGCAAGGCGTTTGGCACCCCAATCCACCACTTGAAATGTCTGTGAATAGCCATTCATCATAATGGTCTGGACTATAGATAACATTTTTTACTTTGTTTCGTAGGGTTATCTTATGAGCTAATGTAGATCAATTTCCGGGCCCCTGTTATATACGTCTGGTGGGCGCACTCCACCACATGAAATGTCTGGCAAGGGTCACCCATGTTTTATGGTGTCATGCTGGGTATTTATCAGGAAGTCTTTTACGGCTAACTTAGCCTATTAGCTAAGCTAGCCTGGTTTGGGGCCCTTTCTAAATGGCTTTCCTGACCGCACACCCACCACAAGGCACATGCCAGACGCTCATTTCCTCATACACACCATGGCAATGTTATTGCATTATAGATGAGAATTGGTTAGCTCTCCAGCTAGATTAGCCCCTGTGGGCTCCTGGTCTATTATATCTCACGTAGAGCTGTATTCCAGGGTACAGAACAACATACAGTGAGTTCCCATCATGCAGCGGGATTGCGCGCATGCGCGATTCCCACACTTTTCTCAACAATCCCGCAAGTTTTAAAATTGCCTGCGCAAGTATCCTGCACCCTGGTCATCGGACAATCTGTTGGGAAAAAGATGACCTTATGTGTACAGTTGTAACCATTGATAACCCCCTTGAACCATAAATTCCGCCCAAAATATTTTGGGGGGCGGGAATTCTCCTAAACTCTGGGACCTAGTGTCAACACTGACAACATGGATACTCACCACAGGGAACTTCTCAAAAGCTTAATTTTTGAACTTCCACGAATAAATAATAGCCGGGTGCTTGAATCCAGTACATATCCATGAACCCAGTAGGTTCGTGGATTCGATCAGGTTCGATGTGATGTTCGGGAAGCAAAAGCCTTTGCCCCATTTTGACAAGAATCTCTCCACATGAGCCACATATGGTATGCTGATAGGCTTATGCGATTTTGGCATGTTACATGTTTACCCTCTCCTGATTTGAGCCCCTTCCGCTCTTTCCGAGAGCCAGGAGGCCCTCATTTATATTCTGAAACCGGGCCAAGATTTTCCGGTGCGCCCTCCAGATGGTGCTGTGAAGTCTATACCTATTCGCCATATGCCCAGGCGCGTACCCAAAGGGGGAAGCCGCCCCCTTGAGCATATATTTGGTATTTTTTAATGTTTATTTTTACAATATTGCTAGTGTTTCCTCTACTTATATGCGGTAAATAGGCCTGGGAAGTGCCATTTCCAGCAATCTGACAGACTTTTTGGGCCAAAATTTTCTTGCTCTTTGCGCCATTCCATGAGTGGCGCAAAGCGCTGAAAGTCTTTCTATGGGCATTGCCCCCTTGACAATTTCCTGGCTACGTACGCCCCTGCCTATGCTTAACTTAACCTAGGCAAATTTTCTGTAATGACTGGTCGAATTTATAATCAATCCATAGTTGCTGTCTTGTAATTTTCGTACACAGGTATTCGGCGAAAGACTTAATTAGAAGGCCGGGGGAGTAAGCACTTTGTCGGATAGATGGAAAGTACCCCGTGGTAAACTGTCCTGATATCTCTCTACAATATTATCATGAATATTCAGTTCCTTCATTCATGTGAAGGTGGTATTAATTGAAAGTTAAACAGTTCTAGAAATTTATGTACATGTTATTTTACTGTATTTTGGTGTTAAACTTAGTCACCTGTCTTTACCCAGATTATAAATGCTGTATGAATATTAGTAAATCCCATGTTTAGGCTAAGAACTCTCTTCATCACTGCTGGTAAGCATATTTTGCAAATATATAGTTTCTGTTCAACCATTGCTTGTAGTCTGGCTCGAGAATCTCAGTGCTTCTATACCAGGAAAGTACTAGCTGAGTAGTGACCTTCTCGCCTTTTGGCTAAGATCATGTTTAAGTCTGTCAGCCACTCTAGAATGGAACCACACATGACAGACCCATGATGTAGAGGTCTGAAGTTCAAGAGGTTGGTCAGTTAAATTTGTTGTCCCCTCGGGGACGTAGCCACTTTGGGGAGCAGAACGTTCGGTTTCGCCACTTGGCTCTTCCCCAGAGAGTCGAGGGGATTTTGGGAAAAGTTGCTGAGTAATATTGGAAAATGTAATACTGACCTCTTTTGCTTTGACAAAATATAGTCATTTTTTCAGTTTCAGTTTCAACAGCCTGTTGTACTGTATGTAACATATATTTGACAGTACAGTAGCTTTTCTGATGCCAGTGTGCAACAAGCATTTCATTGCAATTTAGAATAAATTGACAATTGACTAAGTCAATCACCTACAACAAGAATACAGTTTCAACAACTTTATTTCGGTCATTTACATACAGGAAAAATATAAGATATATACAGAGATACAGGTGACAGACCGGGAAGAACCCACAGGAAGCTTGCCAAAGCTTATATGAGTGGATACCCCTACAACATGAAAAAGAGTACAACTAAATAGATTACAGAAAATCAGACAAATACAGAACAAAACACTGCAATGTAGAAGAGAAGAACGTGGTACATTTTAAATATAGAAAGTGTCATAGACTATTGCTTGTTAGAAAGCGTTTTAAGTTTCTTTTGAACATGCATATAGAAGAACATTGAGTAACTGAAGAGTGAAGGGAATTCCAAATACAGGGAGCAACATAACGCACACAATGAAGGGAAGACTGAGTCTGTTAAGTGGTGTTGTCAAGCGGTTAGCTGAGTGAGTGTGATAGGTATTTACCTCATAGCACATCTTAAAGTAATTGCTAAAAGATATCGGGTAATTTTTTATCAAAAAAGTTGTAAAGAATTCCACATTGATAACGATTTATATCGTAAATTGACAAAACGTTCAATTTTTTAAAGAGTGGGGTTGTATGATGAAGATGATGTGTATTAAAAATATACCGGATTTATAACTCCTTTTTGAAGGATAAACAATGGCTGTAACTTAGACGGATAAGTAGAACCCCAAACAATATTACAATAAGAAAGAAAGGGGAGGACGAGGATATTGTAGAGAGTAATGAAAATTCTCCTAGGCAAAGTTGAGCGTAAACGGCCGATGATTCCAACATTTTTAGAAATTTTCTTAGCAACAAAGGAAATGTGGTCTTTCCACGATACGTGCTTATCAATTAAAACCCCCAAGAATTTGGCAACATTAGAAAGTAGAACTTGTGTATTACAAAGATTTATTGATTGAACTGTAGTATCAACTGGTTTATTGACCGAGCTGAACAGTACTGAAGTAGTCTTCCTAACATTTAGTGAAAGCTTATTAACACAAAACCACCTGTAAACCGTTGCAAATTCTATCTGAACAATATCAAGAAGATGTTTAATATCAGGATGTGAATAAAAAAATGTTTTTGTCATCAGCGTAACTAATAACATGCCGATTACCACTAGCTCTGTGTAAATCATTAACATAGATTATGAAAAGAAGTAGTCCCAAAATAGACCCTTGAGAAACACCACAGGTGACTTCACGATAGTGAGAATTTACATTACTAATTGAAGCGAATTGATGTCTATCAGATAAGTAGCTTTTGAACCATTCTAGTGCATTACCTCTAATTCCATAGTGATTAAGTTTATTGAATAAAATTTTATGATCAAGAGTATCAAAAGCCTTAGGTCTAAGAAGGTACCAGAGACAAAGTGTCTCTTTTCAAACGCATTCATTATCATATCACTTAAATGTAATAAGGCATATGAAGTAGAACGGCCAGGTAGAAACCCAAATTGATAATTATAAAAGACATTATGCTTCATTAGAAAACTGTACAATTTTTCAAAAACGATTTTTTTTTTCATTTACACTCATGTAACCTCAACAGCTGATGTCTTTGTCTTCTTCACCTGCTCACGTTACATTACAATATGTTTGCTATCACCAATGTGGTCAACCGCCGGCACTTGCTTTCTTCCAGATGAACATAGGCCCAAGACCGTTACCAAGGAGTCCAGGGGGTCGGTGGCACCCCTTAATAAACTTCTTCGCTACCCTAGAAAATTAAAAATTACCATTGAGTTGTAATGCACTGTAATATATCTCTCTCACCTCTAAATATTATATTTCGCCCCCCCCCCCGAAAGCTCGCTCCCTTCGTTACTATAACTAGCCTGTACATAGGCCTAGATCCTTTCACGATTCCCTGCGTTTGGCACCCTGCCGGTGCAACGTGTGCTCTCTAAAGGTAAGATTTCCTGAAAAACACAACTGTACTATATGTGGACTATATGTATCTAATGTATGCCTACCGTGAAATGGAATGGAAATCGGTAAACCAGGGCCGTAGTCTGGGCGAAACCTCGAGGGGGGGGGGGCAGTTCATGATACTAGTGGTATGTCAACAGATAGTTAACACCCAGGCGGACCCTTCCTTTTTCGTATGTCCTGGGGAGAGACACGTACATGTAAGGCCAGGCCTAGGTTTAGGCTATCGTTGGCAAAGCTTTGAACCGATTATAATTTTTACAAATTGTCCTTAATTTGTGATATTCTTACTATTTTGTTTCTGCGCGGAAGAGTGCAGGAGGTGCTGTCTAAGAGGAGGGGACGACGTCCTATAGGCTACTCTTTGAGAATTTTTTGTCTATGTGAGGTGTCTTGATGCAAAATGGTGCTATCTTCCTAAATCTTCATAAAGCGTTAAAATGATTATATGCTTAGGAATCCTCATTATATAAGGAATAAATCACATTTGGCAGACTATTATTGGTTAATAAACCGTCGAGACGGTTTATGAGACAATAATAGTCTGACAAATGTGGTTTATTCCTATTCTACCACCAAAAACGTGTGAAAAACTTCACTTTTATCAGTGTTTACGTTTACTGACTGTATGTTGTGGAATAACAGGTCAGTGTTTAACCAATCAGAATGCAGGATGGCTAGAGGGGGTAGAATTAGTGATTTTTTCTATCCCGTTAAGTTGTAATTGAAGGGGATATTGCCTAACCTTTACTTTCTGAGAAGTTATTCTCGTTCTAAGTTTTACTAGATCGAAAGTGGTGCTATATTTGGTGAAGCTTTGGACTCATTAAATGATTTACACTTTTAATTATTTACTGCATGAATTCTTCAGCGTTGGCATACAAGGCTGGCATGAACCCGGTGCAGGTTACCCCCTAACGCTATTAGTGAGATACTGGGGAGCCACTATTCAGCCAGTCTAGAATGGGACCACTGTCGGGTGGTGTCAGTTAAGTCAAAGTTTGTCCCTTGGGGACGTTGTCACTCCTTCAGGGAGCAGAACTCCTTCGGGAGTATTGTTTGGTTTTCGCCCCTGGCTCTTCGCCAGAGAGTCAGGGGACTTTTGGGGGAAAAAAGCCACCATCAGTAGGTGCGTAGCCATAAGGCCATCTAGGCGTTTTTTGCTTTTAAATTTGCTTTAGATTTCAAGAAGGAAAGTTAGATTTTATTTAAAGGGAAATGCAGTCACCCCAATTTGAATTAGTGTACGCTGGAATCCTATTTCATGAATGGCTCTGAAAAATCATATTACAACATGTTTATCACTGCATCAGTTGAGAAATTCACGTATAGGCTAACTCCTTGGTTTAACCTTTAATCTGCAATATTTATGTTGTAACATATCAGGAAAGATACTTGAAGTGAAATAAGAGGATGCTTGTGAAATTTAGCTGTTGCCCCAAAATAAGTTTGCGGCGACTGCTTATGCCCTTTAAATTTAAAGTTACTTTATAAGCTCATTGACTTTAGCTTATAATTAAAGGTAATTATTAGCTATTTTATCTTTAGCCAGTGTATATGGTGGTGTATTCAAGCGGTGTTTCTTGAAGGAGGAAGAAGGATTTTTCGTCAGGCAGGGAAACCCATATAAAAGCGCGTCGTGGCATTCATGTTTTAGTTGGAGTTGTGTATTTACCCAAGGGTGTTAATGATATGGTCATTGGTATAATTGATTCTACTCTCAGCCTATTAAGCAAATCGAAATTGAGTTGTTTTGTTATGGGTGATTTCAACTGTAATATTTTAAACAAGGATGATCCAACTGTTTTGAGTTTTTGTAACCTTGCAAGCTCGTATACTTTTAGACCTCTACATACTCTTCCTACCAGGGTAACTGATACTAGTGTTACTACTCTGGATGTAGTATTTTCTAATTCAACTCTCATTTCCCACACTTCTGGTATTCTCATCGACGATATATCCGATCACTTCCCTATTTTTACCATAACTGATATTAAATTACCAACTGCTACTACTCTGACACTGTCACTAGTAGGAAAATTACCGCTAAGCTTGAGAAATTTCGAATTATGCTCGATGGTGAGAACTGGTTAAATGTCTTCAACTGTAATAATGCCAATGATGCCTACAATAATTTCATTCATACTTTTAGTAATCATTTCAATAAGTGTTTTCCTCTGGTAAGTCGTAACAAGAGTAATGGTAATTTTAGGCAGGCTTGGATGACCACAGGTACCCTCAATTCATGCAATACAAAAATGAAATTGTATAAAAAATATTTACGAAAGCGATCCGATGATAACCTTACTGCTTATAAAGCATTTCGCAATCGCCTTACAAACGTAATTAGATATGCAAAACATACCTTCTACATGAATTCCTTTAAGGATTGTAAAGGGGATATTAAGAAGACCTGGGGATGTATTAATTCTATCATTAAGGGGACAACCTCTAGTAGTAAAATTGAGTATATTCTGCATAACAGTAATCATATTTCTAACTCAAATGATATCGCCTGTACTTTTAATGATTTTTTCACAAATATTGGTCCTGCCACCCAGCAGAAAATTCCCAGTGTTAGTGCTATCACTTACAGAAATTTTCTTCACTCCCCAGTAGGTGATACTCTGTTTCTGAACCCAACTAATAATGAGGAATTATTAACTGTTATTATGTCATTAAAACTTCTGCTGCTGGACATGATGAAATCCCCCCTAATGTTGTCAAATATGTTGCTCTTTCTCTCTCTGATGTCTTAGTTTTCATTTGTAATTTATCCTTCAGCAGTGGCATTGTACCAAATTTATTGAAGAAAGCCCGTGTTGTGCCAATTTACAAAAGTGGATACAAAGAGCGTGTCAGTAACTATAGACCAATATCTGAATATCCATACTCCCATGTTTTTCCAAAATTCTGGGGAAAATTATGTTTTCTCGTGTCTATAGCCAAGTAGGCCAACTTTGATTTACGGTTTGGAAATCTCAGGGGACAGTAGCCCCCACTCCCGTTGGCTACGGCCTGTAAACCCTCCATCAATCAACTGTTAGTCGCTCTTCGCAACCATATCATTCTTCCTTTCCCTCACTGTCTTTGATCCTTTGGCAAGTGTCGGGAATTATGGTTGCTGCCCATCATATAGGACAAATTCTGGCGCCACCCTTCCCTACCCTCCATTTTCTAACAGCAGGACCGTAGCCCTGGGTTAAATCTCTAGGGGGCAGTTCATGTCACATTCTGAGCGGAAAACCAAGTGGCGT
Source organism: Holothuria leucospilota (assembly GCA_029531755.1). NCBI lineage: Eukaryota > Metazoa > Echinodermata > Holothuroidea > Aspidochirotida > Holothuriidae > Holothuria > Holothuria leucospilota. Next base: position 45,769,607 of record CM055972.1, on the reverse strand, counting down.
GCCTATATTGGCACAGGGCGGATCCTTCCTGTGCATAGGTGCCATATGAGGGCTGCTCTTGTAATGGGATGACATGAAAGGTCAGACTGGGGTGCAAAATGGTGCTTTTTAGGCAAAGTTTTGGACTGATTATATTTACAGAAATTGTACTCTTTATTTAGTGATTTTTTTCTAAATTTGACTGTAGGCAACAAATGCTAAGTGGAGGGGACGACACCCAATTCTTTTATAAATTTTTGTCTATGTGAATTGACTTTGAGCCTTTGATGCAAAATGACCCTATCTTTGGTAACGCTTGGTAAAGCGTTCAATGGACTGATCATATGTTTAGGAGTCCGCATTATTTCATGACTTTTTATTTATTGAATGGGTGTAATTGAAGGGAATGTTGCCTAAGGGGAAGGGTGACATTTCTGTTTTTTCTTGTTCTAAGGTTTCCTAGATCCAAAATAGTGTTATTCGGTAAAGCCTAGAACTGATGATATTAATTACATGTTTAGAAATTACTGATTTGGGGGCTTTGCCATGGTACTCCTACAAGGCTGGTACTCGGTGAGGGCTGCTTCCTCTTAGTAAGCCACTGGAAGAGCCAATATCGGTTGGCGCGTAGCAGTAGGCCTTGCAAGAAAATGGGAGCGGGGATGGCACATTTTCGACCTTGTAAGTTGCCTTTAACATCACTCTGTTTTTTATCATTATTTTAAGTCTTCTGCTTTAGTAACAAATTTAGATTATTCTTTTAAAAAGAAAAGGAAGGTGTGATTTACATTAAAAGTTACTTTACAAGTTCATTAGGTTAAGCTTATAATTAAAGGTAATGTTAGTCTGTTCTACCAAAGCACGCTCTAGCACGGTATGAGAAATAATACTAAAGACCTTTCAGTCTTTAGCCTGCGTATGTGCTGGTGTAATCATAGCATACTCATATAGAGGGATTTCACCGACGTCACGTGATCCTGGGTCTCTGGTTTTGAAGATCGCGCGTCACTGGTAACACACACGCAGTAAGCGAATTTACAACTCACACGCACGGCATAACCATAGATACTACTGTGACACAATAGACGCGTGCCCGCCAAAACCAAAGAGACGCGCGATCTTGCCCTTCAAAAAAGCGTCTGGTTGGTTAAAGTCACGTGACTGAAATCCCTCTATAAGCTATTTCCCGGGTTGTTAGGGCAGTAAAATTATAATTAGGACAGTAAAACTTTTCACCATCTCAGTATTTGTTTTCTCAAGTAGGCTCACTTTCATTTATGGCTTAGAAATCTCAGGGGGCAGCTGTCCCCTTGCCCCCCCCCCCGTAGGTCACGTCCCTGTACTAATATATTTTTACAGTTTCAAACATATCTTAAGGAGCATGGTTTTTCAGCTGAGGGATGAACGTTTTAAACCACCGTTCTGGGGAAAGGGTCTAAAGGGATGAGCATCCCCACTAGCTCTTCACTGGTTCTGTGAGTCCAACGTTCCTTAATTTGTGTAGCCATACTTACTGCTTTTAAGCTATACCAAATTATGTGCCCGTATAAAAAATGCTGGATTTCACTTCATTACCCTCACTGAAGTACTGTGGCGTTTCTAGGCCTATTTTCAAAGCACGATGGTTTCTGTAAACTCATTTTACTTCTGAATATATCTTCGCCAGTTGTATTCGATAGCTTTTTCATTGGTTCTCTGAGTCCAACGTTTCTCAGTTTGTGTAGCCACAAATATTGCTTACACTGTATCAAATTATGTTTCCGTGTCTGGAAATGCTTGATTTAGCTTAGAGGGAAGTTTTTGAAGTCCTTCACTTAGTGAAGTACTATGGCGTTTCTATTGCTCTATGCACGATCATTTCTGTAAACATTTAGTCTGAATATATCTCAAGGTTGCCGTAATAAATCCTGAATGTAAAATGAATTTCATAGCAATCAGAGTTTTAGGGGAAGGTACTGTTCATAGCCAGCTGGAGGGACGAGGGTTACAAATCAGCACAGACAGCTCATTTTATTGCAAGATTCGTTTTACTCCTAGATTCGGCAGATATCGTTCGAAATTTCGGAAAAGAGTTATGCGCGCGTTACTGTTTTCTGCCATGGCTTCGACTCACAAAGAGCGTCAACAGCTTCTCAAAAGTGTGTGTGTGTGTGGAGGGGGGAGGGGGGCGGGCGGGCATAACCTTGACGATAATAATTCAAGTGCAAACCGCGAAGCCCAAGAAACGAGGGATCTGGGGCCCGCTGAAGGGCCCCGGAAAAATTGATTTTCGGAAGTTCTGAAAATGCTCTGAATGTTACACATTTTCCACCCTTTAAATCCATTAAATGGCTGTTTCCACTATTTCTGAGCTTTATTTGATTGAATTAGCTATTTTGTAAGCTATTAATAAAATCAGATATGTACCGTCCTGCTTTTTTGATCGGATTTTGGCAAAAAGTGGGATGACAAACGATATTACATACCTTCCACATTTAAAAGTAGGGGGTCAGGTCGACCGTCCCCCACCTATTGACTTCCATGGGATTTATACAGCTTGATAGAGAGCCCCGCTACCAAGTAGTCCTTTGTGTCTGAAAAAATCATCATTTCGTCAGCAGACGATAAAAACGTACTGTGAAAGTTAGCTTTCATAGAGGATTATTCGCTCTGACAATTGATCTATTTATTCCCTCAGTAATTACAAGTTTTTTCCTGTATCCCTCTCTTTTGCGCGCTTCGCACACTTTTCTAAAAAAGACAAATACTATCATTGGAGCAGGACTTAATTTAACACATCACATCACGTGTATTTATAAATGTGGCAAATTTGCAATACATCTTATGCATATTACATCACAGAAAAAAAAGAAAAAAGAGCGCCCCAATGAAGGCAAGCGCGTATCGTTGCGACTTACACTGGTAACGTAATGCAGAAAGCTGATTTGTGTACCGATCGAATACGCGCATAGTCTTCTGCGAAGGTCATCTTCTTTGCCCCAACCCGATCCGATTAATTTGTACCAAATCCAACAATGCCTTCCCCCTCAAAAGTTCACCGTTGAAGAAATCCGACCTTCCCATATGCCACCTATCCATGATGACTCAAAGATTAAACTTGCTAACCAATATTTAATTTGATCGTGGCAGCATCCTGTGTGTCCCGTCATCTTTGTTTTGAAACGTTATTTGGATAGAACGACGTGTTTGTATCCCATCCAAAGATCCAGATATATGCTATAAGCTTTAACGAACGCCTAGGATTTCTCTAGAAAAAGACAGCACATAGCAGCATTTTTCCCGCGCAGACGCTTTTGTCTGTTGTCATTACATGACATTACTTTGGCCAAAAGTATGCCAAAAACTGGACAAGATAATTTTCGTCTGTGACCTTGCGTCTTGTCAGGGGGCGTTACTTTGTGCCAAATGTGTCGCTAATGACTCAGACATGGAGCACACCCAAACAAACCTTAGCTGTATTCATTTCTGTTTCCTTTTACGTATTATTAGTAGTGGCACTACTTGAGAAGTCCCCCCACTCCACCCCATTTTCCTCTTTCTCCTACCTACTAAATCTGGTTCTTATCCGAAATATGCAGCGTTTTATCCTAAAAACAAAATAAAATCTCTCAACAAATTCCTCGGACCCCCACTGTTAGCAAAAATATCCCTAAGACTCGGAAGAGGGAGATATACCGCCTCCCGGCCATACCTAAAGGGCGGTACAAAACACTCGTATCCCCCCTCTTCTAGCTAAGACATGCTGCTTATGTGTGGACATGTTCAGATAGCACAGGACAGAGTGCTTTATTGTACTAAAAGACATGCTGATATTGACTCTCACCTATAAGTGGCCCTTCACTGACCTGATCCACATACTAAACTTACAAAAAAAGTTCTCCAGTCGTCCCCTTTATTATAGCACCGGCATTTTCTCTTATTTTTGGAGACAGTCCAAGAGCTGCTTAAGAATGTGTATGTCTATTTTGGTTGCCACATACCATGGAAATATCATTTAATTGTTTAAATTTCAAGTTATTTTTTCTAGATCCTCCTGTATCGAGGCTTTGTATATTTCGCTTTCGCACATTCAAAGTTTGTCCTCATTGTGATTGCCCCCTTTCTTGAGATCCTGGATCCCCCCTAGGAAAGGTAAGTGAAAGTTCGGTATCCCCTAGGTTTTAGTTGTAATTTTCTGTTTTATATTATAGCCGCGTTTTTCTTTCTTGACTTCACCTTTTAAACTGAAAATACCCGCCCAAAGCAAAGAAGCACATAGCCTATGATCGAACTGGGACTTAACATTACAGCCTACAATTCACTTAGCTTCCAACACAAGAAGGGTTTTTTGATTGTGCAAAAACTACACCTTAAACGTCGCGTGGCCTAAAAGTAGGACAAGTAAACAAATTCCTACCTTCGATCTAAAAAAAAAAAAAAACACTTCCTGCCAAGCCATCTTCTCAATATTCTTTTTCGACTTCTTAGCAAACATTAAATATTGCTTGTATGAAAGTTATTTTGTATCAATAACTGAGTAACAACTTCTTACATTCTAGTCTAATACTCTCCTTACCAGGAAGTGTTTCACCTGACGGTAATTCAGATATAGACTTTTATAGTGATCTACAGGAAAATAAGTACGTATATACAGTATAGCTGTCAAATTTAGCTCTGCAGAACTCAGGAAGTATAGAACATCAACAGTTTTCTGTGGGCCAGCACGTTTCCTGTCTAACGTGGACATTTCATACCTGAGCCTGGGTGCATCTTCATGTTTGCATTGCTCTCAAAGCAAACGAAGTCTACATTCGACTCATTCTGTGCACAGGACCTCTCATATGGCATTCTTCAGGCAAGTTTATTTTTCCGTCCATGCGAGAAGTGAAAATGCCTTTCCAACATGACTTGCCACATCATCTATATGAAAGGAGTAAACATAACGTAGGCATTCATTGGGAGATCTTTGAAATATCGTCAGAGTAAATGCAGACACCGGGACGTTTCTGAGCGGCTACTATCAAAATTCCAACAAAGCGACGGAAAAATTTTCTGCTATAGAAACATTTTCACAAAATTCTTGACATTCACATGTTCAATGTATGTAATTTAGCATTACAGATTTCGTCAGCTTGAACTCTGCACATTAACACTTTGACATTGGTTTCCGAATCCAGCGATTTAGTGACATATTTTTGTGGTTTACCTTAAGAGACTGGGCTTCTATCTTCAAAAGTTTTTTTAAGGTTCCTTTTGTATTTCCGCGTATGATGTGACTAGAATCGGATTCAGCCGCTAAATTAGTTACCAAATGAATCTTGAACCATGAAAATCGGTTCAGATTTAGTGAAGTTATGTACGGAAATAAAATTCAGCAATCTGTCAAAAACAAATTAAAAAATCTGTCAAATTATTGATATTTGAGACAAAAAATCATATCAAATAGGTACTTCATGTTCCGAAACTAACAAAGAGCGTGCTTATCATTGCAGACGAGCATTATTTCTTGAAATTTTCAGCAATGAGGTACACCCCTAGCCTTTGTTCGGGCTACGAATACCTGGTAGAAATACCAAGGTCAGTTTGTTATTTGCGGTTTTTTATCGTTAAAAATCGGCGAAGTCGTGAAGCCCAGTTTCAAGGGGAAGATTTTTCTAATGGATCCTTTAATAAACTGAAAGGCCATTCATGATAACGTAAATTAATTAGACTCACATAATTAACCTATTATCACACGCTCCCCCATATAAAATTTTTCATGGACCATAAAAACTTTCTTACTTGCCATTTTCTGGCTTATAAAATTTTGAGTTCTACTGGTAAAAATCTCGAAAATTTCAATTCTTCCAAACGTTAACATAATTTGAATGTGCTGTAACAATGGTACATTAGTAACTCACTACACCAATCTAAGCAAACTGAAGACGATTCATCGAAGAAGGGGGAAATATTAATATAACGAGGAATTTTACAGGATATCACGTCGGCATCGTCATAATTTTCTCAAAAGCATAAACCTTCGCCATGCATGTCTTCTTGGGAAAGAAGCTCGATGCTGAGGTTTGCTCCTGTGGTGTTCTTCCCGAACGATTTCTGCCCCTTTGGTCTGGGTTCACTGACTGGTAGTGGCTATATTATGACACAGGGTTTTCTTCAAAGGTACACATTTGTCAATAATATTATTCTAAAAATCAGATTCTATGAAAAATTTACACCTTCCTCGATCTGATTTTTGTCAAATTCAAGCCCCCAGAACGTTAAAAATAATAGAAGAAAAGTAAGTAATAAATCACAATAGCTTGACAGCTGAGCGACAGCTGTTCGACAGCTATTAACTATTCAGGGCACCTCTTTTTAGGAATATTTTAATTTATTTTTTTGGTTAATTTAGAAGAATATTCTCTGTGAGAACCTATATATCATTGTAAAGAGCAAAGATGGGAAATTTGAATGAACATTTTATTTTTGTAAACTGTCTCATTATGTATGCAAATATGCAAATTAGATGACGTCATACGGTTTTTTCACAGAAAATCGTAAAAAAAAATACAGATCACTATTTTGTTTGAAATTTATGGTGCAGGAGATTGTTTGGCATCCTTTTCTCTTTCATTTGATACCAAATTTGAGGAAATTGGACCAAAAACGAGGAAGATATGCCCATTTTACTTTTGCTACACAGCCCTCACTGAACTCACACACACACTGACCTATATGACCTTTACACAGAACGCTATGGCTCAGTGCACAGTGAAACGTAAACAACTTTGGATCTATAAATAGAGCTGTGGGCTTTGTATGGTAGCTCTAAATGGACATTTTAGTGAGTGAAAAAGTCGGAGAGGTGTTGTGGCTTATAATTTTTGATATTGGGAGGGGATTTTTGGGTCAGAAATGCATGTTTTGGGTCAAAATTTACGCATTTTTGAAAACTGAATATGTTTGGACCTTTGAACCTCTCTAACTCACCCTACCCTTGCCATTTATGCATATCTTTTGGTATGGTTTTATTGCGAATTTTGTAAAAGCCATTTTAGTCTTTGAATGAAAAAGGTCGGACTTTCCGTTGCTGAGTAATGAACTTGTTTGGGGGTCGGCTATTTTGGGCAAAAATTGACCGAAAATACGCATTTTTGAATCTTAATACTTGAAATATCTCTAAATTCCCTATACCTGCCATCTAATCACCTCTCATGGTGTTTCTTTAGGTTCTAAGGTATTCAGAAAAAAAAGTGAGTAGGGTGACGTTTTCCTAAGTGCCTGAACTAAGTTTATGAAAATTATGATGTCATTTTTAGAATTTTTGATTTTTTGGAGCATTTTTTGAATGTAAACAACTATTTTTCGATGTTTTGTGAAAAATTTTCAATATACAACCCCCCCCCCCCCCAAATGGTAGCATTGCACAGAAATCTTTGTAAGCTTTATTTTGGTGGTTAAATGAAGGCTGAGGAGTGAAAATTGACAAAGTTATATTTTTTTTAAAAAGGCAGCTTTTTCTGGGTGTAGTGTATACCCAGATGCCCTGAAAAGTCTTAAACTTACCCCCTGCCGTCAAGAGAGTTAACACCACAGAATTGTGGTTAGCAAGGACTTGGTAAATAAAATGGAATATTTGTATAAAACGATCTGTAAGGTCAATAAAACTCAGACAAGTGAGGGAGTGGGTGCAGCTAGGGAACACCTCGTTTATGAGCTCTGCTTTATGACTAGATAGATTTTAGGATGACGGGTATTTTATGGGATTGTACGATTGTGTCTTATCAACTTCTCATGATTTCCTGCCCGTGCTCTGATGCAGTGCTGTGCCATGCCATGCACACCCTTGGTCAGGGATATCCCAATCCACTTTCGCCATAGACCAAAGTTATGCTGCTGTAGCTGCAATAGCTGGAGACTTGTGTTGGTAAACAATTACAAGTCATTTCTCTCAAGTTTATGTCATGTCACGAGTCATTTTGTGCAAATCGAAGTCAAACTGCAAGTTAATGCCAGCATTTGCAAGTCAGGGGCAAGTCACAAACGTAGGGCCTCGAGTTCCAGTTGAGTCGCATGGCTTGAGTCCACAAGTTCGCTAAAAGTATAATTAGTTGTTATGGTGTAGGACAATTTCATGGGAACAGGAAAGTTCAACGTTTTTCAAAGAGGATTCCTCGTTTGAACAGTGTCACCACGATCTCTATAGTTTTATTCGCGATTAATACAAACTAGTATAATGGTATTGACGGTTGTCGTTAGGACAAATTTCCTTATGGATAACGTTAATTTGAATAAAATCTAGGCATGCTGGAGGTCTGCTCCTAAGTATGTACTTTCATTGTTTCTCTCAAAAGTTTGCATATGGGTTCTAACTGCTTAAGAAAAAAGAAAAAGATTGGCTGGGGTTAGAAACAAAATTAGGGCGTTTAGGAGAAGATTACTTCACGTCAGGGAGTCAAGAAGTATCTTTGAAAGGTAGTAACAGGTTCTCAGGCAGTGGGCTACATTTACAGAGCTTTGCGAAGGTTGAAAAGTTTCTTGACGTTCAAATTTATGCGTCATTAAGGTTGTAGGAACTTCCTACTAGGAAGCCTGTTGCCAACGGGAGTCGGGCAGGTCCGGCAGAGGCGTTGATTCGTATGTGTGGTGGCGTGAGAGAGGTCCACTCAACGTGCCAATCATCTGATGGGTTCTACCTCCTCTAAGAGTACTTGCTTTGCTACTGTACCGTTCGCCACCCGTCCCTAGGACGTGGACTTGAAGGAAGCACAGAGTAGATGAGGCCAGGATACCGGTTGGACAAATTTCCCTCCTTTTCATCCAATTTCAGAATCCTTGTGTTGACGTACCCCATGTCTTGCGGCCTAAGGTGGTAGCCTTTTAATAAATTATCCTAGGAGCAAGGGGTGTTTGTGCTGGTATACGCAAGTACATAACAATTTAAACATATCGGTAGAGTGCAGTAGAGCTTGGACTATTTTAATAATTATACCATGCAAAGAGAAGGATGTAAAGAGGAAAACTGAGTAACATAAAAATATCTAGAGGCAAGAGGAGGTAAGTAGAAACTTGATGGTTAAAATAAACTTGATGGAAGGAGATTAAAGAAGCAATGCCAAGCCCATGAGTATATTTATCTAAAGGTAAGCTTTATTTGGTAGTGTTTTTGTATTATATTTTCTAGTTTTGCATTTGACGTATCGTAGTTAGTGTGTTAGAAACGTTTGTAATGTCTGGCAAGGAGCAGTCTAAAAAAGGAAAGAAAAACCGTAGGACGAAAAATTAACTAAGTTTTTAGTGCAGTATTGACATATACATTTCTCTCCGTTCTAGTATACAGTGCCAAATATTATCGCTAAATCCTACAGTGACAAATAGCATACCGATTTTGGAAGATATTAATTTTACAAAATTGACCTAACAAAAGCAATGTGAGATATGTCTGATTCCATACACGCTTACATGTTAGTTTATAATCTTGAGACTGAGAGTATGTAAATGAAAACCCGTGATAACGAAGTGGATAATGGGATATTTTATAGGCTGCCAGCTTCGGGCTAAAATCTTTATTTGTGTAGCTTGTCGAACATTTTTCCTTTTCGTTTTGTTTCATTTTTGTAAAGTAGTCTCATATTTACATCATTTTTGTAAAGTAGTCTCATATTTACATAAACAAAAAACTAGATTAGACTTCGTGTTTTTGCACGGCTGATTTGTATCTCAAAAGCATGGAAAAGCTTTGCATGTATGGGCAAATCGAGTGCTTGATCCGTACAGGACTTGTTGTTCTGGGCTCGTCCTATAGGCTCCTGTTGCGTTCCAGGGGCAATATCCCGGTTTAAAGGCCTAGTTCCCTGAAGCTGTGGCCCTTGGAAACATGGGCATGAGTTAAAACTTTTGAACCTCTATTCTAAAATTACTGTATATGAGCTTACACTAACTTTCACATTCAGCAGGTTGTAAACACGTTATCCTGGTAAGGCCAATTTATATGAGTAGATTGATTGACGGAATTACCAGAGCCTTTAAATGATCAGCTTACGCATAACTACTTGAGATAATATTTCCTAATTATCATGACAGATTTTATATAGTTACCTCCCGTCAAAAAGTTAAAACAATACTTTACAAAGGTCTTTGTTTTTAGTTGTTGTACCCATGACCGTACGGGCCGGGGGTGCGGGGGCGGCCGCCCCCTAAATGTCAGAAACCTGACTAAATCGGGCAGCTACTTTGTCTCAGTCGGGCGGAAGATTGGGCAGTTAAATTAGGTCTCGAGTCGGGCAAAAATCACCGCCCTCCTTGAGAAAAACAGTCCCGGAAGGCCATGGAACTTGTACCATTCGGTGAGGGACAAAGATGATAGAGATCCTTAAATAGGTGTAGCAGTGAGCCTGTTTATGCTATATCCTGGAAGTTTGTTTAAAATTGTGGACATATGAATGTAACTAGTTAACTATCTATTAAGGGAACTGGACGCTGGAGAAAGAAGTATTACCTACTCGACCGAGGTTCCGCAATGGCAAAAGTGAAATGGTTTTGAAACCATCTTTTTTTTCAAACGTTTCCGAGTGATGATGCGATGCACCAGTATACAATGTGCGGAGGCCGAGAAACAAAACTCCTCTAGAAATCCCTGGGATGTAGTAGATGCGTAAAACACTATAAGGTTCACATGTCGGTCAATACTTTGACAATATATTTGTGTATTATTTTGTATACTGTATGGAGAACAAAAAAACTTGTGAGGAGTCCACATCAACTACACTCTACAAAAACTAGTGTGGTTGTGCCTTGGGTAGGACATATGTAGCAGTTTTACCACTTTTCAACCACTAGCAATGTGTCACTAGCATAATTTCCATATCTGTTACCTAATAGATGCGGTGGTAACACACTGTACGTTCAAAACGTGTTTTGTAACTGAAAACACTTTTTGTTAGAACAGTGTTACTCAACAACATTAACTCTAAACATGTTCAGTTGTCCAAAATGGAGTTTGACTTGAAAGAGTAAATACAGTTACCCCAAAATGAGCTAGTATGACCCAGTATTGTAACGAGTCAGTCAATTTTGCCGTCGAGTCGAGTTATTTACTACTTTCAAGGTGGCTTGTTTCGAGTCAGTGACTAGAGTCATTGTGTTATTTCTATGCAGAGAATTATGATACAATTGCTCGAGTCATTTCTCTTTTAAAAATTAGTGACTCGAGTCATGACTCGTTACAACACTGGTATGACCCCGTATTGTGCAGCATGAATGGTCCTTTCTAAACATCTGACAACATTGTAACTAAATTGTTGGATTCAGGCATTCATGCAGACTGACTGGTTGGCCACCAGAATTAAAAAAAAATTGTGTGTGTGTGGGGGGGGGGGGCAAGCGGAGCCTACAGAAATGATGGGGACAAACGTTGTCATTTCACATAGCTCCTATAAACTGTAAATTGTACATGTGTGAAATGGGGGAAAATAGAATTCAAGGCATGGACTGGAGGGGAATAAACGACCTCCATGGTCCCCACTCTTGGCGGTATCACTGTAGTATATATGAAGAAACGTACAGAGCAAATAGTTATCTCAATTTGAATTTGCTGACCTTTAATTAATCTTGATGGGTCTAGAATTGAACAGTCTCCTCTCCCATGTGTCCTCCCCAAGACGTAACCACCAGCCAGGGTTGTAAATGAAAACGTACAGAGCAAATGCAGTCATCTCGAAATAGATGAGTGAACCCTAAATCATAATGAGTGGGTGACATATTTAATCACGTGACATTATTCTTTTTCTGCATAGTTCAATGCTCCCACATTATTGTTTAATGCTTTGATCACAGTGTATTGGCCTATGTGTCTTAAAACAAAGTGAAAGATACTTGAGTTGGAGAATACGACGAAATGTGTATGATTGAGCTGATTTTTTGATACTAAGTTGGGGAGACTTGCTGTTCATTCCTTTTATAGCTCATTGATCCAAACAAGAAATGTCGACTAAACCCTCAAAAGTCCTATACTTTCGTTCAAGAACAAATTTCCTCGAATTAACTAGGCCGTTGCCATGTGCGTTGTGCTTATTGTGAATCTCACTCCATAGATTAAATTTTCCCTGGAAACATATTGACGTCATACTTAATTACTACATCTAAAACTGGATATACATTGCCAGTATACAAAAATATAGCATCTTTTAATTTTCATTACTCAGTATGTAGCGAACATATAACCAGACAAGCTCGGCTATAGAGCATACTTCTGCATATTCATTAACTTGTCATCAAACGTCTTTCATTTTCAAATATAGTGTTGTCGACATCAAACTTGTTATATCAATATTGTCTTAACGGTAACGATTGCGATACAAAATGTCATTGTGCAGTATATGCCAATACATCTACGGTTGTATTGTGTTGTTGCATGTGTTATAGAATGGTATGTTAACAAGTTGTATTACAATAAGTGCGTTGTAAATATGTCATGGACAGTGTCTTGTATATATTGTAGGAGGAACCTGACCATTCTTAAATGAGCTAGGAATCTCAGGGTAAGTTATTCACGGTAAAAACTACAAGATAATAACAAAACGTATCTTAGATGTGAACAGATTTGTGATGCGTGCATGGAACGGTGTAGCATGATGGGAATTTGGCAACTGTATAGGCTCCAGTAGTAAACGTTAGTGTTGTATTTAACAAAGAGAATCTTTAGAAAGTCCACATCCCATGTATGGATAACCACGCGACCAAACTGGATTTGTGTATTGCTCATATATAACTAGCCAATATTATATATATAGTTGGCATTTTCGCCAAGACGTAATACTGTTGCTTTATGCTAGCACGCTCCTTAGAGCTTGTGCACTTTGGTATTCATAGGCAGTGTACCGTGAAAGGCCGGACTGACGCAAGTTATGCTTGTGTCAGCCTTGCCATTCAGTCTTGAAACCTACTCTGAGCTGCACTGATGAGATCTAACAAGATCGAAACAGTTCTGTCTGCAGATTGAGTTATATATATAAGTATATACATATATATATATATATATATATATATATATATATATATATATATATATATTTCTCTCCTTGGAGAGCCACTGTTTTCCATGCCACTTAAGTCACCCAGTGCCAAAAATTCTTGCTATGTGCTTGTTTTGATCCCCCATTCTCACCTATACTAAATATTCATATAGTGATCTTTGATGTTTCTTTCTTCGTGTCTTACCTGTCCAGATAATTCCTTCCTAAAACATCCCATTAGAAAATACATGAGAGGTCTCGTTAACACGTATTTAAATGGAAGTCTTGAACGCCAACATGGAAAATCAGAATGAAACTTTTGAAGATAATGTGCAAAGCTTTCGAAAAGATGACTGTGAAGTTGGCGAATGTTCTTCTGGTACAGCCAATGGTAGGTATCTAATTCTTACAGAAACCATTCCATATGCCAAACTCCAAGTGGTGTGTTAGTAATTACTTCATACTTTATATTCTATTTAAGGTCTCAAGATATTAATAACTGTAACCATAAAATAGGAATTGCGACTTTTTGAGGAAGCAAGTCGAAATTTCGACTTTGTTAAGTCAAAATTTTGACCTTACAAACTAGCCAATATGTTCCATGGGTAAAAAAAGAAAAAAACTCATTAGAGAAAACATTATTTTGGCAAAAACAACTTCATAGGGGAAAATTTCATGTAAAACTATTCCTTGGCCCCAAACAATCCATGGAATAAAGTTCATGGCCAAAAAATTTTTCATGTGCAAAAAAGAAATATTCATGGCTAAAAAATATAAATAAAACAAGACGAAATTTCGACCCTCTTAACTCGGAACTATGTTAAGTGAATAGGTGAAAATTTCGATTTTTTAAATTCAAATAACTTTGACTTATTAAGAAAAATCATTGCGCATGTGTACAGGAGTAGGGATAGCTGATAACTACACCACACTCAGTCTTGTAGTTTAAGGGTTAAGGTAGAGGGGAATACCATCTGCTATAGAATACGTCTTGGTCCCTGGAAAATGTGTTTTTATCCTTTACTCAACACCAAATGGGGAGTGCACATTTATAATTTCCCACTCTTTACATATGTTTTTTATGTCCTGTAACCATGTCGTCAACTCCTCAATTTGCAGAAATTTGTCAAGTTGGCATCTTTCCAATGCAATGTGCCTTCTACTCTTCCATATAAAATACCCATGCATACTTTTGGCCAATGAAATTGTTTTGCCCATGAAAGTTTTCTTTGACTCATGAGTGTGTTGTTTTTTCTTATTTGCCCATAGCTTTTTTTTTTTTGTTTGTTTTTGTTTGTTTTTTTTTTTTTTGCTATCTCCCTCAGGAGCAACCGTTTGCATACAAGTTTTTCGCATTTAAGGCGACCTTACAATGAAATAATTCGTAAACAACATGGCATCGCTCAAGATGCACAAAGCTTTCCAGTGGCTACACCAACCAGGGCCATAAACACGGTCTGTTAGCTTTGTGATGACGTGATATAGAAATTTGTAGCCACATCAGTTACCAGAAACTAGGTCCATTCACAGACACCGCTAGGGAATTTGACTACACATATATTTGAAAGATCTAAACTTTCATCTCAGCAGCATTATATGGCGTTCTGACATGTACGACATCCCTTTTCTACAGTGTGTCAAGTCAGATTAGAGTGCACGTGTCTTAGAAAAGCGGTAATCAGACGGCAAAATATGCCCCATAACTGTGGGAGAACGCATTTCCTTTTCCATATTATGTGGAACTTTCTTTACGTATAGGTATCTTGTCCACAGTCTTATGGTGATGAACGAGCAGCAGTGGTAGTTATCGATAACATTTTCACCACAATGGCAGGCAAATGAAAACCTTTGGCTTTCAAATGAAATTCAATTTACTTCCATTCGAAATTCATTTTCTGCACTGGATCTTCAAAGCCGGGTTGCACCCAATTTGTAACCCTACAGTAGAAACAATTATTAGTAAGACTTTTAAAACTTCCATGTATATTATTTAATGAGGACATTAGAAATTTATTCAAGGCTATAGACATTTGAAAGTATGCGACCTTGCCGCTTAGTCACAAATGGAATGTATTGTGTTCACTGTAGAGAAAAATTAGTCAAAACAATGACTAAATCAAATAAAAGGTTAGTAGAGAAAATTTGACTTACGTTTGACCAATTGACCTAATTTTTGACCAGTTTTACCTCGTTGACTTAATTTGTGACTAATAATTCTGGTCTATAATTGTTGCAGTAAGTCAAATATCTCACAGATTAGTCAAATATCACTGACTAATGCGATTAGGCAACTCAGACGCCATTTTGACTAACTTGAAATTACTGGGTTAGTTTTGAAAATCTTCTAAACTTATGTTATTTGAGGAAACCTAAAAATTAATGGAAAGTTCATGTACTTTATACAAATTAAATAGGATATAATATATAATAGTCACAACAGATGATTTCTTTATTCCTTTGTTCAGAGGTTAGGCCGTTTCGAATGAAGAAAGAAAGAATTGACTTGAATTCATCTATGTCCATTGATGCCGAAGGAGGCACCCTTATCATTAGAAACACCGGTATTTCACTTCATATTCCACCAAATGCTTTAGAGGAGGAAGCTGTCATTAACATCACTGTCGTTAATGATACAGAAATACAATTGCCTCAAAAAGGAAATCTGCCAGTTGTGACACCACTAGTAAAGTGCGAACCATCCGGCATTAAATTTCGGAAACCCGTAACGCTAACTTTACCTCACTGCGGTCTGGTTACTGATGATAAGGACCAAAGTATGATTTCGTTCTGTGGAACTGAATCAGGTAGGTATATGTCCTGTTGGGATCCAAAGTTTTTAGCAACCAGGTCATTGAATTTATGGATGAGAGAATCTGTTGCTCGATGTTTGAATCCCGAAGCCCTGTTTCCATGTAGGCACACGCAATGTACACAGTGGCGGCACCAAGGGGGGGGGGGTAAGGGGGCATTCCCCCAGTGAGAAGCTTTGTCCCCCAGATGCCCTGCTCCTGAAGTAAAGTGGTCTGATGGGAGGAATAGCCTAATTCATTAAAATTATTTGGAATCTTTGCATTTGATGATGCATAATGAACCAAAATATATCCTTCCTGAGACTTATTTTTTGACCCATGGATATGCTAAAACCTCAGAGCTTCCTTGGGCTTCACCCCTGAACCCCCACCGGGGCATTGCCCCTGGACCCCACCTGCTAAAACTCGCGTTTCGCGCTCGATTTCGCGCTACGCTAGAAAATATTAGCGCTCCCCAACATTTTCTTTTGCCCCCCACTTTTAAAATCCTGGTGCCGCTACTGAATGTACAGTCACTAAGACTCTTACCACCGTACTAAATTGCGTCACATTTTCCAAGCAAAAAGGTCTTTAATGAAAGAGAATACTCAAGAAAGCAAAAATGTAGTCAAACAATACGTCATTTTGTTAAAATGAGGTGGCTTGATTTGTGATTTCTATATTTTAACAGGTGATATTTTTCATTAGAGAGAGAGAATGGTTTTCTTTGCAATTTGCACAAAGAGAAAAAATTAAGCCATGAGCGAGACTTGAACCCAGCGCCTTTCGTTCGCAAGACGACCGCTCTAACCACTAAGCTATCACGGCTTTGTAGTGTCGAGCGTGGCAATTTAGGTACAAATACCAACCCAGATGGGTTTAACCCAGATGGTCTTAATTTTTGCTATGTTTTACTTCTTCTGTTCTTTCCCTTGTTCATAAAGGCTACGCCAGCACTTGGGATTGATTTAACTTTCATGATCGAAACAGTTTACACAACTTTCGACCTACTTATTCTTAGTTCGATCTACCATATTTCGACCAATAAATAATATATATATATATATACATATATATATAGCCTATATATATATAGCCTATATTATATATATATGTATATATATATATATATATAAAGAAGTATTGGTGTGACGTTGCGACTTTTATCATGTAGACACTGAAGAATGAGAATGGTGGGTAGCGGATACAGTCGCATAATTTAGAAACCTGTAGAATTGACATCTAACATTGGCAACCTTTGCCTTATTATGAAAGACGATACTACAAATGATGGAAAAATCTGTGCTTCATGTGGGGATCGAATCAACGACCTCTCGCCCTCCGTGCGAGTGCTCTACCGACTGAGCTAACGAAGCATCTGTCGATAGAACTGGTCATTTAATTCATATACCCCATGACACAGCTTTTTCCATCATTGCGTCACTTGTTTGCTCCGCCAAGCATGTAAATGTAAGGAAGTATTGGTGTGACGTTGCGACTTTTATCATGTAGACACTGAAGAATGAGAATGGTGGGTAGCGGATACAGTCGCATAATTTAGAAACCTGTAGAATTGACATCTAACATTGGCAACCTTTGCCTTATTATGAAAGACGATACTACAAATGATGGAAAAAATCTGTGCTTCATGTGGGGATCGAACCAACGACCTCTCGCCCTCCGTGCGAGTGCTCTACCGACTGAGCTAACGAAGCATCTGTCGATAGAACTGGTCATTTAATTCATATACCCCATGACACAGCTTTTTCCATCATTGCGTCACTTGTTTGCTCCGCCAAGCATGTAAATGTAAGGAAGTATTGGTGTGACGTTGCGACTTTTATCATGTAGAGACTGAAGAATGAGAATGGTGGGTAGCGGATACAGTCGCATAATTTAGAAACCTGTAGAATTGACATCTAACATTGGCAACCTTTGCCTTATTATGAAAGACGATACTACAAATGATGGAAAAATCTGTGCTTCATGTGGGGATCGAACCAACGACCTCTCGCCCTCCGTGCGAGTGCTCTACCGACTGAGCTCAGTCGGTAGAGCACTCGCACGGAGGGCGAGAGGTCGTTGGTTCGATCCCCACATGAAGCACAGATTTTTCCATCATTTGTAGTATCGTCTTTCATAATAAGGCAAAGGTTGCCAATGTTAGATGTCAATTCTACAGGTTTCTAAATTATGCGACTGTATCCGCTACCCACCATTCTCATTCTTCAGTGTCTACATGATAAAAGTCGCAACGTCACACCAATACTTCCTTACATTTACATGCTTGGCGGAGCAAACAAGTGACGCAATGATGGAAAAAGCTGTGTCATGGGGTATATGAATTAAATGACCAGTTCTATCGACAGATGCTTCGTTAGCTCAGTCGGTAGAGCACTCGCACGGAGGGCGAGAGGTCGTTGGTTCGATCCCCACATGAAGCACAGATTTTTCCATCATTTGTAGTATCGTCTTTCATAATAAGGCAAAGGTTGCCAATGTTAGATTTCAATTCTACAGGTTTCTAAATTATGCGACTGTATCCGCTACCCACCATTCTCATTCTTCAGTCTCTATATTATATATATATGATATATATATATCTATATATATATATATATATATATATATATATATATATATATAACGCTAATTCCCACCTTAAGGGGAAATTGTTATATCTGCTTGTACATAGGGCGAAAAAAAGATAATAAAATACATAAGAAATAAATTCGCCCTAACGTCTAAACTTATAATTAACGTTATTTCAATGGGCAGCCATCCGTTCGTGTTAACAGCTAGGTGTCCGTAAATTTGACAACTTTGAAGTAATGGCATTTAGTGTGTAAATCTAAGAGGGCGCCCTTGTAAGTTTACGTATTCCTATAGAAAAAGTGTGTGGAAACGTTAAGGCGAAACTTATATGTCACCCGAAAATTTTTTTCCCCTTAAGGTCGACTTTTCAACAACAACTTTCCCCCTAAGTGCCGAATTAGTGAAATATATATATATATATATATATATGTATATATATATATATAGTTCAAAAAAGGTAATAAGCGATAATGTCTTTTTCAACCAACAATTTTAATTTTCCTCAAATATTTCGGAGATTAAAATCCATCTCCTTCCCCAGTGAGTATTAGACGCTTAATGTAAACTTATTATTGAATATATGTATATATACATATATATAGACATTAAAAGGTACGCGTACTGTATACCACAAATAAGAAGAAAAGAAGAGAGTGGTAACGCTTTCATAACATCCAGTGTGAAAAATATACATTTATTTGCAAGATATTTCGGGCACCTTGCCCTTCCTCAGTTGCAACAGAATTAAACGTAAACAATTTGAACTAAAAACTATCTTCAAGTTGAGGTCACACGTAACAGGATTAAACAGTGATTTATCTATTCTAAGCAAATACTCATGGGTACAACAAATTTATAGCCATTGTTACTAATTATACCAAGGCCATTCACCTATTTGGTTTTATTGTTATCAGCTTTTCCTAACAGGATTATCTCCTCTGCCCTTCATGGGTACAAGATCAGTAAGAGCTAATTTCAGTTTAATTCTGTTGCAGCTGAGGAAGGGCAAGGTGCCCGAAATATCTTGCAAATAAATGTATATTTTTCACACTGGATGTTATGAAAGCGTTACCATTCTCTTTTCTTCTTATATATATATATATATATATATATATATATATATATATATATATATAAACATTAAACATATATATATATATATATATATATATTTCCTTCCTTTAGGCACGTCTTTTCGGTGGGACATTTTTGAAGATACTGGGGCAACTTTTTCAAAGACGGAATGCAAGTTTCAGCTTACTCATTTCAGCTTCCATTTCTGCTCCGTCAGGAACGTATACGCCAAACGCATGCGCATATTCTCGATGCAGAGAAAAGCTAGGCATGATTTTACTGTCCATCTTTGGATTTGTAACGACGACAAGTCAGTATTCAAGGTATAAGAACTAAGCTGGGTTTTAGCAAAAATTTACACGGAGAAACCTATCACCACTGATATCACTTTTTAAGACCTGCAATGCTTTTGATCAAGCAAATTCATCAAATTTACAAAAAGTATAACGTATATAAAGAGAAGATCTAAGTACATGCAGTGACCTTGATTAGTTTAAAGATAATAAGCCAGTAGGTAGTCTGATCATTACTTTAAAACACCAGCTAGATCTTTAAGGTCTCCATTTAATCCCCTCAGTGGCATTTGCTCGGATAATCTGGTAAATATTGCTTATTGAAGATAAACCAAGGACTTATTCAGCATTTCTTTAACAATTCAGTATTTCCAAAATGTTGTTATATGATTAAAAAGTTCAATACATGAAGCGCCATACCGCAGTGTCTTATTCAAATTAAGATGACTGCAAGCACTTAAAAATGATAAGTATTTAATATGATTATGGCTATAAAGAAAATTAAAATTTGTGTAAAAATCTTTCACCTACCTGTCATTTAATCCTTTTCTTCATCTCATATGAAATTTTTTCGAACAATATTTATTACTGTACAATATCATTTTGAGTCTTAACAGTCAATTCCTTATAAAAAATAAATCAATTCTGAATATTTTAACTTTGGATAAAAATACAAAGCAAGATTTTAGTATGATTGAAACGTTGCATACATGAATTACTTAACCGCAATAATCTATTCAAATTCGGGATGACTAAATATACCCTTTCAATATTCAGTGTTTAAAACGATGATAGTGTTTAGACATCTTTAACTTGTCGGTAATTTGGTATTTTTGGTCATCTCGTGTCAAACATTTTCATAGCATAATTAGGAATAGTTATGACACCTTACTGGACAATAACATTTAGATCCTTAAAAATGAGGATTTGTAAAAATATTCACGTTTGAGAAACTAAACATTGAATACATGAATAATTACGTGTGTTTTATCCATTATCTCCTCTCATACAAAAGACTATACAGAAGCAGGAGGAAAGGGATTCGTTTGAAATCGTTGGAGCATGGCAAGATTTTACAATTTATGACGAAATGGGTGACATTGTGATTACGTTCAATGACATTAGAAAGGTTAGTTTATTATTCATTGAATATACTATCCACGGTTACTAAAAAGACACTGTCGTTACAAGGTATATAGTTTAGGTCTACGGAAATTGCTTAGTTGCTTAGTTCTTTGGCAGTGATGTCGAACTTCTTAGACCATGTCAGTCGTATCAGGTGTATCAAATATGAATTTTTGCTAGACAGTACGACCATCACACAAAAATAATAGTAATGCAACGCTTGGATCATGAATAAAACATTATCTCTTAACAGCATTAGTGGCAGAGCTCAATATTTTGTGCGGGGGAAAAGATCAAAACTTTTCGACACATTGCTATCTCTATATAAGCTCTTCCTACCAATTCAGTGATCACAGGGGCGTCACTTTTGCTGTAAAAGTGTTTTGACATTGGCTTGAAACTTACCCTACCCACTACCCTCTGGGGAAATTTTTAAGAAAAGCAGGCCCATGATGCAAAAATTGCATGTTTTAACTTTTACGTTACTATTGATTAAAGTTTTTAGGACTGTTTGGGGTCATCTATAATTAATTCCTAAATAAATTAAATCCTGCTATTATGGGGTATTTTATACATATATAGGCAAAACCACGAGAGTCCGTAGAAACAATGCCAGGGGCATACTCATTCAAACAAAGGTTGCATTATTGGAAGTTCTTGCCTACCGATATTGCCGCTAGTAACCGCGGTGGTGTAAAATCATAAGCAACGTCTCTGGAGATCCTCCCCAGGAACATTTGAAAAAATCGATGACTATTATGGACCATTTCCAGAGAAACTTGTGCGTCCCCTATGTGTAAAACACCAATGAAATATTTTCCTGACGATAATTTCGTTGGGTACTGACCAAAAGTTTTCATCGCAAATTGCAAAGGTGCTGCCAGAGCGCTACATGATCCATTTGCCAGCTTGCTATCCAAGGATCCACCTTACTGGTGGGGTGAAGGTAAAATCTAGTGATGCCCACTGGCAAAGCCACGGAGACTCTTAGGTTTTTACAGTGCTGTGGCAATTAGAATGAAGGATGCAAATGTCTACAAGTGGCATTGGCAATAAGAAGGCCAACAAAACCATAATTTATCACCTTTTAAATTTAAATAATAGGTAAGCTTAACGTTCGGTGTAGTTGATGTTGGGTCAAAGTTGGTGGGAGAGTGGACTGCCTGAGGGGTTGAAATGGTTTTCGAGACAAGTCTACTCAAATTTTATTACAGAGCTTGATCATTTTGATGGGAATTTTAATTATCTTCTACCCCGTTAATGCTTTTATATCAGGTTGCCAAGTGTATCATGTTTATTACAACACACCTTAAAACTGAACTGATTCAGTAACTATATTCTGTCCATTTACACTACTCTCCATGCAGCAATTCAATACAAATGTTCAAAATTTTTAAATGTTTTACATTAGCAAGAAATTCTTAGTCGTTCTCTGCACGCATGGCACACTTTACAGTGGAAAATTGTATTTTGTAGACTTTGCCTGGTACTTTTTTAGACAAAACAACACTATCCCTTCCACAGGAAACAGTAGCTCGATAACAACAAAGGAAAATAAAACATTGAGACATCCTACCCGTTTGATGCCATTGCACTTTCCTCCCCTCCCTCCTCTAGTACACCCCTTGCTGACGTGTAGTCCCCACACGGGAACTGGAGGCTCTTTTCAGCTCATAAAATTCTTCTGTAACATACTTAAGATAATGAAGAATTTGTACAATTCTTTTGCTTGTTATTTGGCAAGCATTCGTTTCCGAGGTGAATAGTTCTAAATAAATTGTTCTTTTACCTTAGACTATCAATTTCACCACTATCTGGAATGGGAGTCGAGCAAGGGCAGTGTTTAAAATTCCAGTTGACTCCGCGGGTGTTGATGGAACGTTAGTTGTACAACAGAGAGATAACAAAGATGCTTCCTGTGTGACAGAACTGAGCGTTTACTTGAAGGTAAGGTCTTTATTTTCAGGTTAGTTTGCAATCATGAACTTTGGATGGAAGTGCCCCAAAGGTATCTCTCTATTATATTTTGATTCTCTCAGATTGTACATTTGATCCGAAAAGTTTTAAGAAACAGTTGGACGAAATATGATCCAAATTAGGAAGGCCTACATTGACAAGGATTGTTAAATATATTTTCATTTCGAAGACAGTAGGCGTAATAAAATACGTTATTGGTAGTGATAGTAAGATGTGACGAAATGTTCAAGGGAAAATGTGCAATACATAAACCTGCACCACTTAATACACACTAAAAATACTCAGGAAATGTACCATTGTATTGGTTCAGTTTGATCCTGCTTTAGTTGCATCATTCATGCATTCAAATGAACATGGTTTTATCACCATAATACTCATCTGCAAGCTTTAATGTATCCCAACCGCTCAATTTCGATCTTTCATTTTGTCGCCTTTTTGTGGGAGTCTTTTCTTCTGCAAGTTTTTAATCTTTTCTCTTTGTTTCGTGTATATATCGGGGAAAGTCCTACATGTACGCTCTTTTTAAAATGTTTTCAATAATTGCAGGTTAGTGTCGACTTATCCTCATAGATATGGTGTAAATATCTTACATAATTCTAGCAATGTGTAGGCTACGCTGCAAAAGTTTTTTGAATATGTCATGGCGTTAGGACAAAAGACAAAATCTGGAACACATGAGATGAATTGAAAACGTTGTTGTTTAGTTAAACACAAAATAAACACATTGATGCTCCTAAAAGGCACCCTGCAAACACGTTCATAATTGATACACCAAACTGTGTTTAAAAATCAAACTATAAACACGTTTGCGTCCTGTCTCATTACGATTAGCTAATACGTCACACGAATAAAATTTTTCGTTAAACAATAATAGATATTTGTAAATCATTCCAATGTCCCTTCTTATTTCTTGTATGATATGCTTTTCATGATATTTTTGTTTAATCAAAGTCTATAAATATGAGTAATGAAAGTTCATAACTAGAAGATTCTAGCGTCTGAAGTTTGCAATATATTCAAAATTTACATACCATTTCTAGATAATTAATTTTAAAGATCGATTGATATTTGCTTACTTGGTAGGGCACTCGAGGGGCGACACCAATGAGCCCATGGCAAGAGGTTCAGAACTTAGGTGAGGAGTAATAAAAAACTGCTTTCTACTCAGGTTGCAAGTAATAACTCAACGGTGTCTATTCATATCTAGTTGTTACTTACATGCATCCTAGTTAATGGTTCACATTAAAATCAGGTTGCAAGGGAAACTTCCCCATGTACTTCAATTTGCAGTTGCAAGATGATAAGAACTAAGTGCACATTTTTATTAGTACCTTGTACACTCGCCTCCATACACTTTAGCTCCATTGTATGTCATTGCTAGGGTCACAACTGCCCAGCCCTAGGAGTGTTTGCTACAATGGAGTCAGAAAGTAGGAAAGTTGGTCATCTTAGAGAAACCATTTATCCTGGATCAGCTGCAAACAATGTGTGGTTGATCTGATGTGATCGCAGTTATTCAATTTACTCATTTCCTCTTTCTTAAGTCATTGTTTAATGTGAAGTGTAAGCCCCTGAACACTATTGTACACTCTAAAAACGTCTGGGTGAAATTTGAACTCATGCAATCCGGATCGGAGGGGCACTTACACAAATCTGGGTCGCAGTTATCATACTTGGATGAAAATTATCCACCCGGATTTTTTATGCATATATCTGATCAAATTAATGATCCGGATTTTTGTAGGTGCTCCTCCGATCTGGCTGGGTTCAAAGGTAAGCTTAGTGAATGCGCACAAAGCTCGCCTAAAAATAGCATTTTAGAAGACGTAGTATTCACGTTTTACTTTATTTTGCATTGCAAAAGTTACCCTTGATGTCACATTTCCCTCCTAATTTCTCTGGTCTCGACTATCCCACGGGGAAACCGATCCCCTAACTCTATACTCCCCACCTACACTAAAAATCAAAGGTTTTTAGATAGAGCTCTGACAGTCTGAGACACTTGATCTACTTCTTTAAAGACTGGCAGAGACTTTGAAACCTTTACCTGTAAACTTTGGTTAAACACTTTTATGCGACTTCCTAGTTTTTTAAGGACCTTTTGGCTTTCGATCATTTCCAGAGCAATAACATTTTCAGTATTTTCCCAGGCAGTAAATGGGCAAAATAACGTCTGTTAAAAAAGATAGTCCGTTTCCGTTGAGTTCCTCAGTCGTCCTTTCCATCCTCACATGAATACGATGTTACAAAAGACATAACGTTCAATATTATGACGAGTTTTCGCGCCTTAGACTGTTCCTTCTTTATGTTGCCAGTCCATGATGATTTTTGTGACAAAATCAGTTCGGGACGCGCAAGGGGCTCAAGGGACGCATACATCAGGGTCGCATTAAAGGATTGAGGGCAGAATTTAGAAACAAACATGAAACTGTTATAACTATTGTCCTTGTTTTGTGTGTCTGCAGTTGCAACTTGGTACCAGATTGTCTATTTAGGCTAGTGCACATGGGCGTCAATCTTTACTCGAATGTGTGTGTGCGGGACTTCTGACAAAAATTTACTGTGTAAAAATCTTAAGTCAATGGGTGAGTTTCCAAAAAATGGGGGCGTGTTCCCCTGTACCCCCAGGATTGACGCCCATGCTGGGTTCATAAAATAACAGTAGACGTATACAGGCGTTGCAAAAGATGCTAAACCCCAATGCATTCTTGCGTCTTTTTGCAAATCTACAATAAGAGTAAAGTTGAAGTCACTGAACAGCCATTTACAGAATTTACTTTTTCTTTTGAGACTAGCTACTAAGGTTTCCGCTAGTGGTCATTCTACTACAGCCTCTCCTGGTGCGTCGTGTTCAGAATCAAGCACTGAACGAACTAAAGTACTTCGTCGTTTAAACATGACAAGGAAACCAAGGGGCAAATGTCTGATTCTCACCTATGAAAACTTCAAGACGCTTCCTCGGAGAAAAGGAAACAAAATTGATATGGGTAATGAAAAACATTATAAGGCGAATAAGCAATCTTCCCAATTTAATCTCTAAACATCATTTTAACTGTATAATTTTCTTCTGTTTCCTTTACATTGATCTTTCCTTAAATAAGGTATGTTTCAGTGCATACTATTTGATGGAAAACTAATTGTATTCTGAATAAATGTATAATTCAGAAACACAATTTATTCTTCTGATTACAAACATCCATACATTGAATACATAGAGACATTGCTGTATACAATAATTTAAGTGTAGTGTAATAATTAAGTTTGTTTGAAATGTGTCCCCAGAATTAAATTGTGACGAACCTTAAATTGCTTTCTTAGTTGTTATAACAAGACCAGAATATATGTGGCAACATTAAAACCGTCGAAGACACAACGGTCAAAACTTAGTTGATAGAGAAGCCTCCCTTAGTACAACCAGCATGCCAGAAACACACATTGCTTTGACATTCACCTGATGTCTTGTTGACTTTGATCTTTCTACCATTGTTTCAGTTAATTTGGAAGACATTTTTGAAACAACCCTCGATTTTGAAGTAACAAATTATCCCGACTTAGACTATGATGAGACTATGGATTGGATCAAGAATGCGGCTACTGCAGACCACAGCCTGTTTGATTGTTTCGTCTGCTTTGTTTGTTCCCATGGAGATGGAGAGGCATTTTACACCTCTGATGACAAAAGAATTTCTATTCAAGAAATAATGAGTAAGTGTAAAGAAATTTAAACTTAAAGAAGATCTCACAGGTTTGGAGTACTTAATACATTAATATCAAGCTAGTTATAATTCAGTATCGAATCTGATCACTGCAAATATCTAAGACTTTATCTGCACCTTCTTAACATTGTTTTGCATATAGAATAATAGCAAAGTTACGACCTAAATTGATTTAAGTGACCACGTCCAACTTAAAGAATTGCACGTAAACATTATTAATATCAACAATGCTGTGCTCGACACTTGAAAATCAGATTTCATATTAATAATAAACTAGATTCCTTATAATTTTTTGGAACAAAACGTTCCTTTAATAAAGGTTACAAGAATGTTCTGATACGAAAATGAATTTTATGTTACAATAATCATACTTTATAATAATGTGTAAAGTTATTTTGTGTGAATGGAAATTTTGCTGCCATTACTGAGGGACCAAGCAGTAGAAAACCATGCTCAATATTCTCCGCATTTTCTAGGCTTCTCTTCTCCTCACTTTTTTGGTGTAATCTCCAACGAAATAGTCTTGACGTCAGTTCAAGTCAACCCTTATTTTGTTTTTCTTCTGAAAGTAAGCATTTAAATACGACGGGTGGTTTTTGTAGAAGAGTTGTTTAACAAGTATACATTTCTTATTTCCTTCCTGTCTAGCACCGTTCAGTGCCAAAAATTGTGAAACCCTGATTGATAAGCCGAAAATATTTTTCATCAACACTTGCCTTGGAGATAAAGTTCAAACAATGGCGAGATATCAAAAAGACGCCGGAATTGCCACTGACTTGAATAAATATAGACCGGAAGAGGCGGATTTCTGTTTGGTTCTCAGTACTGTGCCTGGTTATGCTAGTTTACGAGATCCAAAGAAGGGAACGGTGTACGTACAAAGTCTTCAAGATTGTCTTAAAGACAATTACATGAAGCTTCATTTGGTAGATTTACTCACTATGGTTAACGATAAAGTTAACGCAACATTTATGAAAATAGCAAGTCAAACAGGATACTCAGATAAGGCATATTGTCAGATAAGTACACTTATACACAACTTGAATTATACAATCCACTTTTGCGAATTGACAGAAAAAGTTTCAGTGTGATGGGATGTACAACTCAAGAGCAATAACTGATTCATTCCAGTAACTGGATTTACAGTACTTATGGTATAATCAAGGTTACGGCTCTAAGCATTATTATTCATTCTATGACAAACATTCAACTTTAATGTTAAA
The DNA here is from genome assembly GCA_029531755.1 of Holothuria leucospilota. Classification (NCBI taxonomy): domain Eukaryota; kingdom Metazoa; phylum Echinodermata; class Holothuroidea; order Aspidochirotida; family Holothuriidae; genus Holothuria; species Holothuria leucospilota. Next base: position 45,741,865 of record CM055972.1, on the reverse strand, counting down.
AAGAATTATTTTATACAAAATCTTTCGATTTCGTTGACACAAATTACCAAAAGCAAAGAACCTTTTTAGAAATTGAAATAAATGATTCTCTGGAGATTAAAATGTCCTAGAGGTTAACTATGAAAATTAAGATAATCGAAACCAGGCTGTGGAGAAGATTTATTGTTGCCCTTTAACACTGACATCTTCACGTTTGTTTTCATGTATCCCCCTATGCATGAATAGATACATGCTGTATGTAAAAGTACACTAGTCATATTGAAAGGGATGTGAACACTTTCTAACAAAAATATTACATTTACATTAAAGAGGGTCCTTTCAGCTCAGTTTTTGTTTATTTGATAGACGTTATTCAAAAAGACTGAAATATTGCTAACTGTAATGTAAAGTGTTCTATTTACTGATTCCGCAGAACCATAGCTTCTGGAATAGCAGTTCGTTGACTGGGATCATATGAATGTGTCCAGTAGTTTGGTAACATATGTAGATCATGACGCCAAAATGTTATTTCGCTTAACAATAAGAAGCAAACATGTATTCTTCACCGCAAAATTCTTTACAAAACGTATGGACCTTTTCAATCGGTTCTGTTTGACAATAGACCTTATGCAATGACGTCTCGCCAATGACGTCTAGCTGACTTGAACGTCAACTCAATTGTCTCATCCCAGACAGTATAAGTTATCGCTTAACTGTGCGTGAGCTTAAATGGGAACACTGTTGCCTGTACAAGTTATCTTTGACCAACCAGAGTGGAGCTATTTTTTGAATGAATGTTAGTCAAAGTGCAGTCACCAGTTTTATCTAAAACTATAGGGCTATTGCTAGATATATTTGGGGATGCCATAGCCCCTTTATGCTAGCTAGATAAGGTCCTATATGACTGCACACACTGTACATAAGACGTAGCTTTTGCACGCCCACGTAGCCTTAGGTGCGTATCCTACCGCACAAAAAATTACCTGTGTTTGGGTTCAGTTGGTTTAAGTCGTAATGGTAAGCGCTACCTCAGCCGACGGTGCACTTTCTGTTTTAAGACTTCATATGTATAAGATCTATTATGGGAAAGCGGGATTATTTTCGAATTATTATTCTAAATATCGTCAACCTTAGTACTGGAATAGAGTATTCTTTATCTCTGCTACAAAGAGCATCACTTCTGATATATAAATATTCAATAAGTTTAAATATACGTGTGAGGACTGCACGTTTTAGTGTCATTTAAAAACACTGCACATATAAACTGGGAAATTTAATACTTAATTGATAGTATCATAGTAAGACCATGTGTCTGGTAGAGGTCTTGTGGGTGGTGTATTATACTTACACGGCATGTACGTAAACAAACATGTCCTTTTTTAATGTATTGATCTTATGAAAATCATCTTTTCATGATTTTTTTAGTAGGTTCCTCGAACACTTAGCAAAGGATCGAATGCCTTTCATCGGTTGGGGATGACATTGTTCTAAACTGTGATTATTACCATGAGTGCATGGTGTAAATTTTTGCTAGTCATTTCGTGCCCAGAAAACGGCACTGTCAGTACTCAATAAAATATGAAATTAGATCTTGCACGTTAAGTCATCTTAGAGGGATGAAGAATAAATGAAGACTTTAAATCGAGGTGGCGATTTTGATCAACTGATGTTTCTCCAAGCCTTCTGAGACCAATATGTCATCCGAATTGGATAACGGAGACAAAACGGACACAGCATTAGCTCGTTTTCGCTTCTCCTTGAGTGCAAGGTTTTTTCCTTTAAAATTTGTCAAGTTTTCAATTTTAATCGTTTAACTTCTATTTTCCCCCTAAGGCTATTTATTTATCTTTACATGATAAAAATTCATGTAACGGCGAGCGTAGTGGAGACACACTCCCTTCTCCTAAAGTTTGGCCATAAGCTTGGTTAATACCCTTTTCAGTGCACCTGGGTAGACCCTATACCCAGAAAAAGCTGCCTTTTTAAAAAAGATATAACTTTGTCAATTTTCACTCCTCAGCCTTCATTTAACCACCAAAATAAAGCTTACAAAGAGTTCTGTGCAATGCTACCATTTTTGGGGGGGTTGTATATTGAAAATTTTTCACAAAACATCGAAAAATAGTTGTTTACATTCAAAAAATGCTCCAAAAAATCAAAAATTCTAAAAATGAAATCATAATTTTCATACAATTAGTTCAGGCACTTAGGAAAAGGTCACCCTACTCACTTTTTTTTTTCTGAATACCTTAGAACCTAAAGAAACACCATGAGAGGTGATTAGATGCCAGGTATAGGGAATTTAGAGATATTTCAAGTAAAAAATTCAAAAATGCGTATTTTCGGTAAATTTTTGCCCAAAATAGCCGACCCCCAAAGAAATTCATTACTCAGCAACGGAAAGTCCGATCTCTTTCATTTAAAGACTAAAATGGCTTTTACAAAATTCGCAATAAAACTATACCAAAAGATATGCATAAATGGCAAGGGTAGGGTGAGTTAGAGAGTTTGAAAGATCCAGACATATGCATTTTTGAAAAATGCGTCAAATTTGGCCCAAAACATGCATTTCTGACCCAAAAATCCCCTTCCAATATCAAAAATTATAACCCACAACACCCCTCCGACTTTTTCACTCACTAAAATGGCCATTCAGAGCTACCTTACAAAGCCATGCAGCTCTATTTATAGATCCAAAGTTGTTTACGTTTCACCGTGCACTGAGCCATAGCGTTCTGTGTGTAGAGGTCACATAAGGTCAGTGTGTGTTAGTTCAGTGTGGGCTGTATACTAAAAGTAAATGGGCATATCTTCCTCATTTTTGGTCCAATTCCCTCAAATTTGGTATCAAATGAAAGAGAAAAGGATGCCAAACAATCTCTTGCACCATAAATTTCAAAATAATAATGATCTGTATTTTTTTTATGATTTTCTGTGAAAAAAAACCGTATGACGTCATCTAATTTGCATATTTGCATACATAATGAGATAAGTTTACGAAAATAAAATATTCATTCAAATTTCCCATCTTTGCTCTTTACAATGATATATAGGTTCTTACAGAGAATATTCTTCTAAATCAAGCAAAAAAATAAATAAATATATTCCTAAAAAGAGGTGCATTGAAAAGCCTTGGTTACTTTATTTCCTATTCGTCGATGGCTTTCGGAAACACCCGTTGCCGTTCCGGTAAGCAAACTTCTGGTTTGAAATGACGTTGCAGAAGAACATTTAATTTCGTTTTACTTATTTTTGTGTATATAACCCATACTTCTTCTAATAGTGTTTTTACGTTTTGTATTTTATACTGATTTTACGTCACTGCAGCAAGTAAACTGAAACCTTATCGATATTTTCTACTTAATGATCTTACCTGTTAAGATATAAGAAGTGTTTAGAATGCTACTTCAATCACTAATTAAATATGCTAAAGTTTAAGTAGGTTTTTTGCACATATGTCTTTATCTTACACGAATGTTCAGACTCTGAATTGATTATTTGGTAATTATTTCTTTCAAATTGGAATAAATTATTGATGAAAACTGTTATTAACAAAATAAGAGTTACTAGTGTTCTTTACGAATGCAAAACTTTAATCTATTGCACGAACTGAGCTACTTTAAATGTGTGAAAGATAGGATATACTTTTGAGATTTCTATTTAATTTTCTTACGCAAAACTTTGATCCAAACCTAAAATACGGCTCTTGAACACTAACGGACATACATAAACTGTTATGAATACCAAGATGTAAAGACATTTAAACGTCTGGCCTCCTCTTTCACCTGCCCATTCCTCAAACAGAGGTAATCCAGAAAAAAGGTCATTCTTAACACGTTACTTTGAAATGCAGCCTCTTTGCCAACAATGTCTGAGCTTCAATAAAGATTTTAAGTAGAACGACTGTCCATAAACGTAGAACTATACGTTCTTTGTGTTCCATTATCTTGATGGGTCGTCTTCTTGACACACTGTTCAAGCCCATAAAAATAATCACAATTTTCACAACTTTCTACATTAGTAGCAAGCATTGTAAACGAAGGAGGTTTAAAAAAGTTCGTGATTGAAGTTAATTGAAATGACTTTAACTGCGACGACAAACGACGAAAGCTTAAAATGTTAAATTTTTACTTGACGACTGGCCATGTAATATCAATTGGTGAAATCATCATGATATGTGTTTGAGATGTAGCAGACGACACAAACCATTGACTTCAATACCAAAGTCTCTTTCACGTCTTAGGGATATTTCAAGAGTAACACAATAGGCAGCTTAATGGCGGCAGCTACCTAGTCTCAAAGTACATAAAAATGTTGGATATCCTTCCCAGACAACTTCCTGCTATGACTAGGTTGTCCTCATTTGCTGTAACAGTCGTTTTTAACAATCCTCTAATCGGTTTATTTTCGATTGACACTAAGTCCATGATCCATTACAACTGAAAACCGTATAACTAAAGATTGTCAACAATTTTATTATGTATATGAAAGCTTTTTCTGGTTACAATTGAAAAAAAAAGCCAGTTTACTTTACACTAAAGAGACGTATTTGTGATTCGGAGCAAACGTCAAGATTTTAGACTTTATAACCCACTAGATTTACATAATCTGCATATAACATGCCTGCACACTTTGAGAGTGCTGATTGTCAGTCTCCAAATAAACGAACACTGTTCTAATGACCCAATACCAACCTGTTTGATTAACATGACGAACTGACCTCGTGAAAGTTGCCAACTCTTTTATTCTCATCTCCATTTCAACAGATGCCTAGGTCTGGACAGTAATTACATTAGCAATGTCAATCAATATGGCTTACAGTGTAGAGAGACCATTAAATTTGCACAAACTGGTTTTAGAAAAATGAGTCTACCTTTTTGCATCTTTCAATTTCACACATAGACATGCAACATGAAGAGTTCCGTGCAACCTGGGTTTTATAATGAACATAACAGCTAGGATCCAGTAATAAATTCGTAGGAATGGGTATGTTACCGTTTGTATCCTGAGTGAAAAAGAATCCTCGTATAGTATCGTGCTGTATCCTCATGTAAATAGTCTAAGGTGATGGGGTTTGTAACATGGTATTACTCAGTAAAATAAAAGAAAGGTGACGTTTGAAAAAACAGGCTTCTAGGGGAACCAAATCCTGCGACCTGAAAAAATGCATAGAAGCAATCCTAACTTCGGTAACATACCTCACACTGGTAACTTGTCTCTTCAACAAGGCTACTTTCTACATCTATGGAAGAATGCAGTTGTTGCACCTAGCTTGAAAAACGTTGAAACAGAAAATTTGTTTAGAAATTATCGCTCAGGGTGTAACTTCTTATTTCTTTTGAAGCTAAAAAGGTAAGTCTAAATTGAAGTAGCCTATTCCCTACATAGCAACTAACAACGTGGGTCCTGTCAATCAGTCAGCAGAGAGACAATTTCATAGAACCCGCACAACCATACGAAACGTTCGATTTGGTTTTTTTTTTCTTGAGTTCGATCAGCAGAATGTTACTCTCCTTGTATTGTAAGATCTATGTGCCACCTTTGACAATATCGACCAGGCCATACTACTGAAGGTTCTTAAATCACATAGTGGGATGTCATATGTTCTTTGATGATTTACGTCATATCTTCAAAGTTGTACATAACAAGACAAGGTTCACAATGAAATATCGAGTTTCGTATTACATTTTGTGTTCCACAAGGTTTCTTTTTAATTAGGACCTATCCTCTTCACGGTTTAGGTTGTACCTGTACATAAGATCATTAAGCGCCATTTACCCAACGCTAAGGCCATGCTGATTATCACCAGTTACACATTAGTTTCAAAACTATGTCGGTCCCAGGAAAGAATTCGCTTTTTTACATTTTAAAAGATTGCATTTGTAAAGTTATAGAGTGGATGCTGTCTAATGAGGTGAAAATCAATGACAGTAAAACTGAATTGATCGTTTTGGGTAGCAAGTAGCAATAACAGAACTTAATATTCATGGTCTAACATTAAGTGGTGCATATATTAGTCCTAGCTGGTATGTACGTAAATCAGGTGTTGTTTTCATTGGGATCTTTCTATTGACCATCATACTTCTGAGTTTTGCAGAATTGTTTACTTCCATCTTCATAATGTTGCTGAGAACTCGTAACTATCCCACTCATGATACTGCACATTCTCTTTTCCATGCCTCCATTATCAGTCGTATCGATTATTTTAATAACCTTTTGTATAGTTTCCGTTTCTGTTTATCGAAGAAACCACGTGTTCGAAATTTCGCTGCTAAAGTTGCTTGTTGTGTTTTATGGAATTTGAACGTATAACTGCAGTTTACTATATTAGTTGCCGGTAGAACTCCGTATACATTTTGCCGTTGTGTAAGATAACGAGAACATAGCCCTAACTACCTTGAAGAAATGATTTCAATGTCTGCTAACGTTCCTTCCAGCTAAGTTGTCACGGTGCATTTGAAAAATGGCCTATAGTTTCAGATATACCACATTCGGTGTTTATGTCCTCTCCATATTTTCTTGTAGCCTTTGGATGTTAACTTCCTTTGTATCTTCATTCTCAGCACTACGTAGTCGTTTATTAAGAGAAATTCGAAACTAACACTTTTTCATTATTCAATTGCTTTAAAATGTTCTACCCTGTATCTATTTCATCTTTTGATACCCTTCATGTCTTATTCTCTTTATCTTTTAAATTATTTTATCCATGGTGTATTTATGGAATTGTTGCACAGTGTTTTAGATTTTGTAAGATTTGCTGATGTTTCAAAAGCAAATACGTTTGAATTAAATATAAATTTGTAGTTGTGGGCGTATCTACGTCGCCACCCTTCCAAAGGACTATTATTACCTTCCGAGAAGCAGTTTGAGAAGAGTTACTATTCCCAATCCTCATGAAACCCCCACAAAATCATGATAAACGAGACTTAAGGTATGTCCTTTCAAATATAATAAACACCCCAAACATTAACAAACTCATTCACATTATTGTATCCATTTATTAAATGTTAAGCAAAATTAAAAAACTTGTAAAACAAACTTAATTTTAACCATCAAAATATGTCAACTAGTGCAACAGATCACACTCCTGCATTGATAAACAGTACTAGCTTTCATCAAAGATCTTTCAATCTATGCCAAGATTCGACACTTCTGAAACAGTTATGTCACTATTCCTTAATGAAAACTACTGCAACAGTAAACCTGGGTAACGGAAAATAAACATTTACTACTAAAATTCTAAAATATTTAAGCAAATGTGATATTAAGCCTTAAAAACATTGAAATCTATATCTTAGTAGCTTCCATTACTTTTCAACACGTTAAGAAGTTTCTACAGCGCTGAGAAATACCCATTTGGTGATTCACGCATTTTATGTCTCCATAAAGTATGTATATTGCAATGGAAAGAATTGTACATTAGATGTAAGTTTAAAAGCTTTTGAGTAGTAGAATAATTTGTTACTTAGTAAACAAGTATATTACGTATCATTGGTAAAATCAAAGGCCTTTCTTGCATATCAGAAATTTTATCGCAAACTTTAATTTTAAAATAATTTTACTCAAGGTACTGGAGTGGGCGGGATGACCTTCGGGGGACGGGGCGAAATTTTTTAGGGGTGCAAAATATGCTTAAATTTATTTTGGCAATGATAATTTTTATTTTCTAGGAGAGGCTCTACTCCTCCACCTGATCCCTCTTGGGCTTAATAGTAGATCTGAAACTAATTAGATTATTTTTTTAAAATAACTGCACTTAGTCCGAATGTGCTGGAGATCCGAGGAGTCCTGATGAGAAGCGTGTAATGCAGGATCTGTACAAAATTCGCAGATTTAGACAAACTACTATACCTCGTCATACTGGTATGGTACTAGAGTCTAAGAAGATGGCCTTATTGTCAAACGATAGTGTCAGAAAAATAGGTAAGAACCATGTTCATCATAGAACAACCGCCCTCGCAAATTACTCTTGCGAAATCAGCCTCTCCATCAGACAAAACCAATGCCACACAGTAAATGAATATGAAGACACTCCACCACAACTAGTCAATCAAGAAATGTTTGGTATCTGTCTTTTTCTTTTGACTTTTTGTTCTTTGTATGAGGAAATATCAGTCACACACCCAGTAACTCATACCTCTAAAAATACTTCTTTAAAACAGCAACGAAAACTCTTAGATGAACCAAGTTACTCTACAAGCTTGTAGAATTTTCAAATTTTCAACTACGTCATATGAATACGCACTTTCCCGTGCTCCAAGCACAGTAGCAGTGCCACTGGCTTTTCATAGAGCTGACAGCTGGAGAGTATAAATCTGTAGGGCACATAAATTCCTGACAAGCAGAGTAGTTACAGCATTGATTAATAAAAGTGTATAAACTAAACATACACAAAAGGAACACTACCTATACCCTAATTTATTACAGCTTCAAGATTATCGTATCTAGACATTTACTCAATTATGATTAATATAAGAAAGACGTCATCTTAACTACCCTCTACTTTGGTGCACGGTGTCTTTCAGCACATACACACAGAGTAACCTGAATTTCTGCATAATTCGATACATGAGTCTAAATCTACATGTACAAATCTACGTTTCCTTTTGGGCTAATAAAATAAAAATCTTAGAAAGCCCTTCGAGTAAAGAGAAAGCACATTGCGTCAAACAATGGGCGCAAATTCAAAACTCTTACAGAAACAACACAATATAATCCTACTTGAATTAACTACTCAAACATATTAAAAATTTCCAATAGTATCTTCTTCCAGACATTGTCCAAAAATATTCCGTAGTATGTTCTTATTATCTGACAGAAAAAAAACCAATATTAGTTTATTCCTTGACCCTTTCTATACCTTGAGTAAATGCTGTTTAGAGGCCTTTACTTTGCCAGAGAAGTTCCCTTATAATTATTAACGGTTATTGCAGTTCCACTTCACTATTCTTAGCAACATTTTGGCCAAATGTCTGGATCTTTTTACCTTTGACAAATTTTTATGGAACATGAGGTGTTTCTGCCGAAGGGAACTATGTTCGCACCTTTTGCTTGTCTCTGCACTTCTGTTAATCAAGTATAAACTAACTGTCAGGTAACCCTGTCTGGTCAGCAAACTGCTCACTTGACCATGAAATGGTATTGCAGCAGATGTTTGCCTAGCCATTGTATTGCTATAAAGTAGTCTATTTACGCTTGAGAGTTCGTTTACACAAGATGTGCAGAGTAGGGAAATGATGAAGTCTTATCTGGCTTTGTAGTTTTTTGCAGTGTACAGTTCTGAAAAAGTCCGCCGAGCGGCGGATATTGGAGTATCGGCAAGAACACGGTATGAAATTTTCACTGTAGCTGTTTCACTCAACTACGGACAACATCCACTTTCTAGCTTTCGTTATAAGTTGCTACCTTACTGTCGTGGTGACTAATGTTCTTTTTGCTGAACTGATTAGCATTCTTACTGTTTAAGTGATTAAAAGTCTTTTTTTCCCCTGTATGTTCCTTTTCATGGCTATTCCTTAATGCCATTAAAGAAAACGTTTTGGTGCAATACTGACATTTGAATGGGCGTAAGGTAGCCTTCGTTGTAAGTTCTGAATTAGTATTCCTGTTTCCTGCTCGTTTGAGAGCTAGATCACCAGCCTGGCTACCGACAAAATTGTCTTTTTTGTGCTTTCTTTCGTGCCGTCTACAATTATCTAACATTCGGAAAGATTTTTTACAATGTCGGCAACTGAACTGCTTTTTGCCTTTACGGACACATTCATGCTGTTCGAGTACGCTTTGCAAACGAAATCGCTTTCCACAAGATTTACATCTATGTGGAGGAATCTTTTCGCTCGTTGATTTGTCATATTCCACCATCTGTGAATTTGTTGTAGTCTTTTCACATTTTTCTTCTGATAGTTTAGGATTTAAATGACTCTTCTGAAAGTGAATGTCATAATCACTGCTAGATGTGAAACGTGTATTACAAATGGAGCAAGACACAGGTTCTTTCACGCCGTGCTTGAGACTTTCATGCTGTTCTGTCTGATCAGGCTTTACAAATCCCTCCTCACATTTAGAGCATTTGAATGTTTTGTCATCATGGCTCATTTCATGGCTTCTAAGGCTTCCTTCATGGATAAACTTTTTGGGACAAAACTTACACTTAAAAGGACGAGGTGGGGCATGAGCGTTTTCCTGTCTTGTAAGATTACCTGACGCTTTGACTGATTTAACATTGGAGGAGCTTTGCACTGTTTCACTTTCTTTGTAATGCACATCCAGTTGCTTCTGAGTGTCTTTAGTTGGGAGTAAGTTGTTGCTTTTGAGGAAATCTGTCCGACCACTTGCACACTTGGCTTCTTGCATGTAACACCCCTTAGACGTACCCAGTTCTTTCTTGGAGAGCTGACCCTTGACTGGTTTTTTATTTGTTTTAACGTTTGGTAGAAGCTTATGTAGCTTCAGCTTCCTGCGACTGTCACCGCACGGCCTACCCTGAATGGAGGATCGGTGGCACTCCCTGTGTGCATTTTCATGCCTCCTCAAAGATCCAGTGTACAGATATGACTTGCTGCAATATCTACACTTCAAACGTGTGTGGTTTACTCTACGTCTGTGACGAGGTGTTTTGACATTTTGCATTAATGACAACTTGACCGGAAGGCAAAACTTCTTTTGTGGGGACTGCATGTCGTCTTGAAGACTTGAATTTTCCTTCCTTTTGTTGTATTTCTCAGAACTCAATTTGAAGTTACTTTCTGATGTCGGCAAATTTTCTGTTTAAAATAAAATATCCACATTGCCATGAAACGTCTTCACATTAAACTAGAACTGTGATGGTAGTAACGGCAGAGCCTGAACCCATAGAACCTTTATCGTGCTGTAAGTTCTAGATTCTCTGATGAATAAACTTAATGAGAAATTTCTTCAGCACATTTTCTTTACAAGATTACACTTTTAAGAGTCGAACACGTCTTTAAGTCAAAAGATCACCTTTCTTAAAGAAAACCGAAAATCCCGCGAAAATAAAGTCTCTACTGAAAGTCATCCAACTGGCAAAAACTGAAATTAAAATATGCATTTTTTTCTGCAGGTGAGTGACTATTTTAAATGATTGTTAGACTTATACCTTTTCAAATTTAGATTTACCGAGAAGTTGCTATTGCCGGTAGATAAAAATTTCAACATTGCAAATCATAATATCTAGTAAATCAATTTCCATCCGTATAATTTACTTGGTGAACATGGGACAGAACAGACGTGGAAATGGGCTCTTATCGACGTGCTTCATTTCCTTTTATCATATCCAAATCAATCAAATACAACTTACGAAACTTATAGCATACTACATTTGTTAAACAACATATTCTCCGTTAGGTTTCATATCTGCCAATGAGAAAGGGGCAATTTTTTAAATACGACTATGTGGCTACCATAAATATCTATAACTGATATGCTTACCAATCCTGTGTTGTTTCCTCTTTTTGTTGAATTTGGTCTTTAATGCTCTTTTACCTTTGAAAAGATTAAATGGAAACCCTCATACATTCAGTCATGATTAGAAACGAACTCATGTTTAACATTAAATCAAATTATTTGTTTTCACTAAAATCCTTGCATCCATTCTTCCATCATGACAAAAATTTATGTCCGACCCATATTCGGTTACACAATGGCCATCATATTCTGCTTCTTTTCTCTCGAAAGTGTGGCGCTTTCACTTTAATGAGACAAATATCTGCCACTTTTAAATTACTATTAAACTTCAAAACACGATTGTGAAATTACTTCATCCAACCACTTGAATATCCTTACTATCGCTGAATTTTGCAATCCATTTCTATATTAAACGAAGAACTGCAATTACGAGCTACAATGACGAAATAATTTCATTCACAGAGAAAGGCTAGCATTTTAACCTTTCCTTTTCCTACACCCCCACCATCAAGTTTTAATACGGAAAACATCTCATCTTTACCTTTACACCAATAGCAATGACCAGGTAATACTGACATATTTTCAGTCCTTCACTCATGGAGGTTTTAGTTAAACGTTTCACGGGTCAGAAAGTCATATGAATACATTGAGGACCCTGTACTTGATTGATTGTGGGTGGACACCGACTAGATTCGCCTAATCTTTGCAACTGGTGTTCAGAGATAAACCAGGTAGGGGTGTACCAATCGCTCTCAATTCTGTTCCTGGACACCACATAAAGTCGCCATCTCACAGACGTAAGTGCAGTCACAGTCTTTAGCTACTTTCTGAACGTCTGGAAAGGGTGGGATCTTTGCTCTATAGCACAGCCCAACAACTGAACCGAGTAAATTTAACCACTTCCTGTACTGGACAAACACCTGCGTGGGACAAATTCCTGAGAAGGACAACTAGATGCCCAGTGTTTATTCACCAAATAAACCCCCTCAGCATGATTGCGAACAGCTGTGCTGAACAAGCAAATCCGATTCCCCATAATATTTTCAAGTTGTTTCACAGGAATTTCATCCGGAGACCTCCGACATTCAAGGAATCACACTCAGACACCAAGCCAACTCCACCCAATAATTTGTTTCGATCATTAAATTCCAAGTAACCACCAATTAGAACTACAGAACAACGAGGTGTCATCAAAGATAACTAGTACCTCTAAAATGTTTTCCTAGTGATTTTCGCACATTGGCCTGTGCACTGTGAGTGTCGTTCTCTCTATTGTCTTTCTTTTCTTCCTGATAACCTTCTTCTTTGTCCTGTGGAAGCTCTGTCTGATTTTCTTCATCACTTTCAAAAACATTTCCAATTTCTTTCAGCAGTTTAGCTGTTACTGTTTCAGCAATGAAATGGAACAAAAAAAAATCATCTATTTATTTCGAGTAGCTTAAACAGAAAATGAAGTCATCCGAAGATGAGTTAAAGAGATTTTTTCCCATGAAGTCATTATTAGCCCATGAATATTTGAGTTTGGTCAAAATATATTTGAAAATGACATACTTGTGTCTAACATATGAATAAGGATTCCGTTCGTCTAGGGCAATGAGGTAGGCTCAAGGAGGGAATGAAAAACGATATTAATACTTAGTGGCATTTCCTTTATGGGTTTATGTCGAAAGTTCAAGAGCAAATGTTGAAAATAGCTATCAAAGCTTGAACTTCAATATATTACCCCATTGCCTTATATTGTTACCCATGCCATTCAGTGGCAAACATGTATCTGGGCTACAGTGTGAACTAGAAGGCCATGGCAAACTATTGTGCTTAGTTATCAATGTGTATAAAACTGGATACGATATCGGTTTTCCTTTGTGAGGGAATATTAACTATACAACTCAAATTACACCTTATCTTTTTTATGATTTGAACTTCGTGCTGAAAAATTATACTTTTACTTCATACCTTATTTCATTAAGCTAAACTCTCTCTTGGACAGCCAGTTTGGTGTAATAAAAACCCGTAATGATCGATGATTGACATATTTGAAGGAGGCATACCTCCTATCAAGGAGCCCTGTTTCAATCTGTGAAGTAGTTCCTTTACATTGGATTCTATCATTTGTTATTGAGTATTCTTGCCTATCCATCAAGTTTTACAACATTGTAAGGAATCTCAACCTAGTGCCTGGTGCCTTTGAGCAATACCGGGGGAAAAACATGGAATGTGATTAGAGGCAACATTCAATGTTCGAAACAGGAGCAATCATTTCCCTAGAAAACATTTGCAACTTTACAAAGGAATGAAGCTCTGAAAGATTCTTACATCTGTTCTTAGCTGACGCAATGTCAAAGGAAGTTTATCGTTATCGTTATTGCCTCCAAGTAATAGTATTTTATTAGATGCAAATGTAAACGATTTTACCTTCTTTAGCTTTTGTTTTACTTTTCCTCTTCTTTGTGTCCCTTTCGGATCTGCTCTCAACTATGGATTCCCAGTCTGTTTCATCTTCACTGACCTCTGATCTTGAGGCATCTGTTTCATCTTCTGTGATCTCTTGACCATCGTCTTCTTCCTTTTTCACTACTTGATCTGACATTGCTGCAAAACAATATTATAAAAATATTATCTCTACTTGAATATTTGGTAAACTTAAAATTGGTTATGTGAAGTCTACTTCAGAGGGTCGCTTATGCGTGTAAAATCGATTTCTTGACCCATATTTACACCACACTATAAACTAAACATCGTTGGCTCGTCGAAAAATAGCTTCACAGAAATCTGCCATTTAATCGTAGAGTACATTTTAATAAGTTCATTTCCATAGGCAAGCATGTCGAGTTTAGCGGGTTTTTTTTTTTTGGAAAGCATGAAATAAATCATATTTCGTGTCCAAAATGATGATAATATTCGAATTACAAAGTCTCCGTGTTTACGTTATCCAGTGAGTTGTTACGGTGGCTTAAACATGCATATATAAGCCTAATGAGCCCGATAAAGTAAAACTCTTTCGATCATAAAACAGAATTTTTTACATGAGTGCAGAAATATAAAAGTTAGTCTGAGTTTTCGAACCAGTCCCCATTGTGACTCGAAGTTAGCTGGACTGTCTTAATCAATGAGCAGATTTTAGATACTGGGCTTTGCATTTGTTAGAGCTTGGGGTAATAATATTCTACGTTGGTGGGCATTTCAAAAACAGTGTAGTTTCAGCCCGTCAACAAAGAGTAATGTTATTATATTTTGTCACCTGCCTATTTTTATCTTTAGCGACCCACCTTTTCGAACCTCTTGTCTCGATAGTGTCACTTTTAGATTTCGCACTTTTTCGGTAAAAACATCCTGTATGTTATTGTTCTGAGCAAATACACCTGTTAAAAATAACCAAATTTTCATATCAAACAAAAGGCGCTGTATTACCACAGAGCTTTGCGAATGTACATAAGGCATACATGTCCTTCCATAAAGCTTATGAGAGATGTTCATGTGAACAGCATGCATGTTGAAAATATAACTCCTGGAAATCATTTCTGCCTTCCAATTCAGTAAACATTTGCACTTTTACCTGAATGATAATACATATCACACACACACACACACTCACGCACATACACACCTTTTGAACCTCTTCAGAATGACAGAGAAAAACTGTACTAATGAAAAGAAGAAAAACTTTAGAAACAATCTTGCACAGCTGAAATTCGTGGGATGTTAGAGAGGCAGATGAAGTTTGCAGGGGCTTTGCATTCAGGCTGCCATTGACCTCTGAAACTATTCTAGTAGTTAGTTCTTATGAGTTTGGATGCCATACCTGATGGACCCCTTTCGCTCTCCTGCTGACTTCTAGATGCACCTGTATTATTAGCCTCGTATATTTCTTTCTCATTCAGTGGTTGCGCAAATCGTTGTACCTCGGGATGTAGATTTGGCACATCCAGTTTAAAGTCAATCGGCTCTAAAGATGATACAGTCAAATCATCTATATTAAGTAGACATATGCATGCATTTCAACTATATAATGACTTAAACTTGCTGAAATGGTCATTTCTTTTTCAACCCATCTCTTTTACAACAAACTCTCAGGGCTTTCAGTTATGACCCTAATAATGACTTACAGTAAAGCTACGGTATGTAGAAACCATTGATTTTACACAAAGTACTTCCATGAAATAGGCATCTTGCGCTCTGCACCTTGTGATTGAACACTGAATTAAAAGAGCACCTTTTCTGTGCGTTTTGATGGTACCATTGACTAGGATTCAAGTAAATAGCAAACTTGAAAAAGTAGTAGACACTATTGTAATTGTTTGTAGACACTATTGTAATTGTTTGTCAATGAACTCCTTGTGAGGTAACCAAACATCTATAGGAGACTGAGTTAGTTACATGATAATACTCTCACAGAGTAAAGGGGTGGTTAACTTTGAAATACAGCTTTTTTATTGGAGTCATTTTGATGCAACATGAATATATTGCATACTGAAATAAAAATCTGGCTTCTTGAGATTCGTCCACGACGTTACCCCTGCTTCCTATGATCACAATCATATTCGAAGCAAGCGGAACAATTACCTTGTGTTGATCATCATTTATTCACGGAGATATCATTTATTTACGAAGATATACATAGATATTATTTTACGGGAGTTAAAACAATTACTTCAAATAATTCTCCGTATTATTAATTCAAAAAGTTACTCTTTGAATTTGTTACCACCGTAAAGGACCTTTTGCACCTTGCAACAAGGTAAGTAACTTTAAAATTCACAAAATTCTATTAAATCATTAGTCACATGTCTTAGACTACATTCTTATAAAACTTTGACTACAGAAGAATATAAAATGCCATCCTGTAGTGTAAAGGCACAGTGTTCATTCATACACTTCAGGAATCAGCAATAACTTAAGTAAGGTACTTTTAAAAATCCATTTTACCCTGCATGTCATATATTACTAAAACCATAAGTTGGCAACAAATTCAAAGAAGGTGGAAAGTGCCAAGAAAGGATTTTGGAAATAATTAACATATTACAATTTTTTCAGGCATATCAATGGCGTAAGTAACTTGTAGTAAATATACGTAATCCTTTTGACAGTTCTCGTGTGCACCATTTTTTCTGCCTTGTAGTAGTTCGGAGATCAACGAACTTATTTTCCACATTCATGTGTTTACACTTATAACAATAAAAAGTAGATGAAAAATGAACTAACCACTAGAAGACATATGCAGCATTTTCTCCAAAGCATCAAGTCTCAATTGGCTGAGATCTGTAATATCTGGCATTTTGCCGTGTTTGATGACATCCCACGTTCCTGATAAACGAGTGATATTATTAGATTGCACCACTTAAATATGAACACAGAGAGCTACAATCCACTCCAATATCTCAAAATGAATGAAATGACAGCTGCAATTTTTTACCATTGGAACATGTATTAATATAACTGAGTGTTTCCCTTGTACTTTTATTCTTTTTGTTAATTTGCTTTTAATCTTCAGGTGCCTCCTTTCCACTAACTCATGAATAAGTATTCGACACGTCAGTACACATTTCAACATGCTGTACCTTTAATAATTTCTCTGACGGAGTTACTTAAGGGACGCGTTTTATTCTCCGACCATATTCCTCCCTCTTCTGTGGGTTTCGTGTGTCTGAAACGTCCTTTTTATAATAACATCACAATCCCTCTTAATTAAAATTAATCCCATCATTAGGCTTCGTGCTAAACATGTGGTGAACTCAGATAAAAGTCAGTTCAGACGCTTTACTGTGACACATGACATGTTCATTTTACATTGCAAAGATAGGAATTAGGGAGGAAAAGGGATGATAATGGGAAGCACTCAGCTTCCCCTAGTAAGGATGAGGTGGAAGGTGAATTAAACTGTCAGTTTAGAATGTTAAACATTCATAGACATCATTGGAATAAAAGCATTTTCCATTCTATCTTAGGCAAAATGTAGTAAATGGTTGAAATGGCAGCGGACTGGCCATCAGGACAGGAAGCATTGGACGTTATAGATCGCAATGATGGCTAAGTACGTTAAAAATAATTTGCGAGTTGTGATGCAGTCACATTTGATATTGGCATATAATAATTCATTGAATTGAACGGTTGGCCCTGCACGAAATAAAATGAGTAAACAGATATAAAAGTAAAATTTAGCTAGACAAACCTCTGTTCCTGTGCGGATTGCTTAAAGCAGAAAATCTACCATCTAAACAATGTCCACCTTTATCTAAGAGTCCCTCGAAGCTAAGGTCTTCATTCTTCAAGGTAAGATCCTGGGCTCCTGGTTAAGAAAGTACAATATTCTTTATGGTCAAAAACAATTGTACATAAAAGGCGAACAACATGTTATAATTAATGGGACTTATGTTCCTTCATCCATAAAGTAATTAAATAAAAAAATTCAAACGAAACTTTCTTCAAATTTACGAACAGTTACCACATTCAACTCTGCAATGACTTGATTTAGTTTATCAACGTGACCCAGAAAAAGTCAAGAGCTTCTTAATGCTTGTGTGTGTGGTTTATAATTTTGTGTGTACAATGTTTATTACCTTACCTTATATACATCGGGTAAAAGGTTTGTAAAGGAATATACTATAAAAGCCCAAAACGGTTACTTGTTGCCCAAAAAATGATGATACGGGGTTTGTTCTGTTTACGCCATCTCCACCGAATCAACAAAATAATGAGCAAGGTTGCATGACAAGAGAACTCATCATGGCACTGAAAATCCATGCCCCCTTTTTGCTTAATTCAAAATAATAGCTAATCACGCGTCTTACATAATAATTTGCCATGAGGAATTATTTGCACGACTTTCGGCGTCTACTATCTGACAAAATAATCTCGCAAAAATTCTGACGGGGTAGGGTTCCTGAAAGTAACACGCCTTGTGAAGACATTTCATTCATTGCCGTTTTGTTCAAGTTTAGAGAGTTATCTAAGAATTGCTGTATTCCAGTTTGAAAATAATAAACACATATTCTGAAAGGCATTTTTTATTTTAAAAATGGCGTTTTGAATTTTTTTTCAGAAAAGCGGAGGCCAATGTCCCAGTACCTCCTGTTCCTTCACTCCCGTAGCGACCTGACGTACCTTCTCAGTTCTGTTGTGTTTCTTTGGTGTGGTTGGGTAAGGGATATTGTTTGGGTTTAATAACAGGTCTTGAAATCTTTACAGCATATGTGCCGATCTTAGCCTATTACCTCCATTACCCTGAAGTGTAACAGTTGTCTGGAAAATTATTATCCTTTCCCTAAACTGGGCATTCAGAGGGCATAATGTTTTGTCTCTAGAGTTACATGGAATGGGAGAGGACGCATTTTTGTGTCACTTGTGGGCTTTCTATGGGCGTCAAGTATGTTGTTGATGTTTGACATATGATTTTAATTTTACTTGGTGGAAACTCTCCATCTAAGATTCTGTACAAAAAACTGATATTGGTTGAAAATACCATACACCTGCAGACTGTCAGCTGATATCATTTGTAATCAATATGCTCTAAAGTTACACGTATTTGTAATGCAACCTAAATCCTAGACGGAAAGGAAAAAATTTCGGAATAGAAGGGGTTGTTACGGCTGTAAGGCCTTTTCTTGAGACAAATTTGTCATCATATCTTCAACTGTCAGCAACGCAACACTGCACTGACTGTGATGCAATTATCAAACTTATAGAAACAAACCTGATATTGAGTTCCCATAAAAAGAGTTTAGTAACATAATCTCCATATCCTCTAGTCCCTCTGTATTATCAAGGTCGATTTCTTCTTTAATGATAATATCATCAATATCTGGCAATAGATCAGCTTTGAAAAGGAAACAAAAACACACAATAGGTCAGTAACAGAATGAAGACAACTATCTAAATAACAACCACATGAACGTACGAGCAATTCAAATAACAAATGCTGTGACGTGGCAGAATCCACGTAAGTGTTTAAGATTTCCTCATAATTTGATACAGATTTCGTTCTTTAAGTAGTGTAAAGCGTGAATGGCTGGTGATATCAGAAAATGGTGTACAATGCAGAGTACCACAGACACTCAGGTGTATGGGGGAATGAAATGGTCTTCTACAGTAACACCAACTTAAAATCCTGCTGTGAACAAATAACGTAGGTGAATCAGCTAATTTATGTATGAGTGTATGTAGTACAGAACCTAGAGGATTCTTCCTTGATCAAGCATTTGTTTAAAGGAAGATATAGACAAAATACGGTACATAGGAAAACTGATTGTCTCCAAAAGACAATTTATGTACCTCGTGAGGAGAACAAACGTCACTTTAAGTCAAACCATGGAATTAACGTGTCTTTTTTTCAGATGAGTACATGACAGGGATAAATTTTTAATGGCCATAATCGTAGCTTCAGTATTCAAAAGAACTGCAACATTAACTTACACTAAAATATTAACATCGATCCTCTGAATAAAGCATCGTACTAAACCGAAGGCAGTACTAAAATTGAGTCTAATATGACTGAGCCTCGATTATGGAAGTTTGAGATTTACCCCCAATATAGACAATCTGGTATAAAGTAGTGTTAAGCAGTTTATTAGCAATAATGGGCTCGTTATGTTGAATTTTACAAAAATGCCATTTTAATGGACATATTCCTGTTGTCTTTTAGTTAGACAACAGAATTATGATTTTAAGAAAAACGATTAGGTAAAGTCCATTTTCAGTACTGTTAACATTGCTTAAAATATGACAATCTTGAAAAAATGCTGGAATCACTAGTTTAAGAATGAATTTCACTTCTCAGAACCGTCCGAACTGTAGTCGTTTGTAGTATTATTGGTCTGCTTGCATGTGTAGTATTCTTAGCCCTTTTCAGTGCACCTGGGTATACACTATACCCAGAAAAAGCTGCCTTTTTAAAAAAAATATAACTTTGTCAATTTTCACTCCTCATTAAAGTCATCAGTACTGAACGTTATAACATGTTTTGCAAACAACAGTTATAAACATCTTTGTAGTATGCATTGAACATGTAGAACACGGCAAAAACACTTGGGTCAATTTGACCCAAAAGTGAGTCAGGAGGGAATCAAACAAATGTATTGGGTCAAATAATGACCCACATAAATCTTCCTTTGACCCAATAGGGTTAAAATTTGACCCAAAATGTTGATTCAGATCCCTCGTGACCCAAGTCTATTTAGAGTGTATTCTCAAAGGAAAACCCAATTGAATTACTTTTGCCAAAACGAAAGAAATGAATACAAACCAAGTTGAAGTTCTGGTAGTTCGTCACATGATTCAACTGTCGTCTCTTTCTTTATTTGAAACTTTGAATCCCCAGGATCAAGTTTGGGCATACTTCTAACAATATCTAAACAATCATCAATTGCCAGATTTGATTCATAGTCTTTTTGTACGTTGCCGAGATCCCCCATCATGTTGTTTAATATATTTTCTTGCTCTTTTTTAATAATATTGGAGTGTTTTCCTTTCTTGCTCTCTCTAGCAACAAGAGAATCCAATTTGTCTGCAACTGTACGGCCATCATGTCCTTTGTGATGGTTTACTGAAATAATACTCTTTTCACACGTTTTCCTGTCATCTGTCACTGGAATAATATTGCATTTACTCTCTTGTTTACAATTTTCCGATAATTTTATCATATTGGCACTAATCATCTTGACATCTGTGTATGTACTGCTGCCACCAGAAATGTTACTTCGGACTGACTCTATCACGCCATTGTTGTCTAGCATTGACACAATCCTGCTCGTGCCATTTTCCTCGCATTTTGTCTCGGTAATCATGGCACTGCACACACGTCTGTCGGTCTCTTTCTCTGAAATAGACTTAGTTATATCATTATGTCCCCTTTGTTCTTCCACTGACTTCACCCTACTTTTAAGATTAATTTCCATGGACATATCACCGCCATTAATGTGTCTGTCCTCCACACCATCATCTTTCTCTTGAAATGTTTTTCCATCTACCCTTTCTCCTTTTTCAGTCTTAATACTCTTGCCTGTCAAGAACGCCCCAAAGTTACCCTCAGTTTGATGCTCGACATCCGTGTGGGAGACGACACCCAAAGTTGCTTCTCTGAGACCCACAGTAGGATCCAAGTTTCTGCTAATAATCAGATTCATGTCGCTACCGCAACTTTTGGTCACTTCCTCTTTTCCCATAATGCAATCCCTAAACGCCCTGACAAGGATGTTCTCCTCCTGAACTTCACTGCCCTTTAAAAAAGCTTCCGTGCCAGTGCAATCGTTTGACAAATTTTTTCCCTCTTCACTTTCGTTGCCACTCTGTTCTGTAACAGGGCACACGTTATCCTCTTCATTTCTATTTTTCCTCACAAATCCATTACCACGGAAACTGTCTAAGGTAACAATTTCTTTTCCTTGATTGCAATCGTCAATATCTTCAACACTGGTTGTGTCATGCTCAACACTAACGTTTGATGCACAAGTACTCTCTCCAGCTGGTAAATCTTTTGAAAAATAGTACAAAATATTGTTTTAATAAAAGTGATTCAATTTATTTTATTAGAATCACAAGTCCCTTCTTGCATGCCTGTTTTACTAAAACTATGGGAACATCCATTTGAGCTCAGATGCGATACTATTTGATTGACAATACAATCCCCGGCACAAAGAGGGGCAAAATGCATTTCGCAAGAGGTTTTAAGACTGATCGAAAAGTTTAGGAAGGTATGGGATTGATTAGCTCGATAGTGTAAACATCATCACGGCTAAAATACCTGCAGTCTAGCTCATTCAGTGGGCAAAAGGGGCGGCGATCTGTTAAAATTATTGGGGAACACTTGCTTGGGTAAACACCTTGCGCCTCCGGCCAGGGGTAAAGGAGGCCGCCATAGGTCTCGCGTTTGGGGTCCAGGGGCAAAGCTCCTGAAAGCCAAGCAATTTGATGCCTTCTAGAGGACACAGATCACATATTTCTGATCTAAATTTCTCCTCAGTTGCCATTAATACGCTAATATCACGATTACTGATGTCGAAAATGTGTGTAGCAACATGTATATCTTCTGCATACCTCTAAATATTTGGGGAACGTTTCATGTTATGTCGCCCACTAAAAATATAGAGGGGAACATGTCCCCTGCCCCCTGTGATCGCCGCCCATGGTGGGCAATATGCTTAAGAGGGACAAACTCACCATGATATAAATACAAACGAATTAAATCATCTCACAAAACATATGATAAGTGTAATTTCACTTGACACCATTTCTTGTTTACTTTATTGTAAATAAATGTAGAAAGCTATCTTATACATTTTCTGTACTCTATATGCGTACACGTTTATTGCAACTGTGCCTGCACACGATTAAATTGACACGCATCACTGCATGTCTTCAATTGATCAGTCAGTTATATACTCGTAAAAACTGCATCCCGGGCATACATGGAGAATTCTGACGTTGCTATTAGAAAGTTGACATACGTAAAATGATTCTGGAATGACCAACCTGAGGTGGAAGTATTCTCTGCAGTGTGTTCACCCAATGATAAATCAGCTGACCTTTGTGCTCGGTCATCAAGGGAACCTTGTTGGTCGTGGTTTGTGGAATCCTTCCTGGTGTAACCAGTCAGGTGAATATTAGCTTTAATAATGAGAAGCAAGGTACAAGTTAAATAATCAAATTTATGTTCGTGATTCCATGAACGAGTAAACAAATTTTGATATCTGGATTGACTATTTATAAATGTCTTGTTCCATTCAGCTAAACTGGCAAGTTCTCCGTGATATAGAAAACAAAAAAACAACAACGTAAACGAAGAAGAAAACGGAAAAACATAATATCATGTCAAAATAACAGCTCACATGAAAATGAGTAAGAGAGGCAAGGACAAATTCAAAACACAAACGGGAAGCTAGCTCCTTAAATAAAGTGCGAAAAAAAACTGTTCTTTTCATTTTGAAGATGTACCAGGTCTACGCCAAAGGTCGGAGATTGGGGGACATGGTCCCTTCCAATATTTTATTTGGGGGACTGACCAATTTTCCCCCACCTCCTTTCGGTCAACCTCCTTAATTAATATTTGCTGATATTTGTAAGTGTTAGACGAAGACCCTTCCAATATTTTGGTTGAAGGGGACGGGATACCTTTACAATATAGGCAACAGCCATAACATTCGCTTATATTTTGTAAATATTACACCTTCCAATGACTTGAAGGTCATTAAATACTATTTTACCGGCGCTCTTTATGCCCACACTTATTTGAATGAATGTTCGAAGATCAGAAAGACATTTGTAGGCACACCTATGCCATTCAGAAGGACTGCAACTAACGGGCATAGGAACCCTTTACTTAGATAATTGGGGTGCCGACTGATTGCTGTTCAATCAGCCGTGGAATACTTGGTCAAACGCAGTAATATGTTGGCTGACATTTGTGAGTGTAAGACAAATTTCCCTCCAATAATTTGGTTCTGGAGGATGGAATACCTTTAAAATTTTTGCAAAAGGGCACTATTTGCTGATGTTTGTGAGTAGGCCTGAAATATATGACCAAAAGCATTTGAGTTTATGGCGAATGAAACCTTTCGTCCCTCTCAACGACCGTAACATTTGGCTCAATTGACCATGAAAAGCCACATTTCTGGCCTGCTTCGCGATTAACTATCGCCACTTACATGCCTAATGATAACTTAGTCATTCATAGACACACACAGCACCATAGTACAAAAATGCATATTTATGACCTTAAAAGTAACGCACTGAATTGGGATATCTTTAGCACCGTGACTAAAAGTGCTTACACTATACTAAAAGTAGTCCACGGTGGCAAGAACCAGAATCTTGTCAAATGGTGACCCAGTTTTTTTCATATGTGGTTAAACAATGAATCAATTTTGTTATTTTTTAGCCAAATCTAGTGAAATATTGACAATATTCTGTTTCGTGACTTTTTTGTAAGATTCGTTTCAACTTTTAATAGGAAGTTTCTATATGAATATTTTCTCCAGGGAAGCTTCTCACTTTAACTACGGTGTGTATATTGTGGAGGTGATTATCTGTTTCATACCTCCACGTTTATAATCCCTATTATTAATTGATGGAATTTTATTTCACAATGTATTTTTCTATAGACTCGGCACTCAGCATTCATCGATAAATCTCTGATGGAGGGGGGCGGGGTATATGAACATAAGGGTATCAAAAATGGAAAAAAAATAATATTAAGTATTTTTAAACCACTCAGTTTGTCTGTTCTATATTACATATCTTCCTCACACTAAAGTTCTTTAGAAAAATAATCAATTGCTCAAAACATTATAGAACTGCTTACTCTTAAAATTGGCAGGCAACCCTCATATTCCCTAAAATAACAGGTCTCTAGGCGAGGTACATTTTTTCAGCCCGCTTCTTGCAGCTCCCATTGATGATGCATAAGAGCATTATTGGGAAAAAATAAGGAACTAATGCTCAAAAATTAAGTTTAAGATCCATTAGAACTCTGTTTATTAAGTTTCTCCTTCAAAACACTTCTTTGTCTACAATGCCAAACTTTTAGCCTCATCATTTCTAAAACAGGTAAAGCCCTCTGTCCATGCACGCTTCGCCACTTGTTTCTGTTTGCTATTGGTTTTCGGCGGGGCAGGGGATAAGCCTGAACTCTTACCGGGCAACATCCCAGTGGATCCCAGTGGGCGTATATTCTTTCGAATTCGATAACCCGACAGAATACTGTATTACACGTATATTTTCAAGAGACTATTTTTATGCGCGGTTTTCCCACGCATGTAGGTTTCTCATATAATTGTCAGAATCTTTCCTTATTATTCCCTGTCATTATCCTCACTTTTGACTACTCAAATCATACTGCTGATGGATTAAAGACAACATGGGAAAAGTTTTGTTGCTGTTTCTTGCCAGTCATATGACCCGATGGAGTGGGTGAGTTGTACCCCAATATGCCAACCAGTCATACCATGTCTACAGACCAGCGGTGACATCACCAAGAGGAAATGAAAAAAGAGTGAAACTGTAGTTCATCATTAGAGGAATTGAAGTTCACACAGATACTAAGGGAAGTAAATAAAGACCTTACAAGACATTACCGTCGATATTTAAAATATCGGATATGCAGACCTTACAGAACACTAGTGTTGAGATGTTAAATATCCGACTGCGGTTAAAAATGACACTACTAAAGAGCTTCAAACTTACTTTCTCCTTGACATTTGAAGGTAACCTTTTCATTTGGCATAAGAGTTAGGTCTAATGCCTGCTGGTATACGACACGATTAAGAAGTGTACATAGCAAGTAATTTGTTCGCTTGGTAGTGAGGATGAGATGGCAAGGAGACCCAGATGTTGATCCTGAAGAGAATGTGAAATCAGGTCTTTTAGATTTTAATTACTTAATCTGGACGAAACAACCACGTGTATTAAGAACTGATGCAATGGATGTTTTACTTTTACCTTTAATCAGAATCTAAATATAACTGAATGAAAAGAAGTAAATCAAAAACAAGTAAACATCTACACTAACAGCAGAACAATATAACCCAAATCTCCTGTTTCTTGGAAACACATGGAGTTATGAATTCCTTACCCCCCTGGCCCTCGATCCTCATTTCGAAAACAAGCAATGAAAATGCCTCTGGGATCCTCTCTCATAGACCCTTCATTCTTCTGGCGTCATAGGGTTAGTGTGCTCTTAACCCCCACCCTGGGGACCAGACACTGCCTACGCCACAGTTTTACTCATAAAAATAAATACTTTGAAAGTAAACTGCTGCACCTGTTGTTATGTATAAGTGAGAATTAAATTGAAACGATTACAAAGAATTGAGTTTAATTGAATGGTATTAAATGCAGTTGAACTGAATGGGAGTATGTCAAAGCAAAGTGTCCAGGTGTCAGTATACTTAATCCTATTACATACCATATTCTTCTCTACTCTCCAAGGTCGCCAGAGACAGATGTAGCTCTTCTTTGAACACGAGAGCATACTCGTTTCCTGGTGTAATTGTCGTTCCTGTAGAATGACGAATGGAAGGTTTTGTTCCACTTATTTAAAATGACCGAACTCCATTACCTAGAATGCAGTTAAGAATACCTAGAAATGACATACTTTGGTTACTATATCATGACATGACCACTTAAAGTACTTTAGAATATCACAAAAATAAACTGAACTGAACCACGTACATTCAGAAAACCCCACTCCTTTCTCTCCCGTCCTTTTGCAGGCTTCCCATCCTTTTTTGATACTCTTATGTCCGGTATCATTACTTCCAAACTGTGTGAAACATCCAGTCTTTACTGTGCCATGCCTGGGAATATTTTGATCAAGTTTCTGGAAATCTACTAAGTGTAACTTTGAATTAAATATGATGCAATTTAAATCGTGATGAGAAAGAAAAGAAAATCAGGAATGTTGCTGAATCTTGCCCTTACAGGGGGGCAGGAGGGCTTTGCTGTCTGGTAATTTTTTTGCTTCCTAGAAATTTAAAATTTCTATTGCTATTATGCACTTTAGTACATTTCCGTCCCCCCTAAAAATTGTTGTGTCCCCTCTCCCCAAGCAATCGCGCTCTTTTCAGTATATTTTCTGGCTGTGGGTTTGTAGTGAATATCTGAAAAGAAACTTAAGTAGTGCTTGAAAATTATGCCATTTCAAAGACTTATTATAATTTTTGGGGCCCTATTCTATTTTCAGCCAATTCTACAAACTCATCATTTTAGTAACTTTGTGCTTGCAGTCAGCAACCAAAACTAGTTAAGGAATTGTGCATGAATTACACACTTAAAGTATCAAATATCTTTGGCATTTTTCAACGAAAGCAAAAGAGACCCAATGCTAGATCAACTGTCAAGTTTCTGAGGTATGAAATATATGGAGACCAAGAAGACTGTATAATAGTTCACCTACTTAAGTAAACCTTTAGGAAAGATGGCAGTAATTTCTTACAGCTTGTGAGTACGTACTGGGTGACTTAACATTATCCCATATTTTTCTTGCATCTTTCGTCTTACCACCATATACTTTCTACCTCCTTGTCCCAATTTAAATAGTCAAAAAAAAATTAATTGAGCACGAACTGTACGTCTGGGCCGACGGTCGGCGTTCTATGGTTCAAGAACCAATGTTTGAGTCGTGAAGAATATTTTTTAATGCGTGTCGAGATCGTTTAAAGATCTGGGTAAGAAAAACTGTTGACATCACTCTCCTTTTCACCTTAGAATTTCACAAGTCAGACTAACGCAAACAGAATTTCATAACCATTAGCATTAGCATGTTCCTTAATAAAGGTTATCAAGTTTGTTCCGAGTTAAGAGTTTGTTTAATGTCTATATTATTCAATAAATTCTTCACTCTTTGGTAAATTTAATTAGTACATTTGACTGCTTCTTAATCTCGAGATTTCCGCGGAACAACCTCCCACCCCCTACCTCCGGCTTTTGATGCACCTTCGGTACGTTCTTGTAAGGTCTTTTTCCTTAATGACTGAGCTCTCCCATTTCTAAATTCGGATCAGCCCTTGAAAAGTGATATTTTTTTACGAGTGAGGCATTGTAGGACATATCGAGTCTTGGGAGAATAACTAAAATTCTTAATGGGCCATGGTCCAAAAAGGTTGTCGACTGCAGGTCTAAGTGGAATGAGTCCATTTTTAAGACCTGAGATAAAAGTGATGGACAATTGTTCTTCTTCAAGTGATATTCAACTGTGAAAACTTCATAATGAGTGAATCGTTCCATGGACTGAAATTACCGAAAACTTTTCTTCGGATCTGATGGACAGTGTAATTTGCAATGCGAAAGTTAAATTTTTTTAACTTTATTTCTAGGTTCCGTAAATCTGGCATCCAGATTCTGTTGTTAATCCCATTTGACAGTATGATGCATATATAAATGTACCGCATTCGAAAATATACCTCGTAAGCTTTGAGCTGTCCTTACGAAAACAACGCTTGAATTTAAATGTCAACGAACCACGCCTCAGTTTTACGGTGTGATTATAAGTACACTAAAATATTGTAATGGTTCAATTTGACGTTGGGGCACTGAGCCAAAATAAACAATCCATCTGCTGTATCTTTACACAACATCCTTATTTTGAAGACACTCAGACTAACAGGAAGAAAGCGAGTGCATAGGGAAAACTGCAAGCTAAGCACTGAGTAAGGATCTGAACTAACACAATGTAGTCCTACATATATGCAGCAATTACTGTGCTATTTAGTATGAGAGAAAGTGGCGTAGAGTCAAAATAATTCATACAATTCTACAGACTCATTACGTTAGTATGAATATAACTTCAGTTAAAATAACTACACCGATATTATTAAATCAAGAATATCGTTTACTAGCTAACTTCTTTAAAATGTTACTTCCAAACATGCTTGAAAAGAAGGCTATAGTAAAGGTAGTATGCACATGATGATGGTTTTAGTTTTATACGTAGTATAAACTTTGTTTAAAGTTACAATTAAATACCAACATCTTAGATGTCAATCCTAGTCAAAGGAGCAGCATATTAAACACTCGGATAAAATTACCTGTCTTCAATACAATTTCTCCATTATACCTTTCTACACTCTAGAAACGTCCGGTTTAAATTGAACAGATTCCGATCAAATGGGCACTGAAAAGAAATCTGGTGAAATATTTGCCTAGCTTTGGTTCATTCTGAACCAAAAACGGGTGGTTTTGAACCAAAACTAGTCAAATATATGATCCATTTTTCGTTCAGTACTCATTTGACCCTTTTTGGTTCAATTTGAGGGGACGCTTTGGAGTGCATTACACCTTCCAGCTCGATTGAATAAAAATTACAAGTAATTATACAGGTTCACATTTATACAGACTACCGGCCTGATGACTCAGTAAGTGAAATCATGATGGAGTACAGATGACCTACAAATATCTTCCCTTAAACAAAGTAAGTACTAAAAGAGCATGCTATGTTATAAATGCATCTTAGTTACAAGTTATTACACCTGTCCAACACATTACATATTCCAAAAGCTGAGCAAAATTGATCGAAGACATATTTTCCGTAGAATGTCCACATGTTTGTTGTAATATAGAATTCTAAGAGAACTAGCTTCCTACATTTACCACATTTGTAAGTCCGTCAACCAATAGGCAATACCACGTGACTTTATAATAAAGAAATTTGTGTTACTGAAATTCCAGACACACAGGTTTGTTAAACTTTTCGCGCCCTATAAAATATCAAAATAAATGAAATTAATGAAAATCGATTGTACCGAATGAGCTTACAGAATGCTCTTCAGTATCGTCACGACGAGACTTATGTATGTATAACTAATATACAAAGGACCACATCTCACCCCATATCATGGTGACGGCACTCGTCTGCCCTAGCTAGGAGGGACACTTTCGATACACTCATTTGCTTGTCTCTTGGCACTCTATCTTCTTCGTGACTCCTAGAGATTTCCAATGTAATCACACTGTCAAAAAACAAAATAAAATCAGAATTTGTATATGCAGCTATTTTTGTTTTTGTCTAGATATGAATTTTACAACATCAGATTTACACAGTCAAAGTAAAGCCAAATTTCTCAAACTGCTTTTACAACTGATTAGGCCTGCCCGGTCAAATAAGCCTGAAATCTAAGAAAGCTAGCGTTATAGTTTACAAATTCAATCATCTATCCTACAAATAAACAACCGAACATAGATTTTTCGCAATTGTTAGCGTAAAAGGAATGTTTGGTCAAAGTTAAATGAGGTCAGACTCACCTATCAGAATGTTCTTAGTCCTAAATGGAAACCCTCTATAAAGGGGACGCATAAATAATTTTGGTCCGCTCGAATATGTAACTGTATGCACGTTTTAGTATGTATGGCGTCAATGAATCCTAGGGTCTTATCCATATTGCGACACGCGGGCTCTTTGCCAAATGATGAAGCCATGTACGTAAACAATTTTGTAAGGAAGCGTAGGTAACACATTGCTTGAGATAAGTAGAACTAAATCAAAGCACCAATTTGTTGAAAGTATGAATTAATCTTTACCACACACACTTGAGAGTTAATCACGTATTACCTCAATTGACTGAATATTACTTCTGAATCCTGGAGTTTAATATATCAGAGGTTACATACGTCGATGCAAAGAAACTCAGAAAAGTGCTGCCGGGCACTTAATTCGTTCTCATCAATGCCAAAATAAATGCTACAAGTAAAGATATAACAGGTATCACAACACTAAAGCAAGTATAGACATGGATGATGGAGGCAATGATATTAGACCTATGTATATGACGTCACATATAAGAAAGTGCGCCCTTCAATAGAGACAAGCTCGTATCATGGCAACTTACCCGAACAAATGCAGATAGCTGATTCGTGTATCGGTCTGATACGCACGTTGTCTTCTACGGGCGCGTTCGATAGTATACGTGGCGGGTGCAGTGTGCTTCACTGTTTTGCCTCCAAAATGACGTCGCATGGCGTCAATGCAAAAGATCTATGAAGTAATTGTTAACTCCATTCAGCGGACTATAATTAATAAGTAAACCGTCCCGTAATCAAATATGGTGATTAACGGAACGACGAACAATGGTTAATGCTGTTGATTTCTACTTATGCTTAATGATCGTAGAAAAGAAGAATTACATGCTGAAAGAAGAACAAACGGTTTAGTTTAACCGATCAAAAGTTTTATATTAACGTAAAACATCAGTTAAGTTTGAAAGAACATGGACACAAAAGTGGCTATTATCATTATTAAATTATTCGGTTTCACTTGCAAACTCTAGCAACAGCTTTTCTTTCCAAAAATTATGCACATCACAAGAGTTATGTATCTCATCCGTTGAAAATTGGAAATTTTCGGTCAACCAAGTATCCACGTAATTTCTTCCTGTTGGGACCATTTTTCTTGTAAATAAAGCTACCCGTCCAATTTGTTTTGAATTGCCTTAATTTTTTTACATCCAAGAATCTTCTGAAAATTTTTAGATTAAAAAGGCAATATTTCAAGTTATTTTTAGCAGTCTATATATGTGTATGCAACAGTCATTTCTTGAGACCAAAAGTGTTGCTGGAATCTTTTACGACGTGTTCTCCAACAATATTTGATACAGTAAAAGTTGCTTATAATGTGGGGATCACACTCTTTAATATTTCAGTTTAAAGTAAAGAGCTTACTAAAATTATCAAATATATTGATTACTTTTCCTCAAATAGATAAAGCAAATAATAATCATTGTCAAGAAAGAGCACAACGTTATTTTCATCATGTTCAAGTATCTATTTTAAGTTAACAAAAACAGGGAATCTGTAGATTTCGACGGACTTTTGACAAACTCAAAAGTATGTTGCACTTCCTTTAAGAAGGTGCACGTTACCAGTAGCAATGCGACTCGAAGGAACTTTCAATTTTATTTACATTGTAGAGCAAAAAGCGAATTCTTTCAACTTTTGGCACTATTTCTTTAAATCTTTCAAAGTATAATCGACACGTTTGAAAGTTGGAAAGTAAGTTTCCAAGTAAGTGTTGGTTTAACTTGGAGGATTCTGAATGGTTGACATGTTGACGCAGGCCCCTTGCCCTAATGTATTAAAATAATTTGACGGGCGGAATTGTGATGAAACAATCAGTTGGACTAGTTTCGTAGCAGGGTTAAGCTGGTAGTAATCGATCTAACACGAATGTAATTTTTCCCTGTCATGACAATACGTTTTGCAGGGTAGGTGCTTGTATCCTAACACTAAAATGGTTAGCAGATTTCCAAACAGTACACTACGTCGATAGACTTGTGCATCATAAATTTACACCCGAATGCACTGCACATAATTTATTTCAGCAAGAATGGGGGATTTCCTTTGCTTTAGGGAGCCCTCACTATCACTGACGTAACCCACTTGTTTTTGTAAGCCCTGAATATTGAGGGTTGAGTTTAAATAGTTTCTCCAAGACATTAAACGTTGCTGCTTTAATTTTCTATTTTGTTGCGAATTAGTAAGTTTTTCTTAAGTCCCACAACCGAAGCTCAATAGCGAATACCACACAATAGCCCCAAGAATTCCTGCCCCAGGGGAACTGCTTCCCAAAAAGGGAACTAGTACTTTTTAATCGCGTTTATATATATATATATATATATATATATATATATATATATATATATATATATATATATATATATATATATATATATATATATATATATATATATATATATTGAAAGCAAAGACCAAAATTCTACTAGATGAGACGATAAAATGGTTGTGTTTTACAATGTTACTTTGACCTTGGCCCCACCTGTTTCCATTTGTTAGCAACAATATCATGGTCGAATTTTTCGAACAAGTCGCGCACACGAAATAGGAGCATAAGATGGTGTCCGGTGTGAAGTTTACAGGTCTGTGTAATGGAGTTTGGACCGCCCACTTAAGGACCCTTTATTTTAGTACTCTCTCCCTCTCTCGGTGAAGGACCACGGGGGGGGGGGGGGAAGAAGCCCAGCCGCTCTGTGGTATTTAGAAAATTAAGTACACTAGAATAAATTATTTACCTATCCTACTAAAAACATTACCAAAATGCCTCTTTGGGGGCTGCTGTCTTCCATCTTGTTGCATGGCAACCGTTAAATGGGAATTTATTGCACAAAGTGGCTTCCTCTTTCCGTGCACTTCGTGTCAGCAGTCAACATGTAATTGTGACAGCAAGGTAAACATGTAGAGAAACTGGTATAGCGCTACCTTTTATGTCTGATCTAGTTCTCATGTTCCAGCTTGTACGGTGTCAGCTAATATGAATGCCATTTTACGTGATTTGTAGATAACGTTTTGACAAGCAGCAAAATTATTAGAACAAAGAAGTAAGCAAGAACCAATGACCTAGTTCCGTGTTTACCTTTTTGTATATTTGTTGTTTTCTGTTTTGCCGGGAGGTGGAGGGGGCACAACAACGCTCTTTGGCTCAAATACCATTAAGTCGGTTCTTCAATTAGCTTACTCATTCAAGAGGACAGTGTACCATATTTATTTCCTTTTATCGAAAAACTTTCTCTTTCGTTTAACACTATCGATTCTACCGGTGTAAATTTTCAAAATAGGTCAACGTGTCAGTCGCGTTATTTTTGGCGATGCTCATCCACACGACTATGCATTTCCATCCGATCTGTATACAGGTATAACTGAGATGGACACTACTCCCCCTCCCAGCAGGCAAATTTGCCCTGGATAATTCCCCCGGGATAGTTCGCCCTCAGAAAATTTCCACCTAAACCAATTCCAAACCCTGGCAATTTCGCCTAAGACAATTTCCATCTCCTTAGAACTCCCCCTACCAGAAAATAGCAATTGAACTGGATGGTAATTGCCCCCGAACCCTGAAAGCCATCTCACTGTACTAATTTTCCACTTTTTATATCTATCGCTGTGCCGTATTTTATGAACCAGTTTTTATTGAGCTTTTTATAACAGAATGTAATATCTTTTGACAACTAAGTACACAGCATGTGTGCTAAGGATATTTTAATATCTTCTAGAATCAATGCAAAATGCATTGAATTTATCATACCGCGTTTGGTGGTTGCCTCCGTCAAGTTTTGAGCCGTCCAATCTATGAAAGTAAAGGGTATAATACACTCAATAGCCAGCTGTTGAAGATCTAATATTTGGGATTCTCAGCTTGTCTTTAAGGGATAACTTGAAACTATTAGTAGGCTTTTGAAGTTGAATGGTATTGTAATAGAACTACATACTATGTGGCAATTGGACTGGAAATACATTTTGCAGTGAATGCTGGTTTGTTTATGTTTCAGGATAGTACTAACGTAAATAGAGCAATATTGTAAACAATATTTGACTGCATAGAAGGCGTCATGTTGCGTAGTTCTATTACCTCAATGAAGCTTAGACAAATCAAAACAGGAAATAGATTAATATGTCAATATAGCCCTAGGTCTTCCAGTAAACAGTTTTTACAGTATTACTGTATTTGCAATTTCTTTCGACAACTTCCCTGCACACTCCAGCAAATAATGTTTTGGCAAAAACTTTAGTGATGACAAGCAGTCCGTATTTTTTAATCATAAAACCGAATACCACAATGGCCTAGATTTTAATTACAATGTGCACATCCTTAATTCCCATATCGGTGACCCTATGCGCAGGCAAGTTTCAGAGGCCGTTTGCATTAATGAATTCAATCTGAAGCTTAATCGGAAAGAAGAGTGGTCTACTGGTAGATTACTCAAAAGAACTACTCAACCGTAGTAACGGCATTGGTCCTCTTTCGTATACCACCTTACGTATTTGAACTTCTCTTCTTTGACCTAGCTATTGTCAACAGGCTTTTCCTTTCTTTTCTTTTCAGTAGTGTATGTACCATCGGGTAGTCTTTTATCATGTTTAACGTAGTCTTATGCTGAAGATGGTCAAGGTTAGACCGAAAATTTCATAATAGGAGAAGGCAAAAATAAAATTCAGAGCGTTTTTCGTTTTTGTTAGCGTGACGCTGGTTACTACTATAAGAGTCGGAATGGCTAGTTCTACCAGTCCATCTGCAAAATCTTTAAAATTCTTTGTGTTAATGAATAATCTTTGTAGCTTTCACATCAATTATTTTGTTCAACATTTTGAATCATGCAATGTGTCTGAGGCACAACCATCCATCGAAATGATAGCAAAACGGATTGGAATGGTAATTATATAACTGCACAATAAAGACTTCTAGAAAGTCATATTCCTATAATTATTAAAGTTTTCTACATATTCCACATTTCGATTTTGACATAAAATTTTTAAAATTCGACTCTTGGGATATGTAAGACCTTAAAACGCATGGCTCACTGGTGTGAAAAAGTTGCCTTTTAAAGTCTAGGAGTCCTAATCAGTGCCCTTTGTGAATATTTGGCAATCCGACATAAGCTTTCTTTGGTAGAACTTAATACGTAGGAAACGTTAGAGTCCTTTGAGAGTTGTTTTCGATTATAATTTTGAGAACGTAAACACTGAACGTCTTTATGAAGACGATTATATTGCTGTTTCAAACAATCCAGAGGACAATATTACAAAGCTTCACTACAGTAGGTTATAAAGAAAAGATTGTTCTGGAAAGTAATATTAGAACTTTTCATGTAATTTATGTATCTATTTTTGAATATGTTTATTGTTAAGCACATTACGGCATCATTTCAGTGGTGCCCCAGTTACATTGTTTCATGATGACAAATCTCCTATTGTAGGTTATATATTCCAGAAAAGGTGTAACAACCGTCTTTCAATTTTTTAAGTTATCCGGGTACTGCAGTGGCACCTTGAAGGGGGCCATGGAGGGCATTTGCCTCAAGTTAAAGCCCTAGCCCCTGAGTTGATCCCAGTCCTCTCCTGTACTAGGTACTCAGTTTACAGGAGTATAATGTGCACTGACAAATTTTGCCCCATCAAAATAATGTGCTTGCCCATTTTTCTCCTCCTCCACTACTTTTGGAATCCTGATGGGGCCCCTGTGTTAGTGTACCATTGCTATTGCAACAGACCAAGTGCAAAAGAAATATTTTACCCTCTCAAACTATCCTCAAGTTCTCTAAACATAATTACATACCGCGTTATTTAAATTTGATGTATTGTAAATTACATGTTTAGTATGTCCAAACCCTTTCTCTGCTGTTCAACGTCAAATTCTTTGAAAAGCCTCTGAATGTTTACAGGAGCAGAAATTTATTGCAATGTATATTTTGGTGACAGTTAGAAAACTCTTTATGAAGCAAACTCATTTTTCTTTACAATGCTTTTAATAATGTAAAATATGACTTTTTTAATCCATCACTGGAAAGCACAATGTTCGCAACGTAAAAGTAGAAACGTGAAATCAATATAAAAGACTCAAACACTAACAGAAACTTACTATACCAGTGACAAAAATACAGGAATGGTTAAATCTAAACATGAAACATAAAAACTGAGGTTAACACAGAAACAGTAGCGTAGCTAGGATTTTTTGTTTTGGAGGCTCTGGGGTGTTGGAGCCTTTTGTGGGAGGCTTCCGTTTACTATCTAAGGGGAGCATCACCATAGGCTGGCGCGGATTAAACGAAGAAAATTTGAGATTTCAATGCATCTCAGATCGCCGGAAATGGCACTTGCCAGGCTTTATAGCAGTCATCAAGATGTGCAATTTTGGCGAAAAAATGACAAAATGTTTGATTTTATTTTATTCTTCAACACATTTCTGTGAAGACGGATTAGTTCAGATGGCTGGACTTGGGGTCCGCGGAGTGCAAGTTTGAATGCCGTTTACTATCTAAGCGGAGCGCCACCATTCGTTGGCGTGGAGCGTACCTAAAAAATTTGAGATTTTAATAAATTCCAGATCGCCGGAAAATGGCACTTGCCAAAAGCTGAAAGGCTTGGTAGCAGCCATCAAGATGTGCAATTTTTGTGAAAAAAATGAAAAGTTTGATTTTATTTCATTCTCAAACACACTTCTTTGAGGGCAGATTAGCTCAGCTGGTCCGACTTCGGGTCCGAGGATTGCAAGTTTGAATCCCGTTTACTATCTAAGCGGAGCGCCACCATGAGTTGACGTGGAGCGTACCAAGGAAGTATGAGATTGTAATACATCACAGATCTTCAGAAACGGCACTTGTCAGGATAGATAACAGCCAGAAAGATGTGCATTTTTGGTAAAAAAAAATGAAAAGTTTGGCATTATTTTATTCTCAGACACATTTAGTTTGTCACAATCTATCCGAATTTATTCAAAATTATTCAGAGTGGAGTTATCCCAATGGATTTCAGTGGATTGACTGGAATGGAAATTTTTTCACAGGCAGAGTCTATCATTATTAAGTTGAGTAGCCCTATCGAGTGAATTTTTTGGCCCACATCGCCAGTGGGGGTTACTTGGGGCGACGATTTCGTGGGGGTTCACCCCAAGGCCCCCCGTAGCTACGCCACTGCACAGAAACATACTGCACAGCATTCTAACAGAGTGACAATATGAAATAATTGAAAACACATAAAAATGTAAAAACGTAAAAAGGCAACAAAATGCCACAAACTACAGCAGCCATACAACTGATATTCAAAAGGATTAAAGTTTAAAACTACTATTGCCACAGCCAATAACTTGAGGCAGGGGCGTCAATCCGTATTCAAATGTGGGGGGACGGGGGACATACACGACTTAGCACAAACCAATCCCTTTGGTTTTGAAGAGGGGTGTCTTCCTATAGGCCCTTTCCTCACCCCCCCCCCCCTTATGATGACTGACGTTGTCCTATTCTATAATAAGAATATAATTTCAAAGTTAACGTGACCAACATAGATGATCTTCCAGGTGAAATAAACGGAGTCCACGGAATTACTTCAAGATGTTATTTTCACCATGTCCCAAAATATTTGAAACAACGCTTCGCAGCGTGAATCATCGTCGGAGATCATGGACCCGACCAGGCCCGTTGCTAGGGTGATATGTTTGGGGGTGTGAAGGTCCCGAATTCCGACTGGCTGGATGTTTTTTCAAACTGAGTGGACGCGTGTAAATTTGCACTTTGTTTATGCGCTCTGGGTTTGTATACAGCAGTGGGGATCCTTCTTTGTACTATATAAAGGTGTCATCCTGGGGGAGAGGTCTAAGGGGAGGAGGCGTCCCCCTCCCCTTTTAGAAATTTTTGTTAATTTAAGGTTGCCTAGATGCAAAATGGTGCTATCTTTGGGATATTTTTGGAGCTAATCGTAGTATAGCAAAGGTGTGAAGGACTAGCAAGGGCGTTTTCAAAATTCTTTTTAGTCGTAAGTGTATTAACAATCACCACCTATACTGGTAATGGCTTCGGCGAAGCGCTCGGTAAAAATTTTTGAAACATGTTTAACGGCAACAACATACTTTCAACCTTCCACATCATGCTACAAATTAGACTGAATGCAGTGGCGTACCCAGGATTTCTCTCAAAGGGGGGGGGGCATGCAGTATGTTGTGTGGCTGCCGGCCTGGGGGAGGAGTCTAAGGGGAGGGGTGTCCCCCTCCCCTTTGAAATTTTTTGAAAAATAAGGTGTCCTTACATGCAATCTGGTGCCACATATGTTACCTTTTGAAGTAAAGTTTGTGTTAAAAAATTTAGGTTTTTTAGGAACTAAATAATAGGCATCAGTGTGGGAGGCCATGGCCCAATGGGGTGTCCCCCTCCCCTCTGAAAAATTTGGTGTCCTTACATGCAATCTGGTGCCAAATATGCTACCTTTTGAAGTAAATTTGTGTTAAAAAATTTACGTATTTTTAGGAACTTAAAAAACCTCGGAATCAGTGAGGCCGGGGGGGGGCATGGCCGAATGGCCCTCCCCTCTGCGTACGCCGCTGATTGAATGATCCCATGTTGATGCGAGGCCACTTCAGATGTTTGGAGATGTATGTCTGTTTTCAGAGAGTGTTGTGATCAGAATAGTTCCTTGTATAATTACCTTTTTAATGGTCATGAGGAGTACTAACCGTGACACAAGCGGGCGAAGCGCGCCAAAATTTTGTCATTAAATAAGATTTCCCTGACGAAATCTGCATTCAGAATTTGCATCGAGTCACTTAACAATTGCCCAACAAACGTACATGTCACTCAAAAAGCCAGTCAAATAGAGCCACGACACTACTCTTTTACGCAAATGTGTGGGGGGGACATTTGATATTGTGTCCCCCACCCATCGTAATGTGGGGGGACTTGTCCCCGTCCCCCCAGGATTGACGCCCATGACTTGAGGGAAAAAGTGATGGGGTGACGGGTTCCAGTACCAAACCTTGGCAGTCTATGTCCAGCGCCAGGTAAGATATCTCCCGAAATCAGTTGTCCTTCAAAATTCGCGCCAATAGCCCAATTCTGGTTGATAACACCAGATTTTTAGTATGAAAATTAAAATTCTACGTTATTTGAAAGAGCCGCCACTTTCTTATAACTTAGCAAGTATCATGTTACACTGGCACATTGCATTCAATTATCATGACCCTCCCACGTCCCTCTCTCAAAATCCCCAAATTAAAGCATACCAAACCGTCAAAGTTGGCATCTGTGGAACTTTTAGTATTTCTTAGTGAAGATTCAGTATCACATTTGTTAATATTAGGGTTGTAGCTCATAACTCTTACCTGTAAGTTTAATAGTTCATCTACCAGTTTGTCAAGATGATTAAGAAATTTAAAAATCTAAAAGTACTTTTTATGCAAACTGTGGTTTACATGATTAAATAAAATTTCCGTCATCTGAAGAAACTTTCTATTTCAAAACCACAATTAGGCCAATTGTATTACAATACTTTCTCGAGTCAGTAGGAGTTTCCACAAAATAACGTTAGCTAGGTTGCTGCGATTTTGAATCTTACAGACTCGGCGCTCTAAGACTAGAAACTCGTTTGCAGTTTCCCTCCTCCAGATCTGTATAACTGCTTCTCATACTGTCGCCCTGAGACGTATCATAGCCACACCTGCAAAATGACTTAGAAATATCAATATGATCATAGACCTACTGCTTAACTGCCATTGCCTTATGATTTACAACAAGACAAACATACTGTCGTAAAGACTTATTAATAGACTATGTGTCGTGTTATTTTGAAGAAATGTGCTCATCATGGCAATATCATCTGTTTTGCAATGAATTGTATACTTTAAGTAGTATTTGTTTAGATTTTGCTTACTACTATCTGTGTCAAATTTCTTTCTAGCGTTCACTGCTTGATTGGAAATGCTAAGTGGTAACAGGAATAAATACCAAGCGTGTGAGAGTCAAAACGGACTCAGAAGCTTTGACTGTTTGGTTAACCACCTCTTCACATTAGTAAAAGAGTGAGAGAAGATAAGCAAAAGAGCAAACTTCCGTTGAAAATCAGTGAAGTGATACATTTTGTAGACTGTGAACTCACTACTGTCTGTATAGCAAAAATACATACTACTTGAGACATAACTATATCACAGTGAACTTTTAAAGCTTGTACACCGCGAGATCCCACCAAGAAGCCTTAAAGTACAAATTGCAAAGCCCAATTAAGCTGTCCGAAACGCATTCCAATTAGCAACCCCACCCCCACCTTATCCCTCTCGAACATTTAAAGCCGGAAGTTAACTTTGATCGTGTTTATGCCTCAGCGGATAACACCTTTTGAAGAATGTAATAAAACAAAAGCACTGCTGAAAGTTCAAACTGTTCCATTTTAAGTCCTCATTTCAACTGATTCTTGGAGAAACAGCTCACTGAGAATTCGGTTTTTACTTTTACACAGTGGCATAAATAAGCTTTTTTTTGTACCGTGGGGGTGGGTGGGGGATAAGACTAAACTTTTTCGACAGGTTAATATCTTCAATGAACAATTTATATCTATTTTGTTTTGAAAGTGGGTGCATCTGGCTTAAGTGCTTTTCTGGGCGATGGGTCCAAGGGAAGAACGGGCTGCTCGATCCCTTTGGAAACCTCAATATAGTAATATATGTGTCAATATGTTAGGGTACACGAACCTTGCAAAAAGCAGGTTTTTTTCTCCCTTATTACTTAATTATATAGTTCCGTCGGAAACAGTGATTGTAGTATAAGTTTCTGACGACTTCCAAGGTTTCAGTGTCAGGTATTCTTGTCAAAAGTAAAGATGCGGGTAATTCAGACACAGACATGACCATAAGGACTGATCTGAAAAATTGTGAGGCGGTAGGCAAGTTTTCCTTCTAAAGTGTGGCTAGCGAAGTTTTTTGCCGTTATTACAGAAAGTGTGAGTCCAGAATCTGGTCTGGGGCCTTGGCAATTTTTAGATGGCTTTTTCGGCCAGTTTGGCCATCTCCAAAGAAATTCCTGCGTCTTCCTGCGTCTCCCAACTGTTTTTGAAATGCTTACAAAAAGTTAAGCTGGTGACGAATAAGAATTGCAACATGCAAAAAGCCGATGGAGCGTTACTCCCTGCCCTGTCAGAATGCTATGTAGAAGTTATCTTCCTGTTAATGTAAAGGGCAATGGGCCTCAATGAAGTCCAGTGACAAGCCTCCGAAAAGTCTCGTGTATTTTCAAAATTGCGGGCATTAAGGTGAACTTTCAACTATCTACAGATGACACTGGATGCGCAATGAGCAGGAGAAAAAAGTAATCTTTACACTTTTTAACTGAGTGAGATCCAAATATTAACTGTTGCCACTTGATTTTGTGTTCAAGGGACCATAGGGTTTCCAAAAATACTGGGTCGGAGAGTTGTGGGGGGAGGGTGCCTGTGAAATCAAGCGTGGATCCAGGGGGCAACTGGGGGCAGCTAATGACGGACAAATAAACGTTTAATCGTTATGTTCAGTCGTGTAGTTATCACATAGATATTGCATGTTTTAAGCAGGGAGTTGTTAGGGAAGGAGATCAAAGCTCAAATCCGTCAGACAATATGTGCTTGAAAATAATTCATTCCCTTTCCACTGAGGTAACAAAATTTGATTGACAGGCCCCTTTATTCCCATTGTTTAACCGTTTCTGACTTACACTTTTTAATGACGGTCGGCTCCCTTCACACCCAAGTAATCCAGACACACAGGTCATTGTTTACACGTTACTTTGAAGTGCAGACTCTACAAGGACTAAGCTCCAACAAAGATTTTAAGTTGAACGACTGTCCATAAACGTTTTGCCAATATAAATTCTCTGTGTTTCTAAGATCTTGATGGGTCGTCTCCTTGATACATTGTTCAACCCTAACAAAAAAAAAATCACAATTTTCACTACTTTCCGCATTAGTAGCAATCATTGTCGATATAGGAGGTTTTAAGGATTTCTTCATTGAAGTTAATTGAAATGAGATTAGCTGTTACAATAAATGGCGAAAGCTTCTCCTAGTTTTGAATTTTTCCTTGACGACTGGCAATGTAATACCAAT
Organism: Holothuria leucospilota; assembly: GCA_029531755.1. Classification (NCBI taxonomy): domain Eukaryota; kingdom Metazoa; phylum Echinodermata; class Holothuroidea; order Aspidochirotida; family Holothuriidae; genus Holothuria; species Holothuria leucospilota. The sequence goes on along the minus strand of CM055972.1, from coordinate 45,699,643 downwards.
TGGTGAAATCATCACGATGAGTCTTTGAAATGTAGCAGACGACAAAATTCATTGTCTTCAGTACCACATTTCTTTCAAGTCTTAAAGATGTTTTAAGAGCATGACAATAGGCAGATTAATGTCGGCAACCACCTACAATCTTGAACAAAACTGTTGGGACGCTTTGTCATAATATTCTTGAATCTCCGTTCCCAGGTTTACATGAAGCCCCCGCTCCCCCCTTCCAAAGTTGCGCAGAGAGAATGACTGTATGCCGTGAAAATGGTCAACTTTGTGAAGGGGAGCGGGGGCGTCCCAACGAGTTTTGTCCAAGATTGTCTGAGTTTTAAGTGAGCGATTTACGAGAACAAATTCGATAGAAAAATGGTTAATTTTCTGAGTAGCTGTATTCAGTACACTTTATCGGAGGCTTATAGGCCTGAGGATTTTAGCCAAATGAAAGTATAATTTAGAATTGTCTTAATGTGTTGTTTTGTTTATTTGTTTATACTGATTTATTGTTGGTTGGCGAGATCATAATGGATAGACTGTTTCAGGTATTCTCAGGGAATGCCAGGCAGAAATGTTTACGTTCCGTAACGACGTCTATGGCAGCCATATGCGTTGCATTTTTTAGCAAATTAAAAGGAGGATGACAACTCTTCTTAAGTTGTAAGACGGAAAACAAAACAATTACTTTCATGGATAGATCGAAGAGTCTCACTGCTATTGCAAACTAGTGGTAAGAAGGCAAGATTTTAACTGAAAGAGCGCCACGATCTACCATGAATTGTTTAAAGCAGAACTGCAAGCCAAGCTTTTCATTATAACGATGGTAGATCGTTAGTCAGGGCTGGTTTTAGACATATTTTGAAACAAATTTGATGCCTATGACAACATTTTTTCATGTTACATGAAGCTGATGACGTATCTATTATACCTTCTTTTAGCCGACTCAAATTCTTTACATTTCGCTTTCAAATTTGCTCTCAAAACAAATAGTAGACCGTTTGGTAAACTTAGCCTTCACCCCCGGTCTCGTCAAATTAGCATGTATGGCATATTTTCTGTATAGTTTCAGCTATTCAAATGAAAGTTACTGCGTTATAAAGGTGAAATGAATATACATTCAAGTACTTTTTAACTTATTTCTGGTAAATTACATTAATATAAAGTAATAGGCATGGATACAACACGTACTTCTGCTGAATGCTCTTTTTATTTGGTACCTGTTCAGACAGTGTGAGCCCAAAATATGTGACTATTGAAAATGTCTTCCTGAACGAGAGGACGCTTTGAACTTATTTAGCTACCTTCCCAGTGCTTTTAGCTTCATAAGTATTATATTAACAAAAACTTCAGTATGGACTCAGAATATGCTGATTATTCTCTGTTACTGTTCTCTTATACCTAAAGAAAAGACACCTACCCTTTTGCGAATCAACGCAACGCAAAGAAACACTTTCTACCGTGGGCCGCGAGCAGTTCTAACTTCTCGAATTTCTCACACAATCTTGGACAAAACTGTTGGGACGCTTTGTCATAATATTCTTGAATCTCCGTTCCCAGGTTTACATGAAGCCCCCGCTCCCCCCTTCCAAAGTTGCGCAGAGAGAATGACTGTATGCCGTGAAAATGGTCAACTTTGTGAAGGGGAGCGGGGGCGTCCCAACGAGTTTTGTCCAAGATTGTAGTCTCAAAGGACATATAAAATGGACCTCCTTCCCAAACAACCCCCTCTTTTAATTGGAACAGTTAAAATGAGCGTTATCAGAAAATTATCATCAGTGATACCACTTCCATCGCAATTTCCAGAATCCACGATTAAGGTACGCAAAGTGAGATTAGCCTTTGGTAAGTATCGCACCGTTTATCCCGGATGTGGCTTTGAAGATCGGTGAAGTGTTTCCTTAGTCATGGGTGCAACCACCCCTTGGGGTGCAGCCACCCCCTCCCCTGGCTGATTCAAAACCACTGTTGGTGCCTTTTCAGGTTTTTACTGTACTTTTTCTGTGCGCTGTTATTGACACTGTTCATAATTTAGACAATGCATATATAGTGCCTACTTAAAGCATTCAAACAGTGGTGATTATCTTTACTTTGATGGTAGTGAGAAGGGCCACTTCATACGATCTAGGAGGTACGTTTAGCCTTAATTGTTCTGAAAGCTAAAAGATAATCTTTTTTTGTGCTTCGCGTAGACAAAAATGCTTAAGTGCGTTTTCACTTTTCAGCCAGGTCTATTTGGGTTCTAGGGGGACTGGGATGTGATTTGATGAGAAGACAAGCCTTGTTCCTATCTTGTTCATTTTAACAAGTACATAATTATGTTTACTGACTCACCTATTCCGAAATTACAGTAATCACTGGATACTGCATAAAAACTTCCAACAGTGTGCAATGCCATAAAACTTCTTCTTTGAGTTCAACTTATGCTGATATCTAAAACCAGGAAAACAAATTTTGCAGAGATTAACTTAAAGAAAAAATATCCACCTTCATATGATCCCACTACTGGCCAACTTTTTCTAATACAGCAAAGTGCATGGTGCATACTGCAAAACGATATTATAATTCGATGCAATAACGTTTCTGTGTCCTTATCTGACTTGTCAGATGCCAGAATAATTTGCAAGTAACAGTAACTAAGTTTTAACATCTTCCTGGGGACTTACTGCCTCCCCCCTCTGGGGTTCTTGTCTTCGGCTTTTGTAGATTTAAAAGTTGCCACCGACGTTCTTTTAAGCAAGACGAGGAAATCTCAAACGACAGTATGAAAGCAGTGGCTTAGATCTTATCCAGATAATGGATATCTACCCTGCTACAAAGCGACTCTAAAGAATGGTTCGATGAGCTTCGGTCATGGAAGCAAAAGGGTATAAAAAAAAACTATTGAAACTGAAGAGGTTTTGAGACATTAAAAGGAAAAGATTATCAATCGAATGTCACCTGGATGTTTTTAAGTAGTCAGGTAAATGTCTGTTCATCGCCTCATGACGGTATTTAAAGAGTGTTAAAATTAAATACGTTACTTTCTTGTAATAATACCTGCAATCGGACTAAATTTGCAGGAGGATAACGTTTCCCAGGTTGGGGGCCAGGAAGGAAAAAGCAGCAATCCTCCTATCGGGGAAGACTGTCACCAATCGAGAATTTCTTCCAACTTCGTCGGGGAGCCTTAGGGAGTGTGATACCCGGCGGTCACAGCCACCCCGAAGGTTGACCTGTGCTGTATAGTGTACATCTCATCTCCATTGCAACAAAATTTCCAGGACTGGAGAGTTATAAAGACAAAAACTTCCTAAAAAAGGCATATTGACCTCATCTTGCAAATGCACAAGGAAATAGAACAGGAAGTGTTTTCGTCGCAACTTGTGGAATAATGTAAACAGTTATTACGAAGCAACTTAGTAAGAACCGGTGGCGAAGCTGTTGGGTCCTGTCATAAAAGTCAAGATCGGTGGGTGGATCGAGGCCCTTATTATATTCATATACCCAGGGCCATGAAACGACAATCATGCATCATTTGATGAAATTTTCAAAATTTGCCAAAAAAATAACACTATCGAAACAGCGACATTGCTTTCGTTTATTTAAATTTAATTTAACTTCCTTGAACTATGTCGTGTCAACAATGAAACCTTAAAAACGTGATATGTCGCGATTACCGAGTTTTGAAGAGAAGATGGGCGCTGGTGGAGGGGGTGTAACCGGGAAACTGTCAGGAAGAATTGTTAAGAGCCCTCAAATTTATGACCTCATAACCCTAGCTAGTTCCTGTTCTCCAAAACCACCAATGCCCAGTTCCTACAATTGATCTTATTTTATACATTGTTTACACATACATTATGATAAACACAAAAATATTGGCTTATTCTGAATAGGTATACAGAAATTCTTAAAAAAACATTAATATATCAACATTCACATTAATTGACTAATTCTTTTCAGTCACAATTATAAATTCCATTGTTCCTTATTTTATTTACTTAAATTAGGACTACACTTTTATTGACTAATCTTTAACAATTCTTGAAAAAATCCTCCCAAGCTGTTGAGTTATAAGGTACTTGCAAAGACACATAATGTTTGTATCAATCTTTTATTTTCATATCAACAAAGTTAATTCTTATTGCAATGAATCCGGGCTATTAGCCTGTTGCCCACATTTGGATGGTCAAAGATCTTTTTAAGATAGTTACTTGCATCATTAACGTCGTTGCATGGAATCGCAGCAGCCAAAATATTGCGGGCATAATAAAAATTATTGGGTGACATTTCCCGGGAAATTCCTCATTAACCGGCTCCTGTCAGGTTGCAGTTAACTCTCGTTTATATAAGAGCAATCTAGGACTTTCCTGTCTGACCCGACTAAATTTTTGGTAGCTTAACCTCCCAAATGGAGGTTGTACCCCTGCTCCCTAAACACATCTGGTCGCTTAGAGTTGTAACAAAACTCAGCCCTCTACAAGCGACTACAATGGAAATTCTGAAGTTTTGGCTTTACGGTAGGCCTATATGTAACCATCTTGAACTGATTTTAACTTATGGTAAGGGCACATCTACCCCTATTATTAGTTCGACATTTTGTTCATTATATTTAAGTTAAGTTTAATATAGGGCTAAAAGCCATTTTTGAGAGGCGTCTTTTGTTGTCCTGTACGGAAGAAACATATTTTCCGTGCAGGTACTGTCATCCAATCCCCTTTTAGTAAAACTCCATTCCATTCAAAACTCTGTCTTGAAGATTGCGCGTATTTCTCTAGCATTTCAAATGAATAGAATGTAAAGCAAAGTGGCCAAATGCTTCAGAGTCGTTTTTACTATTTGTAATATTTGAATTATTTGTTATTCAAATTTAAGAAACGATCGAGTATATTTCCGTAAAATGCTAGTATAAAACTGTGCCATATGTATTGTATAGCAAGCAAAGTGATTAAAAAATTACATAATAAGCTTATAACTTAGAGTAAGTATAAAAGCCAGCCTATGTTAAATCAATTTGCCAAGATAACATCACAGATTTTCCATTATTCACTGCAGAAACTGAAAAACAACACTTATCTTCTTCACAAACATTTATCTCCCAACAAGTTTGACGCAAGGGGATAAGGCAATGGGAAGTCTTCTTATCACGTCGTTGAGCCTTAATCTGTACTATGCATGACCCTTTTTCCTGACAGTGGTTTGGATTTTGCTCGTAAGGACACATTTTCTACATTTTCTTCAATGAAATAGTAAAGGTTTCTACTTTTTTCTTGGACAAAATCCCCAAATCTTTGGGTCGCTCTACAGGCGAATCCTGACGACACCCCTGTCTTCCAAACAAAGTATGTTATTGGGAAAGGGTTTCCATTTCTTAACACAGAATACCGGATTACGCTCTCCATTGTTTCCATTCCATATGTAGCACCATAGTTAAGCTATGGACCTACAAACAATAATTTACACTATACATATCTATATATACATATATGCATATATAGTTATATATTTCTTTATACATATATTCGAGGTGCTATAGTACATGCGAATTCTTGCAACAGGCCAAGTGTGAATGGCTTATTGCATATCAACTAACAGTCAGCATGAATAGTTTGAAGTCTGGCGGTCTCTGCTCCCCTTAAAATTATACGCAATGACTAAAAAATTTTAAGTTTGTGAAGTACATTCTTAGCCTGTATATTATGGGTTAACTGTTGGATATTTCCGAAATTAAAAAAAAAGAAATAATGCTTAGATGAGGAATCTATAGTGAACCACTTGATCCAGAAAAAACATAGAATCACAGTTTACATTTGTTTTCAGCGGGACATCTCCTCCATCTTTAGCTTAGCATTTTCTTTCTCTTTTTCACACCTTATTCCGTGTCTTCACCCGCGAGGTTCACAACGGTTCGAGAAATTCATCCTCCATGGTTTTTTCTTTCCTTGTTTCCTCTTACTCCAGAACTCATGCCTTCTATACATCTCTAAGTAAACACCTAAAACGTATTTTAACGTATTGCTTCTCTGGAAGACTACCAACCTTATTTAACTAAGTGCACATATATGTTACATTAAGATACTTGTAAGTGCCACTGCAAGGATCACCAAATTCACCATTACTGACTCCCACACTGCACATTGACTTTCCGTCACACATTTCCCGCACCTTGCTTGTCTGATCGGATTGGCAGTTCGTATTCTGATGAGAAGAAATAATAAACAGCAAATATAAACAAGCTGTCAAACATGGACTTTTACGTGTTCGTCCTTTATTCAGTTAGTTCATCAATTAACCTTTCTTTAAGGATGAAGGGTAATCATCACTCACTTATTATTCAAACCAAGGGGAACATTTTTTTCAGATCAGTCTGGAATTGCTCCATTGCTCCATTCTCCAAAGTAGAATAATAATCAGGTCCTCAGCTAGACTGGGCACGGTCGTCGTGCATTCGTACAGACTATAACTTACCCCTATTTGGCAATTCTATTGCGAAACGAATACTAGTTACAGACAGTGCTGTAATCGAGTCCAAATTTTCGAGTCCGAATCCTAACCTGCGAAGTCCCAGTCACTGGTTCTCGAGTCCAAGTTCGAGCCACAGGGTCCGAGTCCAAGTCCCCCCGATGGAAAAGTATACTCTAAGAACAGAACTTTGCAAATGATCATGAGGCCGACACGGTCGATTCCTGTTCTTATAAACCATTGGCACATACGTGGACTTAAATGAGATGTACACAGCAACCAGCCAGATGTCAGTTGATTAGAATACCATTTAGTGCGTCCTGAGTCAGCTTCACGCTTGTGTATTGTTTGCTGCACAGTTTGGACTACTTAGCTAACATGTGTGTTCCGTGACAGGACGTTGAATGTATGTTCTCAAGTGGAGGCCCGGGCCATTTAAAGCACATGACGAGCATTTTAGTGGCCCCGAAAGATTCCAGGAGTCCCTTTTTTTAATCGGTAATCATGTAATGTACAGATCAGGCATGGTAATTAAGGTAGTTAATACGTGAATCTTTTATTCCTCAGAAATATTTATCTTGTTATTATAAGAATAATTATCTCAAAGAATACGATCCGTTACAAATATCTTACATAAAAATCCTAACTTTGCACACAATCGTTGCTACTAGTCCACCTTCAATCGCTTTCAAAAAGAGTTTCATATTTCGTAACCGTTACATTGACAGAACCAGGTGATCCGTGGCCGGTAGCATATCACAAGAGCCGAGCTTAAACAGCTCACGACAGCTGATTTGACAGGATGCACTTGCTCCTTTTTTTTGGACATATTTTTATGAAATACAGTTCTTTTAACAGGTTGACTCAAATTTGAGTTGGAGTTCAAAGTCGTTGAGCTCTGTCTCCGGGTCTCGTTTCACACATGATTACTCTCGATCTAACGGGTTGATTTCAATAGGACTATTGGATAATAGATCAAACTCAGGAGCAATCTAAAATCTTTATGAAACAGGATTAGGGTGGCAGAATTACTTCTTTGGACATTGTATCTGATTTTATGCAAAATGGTAAACATGTTGTTTGAAAGTTTGTTTTGAAGTAAATTGACAGCTTTTTGTTCCTTGAAAGTTGTTTATTCGGTGTACGGATGTTCTTGGGTGACGAGCTATTTAATGTATTTTAAATAAATTGGGTTTCAATTTTAATGACATGATAAAAACGCAAAGAGAAAATTCTTTCGAAGTATGTTTTCATATATACCCCTAAGGAAATACATTTTTTAGTTTGTTTCTGAAGAAAACTTACTTCTGAATATACACGTTCAGTTAAAAAAACTTCCTCTCTCTGATTACTGTCTTCTGTCTATTATAAATATTAAAAACTGTAAATTCAAGAAAATGTGGCGTGCGCTTCAAAACACTTGGAAACTCATACGTAGAACATTTACGAATACTATCTACACTAGACAACGCATAGTATAAAGACGTAGATGCCGTGTGTAGTTGTACAGAAACTGCAAAGAACAAGGTAAACGCTATGTGACGTCGAATTAAGTGCATACTAAAGTAGCACAAAATACTGCTGGTCCAGAGCCAGTCTCGGGAATATTACAGCCAAGTCACGAGTCCGGACTGTAAAGCCGAGTCGAAGTCCGAGTCCAAGTTACAAGCCCGAGTCCTTTAAATCGTGACTCGAGACCGGTCTCAAGTCTCAGATCGGTTTCGAGTCTGGTTGTGGAGTACAATCATAGTCGCACGCCACCTAGTACACGCTACAGTGGCAGTGCTCTGGCTAGGGACCTGTTATTGCATGATACACTTAAGATTCAAACAAAACTTGAAACACAATTCTAGGAACGGTGAACTGCCTAAGTTGGTAGGCCTATTTGTATTTGTAATGTCACCGGAGGTGAAAATACGACTCTTAAAAACTGATTGTAAACACGATGTCTCAAGAAAGCAATGTTAGACAACTTAACTACTTATATAACTTTGCCATATTAAGAAGAAGAACCGTATTGTTTTCAGTAGAGGTAAGAGGTCATTTTTAGGTCATCAGAGGTCAAAAATCGAAAACCTTGAAACACGACGATATTTAAAGACAGGGATGATGTATACTTTTCATACTTATATAGATATGTTACTTTAAGAGAGAGGGAACTTAATGGAATTGTTGAAGGTTGAAGGTAATGTAAGGTCAGCAGAGGTAATATTGTTAAAACATCGTAAAAATGATTCAGTCAACAAGTAGTAATTGGAGGGATGAACCTCACTGGAACAAAGCATCATTTTTCTGAAGGAATCACTAAGCCTTTGGGCTTTCTTGTTGACCTTTGACAAAGACACCTAACATTAGTCACGTACAAAGCTGCTGGTTCTTGAAGTAATCCCTGGGAGAAGCATTTAGATTGTCTTATATGTGTAATATTGCGCGACCCAAATATGTATGTATGAATGTATATATGTATGTATGTATGTATGTATGTATGTATGTATGTAAGTATGTATGCACTCACAGACACCCCCTTACCTGCGAAGTCCCAGTCACTGGTTCTCGAGTCCAAGTTCGAGCCACAGGGTCCGAGTCCAAGTCCCCCCGATGGAAAAGTATACTCTAAGAACAGAACTTTGCAAATGATCATGAGGCCGACACGGTCGATTCCTGTTCTTATAAACCATTGGCACATACGTGGACTTAAATGAGATGTACACAGCAACCAGCCAGATGTCAGTTGATTAGAATACCATTTAGTGCGTCCTGAGTCAGCTTCACGCTTGTGTATTGTTTGCTGCACAGTTTGGACTACTTAGCTAACATGTGTGTTCCGTGACAGGACGTTGAATGTATGTTCTCAAGTGGAGGCCCGGGCCATTTAAAGCACATGACGAGCATTTTAGTGGCCCCGAAAGATTCCAGGAGTCCCTTTTTTTAATCGGTAATCATGTAATGTACAGATCAGGCATGGTAATTAAGGTAGTTAATACGTGAATCTTTTATTCCTCAGAAATATTTATCTTGTTATTATAAGAATAATTATCTCAAAGAATACGATCCGTTACAAATATCTTACATAAAAATCCTAACTTTGCACACAATCGTTGCTACTAGTCCACCTTCAATCGCTTTCAAAAAGAGTTTCATATTTCGTAACCGTTACATTGACAGAACCAGGTGATCCGTGGCCGGTAGCATATCACAAGAGCCGAGCTTAAACAGCTCACGACAGCTGATTTGACAGGATGCACTTGCTCCTTTTTTTTGGACATATTTTTATGAAATACAGTTCTTTTAACAGGTTGACTCAAATTTGAGTTGGAGTTCAAAGTCGTTGAGCTCTGTCTCCGGGTCTCGTTTCACACATGATTACTCTCGATCTAACGGGTTGATTTCAATAGGACTATTGGATAATAGATCAAACTCAGGAGCAATCTAAAATCTTTATGAAACAGGATTAGGGTGGCAGAATTACTTCTTTGGACATTGTATCTGATTTTATGCAAAATGGTAAACATGTTGTTTGAAAGTTTGTTTTGAAGTAAATTGACAGCTTTTTGTTCCTTGAAAGTTGTTTATTCGGTGTACGGATGTTCTTGGGTGACGAGCTATTTAATGTATTTTAAATAAATTGGGTTTCAATTTTAATGACATGATAAAAACGCAAAGAGAAAATTCTTTCGAAGTATGTTTTCATATATACCCCTAAGGAAATACATTTTTTAGTTTGTTTCTGAAGAAAACTTACTTCTGAATATACACGTTCAGTTAAAAAAACTTCCTCTCTCTGATTACTGTCTTCTGTCTATTATAAATATTAAAAACTGTAAATTCAAGAAAATGTGGCGTGCGCTTCAAAACACTTGGAAACTCATACGTAGAACATTTACGAATACTATCTACACTAGACAACGCATAGTATAAAGACGTAGATGCCGTGTGTAGTTGTACAGAAACTGCAAAGAACAAGGTAAACGCTATGTGACGTCGAATTAAGTGCATACTAAAGTAGCACAAAATACTGCTGGTCCAGAGCCAGTCTCGGGAATATTACAGCCAAGTCACGAGTCCGGACTGTAAAGCCGAGTCGAAGTCCGAGTCCAAGTTACAAGCCCGAGTCCTTTAAATCGTGACTCGAGACCGGTCTCAAGTCTCAGATCGGTTTCGAGTCTGGTTGTGGAGTACAATCATAGTCGCACGCCACCTAGTACACGCTACAGTGGCAGTGCTCTGGCTAGGGACCTGTTATTGCATGATACACTTAAGATTCAAACAAAACTTGAAACACAATTCTAGGAACGGTGAACTGCCTAAGTTGGTAGGCCTATTTGTATTTGTAATGTCACCGGAGGTGAAAATACGACTCTTAAAAACTGATTGTAAACACGATGTCTCAAGAAAGCAATGTTAGACAACTTAACTACTTATATAACTTTGCCATATTAAGAAGAAGAACCGTATTGTTTTCAGTAGAGGTAAGAGGTCATTTTTAGGTCATCAGAGGTCAAAAATCGAAAACCTTGAAACACGACGATATTTAAAGACAGGGATGATGTATACTTTTCATACTTATATAGATATGTTACTTTAAGAGAGAGGGAACTTAATGGAATTGTTGAAGGTTGAAGGTAATGTAAGGTCAGCAGAGGTAATATTGTTAAAACATCGTAAAAATGATTCAGTCAACAAGTAGTAATTGGAGGGATGAACCTCACTGGAACAAAGCATCATTTTTCTGAAGGAATCACTAAGCCTTTGGGCTTTCTTGTTGACCTTTGACAAAGACACCTAACATTAGTCACGTACAAAGCTGCTGGTTCTTGAAGTAATCCCTGGGAGAAGCATTTAGATTGTCTTATATGTGTAATATTGCGCGACCCAAATATGTATGTATGAATGTATATATGTATGTATGTATGTATGTATGTATGTAAGTATGTATGCACTCACAGACACCCCTTAGCGGCACATAGGCAGCCGGCGAGAGTTAGGCTCTCGCACGTCTTTCCTAGCTCACGCGCGGCTCGAAACTGGCGTAGCTGCCTGTCACAGACAGTTGTAAAATATTTTAAATTTCCTTTAGCCGGTTTATCCGAGTCCAAAATACGCGAGGGACGCTCATTTGCATAATCAACAGCTGGCAATGTAAAAGCCCGCGTTTACGCACATAGCAAAAGCATCCAAGCGGAAGGCTCTGGCGTGGGGACTGTAACTCTTTTGGGAGAAGAATCGCATAAGACGGAAAAAGCAACGAGGATCGTTGGTTTGGTAGGAGCGCCGAGGCTCCAACTCTAAATCGTGTAGAATGAAGTCGCCGAGGACTTTATTCAGCCGCTGAGGGCTACTTAATTGTATTAGGAAGAACCAGGTTACGCGCCGAGGCATAATCTGTAAGTCTCCATATTCCTCTTCGTTTTTTTTTTTTTTTTTTGTTTTTGTTTTGTTTTTATAAGGTCATTAAGTATCACTATAGCACGTAAAACGTTAGCCTACTAAGCGTGAGGAAAATCTGTATGTGAAAGTTGTATCTGGTTCTTGTAACTCCACTCAACAGACGTAGCTATGCAGAAAGCTGTATTAAGCCGAGTAACAAAAAGGGAATATTTGTTCGCATCAGTTTGTCACTGCCGGTTTTACTTTACATTTATAATCTGGGTATATCATGTGTATTATTGTATGTTTGTATCCTAAAATGTTGTAATTGAAAATTGTTTACAAAACTCTAAGAATTCTAAGAAGAGATAAAGTTGTGAGTCGTTTAAAATTAGAGTGAAGCCCAATGAACTTTAAGGGGGCGCTGTGAATCGTTTGTCGCATGAGAAATTGTATTAATTGGGATATGTCTTTAAAGAAGTTATTTTTCCTCTTTTGCAGGGTTCTTTCTTACTTTCATTCTTCCTTTCCTCGTTCTTTGCGGTATCACTGTAAATACAGGCACCAGAATTGTATAGCAATCGTCGTGCGTCATTTTTCGGACGTCAATTTATGGCGACCTCAGGCCGAGTTGTGATACTGCCCGAGAATTCCGTCACTGGAATGAGAAGTCTCGCGCGGCTGCACGTGCCTGCCTTGCGAGCAGCCCGCCCTCTAGCACGTACGTCTACCGGGTGAGTTGGAGGTCAGCCAAGCTCATGGGGAAATCCCGTCAATTCCTTACCGGGTCCTGTGTACGTGTACCGGTAAGGCAGCGAACACTCAGCAACATGTCCTTAACAGGACACGGTACAGCCGGCGAGAGCTCCGCTCTCGCACGTCTTTCCTAGCTCACGCGGAGCTCGAAACTGGCGTAGCTGCCCGAAAATTCCGTCGCTGCAATGAGTAGTCTCACGCGGCTGCACGTGCCTGCCTTGGCAAGCAGCCCGCCCTCCAGTCACGTACGTCTGCTGGGTTAGTTGGAGGTCAGCCAGGCTAATGGGGAAATCCCGCGAATTCCTTACGGGTACATTTCCCGCGTACCGATAGGGACGCGAGGGTGAGTATGGGTGCACCCGCGGTGTGTGAGAGATCCTGTGGCCATGGGTGCACCCGCGGTGTGTGAGAGATCCTGTGGCCATTGGTGCACCCGCGGTGTGTGAGAGATCCTGTGGCCATGGGTGCACTCAGCAACATGTCCTTAACAGGACACGATACAGCCGGCGAGAGCTCCGCTCTCGCACGTCTTTCCTAGCTCACGCGGAGCTCGAAACTGGCGTAGCTGCCCGAAAATTCCGTCGCTGCAATGAGAAGTCTCGCGCGGCTGCACGTGCCTGCCTTGGCAAGCAGCCCGCCCTCCAGTCACGTACGTCTGCTGGGTTAGTTGGAGGTCAGCCAGGCTAGTGGGGAAATCCCGCGAATTCCTTACCGGTACATTTCCCGCGTACCGCTAAGGAAGCGAGGGTGAGTATGGGTGCACCCGCTGTGTGTGAGAGATCCTGTGGCCATGGGTGGGTGCGTATGTATGTATGTATGTATGTAAGTACGTTAAATAGTCCCACTGCCTTGTGGGGAGCTAGGGATAGTGGAAGGCTGAGGGAATCATCCCTGACAGAAATATCGGAGTGGAGCCCCGTAGACGGTTGCTTGTCCAAACTCTGGTTAGTTTCCGGCAACTCCTACACCCGGATTCATCTCCAGCCGTTCTAACCATGGCTTGCCACTGGATTCTGATGTCTCTGGACGAGAGAGTGCGGAAGATGCTGCGCAAGTCCTCCTCATTTTAAACCAATTCTCGTGCAAGTCATGACTATAGATTGCCTCCGCGCTCTATAAACTTGTTCTTTTCCCTTTTTTCCACATCAAGTCCTGTGGCGATGAGGGAGTGGCGAACCAGCAAGTGCGGATACACTCAAGCTGCAGTCACAAGCTTGCACATAGGCGGCTTAGGGTATAGGGTCGTTCGCTTCTGGATTGAAGCAGTAGAAGTGTTCGGCAGCCCCCTAAGTGACTGAGCAGCCGGTCCTTTTCAGGATCGCTCTGTTCAACCCCTAGCTTTGGGAAGGGACTAGAAAAAGTGTCCTAAACATAGTCTGCTTCACTTTATCCTGGTCAGCTTACCGAGGCTGACGGAAATCCCTTTTTTGCGATCGATTCTCAAGAAAGAAGAAAAAAGCTATGGCGCTCACACTTGGAACATGGAACGTACGTACCTTGTTAGATAACCCGCATGCCGACAGACCCGAGAGGAGAACTGCACTTGTTGCTAGAGAACTAGCGAGGTATAGAGTTGATATAGCAGCCCTGAGTGAGACACGCTTACCCGACAAAGGTCAGATGACTAAACATGGTGGTGGATATACTTTTTTCTGGAGTGGCCTTGACAGCTCTGAACGGAAAGAAGCAGGAGTAGGATTTTTTGTAAAAACAACTTAGTGCAGAAACTACCTAAGCTCTCTGAGGGCCTAAATGACAGACTGATGACTCTTCAGCTCCCACTCTCTAGCAAGAAAAATGCCACCATCATAAGTGGCTATGCTCCAACAATGACGAATCCAATGGACGTAAAGGACAGGTTCTATGAAGAACTAGACCTCCTGATTGCTAGTGTGCCACAGACTGACAAACTTGTTCTTCTTGGGGACCTTATTGCAAGAGTAGGTTCTGATCACCAGACCTGGCCAGGTGTTATCGGTATGCATGGGGTTCGCAAATGCAATAGCAACGGCCTCCTACTACTCAAGACATGCGCTACACACAACCTTTCGATTTCCAACACTATGTTTCGTCTGCCCACACGTTACAAAACATCCTGGATGCACTCCCGATCCCGGAATTGGCATCTCATCGACTACGTTATCATAAGAAAAGATGATCGGAATGATGTCCGAGTGATCAAGGCGATGTGTGGTGCTGATTGTTGGACAGATCACCGGCGCATAATATCTAAGCTGAATCTGCACATCAAGCCTAGGAGGAGACCTCAAGGTCAGAGAACTCCTAGACGACTTGATATCTCCAAGCTGAAAGTGGAGGAGGTTGCCAAAAATCTCTCAAGTCCACTAAGTGCACTTGAGCAAATAGTTATGGAATCATCAGATGTCCAAAACAACATCGAAGAACAATGGGCAAGCGTCAGAGACATCCTTTACTCAACAGCTCTTGAACATCTTGGACCAACTAAACGTAAACATCAAGACTGGTTCGATGACAATAACGAGGTAATACAGTCACTCCTATCTGAGAAACATCGTCTATTAAAAGAGTACCAGAATGACCCCTCTTCCACTTCAAAGAAGACGGCTTTCAATAACATCCGCCGAACCGTACAGACAGAGCTACGTAATATGCAAGATGTTGATGGCACCAAGCTCCTAACAGACAGGAAGCAGATCCTGGAAAGATGGGCAGAACACTTCAACAGCGTCCTCAATCGCCCATAGTCCATCAATAACGATGCCATAGACCGTTTGCAGCAGGTGAAGACCAATTACACCCTGGACAATCTCCCCATAGAACACGAGGTGGAAAAAGCAATTCATCAGCTGTCCTGTGGCAAGGCCCCAGGATCCGACTCAATCCCTGCAGAAATCTTCAAAGTGGGCGAACAGGCCTTAATTAAGAGAATGACTCAACTTTACCAATTAATGTGGAAAGAAGAGCCGCTGCCACAATAATTCAAAGATGCCACTGTTGTTCATATTTACAAAAAAAAAAGGTAATCGTCAATCTTGTGACAATCATAGAGGAATATCCCTTGTATCTATTGCTGGCAAAATTTTTGCTCGGATCCTACTAAATCGGCTCCTGTCTCACCTCGAACAAGACCTCCTCCCGGAGAGCCAGTGTGGATTCCGTGCCGGTCGTGGGACTGTGGATATGATTTTCGCCGCCCGCCAACTTCAGGAAAAGTGTCAGGAGCAGCGCTCGGATCTTTATACTGCTTTTGTGGACCTCACAAAAGCATTTGATACTGTAAGTAGAGATGGCTTATGGAAGATAATGAAGAAGTATGGGTGCCCTAGGAAATTTATTACACTAGTTCAGCAGTTTCACAATGGTATGATGGTCCGTGTCCTTGATGATGGAGAAGAATCTGAAACCTTCCCAGTAACAAATGGTGTCAAACAAGGATGTGTTTTAGCTCCGACTCTTTTCAGCATGATGTTTTCTGCCATGCTTACTGATGCTTTCCATGATAGCCAAGATGGCATCAAAATCAAATACATGACTGACAACAAGCTCTTCAACATCAGGCGCATGCAGGATGCTACCAAGGTTAGGGAAAACCGCATCAGAGACCTTCTGTTTGCAGATGACTGTGCTCTGAATGCCACCAATGAGCACATCATGCAGCTCGAGGTGAACCGCTTTTCCACAGCGTGCGACAACTTTGGGCTTACTATAAGCACTAAGAAAACCGAAGTCATGTATCAGCCAGCCCCCGGAAAGCCTTACACTAACCCTGTAATCACCGTCAAAGGTCAGACACTACAAGCAGTCCAGAAATTTACCTATCTTGGCAGTACCCTCACAAATGCTGTGAACATTGACATTGAAGTAAATAATCGGATAGCCAAAGCCTGTGCTGCTTTTTGGAGTTTACATAAGAATGTCTGGGACAGGAGGGGGATTCGACTCACCACTAAGTTGAAAGTCTACCGTGCTGTGATACTATCAACTCTTCTCTATGCATGTGAGACTTGGACAATTTACAGCAGACATGCCAAACAGCTCAATCGCTTCCATTTGAGCTGCCTGCGCAAACTCCTCCAGATCAAATGGCAGGACAAAATCCCAGATACTGAAGTTCTACAGTAAACCAGCCTCCCTAGCATTCACACCCTCCTGAAGAAAGCACAAGTCAGATGGGCTGGTCACGTAGTTCGCATGTCTGACAACCGCCTACCTAAACAACTGCTGTACGGTGAACTGTACTCTGGAAAGAGGGCACCTGGAGGACAGAAAAAGAGATTCAAAGATTGTTTGAAACTCTCCCTGAAAGACTTTGACATAGATGTGAGTACCTGGGAGAACCTTGCCACAAACCGCACGTCTTGGCGGAGTAAGGTCAGAGCTGGAGTGTCAACTGCAGAATTGAGGAGAATTACTGCAGCCGAGCAAAAACGCTCCTCCCGCAAGTCGAAAGCAATACGTAGCCCTCCTGCAGATCCTGATCTAATGTGTACCAAGTGTGGACGAACCTTCAGAGCTCAAATTGGATTGATCAGTCACAACCGCACCCACCGTGATTAGCGCCGTGAAGTCTTTGTCATGGTCATCTTCGAATTGGAAGGACGAACAACATGTATGCATGCATGCATGTATGTATATATGTATGTATGTATGTATGTATGTATGTATGCATGCATGCATGCATGCATGTATGTATGTATGTATATATGTATGGATGATGGATGTATGTATGTGTGTATGTATGAACAAACAGAATCCAGCACTCAACAAATAACGAGACGAACTGAAGAAACTCAGAAAAATAGATACAAGAGAAGATCAATGTCGATCACTACAAATACAATAAGAAAACTACTACAGTATGTGTACCAATAGCGTGAAACATATAAAAGTGTTTTCACCGATATTGTAATATCATTTGCAGGTTATTTCAATGCTTTTTGAAAGACTTGGTAATTGCACTGATTATGGAAGGGACTCGATGAACAATTTGATAAATTCTGAAAAATACAAGCCAGAAATGTGTTTCACTCTATTGGTACACCTACTGTAGGTATAGTGTAAAAAGGAAAAAGGCTTCAAAAAGAGCAGTAGAGACTGAAAAAGGGAAAAAAAAGAGATTAACCACTTAACCAATTAGTGTCGCATATCCTTTACATTGATACCTAATGAAGCGTAAGTATTTAATCTGTAAACCCACTTCAATTCAGCTCCGTTTCTACTGTGTTTAGTGCTGTTCGTGAGACTCTGTAAGCCGATCAGTTCGAAGCGTTCACACGTTTGGAAGTGAAAGCCTAATGGAGTGTGACCCTTACGGAATTCCTGTCTATGACCTCCGTGACGAACTTTAAGCTCTGAACAGGTCTCCCCAACAAATTGTTTGCCGCAATCAAGACAATTGATAAGGGTATATATATATATATATATATATATATATATATATATATATATAACAAGAGAAAAATCCACGAATGCTCCATTTAAATAACAGACAATAAAACACATTCCAAAGATGACATAATAAGAGCACAGATAGGATAAAAACAGCGTATATTTCGGACACTCCTGTGTCCTTCCTCAGTGCAAAATGGAAAGAAAAAAATTACACCATTTTTCAGACTTAAACGGTAAAACAAGTACAAACCAAAACAAATGATAGATAGGCAGGTTTAGTTAACCTTTGCAGCTTGGGAAAGGTTGTTAATTACAAAGGGAAAGTCACTTAAGATGACAAGGTCCTTGTGCAGGCCCCTAATATGTGTTGACAGGTTAACGACCCACTTGCTCTCAGATTTGAGGCGTTCGTTGACAGATTGGTAATTTGAACCGAGCAGAATACACTTTAGATTTGAAATGGAATGATTCGGTTCACCACAGAAATGTTTAGCAACGGGGAAATAAACTGATTTATACTGAATAGTCTTCTTGTGGTTATTGAATCTAAATCTGAATTTATTGCTTGTCTGCCCGATATAGTTGCCTTTGTCGCATAAATAACAAAAGAGTAAGTAAACCACATTGGGTGTATCACAGTCAAGGGGAGGAGGACGAACAATGCACTTTGTGCCGGGAGGGGTGAATTCTTTGTCTGTAATAATAAAAGACAAACGTTGGATTTTATTATATATATATATATATATTTATATGCGTACAAAATATGACAGCATATAAATTTTATATGGTTCTTTTCTTGTGTTCTGTGTAGTCAATTACATGATTTTGAAATCACGTGCTTCATTTGAAGTAATGATCTAAAATTGTACAAATATGATTACACAATGCCTACTTACAATTGTTATATCTCTCCCCTCAAGAGGATCGGGGCATGCAACTGATCCTTTAACCAGCCTTCCATACACGGCATCAGATATAACAATATTCTCTTTACCACTGCACGTTATGTTCATCGTCAAACCTTCACATACCACCATGAACTTTGCAGCTACCGTATCTGTAACAAGATTGGGTATAAAATTGGGTATGAAATCACACATACAAAGTAAATGTAGATCTGCTATGGCAAATTATCGTCGGATAGCAAGCATCAGAAAATATCTTACTTTTGATGCTTGGAAGCAAATAGTTTATGGTTTCATTATATCACACCTCCAATACGGCCTCCCCAACTGTGAGATTAAAAAGTTGCAGCGAATTCAAAACATGGCTGCTAAGCTTGTCCTGAATAAAAAGTTCAACAGCTTATTTAAAAGAAATTCGCTGTCTTTCCCTTTCACTTCGAATTCAATTTAAGATCCTCACCTTAGTATGGAAGTGCTTAAATGGACAAACCCCGGATTACCTGACTGAAATGCTCAAATTAAGAACTAGCAAACGAGTTCTTAGTCTAGTACCGGGAGAATCACTCATGGATTGATACACACGCAAAAGGCTTGACACCCATATAACCCTCCCGATGCAGCACCTTCTAAGAGCAACTCCCTGACTAAAGTAGAGACCGAACAATGTCAGAGTGATGTTGCTGCAAGGAGTTGCAACTCCCTGGTTGCTGTATTCCATCCATTGTGTGAACATCCCCTACCACTGTTGCAGCATCTGTCTGATTTAACTCTTCTGAGAGAAATATCTCAGGAGCTTAAACCCCTGTGGGGTATATTAACTAGAAATGTTCCCGTTTCACCAAGGAGATGCAATTTCATCACTGCTCAGTGAGGTCAGTAAGGACAACCTCTTGATGAGGCCAAAAAGTGTGACAGGCCTCTTTGGTTACTAACAGTTGCTATCACAGTGTGTTACATAACATGTGAACTCAAGTTACCCTCGGCCAGCCCGAGCTTAATATTAGTGTCTTGAGCATGAACTGGTGTGAAAAGTTGTAACCCTCGAATCCCCACATAAAACTCTGGTCTACTGTTTTTTGGTAAAGTGGTAGGGACGATGAACCAACTATGCCCTCCACGAAGTGAAAAACTTAATTATTTCCATGTTGCTATATACACTGTGCGGAAATGGATACGTAAAAGTGGGAGGTCTTGTTCCCTAGCACATCCTGTGAAAAGGAATAAAAACCATCGGATTGGCTGGAAATCGAAAACGCGCCCTTCTGATGGAAGAGCATAGCTCATGCAATTAAGCCACGCGTATAATTGCTTTTTCAATTTAAGTATTTTTTTTACAACCCTCTATTGGCTTATTTTGAGCGAGTGGTTCTTGCTAATATGCAACATTAGAACTTGTGAAAAGTTTTTGGTACTCAGTGTCACTTTTGTGCATCGAAGCTGATTTGCTCAAGTCCTTGTCAGGTGTGTCATTGGTACTTTTCACACGTTCCCTTTGGATTACATTTCTTGGGTGAACAGTTTGAAGCTAATGAATAAACAAGACGAAGCTTGCTGAATTTGAACTTTGATCAAACATGACTGGGGGATTTCCGGGATGTGTTGCGAATTCACCCCTTCTATGGAGTTTGTGTACTTGCAGGAGCTACTTTCCCCACTTGCGTGACTGGCCTTCCATAGAAGTTGCTAAGCAGATGTCAGGCTACGTAATCATTAGTGGAACACAGCCCTGAAAGGGTCTAAGAAAGTTCCTATACAACGTCACTATGAAATGTAGATGTGAGTTACTCCACAGGTGTTGTGACTTCCCCTTGTTCTTGATTCTACCTCGCCTATTCCATTCATTACGGAATTCCATGAGATTGCAAGATTGGATAGCCAAGATCAGTGCTTGTTTTGGATTTGAAGAGAACGGATGCATTTTGCAGACGTCTCTTCAAATAAGCCAAGTCGGGGTGTGTTGGTTGTATTTACTTGCATCACCCCTCTTAAGATTCTACACCACTGCACATACTTAATTGTGTGATCTGCTGCTACCTGCATGGATACAGATGTGCCTTTCATGCCTACTCTTGTATTGTTCCGCTCGTGTGCAATTGCGAAACGAGCATTTCTAGCATACAAATGGAAAAGAGTTAGTGCTTTGTAAAGCACATGGATCTACTCTCGTCCTGACCAGTAAGAGTAACGCTTGCGTAAGTTTAATTTCCAAATTTGTGCTGTGTAGAATCTTCCTGAGCTTGCTTGACGTTGGCCAGTCTTAGGCCTATTTGATTGTTTCATAGGCCCAAGGCTTAGGAGACGGTCTTTTCTGTTATAACGACAACACTGCCAGTATTTTGCTAGGCATGTGGTATTAATATAGCAAGCACTCAGGGCGCACTAAAAGTATTTTGCTTTTTAGTGTCAGTCAATTATCACTCCCATTATTTTGCTGGGCAGAGATTGGTTTTCACAATTGTGAATAATTGTACATTCACATAGGCTATGTATTAACTATTAGCAGTGACATTTGTCTCTCTAAAACTGCTTAGAAATTGCGCTTGGCTTTATAAGAACTTCATTAATCGTTCTCTCAAGTGCTTTTGCCACTATATAATATCGTAATAGACTAAAGCACAACTGCTGTTGGTTTAAAATTGTAATTATCTGCAGCAAGTCAAGCAGACAAGCTAATGGACCTCCTAGATTATGAAGAAGAGGTTCCCAATGCCTCTCAGCAAAACCAAGCCATGTCAGCATTGTCATCTCCATCAGGAGATTATACTCTATACACCTCTCTTGAAGGTATAAGAGTCGTACAAAAAATAAAATGACGCAACAACATCAAAAGAAAGTGCAATGATTAAGTTACAGAATAAATGTCAACATCTTACGATACAAACTGCAAATTTCACACCATATTGTCACCAGATCCCAATGATGTTTCATACTTCTCAATTGGACGACAAGGAAATGTTACATAAGTATGTCGAATTGTATGGTGTATCCTGTAGTGATTAGCTTTAGCGCCCCTACTTTCAAATATACTTCTCCTCTGCATTCTGCTTAACATTCCCGCATAGATTATGTTAATTAGGCCAGCATTCTACGGCTGCTGAATAGCGCACATCCAGCTCACGTACTTGTTTACAGTACACTAAGCTTGCGCTATAGTCTACAGATACAACGCGTCACTGCAGCACTACTGTGTCACCTTCAGCAAAGACCTTGTCTTGCTTCATCAACCAGCTATTTCGAGACTGCATTGTCTCGCAGAGAAGACAAACAGGTACCGTAGGGTACTTAGCATTGCAGCCAACATTTTAGCTACAGTTATCATTGTCACTAAGGTCTCATATAATTTCATCGTAGCACGTTCACCTGTATTGTTTTGCCCCTCAAGGTGCACGGTTATAACAATGAAGTTATCGCGTGCATTTAGGCCTAGCTTACTTACACTGTAAGTGTAACTAACTGTATTCTCATCTACTATGTAACCAGTTATTAGTATATCTAGACCTAAGTCTAGCCCTGCAGCGTTACGGATTGCAGTATTCTGGTAGGCACGTCACTTCAACTGTTGCCGCATTCACAACTACCACGGTCGGCTGTAACGTTCAGCTTATACCGGCAGTGCAACCTCAGCAATTCATCGGCGAATCACCGCCGGCAGTATTTTACTTCTACCAGAGCGACAAACTTACTGGTGTCAACTCAACTCACTGGCAGAGCAATTCGATTGCCTCAACTCAACAGCCTACTACGACTCAACCGATAGTGCCGGCTGACTCACTAGCTCTCGCTGTTGCGGTCTTCAACTGGTGTAGGCGTAGGTGTAGCTAAAAAGTATTTATTAGATGGCAGTCAGTCTGTACAGCCATCTACCTTCAACCATCATTTAACATATCCTTGCATACCAAGTCTACCATAACTGCATGCTAATCGGTACCATTTTTATTTACCTTTGCACATCGGCCGAAGAACATGATTGACGCATTATGGGGGATTTTGAGCACGCGTGGATTGGAGACCACCTTAACCTTCTGACTAGGCTAATTTACATCAAGCTTCAGCAGTTTATTATAGAAATTGATACCCAATACACATAGCATGTCCAGTTTAAACTGATTTGTGTTACAGCAACTGTAACACGTGTTACGAGAACTGTTAATGGTACGATACGGTTGAGTGAAATTTAATCCTCCAAAATCCCAGGGAAAATTTCTTTTAGCAATGTATCCAGCTCGTGGTAAAAATGTCAAAATAAAAGTTGACCATGTTTTGAATCTTCTCTAAACGCGGTTTTGTCCAGCCTAGGTATTCCACATTTACTCAATGTGGGCAGTGGAGATATGAGAATGGTAATCAATTATTTGCTCTTTGCCGAAGTACTATGTTTATGGACCAACTATCAACTTCCACGTAGTCATGTTTCACTCAAAAAAAATTAATAAGTGATTGAGCACGATAAATAAAGCGGAACGGTTGAATGAAAAAATGATGTTTGCTTGCTGAACGTTTGAAATCGGATGCCCTCTCTCATGCTATTATGCTGCACATTCGGTTCCAAACATAGTACTGTACTTACATACTGGTAGACATTATTAAAATGTAATTTTATTCGGTTATTTTGAGCAGTTCTGTGTACATACAGACGTAAACAATCAATCGATACGATGGGGGGGGGGGGACACAGTCTCATCTAACATATTGGCAATTTGAAATGCAAGAAAGTCTTAGAAAAGAACTTGCAGTGTCATGTTTTTTTTGTAATGATAACCATGCACACAGGTTTAGAGCATACTGTATAAATTTTACCTTGGCTAGAAGTCAAAGCTGATGAAGGTTGAACAGTCGTGTCTGTCGAATTGAAGAGAAAAAAGGCAAGCAGTATCACATTTATTTGTTAAAAAGAACTGTTTTTGTCTTTGACTTGCATATAAAACGGGGTCTTATCGACATCCTGCCACTCCCTTTTGGTGCCGTTTCGAAGCCAGAAGGAGCAAGGGAGGAAGCCGTATGTAATTGCGTGAACGCGACACGACGTAATATACACATAGCGACATTACCTGGATCATACAGAGAAGGCATTCAACCAGATGAATGGTCTGTCTCTCCAGTAATGAGATAATTTGCCTCTGAAATAGATTAAGCAATGCAAATGCTGCAAAGATACCAATATTACATAGCTTTGTCAATTTTGCTCATCAACGACTCACGTACCTATTTGCATTTGCAGGGCAAATATAGTGACAACCCAAACAGCTGTTACAGAGGGCCAGCCATAGGCAGAAAAAGCCTTCAAAAACATTATGTGGCCATGTTTTAGTACAAGCAGTCAACCATGCTAGATATGGTAGAATAAAGAGGGCTGGCACATTTGAAAATCTATGTTTGTGCCATTTTGGGCCACAAATATGATTTTCATGCTTTTTATGCATATTTTATATTTCCAAATAATTTAATATTGGGAAAATGTAAATTTAAGTCAATTTAAACCAGTGATTCTCAAACTTTTTGAGTGTGAGAGCCAAATGGAGAGGACGGAATGAGGTCGAAGGCCGCAGGGAAGGCTCGCAGACCTAGGGAGAGGACAATAGTTGGAAAGAGCGAATCCATACCTAAGTTGTCGCGAGACTGTATCTACGGCAAACAGAGGCAGAGGTACAAATTTGTCATAGGAAACGGTTTCTTAAGAGGGCAGTCTGCACTTTTGCAGCGGAATTTTTGGGTCACTGTTGAAGAAACTATGAAAGTTTACGGTTTCTATGAGCAACTTGTCCTACTCTTGGTAAAATCAAGAAATTCGTTCCTACGGCTGGTTGTCGTCGGGGAATTACATACTTTATCTCACCCATTAAGACTCCCCGATCAAACTGGAGTTTCCCCGACGACAGGGGTCATGGCAGTGGCGTAGCCAGGGGGGGACAGGGGGGAGTTGCCCCCTCTGGAAAAATCTTGGGGGAAATTTTGAAAGTGAATATATGGTGAAATTTGCGCATGATATGGTAAAATTTTAAATTTCTCAACCAGTACACTTTACTTATTTAAAAGTATATATCCCACACTGGCACAACCAGTCCTCATTAAAGTTTTCGGAGATGAAATGATGACACCATGCTTATAGTTGTACTAGTTATGTTTTACTATTTGTTTTATACAGCATGGGATCTTTGGACCTCTGACAAGGGACTCTGTCAGAATCTGTATACTTCCAATGTTTTTTGATAATTAAAGCAGCACCATTGCAGGTATATGCAGTTTGTTAGAATGGGTCAGTGGTCAAGTGCTATACTCTGATACTAGGGCAGGTCCTCGTAAAATTTAGACTGATTGTGGTAAATGTGGTGAACTGATGAAGGGAAAGGTGTACCAGGGTTCACTTAATTACTGTACTTCACCCATTGTGATTCTGAACTACCAGTAGGACTCGAGAAAAATTCACCAAGACAAGCAAGATAGAAAAGAGCTTCCTAAAAAACAGGAATTGTTGGTGATGTATTCAATTTTAATTTTTTAGCACCAAATGTGGCACCATTTTGCATCTAGCCCACCTTATATGAGTAAAAATTTTCCAAAGGGGAGGGGGACACCCCCTCCCCTTAAACCCCTCCCCCAGGACGGCGATCAGTCACATCAGCCAGGTCAGAGGAAAGTACCCGAACAAAATCGGGACCTGCGGAGAACACTGATTATTAGGAAGCAGATCACTAATTGGGGGAAATCTTGGTACTCTTGTCCCCCTTGACAAAAACCTGGCTACGCCACTGGGTCATGGCCTCCTGCACCTTCTCCACCTGGCACTACCTATGAATACAATTCTGCGTCTAGCGTGCGTGAGTCACCAGTATGGTCATTTTGATGTTTATCATGAGTCGTTTTGCGATATACAGATATAGGGGCAACATTTGGCATTCCAGACTAAGTAGGTTGTAAACGAAAACCTCACTCTAAAACGGATGACGTCACAACAGTTCTGCAGTTTTCCTGCGTTATTGGCCAGCATGTGAGGCAGCCCTTGGATTATTCTTGAACGCGGTCAGAAAGGAAGCTGGGTCTACTGAGTCCAAGGACCGCACTCCCAAAAGTCGGAAAAGCTTCATGTTGATTGAATGATTCATTTCATTTAACAGAATTGTGGAAAGAGCAAGCTCACATAAAACGTCGCAAACACATTATTAGTACCGAAGGATGACTTGCAGTAATTTTAATTTCAGTAACCAATCAACACATTCAAGAGCGTCAGCAGCTTTTCAAAAGTGGGGACAAAAGAATCTAAGCGCAAATCGCAAAGCCCTATCAATGAGCTGTAAGCGTTAATCGTACTCTTCTTCTTTAATTGCATGAAAGAAATCCATCCTGTCGAAAAATGTCGCTAAGTTTTATTGCACAAAGTCAAAGTCTATGCTTTGACCGTTGACAATACTTTGTCTTGGCCCTTCATTGTTCTCGACCATAAACATTATGAAAAGTCCGCTGAATGGAGATAATGCGCTAAAAGGAGTAACTTTTCGCAGAAGTGTATGCATCTGTATTACATTTTGGTGTGTTACAAATCACGCAAAACCCGTAGGACGATTCCAGGAAAGTAGCCTGTGAGGCTACGTAAAACGGAATAAAGTGAGTTATAAAACCAAGGTGCGGTATTAAAAGTTTTCTATACCTTTGGATTGCTCCTTCGCGGAAAAGATATGCATACTTATTTCGGAATGTATCTCCACGCAACTTTCCCTATCCCCGCGTTGTTACTTTCCCGAGTACTCAAAATTTATGAGACATAGTGTACCCGCAAGAATTCAGGACAAAACCTCATTCGAGGCTAACAACAAGACTATTGGTTGTTCACTTTGTCCGTCCAAATGAAAGACGTGCGCTATATTTGATTGGACTAAATGCTATCAAACTGCAAGCACTTTCCATATTAGACGATCAATTGTCTTTCCAAAAACGTCATATAGAGGGATTTCAGTCATGTGACTTTAACCAACTAGACGCAATTTTGAAGGGCAAGATCGCGCGTCTTTTTTGTTTGACGGGCACGCGTCCATTGTGTCACAGTAGTATCTATGGTTATGCCGTGCGCGTGAGTTGTAAATTCGCTTACTGCGTGTGTGTTTTGCCCTTCAGTGCCAGGGAATTCATTGCGCGTGACGTCACATGAAATCCCTCTATAGGCTATCCCATCTACTGTAA
Source organism: Holothuria leucospilota (assembly GCA_029531755.1). NCBI lineage: Eukaryota > Metazoa > Echinodermata > Holothuroidea > Aspidochirotida > Holothuriidae > Holothuria > Holothuria leucospilota. The sequence continues at coordinate 45,672,641 of CM055972.1, read as the reverse complement.
TTTATGTGGAACGCAGTGGAATAAAAAACTCCCTTAGGATGAGAATGACACAGCACAGGTCAGCAATTAAACCCCCCCCCCCAAAAAAAACTGGTAAATCTGGTGCTGACCATTTCAGTTTACGGCATTTGATAAACAATTTACGTGTCATTGCTACTGAACAAAACAAGGCATAGACAGACAAAGCCCAAAAAGCAAAGGAAAATTTCAAGGGGGAATTTAATTCGAAACTACCTGTACCTTTTCGGCCTGTATACCCGAAAAGGTGGCTGAATATTTTCCTAAGCTTCTGTAAGCATTCTTAATAACTTCAATTGAAGTATACATTATACAAGTGCTACGAAGAGTTCACCTTTTATAATTGCATGTATATATATATATATATACATACATACATAATATATATATATATATATATATATACAGAAATGACTACAATAGCCCTGTTAACAGGTACTCAAATTTATTTCCGCTACTTTAAGTTTCACGCGTTTTACGGGTATGTATTATATGTCTGCTTTATTTTTTGTAACTGGCTGATCGTTCACTTTGCTTATTCAAATTGTTCGTTGTACCATTCGTCATGTTAACGGCCTGATGATCGGGTCTTGCCCGTAAAACTTAAAGTAGCGGAAATAAATATAAATACCTGTTAACCGGGCTCACTTGTAGTCATTTCTATATTGCTCTACAACTAACTTCGTATTGAGCTCTCTACTATGCCTTTTGGTGTCAGTGGCGTCACCAGACTTTTCATTGGGGGGGGGGCACAAGGGGGGGCACAACAGTTCGATGAGGGGGCAAAAATAGATAGTGGCGTGTGCAGTATGTTGTGTGAACGCCGGTCTAAGGGAGGGGTCTAAGGGGAGGGGGACACAGGGAAGGGGGTGTCCCCCTCCCCTTTGGAATTTTTTGAAAAATTAGGTGTCCTTAGATGCAATCTGGTGCCACATACGCTACCGTTCTGAAGTAAAATTTGTGTCAAAAAATAACGAATTTTTAGGAACTAAAAGAAAAATTATGCGTGGATTGAGAAATTCTCATGAAAGTGAAAAAACGTACATGTGTAATTGCCGAATCAACGATCAAATATTCGTTCCATTGTGGACTTTTCAATTAACGTGAAATTTTCATGATCCACATACTGAGTGATTGGAGTCTTAACGGGATTAAAGGGATCATAGAATTTTGTATCATATATTTCCCTTTTAAAATTTATTGGAATTATTTTTTCGAAGAAGAAAATGCAGAAAAGTCTCATTGAAATTGCTGGCACTGAGCCTGCATTACAATTCGCAATGGTAAGTTCCATAGCACGTACGAAACAACACCATTCACTGTCTTGGTCAATGAGTTCGCGAGGCAGACATTTCCGCTACACTTTATCAAGACGTATATTCACACCTGTTGAGGCGGCAAGGATTATGGATAGATTACCAAGACCGATGCTCAGCCTCCGACACAGAGAGCACCATGTGTTTTATGAGATGGGCGATTTTTTTATTCGAAATAATACAAATTGCTGTCTTTTCTTGTCCTAAGAAGAATCAAATCATATGAAACATGGTAGTCAAATATTCTGACTACAGAACTTACAGGAGATCTATATTTTTTCAAAATCTCAAATCTCAGTTGGGGGGCACACGGGGGGCACAAGGTTTTCCAGGGGGCACGTGCCCCCTGGCCTCCCCCCCCCCCTTGGCGACGCCACTGTTTGGTGTACACCGTATTCATAATTCTAAATATATATATATATATAATTATATGAAGATGCTAGAAAACTCCATTTTACTCTTTAAATTCACGTGAAACCCAGTTCAACTCAGTACATAGTGCTTTGGCATGGTATTTGAACTGGTAATATGTTTAGAAATTGCCATTACTTAGAGAACTCTTAACAGTGGCATTATACTCCTGAAGAATATTACCTGGGGCGAACTCCACCCTTTTAACGCCACTGGGTAGACAGAAAAATTATGGCGAGACAGAAACAGGATGACCCTCGGGCAAGTCTCAGGGCTTTTGGTGTGCCCAGGCCGCGAGTTAACTTCAAATGCCATTGATGTGTATTGATTACACTGTAAATAACACAATATGATGCATGAGGATGGAAAAGGGGGACTAGGTATGTGATGGCAAGGGCTACATCAAGCTTTGGAAAATATTGTCATACAACACGTCCAAAAGTAAAAGTAGTATGTGCATTTAGTTGCGATGGGTGCGTGCGTGCGAAGGCTATGAACAAAAGGCTTTTTATAGTAATTAAGTAATTATCCCAACTCTAATGCATTATCAGATGCCGTTTCTAATAGAACAAGGAACCTATAGCTCTAACTCCGTTTATTTTTGGATACGTACTACATTTATTGGGGGAGTGGGGCCAAGGAAAATCTTGAGGTTACTCATCATTCCTCATGACCCCGTATGTGTCATCACTGTTTACGCTAAACGAAAAGTGGGTTTATTCAGGGCCGTAAGTTTGTTAATTATTTACACCATGTTACTGTTGAGAATGAATTAAGTTTGCAAGTTTAAAAAATCCAAGACGATAGAGATTATAAATTTTAAGCTACTTGTTTATAAGCCGACATATCATCCCTAAATTATGAAAGGGGGTCCAGAGTGAAAGGACTTTCGGCACCTTCGGTCAAATTTTTGGAGGCTGGGTCTCTGCGTCCATCTTCATAAGCCTATGAAGACCACCCTTTTACAACAGGAACTTACAAACCATAATAATTTTTCAGAGATTCGTCATGAAATAAATATTTTCTCTGAATTAGAGCCCATACAAAATCAAATGCAGTCCGAAATTGTGCAAAAACTAATTGATCAACCCATAGAAATGGAAACATATCATGCCGTTTGGATTTTTGCATCCATTTGTAAAGATAAAGCGTTTTATCTAACAAGTTTCTAAGTACGCATCCAAGGATTGGACCATATACCACCTTTTTGGAGAATCAAAATAGAGTGCATATTGATATGCGCATTTACAAGATTGCATACGAACCTTTGTAATTGCACGCCCTTACAAAAAATTGTGTGGCAAAAGTTCCAATACCACACCGTGAAATACTGTGTCGAACTGTGCAAAACTATGGTGGGGGTGTGGAGAGGCGTGAAATTTCTGTGAATTTTTGCGTGACAATGTGTGTCATTAATAAACAGTTGACACACTTTTCCAAAGTGCCATGCATTGACCTGCATTTTCACAGTTTGGACATGAGGCAATGTGTGGAAAGCCGAAAATCAAGCTTTGACACATGTAACAGGAGGCAAACTGGGGTAAAGTAGGCAAAGTGTGGAAATGTGTGGAGAAGTGAGGTGCTGAGTAAAGTAAATTCAATAGTTCGATTTCGCTCACTGGCCTTGTTTGCCACACTTTGCCCTGGTTTGCCACATGCGTCAACTTGACACAGCTTTCCCCACTTTCACCCAGCTTTCAAGGTGTGACAATTATGCAGGGAAAAGCGTGGTCCTGTGTGTCAGATTGGTTCCAATACCTCATGTGTCACCACGCATAGCCACACTTTCTCCCTTATGTATTTTCATATGCTCTGCCACACGTGATTACGTGTGTTCACATGTGGCATGCCATACTTTTTTTGTAAGGGCGTGGCACACGACAGAAACAATTGTACTACAAAATCCTTACATATCATATTCATTCAATAGTAGAGAATAACCAAAGTACCTTTCCGTTCATCTAATTCTCCATCGTGACCAACATTCGCTCTGGCCTTTGATGGAAACATTCTTGCAAACTTGCAAATACCTATAGAGTATATTGAGAATACCTTAAGGTTACTTTTTATGAATATGAATATTAAAAGAGGAAAGGTATTAAAAACTAAACGTTTTCATGACTAAAATATCAAAGTCGTAAGGTGTAAAAGAAATAACAATGAAAGATCACATTAGAATTACTACGAAGAAGGTAGTAGAAGGATAATAGTATTTAATCAGCTTATCAGCAAGCAATAAAGATCTTTAGTTTTTCTGTGGTTAGTTATGGAATTTGAGTATGACATCAACGTGGGCTAATCAGTACCCAGTTTTTAACATGACGCAATGCTACTTCATTATATCATGGAACGCTATGAACTACTTACTTTTACAGGTGGTATGCACAAACGTCGCTTACTATCAGGAAACAAACTAGAACTTTAACCAATTTCAACTGTTGCAATCAGTTTTCGTACGGTTTATGTTGATAAAGGAAACAAAGGAAAATAAGCAAATAAATGAAAATGCTGGTAAAAGCGTTTTCTATACTTTGAAATTCAGCACTGCTGAATTTCAGTTTTTACCTATTTAATGAAGATATGAAGTTCCAGCTGAGCTCATCTACCATACCCAACTTGTTAAAGTAGATAGAGAAGATATAAAAATTCCTAACCCCTTGGTACATATCATTGCAACATATAAGGTGAGTTTTTCGTTTGGACTTGTATCCCCTTAAATATAAGAGCTTATAATATTCTGAGTAATAACCAAAACTAAACACCTCACTATCTACCACTACGTGCTATTTGCCTGCTAACAAGACTTGTGAATCAAAATATTAGGGCTTACCTGTGGTCTCAACAACCTCTCTAAAGGATAGCAGAAATAAAATAATTAACACACGTCTGTTCCTTACACCCATGGTACACAAGGGTGTTGAAGGAATATTTTCAGACTACAAGGCCACCTTCAGGCTAGAAATGTCGGATCTATAGTAATCATGCACAGCAAATGATTGCAAGAAAAGAGATACCCTATGTCATAAGAATCTGTCGTCAAATTTTCAGTGATACAGCTTCTCATATGTGGGCTAGTGTAAATTCATTGAATCATTAATATTAATTATGATGCATGAATATTCATAGTTTTCCATTCGGCTGGCAAAGTCCAAATTTAGAAAAAGGGGATTTGCTTTCATCAATGCATGCATCATGGTTCTTATTTAGTACAATCATGTTATACAGTTGCTTTAACAGAATTTTGTTAATGGAAATATCTAAATTGAAATTCTGAAGCTGTTGGATACTAATAAAGTAACGGGGAGAATAAATGCACATGTTAAATGGTCAACGTGAAAAATCACTTGCTTCAATGAGCGTAAAGTCTAGATGAAATGAAAATAGTAAGCAAGGGGATTAGGAGAAAAGTGGGAAATATGTTATGCCCATTATGCACATATAACGTGATGCTTTTGTGTGTGATATGGTCGGATTGTTTATTTCAACCAACATTAAAAATAAATATCTTTAGCATGGGTTAGTATTCTTGCGTTGTCCGTAAAAGGAATCGGGGTTAAACCGAGACTGGAAAAGCCAACCCTTGAGTGGTCTTTTAGTTTTCATCTTTTTTCTAGGAACGCTTTATGATTAAAACTGTAAAGTCAACGTTTAAACCAAGACAGCCAAATATGGATTTTAATTATTCTTCACATACCCACAGACTCGCGTTCTCCCTGATTCTACAGTAACAAGACATGCTAAAATCAGTTTAAGAAGATACCTATATGCTCACATTTTACAAGCTAATGATTTGTGTCAGAAACGCAGGAATGTTGCAATTGTTCACAACGATTGTCTTTCAGGGTTGCCATTATTTAGATGAAGAGGACATAAAAATGTGACAGCAGTTCTTTGATGTCAAAGTACTCACCATTTCAATGAGACTTAATAGAAGTTTGTTTATTATATTATTGCAAGAAACATATGCTGTAATTTATCCTGGTGACATGGCCTGCGATCGTAGATCTAGTAACACACCCAATGAATTACACTTTCTGGTTGCCACAGAACATGAGAATAGCATGTGAGGGCTCTCTCTGTTCAAATTTGTGAATAGTTGTAAGTTTTATGTAACAGTGTTTAAATGAAGTTTAGGCTTGTCATGAAGTACTGGTCTTGAGTAGACGCTCGTTTGGTGCTCTTATGTGGGGGCTTCGAATAGGTTCATTCCTTTGATACGCCGGATCTGTCCCAGCCACACTGGTGACATTTGAAAAGATATTTTCTAAAATGAAAGTTTGTAGAAAGAAAAAACAGAGAAGCTAACGAAAGAACGCCTACAATAGTAAAACATTGTGATGTCTCCACCAAATAATGACTAAGCAATGGGGATCAAGCAGCTTCTTTAAGTAAACCTCTCTGCATCATCGACCGTTCGTTTGCTTACGGAAGGAAGGAACAAAACGAAATGATGCTGTCGTGCTTTTTTCGTGCACATGCAGTATCATTAATGGTAGTTAAATTAAAAGGTGTTTAAATTCGCGATTTTGAGGATCAAACAACCACAGAAACATGAGAAAATTGTTAAAACGCGCAATCACGTAATATGGCTACTGAACTGGTCCTTTCAGTAAATGAGTACGGGTCATGTAAAGTTTTGATGGGGGTATAAGTCCATTGGGATTTTCTTTCTGGGATATTTTTACATGCAGTTTTCTTCTATGCAAGTCATTTGTAAATAGATGAGAATAGCAGTGCTTTCGAACCCACTTGTGTATTTGCCTATAAAGGGTAGCATAGTATCTTATACCATTGCGAAGATTGTGCAGAGTCTAACCTTGTTATGGAGGCACTATACTTGCTTGTGCATGGGAACAATAGTCATGAGAAATTGAAAATGACCCCTTGTGTTTATCACGCAAGTTTGAAAAGTCAACACTCCAAGGAAAACTGAAACTAAATTTTTTATCCAAACTTTATTTCCTAAATTTCATATTGTTTACCAGGACTACTGCAGTTTTGAAACATGAACATGAGGTAGCAAATTATTTTCGACAAACATCTTCTACACTGTGTGGGCAGCAAGCGATGTATCGTTCACTGATTGGTCAGTTACCTTGGGAGTCTACATCACAAAATATTGAAATTTTTTGATGCAAGAAATTAAAGTTTTAGCCTACTATTATTCCATTGTGATGACATGCACGGAAAATTACAGCTAGGCTTATCGGCAACTCTCTACTCTGACTAATCTTAAGTCGCAATGCCTTAGTATCTATACCAATCAAGTGCCGCGGCAGTTTCAGTAGCCCACCAGGCAAAAAGTTTCGTGCACGTTTATTCGGGTAGACACGCCTGGAAAAATGTTTTTGCGTATTGATTTTCTAAAGGCATTCTGTGATGTATTTTACTTAAATTTTCTATTAATTTGCCCTGAAAATTGACATTTTGGTAAATTTTAAAAGACCCAATAACGTCAAAAACGCGGATTGCCACCCCTCCATAAAAAATGGCGCATTCGTCCAATCCCTAAGTTAGTTAAATGCTTCATTCTAATTATTGTAGTGCTCACAACTTTGAGACATCATAGAGCTTCACCCTTTTGTTCCCGCCGAAGGATTACCCCTATAGCTCACCATGAACCTTAATTTGGTACCCTCCTTAACAAAAAAGTGTGGCATGCCACACGTGAACACACATAGCCACATGTGGCAGAGCATATGAAAATACATAAGGAAGAAAGTCTGGTTATGCGTGGTGACACATGTGGTACTGGAACCATCTGACACACAGCACCACGCTTTTCCCTACATGATTGTCACACCTTGAAATCTGGGTCAAAGTGGGGAAAGCTGCGTCAAGTTTACACATGCGGCAAACCATGGCAAAGTGTGCCAAACAAGGTCAGTGAAAGAAATCGAACTATTGAATTTACTGTACTCAGTACCACACTTCTCCACACATTTACACACTTTGCCCACTTTACCCCAGTTTGCCTCCTGTTACCTGTGTCAAAGCGTGTTTTTTGGTTTTCCACACATTGCCTCATGTCCAAACTGTTGAAATGCTGGTCAATGCATGGCACTTTGGAAATATGTGTTAACTGTTTATTAATGACACACATCATCAGGCAAAAATTCACACAAACTTCACGCCTCTCCACAGCCCACCATGCTTTTGCACAGTTCGACACATTATTTCACGTGTGGTATTGGAACTTTTGCCACACAATTTTTAATGTAAGGGCTAGTTATGAAGTGAATAGCAGGAAAAAGGTGTAGGGGCTTTCAACTTGAATTTGCGAGAAGCATATGGTGTTTGAATAAATTTTAATTGTTTTATTACGAAAAGTTCCCATGTAAGAATTCCAATATTATTCAACAGTTTCCCTGAGTCATTTTGGTAAGATCTTTTCTTACTATGGGGGTCTGATATTTGATTAACATACAGAATTATCTTCTTAGACTTTTAAGTGTTGAATTTGATAAACGTTTCCCTCCTGATTGGCGCAATATAAGTCAAACACACGAGAACTAACTTCCCAGTACTCTTAAATGTAGAAAATAACAATGACCTATTTATTTATGAAAGTGTAGGTTCTAAGCTTGGGTGGAATAACTTTCTAAACGTAATTAAAATACAACTCTAATGTAGTTTTGCATGAAGAACGGGATTTTTGGATTCTGTATGAAAGAGGCTTTAAAAATATAGAACAGTTGTGTCAGATTGATAAAATGAATAGGGCAATGGTGAGTTTTTCACAGTTCCTACACGGGATTTTAACTTAATTGAAGCACACGTTTACCTGTTTTGTAAGTCCTAATGGCAGTGCGTTAAATTAGAGCAACATTGACAATTAAAAAAGAACACCTACGCTTTTTTGGTCGTACATGCATTTTTGTCTAGATATTGCAAGTATACAAATCAATATTACCTTGCGGACGGTGAGAACAACACTGGCAACAAACTTCACAGAAGATCGTAATAACTTATTATTGCTAACGTTTATGTATTTGACAAGTAGCTCGGCTAGGTCTCCAAGTAGAGCAAATCCGGTTATAAAGATAGAGTTAGTATGGCAGTAATAATACAGAAGAAGGGTAATTAAACACAACTAGGAAGAAGCGAAATATATTATGTCACATTTTGATTAACGACCTTTTTACGACAATTTTTGAAGACGTTTATATATTTAACAAATAGCTCGTCTTAGTTCACCAGTAGAGCAAAACCGGTAAAGCAGATAAAAGTTATGTCGTGGTAATTATAAAGAAGAGGGATCTTTAAACACGGTTAGCAAGAAACGAACTAAACAATTATGTCTTCTTTTGCCCTCGGCTTTTTATCACGTTCGTTCTAGTGTGGCGTTAAAAACCATCTAACTAACCCTCGGTTTTTTATGACAATTTTGCTGACGTTTATGCATTTGACAAGCAGCTCGGCTGGAGTCTCCTTGACAGAAAATCAGGTTGAAAGATCAAAAGGATATAACAATACTAAGGTAATTAAAAAGGACTAGAGAGAAAATAGCTATGTATGCTTTTTAATGAAAAGCTATACTCCGTCCCCCTTTATGACATGTTCCCTAGCAATGACAATAGTCTGGCAATATAGGTACATAAAGAGCCCATAACAGAATTAGTCTGCAATCGTTTTGACAATGATCTACTTTGAATACCCTCTGAATACACTCAGTGTAGTAGTTTGCCTCATACAAAGTTCGCGCCAATATCCCAATCTCCCAATTTCTATTTAGCGTTTACTGCTTGATGAGAAATGCAAGCGGTAAGATGAATAAATAATAAGCGTGTGAGAGTCAAAATGGACTTTGAAGCTTTGACTGTTTGATTAACCACCTCTTCACATTAGTAAAAGAGTAAGAGACGATCAAAAGAGCAAACTTTTGTTGAAAATCAGTGAATTGATACATTTTGTAGACTGTGGGCTCACTACTGTCTGTATAGCACAAATACGTACCACTGTAAATCAGAACTATATCACAGTGAACCTTCAAATCATTTATATCGAGAGGTCCCACCAAGAAGCCTTCAAGTACAGATTGCCAGGCAACGCCCATTCCAGCTGTCCGAAACACAAACCAAATTGCAACCCCATCCCACCTTATGCCTCTCGAACATGTAGTTCTAAGGCCGGACTTTAAGTTTAATCGTGTCTATGCATCAGCGGATAATATTTTTCGAAGATTATAATAAAACAAAACACTTCTGAAAGTTCGTACTGTTTCATTTTAAGTCCTCATTTCAACCGATTCTTGGAGAAACATCCCACTGAGTCCTAGATTTCACTTTTACACAGTGGCATAAATAAGAATTTTTTGTACCATGGGGAGGGGGGATAAGACCAGAATTTCCCAACAGATTAATATGTTCAAAGAACAATTTAGCAACTTATTTCCGAGAGAACACTGCGTCTATTCTGCTTTGAAAATGGGGTGCATTTGGGCTAAGTGCTTTTCTGGGTGATGGGTCTAAGGGAAGAACAGGTTGCCCAATTCCTTTGGAAACCTCAGTATGGTACTGTGTCAATGTCAATATTTCAAGGTACAAAAACCTTTCAAAAACCAGTTTTTTTCTCTCTTATTACTATAACAACAAAAATATTGTTCGGAAAAAGTGGTTATAGAATAAACTTCTAAGGACTACCAAGGCTTCAGTGTCTGGTATTCTTGCCAAAATTAAAGATGAGTTGTTCAAACATAGACATGACCATAAGCACTGATCTGAAAAAAATGCCAAACGGTTGACAATTTTTCCTTGTAAAGTGTGGCTAGAGAAGTTTTTAGCCGTATTCACAGAAGGTGTGATTCCAGAATCGGGCTCTTGGGCCCTGGTAAAGGATTTTTCTTAAGTTATATAGCTTTTTTGGCCATTTTGGCCATCTCCAGAGAAAATCCTGCGTCTCCAAACTATCATTTGAAAAGCTTTCAAAATAGTTCAGCTGACGAAGAATTCAAATTGCAACATGCAAAAAGCCTTCGGAGCGCTACTCCCTGCCCTGCCAGAGTGCTATCTAGTAGTTATCTTGTTTCAAGTTTCAAGTTTATTTTCTACTTTCCATACAAAAAGAGTTTTGTACATTTTGCTAATAAAATTGTACATGCAAGTACACAGAATGTATAACAATGCACAGAAAATTAACGTATGAGAAGATGGAAGTAGAGGAACCAGAAATAAGTTTAAACTTTTCTGGATCCTTAAATACAAAACGTAACAAACCAAGAATCTGAAGAAGTGTTCAGGAAGAAAGATAGAGTTAGAAAAGGAGTAAAAAGAGAAAGAAAAGCTGTGTATTAGCTAACTATGTTTGCTACTCAGAAGGAAAGGTTTTAATCTACGTGTTTTAATCTAGTGAAGGAGAACTTTTAATGTCAGGGCTGAGAGAATTCCAGAGATAAACACCTGTGCTCCGTATTTGAGAAGAGTTTAGACTTGTTCTAGAATAAGGATGGTGTAAGAATTCTTTAGAACGAGTGTTATAAGTGTGATAGCTTGTATTGTAACTGTAAAAGTCGTCGAAAGCAGAGGGGAGAAGTGAATGGTAAAATTTGTATAGTAAAATACTTAGCTGATAATTATACAAATCATACAATGTGAGTGCTTTTAAGTGTATGAATAAAGGAGCAGTGTGTGATCTATAATTCACACGACTTATAATGGGGATAACACGCTTTTGAAGCTTAAATAAATTATCGAGTAGGCTGATATGAGTATTACCCCCTGATAAAATGAAGGGCAACGGGCCTCGATGGCGTTTAATGACAAGTTCTGACAAGTCTCGAGCGCTATGCGAAATTTACATCTTCAGTTATACCACTTGCATTGCAATTTGCAGAATTCACGGTTAAAAGAACACAAAGTAAAATAACGCCTTTCGGTAAGCATCGAACGGATTATCCCGGACATGGCTTTATGGATCAGTGGAGGAGCTTCCATAGTCAACCCCTTCCCCTGACCGACTCGTATCCACTGTTGGTGCCCTTTTCAGGTTCTTACCGTCGTTTTCTCTATGCAGTGTTTTAGAAATTGTTCACAACTGACACGATGCATTGATACACCATGCCCACTTAAAGCATTCCAAGAGTGGTCATTATCTTCATTTTGATGGTAGTGATGAGCTAATTTCATACGATCTAGGAGTTACTTTTAGCCTAAATTGTTCTGAAAGCTACGAGACAATCTACTATTTTTTCGCTTCACTTAGATAAGTGCCAAAGTGCGTTTGCACTTCTCAACAGGTCCATTTGGGTTCTAGTGGGACTGAAATGTGATTTCATGTGATTCGATGTGATTCGTCTTATCTTGTTCATTTTAACAAGTACATAACTATACTCACTAACTCGCCTTTCCGAAATTGGAGCGTAATATCTCTACACGTATAATAACTTTCAACAGTGTGTGATGCCATAAACTTCTTCTTTTAGTACGACTTATGTTGATATCTAAAAGCTGGAAAACAAATCTTGCAGAGTTTAATTTAAGGAAAAAATAACCCCACACCTTCATCTGATGCCAATACTGGCCAACTTTTTCTAATACTTCAAAAGGGAGTAATGATACTGCAAAGCGATATAGAATTCCATCAAATAACGCTTCTGTGTCCTTATCTGAATTGTAAGATGCCAGAATAATTTTGCGTAAGATTGATAAAGTTTTAACAACTCCCTAGGGACTTACAGTCTCCCCCATCCTGGGGTTCTTGCCTTCGGTTTACATTTCCCACCCTCACTTTTTAACAGTGGCGCAGGCACGGGGGCTTGGAGGCGTGTGCCCCCCAATTGATTTCAGAATTTTTTTTGTTGAAAATTCTAAAATGATCCCAAAAGGTGCTTAAGCTATAGCTTTCTGTCGGGGGTAGGGAGAGGTGTGTTTTCGACCGAGTTTTGGATCTATTGTAATCATTTTCTATCACAAATACTTCTCAGACTATCAGAAATATCGCTAGCTCTTCGCAAACTATGAAAATTTTCTCGCGCTACGCGCGCTTCAAACCGCAACTCAGTGTTGTACTTATTATCAATAATTTTCGGTAGCAACAACAACAAAAGTTGAAAGCTGTTTTCGAATTCTCAGGTAAAAGACTGGCTTTTTGATTGTCATATAGGTTTGCTTGAGAAATTGAAAGTGTCTCGAGACAGAGCATGAATGCAGGTTTTGTCATGGTAATCTTCTTTAATGAAGTTTCGGCACGTTTCACGCATTTGCCAAGGTTTGCACTCCATCTCATGACCATTATTATGGTTATAATACATACAACTATTCTGATCACAACACTTCTCCAAAAGACAGAAGTACATCCCCAACCTCTGTAGGTGCCTATGGGATCTTTCAATCTAATTTGTAGCATGAAGTAGAAGGTTTAAAGTACGTATTTGCCGTTTTACATTTTTACAAAAAAATTTTATTGAGCGCTTCGCGCGCAGCCATTTCCGGTATATGTGGTGATATTTTATACACTTTCGACGAAAAGCATTCTAAAAGGCGCTTTTTAGTCCTAATTAGCCCCTCTTGCTATACCTATCAGGTAGGTCTATTATCACCTTCCTGAACCTATACTCTCACTCCCATTCTCCATTGCTGGAAGCTGTTCGTCTGGAGTTTTGTTCAAACTTAGTAAAAATACGATAGTTGTAAAGTGCTCGGCATCATACTCTATAGTGTCATTTGGATGTCAGGTAATAAGCATCATGCCATACCTCATTTTATATCATTAATCCAGAGCTTCCAGAAGACCCTATACCGGTGTCTGCCAGCCTTAGATACCCTTTTATAATGCATAATGGAGCAAAGGAAAAGTTTCGTAATAGTCCAAGAATGTTTCTGTGGACTCCACGCACGTATTTTTACGTAACAACTTTCCACGAATAGAAGACATTAAAGTAGCCACAAGGAGGGCTTCTTAGACAACATACTCTCCTCTTTTACCTAAACAAAGGTTACATTTCACTAAATTATGGACATTTTCGAGCCATATATGATCAGTTCCAAAAATATTATAAAGATAGCACCATTCTGCATCTAAGCAAGCTTAAACTAACACAAATTTCTGAAAGGGAAAGGGGACATCGTTTCCTCTTGGACCCTTCCCCCAGGACGGCACCTTTATGTTATGATAAAGAAATGATGCCACACTGCTGTATGCAATCGCAGGGAAGCATACTCTCCTCTTTCACCTAACCAAAAATTAGAATTCACTAAATTATGGATATTTTCCAGCCATATATGATCAGTTCCAAAAATATTCCAAAGATAGCACCATTCTGCATCTAAGCAAACTTAAACTAACAAAAATTTTTGAAAGGGAAAGGGGACACCCTATCTCCTTAGACCCTTCCCCCAGGACGGCACCTTTATGTTAGGACAAAGGAATGATGCCACACTGCTGTATGCAATCGCAGGGAAGCATACTCTCCTCTTTCACCTAACCAAAAATTAGAATTCACTAAATTATGGATATTTTCCAGCCATATACAATCAGTTCCAAAAATATTCCAAAGATAGCACCATTTTGCTTCTAAGCAACCTCAAATTACAAAAATTTACCAAAGGGGAGGGGGACACTAAGGGGAAGGAAAACCCCTCCAATTAAACCCCTTCCCCAGGACGGCACCTTTATGTTGTGACAAAGGAAGGATTCCACACTACTGTATAATTGCAAGGACTCATGAAAAGGTACAAATAATACGCAGACTTTGAGGGGTTAACTGAGGTGGCATACGACGTCATCTATGGTGCCCCCATCACCAATTCTGGCGGCGCCACTTTTTTGTAAGGAAATCGAGGGAATCTCATACCAAAGTCTAAAAAGCTGTGGCTTAGATGTTATCCAGACACTGGATGGACATCTACCCTACTGCAAAGCGACCGTAAACACCATTCTCCCTCCTCTCCTCTCTGACCGAACCAGCTAGCTTCACCGCTCTTAACTACGGATGATTCGACAACTTCGGTCATGGTAGCAAAGCGTACAAAAGTAACTATTGAAAAATGACAAAATTTTGAGACTTGGAAAAAGATTATTCATCGAATGTCACTTGGATGTTTTCCAGTAGTGTCTGTTCATCTCCTCATTATGGTAGTTAATGGATGTTGAAAATCAAATGCAGTACCGATTTGTAATAGTTCCTTGCAATCAGACTGAATTTGCGGGAGGATAGTGTTTCCTAGGATGGCCGCCAGGTAGGAAAAGGCGGCAATCCCCCTATCGAGGATTTTTTCCAGCTTCGTAGTAGAACCTTATTGAGTGTGATAAAATATGGAATACCCGGAGGCCACAGTCGCCCCGATGGTTTACTTGTGTAATCTTCATTTCATCTTCATTGCAACGAATGTTCCGGGCTGGAGAGTTATAAGGACAATAATTTAAACAAAAATGCATATCGCCCTCATCTTGCAAATGCACAAGGAAATGCAACAGGAAGCTGTTTCCTTGCAAGTTGTGTATAATGTAAACAGTAAAATTACGTATCAACTTAGTAAGAACCGGTGGAGAAGCTGTTGGGTCGTGTCAGAAAATTCAAGACGGTGGATGGAGGCGGTTTACAGTAGTCAGATATCCAGGGCCATGATATCACAATCATGAGATGAAATTTTCAAAATTTTCAAAAAAAAAGAACATTGTCGAAACAGCAGCATTGCTTTCGTTCGTTTAAATTTAATTTAATTAACTTTCTTGAATTATACCGTGTGAACAATGAAACCTTAACAGCTTGATACGTTGATTGCAGAGCATGTGAAGAGCAACTGGGTGCTGAGGAGGGGGTGTAACCGGGAAACTGTCAAGAAGAATTGTAAGAGCCTTCAAATTTGTGACCTCATAACGCTAGTTCCTTCCTATTCTCCCAAAACCACCAATGCCCAGTTCCTATAATTGATCTTATTTTATACATTTCTTACACATACATAAACGCACAAAGATTGGCTCATTCTGAATATGTATATAAGAATTCTTAAAATACTTCAATATATTAATATTCACATTAAATGACTACTTCTTTTCAGTCATATTTACAAATTCCATTCTTCCTTGTTTTATTTACTTAATATAGGCCTGCACTTATATTGACTAATCTTTATCAATTTTTCTTGAAAAAATTCTTCCATGCTGTTGAGTTATACCGTATTTACAATAACACAAATATTAATCAGTCTGTTTTTTCAAATCAATCAAAGTTAATTCTCATTGCAGTGAATCCCGGCTATTACCCTGTTGCCCATATTTGGATGGTCAAAGATCTTGCTTAGATGGTTACTTGCATCATTAGCGTCTTTGAATGACATCACAGCAGACAAAATATTGCTGGCATAAAAAAAAATATTGACATATCCCGGGAAATCCTGCGTGAAACGGCTCCTGTGGGTCGCAGTGAGCTCTTGTTTATATAAGAGCAATCTAGGACTTTCCTGTCCGACCTGACTCGGAATTTAGGAGGAAAGAAAATGTCACCTAAATCATTGGATAGTTTAAGCACCCAAATGGAGGTTGTACCCCTGCTACCCTCAGTGGCGTAGCCAGGTTTTTTGTCGGGGGGGGGGGGCAAGAGCACCAAGATTTCCCCCAATTGGTGATCTGCTTCCTAATAATCAGTGTTCTCCGCAGGCCCAAATTTTGTCCGGGTACTTTCCTCTGACCTGGCTGATGTGACTGATCGCCGTCCTGGGGGAGGGGTCTAAGGGGAAGAGGTTCCCCCTCCCCTTCGGAAAATTTTTGCTCATATAAGGTGGGCTAGATGCGAAATGGTGCCACATTTGGTGCTAAATGTAAACTGAATACATCACCAAGAATTCCTATTTTTTAGGAAGCTTTTTTTTTATCTTGCTTGTCTTCAGGTCTTGGTGAATTTTTCTTGAGTCCTACTGGTAGATCAGAATAACAATGGGTGAAGTACAGTAATTAAGTGAACCCTGGTACACCTTTCCCTTCATCAGTTCACCACATTCACCACAATCAGTCCAAATTTTACGAGGACCTGCCCTTGTAGCAGAGTATAGCACTTGACCACTGACCCATTCTAACAAACTGCATATACCACAATGCTGCTGCTTTAATTATCAAGAAACATTGGAAGTGTACAGTAAAAGGACAGAGTCCCTTGTCAGAGGTCCAGAGATCCCATGCTGTATAAAACAGATACTAAAACATAACTAGTACAACTATAAGCATGGTGTCATCATTCCATCTCTGAAAACCTTAATGAGGACTGGTTGTGCCAGTGTGGCATATACTTTTGAATAAGTATAGTGTACTGGTTGAGAAATTTAAAATTTTACCAGATCATGCGCAAATTTCACCATATATTCACTTTCAAAATTTCCCCCAAGATTTTTCCAGAGGGGGCAACTCGCCCCTCCCCCTGTCCCCCCTGTCCCCCTGGCTACGCCACTGGCTACCCTGCTACACATCTGGTCGCCTAGAGTTGTAAGATAACTCAGCCCTATACAAGCAACCAGAATGGAAATTCTGATTTTTTGGCTTAACGGTATATAGACCTTATATGCACATGATGTTGCTGAGCAGAAAGTGCTTCCTCGTTTGGAGGAAAAGCTCGTATCATTGCAAGTTACACCAACAAATGGAGACAGCTTATTTGTCAACCAATTGCATACGCGCTTAAGTCTACTAAAAGGGTGTACGAAATCTAGGCCGTTCGCGCACGTGTGCTTCATTGTTTTCCTCCAAACTGACGTTGCGTGACGTCAATGCATAAGGTTTATATGAACCCACCTTGACCTGATTTTAACTTATGGTAACGATACATTTACTCCTATCATTAGTTCGACATTCTGTGCATTATTAGCAAAGTTTTATATACAACTTAAAGTCATTTTCGGGAGGCATTCTTGGTTGTCCTGTATGGACGAATCATACTTTCCGTGCAGGTACTGTCATCCAATTCCCGTACAGTGAAACTCCATTCTTAACTCAAAATACTCTTTCTTGGAGATTGGGTATATTTTTCTAGCATTTCCTCAAATTCACAGAATGTGAATCAAAATGGCCAGATGCCTTAGAGTATCTTTCCGTATAGATCTGGTATAAAACATATGTGCCATATGTATGGTATAGCAAACAAATTGATTAAATATTACGTAATAACTTTTGTCAAAAATTATAAATAAATATAAAAACCAGACTATCTTGATTCAATTTGTCCAGGTGACATCACAGATTTCCCATCATTCACTACAGAAACTGAAAAAGTGGCACTAGTCTTCTTTTCATATGTTTATCTCCCAACAGGAATGGCGCCAGAAGGGGGCAATGGGAAATTTTCTTATTCCGTCTGGGAACCTTAATCGGTACGACAGTGACCCTTTTCCCTGACGCGATTCTTGGTTTTGCTCGAAAGGAAAGTAGTTTATTCAATTAAAACGCCAAGTTTCAATTTCTCCAATTGAAACCTCCACATTTTCTACATTTTCTTCAATGAAACCCCAACGTTTCTACTTTTCCTTTGACAAATCCCCTGTTTTCCAACCCATGCTTATTGGAAAGTATAGTAGTTTTCATTTCCCAACACAGAAAATTTTCTGCATTGTGCTGAAAACATCAATTTTAGTAAACGGATTATGCTTCCCATTGTTTACATTCCATTTGTAATACCGTAGTAAAGCTATCGACCTACAACTTGAGTTTGAATAATTTAATTTATATATTAGGTATTATGGTACATGCGAATTTTTGCAACAGACCAAGTATGAATAGCTCATTGCATATCAACCAACAGTGAAAACCGAATATTCAGCATGAATAGTTTGAAGTCATTCGGTTTCTGCTCTTCTCAAATCATACGCAATTAATGACTGAAAAATTTTAAGTTTGTAAATTTCTGTCTGAGCCTGTATATTATTTGTTTACTGTGGGATATTTCGCTGCTAGACAATGTAAAACATACTATTTCTCCAACACAATATGAAGATGAAACTGTCACAATGATGAAAGGAAATTTAAAAAAAAATAATGCTTATATAAGGAAAGTATAGTAAACCACTTTAACCAGAAAAAAAAAAACATTTTGATTTCAGAGGGACGTCTCCTCCAACTTTAGCTTAGCATTTCCTTTCTCTTTCTTTCACACCTTATTCCGTTTCTTCACGAGCAAGGTTCACGACGGTATGAGAATTGCATCCGCCATGGTTTCTTCTTTCTTCTCCCCCCTTACTCCAAAACTCGTGCCCTCTACATCTCTAATTGAACACCTAAAACTTATTTTAACTTATTGCTTATCTTAAAAACTACCAACCGCATTTACCTAAGTGCAATCATATGTCACATTAAGATACTTGTAAGTGCCACCGCAAGGATCACCACCAAGTACAATATTCTTGACTTCCACACTGCACATTGACGTTCCATCACATATTCCCCTCACCCTGCTTGTCCGATCGGATTGGCAGTCCGTTTTCTGATGAGAAGAAATAATAAACAGCAAGTTTAAACAGACTGTCAAACAGGGACTTTTACATGTTCGTTCTTTATTTAATCAGTTCATCAAGTCACCTTTCTTTAAGGATGAATGGTAATCATTCATTTATTATTCAAACCAAGGGGAACATTTTTTTCATATCAGTCTGGAATTGCTCTATTGCCCATTCTCAAAAGTAGAATGCTAATCAGGCCCTTAGCTAGACTGGGCACGGTCGTCGTGCATTCGTACAGACTATAACTTACCCCTGTTTGGAAATTCTATTGTGAAACGATTTCTAGTTTCAGACAGTGCTGTAATCGAGTCCAAATTTTCGAGTCAGAGTCCTCACCTGTCAATCCCAGTCACTGGTTTTCGAGTCCCAGTCTGAGCCACATGGTCCGAGTCCGAGTCTCCTAATGGAAAAGTATACAGTCACTAATAATAGAAATTAGCAAAGATTACGAAGACGACGTGGTCAATTCTTGTACTAATAAACCATTGGGACATGCGTGGACTTCCGTGAGGATTAAAGTGTAAACAGCAGCCAACCAGATGTCGATCGATTAGAATACCATTTAGTGCATCATCAGCCTCACGTTTACGCTGCACATTTAGGACTACTTAGCCAACATGTGTGTTCCGTGACAGGAAGTTAAATTTATAGCCCATGACGAGCATTTTAATGTCCCCTGAGAGACTTCAGGAGTCCTTCTTTTAATCGGTAATCATGTAATGTCTAGGTCAGGCATGGTAATCAAGGCAGTTAATACGTAAATCTGTTATTCATTAGAAATATTTGTCTTGTTCTTATTAGAATAATTATCTCAAAAAATACGATCCTTTACAAATATCTAACATTACAATCCAAACTTTGCACACGATCTTTGCCACTACTCCACCTTGAATCGCTATCAAAAATCTACGGAGTCTCATATTTCATAACTGTTGCATTGACAGAACCAGGTGATCGGTGGCCGGTAGCACATGACAAGAGCCGCACCTAAACAGCTCACGATAGCTGATTTGACAGGATGCACTTGCTCCCTTTCTTTCTTGGACATAGTTTTAGAAAATACAGTACTTGTAACAGGTCGACTCACATTCGAATTGGGCTTAAAATTCGTTGAGCTCTCTCTCTCTCCTAGCCTTGCTTATACATGATTACGTTCGATCTTACTTTTGATTTCAATAGGACTATTGGATAATAGATCAAACTCGTGATCAGTCTTAAATCTTTATGAAACAGGGCCCAGAATTATTTCTTTGGATATCGTATCTGAATCGGTGCTTCGAAGAATTTTTAAGAAATATTATGTCACACCCACGCCCCCCCCCCAAATAAAACAATACATCCTGAGCCCCCCCCCCCCCCCCATAAAAAGTATATCACGAGGCGAGAGTATTCATATCAGAATAGATGGAAGAGTTCCCTTTTGAAAAGTGTACAGTCGGAGGTCTTCCTATATGTCGTTATATGTCATTATCTTGCTCCATTTGATTTAATTACACGTTAGTTGAGATTACGTCTTTCATTCTGTACTGATTTCTCGTTCTAAATGTTTCAAACAATCAAACATTTCAAATATAAAGAATATTGTTTAACAAATAATAAGCTCGAAGAGTAAGAAACAACTAAGTGCTAAAAAGGAATAGCATGTCGAGAGAGGTTCATCGCCGTTGTTAGTCTGAAAAGTAAGGCAAATAGAAAGCTAAAAGGTATAAACATGTTGCTTGAAAGTTTGTTTGTTTTGAATTAAATTGACAGTTTTTTGTTGCTTGAAAGTTGTTGATTCGGTGTACGAACGTTCTTGGTTGATTGAGCTTTAAACGTTTAATTAATGTCTTCAGATTTCATGTCATCTTTTTATCTTGTCACAAAGTTGAGGACGAGCTATTTAATTTATTTAAAAGAATGGGTTTAAAATTTAATGACATTGTAAAAAAGCAAGAGAGAATTCTTTCGAAGTATGTTCTCATATATACCCCTAATGTAAAACCACTTTTAGTTTGTTTCTGAAGAAAAATTAGCTCCAAATATACACGTTTAGTTAAAAACAAACGTCCTTTTGCGCTTTCATGTTCTGGCTATTACAAATATTAAAAACTGTAAACTCAAGAAAATGCGGCGTGCGCTTCAAAACACCTGAAAACTCATGCGTAGAACTTTTAGGAATACTATCTACACTAGACAGCGCATAGTATAAAGACGTAGATGCCGTGTGTAGTTGTCCAGAAACTGCAAAGAACAAAGTAAATGCTATGTGATGACGAATTAAGTGCATACTAAAGTGGCACAAAATTCTGCTGGTCTCGAGCCAGTCTCTGGAATTCTGTAGCCAAATCACGAGTCCGGACTGTACGAGACCGAGTCCAAGTCCGAGTCCAAGTCACAAGCCCGACTCCTTGAAATCTTGACTCAGACTGGTCTCAAGTCCGAGACCGGTCTTGTGTCTTGTTACAGAGTACAATCATTGTCGCACGCTACCTCATACTGACTACAGTGACAGTGCTCTAGCTAAGGATCTGTAGTTGCATGGTGACACTTAGGATTCAAACAAAACTTGAAACGCTTTTGTAGAAACCGTGAACTGCCTTAATTGGTAGGCCTATTTGTATTCTGTACCAATCCTTGTCAATGCAGAGTAAAGTCCGGAAAAACGTAGGTTCTATGACACCAACAATTTAAGTATGTACCTTTCGTTTACAGTTACTCAGGACGACTTTTAAAGCTGCCCCTTTGATTCCTTACCGAAGGTAAAAAGAATCTATGCTACTCACGCGAATGTATGTGTGTATGTGTGTTTGTGACGCTTTGCTTTGCAAAAACGAAAACCTTGTCAACACCTTATCTCTAAGTAGGAAGCATGCATGCTTTTCATACTTGGATTATAAACTGCGTTATAGTCAGAAGATGAACCCTATTGGGTTTGGTAGAGGTCAAAGGTTATCTGTTTATGTAATTTCAGTAGAGGTGAAAATACGAAACTCTCAAAAACTGCTTGTAAACACAATATCTCAAGAAAGCAACGTTAGACAACTTCCGTACTTTGTGTATAACTTCATCATATTAAGAAGAAGACCCTATTGTTTTCAGTAGAGGTCAGAGGTCATTTGAAGTCATCAGAGGTCAAAATGGAAAACCTAGAAAAACACGATATTTCAAGACAGGGATGATGTATACTTATAATACTTATATAGATGTGTTACTTTAAGAGAGAGGGAACTCTATGGGTTTGTTTGAGGTCGAAAGTCATCCGAGGTCTATGTGCGACTATATAATACAGCGTTGATTGACTCATTCATATAAAGTTGCTACGTCTCTCTATCTACTCTCTCTTTATATATATGTATGGTAACCGAGACACTGCACAACAGTTCTACAAGAATGAATGGCTGGATCTCGAAAGAGATATGCGCCAGCAGTTGAGGGTTGAAATTTGGTAAATAAAACAGCCATAAAGGTTTTTGCAAAGTTTTCGAGCAACATCGATCTTATGTATGTATATACATATACATACATACATACATACATACATACATACATACATACATACATACATACATACATACATACATACATACATACATACATACATACATACATACATACATACATACATACATACATACATACATACATACATACATACATACATACATACATACATACATACATACATACATACATACATACATACATACATACATACATACATACATACATACATACATACATACATACATACATACATGTTTCTTTTCTTGTGTTCTGTGTAATCAATTACACGATTGTGAAAGCACGTACTTCATTTGAAATAATGTACGTAAATTGTACAAATATGATTATACAATGCCTACTTACAATTGTTGTATTTGCCCTGGTTTGTGGATCCGGGCATGCAACTGATCCTTCAACCAGCCTTCCATATACGGCATCAGATGTAACAATATTCGCGTTTCCACTGCAGGTTATGTTCATCGTCGAATCTTCACATACCACCATGAACTTTGCAGTCACCGTATCTGTAACAAAATTGAGTATAATTAAATCGCAATTTTTTTTGCTTCTGCTCTTTATTTAACATTGCCCTTACGATATCCCATAATTGGGAGGAACAAGAACAAATTTAAATGTTTACTGTTTTAACAGGTAGAGGTTGAGGCCTGCATAAACTGTAAGCTGCCTACAGTTGATTTCGTTAGTCAAACATTGTTTTAATTATTTACGTGACTTGTGTGTCACAGGTAGTTATCAGGACATAAAATGCCAGCTTTTTCCCATGTAACCACCTGTGAGCAATCAGGGTATTTTAAGCACTGAAAGAACTAACGCGCTGAAAAGCTGACATGTATTTTAAACAAAAGGTTCATGTCGTCTGCTACCTTGGAAAATGAGGTCTTGAACATCAAGTAGCATATCCCAAGGGATTCCAATCGTTATCACAATCGAACAAATTTATTTTATGGAAGATTTTGAACATGGAAACCCACTCCCAAACTTGCGAAAGTTTGCGGACATTCATTACATTCAACAACACCATATAGTCTTACCCCCTCCCCAGTTTAGATATGACATCAGCGTTAGCTTTCCTCTTACACCATAGTCTTTCTAGATGCAGACAGGGAGCTGTTAATAGAAAATAAGGTGCTGATAAACAGTGGTTTGATTTTTTACATACTCCTATTGTTTTTTTTTTTTACTTGACTGTCGGTAACACAGTTGGGATGAGTAAGAAATTGTTCAAAAGGTTTAGCTGAGTACCGCATTAAGGTATAAACTGAGAAGGCTCAGACAAACGAGGTTCTTGTCCTTAACTCTAGGCAACACTCATCAATTGATATACTCTCCTCGGCACTGATGTGGACTCAAAAGGTTTAACACCAATATAAACCTTCCGATGCAGCACCTTCTAAGACCAACTCCCATGCCTGAAATAGAGACCGAACAATGTCATAGTGATGTTACTGCAAGGAGTTACAACTCCCTGGTTGCTGTATTCCATCCATGGTGTG
The DNA here is from genome assembly GCA_029531755.1 of Holothuria leucospilota. Taxonomy (NCBI): domain Eukaryota; kingdom Metazoa; phylum Echinodermata; class Holothuroidea; order Aspidochirotida; family Holothuriidae; genus Holothuria; species Holothuria leucospilota. The sequence continues at coordinate 45,648,479 of CM055972.1, read as the reverse complement.
AACATCCCCTACTACTGTTGCAGCTTCTGTCTGATTTAACTCTTCTGAGAGAAATATCCCAGGGGCTTCAACCCCTGAGGGGTGTATTAATCAGAAGTTTCCCGTTTTACCAAGGAGATGCAATTTGATTACTGCTCAGTGAGGTGAGTGAGGATAACCTCTTGATGAGACCAAGAAGTGTGAAAGGTCCCTTTGGTTACCAACAGTTGCTATCACAGTGTGTAACGTAACGTGAACTCAAGTTACACTTGACCAGCCCGAGCTTAAAATAAGTGCCTTGAGCAATAACTGGTGTGAAAAGTTGTAATCCGCGAATCCCCATATAAAACTCTGGTCTGCTGTTTGTTGTAAAGTGGTAGGGGTGATGTACCAAGTATGACCTCCACGAAGTGAAAAAACTTAATTATTTCTATGTTGTTGTCAGGGGCGCAAAACGAATATGGCGTACGCGTGGATTTGAAACTGTGCACTCGTAACGTGCACCGCGAGCGCGAAACCCTCGCGGATGGGGTCCAGGGGCCCGCCTTAGGGCCCCTGGTGGGGTCCAGGAGCAAAGCCCAGGTGGGGTCCAGGGGGCGAAGCCCCCGGAAGCTCCTGGGTTTTAGTATTTCAGAAGCTGCAGAAAGATTGTTTCGAACGGAAGTTTTTTAGTGTAAAGGCTCCTGGGTTTTAGAAGATTTACACTTGTCAAAATGGTTAGTTAGGGTACAAAGTTAATTAATACTACTGATGTGCTTCACTGGATTAAAGTTTTGAAAGAGCTGGGATTTTTTTAAATTTACAAAAAGCAGGACAACGTTTAATCATTATTCGAGACGATCACAGATTGACTTACTTAATTGATAATAAATCTAAATGGTTCTTTTTAAGGAACATACGTAGAGGACAGATTTTTCTCCTACAGTCCTAAGAAAGGCCGTGACTCGTTTTTGTTAGGTTGTGCGTTCGTTTGGAAATTGTCAACCCTGCATAATGGCTCAGTTTTTGATGTAAATTAAAATCGCGGTTTTGATTTTGCAAAGTTGAGTTTATAATTAGCAAATCTGTCACTTTCTGTGGCTCACCTGACCAAATTTTCTCCACAAGTCAAAATGTCAAAAAGTCTCATCAATAGGCTGTAGCAATATCAGTCACACTCTAGAGAGAGGAGATTCAGTTGATAAATTTTCTAAGACAAACTACCAATGCCGCGAATATTCTCTTATTACTACTTTTTCGGGTGACGAAGAAATTGATTCGTCTGCTTTGGGTTTCAGCTTCATATGATATTCCATACGGCCTTGATCAACAGACATTCAAATACTATGTCAGTTATAGCCTATAATTGTATTGTTGTCATGTGTTGTTATCAAAGGGATGTCAAAAGTGACCAAGCGGCGAAAAAATGAGTATTGCTATTCACATTTTTGGGGGGCCAAATAAGGGTTCCCCCCCCCCACTTTTTCACTTGAGGGGACAAAGGCCCGTCTTGCCCCCCCCCCGGGATTTGCGCCCCTGGTTGCTGATACACCGTGCGGAAATAGGTACATAAAAGTGGGGCGGCCTTGTTCCCTAGCACATTCTCTCAAAAGGAATAAAAACTATTGGACTGGCTGGAAATCGAAAACGCGCCGTCCTGATCGAAGTGCACAGCTCATGCAATTAAGCCACGCGTATACTTGCTTTTTCAGTTAAAGTATTATTTTTATTACAACCCTCTATTGACTTAAGTATTACTTTTATAACAGCTCTCTATTCAGTTGGCTTATTTTGAGCAAGTGTTTCTTGCTAATACGCAACATTTAAACTTGTGAAAAGTTTTTGGTACTAAACGTTACTTCTGTCCATCGAAGCTGATTTGCTCAAGTCCTTATCAGGTGTGTCATTGGTACTTTTCACACGGTCCTTTTGGATTACATTTCTTGGGTGAACAGTTAAAAGCTTATGAATAAACATGACGAAGCTTGCCGAATTTGAACTTGATCAAACATGATCGGGGAATTTCTGGAATGTGTTGCAAATTTACCTCTTGTATGGGGTTTGTGAACTAACAGGATCTACTTTCCCCTTTTGCGTGACTGGCCGTCCATAGAAGTAACTCGACAGTTGTCAGGCTACGTAATCAAAAGTGGAACACAGTCCTGAAAGGCTCTAAGAAAGTTCCTATACAAGTCACTATGAAATGTAGATGTGAATTATTTCACAGGTGTTGTGACTCCCCCTTGTTCTTGAATATACTCTATGCACCTCTTTTGAAGGTATAAGAGTCGTACAAAAAATAAAGTGACGCAAAAACAATGATGTGAATAATTAAATTGCAGAGTAACTGTCAACACCTTACAATACAAACTGCAAATTTCAAAACCATATAGTCACCTGATACATTGATGCATTTTTGCTTCTCAATTGGACGTCAAGAAAATGTTACATAAGTTTGTCGAGTTGTATGGTGTATCCCAGGGAAAATTACGTTTAAGAAAGGATCCAGCTCGTGGTAGTAAAAATGTCAAAATAAAATGTTGACCATGTTTTGAAACTTCTCTAAACGGAGTTTTGTGAAGACTAGGTATCCCACATTGACTCAGTGGAGGCATTGGAAATAAGAGAATGGTAATCAATTATTTGCTCTTTCCCTAAATACTATGTTAATGGACCAACTATCAACTTCCACGTAGTCCTTTTCTACTCACAAATTTCAATAAGTGATTCAATACGATAAATTAAGCGGAACGGTTGAATGAAAGATGTTTGCTTGCTGAACGTCTAAACTCGGATACCCTCACTTATGCTATTATGCTGCATATTCGGTTCTATACTTAGTACTGAACTTACATATTGGTAAACATTATTAAATATAGTTTTATTCCGTTATTTTGAGCAGTTCTGTGTACATACAGACATAAACAAGCAATCGACACGATGGGGAGAACACAGTCCCGTCTGACATATTGGCAATTCGAAATACAAGAAAGTCTAAGAAACGAACTTGCAGTTTCATTTTTTATGATGATAACCATGCACACAGGTTTAGAGCATACTGCATAAATTTTACCTTGGTTAGAAGTTACAGCTGATGAAGGTTGAACAGTCGTATCTGTCGAATTGAAGAGAAAAAAGGCAAGCGAGATCACATTTATTTGTTGGAAACAACTGCTTTTGTCTTTGCCTTGCATACAGAACGGGGTCTCATCGACATTCTGCCATTCCCTTTTTGTACCGGTTCGAAGCCAGAGGGAGCAAAGGAGGGCCGGCGTCATGTGTAATTGCGTGAACGCGACACGAAGTAATATATACATAGCGACATTACCTGGATCATACAGAGATGGCATTCAACCAGATGAATGATCTGCGTCTCGAGTAATGAGATAATTAGCCTCGTGAATAGATTGAGCTACGCAAATGTTGCAAAGATACCCATATTTTATAGCTTTGTCAATTTTCCTCATCAACGACTCACGTGCCTGTTTGCATTGCCAGGGCAAATATAGTGAAATCCCAAACAGCTGTTACAGAGGGCCAGCCATAGGCAGAAAAAGCCTTCAAAAAGTTATGTGGCCATGTTTTAGTACAATCAGTCATCCATTCTAGATAAAATTTCCATTTACCTCGTGCAGATTAGACAGAGACTTTGATGAGCATATGATGGGGGTTTTTAAGCTCGCGTGGATTGGAGACCACCTTAACCTCCTGACAAGGCTAATTTACATCAAGCTTCAGCAATTTTTTAAAGAAATTTATTTCTCCAAAATCCCAGGGAAAATTCCTTTTAGCAATGTATCCAGCTCGTGGTATAAGTGTCAAAATAAAATGTTGACCATGTTTTGAAACTTTTCTAAACACAATTTTGTCCAGCCTAGGTATCCCACATTGACTCAGTGTGGACAGTGGAGATTAGAGAATGGTAATCAATTATTTGCTCTTCCCCTAAATACTATGTTAATGGACCAACTATCAACTTCCACGTAGTCATTTTCCACTCAAAAAATTTCAAGAAGTGATTCAGTACGATAAATAAAGCGGAACGGTTGAATGAAAGATGTTTGCATGCTGAACGTCTCAACTCGGATGTCTTCTCTCATGCTATTATGCTGCACATTCTGTTCCATACTTAGTAATGTACTTATAGATTGGTAAACATTATTAAAATGTAATTTTATTCCGTTATTTTGAGCAGTTCTGTGTACATGCAGACGTAAACAAGCAATCAAAACGATGGGGAGAACACAGTCTCATCTAACATATTGGCAATTTGAAATACAAGAAAGTCTTAGGAACGAACTTGCAGTTTCATTTTGTTTTTTATGATGATAACCATGCACACAGGTTTAGAGCATACTGCGTAAATTTTACCTTGATTAGTAGTTAAGGCTGATGAAGGTTGAACAGTCGTATCTGTCAAATTGAAGAGAAAAAAGGCAAGCAGGATCACATTTATTTGTTGAGAGCAACTGTTTTTGTCTTTGCCTTGCATATAGAACGGGGTCTCATCGACATCCTGCCACTCCCTTTCTGTACCGGTTCGAAGCCAGAGGGAGCAAGGGAGGCCTTCATATGTAATTGTGTGAATGCGACACGAAGTAATATATATATAACGACATTACCTGGATCATACAGAGAAGGCATTCAACCAGATGAATGATCTGTGTCTCCATTAATGAGATAATTAGCCTCGAAAATAGATTCAGCAACGCAAATGTTGCAAAGATACCCATATTTTTTAATTTTGTCATTTTTTCCTCATTAACGACTCACGCTTTGCATTGCTAGGGCAAATATAGTGACATCCCAAACATCTGTCACAGAGGGCCAGCCATAGGCAGAAAAAGCCTTCAAAAACGTTTTATGGCCATGTTTTAGTACAAGCAGTGAGCCATTCTAGATAAAATTTCCATTAACCTCGTCCAGATCGGCCAGAGAACTTGATGAGCACATGATGGGGGATTTTTGAGCTCGCGTGGATTGGAGACCACCTTAACCTTCTGACTAGACTAATTTACGTCAAGCTTCAGCAATTTTTTATAGAAATTTAATTCTCCAAACCCCAGGGAAAATTCCTTTTAGCAATGTATCCAGCTCGTGGTATAAATGTTAAAATAAAACGTTGACCATGTTTTGAAACTTCTCTAAACGCAGTTTTGTCCAGCCTAGGTATCCCACATTGACTCAGTGTGGACAGTGGAGATTAGAGAATGGTAATCAATTATTTGCTCTTCCCCTAAATACTATGTTAATGGACCAACCATCAACTTCCACGTAGTCATTTTTCACTCAAAAAATTTCAATAAGTGATTCAGTACGAAAAAAATGCGGAACAGTTGAATGAAAGATGTTTGCTTGCTGACCGTCTGAACTCGGATGTCCTCTCTCATGCTATTATGCTGCACATTCCGTTCCATACTTAATAATGTACTTATAGGTTGGTAAACATTATTAAAATGTAATTTTATTCCGTCATTTTGAGCAGTTCTGTAAACATACAGACGTAAACAAGCAATCGAAATGATGGGGAGAACACAGTTTCATCTAACATATTGGCAATTTGAAATACAAGAAAGTCTTCGAAACAAACTTGCAGTTTCATTTTGTTTCTTATGATGATAACCATGCACACAGGTTTAGAGCATACTGCGTAAATTTTACCTTGGTTAGTAGTTAAAGCTGATGAAGGTTGAACAGTCGTATCTGTCGAATTGAAGAGAAAAAAGGCAAGTGGGATCACATTTATTTGTTGGAAACAACTGTTTTTGTCTTTGGCTTGCATATAAAAAGGGTCTCATCGACATCCTGCCACTCCCTTTTTGTACCGGTTCGAAGCCAGAGGGAGCAAGGGAGGGCGTCATATGTAATTGCATGAACGCTACACGAAGTAATATATACACAGCGACATTACCTGGTCATACAGAGAAGGCATTCAACCAGATGTATGATCTGTGTCTCCAGTAATGAGATAATTTGCCTCGAAAAAAGATTCAGCAACGCAAATTTTGCAAAGATACCCATATTTTATAGCTTTGTCATTTTTCCTCATCAACGACTCACGTACCTATTTGCATTTGAAGGGCAAAAACAGTGACAACCCAAACAGCTATTACAGAGGGCCAGCCATAGGAAGAAAAAGCCTTCAAAAGTTATGTGGCCATGTTTTAGTACAAGCAGTCAGCCATGCTAGATACAATTTCCATTTGCCTGGTGCAGATCGGCCAAAGAACTTGATTGGCACATGATGGGGATTTTGAGCTCGCGTGGATTGGAGACCACCTTAACCTTCTGACTAAACTAATTTAAGTCAAGCTTCAGCAATTTTTTGTAAAAATTTAATTCTCCAAAATCCCAGGGAAAATTCCGTTTAGCAATGTATCCAGCTCGTGGTAAAAATGTCAAAATAAAATGTTGACCATGCTTTGAAACTTCTCTAAACGCAATTTTATCCAGCCTACGTATCCCACATTATCTCAGTGTGGGCAGTGGAGATAAGAGAATGGAAATCAATTATTTGCTCTTTCCCTAAATACTATGTTAATGGACCAACTATCAACCTCCACGTAGTCATTTTTTACTCAAAAAATTTCAAGAAGTGATTCAGTTCGAGAAATAAAGCGAAACGGTTGAATGAAAGATGTTTGCTTGCTGAACGTCTAAACTCGGATGTCCTCTGTCATGCTTTTATGCTGCACATTCTGTTCCATACTTATTACTGAACTTACATATTGGTAAACATTATTATATATAATTTTATTCCGTTATTTTGAGCAGTTCTGTGTACATGCAGACGTAAACAAGCAATCGAAATGATGGGGAGAACACAGTCTCATTTAACATAATGGCAATTTGAAATACAAGTAAGTTTTAGAAACGAACTTGCAGTTTCATTTTGTTTTTTATGATGATAACCATGCACACAGGTTTAGAGCATACTGCATAAATTTTACCTTGGTTAGAAGTCAAGGCTGATGAAGGTTGAACAGTCGTATCTGTCGAATTGAAGAGAAAAAAGGCAAGCAGGATCACATTTATTTGTTGGAAAAAACTGTTTTTGTCTTTGACTTGCATATAAAACGGGGTCTCATCGACATTCTGCCATTCCCTTTTTGTACCGGTTCGAAGCCAGAGGGAGCAAGGGAGGGCGTCATATGTAATTGCATGAACGCTACACGAAGTAATATGTACACAGCGACATTACCTGGTCATACAGAGAAGGCATTCAACCAGATGAATGATCTGTGTCTCCAGTAATGAGATAATTTGCCTCGAAAATAGATTCAGCAACGCAAATGTTGCAAAGATACCCATATTTTATAGCTTTGTCAATTTTCCTCAAAAACGTCTCCCGTACGTATTTGCATTTGACTGGCAAATTTAGTGACATCCCAAACAGCTGTTACAGAGGGCCAGCCACAGGCAGAAAAAGCCTTCAAAAAGTTATGTGGCCATGTTTTAGTAAAAGCAGTCAGCCATGTTGGATAAAAACTACATGTTGTAGAATAAATGTTAAAGGGGGCTGGCACATTTGAAAGTTAATTTTTGTGCCATTTTGGGTCAAAAATATGTTTTTCATACTTTTTGTGCATTTTTTATATTTTCAAATAATTTACTATTGGGAAAATATAAATTTTAGTCCATTTTAATCAGTGATTCGCAATTTTTGGGGGGTGAGGGCTAAAAGGGGATGATGGAATGGGGTCGAGGGCCGCAGGGAGGCTCTCAGACCTAGGGAGAAAACAATAACTAAGTTGTCTCGAGGCTGTATCTACGGCAAACAGAGGCAGAGGTACAAATTTGCCATAGAAAGCGGTTCTCTAAGAGGGCAGTCTGCACTTTTGCAGCGAAATTTTGAGGTCACTTTTGAAGAAACTATGAAAACTTACGGTTTTATGAGCAATTTGCCCTACTCTGTGTAAAATCAAGAAATTTGTTGCGGCGGCTGGTCGTCGTCGGGGAATTACATACTTTATCTCACCCATTAAGGCTCCCCGATCAAACTGGAGTTTCCCCGACGACAGGGGTCATGGCCTCCTGCACCTCCCCCACCTGGCGCTACCTATGTATACAATTCTGCGTCTAGTGTGCGTGAGTCACCAGCATTTGATGTTTTTGATGTTTATCATGAGTCGGTTCGAGGTATTGGAGCAACATTTGGCATTTCAAACTAAGTAGGTTGCCAACGAAAACCTCACTCTGAAACGGATGAAGTCACAACAGTTTTGCAGTTTTCCTGCGTTATTGGCCAGCATGTGAGGCAGCCCTTGAATTATTCTCAAACGCGGTCAGATAGAGAGCTGGGTCTGCTGAGTCCAAGGACCACAATCCAAAAAATCGAAAAACATTCAAGTTGATTGAATGATTCGATTTCATTTAAACAGAGCTGTGGAAAGAGCGAGCTCACAGAAAACGTCGCAAACACATTATTAGTACCGAAGGATGACTTGTAGAAATTTTAATTTCAGTAACCAATTAACACACTCAAGGGCGCCAGCAGCTTCTCAAAAGTGGGGACAAAAGAATTCAAGTGCAAATCGCGAGGCCCTATCAACGAGGGATCCGGGGCCCGCTTAAGGGCTCCGAAAAAAATAGATTTCAGAAGATCTGATGTGTAATCTGAGGCATATCCCTACCAGTGTGATCCATTAAATGGCTGTTTCGACCACTTTCGAGGTTGATTTTATTGAATTACTGGTAGGTATTTTGTAAACTATTGCATCTTGCATGTACCTGCTTTTTCGTTCGGGTACTTGAAGGTTTGTCACTACAAATACAACCACTCTGCAATGCACCACTATAGATAACTATATGCCACTGTATGCAGTAACATGATTGTCAACAATACCGCACATGAAATAAATTTTGGCTAGATATGACTGAACAAGGAGTATGCCGTACAGCCTGCTACGTAGGCAATAACATCCCTTCAGGAGAGCAAACTTTGAAGGAGTCAAGTACTGACTCTAAGCAGTGGCGGCACCAAGGGGGGCATGGGAGCATTTGTCCCCCAGTCAGAAGCTTTGCCCCCAGATTCCCCCACTCAGCTCCTGAAGTAAAGTGGCCTGACGGGAGGAATAGCCTGATTTATTGAAATTATTTAGAATCTTTGCAATGGATGGTGTATTATAAACCAAAATATATCTATCCTGAGGCTTAATTTTTTACCAAGAGATATGCTAAAACCTCAGAGCTTCCGGGGGTTTTCGCCCCCTGGAACCACATCATGGGCTCTAAGGTGGCCCCTGGACCCCAACCGCTTAAAGGGCCGTGTTTGAGAATCACTGATTTAAATCCTACTTTGATAGAAATCGACAAATTCAGTTAAAAGAAAACAAAGAAAATAAAGCCATTGTATATCACACAGTGCCTGATAACTCAAAATAGTGTTACGATGAAGTACATTATTTTCCATATTAGAAATCTTTTTTTTCAGAAGAACAAGAACAGCTCAGTATTGACTCGAAAGCCTTACAGTACCCTTTTATACTTTCGCAATTATGATAAAATGAACATTCTGACCTTAAAGTACATGAATCTCTATTATTTGTTCCTTAAAAATCACTAAATGATAATTTATGACAAAAAACAACGTTTGTAAATTTGTTGTTAGTACAGCCTAATTAAATACCAGCTAGCATAATTGAATTTGAGCTTACTGATATTGCGGTGCAGTCATTTTGAAGAAACCCAATGAAAAATAATAAGTCATTTTTCGCCCATTTTTAAGCAAAAACTTGATTTTTGTGATTTTGATGAATTTCATATTTGAAAAAAATCCACTTCCAGAAAAACATGACTTTTAGTTGATTTCACTTGAAGTTCTGTCAATATTGGCAAGACAGAGATGCGGAAAACACAGGAAATGCAGACTTTTAATGTAAAAACTGTCATTTCAAACACAGTTTTACGTGCGGCAATGTCGACATTGGTGCATTCGTTTCTACTGGTTTGCTTCAAAGTCAGTGTTGATTTGGTCACATAAATCCCGCTCACGAAATAAGAGCACATGGCCGTTTCCTGCACCGGGCTCAGAGCAGGGCCGTAGCCTGCAGGGGGGCAGGGGGGACTACTGCCCCCCTGAGATTTCCAAACCGTAAATGAAAGTTGAAAAAAATATACAGAAATGCTGACAATTTCGCTGTCCAAGTTATGATTTCAAGGCCCCCAAAACCGGGAAAATTGCATTTAAGGTTCTTTTCCCCAAAATTTCCCCGAGGATATCCTTGGACCCCAGCCATGGATGAGTGTTTATGTGGGTTTCCCTGCCTGACAAATAAACCATCTTCCTCCTTTAAGCAACACCGCTTGAATACACCACCATAAACACTGGCTAAAGATAAAATAGCCAATGATTACCTTTAATTATTAGCTAAAGTCAATGAGCTTATAAAATAACTTTTAATTTAAGGACATAAGCAGTCGCCGCAACTTATTTTGAACAACAGCTAAATCTTACAAATATCCGCTTTTTCACTTCAAGTATCTTTCATAAGATGTTAGAACATAAATATTGCATATTCAGGGTAAACCAAGGAGTTAGTCTATACGTAAATTTCTCAACTGATGCAGTGAGAAACATTGTAACATGATTTTACAGAGTCATTGATGAAACAGGATTCCAGGGTACACTGATTCAAATTGGGGTGACTGCATTTCCTTCTTGAAATCTAAATTCGTTTCTAAAGCATGAAATTTGAAAGTTATAAAATGCTTAAATGCTGAACTTTTATGGTCTACAATTTCTTATTTCCCCGGCCCACTTTCTTTCAAGGCCTACGCTATGGCTACGCACGAACTAATGGTGGTTTTCCCAGTGTCGCACTAAGAGCGCTAGTGGGAAAACCGGGTATCAGCCTTGTTAGGGTGCCATGCATGCCACAGCCGAAAAATGCAATAAATAATTAGAAGTTTGGATCACTGTTATGAGTCCAGAGTTTCACCAAAGATAACACTATTTTGGATCTAGGAGAGCTTAGAACAAGAAAAATTTCTCAAAAATTTCTCAAGCACCATTTTGCATCCAAGACACCTCACAAAGACAACAATTTCTCAAAGAGTATAGGACGTCGTCCCTTCCTCTTAGACAGCACCTCCTGCCTTCCACGCAGCCATAAAATATGAATAATATCACTAAATAATAACAATTTATAATAATATAATCAGTTCAAAGCTTTGCCAACGATAGTTTGATAGAAGACCCTACATGTGCCCTCCCCTCTTTCCCTTCCCCTCATCCCCTCCTTCGCGATGGTACCCAGAAAAAGGAAGGGTCCGCCTGGGTGTTAACTATCTGTAGGCATACCACTTGGTGTTCCGCTTAGTGTCATATGAACTGCCTCCATAGAGATTTCGCCCAGGCTACGGTCCTGTCAGAGGCCCATGAGCCAACCGTAGGGTCCAATTTTAGTGGTTCTTTGTGGCGGACTAGAGGGAAGCCCCCTGAGGCTCTGTTTTCTTTACAAAATTGTGGGCACTAGGGAATAAGCATTTATAACTGTCCACGTTCAACATTGAATTTACACTAAGCAGACTGTAAAATGGTATTTCGTCTCTTCTTTTTTTCAAAATGATCTTATTCAGAGCAGGGGGTGTTAGGACTAACACTTCTATTTTCAGTGTAACGATTGGTCGATTTCTTTAAGATGCAGCCGGTTTGGTAGTGCAGAGGGTGGATTATCATAGAGGTTCTACAGAATTTTCAATAACTTAACTCACTTTGTGCTATGGGCAGTCATAATGAGATAATTTGGGTATTAGATGAATACGTGTGAAGTGCTCCCAAAATAGCACTTTTTACAGGTGTTTCAGTATTTTATTTTGTAGCGTCCTCGTTATCAAATGTACTTTCTCTCTGCTTCTTGCACCCAACATTCAAAGCAAGATTCCATCATAGAAATGCTAGGTAGGTCGGCATTCCACACCTGCTGAGAAAGGCACACCCAGCTCCCATACCTTATACACTGAGCTCGCGATACAGGCTGCACATAACCACCTTCGCTGCAGCACTGTGTTATTCTCAGCAGAGACCAGGGTTGTTCCCGTTACGCTTTGAAAGTAACTCGTTATAGTTACAGTTAATTCCGTAAAATTGTAACTCGTTACAGTTACTAGTTACAATGTTGAAAAAGTAACTAGTTACAGTTACTTTTGACTAAAAAGTAACTAGCTACATTTCAAAAGTAACTCGTTACTTCAAGGTGAATATACGGTACCTCGGTACCTGAAATGGAGGGGGGGGGGGCATAATTAGATAGTAAGACGGGGGCACATGAGACGACCGACACCTCATTTGTGCCGGTTATCCTTAGGTGTTCCCCAAAGAAAGTCAATGAAGCTAGCTGATCTTCAATGGGCATTGTCGCAGAGGCTCCTAATGCTCAACATGAAGCAGCGAATCATGATACTGTGTCGGAGCTTACGCAAACTATTTGTTAGAGGAATATGGTTATAACCAAAACTTTTCCAGTTACCAAAGTACTTCTTTGAGGGTTGAAATCTTTATACTCCCATCACACAGTCGGCTAATTTAGAGAGGTTAGCGGCTATGCCGGAAAGGGGAAGAGCGTTGTTTCAGCAGTAAAGTCTTCACCCCTCAAGAGCATAAATATGGTATAATAAGAGGATGAATACATTTGTTAGCAGTAAAATTTTAAAACCTCACCGCTAAGGTTGGGCTAAGTGATATTTCCCCATAAATTTCAAGTTTCACATTGTGTCGATATAAAACAGTGCATAGAAATGGTGATACTATGCAGTTTATACATGCAGATCATGTGCACATAATTCACTTTCCCTTTACAATAGGTAAAGCTTTAAGTCGGACACTTCTCTTTCCAATTAGCTTTGTTAGGATACTTTTAACGCCATTGACCATTTCAATATTCTGCTGTTTTTTTATATTAACCGTACTATTATTCCAGTGTAAGGAGTTACGGACATTGAAAAGAATATGATATAGCCTAAATTCATACGTTTGATTCATCAAATAAAGATACCATACATGTTAAATTAGATGCATAAATGGATGCACGGTGTTTACCAACGCTTGGCACCGTATAGATTTACTGGGCTCCAACGCAAGAGTCCGGATTCGGTTAGCTTAATGCCGGTCTCAAGAGCGTTTTTTCTAGATTAGGAATTTGCCCGGGATAGAAGGTTCCGGAATCGAAATTTTTACGGAATGTGATGTAACTGGACTCGGACTCGGAGTTCATTCCAGCCGAGTTCTCAAATATGAAAGTTACATTAAAAGTGTTTTAAAGTTCCATTTGTGCACAATGTACAGATCTAAGGTATTGTCACATACAATCAACTAAATTACTCAGGAGGCCAGGCTATGGAAGTGAGTACAAACGATGACTTTGTTAATTAATGGTGGACATGTACGATAGAATTAAAACATCTGTATGTGTGATATGATATACATTGGCAAAAAGACTGGTCTCGGAATTGGTGCCATTGGAATCAAAACTGGCAGAAATTTGAGGATCCTGAGTAGTACCATGCTCGGAAAGATTCGGGAATCTAGAATCGCAGTTAGCTCCGACTCGGATAGGGTGAACACGGGTCCAGCCCTAACGTCTCAAGAGGCAATGATTAAACTTTCAAAGTAAGCTGGTATTTGAATGCCCATGGGCCAACCCGTTTCTCACGGTACACTGTCTCCACTGTGTCCTCTAAAGGACAATATGAGTAAACCAAGGCCCAGCTGACTTTACTTAGAATACATAAAGTCAGCTGAGCCTTAGAGGACCGTTCAGTATTTTTCAAATAATCGCACAAATCGGTCTCATGGATAATAAGCATTGATCTGTCTAATAAGTATTTTGACATACAGATCAATTTTAAACTTATTTCAATCAGGGAGTTGCTATTTGACAGCTCCCTGGTTCAATAGACAATCAAGTGGCCCGGCCTGTAAGCCTGCAGCGTGTGCATCTAATATCAACTTCTGATTCTAATCGTGAATAAAATTTGATGTCGGTGAGGGCGACGTCGATAATAGCGATGAATGATAAATAGCCTATATCGAAAATAATTTTACATTTTACTACCAAAGTGTCATCAATTTGAAAATTTTCTGTTATTCTGTTATTAGCTCAAAGAAAATGCAATTTGTGGTCATTTTGACTGTTTGTAACGGGAAAGTAACGGGACCCAAATGTAACGCCGTTACAGTTACTTTTACACAGAATTGTTACTAGTTACTTGCTCCGTTACTGAAATGCAAATGTAACTCGTTACAGGGTTCCGTTACACAAAATGTAACTCGTTACAGTAACGGCGTTACTTGTAACTCGTTACTTCCCAATCCTGGCAGAGACCTATAGTCTCTTTACACCAGCCAGCTATTTGGAGACGGCATTTTCCAGCGGAGAAGACAAACAGGTAGGCTACCGTAGGGTACTTAGTATTGCTGTTAATAACAATTTACTACAGTTATCACTTGGCCGTATTTTATCTATAAGCACGTTTACTTGTATGTTTAGCGTCGCAAGGTGCATTAAGAAACAATTAAGCCTTCGCGTGTGTATACAGGCCTTATATACTATCTTAACTAACTGTAGACTTACTACCTCAATTGTTAATCATGTAGTTTATTATCATATCTAGACCTAGGCCTAGTCCTGCAGCGTTACAGATTGCAGTAATTCTTATAAACTGCCACATCACTAGCTTTGGGTTTCAGCTTGGCAATGGCAGCGCAACTTCGGGCAATGTATCACCGGCAGCACTTACAATCTGCCAGGTGAGCTAACTGGCAGAGTCAGACTCATTTTATATTGCCTGGTAAACAGCCTACTGCAACTCGACCGATAGCGCTGGCTGCACTCACTTGCCACGCTATCACGCACTCACGGTCGTAGACTTAGGTGTAGGTATAACTAACAACTAACGGACAGCAACAGCTGTACAGCTGTCTCCCTTCAACCATCACATACATACATTACAACACATATGCATATCACTTAAGCCACAACTGCATGTTAACCGGTTCGTTCTCATTTATCCTTGCAGATCGGGACGGAGGACTTGATTGGCATATGACGGAGGATGTTGAACACATGGGAGTGGAGACCCATAAATAGGTATATAAATATCTAAAATTTGCCAACATTTTACATAGCTATTGATTTCTACGAGTAGCAGTGGCTTCTAACCAACAAGACCTAGAAATCACAGTTGGCCCTTTTGTTGCATAATAGCCAGGACTAATGGCCAGTTCATTTTGTCATGATGCAGAAGGTTTGAGGGCTGGGAGGATGGATAATCATAGAGGTTGCAAAGGCTTTTGCAAAAATACAAGTAACTTCTGTCTTATATGAATAAATAATTTGAAACTAGATGAACGTGCAAAGCCTGCCCGAAAATTGTATTTTAAAGAAATTTCAGGTACGTTTTACTTCCTTTTGCAAAGCAAAAACAATCTGTTCTAGTGAGATCCCCCAGCTTCGATATTTTGATGATTGCCAGGAGTGGGGAAGGCAAATGATGGTTTTACCCACAGTCTGTGGTTTGGGGGCCACCGACAGTAGCCAACTGTCTCCTCTGCCTTCGCAATTTATTCCTGCGCCTCTGATAACATAAAAAATACAGGTCATACAACCGTTGACATAAAAGTAGATAGGACTGTATTCCACTGTTGTTTTGCGTACTTCGTCTACAGAAGGTTTGGTGCTCAGTCGAAAAGCGAGCCTCCCTTGCAATCATTGCAATACAAAATGAACGCGCTCTCAAAAACCTGTTCCGACTTCACAACTTGAGCAAGTGGAACACGTCTCGTTATAAGCCGAAACACACTGCACCAATCCGACTACGACGTGGCGATGAAAACCAGTCCGGTAGCAAATGGGTCAGTTTAGTGTACCCAAAATTTTGATCCCATCCAGACTATTGGTCTCGGCTGCGATCCGACAGCCGGTCTTTGTTGTGACCATATTATGCATATCAACCATGTTTGATATTATAGTGGTGTAGGTGGGGATGTTGTGGCAGCTGAGTAAGTTCGTGGCAGTGTACGTTTGCCATCGACCTACCTGAGACCTGATTTTTATGTATCAGCCAAAAAAGGAGGCGTTTGGGAAATCAAGCGACGGGTGCAAAAGTCAAAATGGTGCCCCATGGGTGATTGATAAACAGTAGTTAGACATGTCCACCCAGGAAATGTATTGTATGGTTAATCTACAATCCAACTGCGACTCTGTGCAAATGGCAACTTCTGCATTCCACTTGACACCGACAGATCAACCGCTATGAGTTGTGTAACATTTTTAAAGACTTCACAGTATGGGACAGGCTGTCTAGTTCATGATGAAAATTTCTGACATTGCTTTTGTTCTCCTAATAGCCAGAATTTCATCACAAGACAATAGATTTCTGAAAAATGTTGTATTGACATAAAAGTTCTCTTAATTTGAAATTATTGTTTCAACAAGATGTGACAACTTTACGAAAAACGGAATAGTTGCCAACACTGTAAAATGTATTCAAGTAATATTTATCACCCAACTGTATTTCATTTTTAGGGAAATGATGTGATCATAGATTCCCAATATTTCTGAAGCCCCCACAAAGATCTTTTTCTGACAATGTAAATGCATTTTGAAAGGCAGTGGCATTTATTCCCTACACACCACAACCTCTTCCCTACAGATGGCAGTTTGAGAATTTCTAAAAGATTTAAGTACCCCTACCACCCTAGAGTGACGCCCCTGTTTGGAACAAGTGTTGAAAAACTAAACCAACGAAACTTCTGTAAAGTGCGTCTAAAATTTTGAGCTGTTACCGAAGTATCTTTCTGCCATGGGATCAAAAGTAGGTTAATTAAGGGGGCGAATGATCGCCGTAAAGGACTACACACATTCTTGTATAAGCTAAGGCTATCTGGCGGAAGTGGAAAAGTTCCCGAAGAGGAGGCAGCCTTCCCCTATCGGAATATGGCGCCCACTAAGCACACCCCTGCATTTGAATGTTGCCACATGTCTCCAAAACAAGTCAAATCAAGTCGAATTTAAATCATACTGCAGTAATGCACGAGGTGGAATTTAATTAGGCAATACAATTACATTGACAAAAGTTCTTCTTTTGGCATAAGTAGTATATTTTGTGCTTGTTCAGAAGGAAAAACAGGGTGACAAGCACCTAAAAGTGTAAAAATGTGCTGAAATGATAGTCAGTTTCATTCTGTTCTTATTCTTTATAAATATCCCATATGCAAAATAACTGGAAGAAATCCCAAATAAAAATTACATAACCTACATCACTATAACTTCATTTTGAGATATTGATCATCTTTTGCTACAGAATGTCTCTATTTTTTCACACTTTAATTTGCCAATACTGACAAACTAAATGTGAAATGAACTAAAATTAATGTTTTTCTGACTGCGAGGAATTTTTTGAGAAACATGAAAAACATCAAAATCACAACAATTATGTTTTTGACCAACCATGGTCAAAAATGGGCAAAAATGACTTTTATTGTTTTTCATTGGTTTTGCTGTATTACAATTCAAATCAACTCAAATTCAATTAGGCTGGCTGGTATTTCATTGGACTGTGCAAATACATCAAATTTTCAAACGTTTTTTCCAAATATTAACAATTTAGTGTTTCTTAAGGAATAAATAATGGTGTTTTATTTACCTTAAAGGTCGGAATGACCACTTTGTCACAATGGCTAAATGTAAAAATCTACTGTAAGGCGTTTGAGTCAATATTTAAATGTTATTGTTCTCATGAGAAAAGATTTCTAACACAGAAAATACTGTACATAATCTTTACACTATTTTGAGATATCACGGCATTATTCGCTACAGACTGTCTTTATTTTCTTTGTTTTGTGTAACTTCATTTCAGTTGTTGACTTTCTCTGGTAGTCTCGCTGGCAGTACGTAGTCTAGCCCGCTGAGCGTGGGTTAGTTTCCTTAGACCCTCACTTAAAAACTACGGGTTACTCATTAAGGAGAATAGACATAGTCGGTTATGCAAGCGACCATTTGGGTGCATAAGACTAATACTTGTACCATACAATTACATTCCCCTGCAGACCCTTCAGCTCCATTTTGTTACTGTGGGACGCGCCTTTTAGCTAAGCTCAGGATTTCTCTGGGCAAGATATATCTGAAGTTTACTGCACACTTTTCAATACCGATAAATGTAAACTATATTCTGTGTAAATTACGGTGTGTATTTAAGGCTTCTTCGTCACGCAGGTAGTGTACATAAGTGATTGAGCAATTCAAACTTAGCCTTACCTGTCGGGCCAGTTGCCGTGCAATGAAATGGTCTTGGTTCTCTCTCAGAGTCAACTACAGAAAACGGAATAAAGGGAATGATAAAACTCAAAGTGCCGTATAAATAGTTTTCTATAGCTTTGGATTGCTACTTCTCTCCGGAAAAGATATGCATAGTTATTCCGGAATGGACCTCCATGGTGTATAGAAGTTTGGTGAAAACTTAAGAAAAAACCCTAATGCAACCATTAGACGCCTGCAGATCCGTGTTTTCTCCTTTAATCATTTACGGGTGTGTTGCTGAAAATTTGTATGTAAAGTGATTTGTACCTTTGTAAGCAGAATATGAAAATGGCCGTAACAATATTGCCCTTTGAATTTTTCTTAAAAAAAAAAACACTTTTTACTCACAAAGTCTTTGTTATTTTACGCTGTAAGCCAGATGAAAGAGTGACTTTCAAAAGTTAGCTTATAGCTTGTCTTCAGGTACAAGTGTAGTAGCACTGCTTCTTTTTGCTATTGACGTATGCTATCGCCGTACGTACAGTGCCTTGATTGTTGCGCATGCGTAGTCACTTTTGCTCTCTCTTGCTTTGGTAGCTAGGTACGCTAGAGCACAAAGTTCACGGCAAGTTTTTACCTTAATTTATCTATGTAATCGCTGTCCCATACTAGGCATGGTGTGCACACGAGCTGCGTTTTAGCTTAATTTTACTAGTTAGCAAGGTATCATAGCATAACTGGTAGATAGCGATCCAAAATTTGTGTGTAGTTTCCTCGGTGAGTTTGGTCGGCTGTATATACAGCTCTTCAGCCACCGAGAGGCTGCACACGAAGCGCGGTATTAGTATTATCAGCATATTGCACTGGGTAGCGTTACTTTGTGCTTGGTGTAAACAGTATGTTCTTATGTGACCTGTAGCTAACCTAGGATCTTCGCTGAAATTGCTGTAAAATCAGACTGCCCAACGGGCCAGGGGGAACACAGAGGAAGTCGATGGTAAGTACCTGAGTTAGTTTCATTGCTTTGGGCTTGCATCACTTCACAAGTACCCGTAGAAGCAAGCATTACAATATTCTTAATAACTAAATAGGTGGAGTCTGAACTCGGTCCATGGACCTATTCTCGAAAATGGTGCGTTGAACGGCGAGGTTGGTTGTAATGGCATAATTACAAAGTAAAAACAAAAGTAATATCGCACTAAAAACAGTGCACATTTGGTATTTAATGTCATAACTTCAAATTTTGCCCTAAACCTCATCATTGAATTGGTTTTTTGTATGAAGTCACTTAAATTAAAACACTATTTTTAACTTTATTTTGTTAGTTTGACGTCGATATTCGAAACAATGAAATTTAAAACCAATGTTTTGACGTTTTACGTCAATATTGCAAAAATAAGTTCAAGCAATTTAATGAGAGTCCAAAAAATGAAGTTGAGAGTCAAAATTTTAAAATCAATTTCAAGTTGCTGAATTTAAAAGTAAAAGTCTGACTTTTCAAGTAGCATCTATATGATACCTGTGGTCCAAATAAAAATTAAGTGAAGTTAATCACATTAAAAATCTGAAGTTATGATAATCAGACAAAATGCCACAATCAAAATTACATCCGAAATTAAATTCATGAAAAAATGTTACTATTTATAGGAAAATTTGCGATAGTACCTATCAAAAGTAGTAAGTGAAAATTCAAAAAAGGAACTCATACTTGTGACTTCTTAAGTAAAAATTGTAGTATTTTGAGTAAAAATTTGGTTTAAAGTCAAAATTTTGACTTAATAAAAATACTCTAAAGGTCATATTAAGGATATTGAAAGTCAAAAGTTCACCTTGGAAGTCAAAATAACATACTAAAAGTCAAACGATGATAGTGGACTACATCAATTTTTGAAATACAAAGTCAGGTGATGAGAAATGGGTTAGCCTATGCTTCATTTACAAAAGTCTGCAACCCTTGGCAACATGGGTGTCATGACAGCTTCAGCCTCATGGCCATAATTCCATACAAAACGTTCACTTCCATTTTTCAAATTACAAATAGTTTAATCTTAAAATGAAGCTGGAAATGTACTAAAAGTCAAACGATGATAGTGGACTACATCAATTTTTGAAATACAAAGTCAGGTGATGAGAAATGGGTTAGCCTATGCTTCATTTACAAAAGTCTGCAACCCTTGGCAACATGGGTGTCATGACAGCTTCAGCCTCGTAGCCATAATTCCATACAAAACGTTCACTTCCATTTTTCAAATTACAAATAGTTTAATCTTAAAATGAAGCTGGAAATGGTTTTACTTCACTGATTTATACTACACAGTTGGAAATTAATGTATCAATTTTTGTCTCCTTTTGACTTTTGTTTTCTGAATTAAAAAGGAAAAACTATGTCAAAAGTAACACATTTTCTGTAGGATTTCATGCCCTCAAGGCAATCCAGTGCGGCTAGATGAGCAGAATGATGCAATTAAGTTTTTCATATGTATCCGTCATTGCTATCGTCATTCTTGAGATAATGTGTTTACAAGCAAAGCATCACAAACATACGTTCATGCACACACTCACACACGCACATACATACACTCGCACGTGACTGTTTATATTACTTTTGCCAAGGAATCAACAAGGTAATCTTTAAGTGTCAGTTTCACAGTCTAAGTCCATCCCGTAATTTAGTTGACTGTCTCTCACAGTTTCCTGGTGTGACCATGCGTGTATTAAACTGTGGACCATATACAAGGTAACCTACGTTTTGTGAAGTTAGATGATATCGGCTCCGAGCTCGTTGTTTTGAGATAGCATTGCCAATAAAGAAAATATTGATTTTAAAGAAAACATAAAATTATATATTTTGCGTCAATACCAATTCAACCAGATTGGAAACAACATACCATTTCGGCGGAAAGGATGCTCGCCTAAAAAAACAACCGAATTAATATTAATTTAATTTTAATTACATCTGGATACAAAAACAACAGAAAATAACTAGTATCGCTCTTACCATTTTTGTTGAATACAATAATACTAATGAAGAACAAGGCAAGAAATTTTGGAGCACGAAAACCAAACATGGCCAATGGGTTTCTCCACCGTGATACTTATGCCACAGGTTGCAAGCCCAGTCTATTTAATAGCTTCGGAACACAGGCTGTTTCCTCGATGCAATGCGTCGATCGTTTTACAATTTAACTAATATATCTTAGCAAGTTTTACTGTCAATAATCTCTGTCCCCATTTCTAAAGACTGCAGACTGACTACATTCATTTCTTTCTCTTTGACTGACTTTTCTGATGTGTTTTAATTATGAATCTTATTTTTAGGTGCATTCAAGATTAACAATTTTGCTCTCCAAAAGCTGACGGTGAAACCTGCTCTTGTAGACATTGACATTCACTGTTAACAGTAGGGTCTTTGAGAATCTTTTTAATGGCTTATGATGTAATTTAATAGGCACGACATTGTGAAGAGAGTCAAGGCAATCAGTGGCAGAAACGAATAGCCTATACGAACCTTGATATCGTAAACCATGTGGTATTATTAAATTTATGTCCGCCAGTAAAAAGAAACGTTGGGCAGCATTTTAATCTGTAGGTTCCATTCAAACTACTGTTACCGCACACATTGTTAAATTGAAAAGGATGCAAAGCAAACACAACAGAGAAGTGCGCAGTTAAGGTCATATTGTTAAAGGCACGGTGCAATTGAAGTGCAGACAGTGACTTGCCTGATATGTTTTAATTATGAATCTCATTTTAATGTGCATTTTTAATGACAATTTCGCTTTCCGAAAGCTGACGGTGAAACCTGCTGTTGTAGACTTTGACATTCATTGTAAACAATATGGTCTTTTAGAAAATTTTCAACAGTTTACGATAAAGTTTATTAGGCACGACATCGTAAAAACAGTCAAAGCCATCAGTGGCAGGAACAAATAGCACACACAGTACTTTATTATTAACTTTAGGTCTGCCAGTTATAAAAAAAGTTGGACAGCCTTAATCTGTAGGTTCCATTGTGAACACTGTTACTGCAAACATTGCTTAATTAGCTGGAATGCAAGTTAGACAATTGCACTAGAGAATTGAGCGATGGGAGTCTCATTGCAGGGGCGGATTTGGGGGGGGGCGACCCGGCCCCGGCCCCCCTTTTTGAAAATGCAAAAAAAAAAAATGAAAGGAAAAAGGAGAAAAAAAAACGGAAAGGAGAAGAGATAGAGAGAAGGACAGAGAGTGGAGTGATAGAGAATGAGGCTGCAATTAGCAACGTCAAAGCATGGGAGTCATAGCGCACAGGAGATCAGTTTGAACGTCGATTGGGACAGTTCACACGCATGCTATCTTACTACACATGATTGGATACAATCAATACGATACAATACCGATACAATACCATCCGCCAATCGAAAAATACCTTACGAGACAGTGCGCATCAGGTGAGATGGGCTGCTATCAAGCCTGGCAAGTGCCATTTCCGGCCATCTGGGATGTATTAAAACCTCAAGTTTTCTTGGAACTCTCCGCGCCAACCTATGGTGGCGCTCCGGTTAGATAGTAAACGCAGTGGCGTACACAGGGGGGAGGCCATTGGGCCATGCCCCCCCCCCCCCACTGATGCCGATTTTTTTTAGTTCCTAAAAATAAGTAAATTTTTTAACACAAATTTTACTTCAAAAAGTAGCATATGTGGCACCAAATTGCATGTAAGGACACCTAATTTTTCAAAAATTTTCAAAGGGGAGGGGGACACCCCCTCCCCTTAGACCCCTCCCCCAGGCCGGCGATCACACAACATACTGCATGCCCCCCGTGAGATAAATCCTGGGTACGCCACTGAGTAAAACGGGATTCAGACTTGGACAAAAAAGTCCCACCAGCTGAGCTAATCCGTCCTAAAAAAAATCAAACTACATTTTGTTCACAAAAATTGCACTTCTTGATGGCTGCTGTCAAGCCTGGCAAGTGCCATTTCCGGCGATCTGGGATGTATTAAAATCTCAAATTTTCTTGGTACGCTCCGCGCCAATCATGGTGGCGCTCCGCTTAAATAGTAAACGGGAGCCCCACAAAAATCTCCAGCCCCAGAGCCCCCAAACAAAAAAATCCTAGCTACGCCACTGCAAAAAGAGAATTAAGATGGAAAATCATGTGATTTACAAGGGATTAGAAGTGTCTTTTCCGGCTATCTGGGATGTGTTTTTACCTAAATTTTCTGGTATGCTACGCATAGGCTGCGGAAACAGGGAAACGGGGGAGGACACGGTTGGCCTACAGCGCAGTTTTGATACTATGTAAGGCCTACAATAATACCATGATTAAACTGCCTGGACGTACCCCCAAGACAATGACAGGGCTGCCAAGTCTCGTGCATTTTGGGTCATTTTCACTTTCTCACTGAGTCCACGCAAAACAAGAAATTAGGCAAAGGGGAACATGCACGTGATAAAACGTACATTTACGCCCACATGTCAATGCAAGGTTCCTGGGTCCTGGAATCAAGTCTAACTAAGATATGGGTCACAAATTTCTCAAGGAAGTCCTTCAATATTCACCAAATTAGAACATGACTACTAAAGATCTGATTAGACGCCTTGAACAGGATGCATTGTAGTAAGGCGGGCACTGTACCTATGATAACTGTCTTCTGTTAATAACTTATGGAAAATTAATGTGTTGAGAGTTGAGACATGAAATTATATGAAGCAGAAAATGCAAAAATAAGACATGGGAAGTGCTATTTCAGGCGATCTGGGAGGTCTATTTTGTCCAAAATTTTCTTGTACGCTCCGTGCCAACCGATGGTGGCGCTCCGCTTAGATGGTATAGTGCCATCAATCGCAGGTCGAACAACTTCGCCCCCCCCCCCCCTTTTTCAGAAATCCTGGATCCGCCCCTGTATTGTCATGTTGAAAGCAAATATTGCCATCGTAATGAATGCGTTATATTAATGTTTGAAAGCCATGATTTAAATTAAATTAAGAATAATAGCCAATTCGAAGTTAGACAGCTTGGTAGCTTCGTAGCCTTCAAAACTGATAACCGTGTCCGTTGGTAAATAGGTAGGACACTTTTCCGCATCTAAGACCTAGACGTACAATATTCTTTAGTTTTTATTGATGACACCAATGGCTGATTGTACAATTAAGTGGCTTCTCTCTTCTATTGACAAATTACGACACAGTTACATTTTAAAATACTCTTAGTCAATAGTAAAAGCACAAAGTTAGGTCATGAGTCTGCTAAAGATAAAGCACATCGACATTTTATTACCTGCCGGGTGACGTGGTGTATCCTGGAAAGGAACTGGTTCCCTCTTAGAGTCAACTGTAAAAGCACAAAATACACACATATTTAAAACGACAAAGTTATAAATTTGCCTAAATTTTGTCTTCTATCTTAATTGATTAAACTGATTCTGGGAGACGCTCTGCGAAGATATAATAAATTTTTGTGTTTATCATAATGCTACACGAAAATTAACCTACTTACCGAATTTCTGGTCTATCATCATTTCCAAGGCAAAAAATACAAATAAGGTAAAATTAAGAAGACCAAAAACTACCATTTTATCTTAAGTTATCAGCAAGATGTGTCAGTTATTAATATAAGATACAGTTACTATATGGACAGCCGCTTCTGTTAAAGTACACTTGACTTGTTTATATCACTCATTAATCGTTTCGTGTTTCGCTAAGTTTAAAGATCGCCAATAAGATACACACTAGCACTTTTTCGTACCTTTTAGTAAAGAGGAATACTCTGTCAGATGTACTTTCTTTTATATTGGTCTTTAATGGCAAAGCCAAAGTTTCCTCTTTAAGTGACCTTTTTGTGTCTCAATGAAGGAATCAGAAATGGATTTATTTTCAAAAATAGTCGCCCTTAGAACGGTTTCTACTGCCAATATCTAAAAATGGACAATATTTTAAAAGTCTCTTATTTCGAGTCTCAAAGAACGAATCAGAAATGGATTCATTTTCAAAAATAGTCGCCCGTAGAAAAAAACGGTTGCTACTGTCAATATCTAAATATGGACAATATTTTAAAAGTCTCTTATTTCGTAGCAAAAGATCTTAGATTTATACACTCACTTCAAGGTCAAATTTTATGATTTTGAGAAATTGCACATTCATTCAATATGAATATACACAGATAAGTTTTGTTCTTATGTTCGCAACAATTAACTGAAACTGGAAATTATCAAAACAAGTCAATACAAATGTTTAGAAAAGTACATTGAGGTGTATTTTTCTACAATTTATATTTTTCCTCATGAGGTAAAATAATCATTTTCAAATTATTAAAAGGCCAAAGTGATTAGCTTGCTTCTCTTCCATACCTAATTGACAACACAAAGTGCATATAAGCTCGAGAAAAATATTACAATGGCGAAAACGGGATAAAATATGTACAGCGTATCCGTAATCCCCCTTTTTGCAGCATGGATAAGTACTAGGCAAGTCTCGACTGTGGGTGAGGAATCAACCGGACCGAGCCATGCTATTTTTCTGAGACCGTTATCTTTTGTATTGAATGTCGATGAAAGTTCTGAAAAATATACTGTCCCTGTGCTAAATACGCCCTTGTGGGCTACCTTGGCATCGGAATAAGAATTGGTATCAATTTCTACTGGGGTCAGTTTCTCCAACATTGGCTTCTACCAATAAAGTCCTGTAGTTACTTAAATTTGGCAAATCGAGTTCTTCGGGTTCAAGCAGGAAATTTGTTGCAAGCAACATAAGACCCAGAACCGAGCTGGGTTTTGCGTATACATTGCCATACTGCAGCCTGTAAAAAAGGCCATGTTCCCGTATATCAGGTTGTGTAACCACAATATCAGTTCTACTGGCTCCTAACCACCCCCTCCCACTTCCTTCACCAACCTAGTAAAGCATTACCCTGACATATTTGCAAGACACGAGACCAGTTAACGATTTTGGAACCAATCTGTGAATTGAGGGTATATTTTTCCATCTACTGTTTTTGTACCCATTCTAGTGAAACACTTTAAAATATTCCAGATAATGATGTGAAAGTTGTAGCGCACGTTTTCTCCTTTAATATAATAGTAGATACGAAAACTACAACCACACAACATAGTTATTGTTTTCTAAGTTGTTTGTTGCGTTTTGCGTTTTTCATTTCTTCGTTTTACCTAGTCTAAATTTTTGTCTTATTTAACTCTTCAGGCATTTGTGAGTGCGAAAACGCCTCTCTCTTGTAACTTTTCCCGCTCCTAGTTAAATATTTCATAACATGATTTTCGATTAAATTAACATATCTCATACCCGGAAAATACTTCGCCCCTCCCTATTGTGTAGTCCTTTGTGTAGCTAATTAGGACCACTGTAATTTCCACATTTGCGAGGGGAATTGTAGGTGCTGGGAGGTGGTCCCTGCCATATGTTACTGCTTCTTGCACCCTCCTCCGCCACCTTCATTAACACTTTACAATATGCTTCTGTACACGCGGAATCCATTTCTCGAGTGTTTGCTGGAAGATGCACCGTATGCAATTTTGAGGCCCGTGCAATAAATGATTTTCTGAGGAAAATAAGCTAAGCGCCCTCCCCCCCCCCCCCCCCCGCCCGAGAAAATATTCCGTCCTCCTATTTCTGTAGATATTCATGTGGAATGAACTTTCACCTGTAGGGTGATTTACGCGCATGAATAGGATAGGGACAGAGGAAAGGATCAGTGGATTCCCCAACGAAAGTATAGTTTGAAAAGCTTCCTCTTTCCAAATTTGTTAGTGTGCTAATAACATAGATAGTCCTACAGATTCTTAGAGAGTGAAACAGTCAAACACAGTAAAATGTATTAAACCATAGAAATAAAAGTAAGGGAGAATGACATCTGCCGATCTGGACTGAAGCCATTGATTTGGCTAGGCTGTACGGCAACAGGGCACCGGCGCGTAATACACATATCACGTCATTGCTTTTGGGCCAAATATTGGCAAAGAAACTACACGTTTTCAAGTTAGGAGTATAAAACAAAATACTTATGGCACCATGACTTATTCATGTTGTGAAAATTACTCCTAATCTTTCGAAAAACGGATAAAATAATTTATAACTTCTGCAGCAGAATGCACATTGTACGTACGGAGACACACCAATCAACAGGTCTTTTGCCGTACAACGAAAGCACCCTCACAGTTTTCGTGGCTTCACCGGTTAACCATGCATGGATGCATTTTGTCAGCGTTCTCCCTTACTTTTATTTCTATCTATTAAACATATTTATTGCAATAATTCTAGGTGAAAACCGAAGGATTGTACCAATGCATGCATGCCGACTCTTCTCAACGTGTTGACACGAACAATGCGATTATATTACTGTCATTGGTTTTCGGTAAACAAGTTATCACTTAATATAAGTAAAACAAAGTTTATGGTTTTTAATAACTATAAATGTAATAATAGTCACAATTTCAACACAAATATAAACGGTGACAATGTTGACTTAGTCAATAAAAACAAAATTACACTCTTGGGAGTAATTACTGTCTTCAAACTAAGCTGTGGCATGAACACATTCATTATTTATCCTCCCATGTTGCAAAAGCAGTTGGTATCAGGCCTATTGGAAGGGTGAAATACTGTAGCCCCCCAATAAGAAGGTAGGGTCCCGGGCCGAGCGGTGGCGGGGGTACTCGGGCAACTGGAGGTCACCCGAGTCAGGAATACTACGTGGGGGGGTGGGACTGCTACAATCAAAGAATTGACGGCAAATAAAGGCAATTAAACATTCTTTCAAGTTGCAAATAAGCCATCTAATTAAACCAATCCAGCTCTCTTAGAGCAAAACTAAATGATTCTCTTGTAAATAAAAGGCTTAAAGCTCTCTCAGAGCAAATAATTATCTACTAGATAAATAACCATCTCGTAAACTGAAACATAACATTGCGATACGTAAATGATAATTTCTATAACTGAGTAGTAATATCCAATTAACTAACCTGCCGTGGGGGAACCGCCGACGTGACTCGCACTATACGGGGCCGGGCACAGACACGAGACGCTCTAACACACTAGCCCCTAGACTACGTCTTAAGAAAACAGGGGCCCACTCTCCCTTTTGGGGACACACCTTAAAAAATAACCCATTACAAAATGACTAGAAAATCACCCTCACTTCCTAATATCGCAGGGAAAAAAGGGGGGGGGATCCCAGCGTCCCGAGCCAGAGCCCAAAGCCCCGGACCCGCTCCAATCTGTACACAGAATTAAACTTAAAAATAACTTACAAAGTACTCGAGTCACGCCGTCGGCCTCCGGAGGTCTCCCCACACGGACTTACAACAAGACATACACGTTCTTAACACAAACACGACCAAGGAGCGAGTGATTATTTCTCGAGAGCCAACGCCCGCTCCCGCTAGACCTTATTAACAAAACAAGACAAACTTATTAGCAAAACAAGAGAATTTATGTTGACTGGCATGCAGCTGTCCTGGCGTCGCGCCAACGTCCCGGCCTGCGGAGAAGAAAACCGAATAATAGAGGTAAGTATACACACAAGGTAAGTAAGGCACACAAAGCCACGTCACCTTAACAATGGAACTCCGTGGCTGGCTCGTAGGATGAAAAAGTAATTGCCAAGAAGCTAAAACACAACAGCGACCCCACTCGGTCGCTACACCACCCCCTTCCCAATGACAGGACGCGCCCTCGACGTCCAAAATAACCCATAAAAACAGCTTACATCACATTACATTGTCCAAAAAGTTCACAACGATCTGCAACCATCAGGTGAGCAAACCAGGATCTCCGCGGCGATCACAGGTTGTCACTTCTTGCTCATGAGTTCAAATCAATTCACTTTCAAAGTTTCCCAAAACACGGTCATCCTTTATTAAATACAGTTTCCGCTGTCAGCTCTAATGACAGTTCTTTCCTTTCGCTACGTTTCACCTCTGCGTTCCACAGCCCGAAAGCAATAAAAGCTAGGTGGCCGGCCAAGCTAGTATTGTACATAATCCTTCATCCACAGAGGGGGCCGCCGTCTCCGATAAGTTCTTGTAGTGACTGCCTCCCTGGTACTATCGGTTTCTGTCAACTCATTGTCTATATTACTTTCCTGCCTAATTTCAAACTCCTCCGTTTCGTACCGGTCATAAGGCGCATTGTCTTGAATAGGTTCTGCATTAGGAGTTTGTTGCACCTCCGGCCTTTCTACTAACTCGTCAGGGGCTAGGTATAGTTTCAAATGATCAATGTGCACAACTTTCAACTTTCCAGAGTCCAAATTTTTAACACGGTATAGGCAGTCTGACAATTTGTGCGTTATGAGAAAAGGACCAGTCCATTTCAATTGAAGTTTTGGGGACCTGCCTTTTACTTTTGCGTGAACAGCTAACCATACCTTATCGTTTACCGAGAACGGGTTTGCCTTTTTGAAAATCCTTGCATCGTAATTTCTTTTCTGCCGTTGCTGGGCCAGGCTCGTGTGTTCTTGGGCAATTCGAAAGGCTTTCTCGCACCGTTCTGCAAATTGGGCGACGTACTCCGAGGATGTTACTGGTTCTTCAACCGCAGTAACCGGAGGACCCAACATCAGTTCCACGGGAAGTGCAACCTCTCGCCCCAGCATCAGCAGATTTGGTGAGTATCCTGTTGTTTCTTTGGGACTAGAACGATATGCCATTAGAACAAAAGGAATGTGTTCGTCCCAATCTTTTTGGTTTTCATGTACATAGACTGAGAGCATTTGCACAAAGGTACGATTAAATCTCTCTACCAAGCCGTCGGACTGCGGCTTATAAGTAGTCGTACGGGTCTTTTCGATACCTAACAATTTGCATAACTCCTTAAAAAGGTTGGACTCAAAATTTGCACCTTGGTCGGTATGAATAACACGTGGAGTACCAAATTTGACTATAAATTGCTCCACTAAAACAGAGGCTACAGTGACAGCTTCCTGATTAGGTGTAGGATAAGCCTCAGTCCAACGAGTAAAATAGTCAGCAATCACGACAATGAACTTATTACCACTATACGTCTGTGGCAAAGGACCCAAAATATCAATTGCGACCCGTTGCAGGGGTTCACTGACTTTTACAACTTTCATCTGTGCCCTAGCCTGAGGATTGGGCGGCTTTCTTCGTGCACATAATTCACACCTACGACACCAATTTTCGACATTCCTTTTCATGCCGAACCAATAATACCGAGCCAGTACTTTAGCCAGGGTTTTCTTCTGACCCAAATGCCCAGCAGTAGCTGAATTATGCAACTCGTACAATATGTCTTTTCTTAGAACTTCTGGGAGTACAATTAAATCTCTGTCCTGAGTACCGGTGTCAGATACCCAGCGCCTGTACAAAATACCGTCTCTTACAAATAGTAAGTTCCTTTGTGACCAGTAGGCTTTTGCGGCCCTGTCCAACCCACTGACTTCCTCTCGCCGGGGGCGGGGATGTCCTTTTTCCTTTCTTTCTAGGAAAAAAACAATACTACTATCCTCTAATTGGTATGTCCTTAGTTGTTCCTTGCTACAACCCTCTACCCAGTTACTCTCCGTGACTACATTGCAAAACTGTAATTCCTCTTCTCTACCAGGCTGACTTGGCAACGGACTACCTGTGGTAGGGTTGTCAAGCCTGGACAGGGCGTCCGCATTAGCATGCACTCTCCCCGGCCTAGTCTGTAATTCAAACTCATATGCACTCAGCACTTCTAACCATCTAGCTACCTGTCCCTCAGGAGACCGAAAATTATACAACTACCGCAGGGAGCCGTGGTCGGTTCGCAAAATAAACTTTCGACCATATAGGTAGGGACGAAAGTGTTTAATAAATGTAACAACTGCCAGTAGTTCCTTTCGAGTAACTGAGTACCTTCTCTCACTATTACTTAATGTACGACTAGCATAGGCAATTGGGTGCTCCCCAACATTAATATTCTGAGACAGCACCGCTCCTATTGCCTTATCGCTAGCGTCCGTGTCCAGAATAAACACGTCATCAAAATTTGGATAAGCCAAAACCGGGGTAGTAGTCAATTTAGACTTAAGAAGCTGGAAGCATTCCTCACAGTCTTTCGTCCAAATAAATTTATTTGCCTTCCTCGTAAGGGTATGCAGGGGACTAGCAATTTCAGCAAACTTGGGGACGAATTTACGGTAGCATGAACATAGTCCCAAGAAACGACGTAAATGCTTTAGATTACAAGGCGTGGGCCAATTACTGATATCTCTTACTTTCTCGGGGTCAGTGCTAACGCCCCTGTCTGACACTATGTGACCTAAGCACTTAACTTCTTTCTTACATAACTCACATTTCGACGGTTTAAGCTTCAGACCTGCTTCTCTTAATCGAGTAAACACCTCCTCTAATCGTGTGATGTGTTCGTCAAACGTTTTACCATAAATTATAATGTCATCAATATATATATAAGGCATGTCTGCCAATGCAGGCCCCGAAGAACATGCTCCATAAGCCTTTGGAAGGTCCCTGGGGCGTTACACAAACCGAAAGGCATAACTTTAAATTCGTATAACCCACTGCCCATAGAAAAAGCTGTCTTATCTTTATCCGCGGGATCCATCTCAACCTGCCAGTACCCACTTTTTAGGTCTTAGGTCGAAAACCACTTAGCTCCCGATAAAGCGTCCAGCGTATCATCTATCCTGGGCAACGGAAACGCATCTTTCTTTGTCACATCATTTAATTTACGATAATCAACACAAAAACGTATTGATCCATCTTTCTTCCTCACTAGTACTACGGGGGAGGCTCAAGCACTAATGGAGGCAGAGATGACCCCATGTTCTAACATTTCATTTTCCTCCGACTGGGCCTCCACCCTCTTATGAAAAGGCAACCTCCTTGGATATTGTCTAATAGGAATTGCATTCCCCGTGTCAATTTTGTGCTTGGCCAGTCCTGTACGCCCTAGGGCTTTGTCTTTACAAGAAAAAACATCTCTATTGCTTTTGAGGAACTCCCGTAAAGTCTCCTGCTCTGTGGAACATAAATCCTGGCTATCCCGTTCATACAACTGTTCTAGATCTGGGGGAAGGGGCTCACTTACATCCTCGACTGTAGAAAGCCCAGTCTCTATAACATTATTAACTGAGGCGATGACTCCCACATGGCTCCCCTTATACAGAGTTGTAGGAAGAGAAGAAGTATTAAACAATCGGACTGGTACCTTCCCCTCAGAAGGGTCAACAAGAGCTCTGGCAACTATTATTTGACGACCTTCCCCTATACTCGGATCGGTTTCTAGTAGGCCCAACTTCTCAAGCGAAACAATGCTTTCTCCGTAACCTAACTCTATACCCCCATTACGACAACTTCCCTTCCTGCTGGAATCACTATTGTCTCAACCAAAGCCACCTTAAAAGAGCAGTCAGATAAATCCTCCCTAAGCGGTACCGCCTGACCCATTCTTCCAACATACAGCATGGCATTTTCACCCATCTGTAACGAACAATTATACTCACTTAAAAAAAGTCAAAGCCAAGTACACCAGGAAGAGAAATACTGGCAACTACCACTGTCACTGGAACTTCAAAGGCTTGGAACTTAAAAAAGAGAGTACATTTACCTTTAATATGAAGTGATCTATCATCTACCCCGGCATAATTTGAACCCACTTCCGCCAAGGGTACCAAGTCAAGACCTAGTTGCTTCCAGGTCTGAACACTTATCATAGTCACACTAGAGCCGGTATCTATCAGAAAAGGAATACTAGCATTAGATACATCAATATCAACATACAAAGCACCACTTTTACTTTCAGGTTGTGTTCCATCATTCTGCAGGGCTTCACTACACCCAGTCGAGAGGCGCCGTTTTGTCCCAACCGACCTTAGTTTCCCTGCTCCGGAACAGCCTGAAAGGGGCAGAAACGCCTAATGTGACCCCACTGACCACAATTCCAACACTGTATGGGCCTATACCCCCCCCCCCCCAGAGGGTGGTGACCTGTGGGTTCCACCAGCTTGGTTCAACATTTCAGTCAACCTAGCATTCTCCTCCAACAATTTGTTCACCTAGGCTTCCAGTCTATCAATGCGTTGAGAGGAATTATTCTGTGAGTCTACCTGGGGAGACACAACGTGGGCGTACCTTCTAGCTCTTAAAACACCCTCCGACTGATCTATAGCCTCAAATTCTATTGCCAGGTTTAATGCCTCACTTAATGTTTTTGGCCTTCCCTCCTAACTGCTATCCTTATGTCCCTGTCTCGTAAGGCTCCAACAAAATCATCCAATGCCAACTAGTCCTGGGCCTCTATACTAAATCCTGCGTAAACCTCTAACACTTCCTTACGTATCCAGGAACACATGGAGGCCAAAGACTCCCCTTCAGAACGTACTCGAGACAGCAGTTTTGCCTTCTT
This sequence comes from Holothuria leucospilota, assembly GCA_029531755.1. NCBI lineage: Eukaryota > Metazoa > Echinodermata > Holothuroidea > Aspidochirotida > Holothuriidae > Holothuria > Holothuria leucospilota. Next base: position 45,614,932 of record CM055972.1, on the reverse strand, counting down.
ACTAGTTACCAGGGCTTCAGGGTCAAAAATTTCTGATAATGCACTCACAACAGACAAAAAACTTGACTTCTCTTCAGCAGATATACCCATATACACATCCTGAGCATATCCACGTAAACGTGCCTCTAAAAACCTTAACTTTTCTGAATCAGACCAAGCATTTAAGTCAGCACATGCTCAAAAATGAGCGATGTAATTACCCCATTTAGTCTCTCCCGTATAAATATCTGGCATAATAACTGGCTTCTTACATTTAAATTCGTCAGTACTCAGTCCAGTGCCTGTTCTTTTACGGGAATTTTGACTACGACCATGCTTTGAAGGGGTACGAAAATATTGATTTGTAAGTCTATGTAAATTTGCTTGGCTTACCTCTCCAAAGCTTCAATATCAGCAGCAAGCACTCTCTCCGCAAAGCCAGAAACGCTGTCACGACGAGCTGCCATGGCAGTCCAAAGAAAACTAACCCAGATATAGTGTACTAAAAAGAGATACTTAAGAAAAGATACAAAGTCACGAAATTTGCAAAACTGACCCATACACACTTTAATAGTGTCTCACAACCCAGTGCCGTTCTTTTCTGACCTATAAAAAAATGGTGGAAAATACCTAAAATCATCCCACCTCTGACACCAAGAATTCTGTAGCGCCCCAATAAGAAGGTAGGGTCCCGGGCCGAGCGGTGGCGGAGGTACTCGGGCAACTGGAGGTCACCCGAGTCAGGAATACTACGTGGGGGGGACTGCTACAATCAAAGAATTGACGGCAAATAAAGGCAATTAAACATTTCTTTCAAGTTGCAAATAAGCCATCTAATTAAACCAATCCAGCTCTCTTAGAGCAAAACTAAATGATTCTCTTGTAAATAAAAGGCTTAAAGCTCTCTCAGAGCAAATAATTATCTACTAGATAAATAACCATCCCGTAAAATGAAACATAACATTGCGATACGTAAATGATAATTTCTATAACTGAGTAGTAATATCCAATTAACTAACCTGCCGTGGGGGAACCGCCGACGTGACTCGCACTATACGGGGCCGGGCACAGACACGAGACGCTCTAACACACTAGCCCCTAGACTACGTCTTAAGAAGACAGGGGCCCACCCTCCCTTTTGGGGACACACCTTAAAAAATAACCCATTACAAAATGACTAGAAAATCACCCTCACTTCCTAATAGATCGCAGGGAAAAAAGGGGGGGGGGGAATCCCAGCGTCCCGAGCCAGAGCCCAAAGCCCCGGACCCGCTCCAAACTGTACACAGAATTAAACTTAAAAATAACTTACAAAGTACTCGAGTCACGCCGTCGGCCTCCGGAGGTCTCCCCACACGGACTTACAACAAGACACACACGTTCTTAACACAAACACGACCAAGGAGCGAGTGATTATTTCTCGAGAGCCAACGCCCGCTCCCGCTAGACCTTATTAACAAAACAAGAGAAACTTATTAGCAAAACAAGAGAATTTATGTTGATTGGCATGCAGCTGTCCTGGCGTCGCGCCAACGTCCCGGCCTGCGGAGAAGAAAACCAGAATGATAGAGGTAAGTATACACACAAGGTAAGTAAGGCACACAAAGCCACGTCACCTTAACAATGGTGCCTGGCTCGTAGGATGAAAAAGTAATTGCCACGAAGCTAAAACACAACAGCGACCCCACTCGGTCGCTACAATACATCCTTTCCAGAAACGTCCTACGTACCTTGTGCTTAATCCATATTTCACTTATTACAGTACTGTGTGGTCTAGTACCAAAAAGGTCCTGTTTTCAAAATGCTGAACTTATGAAAACTTAACGACATAGCCTCGTTCATCTATCGCTCCACCTACAAGTTACCACACGCCTTCTCCAACTTTTTCACAACTAGTGCCCATGTGTCAGTTACACCACACGTAATCCTCAGCTTCTTGCGCATACTGTAAATCGCACACCTCACTCTCAAGTAAGCCTTTGGCATCGTGCCATTAATCTTTCAGGTGTTACCTAGGTAAACTGTATCTGAGTACTTACTGACGTTCAACTTTCAGGAGCCCTGCTCACTCTGCTTTATTGTGTGAAAGCAGGCTCGTGACCCGTAGCTATGTATGAAGCAATGATGTTCTCATGGGGGGGGGGGGTAAGTAAAGTATCTTGTTAAGGGTTTGTTGTTTCTTTTCTCTCTTTTTTTTTTTTTTTTTTTTGTTATCGCACTAGGGAGCAGAGCACTTCGTCAAGCCCGTGAGGGCTTTTAGTTCTTTTTCCTTCACATCATGCAGAATTTATTCTTATTGTTATTCTTATTGATGTAAATATTATATGTATGTGTATATACATGAATGGTGTGAAAAACAAATAAATGAAGTGAAATGAAATGATATGCGTTCATTAAATCTGTCTGAACACTCGTTGATTACTCATTTTAATTGCTATTCAATTGTTACGGGAATAGCCCTCGCAGTACTACATACAATAGCTCTGACCTCTAGTTGTCAATGATGTATCGTCTTTAGCTGTTTGTTACTGATGGGTTATACTATGGGCATACAGCACTGTATTTCTGCCGAGTGGGTATATGTGCTATGCCAGGCACTTATACCTCATGAGGTCAACATATGCATACCTCGTGAGATCAATGTACCTCGTGAGATGTAGCTTGTGAGGTATATCAATTCATTAAGTGTACTTAAAGAATTATATCATATAAAGGTCTTAGATTTAGCAGCAGTTCGGTCAGTCTGCCAGAGAAGAGCTGGCTATGAAGAACAGTAGGGGCAGTAAGACATGAGTACAATGTAGCCTGGCTCAGAGTGTCAGAGGAAGCCTTTTCCTTGTAAACATTGTTTTGTTCAAAGTAGAATTAAATTTAATCCACCAATATAGTCTGCTGGTGTTTTTGGTCCTGATTCTGTCATTTCGACCGACTCGACAAACGTTACACTATGTTTTCACAATGGAAAAGTACTTCCAAGTACAGAAAAGAAACATTACGTGAGATGCATGATCCAGGGGGTTCCCCTTCGAGCTATTGCGTTTACTGTAGCCTAACAATAGGCCTCCAGATACAACTTGGATTAGGTAAATAACATGTAACCTTATCTGGTAGCCTATATACGAATGGCTCCAGGCTCTAGTAGGCTTAATATGTTTATATGTGCTTAAATGTATGCGTATATGAATACTTCCAAAAGTCAGCGTAAGCAATGGAGTAGGGAAAACAAGCCAGTGAGCCACAACCGGAGAAAAAGGCCGTGGTTAGAAACTGAGCCGTAAAACCTCATTTAATTCTAACTCCAAAAGTCAGTTTTGTTGCACACTTTAAGTCCCCTTTCATACTGTTAGGCTATATCGTTAATTTCACAGCCATAACTAAGGTTTTGCCCATAAAATAGAGATCTAGGAAAAGCATGTCCAGCTAGTAAATAAGCCTAGGTATTCATCTATGTCATTGAAACAGCGGCCGTTGATCATTAAGAAAAAAACTAAACAGTAAAAGATGTGCAGGAATTCGGCAATGAAGTTTAATTTAAATTAACCTCAAGGGGGTTGACTTGTTATGCAATAATACAAAACATGTGCTTTAGGCCGACATAGGGCATAGGGATTATTCATCGGTACACATAGTTCCATGCATTTCATCACACCGTCCAGAAAGCAAAAGGAATTTCTCTGGTGGCAATTATCACTGCTGGAACTGCTTTGTTTAGTTGAGGAGGGGAGAGAAATTGTCTAGCCTTTGCACACAAATTAGTCCTGAAATTTATTATTCAAGGCAGCTTCAAGTGTACAACCTTACCCGCAAAGCTTTGATTATGGTAGTGTTCTTTTGCAACATACATGGCCACCGACTACGCTCATCCAGCACGTTTTCATGCGCCACCCGGTTAAACTATATCCGCATTGTTGCAGGACAGGTGATGAAGGTAGCGTACCACTTATTATTTCACCATTGACATACACACTAAATTTGGCACTTTCCTTGGCCTATTGACCCTTGTAAAAGTTTTAAACAGGTACAAGCTAACGCTCACATGAAAGCTGATGAGTAGGCCTTTCACACTGATTTCAAATGTGTGTACCAAGACCATTGAGATTTTGACCTCGGGGAGCTTGTATAATAGGGTGGTAGTACCTGCTTGTTTACTTCATTCAAATTGCCGTTTTGCATAGCGGAAAGATATAATTCATGGCAGTGCCTAAAATACCTTGAATTTTCTTTATTTGTGCATAATCAGAACTGCAATTCATTTTCTACCACATGCACGCATCACAATTTGATCACATCATTTCAGCAACATAGTTTAAACTATGCCCCCAATTTTGTCAGGGTGTTAAGAAACTTCGTAGTTAATATCCTCCCTCGGGATTTCCCTTGAATCAGTGGTACGCTACCTAAATGTAGGGCTATGCAAGGTTTTTATACGAGCACAAATTAAATACCGACGGTAAGCATAAACTTATCATTCGTTAGCACCTTCCTTCTTGCTGGCACCTACTCCCCCCCCCCCCCCTTTCCCTTCATTTTTGTTTCCCTCGTCATCAACATCCCAATATTAAGTTTTATAGGCTATTTAATTCCACCACCATGGATATATCACATAAATGCAACAATAGAATTCATTGCGCTAACAAACGATATCCAAATATACTTTCTTCGGTTTTACTGTTCAGCTGTGTAGACCTAGACGGTGTACAGTGGTGACCCCGTCGGCTGAGACATACTACTTTCATCATCTATTTCGCTTCAACCACAAGTTCACACTTAACTCGTCAATATTTGATTGGTTGCGTCACTGCAACGGTGATTCATTGTCTGGAATGATGACACATAATAGGGGATTTCCCTAGGCCTATTGCGAAAGTAAACGACGACACAGGACAGGGGATTTCCCTGTTGCGAAAGTATGTTGCGCTCCTCCAGAGACATATATATAGCATCATCTTCAGTACAGCCACAGTAGCAATTTAACGGTAGCATTCATATATACTAGTCTACATTTGACAAATAAAGCTAGACATTGGAAGATTCTTGAGGACGTTTGTCCTAAAATTAGGAGCTAAAAGGTGTATCGTGAATCTTCATTGTGTCTATCTGGAGATTTGTGACTTCGGCGACATCATCAAGAGACATGGCCAGCAAATGGTTTCAGGTTATGGTATGCGTAGGATTAGTTTTCTTCACTATTTTAACTGTGACATATTGTCGTTCAGTCGCAAGTAGCAACTTTACAAAGGAATTTAAATTGGATAGGCTTACGTCCTGCAAGATAGATTGCGACAAAATTGTGAGTGTTGTTCAAAGCTCTGAAAATGATTATATTTATTTGGCAACAAAATATACGGTGAAAAAACTGGACAGTAATCTCAATCCTATTTTGGACAGAAAGATTCACACTAATGGACCAAATACCGAGATAAGCTTCATGCTATTGAGGGGGTCGGATCTAATTGTTTGTATGTATAACGTAGAAGGAATTTGTGAGCTATGGGATGTGTCCACTCTACATCAAACAATCGAGGGACATAACAGAAGTATGATAATTAATCCATGGGAGAGTTTAACGGTAGCCTGGATCGCTAAAACGGACATAAATGGTTCAGACGTTATGAATGTCGCCATTCCAACAACTTACCAAAAGCCGGCTGTTTCGATGATACCACTTGTTTCGACGAGAATTTTACCAGAGAGAACCGAACCACATGCTAATTTTTTGGCTTATATTGAAGACGAATTCGGATCACCTAAATCTTTCCTACCGCCTATTCCTTGTTTAACAACGGAGATTGAACCGGTGTATGGGTTTTCAAGCAGTCGTTTCAACTACTTTCTGAAGCGTCATAGGAACGAACAAGGTCGAATAGAGACCAAACTTGCTAGAATATGCAGGGGTTCATCAGCTTATAGGTCGTTTATTGAACTTCCAGTAGAGTGTCGCTACGGTAATGATAATGCAGATTCAGCAGACAGAAAACTTTCTTCAGCTTACTTTACCAGTGGAGAGTTGTACGCCGTCTTCACAAAAACCTCTGACGGTGAAGTGGAAGCACTGGAATCCATTGTCTGTAGGTACAACATGAAGAAAATTAACCAACAATTTACTGAGAGAAGGAGAGAATGCCTCCTTGGTAAAACAGAATCTACAGAGTTAGAGTGGTACCAGTACAATACGTGCCCATCTAAACCAGTCCCATCTTCAAAAGTGAGTAATTTTCATTTTTTAAATCAATATTGGAAGCATTGTTTAAATTATTTATGCAATCATTTGTTTTCAAGGTAAGGAAACATATTCAATAATTCAGGTGTGTTTGCTTGCGTAAGCTTGTAGCCTAAGTAGAATTATTAAAATATAAAACTTAACGACGGTACATTGCCAAAGGCTCCCCGAGATCACAAGACGGTCCCCGGGGAGGGGGTCCAAGAGTCTACCTAACGGCACCTGAATCAGTCCAGGGGCAACGCTCTGGTGTGACCAGTAGGCGAAGCCCCGGAACCTCTAGGATCTTTTGGAAGCTGTCGGCATTAGAATGTGGTAATAAAAACTGACCACCAACACAACAATTTGAACACTTCTGTGGTAAAAGCTTTTGGAGTAACTGCCAGCCTACTTTATGACACAGATGGATTGTGAGATGGTTGGATGGCTGTTGGTAGGGATCCCATGAGAATTAGAACTGTAAGTCATTCAAGCTCTCCGGCAGGAAGTAGGCTTATTTAGGGTACAGTTAGGTCTATCTGCGTTGGGTGCGCCCGGAGTGTGCTCCACACATTGCATATAAGACATTAGAGTAGTCCAGAGCACTGGAGGTTGTTTCTAAAAAACAAATTACCTGGATCTTTATAATATTGGATATAAATTCCGGTAAAGATTTATTTGGTGGAGAGTGAGAGAGGAGACAAGAAAAAAAGCTAGAGAACAAATGCAGCCGCCGATGATATATAAACAGGTCAAACTTTGAAAGGCGGTAGACTTGTGAATGAATGTCCGGCAGTGCTGAACTGAAGAAGCCTATAAAAGAGTTATCAGATCTCATCACATACGGAAAAAATCAAACGGGATGCCATTTTAGAATCGTTTTCGTGTCCAAGAATTTGTAGGGATGTTGTTTTCATTTTTATGTGGATTAGACTTCAGACCCTCTCCTCAACACACACGTGAAAACCGTTCATCTCTAATAAGATATTATGTCCAGGGAGGTGTTATTAGCTGGAGATCCATCGAAAACTTTAATCTATGCTAATCCAATTAGATTGCCCTCAGAGTGGAGAGTAAATCCTTCAATTGGGGATTATTGAACTAAAGGGCATTGAATTCCTCTGTCTAATATCTAGGCAACCTCATTCATACTTACAGCGACCCCTAACAAAAAGGATTATTTGGAACAATGCTTTAATGTCTAACTAGTTGCCGACAGTCAAGTACGAAACACTGTTCTGACATTCAAAACGACTGTTTATTGCAAAGAAACCTAATGATGCTAACTATAAACCAGTGTTCATGATTTATGCAAATGAGCAAAAGAAGTATAAGACTAAACTTTGCTGTCGGATTTTGACTAATTTCCGCATTCCCTCGCATGACTCAAAAGGCACACTCATATTGAGCAAGTTATAGGAAACTAGACAAGTATGTTGTAAATAGCTTCCAAACGCGTCCAAACCCTCAAATTAATTTACATCTTAAGCGACTGGCACCCGTACTGGTACTCAATACTGAAGACACTCTACCCGACTCATTACATTAGACATTGTGCTCACACCAGGGAATTGATATAAGATATCACCCCCTGCTCACACTCACAAGACTGGATCAGTTCGTGCTATAGAATCTTTTGTTCAACGGTGTATACATACGGTGAAACATTGATCATGGATAACAATGTACGGGGTAAGCGGGAATTGTACCCGAAACGTCGTGTCCGGTCCCTACTCAGATGACAGGCTGACTGGGAGGCTGGATTTTGCTGCCACAATAATTTGCTACATCAATTTATGGAAAGACCCAAATATGGCTAAAGAGAATCAAAAGTTAAGTCTTTAGTTTTTATTCAAGCCTGTCTTGTTGTCTAAAAATGGACAGCTAAGTTGTGATAAAACGTAGGTTATAGTTATTTCCGTACTGAAGTAGGGATATTGTACTTGTATGTATTATACTATCCTTTTTTTTCTTTCCTCTCTGCCGGTCTTTACCAGTTTAATATCTCTCAACTGGATGATCCCGACTTCTGCTACGATCTTGACACCGCCTATCCTCTTGGAGGGCGTAAGCCCATCGTGGAGAAACCTCTCGACAATCTGAAAATGAAGGAAGTCATTACCTCGATACTGGTCGTTCCAACACCGGATGGAGAGATGTATCTGTTGGGAGACAACACAGGCTACATACACAAGGTTTGTATCCCATTTCAGACAATATTCCATATTTAAGAGCAGTGATTCTCAAACGCGTGTCCGGGCCGTGTCGGTGAGGCTCCTGAGTGGATCTTCATTTATTATCACCTCCCTGCACAAGATTTGTGCCCCATTTCCTAAGCTTAGATAGGTAGACAATATTTGATTCAAAAAAGCAGCAACTTAAGTTGTGAAGCCTACCAGTGGCGAAACCAGATTTTACCAAATTATTCTTAGACATTAGCATGCCAGCTGGACATTTTTTAGGGAGGGGAAAGTAACTGAGGGGCAAGTGTGGGGAAGAGATTTCCGCCACTGAATCAAATGAGGTAAGTGATAACATAAAATGGCATGACGTGAAATTTGTCCTCATAAAAGGAAACAATAAAGCAACCGACCAAATTTGACGAGTGTAAATATACATAGCCACGTCATACACAAACGCACACCAGTGATAACAAGTTAAAGGGGTACAAAGGTGGTAAATTAAAGGAGTAGCATACGAGCGATTGGGTTTTGCTAGCACTGCACTGCTACCGCATTGTGTTTAAGATCAGATTTACAACAGGTCAAAAGGTAGAAGAAAAGTAATTTCTGTCGGAAATTTTTTTTTTTCTTCTCCAGTTATTATTCAAACATGTTGTGTGTTTGTACTGAACAGTACAATTCAACTTCTTTTATAGTGAGCATTTCGGACCTGTTAAGGATAAGATAAAGAAAACTTTCCTCTCTACTGATGCAATGCGCTCATCCATTCTAACCACTGCAAAAGTACCAGGACATAGCAGGAATTTGCGCGGGGTTGTCATTTATGAAAATGTAGCAAGCGTGTTTCATTCACCATTTCATTCGAAATAAGATCGGGTAGAGCAGGGATCCGTCGGCTACGCATCCCGGCTAATATCTTTGCAAAGTCCCCACATGAAGTACGTTTACGAAGTCATCTCCAATCCCCGCAATTTTCCAGGCCCATTCTTTGCAATGCACAATCATCCCGGCTAAAAGTACCGTCAGGTTCACAGAACTTCCCTGTATAATGGAGACTAAATAAACAGCACGTGCGCGGAAAAGTGTCGCAACCCCCCCCCCCCCGGTATGGAGGCCGTGGTTGCATAATGGAAAATTTCCAAAGTGGAATTTCTTAGTTATAACAATAACGAGATACAAAGAAAAGAGAAACAAGGTAATTAATTTGCAGAAATTAACTGTTAGTTATTATGAAGGTATGCTTTGCATTTTCTTCAGATTCCCCCGACTGGCAAAAAAGAGGTGCTACTGTTTGATTTGGACAGTGCTATGCTTTCATCAAATGGATTATTCCTGAGTAACGATAAAACTACAGTCTATGCCACTAGCAGTGGAAAGGTAATGTTTTTATATTTTATATATATACCGTGGATAAATATTCAGGGGTTTCACCAATTAATATCACCGTAGTTCCAGCATTTTAGGTTTATTTTTTAAGGTAAATTTCACCCATTAATTTTGCATGATTGTATTTAAAAGAAGACAGCAAGATAAAACGAAGGTACAATGAGGAAAAAGTTGAGGCTTCAAATATCCTGTAATAAGAGACTGAGGTCAGGCCAGTTAGGTAGAAAGTATCGTCACCTCCACCATATAATTATACGTATGGATCATGCGTAATCGGTCCATGGTATATATGGCATGTACTGCTGTATATGTTACAAATCCCATGAAGCTACTACACATGATATTAGCTAACGAAGATGGAGTGTAGTGCTGATACCCTACGGATACCACGTTAGGGTAAAATGTTTTGTCTATATTTATGAGGTGTCCTGACTGGTCAATGTGGTCAAACCAGTGTACGATAAATTTATTGCTAAAAAAATTGTATAAATTTCTTTTTAGTACGGTAGGTGAACAAAATTCGAAAAACAAGTGTTCTTTATTTAAAACATTCGCATTCACGATTTCAGAAGAGAAAATCGCTACTTAGACAGATTGTAACTATCTCCGCAAAGTTGCAAAGAAGTTGTAATCTGCGGAGCAGATGTAGACTGTTTGTAAGTTCCTGACTGACTAGACTAACCAGGGGTATTTCACTGTTTTAGTGAAATACCATACAGCCTGCTATACAGGCTATAGACAAAATAAACCTAAAATGCCGAAATTACGGTTAGTTAGTGAGTGAGTGAGTGAGGTGAGTGAGAGAGTGAGTGAGTGAGTGAGTGAGTGAGTGAGTGAGTGAGTGAGTGAGTGAGTGAGTGAGTGAGTGAGTGAGTGAGTGAGTGAGTGAGTGAGTGAGTGAGTGAGTGAGTGAGTGAGTGAGTGAGTGAGTGAGTGAGTGAGTGAGTGAGTGAGTGAGTGAGTGAGTGAGTGAGTGAGTGAGTGAGTGAGTGAGTGAGTGAGTGAGTGAGTGAGTGAGTGAGTGAGTGAGTGAGTGAGTGAGTGAGTGAGTGAGTGAGTGAGTGAGTGAGTGAGTGAGTGAGTGAGTGAGTGAGTGAGTGAGTGAGTGAGTGAGTGAGTGAGTGAGTGAGTGAGTGAGTGAGTGAGTTAGTTAGATGAGGTTTACGTCCCAGTTTCCAACCAATTGGAATTACGGTTAGAGAAATGTTGTTCCAAAGGATTATATGACTTTTTTCTAAACTTGGTGCTCTTCTAACAATGACGTAGAGTTTTGAGGTAAATCCTTTCGTACTCCCTTGAGCTGATGGCAGAGTTATGCCCTTTTTCCCGTATTGTAATAGTTGTAATATTTCTTTTACGAATCGTGTTAAGGCGCGTTTACACCAAAACCGAACTCTGCTGCGTTTTGGGGAGAGAAATTTCTTTTCCCAGGTCAAATAGGGGTAATTTTATTTCAATGAAAACTTAGAAAATCGCCCAATTCGTTCTGAGATAACAACTTTTGCGTCCCGCCCTCAAAACGCAGCAGATTTTGGTCTTGGTGTAAACGCACCTTTAGGGACGGGAGAAAGAATCTGTGTCATACTTCTACGTACGCAATTTCTATAATTTTTGAAAGATGAGACAAAAATTTCATAAGAGAAAAATTTTCTTCCCAGGTTATGGCCTTGCCTCTCACAGAATCTTGGACGCCTGACACCAAAGATGACGATCACGATGATAATGATGATGATGATGATGATGATGATGATGATGATGACGACCGCGACATCTCTATCCGAGAGTGGGTCCCTTTCGCAGTCATCGCTGTCATTTTCGTAGTCGCAATAATTCTTTCGGTTTCATACATCATCTACAGAAAACGAAAGTGCTTCAATTTGGAGTTCCTCCAAAGATAATTACCTTTCAGTATTGCGCATGGGCGGCGATCCCGGGGGACAGGAGAACATGCCCCCCGATATTTGAAAAATCGCCCATTGACTTTGATTTTGTACACAGTAAATTATTTGAAAATGAGGTCGTGTCCCCCCCCCCCCTCCAATATTGAGAACAAATCGCCGCCGCTGGTATTGTGTATTGAGTAATAGCCATGATTGTTGAGAAAGGGACAGGTGAGGTCAGCAAAAAAAAAAAAAAAACGCAAAAATGTGTTTCGTTGGGAAGAACTTGTTTGCCATTGGGCAAATGATGAAGATGATTAAAAAGTAATAAAATGTATAATATATAAAGGGGCGATTTATAGCAGCTGAATAGTCATCCACCTTGTTAAGCCAGTCGTGGCTTTCTGGATGACTTCCTTTCACATCATATGTTTATACGAAATGTGATGAAACATATAAATGAAATGCAATAGTAACGTTGTAAATACATTTGCGATACTTTGAGCTTTAAATATTTGTCAATACACTACCTTTGCTTATCATGGATGAATTATTTATTTAATGACTGAAAATGATAGTGTGAATGGTAAAATATAAAAAATTGTGCAAAAACAGTCCGAGGTAGTACTTCCATGGTCAAAATCTGCAGGATATTTTACAACTGGCTTAAACCACGCATATCAGAACACTGTATGAATATTCATGCAGATGCATGTACCGTAGTACTGGTGTACGTTTAGTAGGCTTATATTGCTGCAGTTATTCATACATTAGCTGGGAATAGTGTGATTTAAAAAGGTTGTATACTGCACGGTACACTTAAATTTTTGAAACACAAGAAACGCATTTTCATCATAACACCCCTGATAGTAGTTTTCACCCCTTACACAATTCAGTATAAGACACTTGCATACCTAACGCTAGTAACAGTAACCAGTTACACTTGTTTACTTCGCCGCGTTCCAAGTTTTTTGTCCTTCAGGGTACATGCAGGTACATATCAAATATTCTACGTAAAATGTTCAACGATACACTAATTGACGAAAAATGTCACGAGTGGAGATGCCGATTACTAACAAGGGGCACTAACGTGAAGAATTACAATCCAACAGGGGTGGGACTTGATGTCTGAAAGTGGAGGGGCAAAGCCGGATGGACTGTCAAACGGCGCCGAGGGCGCCGCGGGAGTGCGAAGCGCTCCCCGTAACGGCGTTGCCCGCCTAAGGGCCCCTCAGCAATGTTTTTTCCCTCGGTCAATTTCGGTTTTTGTAGATGGTGTCTCCAGAGTTTCCAACAAGTAAAACAATTTGTGAATCAAGGCAACTGTGTACCGTACCTTTCAGATGGGAAACGTAACGGGGAAGTTATGACCTTGCGACGTAGGGAAAAAATCTCAGATGTCAGACTCCTAGGTAATTCCGTTTGACCATCGAGGATTTGAATGACTCAAGAATTGTTCAGTATTATTCCTCGGAGGTAATACTTACATATTATATCGATGGAGAGTCTCGTGGGCTAATAGAGTTAGAAATAACTCGTATCTTCTTTGAGTCTACCTTCGGAATCATACAAAAAATCTTCGGTGATCACAAAAGCTCACTAATGGCACAAACTTTACTGTCTGCTCCCTTCCGGGTAGCAACTCCCACTGATACCCAGTCCCTTTGTGGTGTCATCGACTTGCTCACGAGGGCTGTAGTTTGTTCCGAAATTGGTCAGATGATCTTCAACGGAAATAAGTCCCTTCTATTTACTATCATGGACCCAATAAAACCTTTTGAATATTAGCTCCATGATACTATACAGTAAGTCTTCAAGTACGTATTTACGCTATTGTGTGAATATGTGTTCAGTGCTCGTTATAGCTGGCATATATGTGGGCACCTTTCGTTTTGCTGTTTTGGCTTAAGCCTTTTGCATATTCATATATTAGAGCATTGGTTTGTTCTACCAGGAGTGGGATTGAATGGAATAAATAATTTTTGCAAGCATCATCGATTTTCATAGTTTTTGTCGTTATTTTTATGATAATTGAACAATATTTGGAAGAATTACTTCTATGAGGGATCTTTATTTATCTTTTCTATTCGGATGAACTGCTTAAAAGTTATTCCAATACTTTGGACAAGGAATTGTTATGCATTTCATTTTTTCCCTTTTCTAAACAGGGGGATTATGCCATTGTTCTCCTGTCTCTCTTTACAAATTTAAATTCTGCATACACTCTCAGTTTTATGCTTAAAAGTGATTTTTTCTCGGGAACTGATATGGCATAGATCTAAACACGACATGATGCTTATGGGTTGGAGCCAGGTGGGGAACAGGACGGCCATGATCACCGTTGAGAAAACTGCTCCCTTTGAGGAAACTTTCCAGGTTCGTCGGGGAGCTTAAGAGCACGATTAGTATGCAAACCCCGACCGCAACCTATCATTTCGACAATTTTCGTGAATTCGTTCTCATGGAGGACAGATTATTTGATAAATACTCAAAATTTTCATAATATTTCTCGATAAAAACCCACTAAGTTTCAAAAATTCTCTTTAGCCCAATATGTTAAAATTTCTTCAATTTTAAAATCCAAAACGAAAAAACGCGTTTTCTAGCCTTCAGGCAAGTAGCTGCTTTTGTCATGGCTTCGGGTTGCTACCCTTCCCCCTCCCGTCTATGAGATCGGCCCCGGGGTCTACCTACAACTGGAGTCGAGGAGAACTGCCCCGGTGAGGTCTAATGGCAAAACCCCGGATTATCTAGGTTATTTACCACATTGTGATCATTAAAGTGAAGATTTTAACTGTGTACAAATGGCATGGAAAATAAACTGGAAACAAAGCTCATAACTGATTAGGTTTTATATTTAAATATATGCCGGATTTACCGTCAGTCGGTGCGAGGATCGATAAAGAGGTTTGCAATGGTTTTCAAAACAATTCCACTCAAGTAGTTTTCGCACAAAGAGTAATAATCAAACAATTCCACTCAAGTGGTAGTTTTCGCACAAAGAGTAATAATCAAACAATTCCACTCAAGTTATCTTATAAGAGTCGTTAACAATAAGCCTATTTATATTGGGTGAGCTTCAAAAAATATTTATGGAGATTTGCATGATTACATTTACCGTTCTTCGTTAGGTTTCTGAATTGTTTACGCAAACGGCAATGTATATTCCATTACCATCGATGGTCATGAGTTGAAAGAAATTTTAAGGAGGCAAAAATTTCCGACAGAATATTTGGATGCCCAATGATGGGCAAATATACCCTGTTCACCCACACTCTAGCCACCCAACTACAGCCTCTTCAAGAAAGTATGAGATATTTTTCTCTCCTAACGTATTACGCATGACAAGAATTATGAACGTTGCATCATTTGAAAATTTGAAAGTTTAGCTGAACAAGTTTTTTATTAGCTATAAGCACCTTCTCCGTGAGAACCAAATTTCTTGAGAATGGAGTTACCCAGCTATCGCATTTTGAAGTGTATCATTCTGCATTGATAGATAATGGCTTTAGACTTTTCTCCACCAAAAATGCAAATTTTTTGCAGTGATTGAAAAAGTTTTATTTTCTATGTAAAACACTGTTTTGGTATGGGACTGCTTTAATGATAGCAAGCATGGGTTGTTTTGAACTGGAAATATTCCATAATGAAAAGTAAGGCTTGATAAAGGTTTAGTAAGCTTTTTATGTAGCGACAAGTACCACCGATTAGGACATGGCTTTTCAGTAGCTTGGACAATATATCTACCGAATATACATTTAATTCCATTACATTAGACCGGCAAATTTTACAAGGGGGGGGAGGGGTTCCGAAACCTATTCGCCACAGACAATGTACCCACTGAATGAAAGGGTTTGTGGTTAAATAAGCCTTATGGCGGCACCTGTGACCAATAATATTTCTCCCAATGGAGGGGGGGGGGGACTAGGTTCTTTCAAAAAGGGGGAATCTCCCGAAATGTTTACAAGAGTTTCATTTATACTATATGACATGGCTCAAGCCCCTTGCGAAAAAACTTGGCTACTTCATATGTGGCTTGTTACACCTAATGAGATTCGTCGTTAGATGATGAAGGAATCTCTAAAAAGTTAACCGGTTCTTCTTCGTTTCTTCACTATTTTTACTGAAGCAAAATTGAAGTGTTGAGGTGAAAATCTAGTTACATAAAGTTCTTAACAAACCAAAAAACTAAGTTTCCACGACGTAATCATTGTCATGTTCGGCTTTATCGAAAGGATCATATTTGAAGGTTTACCTGCTGCAGGAGTCCTTTTCCTGATGACAGCTTGTCAATAGGATATATGACTTTAAGTATAGGATTTGATAGGCATACCAGCAACGATCAACCACATTTTTAGGACTTGGTGTCCAGAGGACAGGTGAAACACCATGATTTTACTCTTCTAATACCCATAATGACAAATTCATACACATAAGAGAAGGGAGTTGACACTGCAGCCCGCCTCTCCCATTTGAGTAGAAAAATGTTATTTTCAGGCAACTACCTAAATTGCATACAAAAGTGCTCAGCTTCCCCGATTAAAAGTGGTCCCGAATTCTTATGAATAAATTCATACCTACTTGAACATACTTCCAGGCCACTAATAAAACAAAGACTCCACAATGTTGATCTATTTTTGTACAAATATATGAATAATGGGCTGAAAATAGATCGCTGTGAAGTTATTATTTGTCAATGGTTAATTTCGTTCACTACCTACTCTCCTCACCCGTCATCTTCATTTCTCCTTCCCCTTGAGTTCAAAATCCCATGGTAATTGCTTAGGCTCATTTTAATCCAGTTGGATAAATTTAACACAAAGGACAACAGTAAGATTTATTACAAGCAACGACTGCCTGTTGAAAGCAAGCCGGAAACCTACGCGAATCAAAATTTGAAGGTAGTTTCTAGTCTTCAAATAAAGGGGTTGGCCTACTTAAGTTTTCTGTTCAACAGTGGTGGCAGAAGACAGTGGGACGTTGCTTCTACTATAAATTCTTAGAAAGAAGAAGGATCAGATAAATGAAAACAGGGTTATATTTCTTCCACGGTCATATCCAGAAATGTGCTTTTCAGTTTCAATGGCGTGTGATCATGCGTCTTTACATTTGATCAACTGAGATGAAGTCACCTGATTTGTCAATTTCGCTTCATTTTGGATAGCCAGCACTCGAATTACCCACGAGAAGGCGAGCTCGTATAGTACACCAATGTAACTACGAGTTTACCTATATATATATATATATATATATATATATATATATATATATATATATATATATATATATATATATATATATATATATATATATATATATATATATATATATATATATATATATATATATATATATATATATATATCTATATATTTATATATATATATATATATATATATAATATATATATATATATATATATATATATATATATATATATATATATATATATATATATATATATATATATATATATATACACTGTGGGTCGTGGACGCTGCATGTAACTTGGCGAAACTACAATCCGCGACAAAAGTAGTTGGAACAACCCCCGCTCCCCCCCCCCCGATTCAATGTTGTTAGTCGGAGAAATTCCGACGCGACAACCAACATTTGTTAGTCGGAAAAATTCCGACGCAGCGACCAACATTGAACGGGGGTTAGGTGACCATCTCAGCTGTCTTGAGTACTGTGACGTAGCACTCATATGAAGCTTTGTTCCAACACTTTTGTCGCGGATTGTAGCTAAGTGCCCTTCGAAAGTATCTCTGACACCTTACTGGATTTCCCAGTACTGTAGTATATATACAGTGCAATCATGTAGAATGAACGTTGGAAAGCAATACGAGAACTAAAGTGCTTGTGTTCATTGTCTGTGACTGAGTGGAGCTCTGCTCCTCTTACACGTAAGTCAGAGCCGGAGAGCCCGAAGTAACTTCACTTACTTCAAAAATATCAGATAGTAAAAATTATCTATTTTCTCCAACTCAGTCTTGAAGAGATAAATAATATTGGCAGCTATAAAGCAAATGATTAGGACCAGAAAGGCAGATCTTACTGAATGATCCTCGCGTATAGTAAGCCTATTCTCTTCTAAAATGGTACTTTCAAAATAAAAGGCTCACAAAGTTTGTTCTGGTACCGAGTAAATATTTGAATCCATGGTATTGCGTTCTGGGAATCTTTACGAAAAAATGCATGACGCAATCTTCTGTAATTTTAGTACTGTCAACTTGTCACGTAGCCTAATGTTTGACTTCGTTTTACATTTTATTCAGCCACCCATAATATTCAACTTTACCGATAATCTCTACATGCGCCACCTTTCCTGCCCTTTCTTTTTCATTTTTTTCGACACACTCATATTGATGGGGGGGGGGGGGTTGTCACCAGTTTCGGTCGAAGTGTTTCACACTTCTTCGGCATCTTCTTCGCCGATGCTTCCTTTCTCTCTGGGTTCAAGTTGACAATTTGCCCCTACATGTGTGACAACCACGAGCTGCCACTGATTTTCAGCCATTCAGGTACACTCTAAAACACGAGGAAAGGTTAAATTCTACTTAAAAGAAATCCTGATTTAATTGAGTAACATGTAAGAAATACTTGCAAAAAGTCGTTAATATAACCAGACAATGTACCTTTTGACATGGATTTCCTTGTTATTTTTACTAAGGAAGGGATGTTAACAATAGTCTTGGATTAAATGTAACCTGGTTTTTAGAGTGATTATTTTTAGTTACAGTGAATTGCTGGATACCTGTGTCACTGAGAGATTGATTGCTTCCGTCTCTCAGTCACATAATGCACAAGTTCAAACACATGATCATGTTGCTTATTTATGTCTTAGGCCTATTACGTAAGTGCAACGAAGATTCAACGTCTTGCTTAAGTATGTTTCACACACTGTATATTTATCAACTAGGCTAAATTACAGGAGTTCGTAATGACGAATAACTTGGATTACAGGTATACTGTAAGCCTTCATATATGTCCGTCTATTGTCCGTCCAGTGTAAAACTTATTCTAGGTAATGATGTAAAAATTGCTGCACACGTTTTCTTCTTTAAGAGAAGTTATAAAAGAACTACAACCACACAATATAGTTATTACTTCTAAGTTTTTTGTTGCGTTTTGCTTTTTTCATTTCCTTGTTTTTACCTGAACCTATATTTTTGTCTTAGGCTATTAAAATCTGTAGGCATTTTGAGGGAGAAAACTCCAGACCTTCTCCTGTAACTTTTCACTCTCCTAGAAAATATTTCAAAGCATTCCATTAACTATCATACCTCACACCCTGAAACTGTTTCTCGACCCCAGACGCCCCTCCCCATTGCGTAGTCCTTTGTGTAGCTGAGGCCCTGTACAACTGTAATTTCCACAGTTGTGAGGGGAATTGTTTGTATAAGGAAGGGTTTGTCCTTGGTATAAGTAACTCCTTTTTTCCTTCCTCGTCCCCCATCGTGGTTAACAATTCACAACACGTTTCTGTACACACAGATCCCATTTCTCGATTATTTTTGCTGGAAAATATGTCCAATTTCTCGTGCAATAAATGCTTTTCTGAGGAAAGTGAGCTTAGCCTCCCCCTTCCACCGCCCGAAAAACTATCCCGTACTCTTAAGAGACGTGCAAATGACGTAGGCCCTATTTTGTACCATGTGACTAATTTCTCTGGGCGACAAACCGCCCGTTATCATTACAATGACTTACTATGCAATGCTGGTTTACAAAGGGCTGTTAACCTCGCTGGTCAATATAATACTTTTGGCCAAAATTGTTACTTATCGCTTATCATGTGTTGCACATATCTCCAAGAGCAGAAAAAGAAAGCTTACTTGGAGAAATTCAAGCTTGAAAGGACGAATGAAATAAGCACACAGCTGTATTACCTGATAGGTGGCAGTTCCTTTTTTGCCGTCCAAAATGACCAACAAAAGCCTGTGCTATATGACGTCAACTCAAGTCCTCCGTACCCGTAGATATTCATCTGGAATGAACTTTCACCAGTAGTGTTATTACCCGCATGGATAGGGGTGAGGCAGAAAGAATCAGTGAATTTCTCAACCAAAGTATAATTCGAAAAATATCACCTATCCGAGTATTTTGGTGACCGAAATACATGGATAGGCCTACAGATTCTTAGACAGTGAAACAGTCAAACACAGTGAAATAAATTAAAGTTACTTTGCAACACTCCATGGCCGTACGGGACTGTTTTTCTCAGTTTTTCTGATTTTTGCCCGAATCCAGACCTAATATAACTGTCCAATTTTCCGCCCGATTGAGACAAAACATCTGCCCGATTTAGTCAGGTTTCTGACATTTGGGGGGCCGCCCCAGCCCCAGCCCCCCCCCCCGGCCCGTACGACCATGCTCTCCTCAAAGGGTTGAAACAAAGTATATACGATTTTATGTGACCATTACATTTGCCCGATACTCATTGAGTTACTCGTTTTTAGTTTTATTCTGTTTCCACAAGGGAAAGTTACTTTCAATTTCAGAAAGGAGACATTACGTGTGATGCATAATTTAGACGGTTTAGGGAGTTTCCATTCAAGCTATTGCTTTTACATTAACAATAGGCCTCCAGCTACAATGGTTTTGGCAATTAATATGTAATCTTGTTTGGTATATAGTATACTGTAACACAACTCGGGGAGTGTCTTCAGGGGCGCTTAAGGTTTTGGCGATTAAATAGGAATATACGAATTGCATGCCCAGCTAGTAAATAAGTACTTTGGTCGGGTCGGTGCCGTGGAAACAACGGCCGGTCATCAGGATCTTACAGAAAATAGTTGGAGAGTAATCAAGTTGCACGAGTGCGGCACCGAATGGAGTTTGTCCCAACATTACTTCCAGTGGCGGCACCAAAGGGGGATAGGCGCATTTTCCCCCGGTCAGAAGCTTTTCCCCCAAGATACCCCCGTTCAGTTCCTGAAGTAAAGTGGCCTGACGGGAGGAATAGCCTAAAACATTAAAGTTATTTGAAATCTTTGCATTGGATGATGTATTATAAACCAAAATATACCTATCCTGAGGCTTAATTTTTTACGCAGAGATATGCTAAAACCTCAGCTTCCGGGGGCGAAGCCCCAGGTCCCCACCAGCTGCTCTAAGGCGAGCACCAGGACCCCACCCGCTGAAAGGTATAGTGGTCTGACGGTAGGAATAGTCTAATACATTACAACTATTTGGAATCTTTGCATTTGATGATGAACCAAAATATATTCATCCTTAGACTTAATTTTTCACCCAGAGATATGCTAAAACCTCGGAGCTGCCCGGGGCTTCCCCCTGGATCCTCACTGGGCTTTTCCCCGGACCACCAGGGGACCCTGGACCCCACCAGCTAAAGTCCGTGCTTCACGCTCGGTTTCGAGCTATGCGCGAAAAGTTTTTGCCCCCCAAAATTTTCCTTAGCCCTCCATTTGCCCCCACTTTTAAAATCCTTGTACCACCACTGATTACTTCCCTAGTGTACGGAAATGGCCGGATGATTTATGATTATCGACATATGCGGAAATTTGACATCAGAATTCTACTTGAAATGCTTATTTAAAATCTACGGGGGGTTAATTTGTTATGCAATAGTACTGCAAACGTGTGCTCTAGGCCACATAGGTGGGCCAAAAAATGCTTTCGAAAATTTGTTGAATGATAAAGGAATAAACTGCAGAAAACTAACTTCACAATTGTACACTTTTGTTGCGCCAAATCGCATCTCCGGGTATTCAGTTATTATGGAAAATTTCCAAAGGGGAAGGGGTGGCCCCTCCACTTGTCACTGTACCACCTGTTTGGCCCCTCCCAAACAAAGACCCTGGATCCTCCAGTGCTCTAGGCCCGCGACAAATAGGGTATCAAAATTATTCATTCGTAGTTCCGTGTACAACATCACACTGGCCAGGGTGCGTAATAACTTTGGCTGGAGACAATTATCAGTGGTAAACCGGCTTTGTTTAGTTAAGGCTAGGAATGAAATTGTCTAGCCTGGACACAAAAAAATCTGGAAATTTACTATTCAACTCAGTTTAAAGTGTACCACGTTACCTGCAAATCTTTTGTTATTGTCGTATCATAACGTAGCAGACATGCCCTACGACTTATAAATATACGCTCGTCTTGCGCAGTACATGATTTTACCAGGTAACACAAGTGAGTTGCTATTGGGTCATTCCACATGAAACTCCTTCGGGAATCAGTAAGGTTTGATTTTCCCCTTTTGGTTCTTCGTCAAAGAGCCGAAGGGAGTTTGGATATTCCCTTGATAAACTGCAGCTTCATTGTCGAAGGAAAGGTGTTAATGTAGGCCTACGCAAGGTTTTTATACAGTAACGAATTAAGTACTTGTGGCATAAACTTGTCATTCGTCAACGGTTAGCGTCTTCCTTCCTGTACCCTCCCCCCCCCCCATCCAACCCCTTGCATTTCGGTTTCCCTTGTCATCAACATCATCACTTCTAAGTCTTATATTTCATTCCACGAGAATGAACCTATCACATATATACAACGCATTCAAAGCGCTTATAAAACAAACGATAATCCAAATATAACTTCTACAGGTTTACTGTTCACCTATTTGACCTAAATCGGTAAATTACATTGGTGTCTCAGATTGTGACACACTTCTTTCAACATCCATTTTGCAATCACTAAACATAAGTTCAAACTCAACGTTTCCATATTAGATTGCGTGGTTGCAACATCGGATTCTATGTTTAGAAGTGTGACTCAAAACAGGGGATTTCCCTGAAGCAAAACTATGTAGCGCTCCAGAAACATATAAACATACAGCACCGTCTCACAGACGCAGTCGCGATTTCACGGTAGCTCTCACATTTAGACTACATTTGTACGTCAAATAAAGTTAGACATTGGAAGGTTTTTGCTAAGCTTACACTAAAATTAGGAGCTAAGAGGTGTATCGTGAATCTTCATTGTGTCTATCTGGAGATTTGTGACTTCGAAGACATTATCAAGAGACATGGCCAGCAAATGGTTTCAGGTTATGGTATGTGTAGGATCAGTTTTCTTCACTATTTTAACAGTGACATATTGTCGTTCAGTCACAAGTAGCAGCTTTAAAAAGGAATTCAAATTGGATGGACTTACGTCCTGTAAGACAGATTGCGACAAAATTGTGAGTGTCGTTCAAAGCGCTGAAAATGATTATATTTATCTGGCAACAAAATACACGGTGAAAAAACTGGACAGTAATCTCAATCCTATTTTGGACAGAAAGATTCAGACTTATGGACCAGATACCGAGATAAGCTTCATGCTATTGAGGGGTTCGGATCTTATCATTTGTTTGTATGGCGAAGAAGGAATATGTGAGCTATGGGATGTGTCCACTCTACATCAAACAATCGAGGGACATAACAGAAGTATGATAATTAATCCATGGGAGAGTTTAACGGTAGCGTGGATCGCTAAAACGGACATAAATGGTTCAGACGTTATGCATGTCGCTATTCCAACAACTTACCAAAAACCGGCTGTTGCAATGATACCACTTTTGTCGACGAGAATCTTACCACAGAGAAGCGAACCACATGCTAATTTTTTGGCTTTTATTGAAGACGGATTTGGGTCACCTAAATCTTTCCTACCGCCTATTCCCTGTTTAACAACGGAGATTGAACCAGTGTATGGGTTTTCAACCAGTCATTTCAACTACTTTCTGAAGCGTCATAGGAACGTACAAGGTCGAATGGAGACTAAACTTGCTAGAATATGCAGTGGGTCACCAACGTACAGGTCGTTAATTGAGCTTCCAGTAGAATGTCGCTACGCTAATGATAATGCAGATTCAGGAGACACAAAACTTTCTTCAGCTTACTTTACCAATGAAGAGTTGTATGCCGTCTTCACAACAACATCTGAGAGTGAAGTGAAATCCATTGTCTGCAAGTACAACATTGACTCCATTAACCAACAATTTACTGAGAGACGTAAAGAATGCCTCCTTGGTATAACAGAAACTACAGAGTTAGAATGGTACCAGTACAATACGTGTCCATCTAAACCAGTTCCATCTTCAAAAGTGAGTTATTTTCATTTTTTATCAATTTTGAAAGCATTGTTCAAATCATTCACGTAATCTTTTTTTTCAGGTTAGGGAACCCTATGCAGCTGTGTTTGTTTGCGTATGTGTGTACGCGCTTATCTTATTACCTCGGCGGATGCGCTGGTCAATTGAAAGTGCTCGAATGAGGTATGCAGAAATTATTTCCGGAGCAAAAAGACTAACGACGGTACTGTACCAAAGGCTTTCCGAGAGTACAAGACGCTCACCCAGGAAGTTGGTCCAGGGACCTACCTTAGGGCAAATGTAGGTCCAGGGACAACGCTCTGGTATAGTCTAAAGGGTGAGGCCGAAATTTCTGGGATTTTTCGAACATTGTCATCAGCTATCTTCAAATAAAGTCTAAAGTGCGCTTAACAGACCCTTAGGGATTTTAATATCTGTGGATATACAAGAAGGCCTATCATACCTGCCGATTTAATGTAAAAAAAAACAAAACGCGTAAGTAGTCCCAGTTTCCATCACAATCTTTCAAATATTGACCATTTTACGAGACAATAACCTCTTTTGCCCTGACATCATGAATAAACATGACTACATAAGCTAATTCGTGAAGTGTAAAGACGAACTCATAAGATACATGTGTTAATTATCATTTGCTTGTTCCACCTTCATTCCAAGGGCATATGCCATGTTGGCATACCCCGAGGGTTTCATTTTGGAAGAAGCTATTGACTACTTTTGAATATACCACATAAGACACCAAACTAGAATCTAGTTGGTAAATAGATAACAGATCATTTATTAAGAATAGACAAAACAAATACAGATACAAAGCAACACTTTACATTAAGTCTTGCAAAGCTAATGAGGAATCGCGCAAATGGGCAAACTTTATAGAAGTACAAACTGAGAACTGTTGAAAATATGTAAGTAATTCTAATGTATTTTTCAACAGGGTATCTATTATTGTAGAGTAAAATAACTACTTGGTCACATGTCTACATACCTTTAATCTTCTCCCAACACACCTCTGATAGTAGATTGTTGACATTCCTGAGTTGCAATGCTATTGCATACTTCGGAGTAGCTCCGCAACTGTGCAACACACTGATGGCACAAAGGAAAATTAATGAAATACATGGCTTTTAATGGTATTCAAAACACAAAGGTTGAGTTATTAAAATAGTCTGAGGGAACGGTAACCTCATCCTAATCATACAAATTTCAAAACTCTTTTGTGAACTTAGCTTAACCCATACGATCTTTATTCCTTGCGTGAGCAGTTGCAAAGGATACCTAAGTTCAACGTAAGTGGGTTTAGATATACTCCCTTCACAATGTAGATACAATATTTTGTAGGGATAGAAGAACTCGCAATCAGAAACAAATAAATAGCCGCCTTATCAGGTGCGAATTGTTATTCTTTCAGTCGTTTCATTCAAATGTGTCGAACTTTCATGAAGACGTTTCTACCTCGAGCGAGTGAATGAGAATAGCAGGTTTTGCATGTTATAGTATGTTTCTGAGCCCACGTGTGTACCTTGTGGATATTATATATATATATATATATATATATATATATATATACATCATGTGGATATTATACATCAGGAGGAAAAACTTTGAGCAGTTTGACACTTGGAAGGTGGCTTTTCAATGTTGAGATATGAACCGTGTATTTATGAAAATAAAGGTCAGCTAAGGTCACCACAGGGCAAAACTTCAAAGCGAAAGGTTAATTTCAAAACAGCAAATCTTTCAATGCAAAGCCTAAGCAAAACTAAAACCCTAATTGCATATTTCCTTTCTAGTATGGTCACAACTTTAACCAGACAAGCACTTTTAAGTCTAAAGAAAACAATATGGTTGTATCTGGATTTGATCAAGGACTTCTTAAATACAAAGTGTATTTCTGCTCCACCTACCGTCAAAGCTAACCCTCCTTATACCAAAGAGTTCGGATATTAGCTCCCTGGTATGGTCTGTTCAATTATGTACTGTTAAAACTTCCTGTGTGTAACTTTTTGCTGTTAAGCTGGCTCAGGTTGATGAATAAATGTTTACATTCAAAAGGTGGAAAGACTGTCCAAATTTTGAAAGTCCTTTGAATCCAATATTTATAGATGTTTGCTTAGCTTTAAAGGATTCCATCAATAAAAATGATTCAGTCAATCTTAACAGCTAAATGAATGCATGGATGGTAGTTTGCCCACCCTGATGACGTGTATTACTCCTGCACCTTTATCGACTGCAATACCAATCATCGCAGCAAGCACAAACCATAAATATTCAACGAAATTAGACTAAAGCAAGTCTGATTACCATTTTTTGACGAGACCAAAGGCAATGTGGTGTTAGTGTGTGATAGCTCCCCCTTAAAACTCACCCAATAAAGTAATTCCATTGACTTACTGTGAAAAGTGAGAGGGTCGTAGAACAAGTTACAGTTTAATCTTCGTTTCGCAATATGAATATTCATTTAGGCTATTGAAACCAATCAACAGTCGAGAGATAACTTCAAATGTCATGAATATAGCGAAATTGGACGATCTCTGACATTGTTTGCATGTACATGAAATAGAGTTGTATATGTTCGACACCTATAACGTCTGTACGGTGGTAGCTGAAGTTTGCTCAGAGATAAGACGGATGAAAGGTAGCAACATTGTCTTGAAGAGGAAGGCTCACGTAAAGTAGAATGAGCCCTTCACAAAACTTAAGTAAACAATTATTAAGTATCTCTTTAAAAGGAACATGAACTCGTTAAGTCACTTTGACTTTTTCCTGTTCTATCCGATATACGGATCTAGAATTCTCTAAACTCATTAGTGGCTTCTCGGTCTTTTGGCTTAGATCATGTGTAGAGTCTGTTCTTTTCAGCCAGTCAGGAACGGGACCACGCATGACAGACACTTGATGTAGAGGTCTGAGGGTCGAGAGGTTGGTCAGTTATGTTTGTTATCCTTTCGGGGACGTAGCTCCTTTGGGGAGCAGAACTCCTTCGAGGGTAATATTTGGTTTCGCCCCTTGGCTCTTCGCCAGGGAGTCGAGGGAATTTGGAAAAAGTAATTCTCTGAACTTACTAGTCGTAGACGACACATATAGACACAGACACACAAATAAGCATCACATAATGAATCAATGCAGGATCTTCCTGATGATGCATATCTTAGCTTCACATTTGGCGTGTTGGATAAGTACTTGAATTAGCTATTTATTTATGTTGGTATTTTCGCCATTAGCGTTGAAACAGTTCTGCTGACCGTAGTAGTAATTTCCTTTCGTAGTGGTTGGTTTAAGAAGCGATTGATGGACCTTTTTGAACCGTGTATGTCCTGCAAAAGAGGTTTTTGAGATGTTACCTGCCATCTCTATATATTTAAACTACAAACCCGGCCTGCACATTTAGAACACTACGTAATTTTTCCCATTTTTAAGTATTTGTACAATAGGCCATTCAAAATGTGGTAGAGCAAAAGTATGCTCCCCCCTCCCTCAATCCAAGGATGAGAACCACTTATTTATTGTTTCGCACTGAAAACGTTCTCGAAGATTCCCTCAGTCTCGAACAGCTTCATACGCCTATGATTTGTAATAATAATATGACAATAATAAAAAATGATATGATAAGTAATAATATAGTAATATCCTATTTTCTTTCCTCTTTGCCGGTTTTAACTAGTTTAATATCTCTCAGCTGGATGATCCTGACTTCTGTTACGATCTTGACACCGCTTATCCTCTTGGAGGGAGTAAGCCTATCGTGGAGAAACCTCTCGACAATCTCAAGATGAAGGAAGTTGTCACTTCGATACTAGTCTTGCCAACGCCGAATGGAGAGATGATTCTGTTAGGAGACAAAGAAGGCTACATACATAAGGTTTGTGCACCATTTCATAGCCTTAGATAGGACAACACTTATTTCATAAGAGCAATAACTGAAGTTGTGATACCTACCAGTACTGAAATTAGATTTTATACCAAATTATCCAAGCTATTTGCAAGTTAGTTGGACATTTTGGGGAGGCTTGGGGGGTAACTGAGGGACAAGTGTGGTAAAGAGATCTCTTCACCTAAATGAAATGGGATAGTAACAGTAACTGATGGTATAATGTGAAATTTGTCCTCATACAGGGACATAGTAGAGCAACAGACCGAATTTGATAAAGGTAAAATACAGATTTATGCCGTCTGGTCACACTTTGCATGGGAATACTACCTTGGAGGTAGTACTTCCATGGTCTACACAACCACACATCACAAACACCATGGAAGTACTACCTCCGCGGTAGTACTTCCATGGTCTACACAAACACACATCACAAACACCATGGAAGTACTACCTCCGAGGTAGTACTTCCATGGTCTACACAAACACACATCACAAACACCATGGAAGTACTACCTCCGCGGTAGTACTTCCATGGTCTACACAAACACACATCACAAACACCATGGAAGTACTACCTCCGAGGTAGTACTTCCATGGTCTACACAAACACATCACAAACACCATGGAAGTACTACCTCCGAGGTAGTACTTCCATGCAAACACACACCAGTGATAACAAGTGAAAGGGGTGTAGCCAGGTTGTAAAATTAAGGAGCAGCGTACGAGCGAGTGGGTTTGCTAGCACTGCACTGCTACCACAAAGTGTTTTAGGTAAGATTTGCATGTCAAAAGGGCCGAGGAAAAAATAATGCCTTTCTTTTGCAGTCATAATTCAAAAACGTGTGTCTGCATGGAGTAGTACAATTTGACTACGTATGTGACTTCTTGTCTAGAGAGCATTTCGGAACTGTCAAGAATAAATCAAAGAAAAGCTTCCTCTCTACTGATGTAATGCACTCATCAATCGTAACCATGCCCCCATACCGGGACGTAGCGGGGACGGGAAATATCCACTAGACTACAGGTTCACTATAGATCGAAGGTTCAGAAGATCGAAGGTCCTCTTAACCGAAAAAAAGCTACTTCCGGTTGAAGCAAGGTTAGGATTCGGGTTACATACAAAATGAGGTCTAGGATTATTATAATTATTATCCTCAGGTTATGGATTAGGATCAGAGTCAGGATTATGACAACAGCTAGGATTAAGTTTAGAGTTACGATCTTCAGTCCAGTGGACCTATATTGAACCCTACCCGCGGGGATCTGGGCGGTGTTGCGTGTTTCATCCCCGACTTAATTCGAAATAAGATCCGGTATTGAGCAGGACATCAATCGGCTGCACATCCCAGCTAAGATCTTTGCGAAGTTCCCACATGAAGTACGTGTACCGAATCATCTCCAAATCATCGACAATTTCCCTGCTCATTCTTCACGTTGTTTATTCAGAGCCTGCGACTCCAGCATTTTGTATATGGTTTGGCCAATCCATTACGTTGATGATCCTAAAACATACTTTATTACATTTACAACGCGCATCCCAGCGCAAAGTACTACCAGGTTCCCGGAACTCCTTGTATAGCGGGGACTACATAAATAGCACATCCGCGGCACAAGTGTTGCAACAGACCCGCTATAGCGCTAGTCAGGAGGCACCAAGAAAGACAGATCAATGATGTAGATGGTCTGAAGGTCGAGAGGTTGGTCATGTATAGTCTAAGTTGTCTCTTGGGGACGTAGCTCCTTTGGGGAGCAGAACTCCTTCGGGAGTAAACGTTTGGTTTTTGCCCTTCGACCCTTCGCCAGAGAGTCGAGGGGGACTTTGGAAAAAGTATTTGGTTACATACATGGGAAATTTCTAGAGTGAAACTTCTTAGCTACAGCAATAACAAATTAATGGAGATAAGGGAAATACGGTAATGAATTTGCAGACATCAACTGTAGTTTTTATGAACGTATGCTTTGTTTTTTATTCAGATTCCTTCTACTGGCAAAAAAGAGGTGCTACTGTTTGATTTGGACAGTGCCATGCTTTCATCAAATGGATTATTCCTGAGTAATGATAAAACTACAGTCTATGCGACTAGCAGTGGAAAGGTAATGTTTTCATATTTTACATATATCCGAGATAAATCTTCCGTGGGTACACCAAAACGATTCATAATTTTGCATTGTAAATCAAAGAAGACAACGAGATAAAAACGAAGGTACAACGAGGAAAAAACTGAGACCACGGATATCCTTTACTAAAAGACTGAGGTTAGGCCAGTTAGGTTGAGAGTATGGTCACCTCTACCATATTATTATAGCTATTGATCATGCGTAATAGGCCCATGGTGTCTATGACATGTACTGCTACATGTTACGAATACCATGAAGCTACTACGCATGATATAGGCTTACGAAGATGGAGAGTAGGGCCGATACCCTTCGGATACCCATGGCCGTACGGGCCGGGGGTGATGGGGGTGGGGGCAAATTTCAGAAACCTGACTAAATCGGGCAGATATTTTGTCTCAGTCGGGCGGAAAATTGGGCAGTTAAGTTAGGTGTGGAGTTGGGCAAAAATCAACGTCCTCCCTGAGAAAAACGGTCCCGTACGGCCATGCGGATACCACGTCAGGGTTAAACTTTTTATCTGTACTCATAGAATGTCTCTGATATGTCAATGTCGTCAAACCAGTTTACTTTAAATTTATTGCTAAAAACTGTACGAATTTCTTTGTAGCACGGTATGTGAACAAACTTTGAAAACTAGTGTTCTTTATCTAGAGCTTTCGGATTTACGATTACAGAAGAAAACATCACTAGCTTGTGACATTACTTTCTTTAGATAGATTTTAGCCATCTTCGCAAGGTTGCAAAGAAGGTGTAAATTGTGGAGCAGATATACAGACTGTCTGCAAGTTCCTGACTAGGCCAAATATCGGTATTTCACTGTTACCACACAGCGTGCCACGCAGGCTATCGACAAAACAAACCTTAAATGTCGGGATTTTGTTAGCAAAATGTTATTTCATAAGTTTATTCGACGACTTTTTTCTAAACTTGGTACTCTTCTAACGACGGCGTAGAGTTTCGAAGTAAAGTCGTTCTTACTCTACAGAATTATGACGTATTCCCGTAAGTTGTATTAGTCATTTACGAACCGTAAAAGGAACGGGAAAAAGAATCTCCGTCATACTTCTCCTTACGCAATCTGCATGCTATTTGGAAGATGAAACAAAAATTTTATAAGACAAAATTTTTCTTCCCAGGTTATGGCCTTGCCTCTCATAGAATCTTGGACGACGACACAAACTCCTGAGGACAAAAATGACGATCAGGATGATGGTGATGGCAACGATGACATCTCCATCCGAAACTGGGTTCCCTTCGCATGCATCGCTGCCATTCTTCTAGCCGCAACGATTCTTACGGTCTGCTACATTATCTACAAAAAACGGAAGTGATTGTATTTAGTTTTTTGCTGGACTAGGACTCGATTCCGGACTCAAGTCCGTTTTTAATGGAATTGGCCAGGAACAAGAGGTTCCGGAATTGGAACTGGCCCGGAATGGGTTGCAGATGGACTCGGACTCGGAGGCTTTTCCAGCCGAGTCTACAAAATCGAATTTTCCTTTAAGTGTTACTTAAAGATGCATTCTTAATCACGCAAAATTTACTACATCAATGGTCGCCCTCAGTCAACAAAATTACAGGTGGACCACGCTAAGAAATTGACTCCTAAATATGACGTTTTAAAGAAATTTTAGTATATAAAGCATTTGTATAATATTCTTTATTTTCAAATGACCTGACCCGGAAATGGCCCGGAATGGTGGCCACTGAAATCGGAATTGGCTTGGAATTGGGTCAGCTGGACTCGGACACAGCCCTGTTTTTTTTCGGTAACATAAGACCACCCCAAAATTATTACCATTCAGTATTGTGAATAAAAATGTAAAACGTATAATGGTGCAATTTACAGCAGCTGAAAAGTCATTTTTTTATATAAGTTTTCAATAGTTTGAGCTTTAAGTTTTAAAGGGGGATTGTTCCATTGCTTTCCTGTCTATCTTTAAAAATTTAAATTCTGCATATTCTAAGTTCTATGCATTGCTATCTCAGTCAGAACTGCTTAAAAGTGTCATGTTTGTCTTGGAATTGAAATGGCAGACGACTAAACAGTCTGCATAAAGAGTCGCATAATGCTTATCCAGCAGCAGTGGAGCCAAGTGGGGAGCAGGAGGGCCAAGGCCTCTGTCGGGGAAGGCTGCTCCCGTTGAGAGAATTTTTCAGATTCGTCTTGGAGCTTATGAGTACGATGAGTCTGCAAAATACGACCGCGACCGTTTGTCCCCGACAGTTAATTGAATTTGCTCTCAAGGAGGGCAGATTCTTTGAAAATCGCTTACTCAAAGTTTTCATCGTATTTCTCAAGTTTTATTGTAGAAGTCGTTTACAATCAAACACCTATTTATATTGGTTGAGCTTCGGAACGTTTTACGGAGATTTGCCATAATTGTATTTACCGTTCTTCGTTTGGTTTCTAAATAGTTTATGCAAACGCCAATGTATAGTCCATCATCCCATCTATGGCCATGGGTTGAAAGAAATTTTAAGGTGGCAAAAATTTCCGACGGAGACTTTGAGGCATTATGATGGGGGAACCCCCCCCCCCCCATCCCCACATTTTATCATCATTTAAAAATTTGAAAGTTTGGCAGAACAAATTTTTTATTAGCTGTAAAGCACTTTCTCCGTGAGAACAAAATTTCTTGAGAATGAGGTTACCCAGCTACCTTATTTTGAATTGTAGATAATGGTTTTAAGGGTAAGATACTTTTCTCCACCAAAAAAGCAAAATTTTGTAATGAGAGCATCATGCCATGATTGATTATATTTTAATCGTTTTTTTTTTTCATCAAATGGTGGCGTGTATTGATACTTGAGTACTATTTGGTAGTTCTTACATTCATCAACGATGCACTGTACTTGTTGTAGTTCTCCGAACAGTGCACTCAAATTGTTTTCCATTCTAAAGTACTTTACTTAGGGGTACCAGTTGTCTACTCAGCCGACGTGTATTACTCCTGCACTTTTATTTGCTGTATTCGTAACTACTGCCCGCGACTTTCAAGTATCGCTGAAATTTGTCCCTGACTTGCTCACAAACCGAATGCTGTTAAAATTTGTACATTCTATGTACACAAAATAAGCAATCATTAATATTTGACCAAGATTGACACAAAAAACGGCATAGCTTAGAATTTTTTAGTTTGTGATTTTCCTCGCTCACAATATTCACCCAATAAAGAAACCCCTTTAACTTAAAGAAAAAAGGTCGTGGAATATTGTTACAGCTTTAGCTCGGCCTCTGCAATGTGTATATTCAAAGTTCAGAAGCAATCAAAAGAGGAGAAATTATCAAATAAAGTTCAAGGAATTGGATGGTCTCTGCCATTAATTTGCAAGTGTCTGAACATACATTATAGAATGACCCACTACGAACATGCGATTACCTGCAGCGCTAAAGGTTAGTATCTGCGCATGACTTTTCATGTATGTATGTACCGCCCGCGTATTTTTTTCCCAGGACGAGTCAGGCCAAATCTGGCCAATGGACCAATCAGCTTCTTGGAAATAGGCCACACCTCTAATTCCAAAATGACAGCTTTTTGACCCTTTTTTGTAATTCTGACGCCGGATTATGAAAGAACGGGCGAAATAACCCCAATCCACGTAACCCTAACCTTGTTTTTAACCCTAACCTTCATTTTGAAACAAATTTAAATTTTTTTGAAAACTTGATTTGCCCACGTTCGTCCTGGGAAAAAATAATGCGTACTGCCCACAGAGCCATATGTATCAAGTCTTCTTATAATGTACTGCGTATGTGTGTGGGCACGTATACACAGTACACGCTTCTTGTAAAGTACTGCATGCACCCAAATTGGTAACTGCATATGTGTGATACGTATATATACTGCACACGGACACCCAAACACACGTAAAGACAATTATCTTGTCCTCTGGGCGGTACATACATGTATTACATGTACAGGCATTCGCAGATACTAGTCAAACTTTACCACTGCAGTTAATCGCATGTCTTACTACGAAAGTTAGGTTGTGAGAAGAATTTGGCCTACTCGATTTATAGAACGCTGCCAAGCACAATGGCCTTTTGATCCTTTCAGTATGAGTACCGAGTTTATTGTACGAGAGTTCTCTAGTGCTTAGTTGCACTCAAGTTATGAGTACACGACACCACTTGTTGTTTCCTATGACGTGTATAGCTAGATTACAAATACGAGGACAAACATCAGAACATAAAGGCTAATTTAAAGGGGAAATGCAGTCACCCCAACTTGAAGTAGTGTAGTAGACTGTCCTGTTTCATGATTGGCTCTTGAGAGTCATGTGACAATATTTTTTCTCCTCAAATGTGAAATTTACTAGAAGTAATTGATTGGTTTACCTTGAATATGCAATATTGAAGTCCTAAAATATTATGAAAGATACTTTGAAGAGAAATAAGAAGACAATTGTGAGATTTAGCTGTTGCTTCAAAATAAGTTTGGGGCGACGCTCTTGCCCTTTAATGTAAGCTTTAACTTTGTCACCAGAAGGAAAATAAATTTGAATTATGTCATATTTTCATTAGGGAGGGTAAAAATTTAAGTCTGGGTGTGCCATGGGTAATCGTATTCATTTTCCAAGTTGATGTTTTCTGTAAATAAACAAGAATTTTCATACTGAGCTATGTTTTGTTATTTTTGTTGTGCTGGACCATGTGACCACACGTCATGTGGTCAACTTGAAAGACGTTCGGAACAGTTAATCAGGGCATTTCGCAGTTGCTTACCCCACAAATTTAAGGGAAGAATGGGGACTACTTATTTTCTCACATAGGAAAGGCACAACGCTACGTACATGTTCTAAATACTGCTTTTAAAGTTCAAGCTTGAATATTTGCAGATGCGACCCATGTATAGGTCAGACAGAGGCAGTTAACGTTCTTTGAGTACCATCCAGTATTCATATTTGATCAGGAGAGATTAATAATTACCCCGGTTTTGTTTGATCTATGCAGATCTTTTACAATTATTGTTCCTGTGAAGTTGAGTGGAAAACATGTTTATTGAGTAAACGCTATAGGCGATAGCTGTATGAATGGTCCTGCTAGGTAGCTGTATGAGATTCAACATCTTGTAATCTTTAAGACAGTTTAAACAGGATTGGAGTAATATTATCGCAAGTGTTTTCGTTTTTCTGCGCAGTTGCTTGCCCCACCAATTTAAGGGAAGCATGTGGATTATGGGGCTATGTTTATCGCCGTTACTGTGACGGGCTATGTTTTGTGTAAAGGAATCGTGTAACCTAAGCAGCTACATTTGCAATGCTGCAATGGAGCTAGCTACAATTTTACTTAAAGTCTGCAACACATTTAGTCCCGTTAGTTTTCAGTTGCAATAAAACCATAACATCTACTAACATCTTTCGGGCCATTTTCAGGTTGATAGGTCCGTGAGATACTCTCGTTTGGAAGAACATGAAAATTCTCCAGAATGGGGAAAATTTACGCAACATATTTCATAGGCTTGTTTTCCTACAAGGTTTAGCCAGAACGAAGATTACTCAAGAACTTACGTTTTTCTCAAAATGGCTCGGTGAACCACCGATGGTTTAGGAAATTGCTCGGGTAGTTATGACTATATACACCCACCGATTATGCATTGATTTCCAATACATGAGACTGACAACGTTGCAAGAGGCTTCCGAAAACCATTCGCAACTGAAAATCTACACCAAGAACGTGTGGAACTGAGGGTAAAATATGCAAAATGGCGACTGCTATTATCCCTACAGGGGGATAACTAATTCTCCCAAAAGGAGGAATCTCCCGAACTGTTGCTGGTACTTGGTTGTATTCGTCTTTCATCTCTGCTATCGTTATCGTTATCGTCATCATCATTCCTAACGTTATCATAATGTACGTTCTTCACTATTTAGGCTATAATCTTAATCTAATAGATAAGTATGTGAATGCGTGATCGTTTTCTTGGTTTTGCATTTGTTACTGTTTACAGACGTTTCGTTAATACTCCATGATCAGGTTCAAGTTTTTTCCTAAACAGCTTGGCTTATTTATGTGACTTGTTATATTAAATGACATTCTTCTTAAGATAATAAAGGAATCCCTAAAAGGTAAACCTTTTTCCTCACTTCACTATCTATACTGAAGCGAAATTGAAGGTTGTAGGTGATAAATTTACATAAAGATCCCTAAGAGGTTAGGTTAGATGAGGTTTAACGTCCCAGTTTCCAACCAATTGGTTCAAGTCGAGACGACCACGGCCTTTTTTCCAGTTGTGGCTCACTGGCTTGAGAGAACCCTAAAGAGAAGCAAAAAATTATTGTTTCAAGGACGTAATCATATAGTCATGCGTAATTAATGGAAACAACCTACTAATACATTTACTGCATGGGTCACTCTCCCTCCAGTTTGTCAGTATATTGGTATAACGTGTAATATCATACTACGTTTCAACTACGTCTTAGGACTTGGTGTGCAAAGGACAGGCGAATTTAACACCATGGTGTAAGCTTTGTAATTACAATGATGAATTCATACAAGTAAGAGGAGGGGGTTGAGGCTGCAACCCGGCTCCTCTCATTTGAACAGAAAAGTGCTATTTTGGGGCGAAGTACATGGTGTTTTTGAGGCAACTACCTAAATTGCCAACAAAAGTGCTCAGCTTTCCCATTATTGAAAGTGGTTCCCGTAGCCAGTCTTATGCATTAATTCTTTTCAAATTGAACAAACTTAGAGGCCACACACAAAACAAAGGTTCTAGGATTTTGATCAATTTTCGTACAAATATATATAATGACTGAAAGAAGATCGCTGTGAAGTTATTATATGTCAATGGTTAATTGTTTTCACTACGTCCTGTCCTCACCCATCTTCTTCCATTTTCCTTCCCCTTGTATTCACCATGGTTATTTCTTACACTCATTTCAATCCACTTGTATAAATATAACAAGAAGGAAAACAATAAGATTTATATCAAGCACGCGGGCAATAGTTCAACAGAAGTGGCAAACGGAAGACTGCGGAGGGGGGTGCTTCACCTACAAATTCCTAGAAAGGAGGGTCAGAATGAAAAAGGGTTATAACCCTTCTTTTTATCTACGGCCACGTTCAGAAATGTGTTTTTCGGTTTTAAGGGCGCGCTTAACAGTTGCATTCACGGCTCTTTTTCAGGTGGACAATCCTCGTTCGCTTCCACACTATACCATCATTCGCAAGGGAGGTAGAGGAGAAAATTTCATTCTGACCCTCTCAGATAATTTGTCAATTTGTCAAATTCGCTTCAGCACTATACCATTATTCGCAAGGGAGGTAGAGGAGAAAATTTCATTCGGCCCCTCTGAGATGATTTGTCAATTTCGCTTCATTTTGGAAAGCATTCGAAATACCCTCCCATAATTATTCTAGTCCTTATAGTATATGTAACTAGGAATTCACCTATAGGCTATACTTGCGTTGCCCGTCATATTGGCTACGCTGTGTGTAACGTGGAGGAACTGAATGTTCGTTGAAAGTATTTCTGACACCTTTTTGGATTTCCTAGTACTGTAGTATACATACAGTACGATTATGTAAAATGAATATTGAAAAGAAATACAAGAGCAGTGCTTACAGACTCTGAGCTAGCGAACTTGTTAATTGTCTGTAACTGAGTGGCACTCTACACTTGCTTCGAAAAATCAGATAGTAAAAATCATCTATTTTCCAGGGGTAGTCTTGAAGAGAAAATGATATTGGCAGCTGAACAAATGATTAGGACGAGATAGGCAGAGCTGACTGAATGATCCTCGCGTAGTCCTATTTCTCTTCTGAAGAGGTTCATTCAAAATAAAGGCTTACAAAATTTGTTCTGTTATCGTGAAAATGCTTGAATTCATGGTATTCCGTTCTGGGAATCTTTACGAAAAACACATGAGGCAATCTTCTGCCATTTTAATACTGTCAAGTAGCCTACTGTTTTACTTAGTTTTACATTTTATTTAGCTACCCATAATATTAAATTTTATCGACAATCTCTACATCCGCCACCTTTCCTTCCCTTTCATGTTTATTTCTTTTTCGACACACTCATGTTTATTGAGGAAGGGGGTTGTCACCAGTTTCGGTCGGAGTGTTCCACACTTCTTCGGCATCTTTGTCACCGATACTTCCTTTCTCTCTAGGTTCAAGTTGACAATTTTCCCCTACATGTGTGACAAACCACGAGCTGCCACTGATGTTCAGCCATTCAGGTACACTCTAAAACACTAGGAAAAATTAAATTGACCAGATCACTGATTAGTCTCGTCAAATTTTCAACTTTATTCTACTTAAACTGCAAGAAATCCTGATTTAATTGAGGAACATTTAAGAAGTTACTTGCTGATAGTCATTAATAGTAACCAGACAATGTTCGTTTTGATATGGATTTCCTTGTTACTTTAACTAAGGAAGGGATGTTAACAACAATCTTGGGTTAAATGTAACCTGATTTTTAGAGTGATTATTTTTAGTTAGAGTGAATTGCTGGATATCTGTGTTCACTGACAGGTTGATTACTACCGTCTCTCTCAGTCACATAATACACAAGTTCAACCCCATGATCATGTTGTTAATGTTGTATTATGTGAGTGCAACGAAGATTCAACGTCTGGAATTATTAAAACACAGGGAATTCCCCGCTTGTGGAAGTATGTTCAACTGGAATGTACCCTTACTATTTTTAATATCGCAAAGGCCAGGTCAACATTTCACAACTCAAATATCGCTGTCCGTTTACAGCAGCAGTCGCTGTTTTGCATTAGCTTCCGCGTACTATAGCAGTCTATGTTTCACAGACTATAGTTCGTAAAGACGAATAACTTGGATTACAGGTATATTCTAAGTCTACATCGTATGTCTGAAATTTTCGTTATTCGAAGGAAACCCACTTTGGAACATGGCTAGCAAGTGGTTTACCCTTGGACAGTATATAATTTTAAGCATTGCTTTAACTCTACAAGTTTGTCGATCAGTTACAGCAAGCAACCATTCAAAGGAATTCAAATTGAATATGTCATGCAAGCAACAGAGAGATTGTGACAAAATTGTGAGTGTCGTCCAAAGTACTGAAAATGATTACATTTATCTGGCCACAAAATTTACTTTGAAAAAACTGGACAACAATCTCAATCCTATTTTGGACAGGACAATGCAGGTTTATGGATCGAATACAGAACCTAACTTCATTCTGTTGAGAGGATCAGATCTAATTCTTTGTTTGAAGGACGACGACGGAACTTGTGAGCTTTGGGATGCGTTCAGTCTAAATAAAACAATGGAGGGATACAATACAACAATGGTTATTAATCCCGAAGAGAGTTCAACGGTAGCGTGGGTGGCTAAGGGGGACATAAATGGTTCAGATTTTGTCAATATCGCTATTTCAAGAACCTTTCATAGCTCAGCGGTCCCAAGGATCATACCACTTGTGTCTACGAGAATCTTACCCCAAAGAAACGAACCACAATTTAAGTTTCTTTCTTATTTGGAAGACAATTTTGGATCACCTAAATCTTTTCTACCGCCTACTCCCTGTTTAACAACGGAGATTGAACCAGTGTATGGGTTTTCAACCAGTCGTTTCAACTACTTTCTTAAGCGTCATACCAACGAAAACGGTCGAATAGAGACCAGGCTTTCTAGAACGTGTAAACACTCGTCAACGTTCAGGTCATTTATTGAACTACCACTAGAGTGTCACAAAGATAACAGTGATCCCACAGACAGGAAACTTTCCTCAGCTTACTTCATCAACGACCAGCTGTATGCCGTCTTTACAACAACATCTCAGAATGAATTGGAATCCATTGTCTGTAGGTACCACATCAACAAAATCAACCAACAATTTACTGAGAGACGTAAAGAATGCCTCCTTGGTATAACAGTAACTACAGAGTTAGAATGGTACCAGTACAATACGTGTCCATCTAAACCAGTCCCATCTTCAAAAGTGAGCCTTTTTACATTTTATCAATTTTACAACAGAGTTAAATTTAGGCATGAAATCTTTTGATAAATCCTTGCAATCATGAGAATATGTGTGTGTATGTATGCTTATGTGCGTGTAAACGTCTATCCAAGCTCGTCTTGTGAGCTCAATACCTCATGGGATTAAACTTTGAAGCTATAATAATTTCTGAATGAATATTTTATGTTGAACCTGAGGAGTTTTTTTTGGGGGGGAGGGGGGTCAACGTTAGAGGTAACCACTTAAAGGTGAAAAATGTTAAAGCAAGAAAGTTGTCACTTGGATGTGTCACGTGAGGCCACCTGAGGTCGAGAGTTGGGAATTTGCGATATCTGGCAAAGAAAAAACTAGACTAATTAAAACACTTTCTACGGAGATGCATCATCATCATCATCGTCATCGTAAATGTCATTGACATCGTCATCGTCGTCATTGTCATGGTCACCACCATCACATTCAACACCATCACTATTACCACCACCACCACCATCATCACCATCGTCATCGTCGCCACCATCAACTACTCATATATAGGGTATCATCATTAAACCTGGTCTTATATAGAACAGACTCCAATTAAAGTTGTACAATGCTTTCAGAAAGGTGCAAAAACTAATAGAATTCAGAGAAATTTTAAGTATTTAGGAAGCACCTGAATTCACTAGAACAGAAAGAATCAGCATATATTTCGGGGACAAAGCTGGTTTTAATATGTAAACATACGAAAAGCGGATCTTCCAGTTCTAGTTTGAAAATAACTCATTGCATTATGTGCACCAATAAGCGGAATTTTCCTTATTCCTAGCTACTACATGACTATACACTGTTGGCTTTGCTTCTCACTATATCTTGGGGGTTTCGGGTATCTTATGACGTAAAAATACTTGACGTCATCGATGGCAGTATATGATGTCACTCAAGCGACAATGAACCACTGTACAATCATGGTATTACTCCGAGGTGTACTTCCATGGTACAACAAACGGAGGTCACCAGGTCACAGCACAAAGAGAGGTCTCAGCCGCGGCACACAGTAACAAACGTAGACCGGGAATTCGAAAGAATAAACGAATAAGAACTGTGTTAGTGTGCAAACTTATTGTAACTGTATCGACTTAGCTTGGCCATATCCCAGCTGAGGGCAAAGACTTCGAAGTGCTGTAAGCCTATGTGCGAAGTTGGCCTGCATACTCCTGTCGCTTATAACTATAAATTGTGTGAACCTGTCATTTACATCGACTGAGCCCCAAGAGAAGTAAGGGGTGATTGTACAACATGAAAAGTAACTACAATACTATAGTCAAAGGTGCAAAAAGCTTGAATATGGACGGACTTTCATCTACATGACACTCTCCACGTGACTTTGTTTCTAGGTCGAATGGGTCAATGTTCATTTCATTTCATTTATTGTTTTTCCGCTTTACATGTATACATACAAATGAAGAATATAAGAATAAAACTTTACATAGGAATTTATGTACATACATAAGCGAAAGGAAGTACACAAAAACTCCAGAGGGCTTGAGAACGTGCACTCCCTGTAAACAAAAAGAGAGAAAACAAAACTACAAACAAGCAACAAACAAACTGCTTCGACAGTAGCAGAAAAAAACACAAAGATCAAAAACAGAGAAAAGGTCAAAAGAAGAGAAAAGAACTACCCCATCGAAAAAAAACCCATCCCTATCCACCCACCCCACCCCAGACAAGAGAAAAACAGATGCAAAACGTGATGACAGGAGTCTACGGAATGAACTCAGTGCAGTACCAGCAAGATTAAGTTTAGTAGTCTTGAATGTAAGTACGTGAAATGCTTTCCCTAAAGGATTTGGTGCTTTGTTTAGCTATATGATAGAAGACGGGAGGGAATTCCACAGCCGAATGGCACGATTACGAAGAGAATTGTGTTGTATAGAACTTTGAGTAGAGTACTGATGTAGGGATGCAGTTTGTCGAGTGTTGTGGTAATGAACTGAAAAGTTGTATGAAAAATAGTTTGAAAATTGACTGGGCAGCAGGCCGTGTAACGATCGATAAGTGAATGTGGCAATGTTGGTGTTAAAAATGTTCAATTGTTTTATCGCAACCCAGGCTAACCGCGGTTGTACCCTAACCTGAGCATTATTTTACAGTTTTCGTGATGATCTGGGGTCTTAATTGTCCATCATTTGTTTCAAGTTTTTTTCTGAAACAAACTCTCTTGAAGATTAGGCTACTATAGGCCGCGCCCTATTTACAACTTATCACTCCGGCATACATGAAACCCCAAGACAAGTCTTGGGGGTTTCGTCGATAAACATTAGACTCCAGATTCTCCCGTAGGTCATTATTGTAAAATTACAAATATAGGCCTATGTGAACTAAATGTCTCAAAATCATAACATAAACTTCAAAAAGAAGTGCTGGGGGCCGTGTGCCTGTACGTAGGCTAGCATGTAATTTTACTAAAAATAGAAAGGAGGTATATTGTATGTAAAAATTATCCAGTTGAATTAATGTTTCAGTTTACCGTGTACTACACGAAACCCCAAACAAATCATGGTGGTCTCACAATGGCGCGTGGCATCTAGCTAATAATAGCCAGTATCAGCCTATATACCTACACAAATTGAATTCCATATAATTTATTTTTTTTCTTATGCTTTTTTACATTAATTAACCCCACAC
This sequence comes from Holothuria leucospilota, assembly GCA_029531755.1. Classification (NCBI taxonomy): domain Eukaryota; kingdom Metazoa; phylum Echinodermata; class Holothuroidea; order Aspidochirotida; family Holothuriidae; genus Holothuria; species Holothuria leucospilota. The sequence continues at coordinate 45,572,650 of CM055972.1, read as the reverse complement.
GTACACCTATCCCTCTCACACTCAGCTAGGGCCCCTGGGCCGGCTTATATAAAATAGGAGGCATAGGAAGCTGTTCTTGACGGGAGGTTGAAAGTTTTTTCGGACCCCTGTTCTAGGAGATCTGGAGTCTAATAAAGGAAAATTTTGAACTTTATTGGAGGGTCCTTATAGATGCAATTTGGTGCAATATTTGAGCATATTTTAAGCAAATTTCCTGCAAATTGTTTACATGAATTTTTGCTGAGGGAACAATTAAACAAGGGTTTTTTTGTCCTTTGGTTGAGGGGAGCCTCACCACATTTTTGACTGGGGGATTTAGCCCTTCAGCCCCCTTCCTACGTCCTTGCTTATTGCTGAGGCTCTTTTTCATATGACTTCCCCAAGAAACATTTAAATTAAAGCTGGATGACTACAGTTGTATTTTACACGAAACCCCCAGGCAGGCACTGTGGGGTTCGGCAATAACATAACCTTTCAGTTACCGATCAATGCTAGCCTGCAGGGTTTCTTGCAATTGTAAATTGCGCGACGTAATACTATCATTTAGAATGCACCGATTTCCCCACAAATATCAAAAGCAGAAAGGTGGTGGTTAGTGGGCCCAGGGCCCTATATTGGGAACACTATGACTTTAGAATAACGCTATGATTCTTGGAGAGATTCTATGGTGAATGTGAACAACAGTTTCATGTCCTTCTTTATGTGCTTTATTTGGAGATACCTCACATGTAAATACTACGTAATACTCCACATTCCGTGGGACCTGGGTCCAGGGCCCCAAATTAGGTATGGGAGTTCTTAAACTTATACTCTCCCAGGGGCCCGCAAGTCTATATATATGGGACCCATATTGATGAACCCATATGGAGCCCAATAATTTTTGCACCCAAGATTCATAAGGGGCCCAGATGGGCCATATGTCTATATGACCCATATGGGATAGTTCTGCGGCCCATGTGGGGCAGTTGTCCACATGGGCCCCAGCACTATCCCATATGACCATGTCATATGGGCCATATGGGCTGGCCCATACGGGCCCCTTAAGAATCGGGTGCAAAATCATACGGGCCCCGTATGCTGGCCCATATGAGCCCCTAAGGATCCCATATGGGAATGTTACCTCGGCTGTGCAATTCAAATGCAACTTGATTTTAACGTATTTGTGTTGTTCAGTGCTCTTTTGTCTACCGAAACCTTTAATCGACTATCAAGCTGCAATGTATTCTGAACCTTATACCTAAAGTATTCATGCCTAGCTATTATCCACCTGAAGTGAACATATAGACCCAGTGATGACTCAGAGTAAGGTATTTTCGTTTCATTCGGTTAGGGCCCAGGTAACATTCCTACATGGGTTCCTTAGGGGCCCATATGCATTTGCACCCAAGATTCATAAGGGGCCATATGGGCCAGCCCATATGACCCATATGAGATAGTTCTGGGGCCCATGTGGGCAACTGCCTCACATGGGCCCCAGAACTATCCCATATGGGTCATGTGGGCATATGTGCTGGCCCATATGGCCCCCTTGTGAATCTTGGATGCAAAATTTAATGAGTCTTATATGGGTTCACCCATATGGGGCCCATAAAGGTTTGCTACCTTGAGACCCTATAATTTGGCCAAGAGACCCCAGGGCCATATTGTGTAAACAGAGGAAACCTTTTTTCCTCTTTTCTGAATTTGATACATTACAACAGGTGTGCCCAACCTTTTTTGAACCGAGATCTACTTTACTTTTCAAGTAGCCAACCTCCCGATATCTACCAGTCATTTGTTAACATCGCAAACCCACACACAACTTAATATTTTTCATTTTTTCCTCCCCGTCGACTTGGGATCAGTCCGCAGTCTACCAGTGGTTGGGCACTCCTGCATTATACCTTCAAAATGTCCATTTGGCGTCAAAAACTTTCACCGGGGTGGGCCATTCATGTGCAGGGGCCTCTTGGCATTCGATCCCCAACCGGCGCCCCCAAAGGAACTTCATCGCATAATTCCCAGTCATATGGTTCTCCACCGTGACATCACGTAACAAATGTTGAAAACATTGTGTGAACTTTTGGTGTAAAAGGAAAAGATGATAGCTCATAAGTGTCATGCATAAAAAATCGGAACAAATGATATGGTCCCTAGGGCCATTTTCCCCTCCCCAGAACGACCTACTGCCTTTGTGCTTGGTGTTCAGCATAAGCAATGGAGTAGGGAAAACAAGCCAGTGAACTGGAAAAAGGGCCGTGGTCTTCTCGACTTGAACCAATTGGTTGGAAACTGGGACGTTAAACCTCATCTAACTAACCCCCAGGACGACACCACTATGTAGTGACAAAGGAAGGATCACCACAGCTGTATACAAAACGCAGAGCGCAAAACAAAGTGCAATTTACACGCCGCCACTCTGTTGGAAAAACATCCAGCCAGTCTGAATTGGAGGCCTTCACATCCAAAAACATATGACCCTAGCTACAGACGTGATTGGGGTCCATGATCCCTGACAATGATCAACGCTGCGGAGCGTGGTTTCAGCTATTTTTGGACATGATTAAAGTAACATCTTGAAGTAATTCCCTGGACTCCGTGTATTTCAACTAGCAGATCATCTATGATGATCATGTTAACTTTGGAATCATTGGCGTAGCCAGAGGGGAGGAAGGGGGTCATGCCCCCCATCGAACTCCGAAAAATTTGTTAATGGTACACAAAAATTGGCTTCAAGTGATGCAAAATGTTGCACCAGATTGCATCTGAGGGTACTTAATATTCAAAAATTTCCCCTCAGACCCCTCCCCAGGCCGGCGATCAGGCCCCACAGTTGGCCCCCTCCAAACAAGGATCCTGGCTACGCCAGTGTTTGGAATCCTAACTCTTTTTTAGAATAGGACAACGTCAGTCACCACAAAGAGGGACACAGGGAAGGGCCTATAGAAAGACACGCCCTTTAAAAAAAATGGTTTGATAGTTGGAAACTGTTATGTGATTCTGCATACTTGTAGAATGATAAATTATTTGCCAGCAATATGTGTGTATTTCTATATGGCTATTCCTACAAAATATTTCATAAAATACATAATATGTCTCCTTATGCGTACAAAATACCATATAAAGTATGCACCAAATCACATATTTTCACATTAAAAAACAAAAGCTTCTCACCGTGGGAGGGGGATTACCCCCTCCCACACCCTCCCCCCTCGCGCGCATGCACGCTCAGTCGCTTCGCTTCCTCGCAGAATCTACCGCTTCGCTCCTAGACAAATTTCTGACTACGTGCCTGGTCATGTGTGCCCCCCCCCCCCCACACACACACACACACACTTCAATACGGATTGACGTCACTGCTCATTAGGGCAGAAATCCACTCACATATTGCACCATTTGCGATCTAGGCACCTTACAAATTACAAAAATTTCCAAAGGGGAAGGGGGCACCCCTCCCCCAGGCCAAAGATCAGTAAATGTCGCATTGAGAAAACGTCCGGGCTAAAACACTATCGGGCCCCTTGATCCCAACAGCTTAAAAACTATAGCGGCCTGACGAGAGGACTGGCTTAATACATTAAAATTAGTGGGGATCTAGTTTTATTTGATGATGCATTATGAACAAAAATATATCCATCCTGAGACTTAATTTTTCACCCAGAGATATACTTAAACCTCAGAGCTTTCGGGGGCTGCGCCCCTGGACCCCATCAGGGGTCCTTAGGCGGGGCCCTGAACCCCACCCGCTAGAGCTCGTTTTCGCACTACGCATTACCAGATCCGTAAAAAACATAATCTCCACCCCCTCCCCAAGATAACACCTTCGCTACGCCCCTGGGTATATTTAGACTTTTTTCTTTCTTTTTGAGGTAAGGGAGTCTGTTGCTGTGACAGCTGCCTAAATGACTCCTTGATGCGAACATGATACCTCATTCTCGTTTTGTAAGTAGCCTAGGTCCATATAAACGTGGGCCCGATCATCACGGAGGGAGAGGTACCGTTAGCCTACATACCTCATATGCTAAGACTTACTCGTACAATTCTGCATATTTTAAACCTGTTGGAACAAAATTAAGTTTTCGTTTAACGTTTGAGGGTAAGGAAGCCAATTGGCTCATCGAGGACCATATATACCAGAGTGAGCCAGGGACTGCGGAGACAGGGTGGGGTGGGGCTACGGGGCTTTAGCCCCACACTTTTGCTGGCGTGGGCATTTTGGACTGCTTTAGGCTTTTGTTTTCTTGAACATTTTTGGCCGCTTCGATGATTAACCCCCACTTCAAAAAAAAAAAAAAAAAATGGCTTCACAGTCCCTGTGAGCATGGAACATCGGCGAGATTTGCCTTCTCTTTTCGACTAATGCTCAGAGGTAAACGAGGCAGTCGTGTAATAATCGCTCCCAATCCCGCTCCTGGGAATTTCCCGACAAACATAATACTTTTCCAATACAATTAAATGTGGTAGCGGTTAAGTCTCTGGTTACATGTACAGAAAGCATTTCAACTCGGCTCTAATTCGTAAGTAAAACGTGATCATAAAATTTTTCGACATTTCTGGAGTCCAAAATAAAACATTTTTTCTAATAAAGCAAATGAACTTGAAAAGAAAGTGGCAATATTTTCCCGACAGAAAGCAAAATTTTCCCGACAGAGGGCACTTTGGGCGGGCGGGGACTGTAGCCAGGGGCGTAAATACGGGGGTGTGACCCCCGTGATAATCGAAAGTCTGTCTCAAATCCAGTTTAGTATGCCTTTCTAACAGTAGACAAGACATAAACAACATGTATTCTTAGAAGCCCTACGGTAAAAACGTACATAGGGGAGGGGTTCTGATCACTATTTATCATTATTTTTGCTGATAGACCACATGGCTAATCGGGAAGATCTCACGGGCCACAGCCAGACACGTACCCATCATGGCTTCAGTTTGAAATGGTCAGCGTTCCACCTAAACGTGTGGTGTCAAGGGGTCCACAGAAAGGCCGCGGGTTCAGAGCAGCTCCGAATGGAATGTAAGAAGGCGTAGCCCCAAAGCTCTGAGGGTATTTACAAAACAGTGGACATGAACCTAACCAATTATCTTCGCATCCTGTAAATGACATTGTGCACTCAGTTGATGATCACAAGTATCACAATTTGACCACTATGCCGAATACAGTTCTGACAAAGCGGGCCACAAGTAACATGTCAGTTTTAGTGGCGCAGATCCTTTTTGAAAAGTGTGTGGCTGGGGAGAAGGTGGTTTGGCGGCACTGTATCTGAGCGGGGCGTCACAACCTGTTGGCTCGTGCAGCAGAACGCGAGTGTTTTCTGCCAAAAAAACCTCACAGGCCTAATGTAGATTGCCTCAAATGGCACGTTACCAAGCTGCAAAAGTTGTATCTCGATATACCGCCGTAATCTTTATTCTAAAATATCATTATTTTGAAATGCACAGTTTATATAACTGAAAAAGAAAAGACAAATAAGAGACAAAATAATAGGCTATTCGTCTGCCTAAATATGTTTCCAGCAAAAGGCATATGGTCTCCTAAGATTTCCCAAGTTCATCTCAGCTGGCCTGCCTTACCCCCCCCCCCCCTCACCACCACTGAATTACACACGTCAAACGTACAATATGTCCCATCGATTTGACTGCAGTGAGCATGTGGGTAAGTGGGTGGGGTATTATTGGATTATGGTACAGTTTGCACGCAGGGATGTACCAGCTAGAGGGAAAGGTGATGGTATGTAAAAGGAGACATTCAGATTGGCTTCAAGCCAGAGAATTCAAACTACCGTAGTCCATACAGGTCAATCTATAGACTTCAATTTAAGCAACATTTAACCAGACATCTCACTTCTTCCGCACCCCTTATTTTTTGTCAGCCTAAGCTTGTTACCAGCACAATTATTTTGTTGCCAAGTTTGTACCCCAAATGCGTCCTTCTGCCATGCGTTTGGTATAATCAACAATAGGAGCGAAAACGGTTGCGGAAATGAGGCACACTGGAAAGAAATACGCACTTACGTAAAGAGTACCAAAAGTACATCAGCGGGAGTGCTGGGCCGAAAGAGGGTGCTTTGTTAAACCGAGGTCCATCTCTCAAATTTTTACGATGTGTTTACAATTTGACCCCTGCCGACCTCACATGACCTTTGAACTTCATCAAAACTTGAGTAATAAAAAATTAAAAAAAAAAAATCACGTCTAAGAAGGGATTTGTGTGTGCTCCCCCCCCCCGCAATGTCTTGTTTACAAAGTTTCCGTTTTGACCTTTGGTGACCTCAAATGACTTGTGACCTCCACCAAAAACTATAAGGTTCCTCCTCTCAATGTGACAAATCTATATTCAAAGTATAAAGAGCATCTGTCATTCCCATCTTCACATATCAATGTTAACAAGGTTTTCATTTTTTGACTTCTGGTGACCTCAAATTACCTTTGACCTTCACCAAAAACCAAAACTGAGAAGAATCATCCTCTCACATGACAAATCTATATACCAAATATGAAGTGTGTCATTGCTATCTTGAGATATCATGTTGACAAGACATTTACAAGGTTTTCGCAGTTTAACCTCCAATGACCTCAGATTAACTTTGACTGCCATCAAAGACAATAGGGCTCTTCCCCTCATCATGACAAATCTATAAACTAAACATGAAAAGTGTCTGTTATTGCTATCTTGAGATATTGGGTTTACAAGTCATTTACAAGGTTTTCACAGTTTAACCTCCAGTGACCTCAGACGACCTTGGACCACCACAAAAGGCAATAAGGTTCTTCCTTTTGTAATGCTGGGTGGGGCCAGGGTTGATTTGCCTCGCTGAAATTAATCTTGCCCCACGCAGTTACCCTGGGAGGGTTGAATCTCTAAAACTACTGGCTGAATATTAGTAATTTGAACAAGGCTAATCCAGTGACAAAATAATGAATAGCAATTCAAATGGTGTACTGCTCAGTGTATGTATTACCTGAGATTCTTCTGGTCTTGCTCTTAAGTTAATTACACTAAAAGCAATGAGTGAACTTCAAATGCATGTCCACTAACCTGAAATTACTGTACAGTACAAAACAATATCCAAGGTCCACCTATCACAACTGGATGAAACAGAGAAATGTTTACTAAGAGTTGATTTTGATCAAAAGAAAAACACACACAAAAACAACCAGATTATTAAACTTGTCCAATCAAATGTCTAATTAGTCCAATGTCATCATCCCAATTAATAATACCCCCACCCATGTGCCACAAACATCATCCCCAAATCCTGGCCCGGGCGTCAGCACGGAGGAAGTATGTTGAGCAGGCATGGTCCATCCAAGAATACCACAGGTCCTAGCAATGGAGTCTCTCCATTACAAAAAAGAAAACAGAATGCAAAAATGCATTGAGGTTTCAATGATACATGTTTTATTCCAAATAATGCCATGTCCCATTTCTTTCAGCCACTGGTCTAATGCTATCTAAACGTTTTGGAAAAATACAGTTTTGTGTTCATATTTGATCTTGAGAATTCTTGGGAAATTTTGCACTTTGACCTTTGGAGACCCCAGATGACAATCTTGGATTTCCGAGTTTGACCTCCGGTGACCTTTGACCCCCACCAAAAACAACAGTGTTCTTCCCCTTACCATAACGCATCTACATACTAAGTATGAAATTCCTCCAAGCTTCCTACCTCGAGATATCCTGTTAACAAAGTTTTCAAGGGTTTGACCCCCCATGACCCCAGGTGATATTTGAACCCCACCAAAAACAACAGGGTTCTTTCTCATACTTAAGTATGAAATTTATCCAAGCTTTCTACCTCGAGATATCCTGTCGACAAGGTTTACAGACTTTGAACCGCAGTGACCTCAGCTGACCTTTGACCTCACCCAAAAATGATAGGGTTTTTTCTTTCACTACAATGCATCTTCATACAAAGTATGAAATTCATCCAAGCTTCCTACTTTGAGGTATCATGTTAACAAAGTTTTCAGGCTTTGACCCCTGTGACCCCAGATGACCTTTGAACCCCACCAAAACACTAGGGTTCTTCCTCTTTCCATAAAGGATCTACATACAAAGTATGAAATTTATCCAAGCTTCCTACCACTAGGTATTGTGGTTTGGGGGTTTTGACCTCTGAAGAACTCAAATGAACTTTGACCTCCACCAAAAACAATAAGTTTTTCCTCTCAACATGATAAAGGAACAAATGAATTATGAAAAGTGTCTGTTATTGCCTCCTGATACCATCTTACAAGGTTTTCAGTGTTTGACTTCTGGTGACCTCAAATGACCTTTGACTTACACCAAAAACAATACAGTTCTTCCTCTCAACATGGCAAATCAAAAAGCGTCTGTCATTGCCATCTTGAGATATGTTTGCAAGCCCTTTACAAGGCTTTCACAGTTTAACTCCAGTGACCTCAGATGACCTTGACCACCACAAAAGACAATAGGGTTCTTTCGTTCATCAAGACAAATCCATATACCAATCAGAAAGCCAAAAGGCTAAAGATTCCTTAATTGCCATATGGATATATTGTAACAAACATAAATTGCCAACACAACAAGCATGGGATCCCTCACAGTTATCCTACTTTAGACATCATATTAATCAGGTCAAAACCTTTTGAAATCTTGTGCCCAAAAATGACTTTCCACCTCTGCTTAAAACAATAGGGATCACCTACCCTATATGGCCATCTACATGCTAAATATGAACAATCCAAAGGCCAAATATCTTGTCTGCAAGGTTTTGACCTTTTGTTACCCCAAATGACCTTTGACCTCCACAAAAAATGATAGGGATCACCTACTAAATATTAGTAATTCACATGCTAAGTTTGAGATCCCTTACAGTTGTCCTTCCTGAGATATTGTGTTTACAATGTTTGGACCTATTGACCTCTTGAGTCCCCCAAATGACCTTTGACTACCACCAAAACCAAAAGGAAGTATCTTCCCAACTTGAACAATCCACATTTATGTGTGAGATCCCTCACAGTTATCCTTCTTGAGACAGTGCTTACAAGGTTTTGACTCTCTGGCCCCTGGTGACCCTAATGACCTTTAACATCCACCAAAATAACAGAGATCATCTACTCAATATGGGCAATCCATCAGCTAAGAACACATACACACACACATGGCATCACCATCGCATAGACACCATGAGCCTTCAGCAAGGAATCAAAAAAGAAAAGTATCTACCATTGCTTTCTTGAGATATCGTGTTTACAAGGTTTTGGTTTTTAACCTCTAGTGATCTCGAATACCACTTTTTTAGGTATAATATGGCAATATTTATGAATGAACTCGCTTCAAGTCTGATTGCTGGTAAGAGTACAAAACTTGATAAATACTTCCTTGTACCTAACTCAATCTGAGTTCAATGGAGCTGTTGAATTTGAATTAAGTCTTCCAGAATGCATTGGCTGTGACTCATGGAATCCTAACAGATAGCCTGTGGCAAGAGCATGCACTACTGATGAGAAAGTTTATATTCTCCCCCTTACTGAGAATGCAGTCAAACCACCTGGGCAGAGGACAAAATGTGACATGATATTCACGACCTGGCAGGACTTCAGTGTGGGTGGCCTGTGATGTTTGTGGAAGATGGTGTCATTTCAACTGTGTGGTGCTGAAACGAAAGCCAAAGAGAGAGTATTTATTTCCAATTTGTATAGCACAATACAGATGAACCATATCATCCACACTTACTGCTAGTGGTACAGTACTTACCTGAACATGTTCTTTCAGCTACATTGATAGCATGGCATATACAGAATTTTTGTGATTCCTCATTTGGAGTACTTATAGCAGTATTACTACTGTAAGCCATTCAAGATATGTCTTGCTTTCACTTGATCACGTGAATCATGTCAAAAGATGTACAGTACGGTAGCTCTTCAGTTAGCGGAACCTCTTTGGCAATTGCACTTAGATTTTGACTTTTGGCATCCAGCTGAATGGACTGTTGAGGGAAATACAGTAGTACTGCTATGGGACATGTAAATGAATATGGGACATGACCCGGTCATGCAGTTCATGTCTTCGAGTTTCATGACTCTGTACATACAGGTCATACATTATTGCACCATGTATAAAGTTCATACATTACTCAATGACCGCAAAAATGTGCATACTAGGGTTCATAGTTATAAGCCTTTCCGTGGGGTTTCATGAAAATATGACTGTATTTGATATGTTGTTGCTCAGATTGACAAAGGGGGTGGGGGTTGGTGGTGTCGCAGTCGTAGAACACAGCATCGTGGACAAGACCATTTGTATGAGCGTAAGCAGGTGTTAGTTTGTATACTGACTGTTTCCCAATATTTCAAGAGACTCCCACTACTTGGACTGGGTTTTCATGTAAATGATAAATCATGTAATTTGTCACTGAAGGAGTACAGAGTGGTTATTGCTACAGTATGGTGAGGTACTTTAATTTTTGATTATGCCACCAGCCCCCCAAAGCTTGCTTTGTGTTTTCATGTAAAAAAAAAGGCCAAACATTCATGTTAATAAATTCTGTCAAACCCCAAGGGTCTGGCGATTAAGGGACACAACAGGCGACGTCATAATGCCACCACAGTCCCAAAGTGTGCAAAATGTATTTTTTAAGCACCCTTGTATACAGAAGTGGAGAATCCTTCCTTTGTCACTACATAAAGGTGCCATCCTGGGGGAGGGGTTGTCCCCTCCCTTTTGTGAAATTTTGGTAATTTCAGGCTGCTTAGATGCAAAATGGTGCCATCTTTGGGATACTTTTGGAACTGATCATATGTGGCTGGAAAATGTCCATAATTTAGTACATTGTAATTTTGGTTAGGAGAGTATGTTGTGAAAGAGAACGGTATGTTGTCAACAAATCTCCTGAAGCGCCTCTTTTGATTACTTTACTGCCTTCTATTGTGGGAAAGTCTTTACACAAAAATATGTGTGTGGAGTCCACAGTAACATTCTTGGACTATTATGAAATTTTTCCTTGCTTCACTGCCCATTATAAAAGTTTATCCAAGGATGGTGGCCACCTTGAATGGCCTACTCCAGATTGATTACATAAAATGGGGCACTAACATGATGCTTATTACCTGACATCCAAATGATACTACAGTATAGAGTATGACATCGAGCACTTTACAACTATCATTTTTTTTTTTATTAATTTTGAACAAAATTCCAGACAAACAGCTTCTGGCAATGGGAAGTGGGAGGGAGGGGCAATGGGAAGTGGGAGGGAGGGGGAGTGAAGGTGATGTATGACTTCCCTGATAGGTAAAGCAAAAGGGGTGAAGGACTAACAAGCGCGTGTTTCAGACTGCTTTTTCGTTGTAAGTGTATTAACAATCACCATCTACGTATACCGATAATAGCTATGCGTTAAGCACTTGGTAACTTTTTGAAAAATGCATAACAGAAAATATGTTCTTTAAACTTCCCACATTACGCCAAAAATTAGATTTTAAGATCCCATACTGATGTGAGACCTTCGCACAGGTTGGAGATGTACCTCTGTTTTTTCGGAAAAGCATCGTGATCAGAATAGCTCTATTGTATAATAACATTAATAATGGTCAGGAGATGGAGTGCAAACCATGATGAATGCGAGTGGAGTGCGCCAAAAGTTTTCATTAAATAAAATTTCCTTGACAGAACGTGTATTCAGTTCCCTAATACACCTACATGCCAATCACAAAGACGGTCTTTTACCTGGATTTGAGGTCCGCATATGCCTTCACAACGCTGTTTTGAATTTCAGTAGCGGAAATTTGCAACAGACAATTATGATAGCCTACACACTGTCGGGATAAATCACTCAAATAACAATCTGCAACTTGATAGCCGAGTAGATACAAGGGCGCTGTGCTGATCCTTTGAAATACAGTAGGAGGGCACTGCGTACAAAAGGGTACATACGTAATAACTTCAGGCTGAGGTCTCACTGAAGTTGAAACTAAGAATTCCTGACAGGCAGTGTTATAAAAAAGAACCTCAAAACTCTTTCTTTGGAGTATTTGCAAGGTTTACCGACCACGAACCTAAGAAAATGGGTAATAATTCTCCAGATTTTATTAAGAGTCCAAAGGGGATAGCCCATTATAGCAAATAATAAACTAGAGCACCAGTGGTGCAGAACCTCATACCATCAACCAAGGGTTTCCTGGGTTCTAGTCTTTACTAGTACAAGCGCCATATGACTTTAAATGACCTCAAATGACGTATGAGTGACGACCCCAAATCTCGAACACCTACGTAAAGGCAGCTTCCACAATGTCATGAAAATTTTTCTTGTTATCTTCATTTTGTAAGTTGTTTTCATCTTAAGAATGTTCTTACGTAGTTTGTAAGTATCTTGACTTAAGAAAAAACTTATGCAAATGTTACTTGTTGTTAGTGAACCCCACCCCAGACCACTAACCAAGCAACACTGACAGGTTATAAACTCTGTTTAACATTAATTGGAAGGAATGGTTAAGCATTTTGCAATATTTCACAAAGTGGACCCTAGGCACATCTTGGGGCCTGGACCCAAAATTTCTGCAGACCCTGAAGGTACCATTAACAGAGCATCATTATGTCAAACCATCAACATTGTACAAGGAAATTTGTAGGAGGAAAATAATTTTTGCAGAATTTCAAAGAATTACAGTACATAAAATGGGCCATATGGCCCACATGGGACCTTGGACCAAAATTCATGAATACAATAAACAGATCACTAACCAAGCATCATTATGACAGGCTGTCAACTCTGTATAACATTAACTGGCCCCCTGTGGGCTGGGGGTTGTAGAATATGCCCACGGTATTCCCCGCATGTCGTAAGGGGTGACTAAAGGGGAAGACTTGCAATGTATTTGAACAATATTTGAAACCGAACTTGAACCGTATTTATCTGGTTGACACTATATAACACATTCGTGTTGGTGTGTCGTTAAATCTTATCTATCTGACTGACAAATTTAACATTAACTGGAGAAGGGGTTGACCATTTTGCAATATTTCACAAATTGAACCCAACGCCCATCTTGGACCTTGGACCCAAAATTTCTGCACACTCTGAAGGTACCACTAACAGAGTAACATTATGACAAACCATCAAGATTGTACAAGAGAATCTGTGGGAGGAGAAGCATTTTGCGAAATTTCATAAAATGGGCCATAGGGCCCACAAGGGACCTTCAACCAAAAATATCAGAACACTCCAATGGCCCGCCACCCAAGGTACACTGTGTCTAAGTCTCAAGCAGCTCCGTGAAAGCTCCGTGGGAGGAGAAGCATTTCGAACAATTGTGGACAGATAGCAGCATTTTGAACAGCTGTGGACAGATAGGCAGGCAGGCATAGGGTGACGCAGTGTGATCACAATACGTAGCTCACACCAGCATGCTGGTAAGAGCTGAAAAATGCAAAAACAGGCTATTTTAAAAAAAAATTCCAAGAAATTCAAGGGAGGTTTCAACCTATAACTAACCCTCCCCACCCATTTGGATCCGCCCGTGTTACTACAGTAGAAGTTTTTATCATGTCACCTGACCCCAAAAATTGGCTTTGGGGATTCGTGTACATCAAAGTCAAAAGTTCATGTACTGAAAGTTAATATGTACATGTACAAATATGTCAGTGAAGGAATGTCACCTAGCTGACTGCATTAAACTATTTCATGCCACAAGACCCCTGGTCTTTGTGGTTTTGAGTACAGTAATTTAAAGTCTAGTGTTCATGTATGAATATACATTATGCTCTTGTACTTAAATTTATCATATGTCTACCCCCAATACTTGTTTGGGGTTTCGTGTACAATACATAAATGAATGATATGCATGCAAATGAATATTGTATGTAAATATTATCTCATTTGAGGACTGCCGAGAGGTCAGAGCTACTGTTCTGTGAGGTACTTAAGTTTTTCATCATGCCACCAGACCCCCAAATTTTGCTTCAATGGGGTTTCAAATACTCTGTATAACCTTTATAAACATATGTCTTTGAAAGAGTGTCACCTGCCTGGGTCTTGTACTTAAATTTATCATATGTCACCAGACCCCCAATACTTGTTGAGGGTTTCATGTACAAATATAAGAATAATATTCATGTAAATAAATACTGTAGGTACATAAAATCTCATCGGAAGAGTGCCGAGAGGTCAGTGCTACTGTACTGCAAAGTACTTCAAGTTTTCATCATGCCACCAGACCCCAAAAACTTGCTTTGGGGTTTCATGCAACAACAAATACTCTGTATAACCTTTATAAACATTTGTCTCTGAAAGAGTGTCACCTGCCTGGGTCTTGTACTCAAATTTATCATATGTCACACGAGACCCCCAATACTTGTCTGGGGTTTCGTGTACAATACATAAAAGTATGATATTCATGTAAATAAATATTGAATGTACATAATATCTCAACAGAGGAGTACCAAGAGGTCAGTTCTACTGAACTGTGAGGTACTCTAATTTTTCATCGTGCCACCAGACCCCCCAAAATTTGCTTCAATGGGGTTTCATGTAACAAAAATTCTCTCTATAACCTTTAAAAACATATATGTCTTTGAAAGAGTTTCATCTGCCTGGCTCTTGTACTTAAATTTATCATATCTCACAAGACCCCCAATATTTGTTGGGGGTTTCGTGTACAATACATTAATGAATGATATGCATACAAATGAATATTGTATGTACATAATATCTCATTGGAGGAGTGCCCAGAGGTCAGTGCTACTGTTCTGTGAGGTACTTAAGTTTTTCATCATACCACCAGATCCCCAAATTTTGCTTTGGGGTTTCATGTAACATCAAATACTTTGTATAACCTTTATATACATTTGTCTTGGAAAGAGTGTCACCTGCCTGGGCCTTGTACTTAAATTCATCATTACCTCACGAGACCCCCAATACTTGTTTGGGGTTTTGTGTGCAATACATAAATGAATGATATGCATGCAAATGAATATTGTATGTAAATAATATCTCATTTGAGGACTGCCGAGAGGTCAGAGCTACTGTACTGTCAGGTACTTCAGTTTTTCATCATGCCACCTGACCCCCAAAATTTGCTTTGGGGTTTCATGTACTGTAACAAAAATTCTCTGTAACCTTTATGACCATTTGTCTTTGAAAGAGTGTCACCTGCCTGGCTCTTGTACTTAAATTGAATCATATGTCACGAGACCCCCAATACTAATTTGGGGTTTCGTGTAAAATACATAAAAGTATGATATTCGTGTACATGAATATTGTATGTACATAAAATCTCATCAGAAGAGTGCCGAGAGGTCAGTGCTACTGTACTGCAAAGTACTTCAAGCTTTCATCATGCCACCAGACCCCCAAAACTTGCTTTGGGGTTTCATATAACAACAAATACTCTGTATAACATTCATAAACATTTCTCTTTGAAAGAGTGTCACCTGCCTGGCTCTTGTACTCAAATTTATCATATGTCACCAGACCCCCAATACTTGTTTGGGGTTTCATGTACAAATACATATAAGAATATATTCATGTAAATGAATGCTGTATGTACATAATATCTCATCGGAAGAGTGCCCAGAGGTCAGTGCTACTGTACTGCAAAGTACTTCAAGTTTTCATCATGCCACCAGACCCCCAAAACTTGCTTTGGGGTTTCATATAACAACAAATACTCTGTATAACCTTTATAAACATTTGTCTTTGAAAGAGTGTCACCTGCCTGGGTCTTGTACTCAAATTTATCATATGTCATTAGACCCCCAATACTTGTTTGGGGTTTCATGTACAATACATATAAGAATAATATTCATGTACTGTATGTACATAATATCTCATCGAAAGAGTGCCCAGAGGTCAGTGCTACTGAACTGCAAAGTACTTCAAGTTTTCATCATGCCACCAGACCCCCAAAACTTGCTTTGGGGTTTCATATAACAACAAATACTCTGTATAACCTTCATAAACATTTGTCTTTGAAAGAGTGTCACCTGCCTGGGTCTTGTACTCAAATTTATCGTATGTCACGAGACCCCCAATACTTGTTTGGGGTTTCATGTACAATACATATAAGAATAATATTCATGTACTCTATGTACATAATATCTCATCGGAAGAGTGCCCAGAGGTCAGTGCTACTGAACTGCAAAGTACTTCAAGTTTTAATCATGCCACCAGACCCCCAAAACTTGCTTTGAGGTTTCATATAACAACAAATACTCTGTATAACCTTCATAAACATTTGTCTTTGAAAGAGTGTCACCTGCCTGGCTCTTGTACTTAAATTTATCATATCTCACGAGACCCCCAATACTAGTTTGGGTTTTCGTGTGCAATACATAAATGAATGATATGCATGCAAATGAATATTGTATGTAAATAATATCTCATTTGAGGACTGCCGAGAGGTCAGAGCTACTGTTCTGTGAGGTACTACAGTTTTTCATCATGCCACCAGACCCCCAAATTTGCTTCAGTGGGGTTTCAAAGTCTCTGTATAACCTTTGTAAACATTTCTCTTTGAAAGAGTGTCACCTGCCTGGCTCTTGTACTCAAATTTATCATATGTCACGAGACCCCCAATACTTGTTTGGGGTTTCATGTACAATACATAAAAGTATGATATTCATGTAAATAAATATTGTATGTACATAATATCTCAACAGAGGAGTACCAAGAGGTCAGTTCTACTGAACTGTGAGGTACTCTAATTTTTCATCATGCCACCAGACCCCCCAAAATTTGCTTCAATGGGGTTTCATGTAACAAAAATTCTCTCTATAACCTTTAAAAACATATGTCTTTGAAAGAGTTTCATCTGCCTGGCTCTTGTACTTAAATTTATCATATCTCACGAGACCCCCAATATTTGTTGGGGGTTTCGTGTACAATACATTAATGAATGATATGCATGCAAATGAATATTGTATGTACATAATATCTCATTGGAGGAGTGCCCAGAGGTCAGTGCTACTGTTCTGTGAGGTACTTAAGTTTTTCATCATACCACCAGATCCCCAACTTTTGCTTTGGCGTTTCATGTAACATTAAATACTTTGTATAACCTTTATATAAATTTGTCTTCCAAAGAGTGTCACCTGCCTGGCTCTTGTACTTAAATTTATCATATCTCACGAGACCCCCAATACTAGTTTGGGGTTTCGTGTGCAATACATAAATGAATGATATGCATGCAAATGAATATTGTATGTAAATAATATCTCATTTGGGGACTGCCAAGAGGTCAGAGCTACTGTTCTGTGAGGTACTTAAGTTTTTCATCATGCCACCAGACCCCCAAATTTGCTTCAATGGGGTTTCAAATACTCTGTATAACCTTCATAAACATTTGTCTTTGAAAGAGTGTCACCTGCCTGGGTCTTGTACTTAAATTTATCATATCTCACGAGACCCCCAATACTTGTTTGGGGTTTCATGTACAAATACATATAAGAATAATATTCATGTAAATGATTACTGTATGTACATAATATCTCATCGGAAGAGTGCCCAGAGGTCAGTGCTACTGTACTGCAAAGTACTTCAAGTTTTAATCATGCCACCAGACCTCCAAAACTTGCTTTGGGGTTTCATATAACAACAAATACTCTGTATAACCTTTATAAACATTTCTCTTTGAGAGAGTGTCACCTGCCTGGCTCTTGTACTTAAATTTATCATATCTCACGAGACCCCCAATACTTGTTTGGGGTTTCATGTACAAATACATATAAGAATAACATTCATGCATGTAAATGAATGCTGTATGTACATAATATCTCATCGGAAGAGTGCAGAGAGGTCAGTGCTACTGTACTGCAAAGTACTTCAAGCTTTCATCATGCCACCAGACCCCCAAAACTTGCTTTGGGGTTTCATATAACAACAAATACTCTGTATAACCTTTATAAACATTTGTCTTTGAAAGAGTGTCACCTGCCTGGGTCTTGTACTCAAATTTATCGCATATCACGAGACCCCCAATACTTGTTTGGGGTTTCATGTACAATACATATTAGAATAATATTCATGTACTTTATGTACATAATATCTCATCGGAAGAGTGCCGAGAGGTCAGTGCTACTGAACTACAAAGTACTTCCAGTTTTCATCATGCCACCAGACCCCCAAAACTTCCTTTGAGGTTTCATATAACAACAGATACTCTGTATAACCTTTATAAACATTTGTCTTTGAAAGAGTGTCACCTGCCTGGCTCTTGTACTCAAATTTATCGTATGTCACGAGATCCCCAATACTTGTTTGGGGTTTCATGTACAATACATATAAGAATAATATTCATGTAAATGAATGCTGTATGTACATAATATCTCATCGGAAGAGTGCAGAGAGGTCAGTGCTACTGTACTGCAAAGTACTTCAAGCTTTCATCATGCCAACAGACCCCCAAAACTTGCTTTGGGGTTTCATATAACAACAAATACTCTGTATAACCTTTATAAACATTTGTCTTTGAAAGAGTGTCACCTGCCTGGGTCTTGTACTTAAATTTATCGTATGTCACGAGACCCCCAATACTTGTTTGGGGTTTCATGTACAATACATATAAGAATAATATTAATGTACTTTATGTACATAATATCTCATCGGAAGAGTGCCGAGAGGTCAGTGCTACTGAACTACAAAGTACTTCCAGTTTTCATCATGCCACCAGACCCCCAAAACTTCCTTTGAGGTTTCATATAACAACAGATACTCTGTATGACCTTTATAAACATTTGTCTTTGAAAGAGTGTCACCTGCCTGGGTCTTGTACTCAAATCATATCTCACGAGACCCCCAATACTTGTTTGGGGTTCCATGTACAATACATAAAAGTATGATATTGATGTAAATAAATATTGTATGTACGGTACATAATATCTCAACAGAGGAGTACCAAGAGGTCAGTTCTACTGAACTGTGAGGTACTCTAATTTTTCATCATGCCACCAGACCCCCCCAAATTTGCTTCAATGGGGTTTCATGTAACAAAAATTCTCTCTATAACCTTTAAAAACATATGTCTTTGAAAGAGTTTCACCTGCCTGGCTCTTGTACTTAAATTTATCATATCTCACAAGACCCCCAATATTTGTTGGGGGTTTCGTGTACAATACATTAATGAATGATATGCATGCAAATGAATACTGTATGTAAATAATATCTCATTGGAGGACTGCCGAGAGGTCAGAGCTACTGTTCTGTGAGGTACTACAGTTTTACATCATGCCACCTGACCCCTAAATTTGCTTCAGTGGGGTTTCGAATTCTCTGTATAACCTTTATAAACATTTCTCTTTGAAAGAGTGTCACCTGCCTGGGTCTTGTACTCAAATTTATCGTATGTCACGAGACCCCCAATACTTGTTTGGGGCTTCATGTACAATACATATAAGAATAACATTCATGCATGTAAATGAATGCTGTATGTACATAATATCTCATCGGAAGAGTGCCGAGAGGTCAGTGCTACTGTACTGCAAAGTACTTCAAGCTTTCATCATGCCACCAGACCCCCAAAACTTGCTTTGGGGTTTCATATAACAACAAATACTCTGTATAACCTTTATAAACATTTGTCTTTGAAAGAGTGTCACCTGCCTGGGTCTTGTACTCAAATTTATCGTATGTCACGAGACCCCCAATACTTGTTTGGGGTTTCAAGTACAATACATATAAGAATAATATTCATGTACTTTATGTACATAATATCTCATCGGAAGAGTGCCGAGAGGTCAGTGCTACTGAACTACAAAGTACAGTACTTCCAGCTTTCATCCTGCCACCAGACCCCCAAAACTTCCTTTGAGGTTTCATATAACAACAGATACTCTGTATAACCTTTATAAACATTTGTCTTTGAAAGAGTGTCACCTGCA
The DNA here is from genome assembly GCA_029531755.1 of Holothuria leucospilota. NCBI lineage: Eukaryota > Metazoa > Echinodermata > Holothuroidea > Aspidochirotida > Holothuriidae > Holothuria > Holothuria leucospilota. The sequence goes on along the minus strand of CM055972.1, from coordinate 45,552,837 downwards.
TGGGTCTTGTACTCAAATTTATCATATCTCACGAGACCCCCAATACTTGTTTGGGGTTCCATGTACAATACATAAAAGTATGATATTCATGTAAATAAATATTGTATGTACGGTACATAATATCTCAACAGACGAGTACCAAGAGGTCAGTTCTACTGAACTGTGAGGTACTCTAATTTTTCATCATGCCACCAGGCCCCCCAAAATTTGCTTCAATGGGGTTTCATGTAACAAAAACTCTCTGTATAACCTTTAAAAACATGTCTTTGTAAGAGTTTTATCTGCCTGGCTCTTGTACTTAAATTTATCATATCTCACAAGACCCCCAATATTTGTTGGGGGTTTCGTGTACAATACATTAATGAATGATATGCATGCAAATGAATATTGTATGTACATAATATCTCACTGGAGGAGTGCCGAGAGGTCAGTGCTACTGTTCTGTGAGGTACTTAAGTTTTTCATCATACCGCCAAATCCCCAACTTTTGCTTTGGGGTCTCATGTAACATCAAATACTTTGTATAACCTTTATATAAATTTGTCTTCGAAAGAGTGTCACCTGCCTGGCTCTTGTACTTAAATTTATCATATCTCACGAGACCCCCAATACTTGTTGGGGTTTTGTGTGCAATACATAAATGAATGATATGCATGCAAATGAATATTGTATGTAAATAATATCTCATTTGAGGACTGCCGAGAGGTCAGAGCTACTGTTCTGTGAGGTACTTAAGTTTTTCATCATGCCACCAGACCCCCAAATTTTGCTTGAATGGGGTTTCAAATTCTCTGTATAACCTTCATAAACATTTCTCTTTGAGAGAGTGTCACCTGCCTGGCTCTTGTACTTAAATTTATCATATCTCACGAGACCCCCAATACTTGTTTGGGGTTTCATGTACAAATGCTTATAAGAATAATATTCATGTAAATGAACGCTGTATAATATCTCATCTGAAGAGTGCCGAGAGGTCAGTGCTACTGTACTGCAAAGTACTTCAAGCTTTCATCATGCCACCAGACCCCCAAAACTTGCTTTGGGGTTTCATATAACAACAAATACTCTGTATAACCTTTATAAACATTTGTCTTTGAAAGAGTGTCACCTGCCTGGGTCTTGTACTCAAATTTATCATATGTCACGAGACCCCCAATACTTGTTTGGGGTTTCATGTACAATACATATAAGAATAATATTCATGTACTCTATGTACATAATATCTCATCGGAAGAGTGCCCAGAGGTCAGTGCTACTGAACTGCAAGGTACTTCAAGTTTTCATCATGCCACCAGACCCCCAAAACTTGCTTTGGGGTTTCATATAACAACAAATACTCTGTATAACCTTTATAAACATTTGTCTTTGAAAGAGTGTCACCTGCCTGGGTCTTGCACTCAAATTTATCATACTGTATGTCACGAGACCCCAAATACTTGTTTGGGGTTTCATGTACAATACATAAAAGTATGATATTGATGTAAATAAATATTGTATGTACATAATATCTCAACAGAGGAGTACCAAGAGGTCAGTTCTACTGAACTGTGAGGTACTCTAATTTTTCATCATGCCACCAGACCCCCCAAAATTCGCTTCAATGGGGTTTCATGTAACAAAAATTCTCTCTATAACCTTTGAAAACATATGTCTTTGAAAGAGTTTCATCTGCCTGGCTCTTGTACTTAAATTTATCATATCTCACAAGACCCCCAATATTTGTTGGGGGTTTCATGTACAATACATTAATGAATGATATGCATGCAAATGAATATTGTATGTACATAATATCTCACTGGAGGAGTGCCGAGAGGTCAGTGCTACTGTTCTGTGAGGTACTTAAGTTTTTCATCATACCACCAGATCCCCAAATTTTGCTTTGGGGTCTCATGTAACATCAAATACTTTGTATAACCTTTATATACTGTACATTTGTCTTGGAAAGAGTGTCACCTGCCTGGCCCTTGTACTTAAATTTATCATACCTCAGGAGACCCCCAATACTAGTTTGGGGTTTCGTGTGCAGTACATAAAAGAATGATATGTAAATGAATATTGTATGTACATAATATCTCATCGGAGGAGTGCCGAGAGGTCAGTGCTTCTGTACTGTGAGGTATTACAATTTTTCATCATGCCACCAGACCACCAAATTTGCTTCAGTGGGGTTTCATGTAACAAAAATTCTCTGTATAACCTTTATAAACATTTCTCTTTGAAAGAGTGTCACCTGCCTGGCTCTTGTACTTAAATTTATCATATCTCACGAGACCCCCAATACTTGTTTGGGGTTTCGTGTACAATACATAAAAGTATGATATTCGTGTACATGAATATTGTATGTACATACAGTAATATCTCATTGGCTCTTGTACTTAAATTTAATCATATGTCACGAGACCCCCAATACTTGTTTGGGGTTTCGTGTACAATATATAAACGTATGATATTCGTGTAAATGAATACTGTGTACATGCAGTAATATCTCATTGGCTCTTGTACTTAAAATTTATTCATATGTCACCAGACCCCCAATAGGCCTACTTGTTTAGACAGACTTCCTAGGCCTTAATCCCACTTACGTTAGGCTAACACTTAAATTTACGTTCATATGAAACTAGGCCTACAGTATGCATACATGATTGCAGTTGCAGCACAACCAAGCTTTACCCACAGCCTTACACTAACGTTAAAACAGTAGACCTTAGGATTGGTCCCGGTGGTCCACGGAAATTCGGGAATGACGGACTTGTTATAAAAACACAACGCACGTTTGTTAATATACTTCCCTCACAAGCTGATGGTTCATGTTATTACTTTTTCCTTCTTGCGGTAATTTGTGCTGTGTAGTACCTGTCAGAGGCCAACTTGGTACGCCGGTCACAAGAACTTCAAGTTTGGTGTCAGTGTCATGCATGCGTATGGTTCACTAAACGGTTTTGAATGACATCATGGCAATGTATGACGTCATAAATTAAAACGTCACAGGTTACGCGAAACCCCCAAGATATAGTGAGAAGCGTTGGCTTTGACGATTGTTGGTTTTCAATGACATTGCCTGACAGTACAAAACAGCGATGACGCAGGACGATCTTGTGATGTATTTGACCTTTCCTAGTTTCCAAACATACAGCATGAAGCTATTTCAAACAGTTTGATAGTAAATCGTAAAATTTGTTGTGATGGGTGATGGAACAGATGGTATACACACTTAGCATTGTCAGTAGATTTAACTTGTTGTGGACTTACACCATCAGCTAAACAAAATGTCTATGGTGAAACAGGAATTTGTTAGCAGAAACGAATGGATGGGGTATGAACCAAACTTGATGTATCTTTACACTGTTATGAGTACGTGTATAAGTGGAGTGTCTCTGTGACTACGAGTACAAAATTTTGTATTAACCCCTATACCACCCAGCTCGCCTATTTTATGAGCCAATACATACCTACCAAAATGAGTACAAGTACAAATCCGTTTTCACGAGTACGCGTACAGGCAATTGTGCAAAACAGTGACTATGGGCACTATACAAATCTTGTAAAAACTATTCTTCTTTTTTTATAAAAATGGTTATAATGTCATGAAAATGTGGGGTTTTGGTTTCAAGGAAGAGATGAGCAGGTTGCATGTGAAATTTGAAAAGGTGTGATACGTGGTTTAAGCGGCTGACCCACGTTGACAAAAATAGTCTTACACATCTGTGTGATCGCCACTGGTCAAACTGTTAAAACCTTACAAAGATCACATCCAAGAAAACTACATATCTTTCAAAACATTAACTACTTCTGAGATTCAGGGAAACCTCCTTGCATGGTTGCGTTAATTCCGGTTGGTTGATTAACTTTCCAATCCCCTCAGCACCACTGTGAAAAACTTTCGGAGGGAAGCAATTTAGTGCCCAGCAGTTTTTCAAGTGGATTAAATCTGTACATCTTTTGAATGCAAGATGTATATATACTGTAACCACCCAAGCAAATATCCTCCCAGTAAGTGGGTACATGCAATGTAGACATAGTTCCTGTTCTCATGTTGATTGAAAAATATTGTTATTCCAACGGGGGTTGTTCAAATATTGAAAATTCAGTCTTTAAAATATTTATAAACAGTTCTCTTTGCTTTGAAATTATAAAGTCGGTGAAGTGTAGTCAGTTCAGTTGTGAAGTATACCTGTTTTATTCAGGAATAAGACATTGAGTAGGGCTATTTGGTGCAGATGGAAGGTAGCAACGTTGCATTGAACCAATCTGGAACGGGGGATATGATGTTAGGCACACGCAGAATGTGCTCTACACAATGTAATAAAACAAAGATATCTTTAAAAACGACTGCCAAGGCATCTGTGATACATTAATGTTACAGACGATTTGAATTCCATTTTTTCCTTTCCTGCTCAAAGTTTGGAAATTGGACTCCATCAATTTATTACAGGCTATATAACTATGTTGGCACTTATAAAACGAATACAAAACTCAGTCATTGTGGAATTTGCCTTCTCATCTCATTTATGAGTCAAACCGCCGATTCCTCAATACTTCAACGACTTCCAATTATCTTTTCAGCCCATTATGTATTTAAAGTCAAAACTCAAACATTTCTTAAAGTGCCAGTCTATGTTCGTGAATTTCAGAGGGCAGCAAATTGTATTTCCCTCCTTCCTCTCCCTCCCCTTGTCCTTCTACCTGTTTTCTCCTCTCTAACGTTTCAACGCCATTTTGGAATCGTCATCCGTTTGTTCTTGGCCTAACAATTTAATCCTATTCATTAAATAAAAGTATCTGAATGTTAGTTATAAACACAGTGCACTGAATTTCATATTTGAAATGGGGGATTATTGAGTGCCTCTCTTGCCTATTTGTTTGTTGAATATTCAGAAGGCAAATAAGTTATGTTTACTCTCAAGGCGCTCTTGACACATTGAAGGGCATCTGTCTGTTTGAATTCAATCGCTATACATATTTCACCCCTTATTAAAGTTTAAAGTTCTGTATTTGCATGTAACTTTGTGCTCTTTTTTTATTATTCCATCTTTGATGTAAAGATAACAAATTTTGCATTGACTGAGCTAAACACTATTTTCCAAACCCCACCGTTTGATTGTGTAGTGAAAGGAATATCATGGTACCAACCCCATCCCCTTTAGCCGTTGGAAATGAACTCTAGAATGTCTTTTTATGGAAGATGTTTGAGATAATCAATTTATGGTGTCCTCAAGCTCACTGCTTCACCTGGACTTTACACCAACTGGCGAACCTGTAGGAAAGTGACAGCTGCAATTTCAAAGAAGGCAATATCGTCGCAATTTTAGATTAGAATTCTCCCTCATTTGTTGTGGCCTCCTCGTTTTCTATTTCCAGGACAACCGAAACAGATGTTTCCTTGCTCCCTTATCCTCTCCCCCCTTTTTCCTCCCTGCATTCACTCGTCAACTTTCAACATGATTCACGCTTTTGGAGTTGTAGTCTCCAATGATATAGTTAAATCCTTAGTCTGACCCGTATCTTTTAGGTTTCATATTAAAACAGTTTTGCTGGCATCCTTCGAACCGTGTGGCATCTAGCAATTGACACATGTATGAACAGGTAATATCCAGCTACGAAGACTGACCTTAGCGTCTCGTTACATCGTACTGTTGAAACTTAATAGCATCTTTCGAGAGTGTTTACGTCTTCATCTTCTTTATTTTTTGTCTTTTTCAGTTATATTGTTGCTGTTTTTGTCTCTCTTGTTTCCTACAGTATCGTCAGTTAAGTTTTAGCTATTGTTTAGAAATGATAACTAACTTGGCTTATGTTGTCATTTTTTGGCACGTAGAGTACTATGTATGTACGTGGAAGGTTGTTTAAGATCATTTCAGACATCTCGTGAAAATGTATTTGCCCACCTCTGTCTTACTTTGGTGTAATTGCCTGTACTCATAGCCTAACCATAAGAATAGACCCTTTTCCAAATAGAAATCGCAACGGATTACGGATTATGGGATGGAATTTTGGTGTGTGTCATTTTATGTTACAGTAGAATGCCATTGACAAACTCGGCATGTACCAAAACTCTATCCCACAATCCTTTGTAGTTGCTATTTGGAAAAAGGTCTACGGATTTTTTTTGTACTACATTCTCACAGACTTTAAAAAATAAGCAATGGTGATAATGGAAAATTCGATACCCATACTCGTGGAAAATGTGTGATCTGTTGAAACTCCCTACTCGTACTAGTACTCACTACTACAAAAACTTTCCTTTTCATTAATTGTTCTCAGACAACATGTCTGGATTTTTGTGATCAGTGATTCATAATATTACTGACAAACCCTTAGCCAGACGAAGCAGCCTACTGAAGGGAGAGTGAGTGGGCAAAATTATTCGGGGGGAGAGACATACTAAAATACAGTAAGGCAGTAGGAAATTTGAATTTTCTTTGGGGGCGTAAATTTCGGTAGAGTGGGCACCGCCCCTGTCCCCCCTTGGCTAAGGGCTTGATTAATGATGCGCCCATGTTGTGCTAATTCCACTTGGAAGATGGTTGCAAAAATGACTTATCATAGATAAAACTGTAGGAATTTGATTGACACCCTTAATTGACTTACATTGACCAAAGAGATGCTCCCTGCATTGACACTATGTCTTGGTATGGAAAGATCCAACGTGGCTAAAATGAAGGTCACACTTTTAGCTGTTTGGCCAATACCGACGGGATGACTGAGAATGACAATCTGTAAGGGGGTTGCACGTTCACATGGGTTAGCTGAACAATTGCTAGGCAACCAAGTGTTGGAGGGCAAAGAAAACCACACATGCACTATAACACAATGCCTAACTGGTGTGGCCACACTGACAACAGTATTCGATATTCTTCCGTTCCTAGTAAATTATGAAATCAAACTTGAACTTGAAACGTATTTGAAACCGTATTTAAACTTTACCTTTTTTATCTAGTTGACACTATATAACACATTCGTGTTGGTGTGTCTTTAAATCTCATCTAACTAACTAACCTAGTAAATTATGCAAATAATGTACAATCTGTATATATTCGAGAGCATTGCACGTTTTTTATTTGCCCTCCACAACAACCAATGCATCACTGAACTTTATCTTTTGACCGACTGCATGGTCAGGTGGTTAGAGCATCCGACTTGCTGCCGGAAGGTCTGGGGTTCGACTCCTAGACGGGTCATACCAAAGACTTTAAAAATGGAACCTGCTGCCATTGTGCTTGGTGCTCAGCATAAGCAATGGAGTAGGGAAAACAAGCCAGTGGGCCACAACTGGAAAAAGGCCGTGGCCGGCCCGACTTTAACCAACTGGTTGGAAACTGAGCCATAAAACCCCATCTAACTCTTGACCTTAAAGCTACGAGCTCCCTGTAAGTTTTCCACAGTAATGTGATGACATAAAATTGTTGTTAACTTCGAAATAAAGTAAACTGTAATTTTCTTTCTTCTTTTCCGGTTTTAACTAGTTTAATATCTCTCAACTGGATGACCCCGACTTTTGCTACGATCTTGACACCGCCTATCCTCTTGGAGGGCGTAAGCCCATCTTAGAGGAACCTCTCGGCAATCTAACGATGAAAGAATTTATCACTGCGATACTGGTCGTCCCAACACCTGATGGAGAGGTGTATCTGCTGGGAGACAACGCAGGCTACATACATAAGGTTTGTGCCCCATTGCATACGTTTAAGGTAGACAATATTCCATAATTAAAAGCAGCGTTTTTCAAACGCGGCCCTGGGCGCTGCCCCTAAATTGATTTTACGTTAAAAAGTCATATTAATAAAGAAAAACGTAGCAAATTTGGAATAGGGGCCAGTAATCTATGCTGACATGAATTTTAAATAATGTTTTTTGAAGTCACCACTAGGAGAATACTATAGACCTTATTCAGTGACGTCACGAGACGTCATTTTAGAGGACAAGCAGTTAATCTCGCTGGATGATGTACATGACTGTGGTATAGATACTGTGCGTGGACACGCCCGAAAATAATGCTTCCTGCATTTCTTGGTGTAAATTACAATAATACGCACTTACCTCTGCCGAGGGCGCAATTTCTGTTCTGTGACGTTATATGCATGAGGTCTATAGCTCAAAAAGCAGTTTTACAGCAATATATGTAACCCATGAAACTATCAATCCTTCCAAATAACCATGTCTTATCAAATTTTGGAAAACACAATGTATTTTCTGATTTTTGTAGTATAAGCTTATTTTTTTAAATTAAATTTTGTTTTTGTTCATATATACTCCAAGCTATAAATTGGTCTGTTTTGATAGATTGTGTTCCCTTGCCTTCATAGAGTCAGGGTACGTGAACCCCCATGATCGACGATGAGGCATTCATCAAGCAATTAAGCATATCCCCTCACAACATTATATCTCTATACCCACCCCAACTCTTATCCCTTAAAATAAAGAGATTGTTAACAAAAAGAACACTCTAAGAGAATAAATTCGTCAGGTAATCTTTTCTAGGGAAAAATTATCTTTAATTATATTTTAGACTCTGTTTACGCAATTTTGGCTTTATACCTTGTCTTTACGGGTCCTTTTGGCAATAATATCACGTGTGAGGTCATCTATCACTATAGCCTAATACTAGCATACTGCAGGCAAAAATTCGATGTAAAAAACCGCCTTCGTAAATTGTTTACTAACTTTTCCAGCCATTGTTTCCAACGTTTTGTGTCTATACTGGGCGATGTAGTTCGATCCCTTTAGTTGTTTACTATAGTAATGTCCACTCGAACGAATATACGGAAGTGGTATGATATGTAATGCCGCCTATCCTTTGATGGGGAATTTCCAATTTAAAATTTCTGAAAGAACACTCTCTTCCGATCATGGCAAACTTGAAGCCGTTTAACATTTCATAGTGTGTTACCCTTTTGTTAGCCTTAGTGTAGCTACGTATGATGATGTGTGTGACAAATTGGTTTCCTTCAATTTTTTTTTATTGATATTACAGGAAGAATAGGTAAGGTGACAATTAAAAGAGTTAACGTACACTAAGTTCTATAAACATATGATTTTGTTTCTTCATTTAGATTTCTTCAATGAGGGGGATAGAAGTGAAGCATTTTGATTTGGGCAGTGCCATGCTTCCACAAAACGGGCTTATACTGAGTAACGATAACGCAACTGTCTATGCAACAAGCAGTGAGAAGGTAATGTATTTACTTTATTTTCGCCGAGACCGATCAACGATAATTTGATTGCCTCCAAAACAGGAGTAAAACAGGAGTAAAATGTCACATGACTTTTTTGGAAAAGTCAAAACAGCATTCAAAAGGCAGCATGTACACCAGGAAAGAGTGAAGATTTACTATGTTGACCAGTTCACAGTAGCTTTATTGCTAAAAAATGGGCTTATTTCATTTTAGTATGTTTATAAGCAAGATGTAAAAATATGCTTCTTGAACAATTTTACAATATATGGTTCAAGAGTCTGCTGATTGGCTATTTTTTAGCTTAGCTGGCCCTATGGTTCTTTCTTTCTTTGTTTCCTCCTTTGCTTTTTTTTCTTGCTTGGATTAATTAACTTATTGAAGGATGGATGGACGGAACGACGGACGGAGGGACGGATGCAGTGGCATAGCGAGGATTTTTTGAGCAGAGGGGCATTTGGGGTCACGAACCTTGCTAGAGGGCACAGTTTCTGAATTCTCTCCCTCTCTGTAGGGCTTATATACAGAACTGTGCATTCAAAAATTTTCCACGGGGGCACCTGGGGTGGCACCGTTTTGTCGTGGGGGACACGTGCCCCCTCATGCCCCCCATAGCTACGTCACTGGATGGATGGATGGATGGACAGATTCGGATGACGACTTAGTCTCACGTGATAAAAAGCATCTAGCTGATATTCCCTGTAAATTAGATAGAAAGCCTCTTTCTGTCTTACTTTCGAAAGAAATAATATTACTCTATAAAAAATGATGTGAAAAAAGAAAAGTTTTTTTCTGTTCAGTCTATTATACTCCTTCTTGTGCTGCATTAATGCTCTTAGAGAAATGAAACACTAAATTTACAAAAATTAATTCTCTCCCCAGATTGTGGCAATTTCTCTCACAGAAACTTGGACGACACAAGCTCCAACCATGGAGGTACATGCTTCAACGGGCAAACCTGACGATCCCGATGACGACGAAAACTTCAGCATCCTGACCCAAGCTTGGGCTCCGTTTACATGGATCGTTGCCATTTCCGTAGTTGTAATAATACGTTAGGTTTCATACGTCATTTACAAAAAAGGAATAAAGTTTACGACTTCAGTGTATAATGAACTCAGCAGTTGGTTACCTATACGTAGGTACCGGTACCGTGCAGTACTGTAGACTTAGCATAGCCTATAAAGACCATATTCGGTCCGTAGAAAACTTAAAACGTGACTTTTAAAATACTTTCTTTTCGACTGGACAAAAACTGAATATTTGGGGAAAAGAATGTAAGATAGTTGGGCTATTGGGCTTGCAGCTGAATTGTTCATAGGGAATAGCAGTTGTTATAGCTTCAACTTGAAGAATTAACAAGGTAATACTTTATTTCTTTTTTATTTGTCTTTTATTGATTTAAGTTCGTACAGTTTCATTTTCTTGAATTGCTTTTCAGTCTGACTATAACTATTGCCCTTGTAAACATGACGACTGAAAAGCAACAGCATACTTATGACATTTCCAACAGTTATGAGCTGGTCTAGCGCCATCTCAACCTTATCTGAGCGGGTTTGATTGTATGCACCTCCTTCCTTAGTAAAATGCAAGGGAGTTGCAAGCACGCTGTACGCATGTAATCCTGGAGGTAGTACGGAACTCCATGCTATAACACAACCATATCCAACGGTTCCTGTCATTGAAATTTAGTTTCTAATGTGGGCGTAAACACAATTTGCAGTGGAATGAATATAGCGAGAAGAGTTTAAGATAGCAACTATTCTTGTGATGAAACTAATATTTGAATAGATTTAGTAAAGGGAAAGGACTACAAGCGTAGAAAGGTCATGCTCATGTCAACAGCGATAAGGGAGAGATTAGCCTATATCGCATTTTATATACTCGCTTTGCATTTGTACTTGTTCAAAGTCCCTCAAAACAATGAGCCCTTACAGGTGCTGGTGCTCTTATGAATGTAATATGTTTATCTTCTTCACTTGGGTTATTTGTACGGAGATCACCCCCAAGCCTTCGCAGGAGCGATTGGCCTTACCGTAATTCAACATGCAGGCTGCAAGGAGGAGCGGGTTTTACACTATCTTACATTAGTACGTGTTCTCATACATTTAAACTCGTCAAATTTAAAAAAAAAACTAGTAATCACCATAATGAGGAACAACTGGATGGTAATCGCACTACAAGCTTTCTTGATGCAGCATATATGTTTTGCTCTGAGTAGTAGGGTAGCTACGGATTACGGGTGCATCCCCGACACAAAAAGCGATAGCTTAACGGCCCCGCAACAAAACATTTGGTAATGCATGGTTTTAATGTTCTGACTTAGGCCTGGTAGAAACAGAATTAAAAACTCATTCCTTTCTGTTATTGCGCAAAACTTGTTTTACACAACACCCCAATGTTTAGGCGCTCTTCGTGTGCCTTACGGCTATATTGGTGCTTTGATCTACGTTCAGTTCTATATTTGTAAATCTGAAAAGTGACTGATTACCCTCTTACCTGGCGACATGGGCATACCAGGGAGCTGTCTCTCACAACTGCCTGGACATACCAGGAACTGTAACAGTTCCTTGGACATACATAAACTTCTTTTAAGGCGTGGAATTTTATCGTCAACAGCTTAGCCTCAGCTGATCATTTATTGTCAACCTGCATTTATTGCACTGTAGGTGAGGAACTTGGCAGCTTGGGCTGTCGAGAGGTTTGCCCATCACCTCAAGAACACGCGTTTTTACAGTGCAATGAATGTTAACTTTGTTTGGTGTCAGTGGCCCCTACAATTGATCTGAGATGTGAGCTTAGTGACGCACAGGTTCCATGTGTAATGGATTCGAGGGGGTTCTTTCCTAATAACCTACATTTTATCTCCACTTTCTTTTTGAGACACCCGAAAGCTTTGTAAGATGCCGGAAAATCGCATCTAACAGTCTGACCAGACAGCATTTAATTGAAAATTTTCTTGGAGGACCTCTACATTAACAGTGTCATGGCCCTTTTAACGAATATATGGTCATCACCGATTTCCGAAACTGTAGATCGAGTAGTCACACGGCAAACGAATGCACAATTTAATAAAAATATTCCTTGTGTGGTCACCAGATTCTGGGAAATCGCATGTAACAGAGTTAAATTTTATAATTTTCCTGGCGGAGAACATTGGACTCTCCTACAGGCCCGTAACCAGACAAGGCTCTAAAGTGAGATACCCTCCCTTCAGGGGCGGAATATTTTTAGGAGGTCGGATATTCTAAAATACATGAAAGCAATGGAAAATTTTGATTTTTCTAGATGGCAAAATATTTGCCACTCCTTGGTTCCCCTGGCTACGGCCTTGCTTTCTCCGTTTAGGATTCGTGCCTTCGGAGATCGCAGATTCTCTTAATGCCCTCACAAAGTGAGCCCTTCTTTTCGAAACTTTTGATCTGCATGTGTAATCTTCACTACATTCCTTAAGTACTTTATGCTCTTTAAAGGTTCTAAGCGGAAAATGCTAAACTCTTTTAAATTAGGTATTGTGTTAAACCTGTTATAGTGATATTGTAATCTACTCTGTGAACGGACTGAACATCCCCTGCCCCCACCCCACAGCCACCCATTCCCACACTCGCCATACATTCTAAAAACGTCCGGTTCAAATTGAACCGAAAACGGATCAAATGGGCACTTAACCGAAAAGGGATCAAATATTTGACTAGCTTCGGTTCAAAGCTAACCATTTTCTGTTCAAGAGGAACCAAATCTTGTCAAATATTTGACCAGATTTCGGTTCAGTGCCCATTTGAACGGATTCCGGTCAAATCTGAACCGGCGTTTTTAGAGTGTAGGGGACAGCCCTGGCAAAATCGTAACCCCCAGGAAAGTTTTGTGCGCCTAATTGTCCCCACTTCCACCCACAAACTTCTGGTTACGACACTGATACTAACTTGAAATGTTTTTGATTAACATTCTAAATAAACTTGCATCTGCAAAGCCATATTCAGTGAAGGGGTGTAAGTTGCATCTACCTTCATTGAGTATTAACATACAGCGTTGTTGAAAGTATATCTGTTACCAGAAAAATATCTTCATAAGTTGTAAGTACGTAATGAAATGGTAATCAGGAACGCAATGAAATTGTTTCTCAATTTGCCTATTAATGGTCATTTTTCGTACGCTGATTACATCTATAAATATACAATAGCTTCATATTATTTGACTGTTACTAAATTCAATTTTTGTTACTTAATTATGTAACCTCAAGTCACGTGAAAAAAGGATGTACGAATTAGGGGCTCAGCAGTGGCGGCACCGAAGGCATGGGGGCATTTTCCCCCGTCAGAAGCTTTGCCCCCCGAAAAATTCCCCACTCAGCTCCTGGAGTAAAGTGGCCTGAATAGCCTAATACTTTAAAATTATTTGGAACATTTGCATTGGATGATGTATTATAAACTAAAATGTACCTTTTCTGAGGCTTAATTTTTACTCAGAGATATGCTTACACCTCCTTCCAGGGGCTTCGCCCCCTGGACCCCCACCAGGAGCTCTAAAGCAGGCCCCTGGACCTCACCCGCTTAAAGGTATAGTTGCCTGGAGGGAGGAATCATCTATATCGTGCATTAAAACTATTTGGAATCTTTGCATTTGATGATGCATTATGGACCCCAAAATATAGTGTTCTGGCGGGAGGAATTGCCTAATACCGTACTCAGAGATATGTTAAAACCTCAGAGCTTCCGGGGACCCTGAGGCGGCCCCTGGACCCCACCTGCTTAAAGGTACAGTAGCCTGACAGGAAGAACAGCCTAATACATTAAAATTATTTGTAATCTTTGCATTTGATGATGCATTACGAACCAGAGATATCCTTGCTGAGACATAATTTTTCACCCAATGATATGCTTAAACCTCAGAGCTTCCGGGGGCTTCGCCCCCTGGATCCCCACCTGGGCTTTGCTCTTGGACCCCACCCGCTAAAGCTTGAGCTTCGCCCTTTTTTTGCTCTAAGCATTTCCTGTTGTTCTCCATTTGCCCCCCCCCCCCCTCCTCCCACACACTTTTAAAATCCTGGTGCCGCCACTGGGGCTCAGGGCAAAGCCCAGTTGCTTCTTCAAAAAATGTGAGGGTAGCTTGGAAACTAGTTACTCTGATATCAGGGAACAATACCACAGACCTTTTTCAATCGAACTCCTTAAGTTACATGTTCAATATTTGCAGATTAGATGTCAACTAAATCACCAGCAGTACAATAGGTTAGGCACAGGATCTCGGGAAAACTGTATGATGACTTTTCACACTTTATCTTGTCTGTTATCCCACCATCTTATCTTCTCACACATTGCTCTGTTTGGAATGTAATAATTATGCAAGCTAAGGAAACTTGTAAAACATTGCTGCTGGACGAAAAAGGCAGGAAGTCTCACTAACCAACGAAAAATCCCAGTTTCTTCAAATCGCTTTATTACCTACTGCAACAATTACCGATAAGCCGATGGGCACGAATTAAGGCCTTCGTCACAGAGGGCTATTTAAAGCAAATGCGACTGTACTTTCTAGTCACTTTGCAGGCCATACCCATCAAAATATGGGAATGCACCCCCTTAGTTCGATTACGCGTCCACTCGTTAAGACGTTATTTCATGTAAACACACTCATTACAAATTCATAGGAATGCCCTCCAAGAATTTAATCCTTGCCCCCCCCCTCCAAGCACACAAGCCCCTCCCTCCAAACTGGTCAAGTGGCCGACGGGCCCTCGTGAAATTATTTATGCCTTTATGCATTTGATTTATCTATTGCAACCTTTGCTAACGATTACGGAGATAGCCCTAGATTAAGGAAACTTATAGTTACAGTTTATTTCCACCAACTTCAAAATCGAAATTATTTACATATGATATAATGATAATTTTGCATTGGTTGTATGGAAAAGGAGAAAAGCAGAAGTGCGATACTTATGAATCGTTTTCTCCTAAAGTAATGTGAAGTTTATGAACTGCTGATGGAAATACATACTAAATACCTACAGGTATTTAGTATGTATTTCATGCAACAATTTCACAGGACACTTAGGCCCATACGATTAGTACTGTTTTATTTGCGACTTACCGAAATCAAGTACATTTAGGAAGGTAAATTTTCCCAACAATGGTAGGACAGAGTTAGCCTTGGCTTATTTCCATGGTTACTTTTAGGAGGAACCCTTCCTTCCCGTGTGGTGATGATGGATCAGCCAATGATTGTGATTAGTTGCTGCATCGGGTAGTAGCTGTAGAAGAAAGTGGCCCATGAACTTAATTTGCCTTCGCTTTATTTGACGCTGAATGAAGTATCTTAAATGACTAACAAGTTTGATTAGAACTGGTGTTCTTTATAATGATTACGTTAGATCAGCATGGGTTGCTTTTAAAATGTTTGGATATTTGAACAGCGCCCGCACTTTTTTGGGTGTCGGTTTTCCAGATTCTAGGGCAAACATCTCTGTATTCACCTTTTCTTCTCCCATCGTAGACTTACATATTTGGCAAGCAGCAAATGTGGAAGGGGGTAGGGGTAAACATTTGTTTACAGTGAGCTAAATATTGACGATCGTACCGCTAAAATATGTTTTTGGAATGTTTCGAGCAGGCTCAAGCAGTACCGCCATATAGTCCTACCGATGTACAGTATTTAAGAACGAAAGATCAGAGCTAGTACTTCCAAGATTAAAGTTACTTATCGCACCTTCCTTTCGCTTCAACCAGTTTGTAATACGACTATATCACTGTCACGAGCAGAGTTGTTTAATGGAATACAATATGACCATGGAATTACTACCTCCGAGGTAGTATTTCCCTGATATGACTGCGCGTATGACCACAATACGACTTGGTGAACTGAGAACACTCTAAACCAATGACTTTTATAGTATTACAATAGGTTCGTTCTGACTCTAGCTTACTCAGCTGCTTCTAATAACTAATAAGTTTTTGGATGATAAATGTGATATCAATCACCTCAAATTACTTTTTATGCAGATAAAAGAATACGAAAAATCAGTTTACGAAGTATTTGAAGGTCAGCGGTATTCTTACATATGGACAGGAAGAATTTCGCTCATTTTCTCATGACCTTAGGGGAGGGGAATGGATGATTGACGTTCTTCTCTTGAAAGAGGCTCAATCTGCTCACACCCTCTCTAAAGCTGCATGAAGCAATTATTGGTCTCACTGATCACGAAAACGAGTTGAACGGATGTAGGAAGAGGCCGCACGAACTGCATACTAGGTAAAACTTGGTAGTTCGATGAGACCTGCTGCCAATCACATTTTGTAAGACTGATAGACTCACGATTGAGCGGAAGAGTACATTTCGACGTGTCTCGGAGAAAACACTCATCTCGAATAATCATAACAAGGAGATAATCATGATGATTTCTAAACCTTTGAAGATTCACTTATCTTCTGTCAAAATTTTTAGAGGTACAGGTTACATAAACAATGACGTACCTGATGATAACAGCAGGTCAGAACTTCGATTCGACATAATTTTTTAAGCATTATTAGCAACAGTGCGTTGCAGGAAAGTATTAAATGTATTTACCACGTCAGACAATTTTGTTACAACTTTGTAATACAGCACATAATTAAACCTACTGTAATTATTTTCATCAATTCGAGCAGTGTTGCTCAACGATTGCCTGTGATCTCATCGTGGTGTCGTAACGTAAATGACGTCATTGTTTATGTTCACTGGAGGCACTGATATCCATGGCTGAATTAGGATAAGCATCTTGGATCTCATTAAACTACGAGATACGCGCAAGGATTATAAGACTTCTACAGCTGATTGTATGGAGTTCAAAATAGAGACAAAATTGTTATTTTATACTTTTAGCATTGAGAGCAAGTTGGTCTTCAGCGTAAATCCTATGTGTTTTGTCTTGGAAAAGAAAGTTTCTCGGAATGTTTGATGCTTTTATCTTTTCGTATCTGTCTTTGGTACCTTTGCATATTGAAGACACTAATTAAACCTGTTTCTATTGCTACAAGTCGTTGTTTTTAATGGAATATTTTCAAGCAGTAGACTGATCTTTCGATTGAACTTTTAGTAACACAGTTTGCCCTTTGTGACTTCTTTTATTTGACTGAATTTATTGTGACTACGTTGTGTGTAAGCTTTACTTGACACCAAGAACCTACAAAGAACTTGTCCTGGGTGATAGCTTACGTCATAGACTCATTGAAATGAAATGACATTACGTGATAGGAATGATATATTTTAAAAGTAGCTTTGTCGAACAGTTGGCACAATGTGAATAGCTGGTAGGAGGATCAATTATTCTATCACTATTAAAATTCATGATGCAACGGCCCCTTTAACCCTGGATCTTTTCTTAAGTACCTAAGATAGCAGATACCAAAACATTGGGATGAGACATTGCACTTTTTTCTGTTGTGTACGCTCACATTACATTAGGGAAGAGATAAAGCCTAACAACTCCAACTAATCTCATCCAAGCTCTCTACCTCGTTCTCTAAGGGGCTGGGATGCTCTTGCAAAGGTAAAATCGTTGGTGACAAGACTTACATCGATTCTACAAGAGTTTTTACGTCGGACAGCACACGACGATGAATGCGTCATACAGTCCCTTTCCGCGGGTGCGGAAAATGCCCGGACAGGGGGCAGTTCGTATCGTCGTTACCGGATTAAACGGAGTGGGAAAAAGCGGTAAGTTTGATTTTGGTCTATAAATGATAGTCCCTTACATCGTTACAATCTTTAAGGTCACAATAATTACGGGGAGGAATGGAAACTTCTCCCACCTATAACGAAAGTTTGAAACATTTCCATGGATATATTTACCACTGAGACATTTCCTACCCTGCTATCATATATACGTTTGCTTGTTCTGAGATGAAAAGAAGCAAAGTTTAACTTTTAAAATGAGACAATTTATTAAATTTCCGCGCTAAGCAAAATGTTATCGACTGAATTGGCCTATGCTGAGCTCGTCTTAAACTTTGCAGAATAATGTAAGGTCTCGCTTTTTAATACCCTGAATCCACCCCCGTTCATAGACAAGTTGGCCACGGTGTTTATCTCTTAGCCTAAGTATGCTTTATTCTGTTTTTGTCATTAAACGGTGGACGTATGTAATTTACTAATTCAATCTTAATATCCTAAACACGTTCGTCTTGCCCTGAATGTGAACCATCGTGAATGTCACGTTTGTTTGCCGTTTCTGTGGTGTACGCAAAACATGAAAAGTGACATATGGGCCTGGCGAAAACTCGGAACTGGATAAAGACTGTTAGCAGCAACTGGTGAACAGGCATTACATTTCTTTTAGACTTATTTTACTTTACTAAGCAACATTTTTGTAAATGTTATCAATACTGCAACATCTAGAAAGATCGGCAATAAATCCACTTCTAGTATGATCATGCGCAGACACTTTAGACCAAGATGAAACTCTTGAAACTTGAAACTCTTGAAACTCTAAAAGTTATTTGCATGCACAAACTGTTCAAAAAATTCCTTTATTAAGTGTTAAATGTATATCTACTTTTTTAAGTCAAGTAAGTAAAGAAGAGGGTGAACGTATATTCTAAGAACGTCCTGTTCAATTATGATAAGAATCTGACTTAATTTGGCAAAAAATGAGTCGAATTGGTTCATTTTGAACCATTATGGAACCGAATCTAGTCAAATGTTTGATCAGATTCTTTTTCGCGGTATATCGAGTACTTTGCTTTTAGAGTATTGTAAAATGTTATAAGAGAAGAGTATTTGGTTTGCAGCACCCTACTGCATGGTACATTTCGTTGACCAAAATGTATTTTAACACTAAAACGTCTGTTTTTAGAAGGCTTTTTACTTTCTAAACACTACTTTTTAAATTTAAGTCCTATAATATTCAATGTAAGTCAATTTATTTAATGAGTGGTGATCTTAAAACAAACGAAGCAAATCATCTTAAACTTACATAGACAGACTGATGGACGAACATCAGATGAAGCCTTCTTCACATTGCTTAGAGTAATGTTAGCAAGAATAATTCAGCAAGGGTACAAAAACTCGCAAAGTATAATACTTACTTCGATGTTAGCGAAGCCACTGTAGTCATATTCCGATGTCTTTCTTTAAACTGCGTTGCAGTTGTTTTAGTCGTATAAAACAGGCGCTGTTCGGAGATTTTAATCTTAATAAAAAAGGAAGGTCGGCCCATTCTTGTTATCGGTATCATGATGTTTTACTAGTTGACTCATCATCAAGCTAAGTGTTGTTACTGAATTGTGATAGCGCTGTACGCTATTCATTTAAGTAAATTATATTGTACCAGAATATAATACGCACAAGCTAAAACCTTTGAGTCAATATGAACTTGAACTAAAATTTGACATTTTACAATTACCCAAGATTTCAACCCTAATTAAAGGCAAACAATTGCTATCCCCATGTGTAGTATCGGTACCCCTGTTAAGAAAACATTACCATTTACCTCAACCGTTGGCAACTAGGACACTTACTTTTCCTCATTGAAGTGTTCATTCTATGTCATATAAGGAAGATTAAATCGCCAAAGGGTGCCGATCTGCAAGATGTAATGGTGTACAGAAACAGCTAGGCTATGTATGTATGAGCACGTTATAGAGAGCATTTCAACCGGAAGCGTACTATACGGGCTTAAGGAGCATTGATTGTGTAATATGCGGTTGCATTTATCCTCGAACTTGACTACAAACCTATCTGCGGCGTTATCTTAATGTCATCTAGATTTCTCTAAGAAGAACTTGCTAAGTTGAGTTGATGATTCTTAGAGATGAGACATTGCCTTTGGTGAATCTATCTATCTCGAAACCATCCCACTACTACATCATCTCTCAGCCACACAGTCCAGTCCTATATTAAAACAACACTTTCACACTAGTACAGCATCAGACTAGCGCAGCACTTTATAGGCAGTGCTAGTTTTTCGGTACCTTCTTAAAATAATAAACGAATGATGTTATGTCAGTTTACTACACAATTTTTACTCCTTGCTGACTCAAACAACTGGGTTCACAGAGGTCCACACAACATACATTTTCTTAAAATGATTTCTTTCAGTCACATCTCTAAATGCACCTTTGATGCACGTAATATTAACTCCAGAATATTACCATCTTCTTTCATGAGGTACTGGATATGCGCGTAGCAAGGAATTTGCCAAGAAAGGGGCGAAACGTTTAGGCAAACTATCTAAAATTTTGGCCTTAAATGCCTTCCAGATCCCTGGAAATGGCACTTCCTAGGCCTTGTAAGTTTCATCTAAATATTTTTATTTTGAGTTACTATCAATATCATAAAAAATCATTAAAAAATGCAAGAAATATGCTCAAGGAGGGGGCAGTTGCCCCCTTCGCCCCTCCCTTGGCTACTCGCCCGGTACTGGTCTCCCCAAAATAGTAAGCTCGTTTAATTTCTTCTTACGTTATAGCATTTGCATAGGGTAGATAGTTATAACCCAATAAATGACATACAATACAGCTGGGGTGAAAATAGACAATTAATGGGCACAAACTGATTCCACTTAAGTTGTACACATACACACTAGTGTTAGAATTTGTCATTGCAACCTTAATTTTTGTTCTACCAGTGTAGAGCATGATATTACAATTAATCAAAATTCCAGACTTTCATCAAGAGTCTCAGATTTACCGTGCCATTTTGCAGCCTGATATGAGGTAATAATAATTATCGCTTGAGGCTTTTAGATGCCAGTAGGCAAAATTTGTTGAAATGATCTATCCCAGTAACCAATTCATTTAGTGGGGTTTGAAAACCACTTTTTAGAACAGTTAATACAACATGTTGACGTGCATGTAAACCCCTATTCATACCCTGTAAATATTAAGCACCTTTCACTACCGTGTTCTATTTGTCTAAAACACCTTTCCAATTTTTCTTGGTAATAAGTCTCTCATGATAATTACTCAATTTGTCATGGAAACGTAAAGTTTTGTCAAGCATTGTAGCATACCGTTATAAATCAATCCGACCACTTTTATTTGTCTGTGACCAGACTTTTAATAACTTAAGTGTTCTCGTCAGTTAAACACGTGACAGGATGTATCAGAGATAAGCAGCAATTTTTGTTGAATCTAAAGCTGTTGTAACAAAAACGCAGGAGTGAATGAAACTGTTTGTACTGAGAACTCTATTTACCTTGAATACCTATGTGGAATCAGATGAAAATTAAAAACCCACTGGAATAACCTAACCAATAAAAATGATGAGACTGGCGTCGGCTTCACGGTGGGCAAGATGAATAAACATTGGTTTAACCACTAAATAACGTAACAGAAAATACGGTAGTTAAAATTACCACGGGAATAAGGGCTGTGTGAACGCAGTTTGCCCGACGGTATTAAGTCAGCCAGACATGTATTTATTACACGAAAAAATGATACTTTTTAATAGATTGCTTGGGCTATTTCTTGAAATTGACATAAGATAAGAAAAGAATTTGGTGTCTAATTTGTGGAAAGAGGAGAAATACAAGGAGGGTAAGATAAACGACTTTCACCTTAACTGTGTATAATGCCAGGGAATACATGCTTTTGTCTACGTTAAGCATTTGCAAGGAAAAGGTTTGTCTGAATCTTCTGATTTGCGCTATGGAGTTAGCAGTGCCGTATGGAATTGTAACTTCTATATTGACAAATGGGTGATGTTGCCACACTGCCTTTAAAATATCTCATGAAAAATATTGGGGAGTGTCACTTTTTAAAAAACATTGCGACGTGGGTTTAATGACACGGTTTACAAATGTATCAACATACAACGAGACTTCCACACACATTGTTTGACTTACTTCGTATCTTTTTCTGGTTTGTGCAAAGATTGCCGACAGTGTAAGTCACGAGTTTGAGACAAGCATGTCTTCTGTCTTCATTATGAATACTTTCTCTCAATATTCACCTCTGAACTCTTAAATCTGTAATCTGCAATGGGGTCATTGAATCGCTGACAACTGTGTTTGTTCCGTTTATGGTATCGTCCCTGTTATTTTGTCTATATTATTACTTTCATTACCACCATTACGTCCACCAATGTACTTACTATCATAATCTTTATTGTCACCATTTTACTATCATTGTCATAGTCAATATCGTCATTGTCATTATCTATTATGATAATCGTAACCACCTACATCATCGTTGTGATCATCTCTGTCATCATTGTCTTCATTAACATCATCATTGTCTTTATCTGTGCCACCACAGCCTGTAATTATCTATATCATCATTGTTATTATGGATTTTTTTTTAACTTTCAATACTAAAGGATAAGCACAATAACATCAAAATGAAATTTTCAACTTGAAATCCTAGAATTAAACTTATACATAAGAGGCAAGGAACCACTTATCCTTTTGGCTGTCTGGCCATCATTTATATCGTCGTTGTCATCATCTTTGTCATCACAGTCATCCCAATGTCATCAATTGTTATCAAATATATCACCATTTTCATTATCAATGTCACCGTTGTCATCGTATATGTCATAATAATAGCCATAAGCTACACCATCACTGGCATCATCTATCTTTATTGTCATTATCACCCTCTTTATTGCCACCACCATCATCATCATCACTATTACCATCATCGTCATCGTCGTCGTCGCCATCACCACCACCATCATCATCATCATCATCATTATTCGTATCAATTTCACCTCACTACAGTACGTTTCATCTAAATTTCATTAGCAATATAAGCTGCAGCCTATGATATTTCCATCAATTAAATAATCGAAGAGGAAGTAAATGAACCAGAGAGGTTTCAACAAATCTTTACCTATTTGTGCGTTTTTCTTCTTTACAGCATTAACAGTACGGTTTCTAACCAAACGATTCATTGGTGAATATGGCTCAGAAGAACGTAAGTACCTTAGTTACCTTCAAGGTTACCCAACTACCATGCTCTTACTTGAACGTGCCATCACACTACAAAACTCTACCACACTACATCATTGAAGCGCATTACACTGACAAACAACCACATTCATGAAAGACTTATGTTACAGCGAACTTGCATATGACATTTGTAGCTGGACATGTCTCCAAGCTGAACCAAACTAGAGGCAACACACCAAAATAGAAACAAGCTGTTTAATAAACTATGCATCATTAACCAAAGGAAAACAGAAACTGTGCAACTCTCACCTCAAAATGTTTGTACATCTAATGAGAAATCGCAGAATTTACCAAAAACGGTGAATAGGTCTACTATCCTAGTGCAGCGGATTTTCCGTTCGGAGATTTTATACTATCACTATTGAGCAAAATATCTGTTTTTGGTACATATTCACATGAATTCAAAGATAAAAGATGACATAACTGGACGTGTTTTGTTGGTTGTCGTATTCACTTCTGCCAGTTTCGAAACAAATTTATTTTCATAAACGCTGTGACGTCATAGGAAGAATAGCCTATACGTATGATCGATCACTCGACCAAATAATTGTCTTCCCCAAAGGATGATCGCAGAGGTTCTATTGGGCTTTGCAAAAATTATACTTACTCTTATTTTCTGCTGAAAGTTTTAATCAGATAATTAGGGTAGCCTATAAAGAAATGCGCCCGAAGAAGCGCAAAGTATTAATGATAAAATTAGGTTACCCTTTCGATGCGGGTGGAGTGCTCCTAAAAGTAGCATTTAAAGTAGCAGGGAGGTAGCAAACACCATTTCGTTGATTTAACTATTTACAGGTAGCATCGTATACGAACTATACAGATCTAACATTCGTAATTTGGTTTATTTTTCATAATTCAGGCTAACGATCTGTCGATTTTGTTTTTATAATGCAGCCAGTTTGAGGGTGGGAGAATGGATAACCGTAAGGGTTGCACGAAATATTTCAATAACTTCACTCACGCTGTTCAACAGGCATAAATTATGAACAAACAGTATATAAGATTTATGCCCACGAGCGCTTTGGAAATAAAATTTGAAAACGATTTGAGTAATGTTGTCCTTCAAAGCACATAGCATGTGTATGATCTACAGATAGCACTGATCATAGGTTAGCTTATATTAAAGACCAGACGACTTCTTGATGAGGCTGGTTTGAGGTTAGGAGGATAAAAGTTGTAAGGAGTTGTGCAATAATTGTAGTCACACTGTTCTACTTGATGTAATAATTGGACAATAAGCATATATCATGATGCCCGCAAAAATAGCATTTTAAAGACATTTTACTAACGTTTTACTCCATTTTACATTGCAAAAGTGTTACATTATTCGATACCTCCCGTTCATTCCGACTAGTCCATAATACACATTGGGAACGGGAGAATGTTGGTCTTACCACCCCACCACTTTTAGGTTGGGGAGAAGCCCTTCCCCACGCAATTGCGCCACTGCCAAAGACCATTATTTGGAAGTTTTATATTTTATCATCCTATCCACCCTTTACTTAAGTTATTAGAAATTGGATATATTTTGAGGTTAGGATATTACATTTTTATCATCATTTTTGTTGTC
Source organism: Holothuria leucospilota (assembly GCA_029531755.1). Lineage (NCBI taxonomy): Eukaryota > Metazoa > Echinodermata > Holothuroidea > Aspidochirotida > Holothuriidae > Holothuria > Holothuria leucospilota. The sequence continues at coordinate 45,528,176 of CM055972.1, read as the reverse complement.
TTTGAAGCAATTACTTCTCTTTTCTTCGATTAATTAAGAATAAAGGCCGGTTCATACTTCCTTATTTTCACTCGCTATTAAGCTATAAGTATCTCATATGGTTACCCCTTGCTCTTCCAGGCCAATGACCAAAATAGCTCAGTGTTGAACAATGTTCAACTTTGATAGTTGTAGAGCGATATACTGATGTATGAACCGGCCTTAATGCTTTTCAAAATACATTAGCAATTAGTAGTAAGTAGTAGGCTTCTTAAGGTTGCAAGTTAACCATGAAAAAATGAAAGATTTAGGAGCCAAAACGTTCCTATTAATTGTATTTAATGCACTTTTTACATGCCACCGCAACATTTTACTATAGGGAAGTGAGTGCTTAAGTGATGCAGTAACAAGCGAAAGCTATAACTATGACAAGCCTAAATAAGTAAAGTAAATCATATAGCACGAGTGTACTTCTCTTTCAAGGTTACCACAACTATGAAGAGCACTTTTGTCTGAGGCAACTAAGTGACAATGAACTTCAGTGCAACTTCAAAATAGATTATGAGAATAGACATGGTGCATATTTTATTCTAACGATGAAAAATAATCGCAGCAACCGCTCTTCCATTCTGATTCGTATTTTGTGCAAACTAAGAGGTATTTCTTCTTTTTTTCCGTCATCCCTTCATGGTTTTCGCCAATCAAGTATTAAATTTCTTATAAAGTTAAAGTGGTATCTTTTTGCCAGCTGTGTCGCTTAAGAGATATACTATGTACACATTTTGATTTTGTTCTTCTCATTTTACAGAAACCAAATACCGGCATCATATTAAAATCGACGGGGAAAAGATACTGATGGAAATTCTCGACATGGGTAGTAAAGTAAGTTATTACTGACCGGCTATCTGGCTTTGATTTAATTTAATCATTGACTGCAACCCAACCTCTTTCTTCTCAGTCCAGATGGATGTAGATAGAGTTTAGTTTAGAAGACATTACCACCAATCTGTCTTTCAGATATACATTTTATACCAAAAGGGCTTGTAAGTTTTGAGATTTCTAGTTTGAGGTTCATCCCTTCTGGGCGAGACAAGTCAAAGTTGAGATAGTCGTTGTTTTGTAAGACGTTTTCAATCTTTCAGTGATCATGTTTTGATGTGGTGGTTGTGAAATGAAAGCCTTTGACTAATAAAACAAACCGACATGAAAGAATGGTTGTGAGTGGGTGGGACCGATGAACGGAGAGTAAAAACTCCAAGAAATACAAGCACTGTGCGTTTATAATATAAACGCTTTGCACCATCTGTAAACGAAGTGATAATAGATACCTTCTACCCTACCTCTCTAGCCAACAAAACCTTAACGAATGCTAAGAATCAATCAAAAGTATTCCTGATGACTGTATTACTAGTTAAACGTATAATAACTTTAAACAAGAACTTTGAGATAGTTCCATGTATAGGTAAATGAGAATTCCTTTTCCTGTAGTACATCTTTACTGAAGTCGGATGTAATTGGAGTACTAAGTACGCTTAAGATTTGGGTACGTCCTTTAGGTTTGAAAAATGGACCCCTCACAAACGTAGACAAATTATTCACAGAAGACAAACCGTCCCATCACCATCCATTGGAACCTTCCTACGTTGAGCGATAGCTGTCTCTTTGTACGCATTACAGTACGCATGGCATTACGCCGACTAGGATAAGCTGTTTGCAATGATGCCTGTCGCAGTGCTTAATCTAGTGTGGTGTTTGTTTTTCCGATCAAGGTGGAATAAAACCTATCCGTTACGTCATTTGCGTAGATTGATGACCACTCCAGGAAACGATTTTCATTTGCCAGTGAACCACGAAATTGTCATTCAATTTACTAGAAATGGATTAAAATCAATGTTGAACCCGATATTAATATTTTTTAAATTAAAACTCGACTGAAACGTTTGCTGACTAATAAAAATATTGTTCTCCTAAGAACAAGAGGCTTCCAGTGGTTTATTCTGCTTATTTAGGAATAATTGGCATCATGTACTCTTCTTTTTACATTAAGAGGTAGAAAAACGCTGTTTACAAACTTTTAACAGCATGTGTCTTGACATTAAGGCAATATCGTAAGCATTACAAAGTTATTAGATCACTTTTACAAATCATTAAAGTTTCTACTACTCCTATTCCCTCCACCTACCTAATTACTTAAAGCAAACATAATACTAGCCTAACATGAAGAGTTCACAAAAGTTCACCTACACTTTGTGGCAAGACATTTTTTGCAAATTTATTTCGCTTGATGGAAGGATTTTCCAACAGACTGAAGTGAGTCGTTCTCATAACGAAGATCTTCTACAGGGATTGTATTTATTTATATTTTGGTTAAATGTTTAGATGGGCAAAACGCGATATCCCATGAAGATGTGACCTTTAAGAGTTAAACTAAAATAGCTTTTCAAAACAAAACAAAAACAAAAAACAAAAACATCAGCCAAATTTAGTGAGAGTTTCAGTTTACTTAGGCTATGTGAATATTTTAGTATTTACAGTAAGGCCAGAAATCGTCTCTGAGGAAAATTGTCTCGAATATGGCATTTGCTGCTCAGACAAGTGCAAGATTTACATAGGCCTTTTCGCAATTACGATTGCTGCAAGGTATTGTGGGATGTGAGATACATAGAAGATACACAAACCGCCCTAAGCACACATACGAAATAGACGTACTTTATAGGACAGATTAAAAGACAATGTTTAAGACCAGGAAGACGATGTTCATGCTGTTCAAGACACAGAACCACTGGTTAGAATCCTCCTAACACTCCCATCTAGTCTGAAAGGGGATGAGTTGAATATCTTCTGAAACAAACGCAGTTTATTGAAAGTTTTGGTGGTACGGCAGTGTGTTTGTTTAACCCCCAGTTTTTTTTTTTTTTAAAAATGTGTGCATGCGCAGTCGAAATTGCGAAAAGGCGTATACGTGTAGATCATGACAATTTACAGAACACCAACTGACCAACATGCATTGTACGTATAGGTCATGAAAATTTACTGCGAGAGGAAGCGCTAAACGATTTTAGGGGACACGCGTTGTCCGAGAGGAGGAATAAAATCACAGCTTACGTTCAATTGGTCGATACCGTGACAGTGTTTCTGGCTTTTGTACATGTTTCAATGCTGTAAAGGTTACGGGTGAAAAGAAATCTAACCCTGTATCGCAACATAGTTGAAAGAGTCCACTCCCACAAGCAGTAATCATTTGAAGTTGAGGTTAATGGTGACCATGAGATTGGGGTGGTGACACATTCCCCAGTACTTAGGTAAAGTAGAGGCAGAATCTCATGAATCCCCAGCACGATTTGGTGAACACAAGTAATATTTTGCTGCTGTTTATGGTCACGAAACTACTTCACCATTACAACATGATCATAGAAACACTGCAGACAATGAAATTTGGTGTGAAGGAGGTTTTGCATATGTGGATATCATTTTGTAGACTTGTGTAGAGTCAAACATATCTTCAGTGAAGAAAAAGCACAATGGGTAAAACTTGGAAAGGGATGGAGGGGAGGTTTAGTCAATCAGAATACAAATAAGATAGAGAGATTTGGTGTAGCAACTCAAATCACCACAAAATCACACAAAAACGGAAACTGTGTCTTTGTCTATCCAGAATTGTGAAGTTTTGTGATACCTCCTCCTAAGTAGCAGCCATCTTCAAAGTTGGCGATTTCATCACAATCCCTAGTACTGGACAGATATAACTAATATCAGCATTTACCGATATCAGCTTCTTTGACTTCATGTGTTTGTGGGGTATTAATCTGATACCAACATCGTAAAAAGGCATACAAATAAAACCAAAGTGGATGAGTGGTATACATGCAATCAATTATTTTGGTAGTAGTGATACTATACGGAGGTGCCATTTGGTTTACCGGGTATGATATTTACAGTTTTATGGCACACTGTAGTTATGTTGGTTATGTATTATCAGTATCTAAGTAAATTCGATCGATGGTCATCCTCCATGTCACTAGGTGCCAGCTTTTCCAAGAAGGTTGGCGGTCATGAATCTCCAGGTGAGTTTGTTTTGAGTGATGCTTACTATTTCATGATAGGATTTTATACCTACTTATTCCCTTATGTTTCCAATCCAGTTCAGTGCAGGTCTTCCTCGACTGCGTCTTCCTTCGATTTGTTTTTTTTTTTTTCAACCTGAAAGGTAGTCTCTTCGTATAATGAGTCCACAATATGACAATTTCTTTTAGGAAGTTTCAATCAGACAAGGATTGGTGTTAACTAATTCCAACTCTATCTCATTTGAAACCTTATCATTAGGAGATTAGGAGTTTTTCGACATTCTCCGATGGGCCCTGCTCTCGAAACTATTAAGCTTCTGAAAAGATGCAGTGAAAAAAGTCCGTTTTTCAACCGTTAAGGAGAGATGAGCAAACATAACAGCGGTCGATATTAGAACGATCGATATAATATCAAAACAATAAATATCAGTCGACACCAAATCCTAATCGGTCAATGATACTGTACCAAACTATTACATACAAAATCCGGTGCATCCATCATCATCGCTGATGAGACCACCACCAAAGGTTTGTGGAGCACTACCGAAAAGTAGTCTTTGTGGACCAGTCGTTTTTAAAGAGCTAAACTTACATCGCAACACAGTTGCCAAAGTTCTACAAGCTACTCAGTTTAGTCTTTGTTAATTCAGTAACAACAGAACGACGAAGGATGGAGTCTACAGGAATTGCTTTGTAAAGCTAACAAAAAGTTTTCACTTTAACTGGTAGTGGCTTTGTCGTCAGACTCAGGGGGTATTGTTGAGGAGAGTGATTACATGTATATTAAGATGATGCCAAAAACGAGGGGACGTTTAGCGAAAAAGCCCATAATCCCACATGTCTATATACCAGAGAAAACAGCCATATATGTTGCGAGTATGAAAGAGATTATTTGACCAATTAGAAATATCCTTCATAACTTCACATTTGGACGCTTTATTGACTTGCACTTAATAAAAACAAACATGTTAGTGTGATTTACGTCCATCTTACCTTCCGTCTGCGCAGTGGATAGTTTAAGTGTGCGGCGTGCCATTTTGCTGGTATCTCTGGCTCCCATTTGCACTTAATTGATGAAAGCTATAAATGCTTTCAGAGTTCATATTCTAACAGTCGTAACTTATTGTACTGAATGTCTGTCCACTTGACCTCATAGTGGCATCATCATAAATATGACAACAATAAAAGTCTTGCCGTGCAGTAAGAAACCCAGAGTTGTATATACATTGCTTATTGTATTCACGCCATTTCGTCATGTTTAGCCAATGTAGAGGACGAGAAGTAGCTTTTCTTGAGGGAACACACCAGCACCATTCTGTTTCAACGAATTTCATGTACACGTAATGTATAGTCAGGTAAAATCTTGTGCGCTATGTTGGAAACAGCCATTCAACAGCACAGTGGGCTTTCGTTAGCATCTGTTGAAAGTGTGTTGCAAATTTCTGCTCAACAGAAAGTCCTACTTAGATTATCCCTGAGGATCATGCATCCCCTTGAAGTCACGGAGCAGATTATATTTAATCTGGTTTTCGATGAAAGTGAAGCGTAGAGAATGAGTGTACTTCTTCTAAGATCATGTGCAAGACTCTGTTCGGGCAGTCTAGAAGGGGTCTGCGTATGACAAACCCGTTTAAAGCTTGAGAGGCTGATAACTTTAAGGTTTTGTGTTGATTCAGGAAAAATAACTCCTTTGGAGAGCAGAATCTCTTCAGGGTTAATGTTCGGTTTTCACCCCACCGCATGCAGCTTAAGGGACTTTCGAGAAAGTACTCTTTTCAAAAGTCTCCACAGTTGGATGACGGAGGGCAAAAACTCAACGTTAGCACCCGCCGCCGGGGTTCCGCTTCCCGTAGGAGCTGTGTCCCCTAATGGCAAACTAAGACTTAACGTGACTGTACCCCAGCCATCAGACCCTTTCATAACAGTTCTGTCATACATCAGTACATGGTCCTTTTCTTATTGGGTGACTGGAACACTAAATACCGAACAGAATAAAGCAATCCTTGCATTTAGCGAGAGCAAGAACTACTGTTCCCCACCTGTTCAGAAAATGTACATTAGTATATGCATTTAAGTAAATCTCAACCCCCCCCCCCCGAGAAAATATTTCGCCCTAAACTATTTTGTCTCTCTTCAGTTCCTTGTCTGGCTACGGGGCCTGATGTACAAATAAATCGTCCGTTATGTACAGTGAAAGTATAAAGCTTTGTTTGTAGTGTAAACAGCCACGACATTTTACCCTACTTTCCTACAGTGATTTACAGTGTGTTATAAAGCTTTGTGTGTAGTATACGGCCGCGACATTTTCACCGTACTTGCCTACAGTGATTTATGTTGTAAACTGTCAGAGACAAGAACGGACTTAGGAAGAGAATCTCGACGGAAGTTAGTTTCTTACGAAAACCACTTTGTTTTGCGATTTAGTCGAAATTGTTTGTATCCATAATTTAATTGGCGACTGATTTTGGATGTAATGAATAATCATATTAGGCCTAGTTGGGTATTCTCGTCGTTGATGGGTGAACCAAGCCATTTTGTTCGTAGAAATTACCCTTTAGTTAGTGCTACCTAACGTAGAGCTGAAGTGGTAATACCAAATAAAGTACCGAGTCCCCCATTTAAGGGGCCCTTAAGTCCGATCACTCTCAAACTTGATGTGTAAGTGCATGAGTGTCTTAACCACCTCTCAGAAGTGCTGCTCCCTCTCTTCTGCCTCCCTTCAAATGAAATGCCAGAATAGTTTCTCAAACTAAAGAAGACATGTGCACGTACACGATACACTCTTCTTAGTTCCTACCCTCCCCAGGTTCCCCCAGAATGTCTCCCCCAGGATAGGCCTGGTACACTCTTGCATACCCCTTGAAAATTTTGCTCCCTGTCTACGTCACTGGTCCTATGACATACTCATGATGATGCCAATTGTCGGCGGTAAAGTCAACCTTGAAGAAACACAAAAAAGGTCACGTTTAGTCAAGAAATTCGTTCTTTTCTCTGTTATTCTGCCTATCCATCAGTCTGTCTTGTGTGCCTATGTGTCTACTCAAGGCTAATTTTGGCCCCTCTCCCTTCCATGGAAAAGTCTGGTTATGCCGCTGCGTAAGTGTGTTATCAAAAATCATGGGTCAAAGTTCATGGCTGCATTATAACTTGACGGTGCCCTTCAAAGCACGGCAGAGTCCTAGAGATGAGATTTGCATTTCATTAATTGCCTCATTGCTCATTTTTGTAGTTCGGATGAAACAGAATTGATACTGAAATAACTTTTTCCTCCGAGATGTGTCAGTGTTGTAGATATATATGGGTCAAATACTTTGTTCTATGGGTGGTTGTTGCCACTGTATAGTCAACACTTCTAGATACAGAATTTATTGACACACCTAGTTTTTCTTATCTTGCCTATTGCAGAACATATTTCAGGAAGACACTTTACAATGGGCCGATGGTATCGTGTTAGTGTACTCAATAACGGACAGACAGGGTTTTGAGGTTTTGCTGAAGAACAAGGAGAGGTTGGAGGAGGCACGTGCATCTAAGGCAGTACCACTTGCGTATGCAGTAGTAGGGAACAAAGCAGATCTTTTACATCAGAGGAAGGTCACCACTGCTGAAGGTACCGTATGTCTTTTTTATATCGGGGACGAGCCTGGTTATAAGGTGTGCTTATCGTAGAAAGTTCCTAAAAATCGAAGTATGCTACCTTTGGTCGAAAGTGGGGCTGGAAAGGGATGTAGGCTATAAAAGCCATTCTCCCTCGAAAGTTCTTAGAAATTAACTCTAGGCTATATAAAAAGAAACTTTAAACTTATGTTACTGCACTCCCTTACAAAAACCCCTTGAGATTCCCACGGGAAGTGGCCCTTTCCGCATGGGATTCAAGGATCCCCATGGGAATCCCATAGGAATCAAGCATTCTCCATGGGAAGTGTGAAAATAACCATGGGATTGCACCATTTCTCATTAACTTCCCCGAGGGAAATGGAAATTTCCCGAAGAAAATTTCCATTTTCCCTCGGGAAGCTTGCAAATCACCCTTGAAGTTATTTCATTCCTCATGGGAAGTGTAATTCCCCGTGGGAAGTAGTATCATTTCATCGGGAAGTGGCAAGTCCCCACGGGAACTGTAATTTTTTCATGGGGAATGTCACTTTTGCGAGGAATGTGTCAACTTCTCATGAAATATTCCATGGCATTTGTGATTTCACCATACCTGAACCATGCACAGTAGCATATTTTACCCTATGCGCTTTGCATGTGTTAAATACCTTTCACATGAGTGAAGCACCTGTTATGTCACTTTTGCACGAAATGTGTCAACTTCTCATGAAAGATTCCATGGTATTTGTAATTTCACCATACCTGAACCATGTACAGTAGCATATTTTACCCTATGCGCTTTGCATGTGTTAAATACCTTTCACATGAGTGAAGCACCTGGTATGTCACTTTTGCACGGAATGTGTCAACTTCTCATGAAATATTCCATGGTATTTGTAATTTCACCATACCTGAACCATGTACAGTAGCATATTTTACCCTATGCGCTTTGCATGTGTTAAATACCTTTCACATGAGTGAAGCACCTGGTATTTTTCTTCATTTTCAGTTTCCAGCATATACTAACATATGTGAGATATCTATGTCACTTGGGCACAAACATTGTTTCAGTGGTAGAAATGGACAGTTCATATACTCACAATTGCATTTAACTCTTTTTGGATACAAAAGTGCTGGCCAGCTAGCAGAAAGCTATCTGCTCCTATCTCTTCATCCCACCCACCCCCCGTCACACACTCTAGCAACACAAATACCATACAGCTATTGGTGAGTGAATAAGAGCAAAAATGAAACAATCATGTACCATTATAAAATCACACTCCAAGCAGTCCCCTACAGTATTATGATCCAGTGATAGCTATGGAGGTTATTTCAACAATTTATCACTCACACTATACACTGGCATATGCCTTTCATGTATTTTTGTACACTGAATTAGCAAATTCAAATTAATCCCGCTGTATATAGTCCTACACTGATTTACTCTTGTATAGTCCATACAGTATTTTTAACTAACTGATGCAATATAAACTTTGACGGTCTTCTACTGTACCTAAAATTTAACCAGCAACTTATTGCACACAGTACTTTGCCTACCTAAGGTACCTAAGGCACCTATAGAACTACTGCTAGATTGTGCAGTGTGTATGCTGTTGTGTACAGTGCCTGTCCCACTCAAGGGCAGAAGCCATTGTGATTGGTTGATGAGCTGTATGCAGATTAAGGAGGGCTTTTTCAAGTACAAGCAACACTATTGTTTATGGTACACACACATGCACAGCTGTAAGGTAGACAGAGTGTACTCGGTTATACCAGGGAGCTGCCACTCTAACGAGTGGCAGCTCCCTGGTTATACAGCTTGCTTGCACTGGACAGAGCTGTACCGTTAAGGCTGTACAAGTATAACAGTTGAAGAGTATAGTATAGCAGTTGGAAGCACACAGCCAGGAATGAAGTTGTGCAGTAATGGAAGTATGGGGTAATACTTCCATGGTGCAATGGTGTATGTTTTGGCATTAAATATCTCACACTTGAGGAGAGTGCAAGGAATCTGTTAAAACAATTATAGTATACTCAGCAAGGAATTTATTATGTGGTGGCCATTTTTCAGTACTTAAACTGGAATGGACTATTTTTGTGAAAGCTTTATACTACTGTGCTGAATTAATTAACATACAACTTTGCGATTCTGGTTTGAGAGGTAATGGACTCTAGCTGTCTGAGCCTGTATGGAGAGAACTTTGAATGTAAGACATGCATATCTAAATTGATACCTATTTAACCTATTTATCGGACTTGCAGATTGGATGACAGAGGAGCTATATATACTGACATTCAGTACACCCAATATATATGCTTGTAAGTAAACTGTTGTGAAGGTTGTTCGAAGGGCAAAGGAGTACATGGTCATGCATGCACTTTCCAGCTGCTAGCTACGTGCAGAATTGGAATCCATAAAAGGCTATCTCACTGATAACTACAGGCAGTATATACCTACAGCTTTACCACGGCAGTGTTCATTATGGAGAGAGACATTTTTTCATGATTTGTCTAGATTCATACTCAAGGATATTCGAAGATATGATAATTTATGAGAAAAAGGCCTCACATGACAAATCCCCATGAGAAATATTTCTCATGGAGAGCATTCCCCGCAAGAAGAATTCCGAATGGGAAGTATTCCCCGAGGGGTTTTTGGCCCAAGGGGAATACTTCCCATCCTTCGGAAGCACTTCCCCTGAGCCAAAACCCCATAGGAAATTCCCCATGGGATTTTTATGGGGAATTCCATGAGTTTATTTTTTGTAAGGGCTACATCGTTTTATGTTTAATGTAAAATCACGCTGCGGAATTGTAGAAAACATGAAAACCCTTCCATAATTTGTCTTTCCAATTTTCAAAGATTTCGATGGTGGGTACAAAGTGCGGAACGCACAAAGGGTACCCCCTCAATCTTGAGGATGTCAGAGATCAATCTCCTTTCCAAAGTGTATGAATGAAAGCCACTTAACAGACCGACGTGACTGAATCCCTAACATCATTTGTGCGCATTAATAACAAAACAAATTGGTGAAAAAGTAGTTCAGGCACGAATTTAAAATTAGAGACAAGTGAGTCGATGATTGAGTGGATATTGTTTTTTTACATCGTCCTGTCTGCAATAACAGTTAAGCCTCATTTGCTTTCATTCTGCACAAGCTGCTTACACAGAAGTCATTAGCCCTAAGCTTGAGTGCATGATGAAAATTTAAAACAAGAGCAAACATCTGCCACGGTGAGCGAAGGGGAATTTATATCAAATTTTGAAACAATTACTCAGCAAAATCTGAATACACTTTGCCGGTGTGTTGCCTAAAATAGATGTGACATTTTATGCATGGTTTGCCATTTGCCAACAGTGAGACACACATTGTTCCTTGATCATGAACATATGACGGAAATTAAGTTTTGTCAAAAGGTTCTATCAGGCTGTTTATTTAAGTTTGAAATTGACGTATATACTGCGCAGTAAAAGCCTGTAATGGTCTTCAAGGGCAAGCTAATATTATGGTTGAGTCTACTCAACCAGACGCGAAGATATAAACAATGCTTCCTCTGGATGATAAGAGCAAATGAATCCTTACATATCTTTTATTGCTTAGGAATGATAAGATATTCAATGTCAAAGATAATTCTATTAAAACTGTTCGCTATGTATACTTACATTGGCAAAACGCCGTGTCAAAAGTCTCGATATTTCCTGTCGGATTATCAGACAAGAGCAGCATACCTTTGATATCGGCTGAGCGAATGTTTATATCAATTGGAGAGGTCGCCAGATTCCGGCTTAGAAGAATTTCGGGTCTCTCGAGATCTAGATTTCTCCTTGGTGTAGTCGTTACAACGCTAAATTTTGAAGTATAGGCTCACTTTGTTATCTATTTAGAATTTTTTCCAGAATATTGATGCTGTCTTCAGTCTGAGGAGAAAATTACAATACTCCGAAAAGGAATGACTTTTTGAAACTTTTCAGCTTCTTTTATTTCATTAAACGCTAAGAAAGGTGAGATGGGCCTGCAGCTAAGAAGGGGGACGAAAGGGGGCGCCATCCCTAAAACACTGTGATCCAGTAAATCGCTTTGATAACAGAAAAGGGGATGTTACATACATATTCGACCTCTGAAAAATTCTGTTCTTCGATGTCTACTCCAGCCACGGACGTGGATGTTCGTCCTAAGTACTGTAGTAAAGTATTCAATGACAAACATATGGAAAATTATTGCTATGGATTGTATCATAGGGGGGAAAGAAGAGCGCTTTAAGAAAAAAAAAACTGAATACATGTTTAAATACACAGGTCGAAGGTCATTTATTCTACAATGATCCATCATAAAAGATATTGATTGTAAAGCTCTATTTAAGCAGCCAACTTTAAATAGCAAGGGAGCAATTGAAATCCTAACATTTGTACCTTAAGATCGACACACAATTTCCCTCCAACCACCCACCTCAACACACCCTCTCTAATTAGTAGATATTCTATTAATAGAAGTAAAGCCCCACGATTTCGTATTTGTAATCGCACAGAACTGACCACAACTCCTGGCCAATCTTCAGGACTATTGATACTTTAGCACACTGGTTGAAACAGAGAGATGTTATTTGGAAATCAGCATACTTGTTGTGGAGTACAAAATTGAGAGTACGTGTACGAGTACATAGCCCAGAGTATGAGTACGAGTACACGATACATGAGTACGAGTACGAATACACAGTTTCGTGAGAGTACGAGTACGAGTACGAGTACAAAACACCGAAGTACGAGTACGGGTACACAGTGCACGAGTATGAGTACGAGTACAATTTCCCTGGGTTTTATTGCAGTATGAGTTGATCACAGCTTCACTATTACCCTGTTGATACATATGTGGAGCAACAAGGACCGTATGCACTCAAGAACTGCATGTACACACATTGTTAGATACCTCTGTTACAGGTAAGCCATCACCTCAGACTCCGCAACCTCAAACCAGAGCACCGACTGACGCAGATCAGTAGCAAAAATATCCAGTGATCGAAGAAACTGCATATCTACAGTGAACCCACATTTGTCTGGTTTTACGGATATCATTTTGACTTGAGGCTGAAACTTTGCCGAAAGCATGTCGAAGGAATTAATCCACCCACCAAGCCTGACCACCTCTCTCTTTCTGAAACTGATGGTACATGTAATCAATAATCATGTATGCAAACTACTCTATGCACTTCAGTCATTGAAAGTATTTAACTGTTTATTTAGTTAGCCTAGACTAACTCACTTTTCTCCATGCTTCCTCTTGAAGTGCTTCATGAAATTCGACGTAGTCTTCCCCTGCTCCTTAATCACTGCTCTTCAAAACTTGAATTTCACAAAAGTGTGACCTTCAGCAGATGTTGTGTACTCCTCGAAAGCAAACTACTATGGCCAGCCATTTTGTAGTGCTCGTGTGATGAATGCTTGGGCGTGGATCATGGGGGGATGGGGGACGCGTCCCCTCACTTTTTTGGAAGGGGGGACATCTCCAAAAAGTCCCCCCCCCCACTTTTTCAAATTATGAAAACTAGAACTGTGATGAATAGTATTATAAGATAGATTACGAATTGACACTACGTTTCAAAAGCTAAATTGCTCCCAAATACGGCACCATTTGCCATACAGACACCTTCTAATTTCCATTTTTCAAAGGGGGAGGGGAATACCCCTCCCCTTAAACACCTCCCCCAGGACGGCGATTTGCAAATGGTGAAAAGTCCCCCCCCCCTCTCCTTTGGAGATGGATCTACGCCACTGGATGAATGGATTTGGATGGAAAGAGGCGTCCAAAATTAAATAATATCTAGGACAATACCCATGGTGAAATCTATTCTACTTAAAACACTTCATTGAGATTCCGTTTTTGCTGTTACACATTGACTGATTGACTAACTACGAATTTTGATACGATTCTTTTTCAACTTAACACAAATTTCAAATTGTTCCTGAAGCAATAGTCTGCATGATCTTGCTTGTTCCCTTAAAAAGGGGAAGCATTTTCTGAGTCAACCTCTCTGTTGAGAAGGAGGGTTAGCAGTTCGATAAAACTGAATTTTTGGCCAATTGATTACACCAATTTAGAGTAATAAATTGAAGTAAATTTATGATGGAATAATTGAAATAAAATGCAGCAGTTAATATGCAGGAGAATTATTGTACTCGAGTACAAGCACGAGTACAGACATGTCGAGTACGAGTACGCAGATCCAGAGTACGAGTACGTAGAACGCGGTACCGGAGTACGAGTACTGAGGCCAGATACTCGAGTACGAGAAAGAGTACAGAAATTTGTACTCGAGTATTGACTCGAGTACGGGTACGTTCTCGAGTACTTCAAGTCTGGACAACAGCTCAGAACAACTCCCTGGTTGTACAGTGTGCGCAGTGCATGAAGATGTTAATCACAAATTAGAAAACAAAGATCTACAGGTAACACAAAAGGATTAGCCAAATCAGGGAGCTGTTACGGACAACTCCCTGGCAAAATCAAGGAGAAACAGTTCCCTGACATCGGACATCACACGTTTTGATTATGATGTACAAGGAGAGGAAACAGGGAGTTGGATGTATTGGAACCAACTTGTAGACTCATTTAAATATGTGGGATAAAAGTCATGGCAATTCCATTTATGTACGAATTGAATTACATACTTTTTCCTGTTGTGACAACTAAGAGAGGTAACAGTCCTGCAGTCATTTCCGAGTACAAAGATACGAAACTTACACAAAAGATTTGCAAAGTTATTCAATCATTTCAGAAGTAGGCCAAATTTCAGAAGGTATATCTTGAATACGGTAACAGATATTACATTAGTATAACAGGCTTACCTGTAAGGGGTTATTTCTACACAACTGCAGTAGAGTACGACTAGTTGATTTCGTCACCTCTTTGTAAGGCTTTGTTCATACCCAGTTTGGGTCTCTAAAATAAGATTTCTGATTTTGTTCTAAAAAGCATCAAACCCAGGATTAGGGTCCGAAAATACTGCCTTGTTTTTCTTCTATGCTTCGCTGGCACGCACATACTACCCCCACCCCATTCTCTCCACATCCCTGCTTACGAAGGGTCATTGTTGTGTTTTCAATAGACCCTTTTCCAAATAGAAATTACAAAGGTTTGTGGGATAGAATATTGGTATGCGTCATATTTAGCAACAGTAAGATGACATTGACAAATACGACGCATACAAAATTCTATCCCATAATCCTTTGTAATTGCTATTAGAAAGAGGGTCTATTATCCGATTTAACCCAGTTTTGCTACACTTACAGACCCCTTTCCCTGTTTCAATCGCTTACTTCCATGTCAAAGTATGTCAATGTTGACGTTACGTGACGGAAGGGAAATTGCCTATAGAACCAATATGTATTAACCTAACGGTAAATTATCCGCCGGTGTCCTGCACTGGATAAACGAGGAGCAAAGATTTATTGCAAGAGAAACTGTTACGGAAAGAGGAAGTCTTCATACCGTTTGAATCATTTGTGATCTATTGTAGAGGGTTGTTTAGTTGGGACGTGGCCCCAATGGGAGAGAAACCGAGCCGAAAAAACCTCATCTAACCTTCTTCAATCCAGACAATCATATCTTACATAGGGACAATCAAAGTGAAATACATACAATGACAAACTTAATACTTCCTCCTCGTAATGACCCATCTTTGAAGAGGTTCCATTTTAGTTCGGCTTTGGGTGACGGCTAGTCCCTTTGAGCCATATGCCAAATGTTACATCAGTGACGTAACAACGTACAAAGCCCGTAGGCATGGGTGCAAGGGGCGAACCCCCTAGAAAATTTCGAGTGACCTTTGCCTTAACACTTTTTGACACATCTCGCTCCCACAAAAAATATTTCACCCCCTGAAAAGCCATCTCGTCCCCCTCCCCTTCAGTACCTTGTAGTCTAGCTACGGGCCTGCAATGTACTCCCGTCTCTTGGTATATATTAGGGACTTATCTGGTAAGGGTACGATTCACATGGCTCCAAATCCGAGTCTAGTCTGTTTGACAATGGAGAATAACCTACACATTCTGACATTATTGCACTAAATCCACTTTTACATGTTGAATTAATTTTTAAGTAGGTCATTGCTAGAAGACAATTTCATAGTCTTTTCCCTCCAGTAATTTAGCAAACTATGAACATTCATAACGCTGCATCATTAACAATAAACCCTTGATTGATCTTCACACACTTTTGTTTGTTGTGAATTCGACTCGACTCGGATCCAAATCGGGATTCAGTTGCATCTCATTCCCAGCCTATTTCCAGTACAGTAAAAAACGGATTCTATTTAATAATTGAGTAGAAGTTATGACTTGGGCGTTACACTCATGTACAGTGAATGGTAGGGGTAGTAAATAGGACACTGGGCACGTCTTTTGTAGGTCATTCTGATGTCATTCGTCAATTTGTAGAACAAGTAGAGAGGGAGCCTTTATTCCAATGTCTCACAATTGTCTCTAGACGAGACAATGCAAATGCTGCATACACACAGGGCTAGAAAAAAAGACCTCTTCGGAAAAAAAGACACTTTGTAATTTTTGAATAAAGCAGTGTTTTGCTGAGTATAGTTGGTAGACCTGTTGTTGCGTTTTAGTTTTTGATTAATCTTTTTCAATGATTACATCAATTTGAAGTCCAAAGTATCGATATGTTAGTAATGTTAGGCAACCGTTGCCTACTTGAACAAGTGGTATTTACCTAAGGTATACAACTATAATACAATCTCATAAGACCTAAGTTATAAGAGTACTTATGGGGAAGTGGCAGCGTGGCGAAATGTTGACTGAAAACTTCTCCGACTACAGTTATTCATAACTTTGGCTCCGTTTAGGGTTGCTAGATATAATATAGATATATAACATCCTTTGTGAAGATTGAGTTAGACTATTTTAAGTACAATGGAGTTGAAGTTAAACTTATGAAACCTACACTACTAAATATTGAGCATCTTACTCCCTCCCCCCGCCCCCTCCCCAGAGAAAATTTAGTTTTCCATACATTGGTGAAGATGGGAATTGGATGTTTTGCTTGCGTGACTCGTTTGTATGATTGGGATCACCTGGAGTATCGAGAGACTTTCAGACAGAGGAAACGGGCAGATTTGAATTCAGTGATTCCATAGGTAATTTAAAGAAAGGTTCTGGGTGAACGCATATGCTCTTTAAGCATGTGTTAGTCTTTAGCAAATCTAATTTACATTTCACACCGTGAATGATAACGTGTCTGATGGTCTGGGTAAACTTACATCTGGATCAAATTCTCAGGAGGCCTGTGTCGCATAAAATGAGTTGATAATGCAGTCTCTGGAACGAGTGATGAAATGGCGCTGGGTGCGATCTGACAGTTTATGTGTTACAGATGAATGCGTGGGGGAACCATGACGCCCACATACTTTGACGATGTTTATTTAAACAAGGCATGTTTAACATTATTACACATAAATGTTATATCAACCTTAGAACATCTCAGGGCGTAGGATGTTTCAAAAGCTTCCCACTATGTCTCCTTGATGTTATTGTGGCTGAAAAGGTGGAGAGAACGAGGTGACCCCTAACTTTTACAAAATATTCAAAATCACCCTCTTTCATGCTCTATTGATTCCGCGAAAAGGCTCTTTTTTAAACCTTACCTTTCTTTTGATCTACTGGGGTAGTACCACTATACCACCCCCATCGCCTAAGGCCATTTTCATCTCCACACTAATGGTACAGACAATAAGGCAGAAATACCTACCCCTTATGTACGCTTTACTTACATCGATGTTAATAGTAACATAAAAATGCAGGTTGCATAAAAACTTGTTATATTTCCGTTTGTAATGGAGAGATGCATGGAACTAAATATTTCTCTTGAAGTACTTTTTTTTAAATCAATTGTTTCATATCACTTTAAACGTACAGTATCTTATTGCTGCCCTTACAAAGTTCTTCAGAATTTCTACAATTCAAGTTGCACTTTCCATAGAAGACTATGCTGGCTTAACAATTTTTATAACAATTTTTTAATGATGTCTATAAATATACTGTGGAATCTCTAAAAATATCTACCTAGTCTATATCATTTCACATTTCAATTTTTCTGTAACACTTTAAAAGAACTTGGAAATTTCACAGGTTTGTACTCCTTAAATTTTACAGAAAATTTGAAATTCTTCCACAATTTTAGAAACTCTCCAGAGATCTTATACAGAACTCTTTCGATGTCTTTTAAAGATTCTACGTACCGTAAATATATTTTAAGAAAATATTTGAAAATTCTTGAGGGAGCTTTCACATTCCTATGAAAATCCCTAAAAATCCTAAGAGAGTTTGCAGAAATTATAAGACTTTTTTTAGAATTCTTTTGAATTTTTGTTATAAGGATAAGAACATCGGGTCATAATTACTGCCAAGTCCTATGCACGTTTGTTATAATGAAGTTGGAAAGAAGACTAGATGACCACATAAAAGGGACAATATAGTCACTCCAATTTAAATTAACATACCCTGGTATCCTCATCGAGGAATGGTTTCTTTCAACCATGTGATAATATTTTTGTCATTTGTTTGGTAAATTCGTGCACAATAACTCAATTGCTTACCTTTAATATTCAATATTTTTTATTCCGAAACATAGTGAAAGACACTTCTAAGGAAACTAAGAGAACACTTGTAAGATTTGGCTGGTATTTAAAAGTAAAGTTGGGCTCTGCTTTTCCCCTTTAAGTGAGACCAATTAATCCTGATCATCTTGAGTCATGTTTGGTTTTATGCTATGAAAAAGCTGGTATGTTGTTTTTACAGATAGGCCGAAGAGCTGGACTCATGCTCCTTCACTTTTCAAATGGCTCCTTTGCCAACTTCACTCTGAGGGCGGTGGTTGGGAGGGTATCGGATCATCTTACATACAGTGCTTGTTATGGGCAAGGTAGCTATTTGCCTACATTGGGAAACTTGGGGAGAAAGTTTTGGGCATGCTATGCACTGTTTGTAAGCAAACTCTTCTCTACTTACTTTTGCATGGCAAAGTTTTTCCATCCTGTGGGTTTCCAACTTTACACATTGCCCACCTTAAATAAGAGAGCTGGCTACTCACCTGGATACGGATGAAGGGAGTTTGATTATATTCTCCTTGGGTCACAGAACATATATCTTGAGAAGACGAGAGTGCAAATGTGTACGAGATTCTAACGGAGGCACCCATTTGATCGGTCTCGGTAGAAAGAAATCACTCCCATTTTAAATCTGACCAGTCTTAAATAAAGCTGAGAAAATATGTGAATTTACACCAGTTCTCTTCTTAATAAAATTGAAGTCCCCTAACCAGTCCCGTAGCCAATGGGAAGTGGTGAAGAGCGCGCCTCCCAGATTTTTTTGACTCCTTCATTTTTTTTTTTTTTTTTTTTTTTGGAAATGAAGAATAATATTGCCTTAACATTTTATCTCCGCCTCCTGTGAAGTATTCCTCCCATCTCCATAAAACATTTTCCCCCTTTGAAACTTTGTCTGGATGCAGGCCTGCCCTACCCTCTACAGCAAAAACCTTTTTGATTATGAAAATGAAAAGAAACCCTGTTCTAGATTTGGTCCGAAGACTTTAACAGGTTGCTTCCAAACCATGGAGACAGAGCCCCCTTCAAGATAACTTTACAGGATCTTATCTTTCCTTCGGTTCCAACACGTTTGAGTGGTCTTGACGCTTTTACTTTTGAGATGATAAACGTTATTCGTGTCCGGAGGCAAATTAAGACTTCATTTCTGTCAATGAAAAACAGTGCGGACTTTCTAACGCGAGTAGTATTGCAATTGACCTTAATTTTGAAGTAAATCATTTAAGCAGGTAAATACATTCGCGGGCTGTTTATCTTTGGGCTTTCCTCCCACGTTTCATTTAAAATAAATTGTTTATGGAAGGTGCTCCTTGGAGTGACTTCTCCAGCCTATGCCTACCAAAACAAGAAAACGGTTTTGTCTTTATTTTCATTGTAAAAGTGCCTTATCAGTGTGAGGGCTCTAAGTTTATAAAAATGTCAAAATAAATCAGCGAGAAATGAGGATATCCTGTAGAGCCAAACCGAAAATTTAGCTCGTTCATTTTAATCACCAAGGGTATCCTATACCTGAGGACAAAGACACACAAGCAGAAATTCTCAGAACAAAGATGCCATCAAAGGTTAGAAAAGATCAATGGTCATTAAAGTTTGTCGGGTGTACCACCACCTTACAATTGCATGCGAATTATCCACATACGCGACGACACTATAATAGTGTCTTGACTTCGCCGTATTTCGTAAGCAAATGATACTAGCAACAAATCTAAAAGCATTTTTGTTCCATCAGAATATCTAATTCAGCTGTAACAGTGTAGCATATTTAAGTGCTATGAACATGCAAGCCCGTAGACAGACAAGTTGAGGGAGAAGAGATACTTCCAGGGGAGAGATGTTTATAGTGGGACAAGACTTTCTCGTTATCATCAAAGACTAACTTGGGACGAGACCGGTATTTCTAGGGGCGGCTGTGGATTTAGTGCTCGGTGTCCCTTTATATGCCTTATTCAATAGTAACATAACAAGTCTCCCTTCTGTTAGCTCTTTGTGGTGACGAAAACGTAACCAGAGGGGCAGAAGGGAAGCCTTCTCAGGGTATTGTCCGTTGCTGCCCGAATGAAATAATGACGCAGAATAAAATCCATACCAACATTTTGCATTATTGCCCCTCCCCTTTTCTTGTAACCTGCCCCACTCATCATACCCAAGATTTCAGCGCCTGGCTTCTCTTTTACCAATACATATCCACTGGATTGACAAACCAGAACTTAGTGTATTTTAAGTCAAGAACCTGTTAGGTAGTTACTATCATTTCTAAACACGGTGTTTAATAGGGCACACTGGCCAATTCATCAATCTTCACGATCGATTACATTGGTCCTTGTCCTCGCAGGTTGTAAAAATGTGCGTTTTTATAGCAAAATTGTCGGGCAGAAAATTTATAAAACTTGTACAGAAATGCAAATCATGCTGAGTTTTTCTACAGCAGGTTTATTGCCGTGTTATGCGTGTTACTCCTAGAAAAGCCTCAATGTTTACCAACTGTTTGATAAACTTGCTTAAGTAATTAAAAGCATTTTTTGTTTTTCTAAACTTTCATTATGCCGCTCATTGTCGCTACAAGTAACAATGATGTAGAAACTTTGAGTGAGAAAAATACCGCATTCATACACGACAACTCATCCCTTCTCTTAACTGCTCGCATAACTCTATTGCACGATCTAGTAAATATACTTTTGACTGAGACTACTAGCCATAACTGTCCTTTTCTTTACTTCACCCTGTAGTAGAAGATAGCCCAAAGACGCCGCCCTAAAAGTGTAGCTATTTACCAGATTGCCAAATTTAAAATAAAAATATTTCGCCCCATAGAATCTAGCAATTTTTTTTAAGACGATCAAGATCAACTTCAAAATAGTACAGTAAACACAAACTCCTTTCGGGTGAAGAAGGACGTTTTGTGTTAGTGATATGTGTTTGCCCTGACACACAGTGATATCCATCGTTGTACCAGTTTCACGAATCTATATAGATAAAAGTTTCAAACCGCATTGTGGTTGAACCTTACTTATGCTGTTGTAATTAAAGGTAATAAATATCTCAAGTTAGGTTTATATTTACAAACAGACGTGAAGCCACGGGGGTGGGGTTCAACCTCGCCCAATGACCCAAGAGGGAAAGATAATGCTCCAAATCGCCTGTTTCTTGGAAAACGAAATATTACGATATGAGTCCCATTTAATATATGGATACTTTTCAATTGTTAAAAGGGAGTGAATCATTATCAGATCTGTCTTTAAAATGTCATATTTGCGGCATATAGTTGTCTCATTATTCTTTTGTCATCTCCTTCCTCACCCGACCAATTTCTAATTGCCCTTGGACTGTTTAAATTACGTTTTAGATACTTTCTGTAGTAAACGCTTAAGATGTTCTCGATGAAACGAGCTCAGCTGGGATTCGAACTCGACGAGGTCAGCTGGGATTCAAACTCGCTTCCTCCGCACCGGACAAGCTTCCTCAGTGCAACACAGTCATTGCACCATCCAAGCATTAAGGTGTTCATGATTATATGTAGATGTTTTTAGTAGTTTCATATTCATACATGGAAAAAGTATTAATAACAGTACTGTGCAGATTAATTAGCATATCAGATCATAGATGAGCATGTATTAGTTCAGATGATCGTACATGACGTAAGTGGTTATGATTATACATGAATATTAACATGTCCGCATCATTTTTCGAAAATGCAACCAAGCTGGATGCCCTCCGGGACCCTTAATCTTCCTTCGTTTATAGACTTTTCATCTTTCCGCCTGGGAGATGGCAGCATGAAACAAGTGAATTAAATGTATCTCTAACGTAGTCAGATATGCTTTGAAGCTGGATCGTGTAGTTAACGAGATTTAAACATTAATATTGAGGGTCTCAGATTTCCAAGAACCGTAGCCCATCGTTATCATTCAGCATTTGGTCTGATAAGGATTTCTCAGGAAGTGCTGTGACTTCAGCTCTGTAATCAATCCGCTTCAATAAATGTCTCAAAGTATTTTCTAAATGTTTAAAGAATTCGATGTAAACGATGCACCTGATATTAAATGATCTTCCAGCACGATATCTACGCTGACTGGCTAATTTGAAAGAATTTTTCAGTAAGATGCAGCCTTCGTTAAATGCTCGGTTTTACATTGCCGGTAATGCCTTCAATTTGGAGCCTGTCATCATGAATCTATCATAGGAATTACTCCCGGAGGATGAGTGGTCTGTTCGCTGTTGACTGGTAGGCTATCAGATAGCGTCAGTGCAGGGATAAATGGATTTTCATGAGCAGAGCGGCTGGAAGGTTTTACCATTCTTCTTTTAGGATGAGGATTATTATTGGAGAGAGGAAGTCTCATATAATACAACAAACATTCTTCCTTTAGGTGTCGGCTTCCTCAAACGAAAATCCATTACTCATTCCTATGTACAACTAAACTTATATTGGAGAAAGACTATTGCAATTTTTTTTACCTTATCTTAAAGGGTAACTTTAGTCTAAAACAAAACGAATGTGCATGTCAGAGGTTGGAAAATGAGCCTCATTGGTCAAACTCATCATCATAGCATATTCACTTGTGCAATAATTTGTTATTTCCTGATTTTAAAACTTATATGAATGCTTTTGTTTCATTTTGAAATAAAAACTGTTTACTAGACTTTGGAAAAATAGTCGCTTTCTAGCATGGCATGTTGTGAGAAGACGGCTTGTATGGTGTAGTCACACTCTTAGGCGTAGGGAGCTCAGGCGCGTAGCCACTGGAGGCCTGGGCCACCAGATATTCGTTAGGCCCTCAAAATTGTTTGTGCCCTAATAACATGTATAAGAATTAAGGACGGCGATCAATGCCGTGACCCCCCATTTGATACCAGTAGGCCCCCTGAAAATTTCATCCTAGCTACCCTTCTGAGGGAGCTGTTCGAGACTGGGAGTCTGAACGTTGTTTCGGATCGCTGTCCTGAGGAGGGGTTTGAAACGAGGGGTGTCCCCTCCCCTTTGGAAAATTTTTGAATATTAGAGGGTCCTTAGATGCAGTTTGGTGAGATATATTGGACAAATGTTAAGGCAAATCTCTGCAAATTTTTAAAATTTCTTACAAAGGAAACAAATATGGAGGTTTCGTCTTTGGATTGAAGGGGGAAGCATAGTTCCGCTCACTACATTTCTGACTGGGGGCTCTAGCACCGCCCCCCCCCCTTCCGCTTCCTAAGCCTATGGTCACACTATAACATTGAAAAAGTGGTCATATTTAGGAGCAAGACTCAGAAGCTTCGCGAAAAACATAGAAAAGGAAAGATGGTAATCTGACTAAGTATGAAAATAACATCACTCATTGTTGGATAAACTATTATCTTAGATTGCGCGAATATCAACCTTTTTACAAGACAGGAATGTTTTGTAAATATGTAAGTTTGACTAATGATATCATTTTTTAATCTTGGTAACATACATTTTTGCTTTTTAGACTGTAAACCCTTTTCCAAATAGCAATTACAAAGGATTATGG
Source organism: Holothuria leucospilota (assembly GCA_029531755.1). NCBI lineage: Eukaryota > Metazoa > Echinodermata > Holothuroidea > Aspidochirotida > Holothuriidae > Holothuria > Holothuria leucospilota. The sequence goes on along the minus strand of CM055972.1, from coordinate 45,504,442 downwards.
GACGGAGTTTTGGTAAGTGTAGTTTGACGTGACGTGACGCATACCAAAACCAATCCCACAATCCTTTGTAATTGCTGTTTGGAAAAGAGTCTATCGGTCTGTAGGTATTTGTTATATGGCCTACACTTCAATAAATGAAAGGAGATCTATAACAAAAAGTCTGCAAGAGATTCAAAAGGTAATATACTCAAACTTTTGTAGTTTTTTTTTAGTAGTGAAATTAGTTCAGTTCATGGTGTTTTAGTGGACTGTAGTTCTTTCTATATCGTTCCCCTTCATGTCCTATTTTTTAGTGTTTACATATACCTCTTTATATTAATTGATTTATATATACATTTAGATATATATTATAATTCATCATTTACTTTATTCTTAATATATATATATATATATATATATATATATATATATATATATATATATATATATATATATATATATATATATATAAATACAAATACAAATAAAGTGTACAAAAGACAGGACTTAGAAAGATTATTCATCTGGGCCTCCTGATGAACGCACTAGCGTGAAAATCCGGGTAGAAGTAATTGATTTATACATATATATATATATATATATATATATATATATATATATATATATATATATATATATATATATATATATATATATATATATATATATATATGTGTGTGTGTGTACATGTATGTGTATTATGTACATGTTCAATATGTAACATGCAATACATGTATTATATAAAACAGATAATGTAATCATATATTATATAGTAACATATGTGATATATTAAAATATATAATATATGATATATAAGCTACAAGTTTACTTATTTTCATGCAAACATTGGCGTAAGATGCGGGAGGGTGCTGGCTGGGGGCTAATACCTCCGGTGAAACATGTTTGAGACTAAGTTTGCTCCTCCCCATCCCCTTAATTCAAGGACAAAAACCCCTTATTTGTTCAATCCGTAAAATGTCAAAAATTTGCACTAATTTTCCATTAACCTTCCCCAATATGTTTTGCCGCAAATTCATCTAAGGAACCTAAAATTTCAAACATTTTCCACACCCCTCACCCCAACCCATAGACTCCAGTCCCGCAGGACAGCGGTCTGAAACAAAACGTTAGTTATCTTGAAAGACAAAATGCACTCTAACACTTTTAAGTATGTATGGAATCAACGTGGGTCATGCGAAGTGTTTTTTTAAATGTGTCCATAATGAACCCTTGTGTCCCTGCATGATAAAAAATGCATCCCTTCAACAAGGGGCTTTCAAAATAATACCATCTCCACTAGGGACGTCTCTCCTTCCCCCATGCCCTTTTCCACTTTTAAAAGAAGAATCCAACGGCTGGTTGCTAAATTTATTATTGGAAGAGTGAATCCATTTCCGTGATTTTAGACTACTTGGAGTCTCTCTTCATTTATATTATTGAATGGGTATCTGGTAAAGATATTAAAAGCTGCGGGGTTACCATCGTATAAATTCAAACGGAATTGAACTTGTGTCAATTAAGGAAAAGCTTATCTGCCCAAGCTTTCATCCTCTTATTGACGGAACCAATGTAGAAAGAAAGATAAAGGAAACTGTACTCAGCTTAAATCCGTGTTGAAGAATCTGTCCAACATCTGAATGAGTAATAGTCTAGACTACAGTGATAGTGTATCAGGAAATTACTTGGGTCACACAAAGGAGATCAATCAAGTGACAATCCACTGAAGAAGGAAAATTGCTCTTGTCGGGTATAATGTCCTAAAAGATTGTGATAGTGCAATTTATTGAACAAGTTGAAGTAGATCGTCACCGGTTATGAAATCAACATTAATTGATAAAATTCTTAGCAGCCGAATAAATAACTTTCAACCGTTGACTTACATACCCATGACGACTACTTCACCATTCTACTAGCAACTCAAAAACGCGGTCATGTTGGAGCAATTTATGAACGAGGGGGAGTTACCCACGAGAATACCATGTGACAAATTAATCGAAGTTGGACACTAGTGCCAACGGCATATGTAATAGGTGTAAATCGGGGACATGAGTTTTCCCCTAGTCAAGTGTGGGTATACCTGAAAGTGGGGATATCCCCAATTGACAAATGCAAAATTTGCTATGAACTTTGAAATTAGATTTTGCACCTTCCAAGATTTGAATTTTGAAGCATTTTTGAGCCTTTCCCCCATTTTCTATGTTTTGTACCTATCTTCAGGAAACACACCATATGTGTATGTGTATGTGCGTGTGTAATAGGTGTGAATTGGGAACATGGGCTTTTTTTCCCTTGTCAAGTGTGGATACACATTTAATGATAACCCTTCTCATCACCTTCAATTGCTAAATTTACCATTAGAATTTGGTGATCCATGTGTGAAAAAGCACACATAACCTTGGCCTGGGTGAGTTCAAAGCCGTGACCTCTAAACTGAAGACCACATGTGGCTTCAAGGGACACTTTTTTGTTTGAATCATTAATTAAATTTGCCCTTGGTTTCTCTTCTCATATAACCACTTTAACAATGTTTTTACCTTTTTAGTGAATGCAAATGATTATGAAATCCTCTTATCTCTAAAATCATGCCCTCGACGCGGTAGATACTGCAATTTCCCAAAACCGGCCTCGTTTTCCAAACGCTTGTACAGCAGACTGCAGAGCAGTCCAGAGATTATGTTTCGTCCCAAAGGCTTACTATCTACCTTGTGCAAGGGAAAATAGGGTCATTTGCGTTGACAAATTGTTAGTGGCCTGCACAGCTTGCCGGTAAAGTCTTTTTGTCTCACTACATCATTGACATAGTTTACTCAGCCAGCAAGGAGTGAGGACACCTCCTCTATTTTGAAGATATTGCACGTAGATCTTCATCTACAAGACGAGTAATAGAAACGGGATGGTTTGATATTGTCAAATCTGCCAGAAATCTAAATGGGGATGAGGATAAGATTGATTGTACACTAGACAGAAGGAATTACAACAAAAATGATGACGTCATGTTTTTCCTAAATTAGCCGTTTCACGTGGAGAAAGAAATTCTCAATTTGCAGGTACAAATTATCGGAAATCGAAAGTTGAAACGTTCATGAACCGGCCTGAAAAATTTCGGCAATATGGTGTGACTATTGCTTTGAACAAAATTATTTCATTTTTACATAGTCCTTTCGGTATGAAGTAGCAAATACTGTTGAGAAATGAAGGGTAAATGTGGAAGTGTTTTAAATGCCCTGACATATTTTCTACTACTTTAATGCGATTCTTTAGTTTGTTGTTTCCACCGAGTTCAATTTACTGTAAATTATGTTCCTGTTTTTTCTTTTTCTTTTCTTTTTGTACACGTTTATTTCAGTTTGGATGCAAACTTATTAGAAGGCAATTTGCTTTGATCTGTATGGGGATATTATGGAGGATTAGGTAGGGACATTGTAAGATTTATTTACGTCCTTAATTGTCGGTTTTATCGAAAGTGTTTTTGAAGAGAAAATTGTCGTTCGTGTTGTAGATTACGTAAATAACGTATGATGGCTGTGCTTTTACGGGCTACACATTTTAACTTCTTAGCAAAGTACGCATAAGGTGTACGACGTTTTATCCCGTTTAAATCTCGACGCTTGTAAATCTATCATGACATGGATTGAAAAGCCCTGTCAATATTTCGGGCCAAGTGTGTTGATTGAGCATAATGTAAATGTCGGTTCCATGAGAGTTCACATGGAGTATTTTAAACATCCGGAAAAATAGCTCCGGTTGTTCGTAACTCAACGTTTATCTGTATACGATCTGTTTTTCCAAACTAGTTGCATGCTTGTAAACAGGGTCATCAGAACCGCTATGGAAGGTGCGACAGCTGCCGATCCTTTCTTAAGTCCCCCCCCCCTCCCCCACAAAAAAGAAGTAAAATCTCAGAACAAATCCATTGGGAAAGAAAATCTTTTACATGAAAAATGAGAGCAATTAGTAGAGAGCTTTTAACGTAATGGATTGCTTTTGCAATGTAAAATGAAGCAAAGCATTACGACAATGTTTGAAAAATGCTATTTTGCAAAGCTTTGCGCTGACTCATCACCCTCGTCGGTTGCGAGGGTGTACTTATCGCTCCAGTATCTTCTAAGGTGTTGTAAAAATCACTAGAGGTTTGTCAGGCACGTCTAAACATTCTGCCGCACCACTTTCAAATTCGTTCCAACTGCTCTGCTTGTAAGTTCACTTGTGCCGACAGCTACTTCAAAGCCATATTTAGTCTAAATTACCATTAAAAAAGCCGAAGGGGGAAAACCAGATAATATCCCCCAAATAGGTTCTGCTCATCGAAGAAGCTAATTACCCGGAAGGGGCAGCAAACTCAATGTCACCAACCTCTCAACATGCACACCTCATAGGTATATGTCATATGTGGCCCCATTCTGAACTGACCGAAAAGAATAGGTACCACACATGATTTTATCAAAAAGGAAATGAAGCGATCAAAGCAATGATATCTTGAACATTTCTTAATAAAGGGATCCCTTTTGGGTCCCTTCTTTTCTGCGGGGTACCGCATTTTCATATAAAATATAACTGTATAATATTCAGAAAATGTCTAGACACAATTTCTTTTTTGTGAAAGTATTTGACAGTGACATTGAAACTTGACTTTTTTGTTTTCATGCAGGTCAATCACTTGCGGATGACATCGGGTGTTCGTTCATCGAATTATCTGCCTCTGAAACTCCGGATGACGTGGATAATGTCTTTCAGGAACTCTGCCGTGAAATTAAGATGTACAAATATAGGAGTCGATCCTCAATATTTGGGCGAATGTTTGGAACTTCTAAGGAAAAGAAAACATTGACATTATAGTTCTCCGGATGAAGCACCAAAATCGTGAAAGGAGTAGGCTTACTGGAAACGTGATCCAAGGTGACCCGGGGTTATTATTAACAGCTTGGAGGTTTCCACTTGGAATGACGTCACGTGTGTAAATATGACGTCAGAACATACTTTGCTCCTTCAAGGTTATTACTTAATTGGTAACGTATGGCAACCTTTGGGATCATTGCTTGAATTATTTCTTATCTTGATTGCACACTGCTGCAAGAATGAGTAAATTGTCTATGACGTGCACAACCTAAAGGCAACACGAAACATAGTCTTCTTTCAGATTTTAACATGTCTGTTCCGTTTCAAAAGGCTAACACTTCACAGAAAGTCCCATATATGTCACAAGTACTTAACGTTTTTGCTTGTTAATCCACGGAGCGTGCTAGGAGTCTACAGTACGCTTAATGATGACGTAAAACTAACCAAGTCTTCATTAGTTGCTATGACAACGAGAACTTTCTGTTGAACTTTAGCTTATGCTTACACGTAACAAAAATGTTGCTGCTGCATTTGAAGTGTTTACGATTTCATACTGGATTCCAGGATTTATAATGGTATTTAAAGAGAGAGTTTTTTCTTCAAACGTCTGCTAAATCTTAAGCCCCGTCTACACGATCATACATTTGTCCATGAACATTATCATACAAATGTTTCATCACTTGTTACGAAGATGAAACATGCAGCTAAAAGTTTGAACACCTTCAAACATGTTTGCCGCTGTTCAAAGTTTTTGTGAAAGTAGTCCACACGATCATACGTTTTGTCATTAGCATCGTCGTACAATATATGATGATGTTTTTGCCCAAATGTATGATTGTGTAGACGGGGATTAACAGATCTCTGTTTATTTCGGTCACAAGACTTTTTTCAATATGTTTCTGTATAAAAACATTGAACATTGAAATAAACCAAGGAGTTATTCTGCATAACTTTAACAAATAAGTAAGAAAAATATTGTCACATGATTGAAAGGAGCCATTCCTGAATTAGTATGACTGGGTAAATTAATTCAAATTGGGGGACTACATCTTCCTTTAAAGGAGACACAAAACCTAGGAACTGGGCTTTCCATTACACCTATAATACACATTTAATGTGAATAGATCAGCTGGACACAATTTTCTAAGAGTAGGTGGATGCTGTTTAACGCACTCGATGTTTTAAAATCCCGCCGATCATTGACGTCAGAGCTACGCCATGACGAATCTAGCATATGAATTGCATAAACCTCTAAGCAAAGTGTCATATTTTTTGTTTGTCATAAATTTCAAAATAGCTCTGCAACACTTTCGATATTTTATTAAGCACCATACAATTTTTAAAAAGCCAAGTGCATTGGTAATAATTAAAACACAGTAAACCTCAGTGATATCAAAGGTTCGTGCGAGGTTGCCAGTCACAGTAATACTTTGCCATATGAAGGATTTTTCCTCTCTACAATTGTTATAGCAATACACAAAGTTATTTCGATTTTAAACACATTAGTTTCTTACTCCTTTGATTTTAAAAAAGGAAATAAAACAAAATGAAGTTCTTAATCAAAGAGCCATAGCCAAGGAAGCCAATATCTCACCCAAACATCATAATCTATATTTGCAATAAAAATATACTCCCTCAATCTCAGTGAAATAGGGCCTACTTTCCCCAAAAAAGTTTGGCAACCGGCCACTGAAGGGACAATATATTGCCTTTTGCAACAGAAAATACAGGTTTTTACTTAAACAAGAATAAATTTAAGACCAGAGCAAAAACACCTCCGAAAATAGCAATCTTGAGGTTTAAATGATTTACATCAGCCCTGTCCAAATATTCTGAACATAACATATGAAGAATAATATTTCTGAGCGACGCTATAACGCACTGCTTTGAGATCCTTATTTCCAATTCTTCACTGAACACACGACGCAACAGGTACGCATAATCTAGCCATATTTATTGTTTAATTGTGATCGTTCGTAGAAGAGCTCTTAAGTCATTTTTAATTGAGTTCCAAGCTTTGAGAAAGCAAGCAAAGGGGCTCCTTGTAGTATACAATAAGTATTGAAAACTTGATGGAAAGTTGTTTCTGTTTCAGACGTATAGTAGGTCTAGATATATTTGATAATCAGCATATCACAGCCATATTATCTTTGGGTTTGTGTCTCCTTTAAAGGACCCGTATACTTACTTTTTCTTGTGAAGTATTCTATAGACTTCTAACAAGAAACATGCATTACAGTGAGAACTATTATTAATTTTTCTAAACTACATCCCATTAGCAGGTTGCGTTTGAGGGTATAAACTGGGGAACAAATATTTTCTTTATCAATATACATTGCATGATGGAAAATCTGTGATGTCATCTAGACAAGCTGATGTGGTACTGCGCTTCTAGTTCTTTATAACCTTGATACACGTAACTGAACCACATATACACTTTAAGAGTTTTCATTTTAATTCTCGCGTCAATATAAGGTCAACTTGTGTACATTGAAATCTGTGTAATGCTTCCAATGGTGTCAAGTTTGAAGGTTTAATGAATACTTCCATTTCAGAAAACAACGGAACATTTTGAAAGCAATCTATCGATAGCACATAACCTGTTTTGTAACTTTGAAGCAACTGGAATTGTTTCTCCACAGAATAGCCTATGTGTAAACGACAATAACTTGAGGTATGAAAAAGACGACGTTGTGGGGTTTACAGGGGTTCGCCAGGATTTATCCGACAGGGGGCAAGCTCCCGACGCTGGGGCAGCTACCCAAAGCCATTTGGTTGCAGGAAGGATGTCAAAGAAAAAAATTCTACCCGTTTTGTGCGGCGAAAATTTTGTTTTTCTTTTTAAGAAAATTTTGAAGTTTGTGGTTTTTACTAAAGGAACTTTAAAAAATGGATTTTAAGTGGGGCAAATTAGAAAATTTGGGTTGCTTTAAAGGATTTGCCCTCAATTAGAGTAAAATCTTGTAAACTGTGGGGGCGACTTGACGTCGTCGGGGACCTCAAAGTTTATAGTACCTGTTACGGCTCCCGAGGAAATTCAAATATTTCCAGGAGGGGGGGGGTCAAACTTTCCCTTCGGGGGCCATACACCCTGCTCCCTACCTGGCATTTGAGTGGCATTTGATGGAAATGCCTTCTCTTATTTAGAACCAAGCTGACCTTAAATTACAATTGACCCTTTTCCAAAATAGGAATTACAAAGGATTGTAGGATATAGTTTTGGTGTGCGTCGTTTTTGTCCACAGTAAAATGCCATTGACAAAAACGACCCATACCAAAACTCTATCCCATAATCCTTTGTAATTGCTAATTGGAAAGGGGTCTATTGCGAATATTGCTTCACCTTCAAACCTCTTTAACGGATAATCAAACTAAAATATGCGTCAGGTATCATTGAAATAACGCAAAATTGCTATCTTGAGAAGTTTTATCACCCACTTCAGGCGACAACCTGAGACTTAATGCGACAACCTGAAACTCCTCCTCGGTGTTACGACCCCGAAGGGACACGAAATTTAACAAAAGCTCTCAGACAGTTTGCGATGGCGCCAGTAAAAGCCGCCTTAATCAGTTTCAACAAATTTTAAACAGCGCAAGTTGAGTATCCACTGATGGGTTTTTATTTGTGATGGTAGTGATACATCTTGTTCAAGGGTCCCAACAGGAGGGAGACAAGGGGTGGGGGAGGAAGATACCCTCACTCCACTCTCTGCAGGTTGAGGACGAAATCCACATGTGCTTGCACCTACAATATTTCTCCATGTTCCGTCATTAATGGCCCCTGCCACCTTGGGGTTGGTGATGTTGATCTAACTTAGAAAAGATACCTTGATAACTATTAAGTTGGGCTAAACGACCTAGCCATTTAACATCACTGAAAGTATTCTTCGGCTTGAAGGAGGCTCAAGAAAGACGATATGAGAATCTTTTTGGCTTTAACTTAAAGGGACTATGGCATCATCCCATAAGAAATATATGTGGATTCACAATTGGTCATCTACCTTTCACTGGTGCATGGGCAAATTCAAATTATATTAGCAAATGTATGTACCTAATGCACTCTGATTGGGCAATGCCTTAATGAGCTGATCAGTGATGTGAGGTCAAGCTAGTGTCTATAGATACATTACACAACAGACAGGCAGACAGACAGACAGGCAAACAGACAGACAGACAGGCAGACAGACAGACAGACAGACAGACAGACAGACAGACAGACAGACAGTATCTTTACGTCGTTCACTGTTCAGTATACAAAAAGGCAGAATGGTCAAGTGGTTAGAGCATCCGACTTGCAGCCGAAAGGTCTGGAGTTCGACTCCCGGCCGAGTCATACCAAAGCCTTTAAAAATGGAAGCTACTGCCATTGTGCTTTGTGTTCAGCATAAGCAATGGAGTAGGGAAAACAAGCAAGTGAGTCATGCACAAGTGGAAAAAAGGCCGCAGCCGGCCCGACTTAAACCAATTGGTTAGAAACTGAGCCGTAGAACCTAATCTAAAGCTAACTGTAACTCATATTACAGGATGGTACAGATCAGACACTGTGGTGCCTTCAGAAAAACTGGAAACTACATACATCAATGAAGCTATTTGCATAGGAGGTGGTAAAGACAGCTTTTTTCTTCCTTTTTTTTTCTTCCTTTTTTTTGGAGGAAGAGCTAGCAGTAAACTTTTAGGATAATTTTTACTCTGTGGGATGGTGCAATAGGCTCTTCAAGGTTACAAATTTATGCAGTATCTGCTTTAATATTTGAAAAAAATTAATACTGAAACTGCGAAAAGTTGCGAAATTTAATTACTTTTTCTTTATTAGCTATAGTGAACAGTTCAACTTCAACTGTGTCAAGGAGTGCGGTGTTCTTTGTGCACTTCCTGTAACTTGGAGAACACGTTATGACCTGAGAATTGTAACATGCTGAATAAGACCGTCCTAACCATATGCTCAAGAGAAACTTATCTAAGCATTATTTTTACATTTACATTTAATTTCTAAGTCTGAAACATGAGATGTTATCAGGTGGAATCATCCTCCCTTTGACCAAGCAGAGATGACGTCATATAGCCAGTGCCAGACCAGTGTTACCATTATGAAAATATAGACAGAAAAACCATGTGACCAAAGATAAAGGTCCAGTCATACCCTCACAACAATAAATTGTTCCTTTATGCTTTCATCTTCCTACAAGTAATGTATAGATATTGTACTTCGCCTAACATTAGAAATGTGAAGCAGTGTGTGAGTGTTTGTGTATGTGCACTAACTTTTCATTCAGATTGAGGGGGCGGTGTGTGGGCGCTCACCAACATGTCCTTATCGGGAAACGTGGCCTTGGCGGAGAGCTCCGCTCTCGCGCGTCTTTCCTGGCTCACGCGCGGCTAGAAACTGGCGTGACTGCCCGAAAATTCCGTCACTGCAACGAGCTCTCACGAGCGGCTGCACGTGCTTGCACGGCACCGCAGCCCGCCCTGAACAGCCACCTCTGATCGCCTAGATCTCTGGCAGCTCCGCTGTTATGCAATTCCGGTCTTTCCCCTACCGGGACATTTTTCGTGTCCCGGTAAGGAAGCGAGGAGGCGTATGGGTGCACCCGTGGTGTGTGTGTGTGCGCACTTACTTTCCATTCAGATTGAGGACCTAAATAATGGACTTCAGGTCATTAGAAGGAAATAAAATAGATTTCTCATGTCCTCAGAAGTTTAACAATAGAGAGTCTATTGTTAAAGTTAGGGTTAAGGAAGCAAACACAATAGAGAAAACAATGAGGTCCTCAAACAGTATGTAAAGTACAACTGTGCGTGTGTGTGGGTGTGTGTGTCTGTCTGTCTGAACAAAAATGTAGGTACCAGACCATAAAAACCTGTGCATGTGTAATTGATGACGTCACAGGTCAAAGGTCAAATATGCTAAAATTCATGCATAACTGTTGGCGAAATATGTCGAAAATCAATAGCTGAACGTTCAAATGAGCTAAAACATCGTGATATGCACAGAGGGATAAGAGATATTTTAAATAGTAGTATAGTTGAGTAATTAGTTCGTTATCAATTATCTCAAATTGATTTTGTCATGATTTGCTTATCAGTATGCTGGAAATTTCTTTATTGAACTCAATGTATGTAGAGAATATTGGAGAGATGAGATTTCCAACTCCATGGGTTGTCCTCTTGCTTTAATTCTTGTGCCAATTTTATCCTTCAACATGAAATAGATAAGGTCGCTGGTTTACTGTTCATGGTGTGGGAAGATTGTAAAATTTGAGTACTTCTCATAAGCATAAACTGGAGAGTAGAAAACTGGGTGTAAAGTTTAAATGCCACTCTCCGTTTATTAACTTGAGTTATGATATCAGCCATTGTTTCTTCAATTTTACTTAGTTAAAATGTTGAAGATTATTATACCTTGGTCTTTATTTCACATATCAAAAAAATTTAATATCAAAGCAAACATTTGAAGTCAATCCATTGCAGTTTCATTCTTAAAACTTGTAATATGAGGTGTGTAACTACCTCGGGATGTAGGGGCTAATACCCCCACCCCTCATTAAATCTCGTTCACCTCCCTTATTGTTCCGCCTGTAAGATAACGACTAAAAAAGGAACGTTTTTATCGTTATTCACATGAAGGGACATTATGCCTACAACATACCCCCTGTCCAACTATTCAGCGTCGACTCCCCTCTAGTCACTCCACGCACGATCGTCAGTTACAGCAAAACCTATACAACATAGAGTTCTTTCCATACGAAATGCAAAGTCATGGAATAAAATAATCGGTACCATCGATTAAAAGTGAACGCCCAGGATGTTACTATAGCTTAATATCTTATAAAATTACGATTCTTCAATCGAGTCCACCCCCATTTCTGACAATTTTCAGCATTTATAAGGCAAAAGAATGTAAATACCTAACTGCCTTAGCGTCATCAGAGAGGAAACCTTATAATGAGAGATATTATTGTTCTTATTGAAACAGAGCAAATTTTATCAATGTTCTCTCTCCAAATAATAACCTGCCCACAATAGTGGCCCATCCTCAGACTCCCCTGTCAGACCTAGTACAGTTTCTTCCTTCCCTTGAAATCCTTTCAGGTGATATGTAGCAACCAGTGTGTCATCAAATCCTTGTAAACCTCTTAAGTAACCTTTTCCAAGAAGGGCACAAAACACTTTGGTGCACAGTTGACTGAAAGGATGAACTGTTTTATTAGCTTATGTCACAGGTCCAGTGTCTCTCAGGCCCTATATGAGTCAGTAATATATTCTTTTACCAGGTTACCTTGAAACTTACACCCACTCAAATGGTGGCAAAGGCTAAATTCCTAGAATGAGCAAAATGATAATATCTCCCAAAAATTTTTATAACTTAAATAGCTATTAATCACTTCCTGTGCTCTTGTCATCTTTCTGTGTCTAATTTTAATCAGCATGCACTTCTTACATTAGGTCAGTTCCGCCTTACACAAGGAGCAGTGACCAAACCTTTAAATACATCCTTCTGCAAACTCATCTTTGTCTGTGTCTTTCTTCATTCCTTTCCCTTTTTGGTCACCTTTATGAAATTATTATAAAAAAAAATCTTATGTACAAGAAGAACTTATCTTACAGGATTACACCAACATTATACCCAATTTAGTTTCATCTCATGTGAGGAAAATGAGATAAATCTAGTCCAGGCGTTATTGCTCCTCTCATGAGAAGATGGCACGCAGAAACGGAAGTTTGTTATCGACCAGAATACTCTTGGGGAAGTCGTTAATTTATTCTTTTAGGGAAAATTCCTCATTTCATCACGCACTCGAGGAACTTGTCCGATTCATATACTTCAACTTAGCGGCCTTGTCGTTTCTTTGAACTCATCCAGCGGTATAACGCCACTCTGCACCGGCATTTTCCCATTAGAAATTCGATACCCGCCAGCCTTAGGCTTTATCATTTAAGCAGGTGAATTTTCATAACATTTCATTGGTGACTTTAATTCAAAGTCCTAAGCAGAGGACAAAATTGAGAGTGATGGAGGGGGAGTCAAGGTCTTGTTTATAGCCTCAGTGCATACTTCTTGAAAATTGATTGTTTTGGCGTTTGTTTAATAATTTTGTACTGTATGAGCAAAAGTAAATAATACCGTTTGGTTTGAAAACGATAGACAATTACCCTTTAGAAGAAGAGCAGTTGGTGTACACATCTTTGCTTAACTTTGGACAGTTATGAATAAATTTATTTTTCATTTTCATAAATGTAAAGTTTATTTCTGAAAGTAACCCCCTCCCCCTTCTCTATCCATAATCCAAGTGCAAAATGACACAAAATCACCTGTTTGTTAGGAAGTATCCCAATGTCTGCATGGAAATTGTAAGTAAAAATTATTGGGATGGTTGCATGACTGTGGCGCCACAACTCGAGGTTGGAATGAAACAAAATGATATCGTTTGCGCGAGTACTGGCTCCTGCACTGTGCACGATCTGCACTGCATTATAAGACATAGAACATTGATAACAGCGCAGACAACTCGCTTTGTTTTTATTCCAATTTCAAGTTGTTTAAGGGATGTGTCTTCTCGTTGTCATTTTGACAATGCATCACTGATCCTAGTTGATCCGAGTATTGAGATAAGAATTTGGAAAAGAAAGCCAAGATTACTGCCGAAAACCACCATTGCTTTACAGTCTATAAAAAGGTTGGAACTTCTTCCTAACACCTTCCTGTTTGGAGACACATCAACTCACTGTCCCCCATGACTAAACTAGTTGGAACAGAATCAAGGTATAGAGAGGTCCAGTGATCGTTTTTACTCTTGCACTAAAGTGCGCAATAGTTTTCTAGGGTTGGAAACACTTCAAGACCGAGAATAGGCCTACCAAACTTTTCAACAACCAGAGCTTCTATTAAATGAAAATGATATCTCTCATTGCATAATACATTCTGCAGGCAGCGTGCTGGAAACTTGGTCAACGGACAAATACCTAAGGTGTATACCCGCATTGTAAGTGCAATACGCGAGTAGTGATACGACAGCAACAAAATTTCAATCTCTGGAAACATTCATGGCGATTAATATGTTCCCCTCTGTTACACTATAAAAAATCTTCCTATGGTCAGATGTTTTAAAGGCAAATACTGCGTTTGTTTTACAGAAAATTTTCATATTTTTAAAACCAGTATTTATAGATACAGAATAATAGATAATTGAAAATAAGGCAGCACAGTGGCTTTCTTTTCAAGAAACAAGGTTCTCACAGAAAGAAATTTACTTATTTGTTGCTCAAGAATAATTTGTTGGCCCAAACTTTCAAAATTTCAAATGATGCAACTTTTTGCAACTTGTGAAATGCATAATATTTAGAGGAGATAAGCTGTTGCTGGAGTATATTCGTAAGAAGGAACGGTTTAAAAGTGATTAAAGCTATTTTCTTTGTATGACATGTTGGTGCATTTTAAAATCAATATTTCCCTTTAAGTAAATTGCAGCCAAAGTGGCAGAGCATCCAATTCTCATAGCCTGTACAGTTAAAACTAATAATGGTTCTTACATCGTTATCAGTTCTAACTGTACAGTACGTATGGTTGATATCATAGATTAAACCATGTGCAATTAAAACTGGATAACATTTCTTTGAACTTGATAAAGTCATTTCTGTTTTTACTGTCATAATTTTTGTACAATTAAAACTGATCACGGTTTAATCTTTGCTATCAACCATAAGTTTTGTACATTGTTTTTCCTGATAACTTTCTTAAACCATTATCAGTTTGAACTGTACAGGCCATGAGAATCGGTTGGGCAGCGACATCTGCAGTTTTCGTGTTAAAGTCTGTCACAAAATGGTAAATTTAATAATAGTTAGATAACCCTCGTGTAATACAATAATAAGACTAAAAGACGTCCCAGAAAAGAAAAACAGTAAAATAATCCTATTAGTTTACTACTACCTATCGTCCGTATTAATTTGATACCTCTGAGGAAACGGAAGTAAATAGATAAAGCCTTAGGATAAAGTAGACGCAGGAAAGTCAGTTGTCATCACTGACCGACTGACAGACTGTCCGTTCACTTTTACTAGTAAGCTTCCTTTGATTTGGAAAAAAAAATGTTTTCTAGATTTATTACAAAAACTTCTTATGTCTGTTTGTTGACTCCTATACTTCCAATCATGTAATATTTGATGATTAATTATTAATATTTTAGCCTTTGAGTTTGTTCAGCCAGATAATTAATTTTAATAATATATGACGTGATTTCTCTCTGTGGAGTCGAAGGAGAATGTTGATGGGTCCTGAAGAATAAAGCAAATGGTTAGGGGAATTGATGGTAAAAGCAAATGCGGGAATAAATGACATTTCTTATAATATTATATCATTGTAAGAAAAGTTATCCATTGAACCCCTCAGATCCCTTGTAACAAAATAGCTTTACCTTAAAGTAAAGTGATCATGATAACAATAAAGTGACAAAAAAAAATGTTTGAAAATCAGATTCTACTGATAATGGACTTCAAAATAGCGAAAAAGTAAAATATCCCTTCCATTGAAGAATTTGAAACTAAATAAGCGACTCTAAATTCTTCGAAACGGAATTTTTTAAACGAAAAAGTAACAAAGTGAAGAAAATGGATATAATCTGATAAAATACGGTAATCCTTATTTTACACTTAAGAAGTACACATTGCTCTTTGAATTTAATGCTTCTCATATCCACTTTTAAGGTATTTAATAAAGTTTAAAACAAAGAAGTAAGACGTCTATCATCACCTGTTATCATCACCTCCTTATCACTGAATTTAAATACACAAATACACAAAGCATACAATGAATGAACCCGCATGCACCTTGTCGCGGTCATTAATTTAGTCACTGCTCAATTTACTAGGATTTTTCAAAGTTCTCTCTCTTTAACTAAAAAATAACCACTAAAACTATAATAGGTATGACTTACACCCGAACCGTTACGGACAATTTACATCGAATTTAATTAGCCTTCATAACAACAGCTGACAAAAGACTATCAGTTCTAGCAATATGGAGATCTGGCACCGAAACTATCTTTGATTCAGCATCCCTCCATGATATTTCAGTCCAATGGTTAACTTAGAATCGAAACCGTAGCCAATGGCCGGGGGGGGGGGACTGGAAAAAAATTTGCCCTCGAAAAATATTTTCTCCCCTGGGCTATTTCGCCTCAATTCAGTACGTACCTTGTTTTGGCTACTGGCTTGATTGAATCCGTTTTATCTTGTAGTCAATAGCTCGGTTTGAATGATTTCCTGAAATATCTCCAAATCACATCAAAGTGCTGCTAGCTTGCAAACCTGTAGTGTGTTAGGAACTTGGCCTCTCTAATTAAGAAACTTATTTCTTCCTCACAGTGAACTTGAAGGGTGTTATCAGTGACCTACAGGTATTATCTTCCCGGCATCATAGTACTGTTTCTCCTTTGAGGTAATTTAGTAATTTTTTTTACCTGAATTGCTAATCGGTAACCTTTCAGAATCCTGTATGTCTTCCGGGGGAGGAGCGGAGGAGAGGGTCAAGTATCTTCAGCTTCAGCGTATAATGAAACTGTACGGCGAAGTTTGACGTGATCAGAGATTGAGAACACTATAAATTTCAGAAGCTATTATACTTTGCATGAGTCATTCGCCGTTGGACTTCATATCTTTCAGGGAAACCACCTTTATCCAATATGAAGAGTAAGACAACACTAGGGAGATATGAATGTGTACCTTTGGTTAAAAATGCAAAGAGTCACATTAACTTCGTGGTAGATACCATGATGGCTACTACTATATGTGGAGCGTCCTAGGGTTTAGTCATCACTAAAGGCACGTGTGCAACAGGACGCGATGATCATACACAGTCCTTTACTGAGACTAGGTTTTAACGCGACTATTACAGTATCTCTTGCTTGATTGTGTGTTAGTCGGTGTAGGAACTTACACTGCATTGGCCCTGAAACGTTACCATGGTAAAGTATGCAAGATGTATTCTTACTTCAATGCACAAAATCTGGTCAAAAAGGTAGGTTCTCTGGGGTCGGAAACCGTAACCTTAAGTTACCAGCACGTTGTACGTTATACTATTGAAACGGGAAAAAAATCACTAAACTGCATTACGTACGAAATATGCGCTAGCAGATTGTTCACGGTTTCTTCACTGTAGGCATGCACTGGGTGGCATAGAACATGCGTAAGAAAATATGTATGGTAGGGTTTGCGCTTGTAACCGATGGCGCAATTGCAAGCAGAAAGTAGACGAACGAGAATCTACTTTTTATTGTGACGTCAGTGTGCGCGCGTTATCAACGCTTTTACCAGCCGTTGACGTCATTTGATTGTAAACATAAATGAGTCCTTAAATGAGTTTGTCTGTAAACATAAACGTCACAAACGTCATTTTTTTGTAAACATACATGTCCTTAAATGAGTCCATAAATGAGACCTTGTGCACTGACGTCACGCGACGTCATTTTGGAGACATAACAGTGAAACACATTACATCCACGACGTAGACTTCGCACGCGCTCTTAGAAGACAATGACCATATCCAACCGGTACACAATCAGCTGTCTGCATTTGTTGGTGTAAATTGCAATGATACGCTCTTGCCTCTCTTGGGGGCGTAATTTCTGTTCTGTGACGTCATATACATAAGGTCTATAGACCGTATCAGAGAAATCCAAAGCTTAGGATTTCACTGGGCCGTATACTTATGACGTCACAGAACAGAAAGTGCTCCCTCGGCTGAGGTAAGTGCGTAGCGTTACAACGTACACCGGTGCAAATGCAGATATCTAACTTCTGAACCGTTTGGGTACGTGCCTTATTTCTATGGCCTTAGTCTATGCGCGCGTGCGAATGCTACGTTGGGCGTACAGTATGTGTATCAAAGACGTATATTATATTTAGCTAGCTACACTATCTGTCCTCTGACATGACGTCGGCGTGACGTCAATGTACAGCGCATAGACCTTATGTATGACGTCACACAACAGAAAGTGCGTCTTCTAATGGGAAAAAGTGCGTATCATTGCAACCTACTCCAACAAATGCAGACAGCTGATTTGTGTACCGTTAGGATTCACGCGTAACTTTACTAAGCGCGTGTGCAAAGTCTGCGTCGTGCGGGCAGTGTGCTTCATTCTTTACCCTCCAAAATGATATCACTTGACGTCAATGCAAAAGGTCTAATGTGCATTATTGATGGTCTGAGGTCGTAAAATTATACGTCAGGAGCATTTTATTGCTCTTCACAGCTTGTGAGCTCGGGCGGTGCGCTGAAAATTTCGTGAGCAACTCTAGTTGTTTACTTAAGATAAAATGGCGGACGTAGAGAAGGCGGATAAACAATCAAATTGCCGTCCTATTTTACTTTTCAGCCCGCAGAATTGATACGCAGGTCTTGTAAGTTGTAAATCTCAAAACGCAATTCATATTTAAGTGCTCAGTTTTGTTGAATGTTTCTCGTAGCGATCTTTAAGTTTGTTGTCCCCTCGGGGACGTAGCTCCTTTGGGGAGCAAAACTCCTTCAGAAGTAACGCTTGGTTTCGCCCCTTGGCTCTTCGCTTGAGAGTCGAGGGGACTTTGGCAAAAGTAGTGACAGTTTTGTCGTTGTTTTGATGATCGAATCCTAGCTACGCCAATATGCCCGTTCGTCGGACATCGTATCATCTACGTATTCGTCAAACGTACAGGCTACGAGTCTATGTTATTGTTGAAAAGTGTATAGCCATCCGTTTGATTAATTCAAGACCAATAGAACGCACGGTTAGGGTTATCATACGAAAGCTACGTACTTGCGCAGTAATATGTAGAACTTATGCATATGACGTCACAGAAGAAATAGTGCGCCCCTCCGGACGAAAGCACGTATCATAGAAATGCAAACAGCTGATTTGTGTACCGGTCTGATTCGCGGGTAAGTCTACAACGCGCGCCTGCGAAGTCTGCGTCGTGCGTGTATTGTCTTCATTCTTTACCCTCCAAAATGACGTCACGTGACGTCAATGCATAAAGTCAAAGGGCGGATCACAATCACTGCAGCATTTTCAATCCGGAATGCGATCCGAATTTTTTTAAGTCGGACCAATATATAGTTTTTTATTCAGACTTTGTTCTAAGGATTGTCACGCTATTTCGATAACTGGTCCTAAATTGTCTCACGATAAACTATTTGCTACCATTATATAACTTATACCGCTCAACAGAGCGGATTTGTTTGAAAATCAATCCGATTTTGCACGCGTGTCCGACAAACGCTGCCCGACGATGTGACGTCACGAAATTAGTTTGCATTTCACTTTCATAGTCCTCTGATGCAAATGATATATTTACACAAGTTGGCAAATTTTTTGCTCTTTCCGACCAGGGATGGAGAAGATTTAACTAAAACTCACAAAAGTCGGACTGTAATCCTATCCGAAATCGCTCTAGTGTGACCTGCGCTTAAGGACGCTCGATTTACCAGCATTTACCAGTTCGAACACTGATCTATATTTATGGTATTAGTGAGCTCGAACCCGATGAAAACAAAATGCTGTAGGCCTACATACGCGTAGTACTTGTTTTCAATGGCTTGTTCGTTGCTACCCGATTATAACGTCACGGCCCCCGGCCCATTGGTATGTGACTAGTCCGCAGTCTGCTGACGTAGTATTTGGGAAGCTTTGGGGCTTCCCATACTAGGTCAGCAATATACCCATTGTCAAAATTGGGCTACCGCGACTTCAAAAATTTTGAATGGTCTCGATCTTTCTCAAATTCACGTATACTCCTACATAATTGACCTCTACGGGGCCTTATATGTTTAAGACCCTTCATTCTAAGATTATTAGCACTTAGTGTCCAAAAAAAAAAAACCCAAAAATTTTGATTTACAAAAACGATCCTGTTTTGTTTTTTAACATTCTATGAAACTGCCAAATCGTGTAACTAAGACGTTCACACTATTGTATGCTAAATAGCACGCACTGCTGTTTAATTGTGACATAGTCCGTAGCTATAGTTACGTCCATACACGCGCATACGCGTATATAGCAACAATCACTGCAGCAACGCACGCAGACGATATTACTCTCACAGTTATATGCGGTCAAAAGTTTGTGTTGCAATAGCCTAGGCCTAGTTCAGGGAACAAAGTGTACGTCAGAACTAGGCCTAGGTACCCTAGGCTAGTATGTGACATGTTCTGACACCGAGAAAAGAGTGTGAATAGGTTCTCGTGACGTCAAAATGGGCCCATTTTGGACGTCTGACTACACCGTGTTCACACAGTATCCGTCAAAGCGTAAAGTATTTTGTTCCTTCTTTTGAAAGAACATTTTCTTCACTAATACGTAAGGAATCGATTGTACGTACTTGTACTTGTAGGCCTACGCGTATGTAGGCTACATGTGTTTGGTTTAAACGCTTTGTAACGACCACATAGGAAAAATACTCTAGCGTAATGTCCTTAGTCGCGCACCGGATAAAAAGTGAACACTGCGCAATGTAGTATGTGGACTCCCGAGTTCAATAATTCTTCTGAAGAATTCCAGAAACCCATCTAATTCTGAGGTCTATATTTGTTGGAAATCGATAATAAAACTGTAGGACCTGAGATTTTCCATGACGATTATGCAACGAAGTTTCGCCATCATCAAGGAAACATTCTTTGAAAAGAAGATACTAACTCTGAATTATAAACATATCAATCTTTGACCAATACTTTTGTTCACTGGATAAATGTTGAGCGCGAAAATTTTGACGTTCAACGGTGGTTGACTTTATGGTTGTGAAATGCACTTATGACGTCAGAAGAACTTCTACAAAGTCCAGCTGTGCGCGCGCACGTATATTTTACTCTGCAAAAACTCAGCTCACCTCAGTTAGCGTGTAGCTCTAGATGACGGCCACCCAGCCTTGGAGCCATAAAACCTCTGTGACGTCACATGATAAATCTGTGTAGACATGTACTTACTATGACGTTACTTTTTCATGCGTAGTTTGTTTCAAACCTCTTCCTTGTTTACCACTGACGCTTATATAACTGTTGTTTTATCTTCTTGTTGTGCACACGTTATCACGGAAGACCAAAGGGAAATTATTTTTGCATAGATGCATCGTTATCCAAGTATCGAGATTTACGCCTAAGGCGTAGGCTTACCAAGGTGAAACACAAAAATGTCAAGATACATCGACGAAGGTGAAACTTATCACCTATTTGACGACAACCTGACAAAAATTGAAAGACTTTTGGATGAAGGCGTGAATATTGCGAAACAACTTGGAATCCAAAGCGTGAAATGGAACGGTTTAACGGTGAGCAAACCTGGTCAAAGGAATTGACTAAAAACCATAATTTCACCCCTAAAGAGGAGAAAAACTGAGAGATAATGACGTTTGTTCAAAGGGGGGAAAGGAAATCACAATTCTAATATGTACCACGTGCCCTTTTATCCTCGATGTGACCTTGCTAATTTTGCAAATATATTAATTGAAAATGCCTTAAGTTGTTCCGGCCAAAACGGAGGTTACTGTCAAAATAATTTTTTAATTACATCTAGGGCCTATGTGAAAAGTGCAAATCCATATAAGGCTGTAATCTCTTAATGTCGAACTGCAAATAGCGGCAAAGCCAAGAAAGAGTAGCATGGTGGGTCCGAAGTTCGTTCACCTTAGCCACTGAATCCGTCAAAAAATATAAACAGGTAGCACATGGTTCCCAGTTTAAGAAATTTTATCTTTGGAAATATGTTGTCTTTACAAAAACGGGTTTTGCCCTGGAATTTGTAGAGTGTAACTCGAAATTTCAATGATTTCATGAGACTGTCTCTGACCTCAGGAATTTCTCTCTAGAGGGTCACAATTTCGTTCGCATTTTTTCAATTGTCCCTTTTCGTAGAAAATCAGGTAAATATCCATTTACTTTGTCAAGTTTCCCATGCAAGAAAAGGACTCGCACCAAATTATTACAGTGTTGCAGTCACATCTTGTAAAATCACGAAAGTTTAAGATCGTTTGAAAAATAGTTTAGGCTTGTAAGGTGAGTTGCCTACAGTATGTGTACCAATAGAGTGAAACACATTTATTAATTATATTTTTCACAACGTATCAAATTGTATATCGAGTATCACCCATATTCAGCACAAAGACAAAGTCTTTCATACAGCATTAAAATAATCTCGCAAATTTTATTCTGATATCGGTAAACACAGTTTTATAGGTTTCACGCAATTGGTACACATACTGTAGGTAATTTTCGAATGTCAGAAAAATGTTGTTCAGGCAAATTGGAAACATGTAGTTGGAATTTGTTTTACTACGATTGTTTATCAGTTAATGCTAGATATTTTGTGCAATTTCCCAATCATTTCATCCATTATTCATTGAATTATGGCCATAATAAACGAACTTCGGGGGTGAACGAACTTGTGTTCCCTAACTATATAACTGTATCGGTAATGTTTTGGGAATTAATAGTGTGAATCCCCTCAAGAAAATTTTATTTGCCGTATAAGAGAAACGAACCTCCTTGGATTAGGCCTATAGAGAATCTGGTTTGTACTTGAATTGTATATTGACGATTAAAATGATGGGCAAAAGTGGGGACCCCTTTATATGCACAGCATGTATTTACGGTACAAAAAGAGAATTTTTGGCGCCATTGATAATTTTTGGTTGTTATCATTTCTGTCCCGGGGAAATGCAACATTTTACCATGGAGCTAATACCTTCCGAAGGGTATTAGCTCCATGATTTTACTATAGTTGCAATTATTATCAAACGTCTATAATTTTATTCCTTATATTTATCAATTTTTTAGAAATTATAGCAAAGGAGGTTTGTGAAAACGTTAATATACTTGCAAATGTGTTTGCATAAACACAGGACAGGCCAACGTTTTATTTCAGATTTACACATGTGATCAGAAAAAATTCTGTCTTCGAGGATTGTCTCATACTAGAATGGCAATTTTTCGTACAGATTGAGGATAGCCCAAGTTAGAAAAATGCGTCTATGCATTAAAACAAGATAAACGTAAAATAAGGGAAATGCAGTGTTAACCCACTCATATGTAGTGGCCTAGGCTACATCGAAAAAGAAAAACGGAAAGACAGTTGCATCTATAGTCACACCTCTCCCTAGAAAAAAAATATTGGCGAGAAATAGAATAAATCATAATATGAGTCCCATACTTAAAAAGATAAAAAAATGAAACTTTTCATTATCATAAAGGAAAACGTTTTGCAATTCCGACAGACTTCATATAGGCTAGAAAATTTAGATATAGTCTAATCCTGGTCCTAAATGACCTTTCGATGAGTATGGACCGGACTACAGAAGGCATGATCATTGCAGCTAAACCTATCATCTGTCGGTACAGCTGAAAATCAGTACAGGAAGTAAGTTGCAAGTCGTTTCTCAACGTAAGGATTCGTTTGAAAACAGTCATCAAAATTAGACGGTCGACGTTGAAACTAAAAATTTTGATTTATAGAGAACACGGTACTTAGTCTGCATGTATGTGGCTAGGGGTGGGGGTGGGGCGATGTAATAGCTTTGAAATAAGCACACCTCGATCCACGATGCTCTATGGCAGGGGTCGGCAAACTAGGGCTCGCGACCCTTTTGAGGGTCGCGAAAATATGTCAAAGGGTCGCGAAAAGGATTCGGGAGCGAAAATAATTGCCAAATTTCTCCTTCAAAATAAGCAATGGGATCGTTTCTAATCTAAAAACCAGTGATCTGCTTTATTAACACTGCATAACCAAGTCAAATCAAGCTTCCCTCACCGACCCGTCAATTTGAGGG
Organism: Holothuria leucospilota; assembly: GCA_029531755.1. Classification (NCBI taxonomy): domain Eukaryota; kingdom Metazoa; phylum Echinodermata; class Holothuroidea; order Aspidochirotida; family Holothuriidae; genus Holothuria; species Holothuria leucospilota. Next base: position 45,480,844 of record CM055972.1, on the reverse strand, counting down.
CCACCAAGATTCCGGAGTAGAAAGTTGGGGCCACCAAACAAAAAAAGTTTGGAGACCCCTGCTCAATGGTAGCGCTGGCGTGACTGGTGAGTCCTCACAGCTTCATGAGTGGTCATATGTGTGGATGATATGTTTACACTTGAAGTTTATTTATGGAAAAATCAGTCGTAAAGGTAATAAATAAGTATACCGTATTATCTTTCATGTCGAATGACTCTCTTAGATCTCGTGACAGTATGTTGTAACACTGAGATTTTTGTCGTTTTAGTAAAAGCCTTCCTTGGTTTACCTGTAACACGTTCTGTGTTTATGCTGAAAGATGAAAGTTTGGAAAGTTGTAAGATTTTAGTTTCTTTTCAGTTTGGGGATACCGCTTAATTCCTTAAAGGAACGGAATTTTATCATTTGAACCAGTTTTATCTTTATTTCATTGCATACTGTTGAGATGAATATTATTTTTATGCCTACTATAGCTGTCCATAGAAGATTTCCTACAACGAGCAAAGGCTGGGTATCTTTTTAAACCGTCCAAGGAGGAGATAAAACAATTTTTGCAAGATGAAGGTATCTACTGCTGTTTTATTTGTAGACATTACTGCGATAGTAAAACGCCGGATACAAGACGCCACACAATGAATTTGATTTTACACCAGGGAGTTGCTATTTAAGAGACAGCCTACATCGGAACTTTAATTTATGCAGGGAGTTATTAGGGAAGGAGAATAAACACTTCTATGTCCTTTGAGACTAGGTTGTTGCCGACATTAAACTGTCTATTGTCTTGCTCTTAAAACCATCTCTTAAAATGAAAGAGATTTGGTACTCCAGAATATGGTTTGTGTCGTCTGCTACATTGCCAGTCGTCGAGGAAATATTCAAAATTTTAAGCTTTCGTCGTTTGTCGTTGCAATTAACGTCATTTCAATTAACTCCCATGAAGAATTTCGCAAAACCCTCTATGCTGACAGTGCTTGCTATTAATGCGGAAAGTTGTGAAAACTGTGATGTTTTTGGTAGACTTGAACAATGTGTCAAGGATACGACCCATTCAGATCTTAGAAACACAAAGAACTTATATTAGTTAGGGTTTTCTGGACAGTCGTTTTACTTAAAACCTGTATTAAAGCTTAGCCCTTGTCGACAAAGAGGCTGTACTTCAAAGTAACATATTAACAATGATCTTTGTTCCTGAATTACTTGGGTTTGAAGGGAGTAGACGATCATTAGGAAGTGTAAGCCAGAAAAAACTAAACAATGGGAATAAAGGGACCTGTCAATCAAATCTCGTTACCTGAAAAGGGATTAAATCATTTTCAAGTACATATTGTCCGACGGAATTTGAGCGTTTGATCTCCTTCCCTGACAACTCCTTGATTAATTGTAATCTTATTAGATCCACCTCATCGTTTGGAGAATTTCAATTCATGAATGATTATTAGAGCTTATGGTTTCCACTTCTTTTGTCTTATCTTTTGCAATTGATATCATGATACCCAAGTAAACCTTACATACACCTACTTATATTCAGCCCCCTCTACACATAAAGACTGTTATTCGCTCTATCCACGCACCATTCCTCTGTGGAATACTAACTTCCACCAGAGCTTAAATCTGCCCCTAGTGTGCTATCCTTCAAGCAGTTACTGGAGACCCACATCTAATTCCAGCAAAGAAGGACCACACGTTAACAGCCCTTCTGGGCGATTTGTTTGGATTCAAATCAAGATCAAGATATACCGTATGAATAAAATTAGAAGGAACAATACTTTGATCCAAATGTTCATACCCACAGTCAAGTAAGAAACACTGTCTAATAAATCAAAATGACTGCTATTCTCTGAGGAGTCTAGAAAGATAACTTGTAAGTAGAAGGTCTTACACTCCTAGTGTGCTTTAAAGCTCCATCTGCTAATGTCTGTTCAGTTTAACTACCTGTACCCTGCGACCTGCCAGGGGAATGTTGCTCTCTGGGATTCTCTCCGAGGCGAAGCCAAGCACCTTACCAGGACCATAGATGATCGTGATACTTCCACAAAGGAATAATAAAGTCCTTTAACGACATTTACTTTTTGTTTTATTTATTTTTTCTACTACAGAATATCAGAACTTTCTGCGCGCTCCTCGCACAATCCCGGGTGGTTTCAACGAGAATTAGCCTGGGTCCATGTGTATAATTTACTGCTGATACAGAAAATGTTTGCCCTACCAAATATGAATTTATGGCTCTCAGAGCCCACCAAATCGCAATTAAAGGCTTCTTTTTCCAAATTTGGCGGCGAGGCCCGGATCACCCACTGTGGATGGGCTCTCGGTACTCTTTTGTGAAGGCTTCCCGCTTCCCAGTGGCATACTTTGTAAGTAGTTGTGTAACCGTTAATTCCTTCTGGGCAGCACATGAATGGAATTGTTATTCCAAGACCCAACACAACCTCTTACATTATCTGTCGACCCTACCTATAACCACTTTATTCATGTTCCGTCCGAGTTGAGCGCGGGTCACACTACAGCGATTTCAGATCGGATTACGGTCGGTTTTTTGGAGTTTTTGTTAGAATATTCTCCATCTCTGGTCGGAGGGAACCAAAGATTTGTCAATCTGTGTAAATATTTGATTTGTATCAGAGGACTAGGTAAGTGAAATGTTACCTAATTATTTCGTGACGTCACATCGACGGACAGCTTTTATCGGACTACGCGTGTCCGATAAAGCTGTCTCTCGATGTGACGTCACGAAATAATTAGTATACATTTCTTTTTCATAGTCATGTGATACAAATCACATAATTACACAGTGTGGCAATTTTTTGGTTCTTTCCTACCAGAGATGCACAAGACTTTAGCTAAAAAAAAAAAAAAAATCGGACCGTAATCCGATCCGAAATCGCTGTAGAGTGACCTGCGCTTTACTCTATAGGCAAACAAATAAAAAAAAAAATGCCAAAATTGTGAATTTTGCGGTCTGATTGGTCAGTTGGTGCGCATCCACTGCCATTTATAGATAGTTATATCAGGGAGGTGTTATTAGAAGGAGATTCAACGTTCGTTAGACTCTTTGAAGTAATGTTCGTTTCTGACGGTTATCTTTGTCTTTCTTCTCAAAATTCTTGTCTCAATACCTAGATCAACTAGGATCAGTGATGCATTTTCCAAATGACAATGAGACTTTTCGAATATATTTCCGAACGACGGGAAAATTGGCTAAAACTAAGAGAAATGTATAGACTTGAACTATGTTTCCAGCAGGTGACGTATAAAAATCGTGGGGGCACAATTGAAGTACATTATTTAAACGTTTGTTGCCAGTCGTTTTACTGAAAATCCTGATTAAATTTTGTTCATTGGCGGAAACAAACCTTCTCCAAAGCATCTATAGACAATGGCCTTTTTCCCGAGATTATACTTGGAAAAGAAAGGGGAGATCATCATTAAAGGGGTTTAGTCAACAGAGACTTAACAACAGGCACAAAGAGACCTGTCAAACAAATAGCAGTGCCTGCAACAGAGTTTAATCATTTTCAAGTACATACTGTCTGACGGATTTGGCTGCTGTATCTCCTAATAACACCTCCCTGGTTATACGCTTCATTCTAATCATTCTTAAAAAATACCCCAGGTACCTTGGTAACCCACAGGGGTGTTGTCCCTAGACCCCACCAGGGGCCCCACGTCGAACACCAAGACCCCATGCCCATTTTTAGCGCTTCGCGCTCCCAATAAATATTCGGCTGAGCTAATGGAACGTTGCAACCGCAGTCCTCCATATTTAAAGTTTAGCGACACCATTGACAACCAAGGTAACTCCAACCTATCTACTGCTCAAAGCTTAAAACCCAAACAAGTATTTTATCCATTATATCTCTCCACAGTTTCATTTCATCGGTTCCGCAAAAAGTGGTATCAGAGCAGAATTGCCTCCATGAAAGCAGAGAATGACAAACTTAGAGAACGCGAAAATAACTCCATCCTCCGTGGAAGCCAAATTCGCTCTCAGATTAGGGAATATAAAAAAGGCGCCTTCATTTCAGACCGATCATTGAGCGGACTGAATCAGACACTCACACGACTACAACTCGAGCAAGCCCAGCTCCAGGAAGCATTAAGAGCTGAGAGACAGAGCAAGGAAGCGATCAAACACGATCTCGATTGCCTCGAGGAGCTTTGTCAGGAACTTCATGAGAAGAACGTCGAATTTGTCAAAGAATCTCAAAGACTGGAGAATATCGATCGAACCTTCAAACAGAACGAAGAACTTAACAAACTAACCTTACAGAGCAAACTTAAGTCACTGACGAGGAAAATTCAACGGATATCCACATCTGATGATTAAATGTAAACCACCCTTCGTTATCAGTTTTTTTTTTTTTTTTTGCTTACATTAATACGTTGCATGGCCTCCCTACACTAAAATTTAGACCCTCAGTTGTATTAAATAGCATATAGTAATGTAAAGAAAAAACATGACCTATCCTTTTCGGCAAACGGGATGGGGACGCTTTACCATCAGGTCCCAGTGTGACCTCTCTCTGTAATGTCCTAGTTAATTACGTAAATGTTCTGCGTGCGCTTGTCAAGGATCGCATATCAACTTTCAAGGGTAAAACTCATTTAGCAATAAAAAAATGCTAATCTTACATGAGGCCCTCAACATAGTTTACGATTTAAGAAGTATAAAAAAGTGAAAACATGTATAAATGTACAATTAAAGAACAAAAGGTAAATGAAAGTAATTACACAGAACAGAACCTACACAATACTAGAATGCCAGTAAAAAAAAGTAGGTAAAAATAAGGCCATGGCACGTAACAAAATTATATAACATTGGAAATCAAATCTTTAAAACGTAAAAGTTTGTTTGCATGTTTCGTGTTAACGTTAAGTTTATTCCACTCTTTTGCTGCTAAATAGTTAAATCTATTTCTATGATATTCAGAGTGACCTCCTGATATATAGAAATTCATTGACGATGACCATCGTAGCGCATGGGTATGTATATCAGTTGTAGGAATAAATAATTCTTTCAAATATGATAGCGTAAGATCATTTTTAATTTTATACAACATTATCATTCTTTTTTGCTTTACATGTCTGTAAAGAGTCTTCCATCCTAGTTCCTCAAAGAGCAGTGTCGATCTCTCAAAATATGATGCATTTAAAATTATCCTAGCAGCACTCTTTTGTAACTTTAAAATTCTTTCTTTGCTCCCAGCATTGCAGGTTCCCCATACAAGACAACAATAATCTAAAAATGGCAAGATGTATACCTTATGGAATAAAATAGAAGTTTCCTTATCTAAAAAAAGGTTTTATTCTCCTAAGAAGGGCAAGTCTAAAGCTTATCATGTTACATACAAAAGTAACTTGTTCACGCCGTAGTAAATTACAATCGACTCTAACACCTAAAATTTTACAACTATTCACAATGCCAAGACAATGACCATTAATAGCGATATTCAACTCTTCATCATTCAAAGTCTGACATTTTTTAGATCCAATTAGCATGATGCTTGTTTTGTTAGTATTTATTTCCATCTTGTTGTTTTTACACCATTTACTTATGTTATCAGCATCTTCACTCAACTTATCTTGGATTTCAATGAGATTGATTCCAGTAACATGAAAAGTAGAGTCACCAGCGTACATACTTGCTTTACAGTGCTTTAGGCATAATTCAAAGTCATTGTAATAAAAATAAGAGAGGGCCAAGTATTGAACCTTGTGGCACTCCGCTCACTATGTTCAAGTAGGATGATTTGGTACCATTAATTTGAACACATTGCCTTCTGTCTTATAGGTAAGACGCAAAACACGAAGTAGCGGAACTGGAAAATTTATAAACTTTTAACTTATCTATCATTATTTTGTGATCAACTAAATCAAATGCCTTGCGTAAATCAAGAGGAATCGCTCCTGTTGGTCTACCCTTATCTATGACTTCCATCCATCAATCAGTTAGTTTTAACAATGCTATTTCGCAGGAATGTTTGGCTCTGAAACCTGATTGGGCATTACATAGCAAATCATAACTACATAAATAGTTATATAAAGACTGGTGAACATGCTTTTCAAACACCAGCGGGTTAACGTTCCACCTAATTGGTTTAAATCATTTAACCCTATTTGCTTTTACCATAACATAAATATGTAGGCCTAATATTTGAATGAAACGAATCAGTCATTTAAGCGCCATGAAAGACCCTACCCTACAACCTCTCCCAAGACAGAAAACTAAAACTCTCGCTGCTGAGATAACTTCTGCCCCCCCCCCTTCTAATATAAACATAGAACACCTGTCTAGTACACCTTTAAGATAAAGTTACGTTAGCTTGAGATCTAGTTTTAAATTACTCGAGACCACATCCACACAATCATACTATGTGTGAGGCTGTGAGCTTGGGAACACAACTGACTGCACAAGTCATCATTCACGAACCAGAGGGAAACTATACTGTTTGAATTACAGTAATGTCAATCAAAGAACAGTCACCAATTGTATAAAGATGTATGATCATATTCCTAAATGTTTTGGGGTGATGCTGTAGCCCCTTTAACCTGTTTGGATTATAGAAGAGCATGGTTAGGGAGACTGCCTATTAGCACAATTTTCAACCACTGCACGTGCTTTTTATTTGTTTTGAGCACAAATGCCCGCAGAAACTAGACTTAGTGTTGGTTACTGATTTTCGGGAGAAGGTAGGCTCGGAAGGGGAAGCCGTCACTCGTTGGTAGGGGCATTCCAGACCGCTGCTGTAGCCTATATATACATTTGTAGGTTTTAATTATTGTAAACAGGATTCCCTGACGGCTTCAATTTCATCAGTTCAAATAAATAGGCTAGGGTAAATGTCTGATATAGGTCCTATTGCCAGGTCTGTAGCCACGGGGAGAAAGAGCCAGCCCCCCCCCCCTCCCCCGTATTTTTATCCTGTAGTTCTTATAATAAAAAAAACAGAGATTGTGCATGTATAGGAAAATGGAAAATACTGCACCATTTGGTATTTTAGACCCTGAAATAAGCAACGGTACCCCTCCAGAGAGGACGCTAACTCACCCCCCCCCCCATCAGCACTACGAACCTTCTGCTTCGATTCCCTCTCCCACCCCACTGGTTACTCTAGCAACGGGTGCCTGTATATGATACTGATTATGATACTTAGGCTATACATTTATTGGTCGGGTCCAGTGCTGACGGAAGGTCAGTGACAGGGCAGAAGCTTGGATTCTTCTCTACCAGAACTGCATTTTAAAGTTGCAGTTTGATTTGCTTGCGTCTTCCATTTGCATATATATGGTAATTTGGTTTAGAGTCATTTTATCAGAATTTATATATTGGCTTGCAAGTCATAGGCTACTGTATACTAGGGTCCCACAATGCCCAGTAATACACTTTTCTATAAAAGCCGTACTTTGGTAAATGAGTTTTGTGAATAATATTGCTTTGCAAATTATTGGGTTGGAGTGTCGCATGCTAACCATCCCCTCCCCCTTTCACTGTTGAAGGTTCTGTTTCATTCGCTCTTTGTCCCGTCTATATTTATAATAAAATTTTGGAGAAAGTAGAAAACCACGAACGAAATTGTCATCTGTATCTTTAAGCTGTCATTGTTGTTTTCTTCTCAAACGCTGCACAAAGCCAAATAATAAATGGTATAATCATGTATATTCATATCTATGGTAAGTTCCTTCCAGAGAATGGTGTGAATATATAAAAGTCAGGGGGAGCATCTCCACAAAGTGGCGATATCTCCCCATACCCTGGAGTTTCTGCTCATATACCATAATGATAAAAGTCAAGATTATTTTTGTTTTCAAATACACTACTTAAATTCATGAACAATCGATGTACCAATAAATCGTAAATGAGCGCAACAATGAATTGGTCCTTTTTTTGGCGGGAAGGGGAGAAGAGGGAAGGGGAGAAGAGGGAAGGGGAGAAGAAAGGGGGAAGGGGAGAAGAGGGAAGGGGGAAGAAAGGGGAAAGAAAGGGGGAACAAGTGAGGGTAGGTTTAGTTTCAGAGCAGAGGATACCTATAGTGCTTTTTCTTGTACCATTCCTTCTTGACTGTTTATTTTCCTCTAGGTTTGGAAAATTGGTACAAGTGGCTTTAAACCCCTTCCCTTTCCCAATCCCTGTCAATCTGAGGCAACTTACTGAGTAATTGAGAGTAGCTAAATTGCTTCCCTAGATATATCACCTTTCTATCAGGGCTGGAAAACATGTTTACTTCCCTGGAAGAGAGTCAGATTTTTCACACTTTCTTCCATACTCTTTCATGTTCAAAAATGGTAAATGCCCGTCTAATTGCCAAAATTTCCCTCCAGGTACCCAAATTTTCTGGAAGGAGTTTCCCAACTCTTTCCACCCATGTTTTTCTATATGACATGCCTTCCTGCTACAAGCTGAAGAATCGTTTTGTGTAGTGCAGGAGTCTGCACCGAAATGGCCCATGGGGACAAACAACATGGTAGTAGAAGTAAGGTCCAATAACCAAGCTGTTTAACAGGGAAGGTCCTTTTTCTTTTTGAATGTAAAATTTCAAAGGTAAAATTTGGAACAAGTTATGATGGTGTGAACATTTTCATAGGGGTAGGATGTTGCCTAAAGGGAAGGTAAACTGAAAAGATTTCAAATAATCGAGGGTGCTAAAATGACAGCTATTGTGGCAATGCTGTGTATTTTATTCACAAGAGTTGCCCTTACTGGAAGGGGGGGGGGGGGACTGGTTACTATCCTGCTAAGAGACTATTCAACCTAACCATATTATTTTCTCAAGTAATGACATTACCTGCTGGAGTCAAAAAGGTATTCAGTGGTATATACATATTGTGTGGGCATGAGTCAAATTTACTGTTTAAAAAAGTTAAGGGAAATGGGATTTTTTAACTCTCTCGGCTGTATTAAGAGACAAGTGCACACCAAAACTTAAGGGTTTCAAAATGTCTCTGCATGCTTTACAATACAGATATCAGGGTATATGCTATAAAATAGGCCTACAGGTATCAGACTACATGTGGCCTGAAGGACATGTTGCCTGAAGGGCTACCTTAACTCACCCATAGTTAACGGATTTTGCATCTAGACAAATCTGAACTCTCACAAAAAGTGGTATGAAAGCTGAAGGCAAAAAGGCAAAACTATGACATGTCACCATCTTGTTTCATTTCCATAAATGTTATTACTTTCAATAAACATCAAAGAAAAACAAAATAATGAGACTAACTTCAACTTAACCAGAGAGAAATGAATTTCTCAGAGCTTCGTTCTTTAATACGAAAGACAGCATCCACAATTTCTCCCACTCCTTGCAATAAATAATGACATTATAATATAATATTTAATATTCTGCATTTATGACGTGCCAATACCTTGAAACTGACTTGTAGTGTAAGGAGCAACAGCAAACAGATTTCCCAGGTGAATACCTAGAGACAATCCCCCCCAGGCAGCTGCAGTTTATAATGTGTGAATCACAAGCTACTCATCCTACATAGGGCCCATAGTTTTAGCCAAGCTGAATTCCCTTAGAAATCACGGAATTGGCATTAGAAAACGGAAAACGAAATTTTGCAAAAAGTTGCAAAAATAAATCAGGAAACTACTATCAAAATAATTGTTATAAGTCATCTGAGTGGTTTTAATAAATACAAGAATAAAATGTGTGAAAAATATCGTAAAAAGCATAATTACACACTCTATTAGGTAAAAGTAAATATCAGAGAGTCCCGTAATAAAAATCATGAAGAAACAGTCCCTCCACAACACCCTATAACCGTGGTCGATCATTTTTATACTACCACCATACATTGTGCAGTACAGCATTGTATTCCAGCGTATCCTTTAAAAATCGGAAGTTTAGTTTTTATACAGCTTTTGAGGAACAATAAAAACTTTTGAAGATGTGTAAATGAAGAAAGCCGAAGATGAAAAATTTTGTCACTTAAAAAGCAGACGAAAGCGGAATTCAGCATTTACAAAGTGGAAAACTTCGGCCCTACCCTACAGATATCCTCTAATTATGGGAGAAAACAGCCACACAGGATAGAGCATCTTGCCCAAGTACACCATGACAAGTATAAAGTGCTTAACTAAAGTTCAACATGCTTAGCAGACAGATTCTCCAGTATTATTCACCACTTGGGAAAAATTAATTTTTGATAATCTCCTGCTGGCACAAGTCATAGTATTTATCATTAGAGGGCGAAGTAAATCATTGAAGAAGGAAAACTTTATGTTTTTTTATCTAATATTGTAACTGAAAATAAATCTGACATTTCGCAGTCTGATGGTAAAATACTATCAGAAACTTTGAAGTGATGGTCCTAAGAGCATAATTAACTGTCCTCAATAAACTCTTAAGTGTCCTCCAAGCCCAACTATTAAAGAAAGCGATCTTGTTAAAACTGCCAATCGTGTTCTCCACCATGGTGTCACATTTATAGTATTAACGCAGGTCTCTGGTCTTAAATAAAGATAAATGACTGCCATGCTTCTTCACTTAAATGTCACATAGCTATAAATATATGTGACCCATAAATTAATGTCAGGAAAATAGAATGGTTTTATAAATATACACATTGCACTAGCAAAAGCTCATAAACATGATATGATATATTGCATAAATGCAGTACATAAAATTTATATGAGTAGCAGTTTACCTCATATGATAATCAACTGAGCAATTTTAACCACAATTTATGTTTAATATCACAGTGCTTTCCACATATAGCTGCAAAGTATGCCTTATAATAGTTTGGGAGACTTTTTTGATGGCACTAGTATGCTTCTCAAGTGTATGTTATAAGGCAATGCAATACAGACAAGTGTGATTTTTTTAACTAATGTGTTCTCAAGTATTTTTGGCCATGGAACATTTCTATTTTATGTTTGCTTACTTCATAGTTTTATTAGCCAAAGCTTACAAAAAGTTGGTCTCTTCATTTCAAGTGCCACACTCCTATAATTTTCTGCCAGCTACTTTGATGCACACTGAGGGCTGTAAGTGGCCCTTTGACAGAAACTTGAAAACCATCTGTGTATATACATTTAAAAGTTTTCCTCACTCTGTCAGGATCTGTAAAGTTTTTTGACCAAGTGCATCAAATTATTGACTGCTCATGCTATTAAAGCAAGTATGGATTTAAAGGTTATGTCTGCATCATGGAACACCAAATTTCGATCACTGTACAATCGTGTTGGCCTGATGAAGACCTAAACTGTATCTTGTATGTCCAGTCTTTGGAGTTAAAGTCATCTTTAAAAATATTTAGTAATAGAACTGGCATATGTTATGATGGATTGTGTGGTAGGCATGGGCGTGGATCATGGGGAGGTTGCACCTTCCTCTTAGACCCCTCCCCCAGGACGGCGATTCGAAAATGGTCAGAAGTCTCCCCCCCCCCACCTTTGGAGATGGATCCACGCCCTTGGTTGTAGGGCATCGGTCCGAACAAAAAAATGTCAAGGTACCATGTCTTCATATGTTCCTGGCATGAAGGCTTACCTACCAAGGTCAAAGCTCCCAATCTGCGGGTGCTAGGTCAGAGCTCCACATTCGTGGTAGCCTTAACTGGTATTCTAGAGGGACTTTGGCCAGTTGCTTGGATGTAGAGGGGCAAAGGTGCATGACTGAAGGGACCCTTGCATGAATTCACAATTAGCACTGTCCTGAAACTCACAACACACAATTTTAGGAGACTGCTAAAGGTACTAGCAGGTGGGGTTTAGGGGGAGACCACACCCCACCACCACCAGCACCCCCCCCCCCACACACACACACACCCCTGATCAAATGAGACTTACTAAAAGGCTGTGAGACTCAGCAGAGATTAATCAGAGATTTAAGTTTCGTAAAACAAAAGTTAGCCTTCTCTCAATGTCACCTTGCTATGAATCCTTTGCGTTTTGGTATCCCTGCAAGTAAGGCAACAGCCCAGTCTTTTGTTTCATAAAAGGTGAGGAGGATATCAAAAACTGCAAGAAAAAAAAGAACAATTTTAGTGAAAAGACCAACCCTAAGCCACACAAAATGAGAACACACAAAAATACATAAAAGGAATTTTGCTGGTTGCAATACCTTTGACATTTCTTAAGGAGTACTGTATTTATCCCCTTTCCAAGTAACAAAAGTTGGGCAAAATGCGCTTTCTGAGGGAGTTTACACGAAATGCAGAAAACTTCACTGGGTCATTATTCTCCATTTTGTTAGAGTGTGAATTCCAGAATTACTGTTATTGAAATTTCCGACATTGTAATCTTGAACAATCAATTGTTCGTGAGATACAATTACACGAAACTCCATAATTATTTAACAAATTCATTCTATTGTATCTCAAAAGAGATGATACAGAGGCAACTACAGAACCATTTCACATGACGTCATTTTTTGTTTCCACGGTGATGTTGGAGGCACATGTGGCAGTGTGTACACATGGTATGTTGTATATGTAGTGGCCTGCATCAAGATTTAGATTGGTAACTTAAGGTGTGAATGTACACCTGCTCCTGGCATATTCCACCAACATGGCTCCATTTTTGCATTACCAATAGAAATGCAATGTAAGTGAAATGGGTCTATTGGCATGCTCTAAACATACGGGTATTTGGGTTGAAGTTAAAGGTCACGTAGAAACCAGTATGTACTCATAGACAAGCACCTAGTCTGTCACAGTGTAAGAAATGTGTATGTCATACTACTAACAATGAACAAAACATCCATTTAACATCATTTCTTATGGCTTGTTCATTGTAATTAGCAAGTGAAGTCACCACTGCCCTAAATAATTTCTGGCGAACCCCACTTATCAGTTAAATAAGGCAACCTTGCTGCTAATATTAGGCAATGTATAAAATTCACCCAGATTTACAATATTCATCTCAACAGGGTGAGTACTAACCTTTATCATATCTTACTGTTAGCCACAATTGCTGCTGTGATGAGGCCCCCATAATATAAAAATTCAAAATGCTATAACAAAAGAGTGCCCTCTACTGAACTATCCCTTTAAATTCTAGATTTAAAGAGATACACTACAACTGTTATTTTTTAGGAGAATTTTCTTGGACCCACATTTAGGGCATTTTGAAACACAGATGAAGCAAGCCCTCTAATAAATTTGGCACATAAAGCTTTAAACGTTTCCTCCAGCTAATAAACTCACTTTGATTAATAGATAAAATTTTATTAAATGAGCCTGTGTTTGCTTGTTGCAGATACTCATCAATCGGGAGCCTAGCTGTAGCCAGTCCTTGGTGTTCTGCCAATCTTAGAGTATGGTTCTGTAGGGGTGAATAGATGATTCATATATACATAGTACACAGGCTAAAGCAAAAACACAGCAATGCAGGGTTCATACAGTAATCGAAATATTAGATTCCATGACTTTCATTGAAAACATCTTTCACCCTTTTGTGACATTTCAGGAGCCTATTAACAGTACTAACCAGTCATCACACTAAAAAAATGGTACCCAGGTGCAATATCATCAACAAGATGGCCTCCATCTCCCCATACACTCATCTAATCCACCCACTTTTTTGCTATATTACTGATAATTAAAACATACAGGACTACTTTCTTTTGAGGAACTATGCATTTCATCCCAACATTTTAATGCATTTTTGCCCAAAAGCAGCATATACTTTGACGGAAAATAGAAGATACTGTAGAATCCCCCCATCCCCCCCCCCCCATCCCTACCATCCTTGAAACTGTATGTTTAAAACAGTAATCTGAGTTATTGTGAACAGATTGTCTAAAGTTCCATGACAGTTTTAAATTCCAGAATTTTCCATGACTGTATGAACTACTGCTATCAACAAGAGCATAAAACAGCACTTGACAAAGTACAGTATGTGACAGAGCTGTCAATCAAATCTGTCTCCTTAGGAACAGAAATTCCATTCATCGACTTCCATAAAATGTACCAATCTTATATTACTTCTGTCAATTATAAAACAGTTCCACAACATAGTAAGGACTATTCTGTAACTTAATAACTTCCTGATAAAACTTATATTTAATAGCTAAAAAGTTCTTTGGTTTTTTCATGTGGACATCATATCATTTTCACAGCATGCATCTTTATTTTGCTTGCCAAAATCCTGTACAGAGTTATCTCAACAGCTTTCACCCTCAGGGGGTATTCAGGGTTTCACTCCCTCCTCCTTTCCCTGATGACAAAAACTGGTGAATATCCATTTTGATCAGCACCAACCCTTAGATTCACTTGCAAAATGACACTACAGGAGATGACAGAGCATATATGTCCTAACTAATTTTGTCTAAGTTTGTAGTCTATCTACACATACTGACTTCTGACCTAAAATGAAAACATGTAACTTTTCTTTGACTGACCTTATTTGGAGATTCATCCACAAGACCACCAAGAACATACACACGGTCATCTTCAAGCGACATCAGAACTGGAAAAAAAAATAAGAAAATAAAACTTAAGAAATGAGCCACTTTATTGTTAAATGTGCTTTCATCTCAATGAAAACTGAACACACCTTCCAGTCATAAAAATATGAAGAAAGATTGTCAATTTTAGGAAAAACAAGAATTTGAACATCTGCCACAGGAAGTTGTGACCATTAGCAGTATATGGACAGCTGCTATAGGTAGAGATGATGCTTGGTAATTTGTGGTGTTTACAAGTGCGGTTTTACGTCTTGCACCACTATTTTGTAAACCATTGCTTAGGGCCGATTCATACTTTGGCATAGCCACAAAAAGCTAAGAAAGTTGAAACTGTTCAACTGTGAGATAATTCTGTGACTGGCCTGGAGGAGCAAGGTATGACAATAAATGGTTCTTATACTCTAGCTTTATGGTGCACAAAAATTTGGATGGATATAAACCGGCTTTAGTGTGTACTACTACAGCTATTTGTCTTTACCCACATCTCTGAGGCTTGCATTAAGTTACACGCAATATTTAGGCAAGGTTCCTTTGTGTGAATACCGACTATAAAGCAAAATACTCTAAGTAAGTCAGATTTACACAACTTTGTGTGTGTAAGTATTCTTTGTGAATCCAGCCTTGGAATCATTAAGGATCCTACACCAAGTTGTTTGTGAATGAAGACCAGCAACATTTGCCTTTGGATTTCAAATAATGTTCAGAGGATAATAAGGCAGAGGTATACATGTTCCCAATCCAGCTCGCATGATCACCATGTAACATCCCCCATTCAACAAATGAGAGTGTTATTCCACTTTTTGGTCATTTCTTAAAGACTATTCCAGGGGTGGACAACTCTAGTTCTGCACTACTGACCACCAACAGCACTAAGCAACCTGAAGCAGAAAAGACCTTTTAAATTGATAAAAACCTAGTCGAACAATACGCCATTGAATTGAACCAATTTTAAACCCCTCAGCACCACTGTCATCAGTTTTGACGAACCAGCATTTACATCCCAATACAGTTTCCTGGTGGCACTAACAAGATGACATCCAGGACCTGTCAATTGATAGTCATGCACACTAGAACACCAACTGGCCTCTCCTCTCTAAAAGAAAAACATTATGCAGAAAATTGTTGCAGGAGACCAAGATCTTTATGAATATAAAACTTACCTGAATCAGAATCTGGAGTTAAATAAATAATTTTCTCTGGTGGAAATATTTCAAGATGACTACTGTTGGTCATGTTCACCTGCAGGGAAATAAACAATTTATGCCTACATAGAAACAGCTATACTAGCAATGAAAATTTGAATATATGCTGGCCTAAATTGCATGTGACTGCAGACAAAGCAGTTCAGTCATTGTAGCACTCCTAGAGAGCTGCTGTCAAACTGGTCCAAATTTGCCAAACTTTCAGAACAATTAACACAATTAAGATACTATTCTACTTGAGATGACCATACACAAAGGTGGGTTTGCAAGAAATGTACCACTGTTCTCAACTAGTGGCAGATGAGTTAGAAGAAACATGCATGAGAATATTTTGTAGAAATAAAATCTGGGTAGGCACTTTACTAGCACTGAGACTAGTCTACAAACAGTGATGTTAATATCGCATCAAATGACAGGCCCATCAGGTCCACATTATGTGAAATCCCTTTGCAATAGCATTGGTGTTAGTTTGCATTTTTTCCCAAAATTGAGGTGAATTTTTTTCATCCTCAAATTCCACATTTGTCCAACCCCAATGTACAGAGTTACAGGCACTCAGTATGGAATACACAGTTAAGCAGCTTTGCAATTATCTAGACTATTTCACTTTGGAGATTTTTGGATCAGCTTAAGTATTTTAACAAAGGGGATCTCCCAGAAAAATCATTGTTTTCTTGTGCATCATGAATAAATAGTTCTAGCATTGAAAAGCACTACTCCAGCAACCAACTCTTTGAAAATTTTCATACATGAGAATTTTTAGTTTTATTATAGAAAGTTTGTGTTGCATATACATATACACAACTGTCCAACTTTGCAATCTAAACTGCAAGTGTACATGCCTCAAAATCTGGATAGAAACAATCAAACAGCCATTTACATCAAAAAGTCATGAAGATTTATCTTGGAAAATTTATTTCATGTACATTTGACAAGCTGTCACCTTGGTCTAAAAATGTGGAAGAATATTCAGTGAGGACTATGTAAGCGAGGGCGTGCTGCAATTGCAGCTTTCATGATGAGTCAGTTACAGGCTGAAAGCAGTGAACCAATGTAATGTGTCTGCTTTATTGGTAGTGATCCTTAACATACCTGTGCAAACTTTAAATTTCTTGTACCCCACACCGCAGACTTGTAGTGAGTACATACTCATACTCACGGTACTGCACAATTGTTTGTACTCGTATTCCTGAGAATGGACTTGTACTCATACTTGTACTCACAGATTTTGAAAGATATGCATTGGGGCCAATGTAAAATTCTGTACTTGCACTCATGAAAAAGATGTGTACTCGTACTCGTACTCGTACTCACAACTATAGACACTTCACTTGAACTCGTACTCAAAGAATGGAACAACCTTCCCAACAACATTAAGAATGCAGCAACTTTAAATCGTTTTAAAGCTTTAATCAAGGATATTTTATGATATATTACTGACCATTTATTGTCTTAGTTGTGGGTATCTTTTATTGTGATATTTTTTTACAGTTTAATTGGTGTTTTTATTACTTGTTTTGATGTTCCCTCTTTTGTCAACTTTTGTAAGATTTTAACTTGATTTTCCCTGTTCTATGTTCCTGTATACATCTGGCTTGTTTAGTTTTTCTGTTTCTAGGATCTTGTTATGTTTTAATTATGAATTTCTTTCTCTTTGTAAGGTTTATACGTTTTTAATTTTGACTTGTTTTACATTTACTAATATTTCTCTTTCAATTTTATATGTCTTAATACACATTGTAACTGACGGCCTCGGGGAAGATTAGCTTTGGATATCCGAGTTCTACCCTTTTAATTTTAAGCAAAGTTTAAGCAATGACAATTACTCACACTAAAAGTCTGCTAGACAGTTATTTGTTTGAAACCAGAGCTCCAGTTTCAACCATTTTCAAGATCTCAGGGGGGCTTTGATATATACTTGCTTGCAAATACAGACCTATCTAAAGTACTCTGTTAATGTCCATTTGTACTATTGAATATTGTGAAAATGAAACAAAATGACTTGTAAATTTGTAATCACTCTAGAGTAGCGAGGGACTGGATATGGCACCTATCACTGAATTCAAATAAACAACAAGGCTATGCATTGACATTACCATCAAGCTTTATACTGACAAACTCATTTGATAAAGAGGTATTTCAAGTAACGTCACATGAATGGGATTGCCCTGCATTGCTGGACAAAGCACATGCCCAGTAAGCATATTTTCAGCACACAGGCATGGCATGACCATAGACTCTTTTCCCAATAGAAATTACAAAGGATAGTTGGATAGAATTTTGGTGTGCATCGTTTTTTGCCAGAGCAAAATGCCATTGAAAACAACATCGCCTACCAGAACTCTGTCCCACAATCCATTGCAATTGCTACTTGGAAAAGGGTCTATAGGCACTACTGTGACACAATGGATGCATGATGGGCAAAATGGCAAACTACCAAAGAGATGCACAATCACATGACATCAGTGAAACACCTCTATATGAAGTAACTACAAGCTTTGAAGGGTACATTTTTGGAACTACAATTTCCTCTGTCAGATTTAGTAATATGCATGGTACCATCAGATAAACAGAGGGGCAGTCAGGTCTGTCCTAGTCACTGACTTAAGTCACAACTTTTGAGGTAGAAAAGCAAAAATCATTTACAGGTAAGTTAAAATCAGTGTTTCAGTTTTGATATCTGCTCAAAAGTTGCAACAATACAGTTTTTATAGATATATAAAGTACTAAAAGTGTTGAAAAGCCCTACCCTGTAATGTGCAAAACCATCATTCTTGTTCTGACAAGCTTTGTATATGGCACCAGTAGTTTCTAGGTTTGAAAATGTCAGATGTAAAGGCCTGGCTGCCTGCCGATTAGAACCATACACCCGTCTTATCTGTCCTGCTAAGCGATCTACCTCCTGTTGAAAAGTATATGCAATGCACATTACAGTGTAAAGGTGCAACCCAAACTTCAGAACCACACATTTACATGATCTGTCCTTGCACAAATGTAGTATCGTTCTTTTGGAAAAATATGCAAGAAACTATGCAGCTTTTGGCAAAGGTATAAAACAAAGGGTCTAAAGGTTGCAGTGAAAATAAAATGTCACGACTTTGCCACAACTTGTACAGGTGGTAGGAGCCATGTGCAATACATGGAATCATTATGACAGCTATTTTAGGTAATAATTTTCGTTTCCATGTAATGCTACTATTGTGCACATATGCACTCTACACACATGCAATACCAATGAAAACATGGGTAAGATGTACAAATTTTACGTAAGTATGACCCAGACAAACTGAAAGTCTCCCAACAAAGTGTACTTCCCCATTTGAAATTCCACTTGGTTCTAGTTAAACTGGGTTTAACTGGATCCAGTTATAACCTGTTCCTCCAGTTTGCAAATTGGGCAAAATACAGTTGCACAACCTAGTTGAAACCAGTTGGGAGTTGTGTGACCCAGTTCAACCTAATTGGTTTAAGATGGAATATCTAGGCAAAACCAACTGCATCTAGTTAAACCCAGTTAAATTGGTCAACTGAGTTTAACTGGAATAGGAACCAGGGCCACCACTTAAGGATAGTGGCATTAGAACTTGGCCTGCTTAGAAATCAGAACACTCTGACCAGACCTCACAAAGGGGAGGTCGGGTGTGATAAAATCCTACTTATCTGTTCATTTCTTTGTTGTGAGAAACCACTATCACTTCTAGAATAACACTTCATCCCTAGCCAGAGAGCAACTTTGAGCAGTTGAATAGGTGCAACAGATAAGCTATTGACATGTCCACTCATTGCACAATTAAATCTTTTCTGTATGATGTGCACAGGAAGTCTTTATTTACTTAAAGAAGGGATGAGATGTCACCACAAATCAATCAAGTATGTAGGTAGGGGCCAAATTTAATTAGATTAGGTAACATATACACAGTTTATGGTTCCAAAAATAGGATCTGGATCTCTTAGCAGAAGAGTGCCTAATGGTACATTGCTGTCTACGGAGTTTGAGGAATTTCTTCAAGTAAGGTCATTCACATATTTCTGATATCATCGAGCCATGTACACATTTCATAAGACCTGACATGCATGTGTCAAATCAAACAATTTTATAGGTTTGGTGCAAATATGATGGATTCTAAAAAGTATCATAATCCAATACTCACAGCAGTCAGAATCAGTATTCTGAATATATATCTCTAAGTTATTTGTATACAATGGATATTATTTATCAGTTTGGTAGGTAGGTACTGTACGTCCAAAACTTTTTCTTAGGCTCTAAAACCTTCCCCAATACTTCTACAACATACTATTCTCATAGTTTCACAATAAAATTGAATCTTCCCTCCTACTGTACCTTTGAATTCATCAAGTTAGCTAATCCCATATCGATGCAGATCTTTGGAACTGAGTCACTCTTCTGTAAAGCCTCCAGTTTAGCCAGTATCTGACATTTCAATTCACGCTTTGTTGGCTTATCAGATGCAAACTGAATCTCCACCAAATCTTTAAAATAAATGCAAAAACACAGCATTATTGATTCTCTCCCCAAAATTTGGTATATTGTGCCTGAAGAACTGTTCCATGTCTTAAAATGAGTTTCAAGGTGTGAGTACTAAATTCATTTTAAATTCTTGTCTTCCATTGTATTTGTTCTTTTATTTGCTAACAGATTTTTGCTTACATTTTCAATTATCTATTGTTTTGTACTCTTATGTAACCTTTCTTCCCTTTTATCATTTTTTTCCAGGTCTTTATCATCTTGCAGTTTTCCCCTTTGAGAAATTTTGTTCATTTAAGGTTGCTTAGATGCAAAATGGTGCTATCTTTGTGATATATTTGGAGCTGATCACACACCTGTATGGCTGGAAAATGTCCCTAATTCAGTGAATTCTAACTTTTCCGACTGGCTGGATGTTTTTCCAACTGAGTGGCGATGCTTAAATATTTCCTTTTTTATGCTCCCTGCGTTTATATGCAGCAGTGGGGATCTTTCCCTTGTTACTACATAAAGGTGCTGTCCTGGGGGAGGGGGTGTCCCCCTCCCCTTTGAGAAATTTTTGTTTATTTAAGGTTGCTTAGATGCAAAATGGTGCTATATTTGGAATATTTTTTGGAGCTGATCACATATAGCTGGAAAATGTCCCTAATTTAGTGAATTCTAATTTTTGGTTTAATAGGTGAAAGAAGAGAGTATGTTGTCTAAGAGAATAATACGTTGTCAACAAACCTCCTGAAGACTTCCTTTGGGCTACTTTACCGCTTTCTATTCAGGCAAAGTTTTTACCCCAAAATATGTGCGTGGAGTCCACAGAAACATTGTTGGACTATAACGATTTTTTTCCTCCCCTTCATTGTGCATTATAAAAGGCATCTAAGGCTGGCAGATACCTGCATAGGGCCTCCTGGAAGCTCTGGATCAAGTACATAAAATGGAGCAATGACATAATGCTTATTATCTGGCGTCCAAATGATAATTGTAGATTGTGACGCAGAGCACTTTAACACTATCATATTTTTACTAATTTTGAAAGAAAATCCAGAAGAACAGCTTCCAGCAATAGGGAACGGGCGGGAGGGAGAGTATAGGTGCAGGAAGGTGATATAAGACCTGCCTGATAGGTACAGCAAAAGGGGTGAAGGACTAAACAAATGCATTTTCAGAATGCTTTTTGGTCGTAAGTGTATTAAAAATTACCATCTATCAGGGGAGTAGCTAGGAATTTGTCAAGGGGGGCAAAGCCAACAGGCAGACTCTCAGCGCTTCGCGCAAGAAAATTTTGGCTCAAAATGCCTCCCAGATCACTGGAAATGGCACTTCCCAGGCCTATTTACCGGATATAAATTGGGGAAACACTAGCAATATTTTTAAAAGTAAACATTAAAAATACCAAAAATACGTGCAAGGGCTGCCCCCTTCGCACCTGCCCCCATCGCGCCTCCCCCCTTGGCTACGCGCCTGTCATCTATACCGATAATGGCTGCGCGCAAAGCGCTCGGTAATTTTTATTAAAAATGTATAACGGCAAATACGTAATTTCAACTTTCCAAATCATGCTTCAACAACTTAGATTGAAAGATTCCATATTGATGCTAGGTCCCTACAGGTGTTGTTATTATAGTTCCACGTATTATTATTATAGTTCCATGTATTATTTTACCTTGATAATGGTCATGAGATGGAGTGCAAACCGTAAAGAATGCGCGCAAAGCGGGCGAAATTTTTTATTAAATAAGATTTCCATGACAAAACCTGCATTGAGAATCTGCTTCGAGACACTTTCAATTGCCCAACAAAGCTACATGCCACTCAAAAAGCCAGTCTTTTACCTGGTAATTTGTGAACAGCTTTTAACAGGAATTGCTATCAGAAGATATTGATAATAAGAACATTGTAGTAAGGGTTCGCGCAAAAGTTTTGAAAGTTTGGGAATGATTTGCGAAAATTCTGATAGTTTCAGAAACTTTTGTGATAGAAAATGATAAATAGATCTGTCACTCGGGTAAAGCACACCTCACCCTACCCCCAACAGAAATCTATAGCTTAATCATTTTAAAATTTTCAAAAATTTTTCATAAGGGGCACACCCCCATGCCCCCCCCCCTCCCCCATTCCGGTGCCACTGTGTCAAGCGATCAAGACAAAATTCCTTCCCTGTATTTTAAAATCATCCACAGATTTCAGTTGTTTCACCATCATAGATGCATCTGTATACCAAATACTGCAGTGATAAAAAGGTACAATATCAAAGGGACCCTGTCCCCACCTCCTTCCACTTTTGCCAGCCCCCTTCCCCTTTCCCCACCCAAACCCCCTGTGATTGACACATTATACAATATACCTTTCTTGACAGCCTTCTCCTGTCTCCTCATCTCTTGCCTGTCTTTCCTCCTTTCCTTCTTCCATCTCTTAATTTTTTCAAATCGGTCCAACCTCTTCAAGGCTTTATCCTTTGAATGGGAGTAACAAAATGATGATGCATTAGGATACATGTACTGTTAATGCACATTACCATAAAAACAAAGCTACTTGTATGCAATATCCCCAGCAACAACTGGTGCTGTGGCATGATGCAATGTTAGGATGTACTATTAATGCACATTACCATAAAAACAAAGCTACTTGTATGCAATATCCCCAGCAACAACTGGTGCTGTGGCATGATGCAATGTTAGGATGTACTATTAATGAACATTACCATAAAAACAAAGCTACTTGTATGCAATGTCCCCAGCAACAACTAGTGCTGTGGCCTTTTGGATAAAAGCAGTGGCAATTTGAAGTGATGAAGTTTAGCAACCAGAGTTTTGGGATTTGATCCCCAGCCAGATCAAAGTATTAATGTACAGTAAGGTGGGCACGGCTGCAAAACTTGCAAAACTTCATGGGCACACATACTTTGAAAACCAAAATTTCTATCTCGCCTGGTCTACTTAATTTGGGACTAAGATGAAATTTCTAGCAGCAGCATGATTTTCGCGGACACAGTGCGTGTTTGTGTCCAGCCTTTTGCAGGCGTGAAGGTGGGTTTTTTCATCCATGAGAAATCTACTGCACAGTTTTCCTATCTTAACTAGCCTTTGAAAAGAGACCAAATTTGATCTAAATTGTTAAGTTGAGTTGGCTGTGACCTGACATGAAGTTGTAATTCATAAGCCATCTAGCTTCCTCCACATCCTTGGTCCCTTAGGATCATAAAACAACTGCCCTTCAGGGCCTGAACAAGCAACCCATATAAAAGGAGCAACACTACAGGCCTTGAGTTTTCGATTTTCAGGTGTACTACAAATCACACTCCAAAGGAAATTAAGAAGTGTGGTAGGTGTGCATTTCTATTTAACTTAGATTTTCTGAGTTCCCATTCTTTACCTACAGTAGGTGTGCAAAAAATTGCACTCCTGACAGTGACTTAGGCAAGTGGTGGTGTGATCGTACTTGCATGCCTCAAAATTCAAGACCTGACACTGTACATCCAACTTACAACAAATCTTAAATTGACAGTATGACTTTTTCATTGTTCTTTCTTATGTTCTATGAACATTTACACAGTGTAATTTGCAGACAGGGCAACCATTCAATAAAATGCTTGCAGTATTATCCAAATCACTATAGAAAACTGTTCCCAGGTCTTTAAATTAAAAACTCAAACTAGGTGCTAAACTTTCAACAAGAGCTCTGAATGAAACAGTCAAAATCCACATTAGCCTAGCCTGGCCTAAAGAATGGACATAGCTTATACATTTTAATCCCTCTCTCTAGAATCTAACAAACTACTGTATGTGTTGTTAAACTAAACAGTGTTCCTTTTAGATTATTTGTGCTGTTTACTATAGACCATATGCATTCACATTAACATCATGTTTGAGGAAAACAATGACGCTAGCTGGACTTTGGCACACATACTGTAAACAAAACGTAGCCTTCGCCCTTTGCACGCCCATATGGACTCAGACATGTATCCGACAAAGGTAAACACACTCACAGTAACTCAGGCTAGTTTTCTGTTCTGTGATGTCATATGTGTAAGGTTTACATGACAAGAAAATGATAAAATGAGAAAATGAAGAAAAAACCTTGACACTAGAAAAAACATTTCACCACAAGAACTTAAAGACCGTGAGATCCAGGTACAGAGCTGTATAGCTGGTGCATACATGCAACAAAATCTACAAATCCAGAACACAAAATCTGAGCACACAAGTTGCAAAATTATGATGATACAGTATCAGGAACTTGTAAAATGCACACCCACTTTATGGGCCAAGGGCCTCCACATAAAGCATTACCAATAAGTTTAATTTTATTAAAGATCCAACTCATTTTCCCCAGGGGATAAAACAAGACTGCTTATCACACTATTGATATGGACATGTTGTGCTACAGTGGGACCTACAGTATACCTGCAAAAACAATATTTTAACCTGCAAGGGGATACACTACATGGATCATTATAACCTGAGCTGATCATGAAAAGTTGAAAATCCAAGAACACAAGACCCATCAGTCCTTTCACTATAAGGTTCTACAGTTCACAAGACCCAACAGTCATTTAACTCTAGGTTCTAATCACAAGACCTACTAGTCCTTTAACCCTACATGTAGCTTCTCCAGATCACAAGACTGTAATATTGTAGTCCTTCAACTATAGGAACATCCCAATGACAAGACCCAACAGTCATTTAACGTTCTCTAGGGTTCCACAGATCTCAAGACATAATACGTGTAGTCCTTTAACTCTTGATTTTTCTGATCAAAAAACCCAACAGTCCTTTAACTCTAGGTTCTACAGGTGGGCAACACCCAACAGTCCTTTCGATCTTGGTTCTACACATCTCAAGACCCAACAGTCATTTTACTCTGGGTTCTCCAGATCAAAAGACCCAACGGTTCTTCAACTGTACTAACTGTACTACTGTAGGTTCAACAGATCTCAAGACCCAATAGTCCTTTAACTCTAGGTTCTCCAGATCACAAGACCAACAGTCATTTAACTCTAGGTCTCCTGATCAAAATACCCAACTATTCTTTAACTGTAGTACTGTAGGTTCTACAGATTTCAAGACCCAACAGTCCCTTAACTCTAGGTTCAACAGATCTCAAGACCCAATAAGTCCTTTAACTCTAGGTTCTCCAGATCAAAAGACCTTATAGTCCTTTAACTCTAAGTTCTCCAGTACTTACTGACAGGTGAGATGTATCTGCATCTCTCGGTATAGTTCTTCCATGACCAGCATTCTCTTCTGTTTGAGAATTCTCATGATATGTTCCTTCCTCTCCATCACTACTTTCCTCTGAGGAAGTCCAGAGGTCAAAATCATAGCCTGGTATCCATCTAGAGCTTTCTTCTGTCTCTGATTTGAGATGTAGACCATTCATATCAAGTGTTGCCCACAGTTTCTGCAGAAAATTAAACATAATGCACAAAGGGAAATGACATGCAAATTTATTTTCTCTCTATCAGCTGCTATTTACAGCACAAAATGTGTCCAACAGTATTCTTCACTTCTGAGGATATAATGCAAATTTACCTGTTTTGTTTTGAAAGCATAGAAAAAAAAAAAAAAGTTGCACAAGTTGCATCAATCAGGATGATTTTCTGTAAACTAATTTCATAGGTTTCCTGCATACTACAAAGATACGTTCATGGTTTCTGATTATACTGATGGCCTCTGATTAAAATGATGGATGCTACTGTAATTCATAAGCTTCTCATATCATTTTATTCTGAGATATACAGTAGCTGGTGAGAGAACTTCATAATTATGGTGTTTGTACTGTATACAGTATGTCAGGACTGAAATTTATCACTCATGCTCTGAGACAGGTAAAAATTGCACCAGACAACCACTTTCTCTTTTTGGACTTGTCAGAAGGAAAAGTAGATTTTATTTGTAATTGAACAGTTCACTACATCAACAAGAAATTATGTTAAAGTCTCCTTAAGAAGAGGTACTGTATTGAGGCAACGGTTTGGACTATCAGTCATCATAGAAGCATAAAAATAAAAAAAAGATCATTGAAAAGCATACAGTACAGAATTTAAAATAAATGTTTGTATGGCAGCAACATGAAATGCAGTTGTTCATCTTTTATTTGTCACTTTTAATTATTCAGACTACCAAAACTATTTCGGACTTAACCACAATTTGGCTATAGGTTGTGCGATGGAGAACCTGAAAATTTCCTCAAAAAATCAGGCCCCCAAACGCAAAACATGTATTTCAGGAGGTAAGGCCAGGATGTTGGTTAGCCTAGTGGTTGGTTACACACAGGGTTTCCCCTGGGTCTTAGAGAGTCTGAGATGGTGCTAGTCCATGGGGGTAATATGGTGCCAATTTGGCACCACCAGTGAGTGAGAACTATCAATACTTCCATAGCTATTACAGTACAGGTGGCAAGTACAGCAAATTTGTGTGAGGTGGTGGCCAAAAACTGTGAGGTGGCCACCTCACAAAAAGAATGCCAGGGGAAACCCTGACAAATATTACATTGCCACTTACAGTAATACTGTAAGGGTTGTACAGTATGATGGTACCAACACCATGCATACCATACAATAGCCAAAAGATATGACATGGTACAGTTCATTGACAAATTGACTTGTGGGCTCTGATTCTAGGATAAATTACAGTCCAACCAATACAAAATGCAGTACCAACTTTACTAGCAATTAAAGGAGCTGAATAGTGGCGTTCTTCCAAAATAAATACATCATATGAAACAAGATGATTACCCTCTGTGCGGGGCTAATTTTAAAAATATTAATCCTAATGCGTTTTATATTCTAATTTAAAATAATGTTGCAAAGTAATTTTGCAATAACGTTCCTATACTATTTCTTGGGTTATTTGATTTTACACTTGCAAGATATTTTACAATTTGTTTTTTGAATTTCTAGTTTGTTACTTTTTCTTCTGGCACTGGCAATTTTGAATCGTTTCCACTTGTATCGGTTCTGATCGATGCATCTACCCAGGCATGTAGCACACACAACTTACAACGTACGTACGTATGTAGTATATTAGTGTTACTAGTGGCAAGGCACACGCCTATTTCGCGAATCATCTGCAGGAGGTTATGAACAACATTGTGCATTTTGCAGGTACTGAAACTGTTTTTTTTTATCAATGAGTTTGTTTTTCGTGGTAGACCTACGCCCTAACGCTAGCCTAAGTTAGGCTAACGTTAGTACTGTTAACGACAGTAACAAGTGTACTGTTACACCAGACACACTGCATGCTTGACTCTGATACTGTAAGTATCGGTATCGGATCGAATCGATAAACCAAGAAGCATAACCGGATGTGACGTAACGAAGTCAGCGGGTCCGAGAATTTATTTTCCTTTGGCGGCTACTCAGCTCCTTTAAGCTTATGTGTAAGTGCAGTTACACCTTGGCTTAGGGACTGTTCTCTGTTCTGACATCTTTGTTGTGTTGTCTTTAACGTTAGGCTATATTCCGACAAGTCTACAGTGAGGACAGTGTTTAGATAAAGGTTAGGTTAGAACTAGCCTAAGGTACCTAGGCCTAGTTCTCACGTACAATTTGATCCCTGAACTAGGCCTAGGCTATTGCTGTACAAAGTTTTTTAGCATGTTACTGTGAGAGTAACATCCTCTGCGTGGGTTTCTGAAATGATTGTTGCTACCGTACATGTATATGCGTATGTACATACATGAACGTAACCATAGCTATGGACTATGTCACAACTGAACAGCAGTGCATGCTATATACCTGTAGCATACAATAGTGTGAACGCCCTGAGTAACAAGATTTAGCAGCTTGATAGAATGTTTAAAATACAAAACAGGATCGTTTGTATAACCAAACTTTTTGGTCTCTTTTTGGAGACCAAGTGCCAATATCCTTAGAATGATTTGTCTTAACCATAAATGACCAGTAGAGGTTAACTACTTAGGAGTATATGTGAATTTGAGAAAGATCGAGGGCATTCAAAATTTTTGAAGGTGCGGTAGCCCAATTTTGTGAATGAGCAAGTAGTATGGGAAGCCTTAAAGCGACCCAAATACTAGGTCAGCAGTCTGGGGACTAGGTTAGAACCTCATGCAGACTTGTATGAATAAAGAGACGCATCGGGACACAGAGGTGTAACCCCTCTACCTTTGCCTTTGCTGTGCCACCCTGCAGGTGCCCCTTACATTGTATAGTACACCATATACTATGTATTATATAGACGGAAAGGTATGAAACAAACCTAGCTCAAACATACAACTTAACTTTCTGGCATTACTACCGCACTTTTCTCGCCAAATTTGTCTGTATGGAGACTTTCGGTCATAAGGTACGACAAGGCAGTTCTTTTTCCCGAATAATTTCACATGGCATTGTCTGAAGGGCGAAATTTCGATGGAGTAACAGTTTGAGGATGGTAGCTGAGCTGTTAAGAACATTCAGCATTGAATTTTCGTTTGAAGCCTACAGTACTGTGTATGGGCAGCCTATATGCTAATGTAGCGAGGTTTTCAGTTCCCGATATAGGGCGGGAACATGGCCGGAAACTGGTAAGGTAGGCCTATCGAACATTAAATAAAGAAAACCAACTGGAGACTAGGCGGATACCAACATGTTCACGATTACAGTAACTATATTTCACCAAGCTCCTCGGCTCCCTCGAGGAAGACTAACAAAAATCTTGGAAAGCAGAACGAACAGAGAAGAAGACTCAAGAAATAATTTACATAACAAAACATTATAGAAATAACAGACTCCTTAATTTGCATAATGAAACATAGCACAACTAACAAACTGTACACAAGCTTTGCATGAACTTTAACCTCACATCATTCCCCCTTTTCATTAGAAATGTCCTCATTTCTGAATTTATGCATTACATCAATTTACATTCAACTTTTTTGTTACTTGTTAAATGATTCAGTTAGTTTACAAATCGATTACACATGAATAGTTAATATCGTACATTACATATACACATTTTTATTCATTCATTATCCCTTTATTTACTCATTGTTTCATTCACTTAAATGCATCTTTTTATAACTATAATTGTTTGTTTTTTTTTTTACATTACTTCTTTCATTAATTTATTACAGATATTGCATTGATTTTTTTGTTTTTGTCGTTACAAATGCTTTCAATGAGAAAAATCATTCGTTATTTGTATGTTTAACATTGCACATGTACAGATAGAACTAAGACCATATAGAAAAATACAAAAATATCACAAAAGTACCAAAAAGGGTAGGGCCTTAATTTGCATAATGAAACATAGCACGAATAACAAACTGTACACAAGCCTTGCATGAACTTTAACCTTACACTAACACACTATTGCACTGGTAAATTGCAGCCTATACCGAGAAAATTTTGACAATTGTTGCTTCTCCTTCTTTTTGGATCGTATTTTTGATTGATTTTGATAATTTAGGGGTTAATTGTCATCATTATAGATGGTAAAATGTCTGTGCAGGCTATCTCTTTCATAAATGCAGACATTGATTTCATATGGTTTTGGAGAATAATAGCTCATCTTTTCTATCAAAAAGTTACATGAATTTTGAGCTGGATATTTTTTTTGCTAAGTTCCGTTTTTTTCGGGGGCCCTAGATGTAACGATGGGATTAATGTGCATGCCTAGCCATCGCTAGGTGGCATGCATCATCTCACTGATTGTTCCTACTTAGGCCAAGGCTATTATAAAAAAGGGAAGAAACAGGGGTAATGTTAGGCCTGAGTTTTTTAAGCCCTAATCTTTCATTGTTATACTTCAATGGTGCATGTAATAATTTATTTGTGCAGGTAAAATTTTTAAGTTACATGCACAGGTGCATACAACTTTTTTTTTCTAATTCAAACTCTAACAGAAGGCCTACTGTACCTACATCAGGGAATAATTTATCCGGTATCACATCGCAATTTGCTACACAAGCTGGCCAAATTGCTACACAAATGTAAAAATGTGTAGCACTTTTTTGTGTGCATAACCATAGGGTTTTCAGTGATTTTAAACTAAAGTTCTCAAAACTGCTGCACAAAATTTAAATACTAAATTATTCCCTGACCTACGTACTTACAGGGATATAGAATCGCATATTATGTTCCCATACCTACTGTACTTAGTACGTACTCCCGCATTTTTGTATAAAACTGATCGACTGATCGACTGATCAACAGTGTTCGAGCGATATATGTACACTTTTCACAGAATTGTCGCCAAATTTACACCTCTATTTGAACATTAAGTAACATTCGGTATAAAAGAAGTTAATATTTTAAGTAATTAAAAGTACAGGATTAATTTTTCTAAACTTCAAAGGAAAAAATTGCAATTACAGTAGCCTACAGTAGATGTTGGTTTCAAAAACACTGTAGGCTATGTGTAAGACTAAAGCCTGACGTCAAATCAGCAACAAAAGTGCCTAGGCACTTGATAACAGCTACTACATGTAGGCCTAATAAAAGTGATAACTGTACTGTATCTTTTTAACTATTATTTTTATTATTAATGTTTTTAAGAAATTTTGCCGGGACCACCGAGGGGCAACTTTGTCGAGGGGCGACTGTCAGTGTCAGGGGGCCAGTTTGTAAGGGGCGAGTTTGTTAAGGGGCGACTGTTGGCCAAGCGGGCGACTTTGCTAGGGGGCGACTTGACTAGCAACCCTGTGGTGCCGCCCTACACCTGTACACTGAAGAATAATGGTAAAGCCTGCCTAGGCCTAAGTCGCATATAGGCCCTAGGCCTAATCACAGGCGCCCCTTAACATTGTATAGTATACCATATACTATGTATTATATAGACGGAAAGGTATGTCACAAAAATCCTAGCTCGAACAAACAACTTACGTTTCTGGCATTACTACCGCACTTTTCTCGCCAAATTTGTCTGTATGGAGACTTTCGGTCATAAGGTACGACAAGGCAGCTCTTTCTCCCGAATATTTTCACTTGGCATTGTCTGAAGGACGAAATTTCGATGGAGTAACAGTATGAGGATGGTAGCTGCAGATAGGAGAGCATTCAGCACTTCCACACGATATAATAAAATACTCCTAAAATATTCTCTAAAGTTCTGTTAACTTTCTAAATTTCTTCCAAAATTTGTTAAATTATGATTCACTTTTTATTATTGCAAATCTTGCAGATATATATTAGCATCAATGTGAACAATTTTTGAACTTAAAATTTCATAAAATTTGAAAACCTTTTGAAAAGTGGAAGGGCTGGCATTTTGTACAAGCACTTGTGACAGTTGAACTGTAACTGCTGTACAGTCTTCAACTGCCACAAATGCTCATAGTAAATCAAGCCCTTCCACTTTTCAAAAGGTTTTCAAATTTTATGAATTTCTGTGTTCAGAAATCTTGCATATTAATGCTAATATGTGTCTGTAGGATTTGTAATAATCAAAGCAAAATATAACTGACAAATTTTGGAAGAAATTCAGAAAGTTAAGAGAACTTTAGGGAATATTTTAGGAGTATTGTTTTATATAGTGTGGAAGTGCTTAATGCTCTCTATCAGCAGCTACCATCCTCATACTGTTACTCCATCGAAATTTCATCCTTCAGACAATGCCAAGTGAAATTATTCGGGAAAAAGAGCTGCCTTGAGGTACCTTATGATCAAAAGTCTCAACACAGACAAATTTGGCTAGAAAAGTGCAGTAATTGTGCCAGAAACGTAAGTTGTTTGTTCGAGCTAGGAGATTTGTGACATACCTTTCCGTCTATATATACTACATAGTATATGGTATACTATAGACGAATCCGATCAGCGCTTGTGTTTAGTGACTGTAGGCAGCCATTAATGGGGTCCACCAGCCTTAAATCGTCTTCATTTATTTTCTACATGAATTTCAAACCCACATATTCAGTGAAATTGAACGAATCAAGATACAATTTAATGTCCAACCATCCATCATACAGGTAAGCAAGGAAATTGAAAGATTAAAGGTGATAGACCCCTGGTATGGCCGACTGAAATCAGACCATCACTTGCTCTCCGGATTCGTCTATACAATGTTAAGGGGCGCCTGTGGGCCTTATACATACCTAGCCTATAGGCCTACAGTAGTAAAAGTTAGGGCCTACGCTTAGGGTTACAGCTTGAGACATGCTTCTTCTCAGCTGTGTAAGGGACAAATCATCCAGCAGCGTGACAACTTAGCACTTCTACGGATGCTTTTTCTATTGAATACTGACTCTTGCTTTCAAATTACCATTACTGGAAGAAGATCAGAGAAGACACTGCGAAGTACATTACATCAGTCGGCGTAACCCCGCTGCATGTAACATGTCTACTTTTTTTTTCATTCACTTATACCTCGTCGAGTGAAAAGACCAAAATGTACGTTACAATACGGCAGGGTTATGCTAACTAACATGCCACTGTGTCTTAGGTAGAACGTATCCAATAAATGCTCCCTTTACATACTGAATTCTCAAAAGTAAAGTTCATTGGCTTCTATTTGAAACCTTGTGGAAGTTTTCGCGCGGTGAAATTAGCTACTACTCACAAAAAAGTTACCACACCATGAACGTGAAGATTTTCAGCCAGGAGAGGTCAAACTTTTCTTACCTTTTATAAAATTCATACCCATGCCATAGTGCCATGGCGCCGGCACGGGGGGTTTGGGGGCAATGGGGCCGGGGGAGGCCCCTGTCAGAAAATCCAGAAAATTCGCAAAACCTTGACAACTACCAAAATTTTCGCGAGCTCCCACCGCGCGCAAACCCTTACCTCAATATTGCCCTCAGTATCGATATCTTCCCATAACAACTCCTGGAGAAGCAAAGCAGTAAAAGTTAAAAGCTTTTTACGAATTACCAGGTAAAAGACCGGCTTGATTGGAAGATAGGTTTTGTTGCCGGGGAATGGAAAGTTTCTCGATGCAGAACCTGAATGCAGGTTTATCTGGAACGGCATAGTAAGTTTCATAAAACTTTAATAAAACTGTTGCCAGTTCTAATGTCAGGCTTTTCGCCGATGATTGTGTTTGCTATCGAATCATTGATGATGATAGTGACTGTCGTAGGCTCCAGGATGACATTGATAATCTAGTAGGTCTCTGGGCTAAGACGTGGGGTATGAGATTCCAGCCTTCAAAGTGTAATATCATCACTTTTGCCAGGAAAGAGAAGCCTGTTTGTTTCGATTATGTCTTGAATGGTGAAAAGTTACTTAAGGTTGACTCAATTAAGTACTTAGGGGTTTCTATTTCTAGCGACTTTAGTTGGGATAAGCATGTCCAGTTTATTTGTAATAAAGGTAACAAAATCTTAGGGGTACTTCAAAGGAACTTATCTTTTTGCTATAGTGATGTAAAGCTAGCTGCTTATAATTAGGGTCTTCTCAGACCAGTTTTGGAATACGCAAGTTCTGTGTGGGACCCACACTAGATTTATTTACAGGATAAGCTTGAGAGTATTCAAAGGAGATCGGTTCGCTTTATCAGCTCAAACTTCTCACGAGAGCCAGGGTCTATGACCTCTGTTCTGAAAGACCTTGATCTCCCTACGTTAGCGGAACGTCGTAGACAAAATAGATTAATTCTGTTCTCTCAGGGTGTTTTTGGTAAGGCACAAATTCCTGTGGATAGACTTCGGCATCCCACTCGCAGAACACGCTGGATGCATAACCTGCACTTTTGCCGCCTCTTTACTAGGACAAACTGCTACAAGTATAGTTTTCTCCCTAATACGGTTAAGGATTGGAATAGTCTCCCTGCTTCTTTAGCTGAAGATTCCCTTCATCATAAGGACCCTGCCCAGTTTATTGCTAACAACATTAGGGCTTGATACCTCTCGACGCATGCGTGGTGAAGTAATGTCCCTGTGGATGTGTCACCATATTTCGAAAGAAGAAGAAGAAGATACAAAATTTCATGTTCGATCCGCCAGTCGCGCGCATTCTTCACGGTTTGCACTCCTCATGACCATTATTAAGGTAATAATACATGGAACTATTCTGATCTCAACACTCTTCCGAAACTGAAAACATGCAGAGGTACATATCCAACCTCTGTAGGGACCTCGCATCAATATAAGATCTTTCAATCTAATTTGTAGTACTGTCTGACTGTAGCATGACGGAGGTTCAGTGAAAGTACGTATATGCCGTTATACATTCATTTTTCGACAAAAAAGCGCTTTCCGGGTACCCATTATCAGTATAGCTGGTGAATATTAATGCACTTGCGACAAAAAAGTATTCTGAAAAGCGCTCGTTAGTCTTCCTCCCCTTTTTTGCTGTACCTTCAATTTCAGTGAGCTCTAATTATATATCACCTCCCTGCACCTGTATACTCTCCCTCGCATTCACAATTGTTGGAAGCAACGTTCGTCTTAATTTTCGTTTAAGTCTGTAAAAGTAGGATCGTTGTAAAGAACTCGGCGTCTACTCTATAGTATTATTTGGACGGATGTCGGGTAATAAAGCATCAGGGCAGTGCCCTATTTTACATAATTAACTCAGAGCTTCCAGAAGGCCCTATACTGGTGTCTACCGGCGTTGGGTACCCTTTTATAATGCACGATCAAGCAAAGGAAACTTTTGAAATAGTCAAAGAATGTTTCTGTAGACTCCACGTAGGTATTTTTGCGTAAAATCTTTCCCCGAATAGAAGGCAGTAAAGTAGCCAAAAGGAGTCTTCAAGAGATTTGTTGACAACATACCCTTCTCTTAGACAACATACTCTCCTCTTCCTCATACCAAACATTAGAATGCACTAAATTATGGATATTTTCCAACCGTATGATCAGTTCAAAAATATTCCAAAGATAGCATCATTTTGCATCTAAGCAACCTTACATTAACAAAACTTTGTCAAAGGGCCGGAGGACACCCCCTCCCCTTAGACTCAAGTTCCCAGGACGACACCTTTACGTTGTGATGATGGAATGATCCTCCACTGCTGAATACCGCAGATGGCCAGCTGGAGACGCATAAAAAAGGTACAATTTAATCAGACTTGGGGATTAACTGAGGTGCCTGCATTACAACGTCATCTGTGCTCCCCCCCCCCCCCCCATCACCAAATCATGGCGGTGCTACTGCATATCACTCAAAGCTCAATTTTCCCCGCCACCCCTCTGAGTCTGAGGGTCTCAGTCCATCTTTAGGTTCGCCCATATGGCAATAATTTGTGCTCTAATTTGGTAAGGAAAAGGTCCACCTTAAATCAATGGCAACCGGGACGCTCAAGCCGTTCAGCATTTGGACTTATCAATTAGCCCTCGATATGCGTACGTGAGTCGGAAGCAGGCCCGTTGCCAGACAAGGTACTAAAGGGGGAAGATCGATTAAGACCCAGGGGGTGAAAAATTTTAGGGGGCGATATGTGTAAAAATGTGTTCAGCTAATGCGCAACTTGAATTTTTTTAGGGGGCGAAAACATTTTCTAGGGGTTTTGTTCATGCACCCCTGGCTACGGGCTTGGCCGGGAGGCAAGAAATCATGGTCCCGGGAAAAGATTCAATTTCAGGTTATCCTATTTGTCCAGTCCTTATTATTTGCTTAGAAAAATTGTAATATTATGATCATGTATGATTCTAGTAATGTAGTACTGTACTGTCATAACTTGAGAAATAATTTAGTATTGTTATGGGATACTGCACCATTGGGATATTATAATAGAGCTAAATGGCCTATTGTGATATTGTTATATTTTTATACTGCCGACATTTTAATTATTCCGTACTAGTAGGAAACTAGATTTTGATTAACATGTTCAAGCGAAGGTAAGAAATGGAAAGACAAGTGACCAAGGGAAAATTACCCTGTAGGCCTGCGAAGGGTGATGATGACATGGGAGTGACCAGAAGTTAGAGGGGGTGTGTTAAGGAAAAATGAGGCCAGTGTTTGTCATGGTTGGACGGCACGTACGAATTGCGTCGAAAAAATTAAATTTAGGAAAATATTTTGGTAATGTATGTCATTTTTCAATTTAGAAGTTGTCTATGAAGAAAATGGAGTCATATCGCAATATTTTACCCAGAAACAGCTCTGATTTGAGGCACGATTTTTCGCTTATGGATGACACCTCCCTTCATTCCACCCCCACCCATGACCCGGCCGTGGCTAATGGCAATAGTCCGGCTTCAGAATGAGGTAACGGCCACCTAGAAGGGTCATTAAATGTCGCTATGTTTTTGTTTAGATTCCCTAACGTGTTGTGAACAGAAAAATTTAGGTATATGCTAATCTTCAGGTGAAGGTGGGAAAATATAGGGGGTTATCTGCCACGAAACATGTTGTTCCCGCCAGTGCTCCGGCCTCCCCCACTTCGGAAAGTCTGTCGACGCTACTGGCTGGAAGCCTAAATGTCCAATCTAAAACCGTGTAATCATAAATTCCCTAAAGAATAGGAGATAATGTCAGTTCCTACTGCACAATTTATCCCTGCTAAAAAAATATGATCCGTACATGGCTGCATGCCTGTTATGTAAGTTCCTTTATGATACCAAGGAAAAATCCAGTGAAGTATGCATCGGCCTATACATGGTGACTACAGGTGCTTTAGGTCTACACGGTTGTTACAGGATAATTTAACTGCAACAAAAACTAAAAATTTCAGATTTTCCATTGCTTTGGTATAATTGGTCAAATGGTTAGCAAAAAAAGCGATGTCAATTACTACTGATATGTACCTACCAGACCATTTTTCGTGATAAAAAGTTTCGTTTAGGCATTTTTTGTAGACCCTGTGTTAGTAATAATAATATAATATTATTTTTATATGGGGCATTACAGTATTCAAAATTTCTAACAGCCACTACTGCAAATGCGACTGGTATAAGAGTGATTCACATTCGGGACTGATGACATTTTGCTTTAGGTAAAATTAGAGTGTAAAACAGGTGTAAAAGCGTATTGTGTTGTGTGTTCACAAAACAATCGTGCTTAGAACAATAGTAACACTATGAAACTTATTGAGTGAGTTTATTGAAAAAATGAAGATACTGAGACGTTATCGTGATACTGATGTGAAATAGTTATGGCCATATCAATTAAAACGTTGGACTCAAGGAACAAATGAGAAATAAGAAGCCAGGGGCGTGGCCAACAATTTGTCAAGGGTGGCAAAGCCCATAGACAGACTCTCAGCGCTTCGTGCCACCATGAGTTGGCGCAAAGCGCAAAACAATTTTGGCCCAAAATGCCTCCCAGATTGCTGGAAATGGCAATTGCCAGGCCTATTTACGGCATATAAATGGGTAAACACTAGCAATATTGTAAAAATAAACCTTCAAAAATACCAAAAATATCTAAAGGTTTATTTTTATTTTTACAATATTGCTAAAGGGGGAGGGCTGCTGCTCCCTTCGCCGCCCCTCCCCCTTGGCTACGCCCCTGAAGTCAGGAAGCGAAGCGGGCAAAGCTTTCCACTCAAATTTCCCTAGAAATGTTCAGAATAACCGCAAGTTACTAGTCTTAAAAGTTTGCTTGCTTATTTAAGTTGCCATGCCGAAAAGATCCCTCCCCCTTTTCCTTTCACCATTTTTCTCTTTTCCGAGAGTCTTTGTGCCAACTGATCGTTAATTTGCCGAATGCCGCCCCCGGAGGGGTGTCTAAAGGGGTGGGG
Source organism: Holothuria leucospilota (assembly GCA_029531755.1). Classification (NCBI taxonomy): domain Eukaryota; kingdom Metazoa; phylum Echinodermata; class Holothuroidea; order Aspidochirotida; family Holothuriidae; genus Holothuria; species Holothuria leucospilota. The sequence continues at coordinate 45,443,178 of CM055972.1, read as the reverse complement.
CCTTCCCCCTCCCCCTGAAAATTTTTTGAACAATTGGGTGTCCTTATTTGCAATCTGGTGCCATATATGCTACCTCTGAAGTAAAATTTGTGTTCAAACATTTACGTATTTTAGGTACTAAAAAATAGGCGTCAGTGAGGGAGCCAGTGGCGTAGCCAGGATTTTTTGAGCAGGGGGAACTGGGTGGTCACAAACCTTTAATGGGAGGGCACAATTTCTGAATTTTCTCCCTCTCTATAAGACTAATATATATAAAACTGTACATTCCAAAATTTTCCGTAGGTGGCACGGCTTTGTCCTGGGGGCAAGTTCCCCCTCATGCCCCCGTAGCTACGCCACTGAAGGGAGCCCAGTGCCCCCAAATACGCCACTGCTTGTCTGTAAGTACGGTTTTCATGCATGCATTTGTTGAAAATTTTGTGCAAAGGGTGCTGGAAAATGCTTCCTATAAACTCTGTGATCATTACGTATGATCAAGTAACCGCCAACCAAGGACTGATCAAGAAATCCCGTCCCCCGTGATTACTTCGGAAAGGCAGATCACGTTGCAGTATAAAAACGAGCACCGAGTGTAACAAATGTTTTTTTTTTTTATTTATTTATTTATTTATTTATTTTTTTTGTTTGTTCCAGTTCATTTTGTCTTATTTTTTCGTTTTGCTGCCTCTGTTTATTCAAAGCAATTTCTTCTTGTGTGTATAGGTTAGTACCTTCTCTGAAACCTGAAAAAACCCCCTTTGATGTAGCCAGGGAGTTGTCAGACATAGCTTTCTACAGTCCGACTAACCCTGGTATTTGGCGTGGGTTGAATTGCGCTCTTCACATCCTCTTGCTTTAGGGCGACCGACAAGCCAAAACGATGCACGGACCATCATCCCTCCCGGTGGACGTGTATTAGTCCTTGCTCTTATCTTGGCTGCACTCGTACTACGTGGGGGCCCCACCAGGATATAAAGGGGGGACGGGGGGAGTAATTAAGCAAAATCATTGATTGCAGAACGTTTTGGACATTGCTTTTGTAAACTTTACACCTAAATACAGGAGCGTACTAGAGGAGCACGTGGGGACAAAGGCCTTGATTGGGGGACAAATGACCCCATCCGTTCCCATCCCTCATCCCTTCCCACCCCCCTTCTGGAGGCGCCACGGTATGTACGTCAGATGGCGTTACATGTTCGACACCTAAAGCGAACTTGAAGGTTATACACGTTCCATTACATAAGGTGTTACCCTGACTAATGTTTGCATGCCTGAATGAAAATTTCGGAAAACCCCTTCCCGTTATATTTGTACAAGTTCTCGAGTAAATACTCAAACAAGTATGCGTTAGGTTGTAGTGTACAGTGGTTTAATATTCAGCAAGAGATATTAGTTACAATTTGAACCAACCGAGCATGCACAACTCTGTACATTTTTAAGTCCGTAAGTGTATTGATGTTCTTTCGATCGGAACACATTTTGGATTAGTATTGTGACAGCTGCTCGTTCACAATGTCCGACTTTTCGAGTCAACCTTCCTACAGGTGGACAAACTGCATTTTATATTTTGTAGAAGATGATTTGCAGCGCCTTTTCGAAACTGTGTTGGCAAGATACGAACAAATGAAACGTACAGCACGTTGCAATGGTGAGTCTGAAGAACAGTTGTTAGTTAACTGTCGTAAAAGTATGGAACAAATGCGTATGATATATCAGAAAAACCTACCAAAACAAACAAAAAGAGTCGACTTCTCAGACCATACAGCTCAATGGTCGTACATGTACCTGTATATGTTACGTCATGTTCATCTAGTCTACTACGCACTAAACAAAGCTATACAAGAAAACGTTCTTCGAATGAATCCCAACGATTGTCCTATAGACGTCTGCATGATCGGAGGTGGACCGGGAAGTGATATACTAGGCATATCTTTACTGATGAAAGAATACAAATGCCGAACACCTTGGACCAATCGAGTATTCGTTTTAGATGCATGTACCCAATGGGAATTTTCGTGGGAAAAAATGTACAACCTTTTGCCGGAGAGGTTTCGACAAGGTGTGCCTGAGGTAAACTATTACCCTTTTAACTACCGGGAAAATAACCTGTCCAAGAGCAATCAAGAAAGAATAAAGAATGCCGAAGTGGTGACGATGATAAAGTCCCTCTCATCGGCTGCAGCGTGGCTGAAAAACCAAGAAAAAGTATACCACGATGAAAGTAAGTTATACTTTTCCACATTTGCAGATTTTTTAAGTGTAGGCTATGTGCTTTTAGCTGAAAAAATATGAAAACTCTTTTGTGAAAAGGGTACGGTATCTTAAAGCACATCTGTTTATGTTTAGAGGGAAATCTGAAGATTTCTGAATTCTGATATGGTAAATTCATAGTCCAAAAGGAACAGTGAGGGCATTTTCCATTTCAAGAGGGGAACATTTTACCATTTCTGGAAGTGAGGGCACGTGTCCCCAGTACACCCCCCCCGTTCTTACACCCCTGGGTTAGTTAGATAAAATTTAACGACACACCAACACGTATGTGTTATATATTGTCAACTCGATAAAAAGGTAAAATATAAATACGGTTTACAAATACGGTTCAAGTTCAACTTGGATTTTAAATACAGTCCAAACACGGTGCAAGTCCTTCCCTTTAGTCGCCTCTTACGACAGGCGGGAAATACCGTGACCATATTCTACAACCCCCGGCCCACAAGGGCCCCTACACCCCTGGGAGTGTTCCAGCAAGTGATCAAAGATAGACATTAAATTTTTGCTCAAATGCAATTTAAAATGGCGCTAGCACGCTGGACCAACGGAAACATGATTTCTTCAGATTTTTTGGAAATAATCTAACAGTTCGTTCAATTATGCAGTTGTACACCAAGAAACTGTTCAGGTTTGATGACTAGAAAATATCATCGGCGGCATACCTGTCTATTACGCGGGAAAAGCATTGAAAATTTGGACAGTCGCCACAATCAGGGGCTTCGTGCCAAAAAAAATTGGGCCGGCCGCCGTGAAAAGCGGTGACGCGGGTGAAGGTATAAGAGGTTCCGTGCGGGAAAAATGGAGGGGGAAGGTGAAACCTTAAGGCAAAGTGCTATATATTTCGAAAACAGTTAACTTCTCATAGCCTATTAACTTGGCATGTGAAGGGCTTTCAAACGTATTTTAGACAAAATCATTTGACACCCTTGACAACTTGAATTTGGCCCCACTGAGCACGACTGGCACCTCTGAGCACAGTTATCATTACATCTTCCCAAAACTTTCATTTTATACCTGAATCACGAGTAACCACCAAATATGCAAATATGTGACGCTCAGTGGCGTAGGTAGATACTTTTGTGTGTGTGTGGGGGGGGGGGGCAAAAGCAAAAAATTTCCGACAGATTATTTTGAAGTAATGATGTACTATCTAAGCGTAGCGGGCACCATCATCTGGAGTGAAGCGCGCGGAAAAAATTAGATTGAAATATCTCCGCGATTGCTTTAAATGACACTTGCAGGCATTGTCAGTAACCTTTTCGATGTGTAATTCTGCTTAAAAACATAAGAAATGTTGTGTTTCAAATGAATTGTTTTTATTTATTTCCGACGGAGACTAGAAATTTCCGACAGAGGCCTTCGGAGGCTTTGTGGGGGCGACAGCCCCCTGCCCCCTCGCGCTACACCACTGTGTGATGCACAAGGAGGGATTCTAAATTCATTTCTTATATTTATATCCTTTGTTCATTCAGCTTTCATTTCAAAGACAGCTCAGGCTAGTTCTGATGCGCCCTGATGGAGTTAACTTTAGAAGCAACAATCGTCTACCTAAATAATGGCTGCAGCATCATACAAACCAAACTGCATTAGAGGAAATCAAGAGAAAACTTATATATAGTCAATGAAGAAATTAAATAGTTGCGATCACTGGGCAACACAGAGTGTCCCAAGTTAATATCTTTCTGTAGCAAATGAGCAATCTTAGAAGTTTCCAAGGAGAGAGTCGTTTGGATAGTACAATCCTCAGCCGCCCTTATCAACCACACACACACACACACACACACACACACACACGCACATTGCTCTTTGGACATTGCTCTTTGTTTTGTTATGAAATGGGCTGATATGCAGCGCGCAATACCCGTTCCCTCGCTCGAGAAATCCTTGAGCTGCCACCATCATCAAATCAAAGATCAGACTAATGTCATAGATAGATAATTCCCAACAATCCAAGATATTCGAGGCTTTTTCAAGCTGTTGGGTTTTTCCATGGTGTGATATTTTAATTGCATTAAACAAACAACCTAAATTTATGTTTGCATTTCCTTACCTGTTTGCATACCACTATGTGGACATATCTCTCAATGGCGAGGAACTATTTTGACAAGTGGGAGCCAACTAGTCAAAACCGCATATGCCTGTTATAATAAATACCAACCAGTGGTTAAATAAACCAGAATAAGAACGTCCGAAGAAAAAGGGGGGAGTGAATATCTTTGGGGGGGGGGAATATATGCTCTCAGACTTCCGATTTCCCTGCCCATTCCCTCAAGTTTCAGTGGCCATGCACTAAACACGTGACCTTTATTTTCATCGCACCTCCTCTCTTTACAGAATACATACGATCGGACGGGACTATGAAGAAGAAAATTATTGAATGGCATTCCGTGTACAGCGTCCTTAAACATATGCAGCCCGGTGCTATACTCCTGTATCTCGATAATAAGACCGGTTGGCAACGTGAAGTACTGATGAAGGCTGCAAAATATCGCAAGATGGAAGTGTTACTTGACCTGGATCTCCAAGATGTTCGCATGCCTACGTCATTCCTCACCCGCAATCGCGAATTCTCAAAAAAGATTGAATGGAAACCTTGCAGTGTTGCTGGTGATAATGAAATGATTATATTGAGAAAGCCGGGTGATCTATCTTATAAGGTTAAACTTGAGGTAACAGCTGTGCCGAATCCGAGTCTTTCAAAGGGAAAGAGGATTCCCCAAAGTGCAGTGACAAATGAGTCTGTTTATGACCACCTCCACTACAAGAGGAATGCAGAATACGCCAAATATCTGGAGAAGGGCAGAACCAGTTTTGACGACCATGGCTGTCAAAACTCAAGAGTACCCTCACAGGAACCTGTTACGAGAGGAATGAAAATTGTAGAGGGTATAGACGGTATTCGGATGGTTGCCCGGAACAGCTCCAAAACACCCTCACAGACATCTGTTAGCGCGGCGCCATCCACAGACAACTTGAAGGACAGTTTAAGAGCCAAGAACCCTGTCCGGCGCGACTCCACAAAACCCTCACAAACATGTGTAGCTGTGACGAAAGCAACGAACAGAATGGATGGTACAGACTCTGACGGCAATCTAGCCCGGTACAACCACGTAACACGGTCACAGACACCTTCCACTGCCATGCAAGGCGCTTACAATGAAGAGGGCATACACAGGGCCGCCCGAGGTCATGCTAGACACAGCGCTAATATACCCCCATTTACACCCGTCTCTATGACACGAGGCGGGGAAGAGTACTTAGACTCTCAGGTTAATGATAGGCACAACTCCAGGGTACCACTACAGCCACCAGCAGCCACTGAAACTCGGTGGGACAGATTCGTACATTTGGCTTTACGGTTTGTTGTTTTCTGTTGTCCCATACAACCTCGAAATCGGCCATGGCAAAGATAATTGAGAATTTATCCTCCCTGACCCCACTCTCCAATAAATTGAATAAATTACAAATTTGTCTATCTCCGATAAGAAGATGCTTTAAAGACTTTGAAGAGACACTTTAGAACACTAAGACCTTACAGACAGTGGCGTAGCCAGAGGGCAGGGGGAAGAGTGCCCCCACAAAAATTTGGGGGACGCAATGAGCGATGTTGAAAAAATGAAGGAAAGCAAAAAAAAAAAAAAAGGAACGATAAAAAACTTCGGGAGGAGAGAGGGATGGGAAGTTGGTGGGGCGGAGTAGGAGGGGGTAGGGATCTAGGTCTCGGGGATGAGTAATTAAGGTGGAATCCGCAGCAGAACGGACGGCATATTTATTTTATGCAGGACGCATTGGCAATAGGCTCCCGAAAAGTCAATCAAAACCTTGGATATTAATGATGTCATCTGGTCTGGAACAGTGTTCCGGATTTTTTCTCCTTTTTCAACAGATTATGCCTTGGGGACTGAACCCTAGCCCTTTTTTCTAACCCTAATCCTGATTTTGAAACAAAATAAATAAGTTCCGAAAAAGTATTGGTTGTCAATGTCATTTTCACTCGGAGGGCGGCCCTCTCCAAGGATGGCGCCAGGTGGGGGCAGGGGGGCCATGGCCCCTCGTCGGGGAATTTTTACAGTTTCGTCGGGGAGTCTTAGTCGATACGATAAAACATGCAGTCCCCGAAGGCGACAGTCACCCCAACGGTTTACCTGTGTTTTTGCTCTCAAGAGGACAACTTCTCTAATAGAACCCAAAATTTTCGGCGCGCTACGCGCGCTGTAGCGTCACTCCATTTTCTCCAATATTTCCATTCTACATAGCTAGATAGCACAAGTCCTAGCGCTGTCCACCTTACCAAGTAACTTGTAGGCAGAGTACACAGCTTATGTAGAGGTCGTAAATTTCATCCCATATCGCAATGCCTAGTTGCTGTTCTCTAATGTGTGTCATGCTGTACGGTCAGTTGGTGAGCGAGTCCAGGTGGATACAATATGTTATCCCCGATACGGTCTTCAATCCCTACAGCTTTCTTTCTTTCCTTTTGTTCTTAATGATTACATACGCTTTTTGTAGAAGCCTACCAAAAATTTTCGCGCGCTTCGCGCGCTTTGCAGTTCCACGATTCAGATTCAAAAGAACGATATCAGTGCGCAACTGGGCTCTTGAAGTATTATGTGATATTATGCAAAATATGCCCTGCAATGGCATGGGATAGTTAGACTCCTTCAAATCCCCTTTTCACCATGCACCCCTCGACATAGTGGGTCGACAGAACTTGGGGTCGCTGGCATGGCCCGGCCCCCGTTCTGGAAAATTCTGTCGCCACCCATGGTCGGTTTACTTATTTTGGCTTTCAAAAGGATCATTTCTGAGATAAAACCTAAAATTTTCGGTACGCTTTGCCCACTCTTCCTCAGTTCCGTTACTTATAGCTAAATATAGTAGAATGTCATCTCATTTCCGTAAACCTAGTTAATATTCTCTTATGTCTGTCGTGAGGTACGACTAGTGACCCGAGGAGGGAAGTAAAATGTAAGTTTTGTCTGATAGGGCCCAACGGCCCGAACAATTGACCTATGTAAGTTTTAAACAAGTACAGATTCTCTTTAGTGTAGGCTTACCCAAAAAAATTTCGCGCGCTTCGCGCCGCTTTGCAATTTCAGTTTAGATTCCGGATAAAAACGGTAAATCTATAGTCCTCTAGTACATACAAATTTTATGCAATATATGCCCCGCAATGGCATGGTATAGTGTACAAGTTTTTTTCAAATCCCCCCTCACCAACCCCTCGACGGCATCGGGGCTGTCGGGGTTTCGGGTCGCTGGCCTCCCCGTGGGGGAGTCTGGCCCCCTTCGGGCAAATCCTGGCGCCACCCCTGCGCCCCTCTAAAAACCCCTGTGGAGAATACTGGGACCTAGTATAAAAAGAAGCACCATTTTGCATCTAAGCCCTTCGAGACAGCAAAAAAATCCAAAAGGGGAGGTGGACACCCCTCCCCTTATACCCCTCCCCCTGGACAGACATACCTCGACAACACCTTCCTACGACAGAGTTCCGATTGGGAACTCCCTGCTCAAGACCCATTATCAGGGAGGGGATGAAAGTCAAAGAGTTGGTCGCCCCTTTCCCGAAAACAGAATTCCACTTATGACAACCGTTTAACGTAAATTTATTTTAACAATTGGTAAAAGGAGCACCAATTAGCATTTAGACAGCTGGCTATTCCAAAAGTCTCATTGTAAACCTAACCTTAAGGCAACAACCCCCTCCCTTAAGGCGGCAGTACTCCTAAGATTTTTTTTTCAAATGTTACAAATTATACCCGGAGTTCCCTTCGAATGGAAAGAGACCTATCACATTAGGTACGGTTCCGACTCTTATATACGTACTTTCAGTGAAATTTTTTCTCTAAGTATCTGCCATGTCCATCTGTCCACGGGAACGAAATGTTGCCACATTTGATTTGAAAGGTACAGCCTATTATATTCTGCCTATATATATTCTGCCTATTATATTACGTACCGCCCCATCATATTAGTGCTTATGGGCGGCGATCACGGGGGACATGTCCCCCTCAGTATTTTTAGGGGGGGGACATAATATCAAATATCCCCCAATATTTAGTGGTATGCAGAAAATATAGATGTTACACGCATTTTCGATATTAATAATTGTGATCCTAGCCTATAGGTGGTAGCTGGGGAGAACTTTAGATCAGAAACATGTGATCTGTGTCCTCTAGAATGCACCAAATCGCTCGGCTTCCAGGGGCTTCGCCCTGGACCCCAACAGGGAACCTATAGTGGTCCCCTGTACCCCGGGCCGGAGGCGCAAAGGATTCACTCAACCATATGTCCCCCCAATAGTTGCAACAGATCGCGGCCCCTGTTAGTGCTCCAATGTTTCCCGTGCGACCAGAGATGGACAAAGAATAAACAAATTTGTAACACGCTCTGATGTGTGGAGTACATCCATGGGAGAATTATTAGTATGACTATTCACTATGTTTGATGTCACCTAGGAGCAAAACGCTATTTATTCTGGGTGCCAATCTGCAAGGAATATTCCCTCTTCCACTCCAAGAATTTTTAATATTCTACCTCCTATATGATAAAAGTTACATCTCTTCTAGAATGTATAATGATCGCTTTCCATTTTAAACGTGCATTTTGATTTTGTTTGCTGCATGATTTTAATATTTCGTTTCTTTTTCTTGGCGGTGGAGGTTGTTGTTTAATTCAATTGTTACTTTTTATTTGCTTAATTACTTGTTTGCTTTTAAGTTATCAAAGTTTTGGGTAAAGTACCTTTCTTTTCTGTTTATGTCCTTGCTAGCATGTTTTGTTATCATCGTCTTTTGGTTTACTTTTTCTAATTTTTAGTTTGCTTGCACCTAGGCATAAAATTTTGTTTGTATTGTGCCTTTGATAATTGTTATGCTGAAATTTTCATTTTATTATTATGACATATAACCCCTCCCTGACATGCCTTGGTTTATCCGCAATACCAGCTCAGTAACGAAGAGGCTCCGATATCGTTCTCATTTTTCTGTACTTTTGTTAATCCAAAAGAGGGGTACAGGGGAAGGGGAAGGGGACGGGTGCGGTGGGGTGGGGACCGAGATACTTAGCTGCTTGGTCCATCCATATAAACCCACCCTTGCTTAATTTTACACGTTATGCGAGACAGTACTTTCAAAAACATGAGATTAGCATAACAATTTGTAATGTAGAAATATTACTCCATATAGTTACTCATATTGTACCATTTGAACTTGTGTTTTTTAAGCCTTGAACACTTTTATTGTCAAGTTTTCGTATTAAGAATTCCTCAAAAATAATGAAAAAAATAATCCTTGCTATATCAGAGTAATATATGCACGAGACATATTAAAACTCACTTGCAATAGAAATATATATATGTACATAAAAAACAGATACTATATGCTTTCTTCTATTGATAATACTTATCGCAAAACCAGGCACGGTTGTGTTAACTAGAAACAGCTAAAAATCACCTCTTCGCCTTTCCATCGCCTTACATTTGTATCCAAAACCTACAAAACAGTATTATTAAAAGTTTTATACGTAATCGAGGGTAACTTTCTTACTAGAAAAGGACAGATACAGTGGCGGAGCGTCCATATAGTCAGAGGGGGCGGTCGCCCCCGCCCCCCCCCCCCCCGACGGACTCAAATCGCTTGTCGGCGCCCTTTTAGGTTTTTACCGTATTGAGGCATAGGGTATCTACCTACCTCAAAGGGCCCTTACAGGCCATTCTCCCCCCCCCCCCCCGACCGAATTCCCTTGCCCCGCCATTGGACAGATACATTTCAATTTTGGTCCTGCTTCTAGTGGGTGATCGCATATGAGTTCCAACTTTTCGATGCTAAAAAACTGTACTTATATTTGTATTACCTCTTATTACCTCGGATGTTTTTAGTTTTCTCCGGTGGGCCACTCATCAAACGCGGTTGAAAGGAATTATGTGTGTAGGGGAGGGGAGGGGGGTTAATATGTGGCATTATAATATCTAAGGGGAGCGCCGCCTTTAGTTGGCGGATAGCATTCAAGAAAATGTTATTTTCAAAATGATTCCAAGATTGCCAAAATGAAATTTAAGGCTTAGTAAATTGTGTCTAAACATTCCTTGTCGTATAGGCCTACAAATGAAAGCCTAACATGTTTTTTTATTTAAATATTTTTGGTTTTATAAATGAAACTTATGTGTAATTATCATACTTTCGTATAAGAGGGTCTCTCTGGAGGGGCATTGGGACAATATCCCCCTGAGGTTCCCCACTCGGCCCTCCTCTAAATATGGACTGCCATGTTTACCAGAACCTCTAACGTTGCTAATGGACAAACTTTTTGAACATTTGAGTGTCCTTGAATGCGATTTGGTGCTACAAATTGTTTAGTTTTGAAGTAAATTCATTGCAAAAGTTTGTTATATTTCGTGAAGGGAACAATCTAGGGATCAAATTCCTTAAAAAGTGAAAGTGTTCGGCCAAAAGTATGTTGATGCTCCCAATAACTATGATTGTTCCTAAGTGGGGCGAGAGGGGGAAGGGAGATTTTCCCCGTCAGGGGATTTTTTCTTCAATTTTGTCTGGCAGTACTTAATTTCAGCAATATATGAAACTGATCTTCGAAAGAAAAATAGTGACACCGTACCGTGCATGAAGCACGCCGCTAATTTGGGGTTATGGAAGAATCTACCCTTCTTGAGAGCAACACAGAAAGCTTTCTGGGCTGCTCCACCGCCTCGTATCCATAATGGGTAAAATCCTGTTCAACCTTTACCAAGAAACATCCAAATACGAAACCTACAAGTTTGTATCGTGAATTCCATCCTTAATCGTATTGTTATCTTGTAACTGTCACTTAGTAGTACTGTCATAAACAACTCTGGGGGTTTGGCCAATTCACCGGGCAGACTGGTAGATAGGATACGATGCATGTTATTTCTGACAGGGGTCAGCCGTCCAACAGTTGATCTATATTTGCTTTCAATGAGTGCAGATTCTCGTCTTTTATAGAAATTTTCCCACGAATTTAGGGTTGTGTAATTCCCCTCAAAATATTTTCAGGGAAAGACTCTTAATCAGCAATTACTCCGAAAACCATATACATATCTTGCACAAAATGTGCTATTACAGAGAATCGCATTGTGTAGTAGTATTCTTTCCATTCTCTCCACCCGTCGCCCCTGGTCGCACCACCCCCTCCCCCGCCCATCCTTATCGCATCCCCGTGGCCCCTGTCGGGGCTTCAGTTTGCTGCTCTTTACTCCGGAGGAAGCTTGGCCCCTGGCTCCTTTTGGGGGAAATCCTGGCGCTGCCCTGGCTCCCACTGCCACGCCCATTTGTTCTTAAACAGAGCATTCTTCACGGCCAAGAGTACCATACTGTTTTACTTTTACAAAGTAAAGCTTTGTCTATTTGCTTTCTTTTTCATCTTATTATTGGAAGTGGCAGTCCTTCTACTCTCCCATTTAAGAAGAAACTCATGAATAAGTTATCCACGAGTGCCCCCTCCAAACAGTTCCCGGGCTCTGTCGATATTAACTTTTTGTCCTCTTGTTATGAGCTAATCCTCAGGGATAGTTCCACGGACGAGTACCCCCAACCCCGTAAAATTCCCACCAGGACAAGAACCAACCCTGGTCAATTACCCGCCAACCAGAACAATGTCCACTACCCTACTGGACGATTACTCTCCGGACAGATGCCCATGGACAATGTGCTACTGTTGAATTTCGTAGCCCGAGGGGGATTGTCCGATGTCCAATTTTGAAGGCTGGTAGTTGTCCGGGTGGATAGAGTCCGGGGAACTCGACTGGGGGAATCGTCAACAGGATTGCAATTGTTCGGGGAAAGTTGTCTTATCATGGTCATGACAGCAATCCTGTTAGCAACATATGTTAGTGTGTAAGCGACGAACGTCATTTTACGGTTAGTCCGTGTGCATTATGATAACGGTGATTTCTTTATTTCGCCTGTATATCATATTGAGAGCATTGTATATACGTCAGCTTAATTATACATACATCTTGTACAGGCACAACCAATGCCATGTTCAAGATCACGAAGTTCATATTGATTCCGGGCAGGAAACCCGGAGATGTTGCGAAAGTGGGAATTCCCGTGACTCCTTCAAATTGCTTTTCAGTTGCTTCTCAGTTGATGAGACATTTTTGAAATAGCCTATTTGGAGTGTATCCTTAGTGCGTAATAACTACGGCAGGGTACACACTGTGGTTTCTTTATTTCGCCTGTATATCGTATTGAGAGCATTGCATATATGTCAACTGAATTACTTACATCCTATACAGTAGCAATCAACCAATGTCATGCTCAAGTTCACGAAGTTCATATTCCGGGCAAATATATTCTCTAGGATCAACAAACTCAATTTCTAGCTTAGTTGTTGGAAACTCGGGGATGTTGCGAAAGTGGTGATTCCCGTTACTCCTTCAACAGGCCTTTGTGTTGATGAGACAATTTGATGTATGGAGTGCGTCCTTTGTTTGCCTACGTAGCAGGCTGTACGGCATATTCCTTGTTCAGTCATATCCCTAACGTGGTTTGGGAAGCTGAGGAGCTGAGCAAACAGAGTCCGCTCCGCGGGGTAGTCCTTTGTAGGTAATAAATACGGCAGGGCACACATTGTGGTTTCTTTGTTTCGCCTGTGTATCATATTAAGAGTATCGCATATACGCAAACTTAATTATGTAGATGGCTGTGTGAAGTGGCTTAGATGCAAAATGGTGTTAGATATCTTTGGTAAAGCTTGCTCTCAGCGTTGAACTGATTAGCCTATATGTTTAGGAATACTCATTATTTAGTGGGCTGTTTTACAAAAGTATGCTGTGGCACAGTATGAGAAATGATACTAAAGATATTTAGCCTGCGTAGCCTATATGCAGATACAGGTATATTCAAGCTTTGTATCATGTAGGAGGAAGGGGGCACATTCGTAAGGAAGCGTTGCTCATGTGAGGACGCGTCCACGGCGGGTGTCCGGTCTCCCGGGGAATTTATGAAAAAAAGGGAGCCTTTACATGCGATTTCCGGGTTTTCAGAGCCCTAAATTAGGACAGTGAAGCTTTTCAGTATTGTTTTCCTCGAATAGGCCAAATTTCATTAACGATTTGGAAATCTAGGGGGCTGCCCCCTTGCAACCCCCCGCAGGCTACGGCCCTGCCTGAAATCAACAATATCAATTTTCAGCTTAGTTGTCTGAAAGCCAGGGACGGTTGCGGAAGTGGGGATACACGTCATTCCTTCAACTATCCAATAGGCTTCTCCGTACTTAATGAGACATTTTGATGTGTGGATGTTTCAGGGCACATATTGACTTCACTTTCACTCACATGATTTTTACCGATTCTTATTACCTGCAGTTATTTTGTTCAGCAAATGCCTGCACGTGATAAGTGGCCTCAGAACTTTCGACAGATACAATATTACGAAGACTGTACAAGCGATGTGTGTTATCAACCTTTTAGGTAGGATCATTTTTGTAGGTTGGCCCATGGGCGTCCGCAGAAAAAAATTCAGGGGGGGCAAAAATTTCTAGGGGTGGGCAAAAGGTCCGCGACACCATGAGTTTGCGCGAAGCGCAAGAAAATTTCTCCCAAAATGCCCCCCCCCCCCCCTTGACCATGCCTGCGGACGCCCATGGGTAGGCCTAGGCTATAGCAGCAGTGGCGCTAGATTTGCTAGACAATGGAGTGGGAAAAGCTTCCTCGAAGAGGGACTGGGGGTGGAGGGACCCAACAATAGCCATGAATATGGTAGTTGCACGGTCAACATACAACATTTGTCCAATCACGATCTAAGATCTGTATGAGGTCAAAACATGACTGTCATATCACAACATAGAAACTTGACGTACCGAGTTTAGTGCTGGTTTGGTCTTTTGTAAGAAAATCTGACGCAGAGTTGCACAGCTAGCAATGCGCGCTAAAAAAGATAGGGATACATGAGTCTGTTCTCACTGAAAGCCAAATTAGGTCAACTACATTTCGGGACAAACGTGTATTGTTGAGTATCAACTCGTCTGTCTTAGAAATGCGTTTCCCGATCGAGTCATTAATTCCTGGAAGAAGGCTGCCGGTCATACAAATAGGAGAAAACAACTATAACTATGTAAGTATAAGAATTCCCGAGTTTTACAGAAAACTGCGAATGCAACTTGTTGTGCCTTATTATGCCAAGGTGCTATTATTTAGGCCTACCCACATTAAACCAAACTATGAAGAATAAAAGAAATTCTACCACTGGCACTACGTAAATGCCCTTCCTCCCCCCCCTTTTTTTTTTTGAACACTCACGTACCTGGATTGAACTTGCGCAATGACGCCGACTTGTGGGCGATGCCCATAGGGCATACAGTTGTTGGGACTAACAGGGATGGGGGCCTTGGTGCTGGGAGAGTTTGCATGGCCATTTTGCCGTTTATTATAAGGTCTGAACCTCAAAGAATTGTAACACGTATAATTAGGCCTAAGAGGTTGGCGTAAGGACTGGTGATATATCAAAATCCGCATGCTTCGCATGGTGAAATCCATTTTACCCTAAGTCTGCTTGTTGCTAATCCAATATGACGTCACGGCCAACTTCATGTCAATAGCGGTTCTTCAAGTGACGTCATTGGCAGTTTGGCATATTGGCCATCACTGAACATGCGCAGGAGTGTTATCGATACGCGCGCACGATATGGCCTTAGTTACAATTGTTGTACAATGGACGCCTGGCCGTCAAAGCAGAGAGACGCGCAGCCCAGTGACGTCGGTGAAGAACCTATATAATAGACCTTAAAGAGAAATCCTAAGCTTTAGCTAAAGCTTAAGATTTCTCTGAGACCTTATGCATTAGCATCACACTGACGTCATCAGGGGCGGATCCAGGGTCTTTTCTGAGGTGGGGTCCAACATAAAAAGGGCACATTCGTTTTCTTTTTCTTTTAATTTTGGTTCCCATAAACGTCAGCGATTATACAATTTACCGCATATTGACAAAGAAAGGATAAACTAAGAAACATGCAAAAACTGAAATCAAAACCTGGAATCTAAACGGAGAATTTGCGAAGCGCGCGAAAATTTTGGGGTCAGCCTACACTTATAAGAATTTGTACCAATTTAAAGCTTAAATAGAACAATTGGGCAGTTGGGCCCTATCGGGCGTAACTTTATTGTACTTCTCTCCTCGAGTCACTAGCCGTACCATACGACAGACACGAGTGAACTTTAACCAGGTTTAGCGAAATGCGATTCAGTTCCCGACATTTACATAAATCCATGTATTCTACTTATTAACTTGAAAAGGTGGAAAGGGTTTGTATTATTTATCTATATGTATAACGGAACTGAGGAAGAGTGGACAAAGCCTACCGAAAATTTTGGTCTTTATCCCAGAAATTAACCTTACGAAAGCCAAAATAAGAAAAGCAATCATGAGTGGCGGCAGAATTTTCCCAACAGGGGGACGGGCCATGTCAGCTGCCCCAAGTTCCGACATTCCCTATTTCGAAGGGATGATGAGAAGGGCAAATGGAGGGCCTCATTATCCCATGCCATTGCAGGCATAGTTTGCATTATATTGCTTAATACTTCAAGATCTGAGTTGCGCACTGATAGTGTTCTTTGAATCTGGATCGTGAAGTTGAACAGTGCGCGAAGCGGGCGAAAATTTTTGGTAGGCTTACACATTAAACATATGACGAAAAGAAAAAAAAAATTGTAAGGTCTGTAGACCATATCGGGTGTAACATGTATTGTATCGAAACCACCTGGACTACACGATGAAATAGCCAAACTTTGCTCCGTAAGTCGCTCATCAACTGACTGTACCGCTGCTACCGCATGACACACACAAGAGAACACCAACTAGGCTTTGCGATATTGGATGAAAGTTACGACCTTTACATAAACCAGGGAGCTGTATTCGGATAACAGCTGCCTGCATAAACTATGTACTCTGCCTATATGTTACTTGGTAAGGTGAACAGGACTTGTGCCAGGGAGCTGTTATCCGATAACAGCTCCCTGCTTGTGCTATCCTGCTATGTGGAATCAGGGAGCTGTTACGGAGCCGTAACAGCTCCCTGGTGGAATGGACTTACTGAAGAAAACAGAGTGACTCTACAGCGCGCGAAGCGCGCTGAAAATTTGGGTTCTTAGTAGAGACATTATCCGATTGAGAGCAAAAAAACAGGTAAACCGACGGGGCGACTAGTTGTCGTCGGGGACTGCATACTTTCGACTAAGACTCCCCGACGAAACTGTTAAACTTCCCCGATAGGGGGCCAGCCTTCCCCGACGGGGGGCATGAACCCTTCCCCCACCTGGCGCCACCGCTATTTCGACTAGAGGAGGGGGGGTTAAAAGGCTGTATGTTGTGTTTCCTATATAATTGTGGCGTGACTGGCAAAAATACTCTGTCAGAGCAGATGACTGAAGTCGAATGTTTGCTTTTTATTTGCGACAGCAGACCGGTCATCGGTCCAAAGACGTCAAAAAATTGAACCGACTGACATTGTTTTATTTGACCTGGTGGTGATTTTATATAGTAACTTTAAATTGAAACAAACTCCGATTCGTCTATTGTGACTTCTGGTCAACTCTTGACTGTGGACTTTAACCTAAGATTGGCTTTTTATTCCCATCATTAGGGCAACACAATAAAAGAAGAGATTAATTCCAGACCCTGAATAGCTAAACGTATTTACCTACTCTCTCTTGTTTATGAGAGGAGGGATACTAGCGGTTGTTGGGAAGGTTTCGTAGATGTAGCGTTTAGGAGTGTCATTATATTGTAAGACCAAAAAACTAGCAGTGACCTTTTGGAATCAATATTAAAACCCAATAGTAATACGTTGAATAAAGAGCTAGCTAGTATGACGTAATATCTGCGTGATTTGTATTACTTTGAATGCCCAAGCACGCCACACGTGGTTCCAAGCGAAAAGTGATTAGAATGCCTGACTGTCACGCAGGTAGTAAGACATACTGTAGTCACGTTCTCTGTAAAACGATTGCACTGTTCGTGTTTCGGGCGGGCAATATAGGCTACCAAAGTCACATATTGCCGAAAGTTTCTGCTAGACTTTTACAGATGGATTGATCGATACTGGATGGGGGGTAACCAAAATCTCCTCGGAATTGGACAACTGTCATTACCTGTGAAACTGTCTGTTTTTTTTTTTTTTTTTTTTTTTTAAGGCTAGTGTGGAAAAACCGAATTTTGAAAAAGGGCAAACTGGGAAATTTGAGGGGGGTCCGGACGTCGGCGACCCCCCCCTGGATCCGCCACTGGTCAGTTTGGAGGAAAACAAAAAGCACACGTGCACTCACGGTGTAGATTTCGCACGCGCGTGAAGTAAACACGCGCGCATACGATTGGTTGACAAATCAGCTGTGTGCATTTGTTGGTGTAACTTGCAACGAAACGCCATTTTCCTACAAACGAGGGAGCACTTTCTGCTCTGTGACATCAAATGCATAAGGTCTATACAGTACGGTATTGTTGTGGCTCTAAATGATTTCCGAGTGTTCATTTTGTAGAACATGTAAACTGAGTTTAACAGCCGTTTCTTTTAGCATGTTTGAAAGCACACGGAAACTAAAGATTCTCCAAAGAGTGGCTGTAGGACTACTAGTTTTCATACAGACTTGCCCCAGGTACTAGGCATGATACCCAGTCTCCAGAGGCAGTCACATTTTTATGGAAGTGCTTTCAGGGCTATCTGACAAACTGTACATTGTGTTGTATGCATTAGACTTGACGATCAGGGTCGGCAGACCTTGGGATTTTCCCAAGATCTTGGGAATTGGGTACCTATCAAGGAATTGTGCACATGGCCTTTGGGAATTTTCTTCCGCCTCGATGCCCTATGGCATTCAAGAGCCATCATGGGCAGTCATATGGATTTCTATTTATCATTGCTTAAATTCTTTGTAAATATGTCGCAAAAATGTAGTTTGGGCCTCTTTGGGGATTCCTGGGAATTTTTGGTGCCCCATATCAAAAATCTAAAAGAAGAGCCGCTGACAGCAGCAGAGGCCTAGTACTGTGGCGAATTCAGAGGGGTTCCCGTGGGTGCACGTTTTCATTGAAAATTGATTGTGCCTTTAATATTCTATCGCAGACATCTCACTGTTGCTCTCGTCGTCACGATTTTGATAGAGAAACTCGTACACCATATTGAGAGCACCATTGTTTTTTTTATCTAAGTCCTTCAGATGGATGACACTCTCCCACAATGGGTGAATCTAGTGCACCCCCAAACAAAAATCCTGGATCCCAGGCCTAGTGTATGACTTGTTTTGAATTTTGATCCACTATAGGTCAACTTGCTGACTTAAGATTCCATTTGGTTTTCAGAAAGACACTCGCCAATTATATGAAATTAATATATGATATTAGCCATCACACTTTCTTCAATCTTCGTGTTTACGTACTACCATTGATAATTTCTGGAGATTTCTGATTTAGATCATTTCCACAACATCAAGAGTTTAACGACTATTTGCTGCGGAAAACAGCCTCTTAATATCGAATATGCATTGAGCTTAAGAAGTTAGCATCACTCAAAAGGAGAAGTTAGAAATAACTAGACACAACTGAGATGTATGTTTCATTAAAATTTATTGGAAACACTAGACAGACGAAATATAACTCAGAACCAAGACCTGCATGGTGCTATGATAGACTTCTACACATTGTATCTGCTGCCCTCAGTCCCTCAGTTCTACAAGTCTCTGAATGTTTTGTTTTCCTATACGTGTAATACCTTCTCAGACTATTGACAGATGACAAAATATCACAATGTAACACTCCATAGTTACAACGTGATTCACTCTGTCCAAAACCATACCACGAAAATTTCGTCAGAATTTTAAGTAATCTAAATTATTGTATTCTACATGTGTATAAAACTATGGAAATGCCCACATATGCATAAAACTCCCCAGAAAAGCGACTTGCACACAAAGGTATGGAGAAAGTCTAAACAATATTAAAATCGACAGGTAAAGTAATCATGAGAAACAAAAGGCCATGTAAAACTACGTTTAAGTTTTACTCATTTGACCAAATAAATTAATTAATGAACACTTCTTATCTCCAATGAATAATACATTTAACACTACTTGAAATACTCTTGAAATTTGAAATTTTAGTTATTATTGTTTCCCAATCTGAACATATTTGGATATTCAAAAATCTTAACCTGTTGCCCCCCCTCCCCCGCCTATTTTCACACTATTTTCCATGCAGTACGCACATACAGTGTTGAGTCTACAGATTATCTAATTTTGGTCAGCCTTTAACTGCAGGAAAGTACGGGTATGACTTTCCTAATTCATGAACTACCAGAGAGGAAGGGCAAAATTCCAAGTTATTGTTTTTGGAAACTTTATAGCTTCATAGAGGCTTTAGAAATTCTGAGGTCAATGGCAAACTGAACGTAAAGCCCTAACAAATATGTGACAGGAAGTTTTTGCTGCGCCCAACCTAGTGATATTGACTGACCTTATAAGCCCCCCCCCCTCCCAAATAGAAAAAAGACCAAGCAGAATCCAAATGCCCAAATTTTCTTGAAGATTTTGACATTTTATGCTGGTAGCAGTCTGCATAATGAATGCACTTATTCGGGTATGACTACTACACATTCATAGCTCTCAACATACATAAGACGCACATGCACCGATCAAACTTACTTAATTGGCAACTGGGCTGGAATTTTACATACTATTTTACGTGGGGCGATAGCAGACTTTGCCCCCCCCCCCACACACACACCACATGTGGCAGTCGCCCGCACGGACTGAATCCCTTTGGTCCAACAAGCATATTCTATGCCTGGATGATAGACCCTTTTCCAAATAGCAATTACAAAGGATTGTGGGATAGAGTTTTGCTATACGTAGTTTTGTCAGTGGCAATCTACTGTGGCGAAAAACGACGCACACCAAAACTCTATCCCACAATCCTTTGTAATCACTATTTAGAAAAGGGTCTATGGAAGGAGGCCCTGGATATGCCGGAAAGAGACCGTTCCCTCCATAGGATAAGACACCCAGTCGTTTGCATTTAATCATGAGTATTGCCTACTTTTATATTATTATACAGTGGCAGCTTGTGTTGTTTCTTTGCTAATCCGAGCTACCTTTTTTATACTCATCGGCATCCTGATTATACTGACATCGTCTGAGTTATGTAAACATAGTCCAATATACTGATTTATCTGTTTCAATTAGGTCACATCTTATCTTTGGAAAGTCATCGATATTAGCCAAACCTTTCAGCAAAAGCTGAACATTCAAAAACAGCACACTTATGAGTGAAAATTCGCCAGAGAAATCCAAATTTCACCACAACTATTTGGAAAAGGTTTTCACCAATCACAATTGTACACACAGAGAATTAACAAGTAACAGCTACAAACGTCACACAAAACTACCACGTCCATATCAGGTGATCAGGTACTTTCCACTTTGGTAAAACCCAGTGAATTCGCTGAATCAAGACAAGAGGATATAGGCCTATTCAACAAATAGGTCCCTGGAAACTACACCTGTCGTGATGGGTCAGGCATCATTTGGGATTGTCACCTGCCCCACGACGAGCCAAAGTGAAGTGAGTGTGAGCCCCTCGTGGGAAGCTTAACTGTGGCTCCCAAGACATGAACCACTTTACAAGACATATACCACTTTACACTCTGTGTATGTGTAAAGCGTTTAATTGCTAATCAACACCAAAAGACACTGTTTCAACATGCCGATTACCCCAGACAATGAACCAGGTCACTATATGATACATCTACAGCAGCGTGGCCTGCATGCTGCAAACTGGGAAAGTTTGAAAAAAGCTTGAAAGAAGAAAAAAAACTGGGAAAGGGCCAGTTGTCCTCTCCTCATCTTCCACCTCCCACCTGACAATTCCAAATCGTAAATGGAAGTCAGGCTATTAAATAAGAAAAAGTGCTGAAAATTTCACCTTCCTGATAATCATTTAAAGATCCTCATATCCAGCAAAATTGCAAAAAGGGGTTTCCCCCTTATAAGTGTTCTTATAAGGGGTCCTCGACCTTTCAAAATACTGTATCTCAAAATACTAAATTTTTATGAATGTTGTTGCCCTAACTGTACGCTATATATATATATATATATATATATATATATATATATATATATATATATATATATATATATATATATTATATATATATATATATATATATATAATATATATATATATATATATATATATATATATATAATATATATATATTATATATATATATATAATATATATATATATATATATATATATATATATATATATATATATATTCTGTTAATGCCCTATTAGGGAGACGAATTGCAGTTATAATTGGTATATTAAGGAGACATTTTCACTGGGGAGACAAATTCATGTCTCCCTAATTCTTTGCACCATCATTTAAACCCCTTCTCTACATTCTTTCTAAAAGATTTTTATTTCTATGGTAGCGTATTAGCGCCCTCTTTATTATGCCACTGTGTAAGCTGCACAAATACATCATAGGTGCTATTATTTACCATAGAAATACAGGTGTGTTATGTGTTGCATGTAATTTATATGTATTGTAGGGAGACAAATCGGTATTGCGAAATACTTTATAATATTTTATTTATTTAATTAAACCTTGTGTGTAAAAGATACAGTTAAAACAAACGTACCATAAATTAAAGGCATTCATTAAGAATTATTGGTATTTTTGTATGAATATTTGTATGCTTAGATATGGAAATAAATTAAATTTTATGAATATAACCGATTGTCTCCCTAAGGAAGGATTTTATCCCAATGTCTCCCAAATGTTTAATTTAGTGTTATATATATATATATATATATATATATATATATACACACACAACACATGCACTACAATTAAGTCTACAGTCTAAAGCTCTTTAGTAGCCAATTGTTTCTTACAATGATCTGTAGTGTGATTTAAAAAAGAGCTTATGATTACTTTCAATTACATGCTATATTCAATGAGTTAATATAAAGCAGTGGCTCTTAACCGGTGGGTAATTACCCCTTGGGGGTTAATTTTGATGTCTCAGGTGGGTAATTGTTGATGGCTAATCCTGTCCAGTATCTTTTTTAC
This sequence comes from Holothuria leucospilota, assembly GCA_029531755.1. Taxonomy (NCBI): domain Eukaryota; kingdom Metazoa; phylum Echinodermata; class Holothuroidea; order Aspidochirotida; family Holothuriidae; genus Holothuria; species Holothuria leucospilota. Next base: position 45,420,825 of record CM055972.1, on the reverse strand, counting down.
TTATTCCAGTTCTGTATGATTACTCCCAAGTCCGACGATCTGACATGTGGTGAATGTAAGTACTGAACCATAGTACCGTAATGGTACCAGACCCATTTTAGTGTACTTGCATATTTGGGGCATGAATAACTAAAATCCATTTAGGACACCTTTCTGGAAAAATTAAAGGATTATACATTGAAAAAATTGTCTCCAAATTAAAGTTAGGGTACTTTCGGAGGTTAGGGTCTGTTTTCCAGGAATATTGGACATGTTCTTTCAATATCATCAAGTTATTACCAGGTTATGACCATATAAAGCAGTCCATAAGGTCATTGTTATTGTCCACAGGCATTCTCTTTGCTGTGAATGTGAATTATGGAGAAAACCACTTTTGATATATTTTAGGAGGGGGAATACATAGGGTGGCTGATTGGAAAGGGGGGAATGGGATGGGGTGGCTGATTGGAAAGGGGGGAATGGGTCAAAAAAGGTTAAGAACCACTGATATAAAGTAAGCATTTACATGGTGACTTAACTGAAAAAAAATGTTTCCAATTCTTATTTTTCATTCTGACTTTTCAAAGCATGAAGTCCTAAAAAAAGAGAATATTTAGAAGAAATTTACAAGATCTAGAACAGACATTTCCTGCAGCTATCTATGTCCCATTTTAACAGAAATTTTCATATACCCGACATGCCAACCAGTGGTGACGCTCCTCTTCGAGTTATGGACAGCCCTATGGGTTTTTGCCATGGTACAGCTTTACCCTGTTCCACAATTATGGAAAATACACTATATTGTACTTTCTTAATTATACTTCATACTTTTTTCTTATGATCTGCTCCACCTACTACGATGCCATTTTAGAAAAAGCTGAATAATTAACAGAAGATACCAATGCTCATTTTCCCATTCTGTTCCCAACATGTGTCAAAACTGTTCCATGCCCCATGCATGAGCAAGGAGAACAACTTGCTTCTAGTGCGAGCAAGACGCGTATGAATAGTATAAACAATTGAATATATCCTTCGGCAAAAAAACTGCTTTGTGACAGTTAGCTAGATGCAAATCTTTTACAGTTGCTTTAATAATTTTAACAGTTGATGCCCATATTTGTCATAAAGACCCTTGCACTTTAATCTGCAGAACACCCTCTGTAGGCAAAATTGAAAAAGAAAAATAAAACCACCAGAAGTGATACTTTTGAAGATGGCAAAGCTTGCAAAACAGAGGGGTAGTTGAGGGAGGGATTAAAGAGATGATCCATTTTTTTTTTGTCATTTTCACAAGCATATAAATTGTTCACAGGGGGTCCAAGCATACAAACTGTTCACAGGGGGGTGGGGGTGGGTATACATTTATCAAAGTGTTATAAATGATAACTATTTGCTGGAAAATTGTCATTTTAACACTTTTTTCAGTATGGTCGGTGAGGGGAAGGGGGTCTGAAGAAAGAGGGTAAGTTTTGTATACTCCTAAAAATGATTGAAAAATGGACAAGTCCGTAAAGATCAAGGCATCTGCCGTGAAAAATGGTGAGACAAATTACGAAATTTAGCTTTACAAACTTTGTGTAGCTAATGTGACAACGACAACTATAGGATGGGACTGCTTTGAAAACAAGACTAAAACTGCCAAGGAGGATGCCACATGGGTTTTTATACAAATTGACACTTTAACGAAGAAGCTTATGAAGTAATATTTTAAAGGCATAAATTACTTTTTATGAAAGTCAAAGCCACAAGAGAAAGGTCAGCAGCAAAGAGGGTTGAAAGATAAAATGCAAACTACCAGGAATACTTGTATCAGATTAGAACAGAAGACACTGACTTATACAAATCTTGAAAAAATATGCTACTTACTTAAATCCATGAGGTAATTGGGTTTTTATGTCATAAATACATGAGGTACATTTTTGTCTATTAAAACAGACTCTCAAACCACTAGTTTTAAAAATTGTCACGTGATTCTCAAAGTTACAAGTACTACTCAGTATATATAGGGAGTTTTGCACCAACGTCACTACGTTACATGTCTCCTGCCATACATTTTGATTGCCATGCGTTTATTTTGTCAACTTTACCTAGGGACCTGATGTGAGCACATATTGTTAAGCCACCCAGTCTGCGCATGAGCTGAGACCAGCAGCATGGCCATCGGAAGTGCACCGACTTCTTACATACACTCCTATAATTCTGATCTTTGCCTTCTAGCGGCTACGCAAGTCAAACCAATCTATTTTATAGAGCCCCTAAACTGCAGTTACATTTAATAGATATGCTGGGTAATGTACGACGTATTAGTAACTTAATGACTAAAGTCAGGATAAGCTTTACCCTGAATGGTGACTTTTCTACCAACTTGAGTAGTTTTTACCTAGCATATTTGCTTCAAAGTGCAAAACATGCCTAGAAATTGAGGTATCTATGGTTACAATTCCCAAAGGAAAAAATGCAAAAAATGTTAACATAAGCTTCTTGTTCGCATGACCGTGCAGTGCCATCTGTCTACATGAAGCTATGCTACGATTTATAGCTGCCCAGTGGAGTGTAGAAATGGTGTTTAGAGCATTATTGTAGGATTCTCTGGTCTGTGTGACACGCAAAACGCATTTCAACAATATCTATCAGCTGCTTGGTGGTCACCATGACGGTTCAAGTTATGTGATTTTAACTTTGGATAGGGTGGGGATTACAACAAGGGGTACTAATTAAGAATTTTAATTGATCGATGTTTCTTTTACTTTTTTATATATATATTTTTTCTTTGAAAGGGCTTGTATGGGGAAGATTTGGGCAGAAAGTTTATTCTTCTCTTTATTTGAGATAATATTCCGAGAAGTTTATATTCTCCTAGGATACTGATAGGTTCAAAATGCATTTCCACAGTTTGTGAAACAATGGTCTGCTGAATGTCTCTAAATTATAGCAGACTAATCTGGATGGGGAATCTATGTAAAATAAACTTCAAACTACTGATGTTACCATGGAAACTGGGGTACTAAATGGGAAGTTGTAATTTGTTTTGCATGAAATGTTCCACTTTCACAAGAGTAATCCTGACACAGCTGACACCATGAGGTAGATAATGGTCACAAAACCTTACAATATGGGAGTATTGTTAAATAAGCCGTACCTAGCACATACAAAAAGTTGTAATCATGTTTTACTATCTACTAAATTCCTTAATTCCATATCAACCTAGATGATTCCATGAATCTTAGAGGGTACTGTGTTATCAGAATATACCACAGGATAATACAAAAGGGGTTGATTATTTCATTGTCATTAGTATTAATGTAAAGACTGATGACAGTCTATTCAATGATGTCTAAAGGCCTTGATAGCAAATGATCATTAATCTAAAATGTGTAAAAAGTGGACCATTATCTACAAAATAATGGAATTTTCCCATTCTTTAACAATGATCAAGAACATTAAACATCAGGGAGATATATTATTACAGTATGCAGCAGAATTCTGCATTCCTGCTACTTTCATATTCAGTAAATATGAGTTTCTTGATTGCCAGTGGAAGACATGCCCTGTTATTTTCCATATGCAGAAAAGATTTTTACTTGAGTTGCCAAGAAAACTTCTACTAGCAGTTGATTAAAGGAAGCAAAAATTTAAAAGCTAACATTTTTTTTTATAGAATCTAGCCCAAATCTAGCCATGTACATGGGTTAATGGACCTGGTGATTGGATACCAACAAAACAGCACATTATTAGCATTCCTACTGTAAAGCATGACAGTACTGGTGGAATATCATATTAAATGGTTCTGGTGTTAAAATAGCTGAATGCTAGGCAACTGTATATCAGTTCTATTGGTATTTCTTCTTTTCTAACAATGAGAACAACATTTTAGAATCATGAACATACTTGACTATCTATTAGCAACTGCCAGTTGCTGGTTTAAGTATTAGAACATGAAAAACCATTCACCACAAGGTGTCATTGACATTCAATTTTAACAAACAGCTGACCTCTTTAGGTGAAAACTCTTGCCATCGTCTTGAAATAGCTGGGTTTGGATTGTGAAACCTATGCATATTGACAACACAGGTACTACGTCAATCACTGACAATAAAATGCAATCCCTTCTATACTAGGAAACATACCGCAAAAAGTTTCTGGGGCTGGGCGTTGAGATTGAAACACCTGACATCAATTCTTTTCTAATTCTTTTGATGAAGTAAAATTTAATCCCAATGAAAAAAAATAGCACTGGTATCAGAAGTGGGATGCATCAAAACTCACATGCAGCACTGGTGTCAGAAGTGGGATTAGCCAGAAAATAAATGCAGCTGCCCTTGAAAAGGTAAGCCATAGAGCAAAAGATTTCAATCCCCAGCCTCACAAAATTCCATTACAATACAATAAAAAGCAGATACAATGGCTTCAAGGCAATAGAGGAGGTAGCATCTAAACTTTTATACATCCATAAAATCAGCAAGTGAACACCTAGCTGTAGATGAGTTGGTAGAAGATTAAAATCATGTCTGTTCACAGTTCTAAAGATGTCTGAGGTGAGTAAATTGATTATTACATCACCAAAGACATGTTCTTGTTTTTCATTTGCACTTAAAAGGAAATTATTTTAATACCTTTCAGATAAAGAAGGGATTTCAAAGCTCATACTGAGAAAATTATTACTCTAACCCTCCAGTGATTTTCTTTTTTGGTTTTGGAGGAAAAGTTTTAGTACTGAGGTAGTTACTTAAGCTCATCTAACCAAATAATATTAACATCAAGAAAATTATTTGTAAGCAATGTACAAGCATTTTAAAATTTTCTTTTACTGGCCATTTGTATACAAAAAATTCAAGCTGATTGGTTGCCTCTAGTAAAGTCAGTTTTCTTTTTGATTTGTAACTATTTAAGACAGCACTGGATATAAAGTCTAAGCAATCCGCACACACCAAGAATGCTGACATGTGCAAGGCCAAAAGTAAACTTGACAAAATGTGACCACAGCTTTATACTCAGCCTCGATTTAGTTGAAAAAATGTCAGAGAGGAAGAAAATACCTCAACTTCCATCTTTCCCTTAAAAAGACTGCTACAAAAATATCTACAAATAAAATGAAACAATGATAAATACGTTCCATTTGGAAGCATTCATTATTTGATCAGTGGCAACAATGAATCCCAAGAGAAGGCTGGGAGAGGAGGGAGTGGTGAAGGGGAACACACAACTTACATCTTGTGACATAATTTTTCCATGACGCTTTATATGAAATGACAAAATTTTTATAACATTTCTATGAGTTTGCTACAAGAAGATTTCCATGACTGTACTAATCATAGCCATAGTGGTAACCATGTGACGACCAGCTGCCAACCAAGATTCTTTTCATGCTATCACCACATTTTTCATTTATCCATTTTGTTAAGCTGATTATCCTTCAGAGCTGAATGTGTGTGGTGTATACGTATTGCATGTCATAGTGTGCTCATATCCCTTACTGCTTCACAGCAACAGCGCATGTTTGGTCTAGCAGTAGAGCATCCGCCTCTCACGGAGGAGGCCCAGTTTCGATTCCCAGGTCGAGTCATACCAAAGACTTTAAAAATGGAACCTACTGCCAATGTGCGTGATGCTCCACATAAGCAATGGAGTAAGGGAAAACAAGCCAGTGAGCCACAACTGGAAAAAAGGCTGTAGCCGGCTCGACTTGAACCAACTGGTTGGAAACTGGGCCGTTAAACTTCATCTAACTAATTCACAGCAACAGCAAACCCGAGTACTGTATGGGAAGTCAAGGGTTTCAACTTTTCAAAGTTCAGTAATTGCTCAAGGCACCAATTATTTCATGCTCAGATGGCTGAGGGTAACACCAGTTTAATATACTGTGTAACACAATCTGAGAGCAACTGTGTGTAACCAGTGAGGGTATTCACATTTCTTGGCAACATGCACTAAGCTGTGATCAGATTTAATCTCCTTGCTTGGTGAAATGGGAAACTTCTGTTAAATTGACCAGACAGGGATGGATTCCTTGAGGCTATTTTTCTCAGAAGAGTGAAATCATAGTTTGCTGTAACAGCTGTAAGGGAATGTACACACAATGTCCATAATACAGGTCCACACAAGATGACCTCATATACACGAGTCCTTGATAAGGAGCATACTTAACTGCCAACACGTCAATCTTTTTAAAATTGCTGACATTATGACATTCCTAGCAGGCTAAGGCCCTCACTTTTCCAGTGGTTCCACTCCCATCAGCCTAGCCTGCAAGTTGTATACCTACCTAAAAATTATTTACCTAACAGCATTTTTGCCTACCTTTTGTGAAGATTTCTCTACAAATTAGTTCAACTTAACACAAATTATTTTACTGCAATGTTTCATGCAAATTAAATGTACATATACAATATAATGCTATGGGGGGGGGGGGGGGGGTTAAGGTTAGGGTGGGGTACAAGAGAGCTGGCACAAGAATGGGAAACACTCCTACACACATCATTCAGTTATTGTGTAATGTGCCACACTGCAAAGCATGTTTGATAAAATTTCATTTTATGAAGATAGTATTGCACTTATTTAGAATGAGTAATGTCTGTATTTAAACCATTTCCACATTATTGGATGTTTTTTTTTCTTTTCTTGTGTTGGGACTGCAGCCCCTCCCATTCAGGCAGAAAATCTGATATTTTCCAGCAAAATATATGCTATTTTCAGGCAAACTTCTGATAAATTTTCAAACAAAAGTTCAGCAACACCCTCAAATGGTAGCAGGACTGTAATTTTATGGCCACACAGTTTTGGTGGTTGTCAACTGGAGTGAGTTTCTTAATCATATTGATAACACTCATGAAGTATTGAAGATAGCCACAATGTTGATGGCATTCATCGAGTCTGAGTGTTGTCAGATTTAGCCACAATCACAGTGTTGTGTAATCATACAGTATTCACGATAGTCATACAGTGTGAATCCCTAGTCACAAAGCAGCAATGATATTAATCTTTCTGAAGTCCTCGCACTCACAATCAAACAGTTCCAGTTATCTTTTTGATCAGTTGGCCTATCAGTAAGCCACACGGAAAAAAAAAAGCAACCCAAACAAAACAAAAACAAACACAGCAAACAAAATACCAACAAACAACCAAACAAAATCACACAAACAAACTAAACAGACACACTTATACCAAACAAATCAACACACCAAATGAAGTAACAAACATTTAAACACACAATGAACAAGCAAACCAAACAAAGACACCAAACAAACAGACAAACACACAGACACACAGACACACAGACACACTCATACCAAACAAAACAAGATACCAAGCAAACTGACGAACAAACGAACACACCAAACAACTAAACAAAGAAATGAGCATACTAACAAGGGAACAAACTCCCTAGCTATTTCCCTGAGTATGACAGACAGTCCTTCCTTTATAGTCTTTCCTATTACTTTCCAAGAATTAATTATTTCTCTGATTCCTGTCAACTTGGATTCAAGCTCAGACAATATCAAAGAGTTAACAACACAAGCCAGCCAAATCTTATCAACTGCTTTGAATGATTTTACAACTCTATGTTGCAACATACCCATGTTGCAACACTCCTATCTTGCAAAACATCTACCTTAATTGCAACATCCCTATTACTGCAGGACACCCATGTTTCAACAAACCCTTCCATCAACATATCTCACCCTACACCCCTTTGTTGGAACTTGGAACAGAGACACTCTCAAAAAGCGGTGTTGGGGTATCGGTGCCATGGAATATAACAATATGTAAAAGTCCTGTAAATGAATGTTTTAACATACAGTGTTTTGAGCTATCTTTTTCCTTCTTTTTTTATGGCAGGGGTGAGTGTGTGTGTGTGTGTGTAAGAGGGGGTGGAGGTTATGATTTGACTCCCTTTGAAAGGTAACAAGTCTTTGCTATCCATACCCACCTGTACAGCAGTAGGCCTAGCTTAACAAACATAACACTCTACCTTAAAAACAACATTTCAATTACTGTACCAGCAAAGGTTGAAAGGGCATAAAATGTGTGCACTATGGGTAAAATTCCCTTGACTTGTATTGCTGGAAGAATATACTTTCCTATTCATTAACTAATACTCATATGATATGCCTTTTTTAAGATAACCAGTGCAATACAGATGTGATTAGTACAGCACCAAGGATATACATAGTTATCACAAACAAAAATAGTGACAGTTCAGGCCCATAGCCAGACAAGGTACAGAAGGGGGATGAGATAACTTGAAGGGGGGGGGGAATTTAGGTGAGAGATATATACTCAAATGCAATATGGCAATTTTTCATTTTCTTGAGGGGGAAATTTTCTAGAGGGCATCAACCCCTGGATCCCCAACCCCCTTCCCGGCTACGGGCCTGTGACAGATCGACATTTCAAGTCATTGTGAATTTAACAAGTTTCCATAATACATAAAGAATTAATATATGTCAAGAATATGTATTAGAAGCACACCATATGGCTAAAACATTATTTTTTATTTTTTTTGTTTTTAGAAAAATATTTGTCATTGGATTGGTGGTATTTATTCTGGCACAACTTTTTAGCTGCAAAAGTAATATTTTAATGAAATAAAAGGGAAAAACTCATCAACTTTCTAGAGGGGCACAAAAATCATGTTAAAATAAAATAATATCTAGTGATCTCACATTTTTGGAATTTTCACAAGCAGGAAAGGTCATTTCTGCCTTTATCACAAGGAAGATTAGAAGAGACTGAATATACCAAAAAAATATCTACAGCCTGCAATGCATGGTCTGGGAAATGATTATTTCTTCAAGGAGTGAAAAAAGAGGGGAGAAAGAAGGGAATTAATGTATTCAATGTACCATCCAACTAACCCTGATGAACTCTGACAACCAGCATCAAAACTCAGACTTTTTACAGATTTTTTTTCAAAAACAAAGACCAAACATTTTCCTCGAGGAATTTTTAAAGTGACCACTTCATTTCCCAGTTCAATTTCTATTTTGTGGGTAAATGACACAAGACATTTTTGAAATTTTCTTTAGGCATAACGATGACCAAACTTCCGACTACGGAATAGTGAGGATGCATGGTTTATCAACGATATGTCTTTAGGGGCAGACAGCACAGTCCATAGGTTCATATTAAATGTGTAAAGGTAACAGGCTAAGGAAAGGGGAATTTCCATCACAAATTTCAGAGTAATATTTCCTTTACAATATTCCCCATTGGTCAATACTGTATTAAACCCCTTCTAACATATGATTCTCGCCCATGCCCTCCCCAAGTCCAATAAAGCTTGCTTGCAAGGTAATTATGTGTTCAAGTTGTAAAGTTTTCTCAAGTTCTGGATAAGACTCTTCCCATAAATTTGAACATCTCTCTAGATTCAGCACACACTACCTATGGAAACCAATAGTTAAGGCTGACATAATATTTACTGAAGAACATTAAAGTGACTTCCTCATCTTCTTAAAATTTTTTAGAAACTATGGTGATATAAAAATAAGGAACTTTTCTTTTCACTAGGATTACTGCGTATTCACAACTGTCTTTCACACCGTTATACCTATCTCATCTTAACAACAGCAATCCCTCATTTCAAACTCTTTTCCTAAAAGCGTTCATTGAGAAATGAGCTCATACTGTTTTTGGTCAAAAATATAGAGATATGCTTAGTATACATATAATATTTCTCAAACCATCAAAAATAAATGTATAATGCTAAATCCATAATTTCCACAATTTGAAAAGAGACATTTGACAGAAGGGCGACTTCCAAGACAGTCACTCAATCTCTCATGTGGACGCTACACACGACTACCAGTTAATAATCATCAAATAAAGACATCTTAGTTTGGTTCTAAAATAATAATTTGTAACTACATCATAAAAATATAATTGATAAAAATAAAGATATGAAGTGGGGAGTAATATGAATTGTTATAAATCTTCACAACGGTGTGATTAAGAGACCAGTCACAATCAACATACCGTTTCATCATCTAATATTACATTAGGACGATCAAATGTTTTATAAAGAGAGACAAATTTACTGAAAGTGCTATAAACACGTACTCTTTTAAGTCTTAGAAGCAAAAGTGTGATAGTTTTTCACAAAATTTAAACAACAGAGTAGCAGCAAGCTTTCACGGTATTGTAAAAAAGACAACCATCAACAAATCTATTCCTCGTGATCCAGTATCAATTATAACCAGTTTTCACAAAGGTTACATTAAAAAAAAAATTGTGCATCTACTACCAAGTCAAAAGACTGAATGCAAAAGAGTGTGATGGGTTGATGATTTCCCTTGAGTTGAGATCAAGCAGTCATTCATGTGCGTATATGCAGTTATCTCACTAATTTTTTATTCTGATGTCAAATTTTTTCAGTTTTGCTCATTACATTTATTTTTATTTTTTGGTCTATCTTTTATAATTGTTTCCATTATTAGATTTGCCACATTTTTTTCCCTTGAATTTTTTTGGAGAAGTAATCATATCTATTCAAAAACAGATTACAACCAATATCTGTGTAATACTTTTTTACCGTGAAAGCTTACCTGGCGCAGCTAACTCTAAATCAAATTAAACCTACTAAAGTTAAGCAAATTTTTCATAAGTACCAAGCTGTTAAATGCAGTACTCCAAACACGACAACTGATATTACTGAATATTCAATAGTGTAGTTCTCTGAATGTTCAACATTATCCAACTACAATCTATTCAGATATGAATACTCAAATGCAGCAATTTCCTAACTTTAACAACCAGTCATGAATATTCAAACTGTGCAATGTACATTGCTACATACAACCGACCAACTACTTGCTTAGCTGCCTCATATAAACTGTGAATATTCAACATACAGCTCATATGAATAATAATTATTATAAATAAATTCCACTGTTTGTAGAAATACTTGATTTATTAATTTTTTTCTTTAAGTTTGGTTTTGGCCCTGAACTAACTTAACTAATGAGATGAAAAATATGTTCAAAACAAGAAACATAACTGGCTGTAGAATATATAAAGTTCTAGCTATAGACCATACATGAAACTGTCAATTCCAAGACAATAAATTCCATTTGACTGTTGCCCCAGTGGCGTAGCTAGATATTTTTTGTGGGGGGGCAAAAGCAAAAACTTTCCGACAGAGTATTATCTGGGGACCTTTTTTTTATCTTTTTTTTTCCTCTTTTTTTTTTTTTTTTGCTTTCCGGGCAATTTGAGTCCGACTTTTGATTTCCACGTTCACATTTCGATGTGTAATTCTGCTTACACACATAACAAGGGTTGTAAGTGTTTCAAATGAATTGTTATTCAAATGGTTTAAAAGGACAACTATCATGAACTTGAACTTCAGTTACCCTAGAAATGGTAGCATCCAACGGAAACTATCTTCTTAGCTCACTTAATCTACAGCCCAACTTATTAGAGGGTGGGTCCTCTAATGGCAGAGTGGTTCAATGTGCCATGCATCAATGGGTTTCACAAGGGGCATGTGGTTCGAATCCAAGTCAGGGTGTGGGGACTTTCCCAGGTATTCCTTCTTTTCTTCCACTTGGTGCCCATGCCATGGAAGTGAGTTCACTCCAGAATGAAGCTCAAGTTGGTTTGCATTTCCTAGCAGGTATCAACCTTTTCTAGCTCCCAGGGGCTTGCATTGTTGAAACTCTTTCATGAATACCATGCCAAATAGGTTTGCAAGCTTTGGAATAATTAGTTGGTGGAAATGCAGTACCAAAGTCCCTCTAACTGGTATTGAACACGAGTAAAGTAGGGGTGTGCCAAATATTCTGTCCACCTGGCTTGTGGAAAAAATCTGGTTAATGTTGCAGTTTTAGCAGGATCATTACAGAAATCTGGCCAATTTTTCTGGAATTATGGTCAGAATTATTTCATGAGAAGATAGCGGTGGGTTCATACATTTATGCAACTTCTAAAAGTGTTTTTAATCTGTTTTTCAAAGACTGTCCAATGTATTGCAGTTTTGGGTGTTCAATGTTCATTTCCCTTTACATGTAAGTTCCCTATGGAACTGCTTCATAAAGCAATCAGTTTTAAAACAACTTTTATGCACTAGTCTAAAATTACTGGCACTGGCACTGGCACTGACACTAGTTTCAAATGAAGACACTGATTGCTATCCCAAAGAGAGTAATCATCATGAAGTATTACATTCAGACTAGTCCTTGATTCGAGATACTGGAAGTAACAAGTAAATTTCAAACTTTAAAGAATAGATAGACCTAGCTAGACTTTGCTCATTTTGATGGGGCTGCTAAGGGCATACACCCAAATTCTGAACATAATTTCTGTCATGGTAAAAATGCCCTTAATGTATTGCTCAAAAAGTAATCATGGTGGTCTGAGTTTTTTCACGGAACGATATTTTCTTCACCAAGTGCTGACGACTTGAGTTTCCACAAAGTCACAATTATGGGCAGTAAGACTGTCAAACTGGCATGGTTTACAAAATCAAGTAATTAACAAGAAAAACTTACATAAAACAGAGAAAAAAAAAAATTTCCGTAGTACGAGAGTGGGTAAAATGTGTCTAAAAGAAACACAAGAGAAGACATTGCACTAGCCCTAATTAGCAGTTACACATTGCCAGAGAAACTCTACTACGTAGAAATGTGCTTTAAACATCCTCACAAGAAGCGTATCCAGACGCTTACCATTTTAAAAGGATGATGCCAGTAGGTGGAAATTTCCATCCATCATGTTTTTCCCATGCATTGTGGTTTACTCATGGACATCTGTATGATCCCATAATGCTGCGTGGTCTCGTGTCCAAGTAATGTACAATATACTTCTCTCCTGGTTTGCACCACTTGACTTTTTCTACTAGCCTGTCACACTGCCCTCTCTCTGTGCATGAAACTGCCATCTCTGACTGTGACATTGTCACTCCTGTGTGTCACACTGCCATCCCTGTGTCACGCTGACATCCCTGTGTGTCACACTGCTGTCTCATGATTCTGACCTTTCGGTGATACTTCGTGCTCTGCATTCAAAAGAGAGAAAACTTATGTCTGATTTCAGAAGACTATCATTTCAAGATTAACCATCCAGGTTTGTGCTAAGAAAGGAGAAAAAATGTTCAGATAAAAAATATAGGCTCTTGTGAGTAAAGTAGGAGGAACTTGAGGCCACAAGTGCATTCTAAATGCTAGTATGCTTGCGTGTGGGCACAATGTAATTAAGTCTAACCAAGACAAAAGAGAGAGTGTCTTGGGTGATATCTTCATTCAAACTTTTGTTCGAAAAGACAAGATATTCTTTGTATCTGATTTAAGTAATTCTTGATCTTGGAGAATAAAGGTATCTGAGTTGCGATTAAATCCAAGTACCATCAGCAACATTGTGTTGTATACTGTTATCTTTCTTTCAAAACTCAATACGTACAGACTTTTCTGTTCCTTGTCAACAGAAACAAAATATAACAGAATGAGGTAGACATATCAGAGAACAATCCTGAAACATTTCACTCATTTTAATTCATGTTTTCTGTACTTTTTACCATCAAAGTGTTTCTTTCAAAATGATCGACTCATGGTACCATCCTGTAAACTCCAAACTTGCACGTATATTTCAAACATTAGAAATATTTTTCAAAAACGCAACCAATCCTTTCACTGTTAACAACAAAGTGATGCTCTGAATGCGACCTAAACTCACTTTCAAGGTATTCCGCTAATTCGCTATCCTCTGCTTTCATTGCTTGCAGTCTTGCAGTATTTCCCTGGTAATCAGTCTTGGTCAGTGATGCACCAGCCTCCACTAACATGGTGCATATGGTCCGCCTCGTGTACCAGGCTGCCTTATGCAAAGCTGTTTGGTTCTTCTCATAATCAACTGCATCTAGAAGGGACTTTGGACCTAAATGATGAAAAAACTTAACATTAAACATCTCATTCAATACCAAGGAGAGTTTCAAGAAAGTTCTAAAACCCTTCCTTCCCCTTCCATACCCCCCTCCTCCCCCCCCCCCTCTGCTGTTTGGTATCTTCAATTAATTCCTGATATATGACATGTTGTACACAGGCTTTCACGTAAGGATTATCTGAAACACTTTTACTGTATTTACACAAGTTAAATTGTTCCATAATTTGTGATACAACTTTGGATCTTGAAACTTTCTCTAACTTTTCTTTGAGTCTTTAAAGAAAATTTAGAGAAATTTTGGAATATTATGTCACTTTTCACATTTAATGAGCATGTCAATTTTTTTATTCATGTATGAAACATGAGCAGAGCTGAACAGGTGACACACCGACTCATATGGTGAGGACCATACAGAAAGTAATGTGTTCATTTCTCTGTTCAAGTATACACTGACAGCGATTTGTTCTCAATATTGGGGGACATGACCCATTCTCAAATAATTTACTGGGTGAAAATCAAAATCAATGGGCGATTTCTCAAATATTGGGGGGACATGTCCCCTGTCCCCCCCCCTCAGAAATCACCGCCCATGCAAATACACAACATGAATCTAGACAGGAAAACCATGATGATGACACATATGAGCTTCTATGAAAAGTCAGTCTTACAGTGAGATCTTCACACATTCGGCCGGCAGTACTTGAGGGATCAGGATATGTACAGCTTATTGTTTTATTAGCTTTGTGGTTTCCTTCTCACAACTTTTCTTGCTAAAGTTCCAGAGAGAACATACTTCATGTTAGCCTTCCTCAAACTGAGGTGAATAAACACCTGAAGAGATCCAACTGAATGAAAAGCCTGAAGTCAGTAAACAGGATAAGTAGGCATCTGCTCACCTTAGTTTCAGGTTGCAAGGCTTACATAAAGTTATACATACCATGAGAAGACCATGCTAAAATGTGCCCACATCGAGACTTTCATTTGAGCATTACATTCTCAAAACAGCTTCCTGCATTCACACAATCTGCTGTTTGTTAGTGACCTCCTCAGTTTCCACTACTGCACTATGTATGCATTACAGGTATTACACTCATGGCAACATCGTAATCCGCTAAATCTTCCTATCATCGTTTAAGTATTCTGGGTGACTGTTTGACTGGCTGCAATTTTAATACTTTAATTCTCTATACACAGTACAACCATACAGCAAGATATCAAAAACCTTAGTAATTGGTTTTTCTTCAGTCTATCAATCTAGATGATCATACAGCATAAAAGCCATAAAGTAGAAAGCCCATTTCTACTTTTTTGGAAATGTGGTGTTTTTACAACATGTTGATGACTTTTAAGGAATTGGGATGCTAATGCTAATGAATTAGAATTTGGCTTTTTTCAGCCATATTCAATGCCAAATCTGGCCGACCGTTTCACAGAAAAATCTGGCAATCCTGTTTTAACTTAATTTTCGTACTCTACCATTCAATCCAGGCATACTGTTGACTAGGCATGTCATCCATGAGTAAGTTTCAATGATACATATTCTCATACCTGCCAGGAAATTAAGCTGCACAGTTTTACTTTCTTATTATTTTTTTTGCAAAGAAGATAGTTGTGGCAGGACATCTCAGTTCTTTGCCTATAGACATTTCTCCACATGCAGGGGATTTTTGAAAGAGCAGAACCTTACCATTTTCAATAATGTACTGGACAATTTCTTTGTGCCCAAAGCGGGCTGCTTGGTGTAGCACAGTCATACCATGTTGATCTCGAGCTTCTAAGTTAGCACCTTTTCTGTGAAGTTCCGCAAACTTTGTAGGGTCGCCTCGTTTGGATACATCCATTAGACCTACAAAAAATGCATCAAGGAATATGTCAAGAAATACTCCAGTGACATATGGTTTGAGGTCTATTACATATTCAATCAATCCAGTTGAATGACATTAGAGATTTCCCATCATGCAATGCACAGCTCAGTTTCTCCATAAGTGCAATGAATAGTACAAGAGGTACAGAGCCTGATATTCAAGAAAACTTGGAAGCCAACTCACAATTCATATGGAACCTATTTTTTTCAATATCAGTAAAACACATAGCTATTTCAAATTCAGGTTATGTAGTGATCTTAAAACAAAGCCTTGAGTACTATAAGGATCTTGCACCAAAGGTCAAAAGGTCAAATTCAGTGGATGTTCAAGTTGTTCTGGAGGACACTGCACCACCCACCACACCCTTTAGTACATGACCTAGCGTCCTCATGTTTTGTTTGTCCTCCAGAACGTGGTTGTGTTAGTTGACTTTTGTACGCATGAAACCTCCCGACAGGTATACCATTCCACACACATTTGATCGCATAGATAGAGAGGTAAGCCTCTGACTGCAAATAACACCGTTAAGCTATGATCACACATTTGCAAGCTTCCATGCAAGTTAATGCCAGTGCCAGACATGTAACCACTTATATCATTAATTCTTAGACAACAACTCATAACAGCATGTACCACTCTTACTTAACGGCTCACAAGTCTCCTGAGATTATAAAAGATTCAACATGTCCATGACACTCCCAAGAATTATCAGGCTTTGAAAGGACTCACATCACTTTTGTGTAGACTTGTATAAAGACCTCCTAACAGCTCAAGAGCATCCTAAAACATGCAAGAGGTTGATAGTATAGTTTCATACCACTCTATGAAAGTTTTTAGGACCCCAACATTACAGCTAGGTACTTGCCATTAATTTCTCTTCCCCAATCTGGTAGGTACAACTCGGATTGGGGGGGTGGGGGGTGGGGAGGGATTAGGACACCTAATTGATCTGTTAACTTTGTGGCTTCCTTCTCACAACTCTTCCCACTGGTTGGCAAGGCTCTACCATTCAAGCCAAGCACAGCTGCTTTTCAAAGTCTAACACATGACTGACCTTCAACAAAATAAAATCTCTCAAGAATCAAGATGAGGTTCATCACAACTCACAAGTTGTGCTCCACAGTTTATTTGCTGTGAGACATAGTTGTAGTCCGAGTTTTATATTCCAGTCTCCTTTTCTGTAACTTCCATTTCCAACTCCCAACCAACTGTGACAGCACTACTACTTGCAAATACTTGCACAAATTTCATACTCCCAATCAATCTGCTCTGAAGTGTAACTCGAACAAGACCATAACAGATCCCAGACTTTTTCAAAGTTACCCCCAATTTTCCCTACGGCATGGAAACCAGGTTTACTGATTGATGCAGCTCTACAGTGTGTACCCATCAATAGACCTTATGCATTGACATCTCCTGACATCATTTTGGCAGCAAAACAATGAGGCAGATGGCACTCACAAAGTAGACTTTGCATGCACGCGTAGAAGACTACCTGCATATCCGTCCGGTACACTAATGAGGTGTCTGCATTTGTTTGTGTAAGTTGCAATGATAAGCGCTTGCTTCCATTGGGGGTGCCCTTTCTGTTCTGTGATGTCATAGGCATAAGGTCTATTCATCTTCCAGACTTCCACTTACTTTTATCTATTGGGTTGAGATGAGCTGTATCTGACACTCCAACCAAATCTCTTCTCACTGTAGTTGGTGAACTAATTCCTGGTACTGGTGGCATAATCGCTTCGCAACTGTAAGGGAGGCAAATTATTTTAAATTGTCATAAAGCCTGTGATGAGGAAAAGTATTTTCCTCTAGAAAACATCTTAGGACATTCTGGTAGTGAAATAAAAGAGAGATTACACAGCAAAGTTCATCACAAATTGTGTAGCAGCACAGATTGTTTGCTTAATCACTTCCTCCTGTTTGCCATTAAGAAGTAAAGCTGTGGCAGTTTTTCAGGCTCTATCATTCTTCAAAAGCATAGACCCAATTCACATCTGTACCTTACTGCAGAGATGATTCCATGCAATGTTTTGCTATGTGCCAAAAGGTCAGATCTTGATTTCCTCTTATCAGGATCTCTTCTACTGTGCAACCAGTGAAGTCCCATCCCCCTGTGAAGAACTCTTGAGTGAAAAAAATTACCCCTTCTATATTTGAGGCTTCCTGATAAGAAATTATGGAGCAGCCCCTGCTGGTGCCCTCCTACCCACCACTCCCCCCCCCCCCCTTTAAAAAAACTGACAATGTTTCTGATTGCACCTTGTGAAAATTTCCAAAATATTTTAAATGTTAACTTAAACAGAGAATCTCACTTAACCCACTCAGTCTATTGCAAAACCTCATACAGAACAAATGCAATGCTCCAAACCCCTATCCCCGATTGTCCCCCTCCCCACTTTCAGATACCACATTTTGCTCATGCCAAAAGCTAACTGCAGACTAAATTTTTACACTGGCAAGGCAACCAGGGATTTCAAAGCTAGAGTTTTTTTCATATGACAAGGAGTCAGAGATCATCCCCAAAAGAAATTTTGAATGTTTTGCAGATTGAAAAAAAGGAAACTTTGAGTAATATATTTACTATATTACAAACAAGGGGACATGAAAATCACTTCTTAAGGAGATCCAGACCTTCTGGAACTCCCTGGATCATCCACTACTAAGAGTACCATGCTATAAATCTTTACAGCATCCTTAGCCCCCCCCCCCAAATTGCCAGGCACCGGTTTTAGGACTGGAGGGTATAGTGGGAAGTGTGGGGCAGGGCTACACTTTGTGGGAGGGGGGGGGGTGATTGATAACGTCAAGTTTTAACAAACACAATGTCATGTCAGTCTGAGGCAAACAGTGGGGAAAAGGCCTCTGAGAGGGTAAAAACCCCCTTTCCCCCTTTCGGCCAGGCCCTTTACATTCTACAAAATTCCTGCACCTTAAAGGGTCTGTGGCATTCCCCCAAACATTTAGGAATAGAAATATTGTTCTAAATACAACAGGTGACTGCATTCTGATCAACATAAATTCAAACAATAGCATCACTCTGATTGGTCTGTCACTGATGACATGTACAGATCACCACCCAGCAGCTTACACACAGTGGTGTGTGGATATGGCCTTGAGCAATTTAAACTCAGTTCAGGCTATTGTTGCTTTGTATGGGGGATGTACTAACCAGGTGTTCTTCTTGAAATTGGAGGAGGGGCTAGAAGTAAACTTAGCTGGGTGAGCTTTTACTGTTTGGGGTGAGATGTTGCCCTTTAAGGACAATAATAAATTCCATAACTTGACTTTTGCACCACCTTTCCATAATCAAAATTTAAAAAACCCACGGTCTAATATATTGAAGCCTTTCTGAAATTCCATGATAAATGTGAGAACTTAGTATTACTTTTGTAAAAGATTTTATGCAGTCTTTACCACATTTAATGACTTTACCATGACAACTGTCATTTCTATACCACTTCATGACTTTTCCCAGCTGCAGAAACTCGGTCTGTTTTTGAGAGAGGGTCTTTTGGTGGCAAAAAAGGTAATGCTTTACTTTCTGGGAAACGAAGCGATGATGGGGGGGGGGGGGAGGGGGGCAGGGATGAAGAAACCCCTAATCTGCCAATTCCCATTCCTCTGATATACTGGTTGTAGCATAGCCAGCATAGTAACACTTAATACTTATTAAATATAATAATACTTCAATCAAGATATAAGACAATGTTGCATTTTTGTATCCTAGAGGAGCCATGATGACATCCCAAAAAATGGAGCCTCTCAAAATGAAACCCACTGTCTACTAGGAACAAGCAATAAACAATAATCAACAATGTGAGGACATTGCTGCAATATCACAATCATGTTCTCTTACGTTACTTTTATTACTAACTTCACCAAAATGGCATGAAAAGACATAAAGCCAAAAGACTGATGAACTATTGGGCACAACAAAATGAGAACTGTTCGCAAATTTCAGCCACTTTTTCCCACAACTGGTATATATTATACATTGTAAGATGAAATCCTTGTAATGGTACTATTCAAGTTTCACACAGAGCCTTCCATGAGGCACATTAATTCATTTGCCTCATGCATATTCAACTGAACTTAAAGTGTTTGTAGTTGACACATTAATTTTGTAAACCTACTTTCATCAAAAAGTCCAAGATGTTGAGCACCAAATTTTAGTTTCAGGATAAATTTCCTCAATGCTTAATTCTGATTGAAGTCCCAGGACAAATATTTCCTTCCTTTGCATAACATGACAGAAGGCATCCCTTTTTCTACCCACTGAGTCAAAGAAATACTCTGCATTGCTACACAATTAATTCATTGCATAACACTACTGTACTCCCATATCCAATGTGCTGTAAATTAACTTTTTACAAAAAAGTTTGTGCAAGGAAAAGATATAAAATACATCCAAAAGAGGATGAGCACACTGAGTTGGATAATGAACCTTGTAACCATATTCCAGTGACAGAATTCACAGATGCTTTACTGGATTTGTTATGACCGGGAAGGCCTTCATGACAATCATATTCCATCATGAACCTACCACCAAAATATGGACTATTTATGATGCAGTCCATCAAAGCACATAAAAAAGCACATGACATTGCTCCCTGAAGAGAACAAAAAAGAAATTGAGTCTTTCACAAAATTTCAAAACTTTTTCAGGACTTCCCTCAGTTTCACAAAATCCCATAACTTCTGCAGACTTCAAAAGAGAAGAAAAACTTCTTTGACTTTTCCAGGTTGTAGGAACAAAGCCGTAAGATTTAAATACCTACAGCTTTCAGGATCTTAATGACTGCATTCACTCCTATAAACTAGTGCTATGATAGTGGAATGTACCATTTGAAGCAATTTAAAGCCATGAAATGATACCCTTTGATCCATGCAGCAATGAGAGTTTGTCAGGGTTCCAAAACTTTAAAGATACTGAAATTCAAAAGTTTCAAGCCTCTCTCAAGACAAAAATGTGCTTTTTCAACACCTGAGTATAATGAATTATGTTGCAAAGAAAGAAAAAATGGCCCTTGTTTTTACCCATTTACCATGGATTAATGTAACAGCATAATCTAAAATACAATTAATGTCTGGTTTTCAGTTTTCCAGACCATGTAACAATCTTTCCAGACCGAACACCCAGAGTTCAATGATTTTCAAGACCATACAGAAATTCCAGACTAGTTCCAGACTTGTCCCATTTTCCTTACTGTGTGGGGACACTGGTTTGTAAAATGACTAGATGTGTGTCATTTTTTAAAGACAGATGCTCATCATCCCAGACAGTACCAATTCTCCGAACCAGGTTACTTTTAACATTGCCCCAACTGTCTTTAGCTTCAGCTTCTCCTTTTGCAGACACAAACCTAGTTTATTGCTTCAGGCAATATCCTGGTGAGCACACAAGGACCTAATTGTGTAATCAGAATACAATGTGCATGCTGTGTAATATGAGCTACTCTGCATCTTTTGAATTTTGTAACTCTGATGTCAATCAAAGAGCAGGACTTCACCAATTGAGACTTTTGCTTACCCCCAAGCAAAAGTCATACTGCAGGTGATGAGTACCTGTCTTTAAATCGAGAAAGCAGTTACCCCAAGTTTATTTTCAAAAGTCTGCTAAATAAAGGATTTATTCTGCATGACTTAAAAAAAAGTAACAAAAATGTTGTCACATGACTGGTAGGAGCCATTCCTGAATTTAGAATGATGGGGTACACTAATTCAAATTGGGAGACTGCATTTCCCCTTTAAAGAAAATGAACAGAGCCTAGAAAACTCAAAGTGAGTTATGTACAGAAATCACACCCAGGAAAGGCATCATCTCCCCATTGTAAAAACAGAGAAAGAAACTCATTCTTGAATGTATGAAATGCAGCCCATGACAGAAAACTTGTAGAAATTTATACAATACACCATGAAATGGTACAAACCTATCATGTGATTCTTTAACACTTTGCTCTATCCTACTGAAAAGTGCAAGAACTAAAACCAACTTCTAAGAAGCAACTTGTCCCCACCAATGACATGAATATAGTAAAGAATCAAAAACAGGACAACCACAAAATATGGTGAAATTCTGATGCAATCACTTCAGACTTACCGTATGTCCTTTTTTTTGAAAAATCTGTGCTCCCTTTTAAAACAAAAACAGTCGTATCTACAGTGTGGATTTCATCAAACCCATCACGATACTTGACACAAGATTCACATTCATTTAATAGTATTTGATTGGTCTCCTTTTAATCCAATTTCACAGAAAGCTGTGAATTTCCATTTTTATTCAAAACTGTTACAATTTGAACACAATATTTGGGTTAAATTACGCTTGCAATAATTGTTCCCACTAAGCTTTAATCCATTGTAAAATTGTTTGAGAAATAAAATAAATATGAGAGGGGATTAAGCAGGTTATACTCTGAAAAAACAAGAACACAAGAATTTAGACAGAGTTACAGGGGTCATGGGTTCACACGATGAGTATATAACTATATATAGATGGATATATTTAACACACTGGTACACGATAAATTTTCACAACTTAAAACTGGATTATCTAAAAATCTAACAGTCATGCTGTGAAGGAGAATAGAAGGTTTGACTATTCAAATATTAAAAGAAGTTGCAAAAATGACCAAGGTAAACATCAGGATGATGACATCATGCTAAATTGTAGGATTCTTTACCCCCACCCACCCACCCCCACCCCCACCCCCATGGATATACTCTGTTAAGGTTTGATGTCTCACAGAGGGCATTTTGTTGTTTAATACAATTTACCACAGCTTCCATTTCCAGTTGTGAACCTTCTTTAAGAAGCAAACTTTCTTTTAAATCTAGTAAAGTGATACTGTGATTTAGATGCAACATAATTAATGCCACTACTGTTGTTACAAGTGATATGTATTTATGCTTTATTTCCACTGCAATATCATGATTTTAAGTGCTGTTGTAATTTTTTTGCAATAAAAAATTGTTTCACTCCATAATATCATGCATGGTTTAATAAATAATGGTACATTACAACATCACAACTTCAGATGATACTGGAGGGTTGGCCCAATATTATCACTTCCAAAGATTCTGTGGTTTCAATGCAGTATCATGACTTCCAGAGATGCTGTGAGCTCATGATTTATATCCTATTAGTGCAAGTATCATAAATTCAAATGATACTGCAATTTTGTTGCAGTAACATTGAATCAATTTATTATGCAACTTGAAATTCATTACATATTTATCAGTTTCTAGTACTATTTGAATTTCATTAGAAAACCATACTTTAACATGAATCTGTGAGTTCATTGTTATACCAGCAATTCAACTGACTAGTTGTGATTTCACAGTAGTACCATAATTTGAAGAACATGTTGTGAGCTCATGATTTAAAGTTTTACTTTTACTTTAGTACAAACACCACAGATTCAAATGATGCTGTGACATTACAAAAGCAGAGTAATTTCAAGTAAAACTCAAATACCACTGTAATATTATAATTACAGAGAGAAACTGAAATTATAATGTAATAATTGGACTTTTGGTGTTTTCAGCAATTTCATCGAACATTATTACTTCAACTGATGATGTGATGCTCTCACAATATCAGGACTTCCAGATATGCTTTAAAGAGGTAGTTACATATGGCCTTGAGCAATCTAACCTCATACAGGCAACTGCAACTTTGTTGAGGAGGGGCAATAGACAGTGAGTTTTCTTTGAAAGTGAAGGAGGGTCTACAAGGAAACTTAGTAGAGAAAAGTTTCATTGTATGTGGCCAGATTTATTGCCCTTTAACTTTCCTTGAAAGTCATAACTTCAGGAGAAAACACAGTTTTATAATGTTAAGACTTTAAGTGATGGCCATGATTTTATTTAAATATCCTCACTTAATGCAGTACTCATTTTATAAAGTTCAAAAATTTATTTGACAAGTTGATCTTTCAAATTCAAATGTCATAATTTAGAATGACCATGTCATTTTGTGAAATTAAGAATTATCTCAATGTTTATAATATGATTTCCACAGATGGTGGGATTGAATAATATACCTGTAATATCGTGAGTTCAACAGTGCCCCCTATTTCCCAGTCCTGGGCATGGCTGCCTCCAGGTGATACTGTACTTTCATTCTAGTATCATCGCTTCAGGTGATGATATTATGTTGTTGTTATATCATTTCATTTTATTGTAATATCCTAACTTTAAGATTACTTAAACTGATACTGTAATTGTAAAATTAGTATCATGCATACAAAGGATGCTGCCATTTCTTTGTAATTTCATTTCTCCAAGATCCCACTTTTTTACAGTAATTTTATTGTTTAAACTGATACTGTGGTTGTAGCACAAGCAATTGTATGATGAATTCAAGTGACACTCTTATTTCATTGTAATATCGTGAATTTCAGTGTTGTTACTACTTGCCATTACTTTAATATATTGATACTGTACTTGTCGCATTAGAATCATAAAAACAAATGATGCTGCCATTTCACCTTCAAAATGTCACTACTTCATATTAATTTCATTGCTAAAACAGATAATGCAATTGTAACACAAGTTATAGTATGATGAACTTAAATGATGCTCTGATTTCATTGTAACATATTACTTTACAGGATGCTACTACTTAATGAAATGCCTCTACTTGACCTGATAAAAGTACTTGTTGCAAAAGTATCAATTCACATGATGCTGTGATTTTATTGCAATATCATGACTTCAAGAGATGGAAGTACTTTATGGTAAGTTCATTACTTGAACTGATACTACAAGTATCAAGTATTATGAATTCAAATGATGCTGCAATGTCATTGTAATATCATGATTTCAAAGGATGTTGTGATTTCCTTACAGTATCAATATTTTGACTTCGAAACCTGCCATGATTTCAGTGTTAACAAAAATGACTCCAAATGGTACTGAGATGTGGGTAAACTTGCCCTTTTAAGATTTCTGTTTTTTAAGGGCTTTATCTTTTCTTTCTTAAGCGGCAACAAAACAAACCCATCCAAATAACCATGGTAAACTACAAGATATTTCTATATTTTCAATGAGCACCAAATCATAACACCAAGATATCTTCAAATACCAACTTAAAAGTACTGCTCAGATGGAGCGGACTGACTGAACAACAGGTTGAAAGCAAACATTTGTTAAAGAAGAACTCAAAGTTGGCATTCTCGAGATATTTGCACTGACTTGTGACATGTGGTTCTAAAGATATTAGCAGATAAAGTTACAATATTTTCATCTTTAAAATTTTTGCCCCCATCATAGTCCCAAGCTTTTGTAATGTGAATGCGTCAGAGGCAATGGAATTTGGGGGCACTTAACACTCCCCCCAGGTAAACTCAGATCCCTATCTATTTCAAAAGGTCAACAAATCAACAGAAAAACAAAAGAAATAACAAATTGTTCATCAATATGAGGAGATGACATCACTCCTGCTTGATACTTTATATTCACCTTGGGTAACAAATGTAGCTCAACTGTTCATATCTCAAGAACCACAAATAGGAATTGAATGAAAATTTCATCACATTTTTTTAATGAACTTTTCTTTTACATTTCAAAAGTTGATAAATTTCACCAAATTTCTTTGATAAATACTTTTCTTTTACATTTCAAGAGCTGATTTTTCTTTTCTTACTCCTTTCCTTCAAAAAGGAAGTAATTACAAAAGGAATAATGTCTGTCAGAGAAGTGAAGGCTACTTGAACTCTATTGTCTATAGTTCCATTCAGCATTTGTATCTAACAGTTCATTGAGACTACAACTGGCTGAAAATCCTACCTCTATTAACATGATACCAAAAACAAGATCTACAAACTACCTCCCAATGAACAAGGTAGTTAAGTCCTTTTGTTTGTAGCAGTTGTAACACAAGTTTTCCCAAATACTAAGCACACATTTTGTCTGCCCTATGGCAGGATAGTCCCTGGGGGTATGTAGGGCGGGGGGTGTTCATGAAAAGAGAGAGAAAAGAGATGGAGATAACTGAAAAAAGACATCCAAGGAAGAAGACAGACATGCAACATCAAGAGGATGTACCTTGATACATCATCCGTGGGTTCGCGGGGGAGTGAGACATCGCTGTCATACCCAGCGTAGTCATTCTTTGCTCCTTCCATTAAAGTTTCATCCACACGAGATGCGGCTGATGGGATGACATCATCATCATCAATACTGTCACTGGTAGGGGGTTGCATGGTATGAAGGTAGGTAACGAAGTTATGTAGGTAAATATAGAATTTACGGTAATGTTATGGTACAGAAGAACGCTTTTCCACTGCTCCATCAACTAAATTGTTTGATTATCTGATTGTCAGTTGCATCTAGCTTTAAATTAGCTCTTGCATTACCCCAAACACATTTTAAACATGTATTTGAAAGTAATATTAGTGATTATACATTTATTGACATAAGCGTATAGACCAATAAAATGTGGGAAGCATTTGTAGCCTCCATCACACAAAGTAATGTATTCAGCAGAATATGGTTTTGGAAAATTAAAATGCATGTAGTTCTAGGTCTTTAGGAGGCCCCAAAGCTTTTTATTAAAGTAGGAGGAGCTAAAAGAAATTTTGTCTGGGGAGTTTTAAATGTCTAGGAAGATGAAAACGGGCCTCTAACATGCAATCAAAAAGATTTTCCACTCAACAACCTCCCTATGATGAAAAACCTCAATAACATTTTATCATGTTCAACCTTTCACCATGTTTGACCATGCTGTGGTTGAGCTGATAATGGCGCTGGCATTTGAAGCCATGACGCTCAGCAACCAGGAAGTTCGGGTTCAGTCCCCAGCCGGGTCAAAGCAAGATGGGTTTTCTTCTAAAGGGTTTGTCCATCTGCACTGGCCTTTCAAAAGCACCAAATCTGACCTAAATTGTTGAGCTGGTTAACCACCTGATGCTAAGTTGTAATTTATAAAGCCACAGGCTTCTCCCACATTCGTGGTGGCTCTAGTGTCATAAAGCAACTGCCCTTCAAGGCCTGAATTATAATTATTACAAATCTCTTCAAAAGTAGACCATTTTTGAGGTAATTCAGTAGTTATGCAAAAATATTGATCTGAAGTGATGCACTGCATGGTGTGCATATTTGTTGTTGTAAAGTGCACATACATTATCCGGTATAGTTATACTTGCAGGCTAGTATGCATTTTGTTGTGTCATACTGACATATTGCAGTTACAACTTTTTGTTTTAAAATAGGGCCATCTGGGCATTGCCACTTGAGTTGAAAGTTCTAAAAACAAAAGACAGCAATGGGATTGTCTGAGGAGACCCTCATTCTACATTTGATGTGTATTAAGTATTCACATAAGGTTTTTCTTATACAAAAAAGTCAGTTTTGTGTAATAATTATGATGAAAACAGATACTGTCATGTTTCCATTTACTTATACATAATATAGACAGACACACTTTCCTGCCTACAGACTCACCAGTTACAACGTCCACACATCACTTGCTAAACACTGATTTTTTTTTTTTTCTTTTTATCATAGGCAGTTTGCCAAAGCACCACCATGGAGTGGGGGAGCAATTAAATCCCCAAACTTAGCAAACCATGGTCTCCATTTATTGCAAAATAATGTACTAAAACAGAATATAATGGTATAATTGAGGGTAAGTGAGGGTTACATATGTAAATAGGAGGTAAGGAAGGGCGATGTAGACTCAAAATTATTTCTAAATTTGAACCATAGAATTCCTCTCATCCCACATAAATCATATATTTTTTTAGTGGCACCACTGGTCGTATGGATTAATGTTGTGTGTGGTGTCTTGACTTCAAGATATTCTTCCCCACCCTAAACAAAATTATTTACAGTTGGTATTGATCTTAATGACTTATGAAGATTTATCTATTCAAACCAAATTTGCCTGCATCATTCTGTCCATCAACCTTACTTTAGGTTTTACAGGGACATGTAAAATAAAAAAAAAAAAATACAAAAGTGGGATAAAACTTTGGCAGGAAAATGAAGTATTCAAAGACATACGAAAAAAGAGGAGGGGAACATATTTATTAAACCAATGGTGAATTTATTTCGTATCCTGATACCTAAAGTACACAGAACGGTGAGAAGAAGCAGCCTCTGAACATCACCAGAAAAGGTAAACAATGTGGGTAGCCAGCCTAACTTGGGGGTCTAGGGGGATACCAATACAGTAGGCAATTAAAAATTCAATACAACAAAATGTTGAACTCTGAGAGGTTTAGGAGAGGACTGTCCAATAGTCCGACAGCCCACTGGACTTACAGTTAACAGTGAAAATGACCTTTCATTAGTCTTACCATAAACAATGAATGTAACAAGTCATTAATCTTACAACCCATTGGTCTTCTACAGTATGTCACTAGTACTGCGGCCCATTGGTCCTATACAGCCTGCTAGACCTACAGAGTATACTTACAAATCCCACTTACTTAAGGACCAATGGGTGATTGGAATAAGTTGTAGGATCATTGGAATGTAGAACAATGAGCTGTACAACCAATAAGCTTTAAAACTATTAAAAGGACTAATGGACTGAACGACCAATAGGGTGTAGCACCAATGAGTTGTAGGACTAATGAGCATTAGGACTAAAGGACCAATAGACTGCAGGATCAATGAGCTTTAGCACTATAAGGCTGTAGGACCATTGGACAGTAGCACCAGTAGGCTGTAGGACCAATGAGTTGTAGGACCAATGAGCATTAGGACTAAAGGACCAATAGCCTGCAGGACCAATGAGTTGCAGGATCAATGAGCTTTAGCACTATAAGGCTGTAGGACCTTGGGACAGTAGCACCAGTAGGCTGTAAGACCAATATGAGCTTTAGGACTCAAGGACCAGTGGACTGTAGGACATATAGGGTGTAGGATCAATGAGCTGTAGGACCAATGGGTACATTGCAGGACCAACTGTGAGCTTTAGGACTACAAGGTCGTAGGACCATTGGACACTAACACCACTAGGCTGTAGGACTAACCAGTGTTAGGAATAAAGGACAATTGAACTGAACGACAAATAGGCTGTAGGACCAATGAGTTAATTGCAGGATCAAAGAGCTTTAAGACTATAGGACTAATGCATTTTTAGACTATTGGACTGTAGAACCAGCTACTAATTATAAAGGGACTGTAGGATTATAAGGCAGTTTTGGCTCTCAGTTGATGCGTTTCTTCCTCCAACTTCTATTACAGTCTTAAAGTATTTTTCTCCTTGGGTGACCAAGCAATAGCCAAACAAGTGATTTTCCAACAAGTGCCAGACTGTCAGAGGAGGTATTACTGTCCTGGGCCTTTAAAATAGATGTGTGCTTACAGATACCCCCCCCCCCCCCAAATCCTATCTTCAAAGCCACAGAAACAAATATTGTCCTTTATAGTCAGGTCTGGTGAACAGGATTGAAAATATTGTGTCTATTATCCACTGTGAACAAACAATGTACAAGATCTAGGAGACCCCAAGACAAAGGACTTCACGAAGTATTTCACTGCCACACTGTACTTGTGATCTACCGTACAGAATACAGTACAAGGGAAGGAAGAGAGATTCACTCTCACAACAGCTAAAATTGAACCAAGAAAGACGTTGAGGATAAAAATGGCAAATCTTAACGAGATCTCCCTCCTTGCATCCTAAATAATTGTCAACAAAGATAACAGAAATAGCCCCTGAAGCTTTTCCATTAAGGATACCTCTTTTCCCCAAAACAACTGAACAGCTCCCCCCCCCCCCCAAAGAAAAAAAAATTGAAATAAAATTTGCACCCTCCCATGATATGCATGTAACCCAGGATACCCCAAAATTGATTTCCACTCCTTACTCTTCACTCTACTCATTAGCTAAGGGTATCTGGCCTGTGCTTAAAATTTAAAAAGTGATTTTTCAGCTTAAAGTGCACCACTCTGAATAACATAAACTTCACCTATCCAACCTAAATACATTTTCTAAGACACAGTAAGAGAGGCCGAAGTTGCAAAAATCAATTTAAGTCATCCCTAAGCCATCTGTTTTCTCATCACAGCTTCAAAAAGAAGTCAATAAAACTGTACAGTTGAGTATTCGTTCATTCATTAGATAGTTCACATGACCTGCAAAAATATGTAAATTCAAAGCATATATCAGATGATTATTTAACTTTCCGAGAAACTTTTCCAGAAATTCCCAACGAACAATTCCCATCCAGAAAATAACTGTGACAACTGCCCCTTGGACAACCCCAATGACAGGGTGTTTAGGATGGGAATTGTCTGCAGAGAGAATGCCCATGTGGATATTGTCTGAAGGGCAGTTGTCCAGAATGGAACTGTCCAAGGGAGATTGTTCAAATGGCAACTATTCAGGGAAGGGGGGGGGGGGTATCAGGACACCAGAATGATCTTCCTAAAAATTCCAGAATACTAAACAGCTTACAAGGAAATCCTTGTTTGTGTAAATGAATCAAGAATGTCACCTCTTTCTGCATAGTGTGTCCAAAGTAACCAACTTAAATTAGGTTTTGACCCGTCCTACATTTTACATTATGGATGACTAACTTCACTCAAAAGTTTTAGTAATGACTGACAAATGACTATTTGGACCATGAAGAAATGGCAATCTGATGTGGTGGCACAATCGTCCATTTATTATCATTCCATGTTTTGT
The DNA here is from genome assembly GCA_029531755.1 of Holothuria leucospilota. Lineage (NCBI taxonomy): Eukaryota > Metazoa > Echinodermata > Holothuroidea > Aspidochirotida > Holothuriidae > Holothuria > Holothuria leucospilota. Next base: position 45,390,456 of record CM055972.1, on the reverse strand, counting down.
TTTTGAGTGGGTAGTGTTAAAATATGACCAGTAAACAGCCATTTTTTAGTAATCAAAACTATGTGCACCAAATAATGAAAATATAAAACCTTGCCTAGTGTGCTTACCTTCGGGACTGTAAAAGTGGACCACTAGATGGTATTGGTAAAGAATTGCCCAAGATAAGGTGGGGTGGCATTCTATGGGAGCCCTCCTGGGCCAATAAATCAGGCATGGACCCTGCCTTTTGTTCACCTGTTAAGGGTGATGGTTTGGTCCTTTCTGGGTCCAGCACGTAGAGATCATCTGATGAAATATCGGTAATATAATGGAGGTGCTCCTGGGACCGATCAATCCTGAAAAAACGGTCTGCAGTAGTTGCTGCAAAATTAAAAAGAAGAAGTGGTAAAGTATATTTCAAGTTTTACCAGAGTTATATAAAGCAACATTGACGGCCCATTAAGGGATGAAACAGTTGGATTCACATCATAATTTGCGACCCATGAAACCTCAGTTGCAAACCAATTTTATCTTTGCCTCGCAAAAGTTGTATATCAATTTATTTCCCATGCTTTCCCAACAGAATCTATTTTGACTGTTAACTTTAACAACTGCCAATTAATATACACTTCAAACATTGATTAGCAATGATTGCTAATCAATTTTCTCACACTATTTTGAGCCTTGTCCATCCAAGAATGTGCTTTGCGTAGTGTCTTTCTGGAAGTTCTTTCTTCTTCTGTGGGTTTTTTCTTTCACTTGATTTAGCTACAACCGGATAGTAAGTACTGTATTATAGGTAGTATGTTGTCAGTACCAGTGTTCCTTTTAACACTGTCATGTGACACAAGTTTGATGCAATGGCTTGAAAATCAGATGCATTAATTTTAAAAGGCAAAATAATGCAGAGGGCAATACCTCCTAAAATTGACACAATAACAATTATAGTATACCAAATAGGTGACATTAGTGTACATTTTATGTATTTTGTTTGTTAAAGGCATTTCCCATGTCCCCAGAAAAATGCCTGATACATAAAATACCCTAGAGCTTCCAGGGCCCTAAAGTAGGCCCTTGACACAAGGTGTAATGGCTGTATAAAGGGTATATATACTCTCATACCTGGCAACACATTCCCGCAAGTTTTCGTGAGTCAAATATTCAGATATTAGGTATTTTGTCTGGATTGATGTTTCCTTTGAGAAAACACTAGATCACACTAAGGTATTACAGTTGCACTTTATACCAAAGTGTGTTAGTTGCACATGTATACAAGTAAATGTTATTTCCCACAAAAATACTTGATATAACCTTGATCACATGTGTTTTCATAGCATTGACACAGAACAAAGAACTTGACATTTAACTGTTAATCAAAATATGATACAAGCATGACAGGTCAAATATGACTAAAGGCTTGTAAGCTACAGTAGGGGAAAAAATCAAATCAGGTGTATAATGCCATTCAGTTTAAAGGCAAAAAACAACTTACCACTATTAAAAAAAAACACTTTTCAAGACCCAAGCAATTCAAAAGCATTGAAAAAGAAGATGCCACTTTTTCATTTGATAAGAAAAACAAGAAAAAGAAAACTTTCTACCAAAATAGCACCTACTCTCAAAGACTTAGACAATACAAACAAGGTAAAGAGGGATTATGCGACTGCGTTCAATTCTAAGCAGGGTTGAAAAGGTGTGAAGGGTGCTAACGTTACTCAAATTGCTCCTTTTTCCCACAAATTAAAACAGCACCTGAATTCATGAAGAAATGAATGAGTTTTGCTGATGTGAGAAATATTTATTTACTGGGTACGAAAAAGTGATATTCACAAGAGTGTGCTCACCCTATTTGCAAAGATATGCAGCATAATTACTGCAATAAAAACAATGGGCCAATAGAGTTTGCACTTGGTTTCCGTGCCATCACATCTTTAGCCAATGACTTTAACTATTACTACTGAAACAATGGACTATGTTTTACAGTTCTTATACCGACGATCAATTGCTAGGCTTACACAGTGTACACTGACGGTATCATGTGCTTTACCATGTGTTGCCATGGCCTTTTGTACTGACAGGTCTAAAGCTTGTGTAAAATCAGATACAATTTTGTGTGCTTCTCCTTTCCTGAATTACAACTAAGCAAGATACACTTCCTAACTGAGACTTTATTCATAAATTTTTTGGCCTAAGTATTCTAAGTATTCTTTGTACATTCAGCTCCAGGCCTTTACAGGGGCAGCTGCAGGGAAGCCAAGCTTGCCAGAACAAAAGGAATGGACCAAAACTTAGATTTCATGACAAAAGAGAGGTCGCATGTTGTCATAGCAAAAAGCATGTCACAGCTTCTTTATTGAAACCAGGAGTATTACAGACAACAATTTGAAAATTTATTAACATGAGCTAAAAAAGAGCAGCATAGTTCACCCTTGTCTCTGTGGTCATTTAATGACCCTTTCAAAAAATGAATAAACTTACTGTGGAACAAACCCCATGTGTAGGACAAACATCCCACCATTCAATATTTAGTTTGAAATTTTGGTTTTGCTTTTAAAATCAAAACAAGCAAAGTGTGTACATCATCCTTACCACTTTACAGCACACAGCAGGCCCGAGTTATACACAAGGCAAGTCGGGTTATGACATTTTGACTGCACAAACCATCCATCTTTAGCATAGCCTTTACCTGCCTCTTATAGAACAGTCTCTGAGTATCACCATTGTGGTCATGCACACACCATTAAACTTGCTTTCCTTCACAGAACTGGACACATATGATTAATTGACCATGTGTTAGTCTAATGCTAACTATGTGAGAAAAGGGCTTGCTGCACGGTAGGTAAGGCATTATACACTCTATGGTGTGAGTCCTATCTTTCTGAAAGCTGTGAAATATTCTGTATCACATTACAAAACAGTTTGTAAAACACTGATATCCAGACATGGCATGCAACAAAGAAGTTAAAAAAACAACAATGCTCACTAGCTGATATAAACATAAACATTCTTGTGTGGACAAAGGTTTTCTTCTCAAGTTTTGTCCCGCCTGTTCAACTTTCAAAAGTTCATTTTACAAGGACATGCATACTGAGGTTCACAGAGTAAAATGTTCAACAGTCTTATTGATTCAGACCAAATATTGTCTTTCAAAAAACAAACATTGATATTAACTTTTTTCTCCTCTCTCGTACCTCTCCTGAAAATTGATGTCTTCATATTTCACTGGTCTACTGGTTCAAGTGTCTTGAAAGAAACTTTAATAACATAATACCACACAAAAAAACAAAAATACTACTTAGATGACCTAGCTGTTGACCTATAAAGAGAGGATCCCAAGCATTTTTCAAAAAATGAAAAAAAAAAGAAAAATTCTGACTTTTCAAGGATATAGTTTTCCCCATAATTTCAAAATGGCTCAATAAATTTTTCAGCCTGTTTCCAGGAAGACATTTTCATGTCAACTGGATTAAAGACAAAATATAATGGACTGAATCCTTTCTCTTTTAAGTCAGTCAAATCCCTCGACTTTTACCTGCTTTGAGGGATCATTCTCACATTTTCCACCTTTTTTCCTAACTGGAAAAAGAATATACACATTTCCCAGATTCTCCTCACATTTACAACGTTGGACAGCTCTCTGTTCTGATGTCTCTTTACCCCGAAGTCTCTATCTTCCAACAAGTCTACATTGAGGATAGTGTTAGATAAGGGTTAGGTAAGAATCTAGCCCTTGTCCTAACTCAGACCTTCATGCAGACTTGTCAGATATCGAAAAAAATGAGATATTGAACACAGAGGTATTATTTCTAAGATGGCTGGGAACTCTGCAGTATCCATTAAAAGGCCTTGCCATTGTCCTCAATACTGTGCAGTCACATTCCTACATAATGGGTTGTTTGCTTTATAACCAGTCTCTTGTGTCCCAACTTCAGTGCTACCAATGTTTTGCAAAGATCAAAGATTACCCTTTGAACAAAGCCAAAGAGGTTTTTACAGACAGAAAAGTGCAACCAATTTTTTGCAAAGGTCAAAAGTTCCCCTTTTGAGCAAAAACAAAAAGATGTCCATTACAGACAGAAAAGATTAAAAGCTTATGGAAAGCAAAGACAAAACTGGACTAACTTTTGTAGACAACAAGAATGTCACCAGAAGTGTATGAAATGAAAGGGATTGGGAATTTGGTGAAGGCTTCATTTCACACGACAAAAGTCAACAAAAATGCAACGTTTCCATGCAAATATTAAACAGAGAGTACAGCTCTGTACAGCCACTTACATGCCAAATAATGGTATTTTATAGGCTACTATGAAGTGTGAAAATGTAGCCACAAAAACAAAGGAAACAGTACTACCTCCGGTAGTACTTTCATGATGAAAGATGAGAATTTAAAAACCATGAGGAGTTGAAAACTGGGCATGCCCACTAGACTGAAGGTTCACAAGATCAAAGGCAACTACTACTGAAGATCCACTTGATCAAAAGTCTACTTTTGGTTAGAGGTAGGGTTAGAATTCAGGTTAAATAGAGAACTGGGTTTAGGATAAGGATAAGCCTCTGCAGGATTAGAGTTTGGTTTACAATTAGGACTGGAGCTCATTAAATTTAGAGTTAGGATCTTTGGTCTAGTGAACCTTTGATCTAGTGAACCCTGCTTGTTGAAGACGACAATAAAACACCCTAAGATGACTAATACCATGAAGGCAAGTAGATGAAAGTGAAACGAAACAGGTTCCAGGCATGAGTGTCACAGCAACTAAGGATTACATCATCACCATGGCAACTTACAGTCCAAGAAGCACCAGCTTGGGGATAGGCTGGATGCCGAACCATTGGCACTGTTGTCCTGTAGTATGTAGACCTCTAGAAGGCGATCTATGTGTGCCCTGATATGCTCAAGATTGCTATCTGAATCCACCAAAATAATACCCAAAGGAACGGCTGGACAATGGAGGTTAAGAGGAGGTACAAAAGTAAGTTATAAATATATTCAGCTGTGGTAAGTGTCAAAATAAAACCATGGAGAATTCAATGGACCCATACCAAAATGGAAGGCTAAAAGAGAAAAGGTGGTGAAAGGAAGGATGTCTGTTATCAATGAGGGTGTTAATAATGCTAAAACCAAAAGAAATTAATGTGAAATATTTAATTCAGTATAAACTCCACTAGGATCATAAATTATTGAAAGTTTCCAGGCGGAGGGGGGTTCCTGTAGATAACATTTCTGACAACCTGGGAAGCATTTTAGGGGGCACTGGGGCAACTGCCCTGGACACCCATGCATGGATTACCCCCTATAAACAAGAATTAAAAGACAATTTCATCTTTACAGGATAGCAATGATTAAAACTTGAAATTTACGTATTTTTTAAGCTTTTACTTTTGAGTAGGCATATCTGCAAGTACTTTTGTACTTATGCAAAATGTGCTAAGACAAAACTTTAATACACAGCTTAGAAAGTGCCATTTCTGGCAATGAGGGAAATTTTTGGACAAATTTGTCTGAGTATTCTACCATGACAACTGATGGTTTGCTTTGGTAAAAATCACATACAAGCCCAACCACTGCACAAGATGAAGAGCCCACAGAACTTAAAACCCACCCAACCCCTCCCTCACCTCTCAATGCAGCCCTACTGACAATATTCTCCAATCCCAAATTACAAAAAGTTCATCCAAGCCACTCATAGGAACCATCTCCAGGAAGTCTTCATATTTTCCAATCCCCTTCCACTAAAGCAGGATACATGCAACCTGAAAGAGTGATCATTTCCAAATTCCCAAAAGGAGGACATAATTGTCTTTAGCCATGGCAGATGATGATGTGCACTTTCAACAGAATAATGCATTTCACCCAACCTTTTCTTTCTTTCAATTACTGCAATGGTCCATACAAATCATTAATTCTGTTTACTTACAAATACGTCCCGCATAGCTCAGATCATCTGTTACGGATGCAAGCAAATCTTTATCCAATGTATAACTTAATTTGCAGATACTTTAAAATTAAGTCTTTTCAGGTGAAGCTAGGATGCTATGGGAAAAGAGAAACTTTAATACATGTCGCACATGTCATCTTTAAAAGTCAACTAGGGAAAATTTAATTTGCCATTTTTAAAGAAAAACTTATGTCACATGTAAACCCACATGGGCCTGCACATCAATTTATATACATTTAATGCTCCATAGCATGAGTTCTCAGGTGTTTCAAGCTAAGGGGCAATGTTTCTTGATATTTTTAATTCACCTTCATTGTAGTAGTTGGGACCTCATTTAGCATCTTTCTTTCTTATTAAAAGTTTAAGGCTCCCTGAATCTTACAAGGGCCATTTTAGAGCACATCGTGCTGGGCAGTACATGGCCCAGGGGCAATCACTTTAGATCTTAGGCTCAATAGCTTAAAACAAAATGTCCTCCTTCCATAAACCCCTAACCATGTTGTGAAAAATTCTTGCAATAACCATTCCCATATGCTTGGAAAGTCCTGCCACCTAAACAGAGTACAAAGTGCAAGCACACAGGATGTTTATTAGTGACTTTAAGAAGTCATAAAAGATGATTTAATTAGGGAGATAATTAAGGCCAGGAAATTGTTGGAATTATCTCACAAGGGTTAAGTGGACATATTTATTACTTTTCCAAAGAGTCCTAACGCAACATTCAATTTGCAGGTAAAATATATCACGGGTTGTATTATGAAGTTACCACCTCAGAGCTCCGTGGTTTTATAAGTCCCTGATTCTAAAATGATACATTTATGATCAGAATTAGTCAACGAAAACTTCTGCGCAACATTTGACGGCAGCATTTATGCTAATACATTTTTCAAATATTAAATATACTTCCAGACCTTACTAGGATCAGATTATAAATTTTACAGGTTACTAATTACATAAACATGTATAAATACACATTCATAGCTGCTAACATATTTTGAGATTGATTTTTCCAATATTTACAAACAAGTATTTCATTATTCTCCTAAAAATTTCAAAGCTTTTTCTTTAAGTAATTGCATAATTATTTGTTACAACAATCTGATTGTGTGATAGGCCTAATATATAATTTTCAAATTTTTATGACTTTTTTCAGCTGGCTTTTACATCAGTACCTGGTGAACAATTTGATCTCAATTTTCCTACTCTGTGAACCTGCACTGTCCCATTACAAGTGAAGCAATCTTTGCTGTGCATACTGGATGAGGAATAGGTTTTGAAGAACTACAATAAGAGGTTTTGCAACATGTGAACACTTTTATGTAAAAGTACCCCAGCAGACAGTATGGTGAGGGTTACTTACTCTCTCATGCCAATATATGTGCAAAATGTACATACTTAAATAGCATTGGAAAAAAAAAACTTAATTCCAAAACCTTAAATAGCAAAAACAAGAACAAAAAAAAAAAACCTCTTAGTACAACTCACAAAGTTAAAGTAGCTTGCACTGAGTTTACATTTATTAAGGACACATCCACACAATCATACTGTGTGTGAGCTTGGGAGCACAACTGACTCCACAAATAATTACGATGGCCGACCAGAGTGAAGCTTCTGTTTAAATTAAAGGGGAATTTTCATCATCCAAGACAGTTCCAATTCTCCCAACTATGCAACTTCCAGCTCCTCCCATAACTGTATGAAGCTCTTCCTTGTGCAGGAATAAACCTGTTTTATTGCTTAAAGCCATGTCCTGGTGAGCATACAAGGCTATAAAATGTAATAAAAGCACTCTCTCTGCCGTGTGTGGAATGTGAGCTACTCTGCATCTTTCAAATTTTCAAACTTTGATGTCAATCAAAGAGCAGTCACCAACTGAGAATTTTGATGCCCCCACACTAAAAATATATACTTGGGGGTGATGACTGTCTTTAATGTCAACTATAAGCAGTCACCATCTGTATTTAGAGATATGATCATATTCCTAAATATGTTTGGGGTGATGCTTTAGCCCCTTCAAGTACTCCATAATTTACAAAGATGACTAGGAGTAATATTTAACAGAGGGCAGCATGCATCTAACCATACAGACTTGTAAAAGTGGAGGTCCCATCACCCTGACCATGCAATCACTCAACTCTGCCTCTCTGAACCCCTCTAATGTCAATACTTGCTCCTCAAGGGATAACTGTCATGGTAAATTCTGTACATCTTAAGTAACATACCCCCTCCCCCTCCAATACCCCTTGATAAGGGTAGGATTTTTTTTTTTCTTTTTAGTGGGGTGTGTAGAGATATGGCAACAGTATGTTGCTAAATAATTTCATTTAAAAGCCATTCAAAACCTTAATGGAATGATTTAATTCTGTATGATGGTTGTATCAGACAGAGACTGATCTGACCATCAATATTCCATTCTACATTCTGTCTAAAATGAAGAAAAACCAAGAAACCAGCAAATACTTGATCCATTTTGAAAAAACTTAAAAACTGTTTAGTAGATGCAAGATGGAAAGGAAGATTGGGTTAGCCACTTGACCTTTAACCTCTGAAATAATCTGAAAGTTATCTTAGGGTTACTGACAAATATATCCAATTGCCAAATACATAGCATCCCTAACACCTTCGACGTCTTGCAGTCAATTTGGCATGTGCTCAAAAGAGTGATTGGTTAAAAGATGATTGCCATATCTGACAAGAGGATCTTAAAACTGAAACAAACGGTACCCATACAACTCACAACCAGACATCTCACACCTGGAAAAGTTGCCCAGAACCCCCATCCCCTCCCACAATTCACAACACTAACAATTTCCACCCAAACAATTCTCCACCCCCCCCCCCCAAATTCCCACCCATTTCCTTCCGGTCAATTCCCACCCAGGAATTGCAAGAGGGTAAATTGTCCAGTGGAAATTTTTTCATAGGAAGTCATTCTGGGGGAAGAATCTTGGTGGTACTTTTCCAGGAGTGAGTTGTCCTGTCATGGAAATAAACTCATAAAATAAAAAGACAAAATAAATTTCAAGGTTCTTACAAGCCTTCTTTAAGTTCTCCTTGTCGTAGTTGAGTCTCTCGTAGTCGTGCATACTGATACGACTTACTTGTATCCTCAATCGGTCACTGGACAGAGGGTTACTAAAAGACAAAAAGATCCTTCAATGAAGGTTATTCTCAGAGTGGTGTCACGGTTGAAGTACATCAGTGCAGGTAAGTAATCTAATCGTGAGTATTCAGTACATGATACAAATCATGACGACGTGACATATCCATTTTAGACTAAAGCTTTTCTGAAATATTAAATTCAGGCATTGAGAGCAGTAATGCAATGTTAAGTGACAACAAAGTCAGAGAAACCTCTAAGGATTAACACATTAAATCTTCAGTCTAGCTAGCTTCTAATTCAACATTTTACCTAAACATTTGAACATTTCACTTAAGGATGCCAGTACATATTAGTAAACAAGACATTGTTCTTTGAGGGTAATACCCAGCTTAATCTGACCTAGCTGGGAATTCACCTCTTGACCTCCAGAACACACAGTTTCAACTCTTCAAATGCCAAGTTAGTATATAGACACTTGGCCGTTACATAAACATCCTCTCTAAAGATTCCCAATGAAACACCCGATCTGTTCTATACCCAAAGTAGGTATATCTAATTACACCTTCCTGATCTGTCTATTCATGTTATTAACACCAGTAAAACCCTATCATAAACAATAATCACTGTAAGTTTCCAGAAAGATAAGCCTATTGTCATGGTCTGTTGAGGTAGCTCTGGCTGCAACCACTTGGCTTGCACTGAATAAACAGGCTCTGTGCTTGTGTCACATCTGAGCATTGTTAGGATTTTCAGGTTGGGTGCACAAGAAAGGTTCAGAGGGACTCCCTGTTTGCATAGTGCTGGACATGCAGGCCACTTTTGACAGAGATAATCGGAAGTTCTGGCATCAGCCTGAATGCCCCAAGGTTATCATCTCAGTGATATCAAGTGGTGGTCATTTAACCTATTAAATTCAATTGAGTGTAATGGCTGTTGTTTGCTGAGGAATTGAAGGTTTCTACGAATCTTTTAAAGGGATGTTCATCTAATGCTATAGTATACTATTGGACTGAGAAGATTGGAGGTAGTTATTTTAACATTCTAAGTGACCACTACTGCAGGAGAAGCCCATGATAATAAAGTAACCCGTAATTTTGGAATTTTCTTGCTTTACTTACTCTGGGTTGAGAGGCACGGATCCCCTTCTCTTTGGTTTCATTACCATGTTAGCTTGGTTCCTCTGAGCAACCTCTATGATACTTGGAGGGAGGCGACAAGGCTCACCATCCACCTGGATTGGTATCCATGACAATGTTGTCACTTTGGCCTCTCTGCACTGACATATCCTTTCACCATGACCACCAACATAGAGGGCAGCCTACAAAAATGACATTATAATAAAATATTTCATTGAAAACAAAGCATATCAGGAAAAGTTCAAAAAATCAAAATGATGAATTGGTCACGTTAAAATGTCCAGTTGAGTTCCTTCCTTGTCCAATTATGCATTTTGCTGATAGGCAGACAATAATATCCCAAATATTGACATTTAACCCAGCTCCAGGAAACCCTAGTCAGTTGACTGACACATCAGAAATACTTTCAAAGAGAAAGCAGCCAGGTGCTTGGATGAGTTTTGTTCACAATCCTGCCCAATCCACCGTGTTACTGTTTGCAACCTGAGTGGAATAGAGCCTTGGTGTAGCGATAATAAATGACCTCTGGCGATGGGGTTGGAAATGTGATATACATGATATTATACTCACCATTTGTGATGGGGTAAATCCTATGACTTCAAGAAAGCCATCATCTTGTCTCTGCTGCTCAAACTGTGGATAAACAGATGAGCTGGGGGTACCCCAAGGTGAAGTCCCTCCTCCGTACCTAAAAAGTGGAAATGTCACCAACAGTATGGATAATCCTACTATCCACATCGACAAAAAAGCTGTTTTTCATCTTGAAAAATCTATCTTTAACGGCAAAGTTGCTTTTGAAAGATTTCTCTATTCCTAAAGTGAAAAAGGTACATCACAATAGAAGACCTGTGGTGGTATGGTATGCTCCATGGCTCCAAGGGCCACATTAATGGTTTCAAAACTACCCGACAGACCACAGAAAGCTACATGTGGCCAGTGGGCTACAGGTCACCCTCTTGTGATGTAAGGAAGATGAGCTGGATAAATCTTTCATCTGTCAATAATTTAATCCTGCTGTGTGTTAACAAAGTGTTTAATTTTACTCAATATTTGACCTCTACTCAAAAGAACTGTTACCAAACAACTGAGTTTATTATTCTGCTTTGATTCTAAGACATTTTTAGCACACCCTGTCCCTTCATTCTGAGCATACTTAGGAAAATTCTTTATTATAACCTCCCAGATATCTTGTGAACTGTTTTTTTTTTTTTTTCAAATTTTAAATTATGTAAACACTTCTCTTGACTCTTGAGTGATACTTATAAGTTTGCCGTGCCATGTTAAAGTATAAACATACCTCAGTCAAGTGTGTGACATTTAACTTGAGAATGCCAACACTGTAACTCCTTGAGGTTGTCACAAACAAACCTTACTTACTATTAGCAAAAGTAAGGTCAGTCCAACAAAAAGTCAAATTCCTTTTTAAAGTTAAAGTTGAAAATTTTTTTCATTGCAAAATGGTATAATACAGCAAAGACAATGAAAATAAAATCAACTTACTTTGTGATATTGAGGAAAAGTAAGCAGTGTATCTTGAGTTCTTTTAATTTGTTGGTGTAGTCAAACCCGTCGCATTCTAGAATAACATGTTTGGTCAAGTCTTTAGATTGTCGCTTCAGGATATCTGTTCCACCCATTTTGGCGTAGTACATTCTGTTCATGAAACGACTGCTAAACTTCTCTGGGTTGGCCTCTATGGTAAAACCACGCAGAGCAAATGTTTAATTAAAAAACACTCACATACAGAAACGTCCCTCTTCCTCCTAGGGACACTCTTGCAACTGTCTGACATTTTGACTTCATGGACAGCTTTTCAACTTAAAAAGTTTTGACATTTGTAGGGTTTACAAAAGGTATACAGGGAGCATTAAATAAAATGTAATACAAATATTGAAGTTTGATAAAAAATTACTGTCCAAATACTTCTAAAGAATGCAAAATGCTGTTCTTTTCTTCCCCTCTCCTGCCCCCTATCTCTTTCCCTCTCATGCCCCTATCTCCTGAGCCCCTTTTTCCCTACTTTTCCTGTCCCTTCCAATGTAAAGTCGTAAAACTGCTTTTCAGATGAGGATCTGAAGGAGAAGGTACAAGATGAATCAGGGCACAAACCAACATTTCAAGAATTACAGCTCCATTTCTGTTTTCAGAGTCATTAAGTGTACTTTGTATCCTTGTTAGATAAAAACACACCTTTTCTCTGGTATAACATGATCTGACTAGGGCATGCGAAAGACATGCAACAGAACAGATTTTTGTTGGCTAGCTAGCTCTGAGAGACATAGTTCAGTAACAGTCCGTCTGATTTGATTTGAGGATAATCATCAGTTTGCAGCCTGCAAATTGTTTGCCTAGCTAGTTTGCTTGTCTGCCTAGAGCCTCAGAGGTCATAAGTATGTACCGCTTTTCACTGCACTACAGCATGGGTGTTTGGTTGCAGGAACAGGGCGGGGGTTACCCCCTGGAGTCGGGCAAAGCTAACGCAGGCTTTTCTCTGACAAAAACATCTCAGTCCTCCCAGAAAAAAATACCCTGTAGGCCTATGAAATATAGAATGATGAGTTTTTTACAAAGGGTGTTTATTATAATCAAAATGCAAATACCTTTAGGGCTGTTACACGGTTCATGCACTTTCAATGGTTTCAAGGCCATGTGTGAACCCTGCTTAACAAAGTCTAAGTAAGACTTACCATTTTGAAATGGTCACTTCATTTTGCAAGGAATGACTATGCAGAGACCAATGGTCCCACCAGCATTTGATGAGTTGTCAATGACAAGTAAGAAACACCTTATAAAGCCCCAAACATGGCTATGCCCCTTGAAACCCTAGTGGGGGCCTCCCAAACCAATGGAACTATTCAGTCTATCTTGCTGGTGCAATCACTGAGAGGGACACACCCATGGGATCTTCAAGAGGTATGGTTGGCAACTTATCAGCAGTTTGAGATGTCCATGACTAGAAAAGGTAATATTCGGATATATCAGTTGCCCCAATCAAGTGTTAACTGTTCAGCAGAAAGGTCCCCTGAGCTTAATATTGATCCAAAAAAGCCCCCAATGGGTTAGTTATTAAGTATTGCTACATATCATCCTCAGAAAAGGGCAAAAATTATGTACATGATAAACTTTCTGGAAAATAGCCATTTCTATTTTGTACGTCAATGTGTTACACCCGTTATTTTTCTTCATGTATGTCAATGTTCGCCCATTATATTTTCCACAGGTCCTACATAGAATTTTTTCTTTCAAATTTAGGTAGCAAGATGGAAATTTTTAGGCTATCTCTGTACATCTAAGGATTAGCCCTTAACATAATAAAACATATGAAACTAATTAACAAAAAAAAAACGCATACATAATAATTCTGTGTTGGTTTACTGTGTAATTGCCCATCTACATATCACAAAACCCAATGAAAGGTGAGGCTTCATGCTCAATAGACCCATTTTGGGTTATGTCATGTCTTGTTTACATAGCCATGTTTGAAGAATACATGGGGAGTTTTGAAGAGCTGTGCAAGCCACATGTATGCAGGTATGCAAGCATCAATACATTGGTACATATTATTCACACCAGTGTCTGGCATTGGCTAATGCATAGTTTCAAGGAAATAAGCAGTAACCCTAATTAATAAGAACCATCAGCTGCATGAACTTAACAGTTTCTTAACTTTGAATTCAAATATGTTAGTACAACTGCCCCTTTAGCATATTTTCAGCATGGTGGCCTTTTTTCTTTACTGTTAGAAACAAGAAGTAGGTGAAATGTATCTACTGCTCACAGTCTTTACCACAACCTTAGGTTGACCGTGATCCTGGAGATAAGTAAAACTCACCCCTGGATTCATGGAATTCTAGGGCTGTTCTAGCATCTGCTCCTAAACTGAAATAATTATTGAAGACCTCCAATGGTTTTATCTCCGCCCTCTCAGCCTTTTCTTCTTTAGAGAGACTGACCTCTGGATTGGGTTGAATTTCAACATTCCATCTGTCGGCAGAGAATATAATTCCTCATGTCTTTAAAGGTCGTGTGACATGAAAATAACACAGTTGGAGATTTGATGTAAAAAACATTAAAAATCCAGAAAATAGCCACAATTCCCATTAAAATCCATCAAATATTGTCCATTTTAGAGGTAAATTTCTATTTCACACTTGTATCATGAATAAACATGAGCTAAATATGCAAATATGTGACAGCCAAAGAGGGACATACCATATATGGCACATCTTAGCCTTTGTTTTTTCAACCTTAATTTCAAGGACACTGGTGACATTGTTATTCCCCAAGGGGTTTATTATAAAAGTTAAAATTTTTTCCTTGAAAAATATTAATATCACTCACCAAACTGTAATCTGTATGATTAGTAATTAAGAGATAATTTATATAGGGTTAACAAAAGAAATCTTCACACTGTGCAACACTCCACATCATTATTTTTGCATAGGCAATTAGTTTCTTCAGAAACCATCAAACTTTGAGATGTATATTTTGAGAACGGTAAAAGATGTTGAAATAATTCCAACGAATCTTTGATTGGAGGACTTAATTCTGTAACTGTCAAGTGAAACAGCTCTTTTTGGTGGCATGTCACACAACCTTTAAACTAACTCAAAACTTATGTAAATTAAGATATTCATTAAGAAATTTTGTAAATGTATTATTAGTTGTGTTGTTATGAGGTTGATACACCATTGATTACACCACGCTGCCACCACTGCCGCAACCACCATCACCATTAAAAGAAATTAATTTATAGGTTCATCACTACCACCATCATCATTATTATAAATCTATTACAGAATCATCACCACCACCGCCACAGCCACCACAACAGCCACTGCCACAGCCACCGCCACAGCCACCGCCACCTCCACTGCCACTACTGTACCACCACTGCCACTGCTATCACTGTGACTGCCACTACCAACACCCCACCATTATTATAAATTCATTAACAGGTTTATCACTGCCACTGCTGACACCACAACTGCTGCCATCACCATCACCACCACCATCACCATCACCACTAGAAATTAATACACAGGTGTGTCATTGCCACGCCACACCACCACACCCATCATCATTATTATTAGAATTAACAGGTTTGCCACCATCACCATCATTATTATGACCACTAAAAATTTACAGGTTTGTCACATATTTTGAACCATGACTACCTATGAAGTCTGCTGCTTTTAGGCATGATCCTTCACGATCATGATCAAGTGTTGACAAAAGGGTTTTTGGTAGGGGTGGGGATGGGGTAATGGTGAAGGTTACCATACCTGTCTAATTGCACTACTGGTCCTTCTTCGGCTTGAGTTAGAATCTTAGAAATTGGTTCATCAGTATAACCCTAAGTATAAAACAAAGAGATTACAAATTAAAGGAAAATGTCAAATTAGGATGTTGTCAAAGAAGATATTTTGATGCCGAGCCTCAAGGGGCACTTAACATTTTGGCGCTGGTTTTTTATTTCGTACAAAAAATGGTTTACACAAAAACTGTCCTGATAAATAAAATGATGTGAGTTGGCTACACATCTGCTTTTAATTCAAATTGAAGGAGACTTTTGTTTCAAAGACAAAAAGAGCTAAGTGATTTCAAAATTTAGGCCACCCTCAGGGTAAATGCCAAACCTAATATGATATGCTACTTTAGTGTTAATCAAAGAAATAACAAGCTCACAGGAACTATTTTTGGCATATCACTTGCTGGTACAAGTGCTCGCACGGAATCTGCTTGAAATTGCGATCGCTGACTGATGTCTGTAGATGTTAGAAGTTTTGAAACAAGGTTCTGAGGACTCATCAAATTTAAACCAATATTAAAATGTATCGCACGTCAAAAGAATGATATTCCTTCCAACTGGTAATGTTAAAAGAGGAGTAAAGTGCAGAGATTTAATAAATGCACACTGAACAGCAACAAATTGCAAGCTACATCCGGCAGAATCACTTTAATTATTAGAGGTGTGCCCTTGTTTGGGCTTTTATTTACAGACCTGACTGTTGGTCTGGACATGATGATGACCCATGCCAGAGAAGACCTGCATCTGACCAACACAGGGACAAGTAAAAATTCCCCAAGAAACCACAAAATAAGCTACTGAAGTGACATCAGTGGGGGCTAAATAATATTGATGAAGTGAGAAATATGGCCCCTGTACATTCATGGTAATAACACACTGTACAAGAGTCACAAGTACCCAAAGTTCCTTTAAGTAGCACATGGAATCAGAATTATGGGCTGATTTTCTTCTTCAATACAGAACTGAAGATTAAGAAGTATTTTGGGCACTGCCCAAGATTGACAAAGCTTTGAAAAAAGATTACCCCAGACCAAACTGGCATCAGTTTGGGGGTATGCCAAACCACCCTCCCACATTAGACCACAGATGCCAACCAGGACAAAACTGAAGCTAAGGTTTCATGGAACAAAAATTATAGTATATAGGATTTTCTCGACAACAATTGAAAGATTGCAAAATCATGATGAATCAGCCTCTCTAAAGCGATGAACTGTTACTTTCCTAGATTAACTAAGGACTGTACAGTTCAGGTGAAGATGTCATCACGAAGGCAAATTTTATTGCCACAAGCATCTTCCACAAAATCGCATTCGAAAGCTCCCTGCATTTGCAACAGCCTTAGGCTGCAGGACTGGTTACTTTATACACCCACTTAGACAACAGAATGGTGGGGTGTGAAAAAACAACTTTGTAGCGCAGTCAATACAGCATGAGAGATCACGTGATCCCTTACAGAACTTATTTGTGTACACAGAGAATAGAAGCTACAGTCTTGGCATTTGAGTAGAGCAAACGATGACAATTTCAATTTGTGCTTTGAAATGAGGCATTAAATTTTCATCTATTAAATTATTCATTCCTTCAGTTTCCTTTATTTTCGTGAAAACAGGCAGACTACCAGAGAACAAAATTACCTTGGTGTCATGACTGCTCAAAACACTCAACCACAGGTCTGATATCACCGAGACCAACTTGTGGTCTTGGTATAATTCCCCTTTAGGGTGGTCTGTACACACCTTTAATAATTATCTTATTCTGTCTCTCAGATATGGCTTTCCTACCACAGGGATGAGACATTTGGGAAAATAATGATTTGTTGTACAGTATGTCTGTTGCGATGTAAAGGCCCCTTCACACTACGGGCCACACAATGCGATACAAATGTTGAAAACAATGTAATTACTTAGACCTTTTCACTGTAGGTGCCATATGAATGATACAATGCGACACGATACAACATGATAAAATTGAGTTGAATTTTGCTAACTTTCACCCACTTTGTCGCCAAGTGATATTTTGTGCGACCAATGATAAGACAAACTGCTACTTTGATAGATCATGTGACTTATCGGTCATTGAAATATTGCTGAGAGAGGAAGAAAAAGTCACCATCACCTGTAGTGTGAAAGGGCTTTTTATCGTGTCGTAGCGTATCTCGTCATATTATATCGCCCACAGAATGAAACGGGCTTTACGACATAATGAAGCCACAATGGACTTTCAATTCAATGCTGTCCTTTTTTAATTGCTTTTTTCAAAGAAGTTTACATGGCAACAACTCTTTTTGAAATTATAACTTTCATTTAAAAGTTGTCACTTTCGAGAAATGATGCGCCAATGCATATACGTGAAACCTTACAATTTAAAACTAATTAAAGAGAAGTGAAAAAAACGTAACTACTTGTGGCTCCATTATGGCATTATAGACTTGCTTCAAATATTTAATGGTAATTTTAAAATGCCAGTATCTTCTTTATAACCAAACAACACTTTATTTGCTCTTTACAGGGTCTTAAATATTTGTCTAAAATATTCATCATTCTATGAGACATCAATCTGAGGTTTTTTCCTTAGAATTTAAAGACTCATGTTAAAGTCATGCAAAATAGCATAATGTTACAATAAACCTTAAAGGGAATGAGCAGTCACCTAAATTAATTTTGAAACATCCCTTACATCCCACAAATCTCCTGTACTGTCCCTTACAAGTGTCTTTGTACAATGGCATTATTCTGCATGGACAATTCTGTAACAACATCCTGTCACATGATTAAAAAAACCCATTCATAAATTAGGATACCAGGGCATACTGAGTCAAATCCAGGTGACTGCATTTTCCCTTTAAAAATTTCAAGATGGTGCAACTGCAGGAATAAGCTCATATGAGGGACTACCATTAGTTCGACTTGACGTTGTAGATGGAACTTTGAAGTATAGTTGTGGGATCTTATTTCTCTCATACAGCAAATGAATGTACTGCACACAATCTTCAACTTGACCACAAAAAAAATACTTACTCTTCCCCAGTTCAAGGTTCGGGCTAAGTCATTACCGGTCCCTAATGGAAGCACCGCAACCGGTGGGAATGGGATGAATTTCAATCGATCAATTTCCTGCAGGATCCAGCCCACAGTACCATCACCCCCACATGCTAAAATTCTCAGGTTTGGGCTCTTTTTGAACAATTCCAGCCTATGGAAAAGAAAATACCAATAGAATGAACAGCAACAGAGCAAATTTTAGGAGATAAGAATTCACGTACTGACTGCATGGCTATCAGCAGACCAAATATATGGGTTCTCTGTGAGAGGGGAATTCCCTCTTACAGCTGTAAATAACAAAAGATCTCTTTTGTTGATATGTGAAAGTTGTTTGGTATAATATACCTATATTATCATGGCAAAGTTTTCCTTTTTGTTTTACATAATGAGGAAGCCTTGGCAAAATTTATACCCCTCTATTTATAATAAGAGTATTTACGGACTTTTAAAATAACTAGACCCACAATCATTTCAACGACAAGACTGCAGCTTAACATTTCAGTCTTATACACACCTTTTTCATCAAAGCAAAGTCGGCTAGTTAACTGGTCCACCCGAAGGCGCTTCAGTCCGGCGCGCAACCGACTTCATCGGCTGGGCAACCGATTTTAGAGGCAAGCCTATGCCAATAATTTTTAAACCTGTGGAATATGCGTCTAACATTGGCAACCTTTGCCTTAGTAAGAAAGACGATACCACCAAATGATGAAAAACTCAATCCCATCTTTGTTTAAATTGGATATTCATAAAGCATAAATTTGCATTCTAATTTGACTTGACAAACAGTATTGAACTATCTGCTAAATTCAAGAAATACACTGCAATACCTGGGCCAGAAACCTGTAAGGAGGAGATACGATGACCTCTGCTCCTTTGGACCCAGGTTGTTTCTGGTGGTAAATCTTATTTTTGTTTTTAAAGAAAAGCAATGAAACCTGACACTGACCTACCACATGGGTATCATTTGTTACCTCAGGAAGAACCAATTCCCAAAGTTTGCAATTTATCTGTTCATTGCCAGACATCACTGAATTGCACTTAAATTTGAAACTTTCATCCCTGTCAATCAAAATAAATCCTCCTTTTTGATTAATGTAAACGAAAAATTTTTTCAAACTTTTCAGCTTGTCCCCTCTTTCTAATACTGTTGGAAATTTCCTTCAAAAGTTAAAAATATTTAAGACTTGAACAAAACGTCTGGAGCACTTTTGTAACAATGTTACAAGTAGCTGATATTACCCAGCATTTGAATTCTCAACATTCACCACTACCACAAATCTGATGCTGATATGTGAGAAATGAACATACTGTGCACTACTAAAACCATAAGCTACTGGGCACTTTACTGCTACAAAGTGCTGTGTCATTTTTATAAGGTAAAAAGTTGGGACTAACAGTCAGACATACTGAAATAATGTCACATTTTATGAATTACAGGATAAAAAATATCTGTCTGGCAATATCTGAATATCTGCATTCAAGGTAAATTTTACTTATACCAATAAGGGGCTAAAATTAGGGATATCAGCCAATACCGATACTGAATACAGTATCCAACACTAATCATAAATCACTAACGACACAATGAGCACAGTTCATGTAATACTTTTTTGATAGCCATTTGATTGAAAATCTCTTTACAAATCTGACCCATGTTTGCAACAACAATAATTTAAAGCTTTGTTGTACCTGATGTGGCTTCAGCATTATTTGAAAGCGACAAGAATAGACCATTTTGGGTATGGATGCGTCACATACTTAAAAAAGGAAACTGGACTCATAGACCTGTCAACTCAATGATTGATGACTGACATGATACAGATAGTTGCTTTCAAAAACACATTGTCTGAGAAATATTGCCAAATGGGCCTTGTTGTTAGGGGTTACAAAAGGTTTCAGGCAAACAATACTACTGAAGTATCTTTTGCTTTACACTGTGAAACTTTAAAAATAGCACCCCTCATATGCATATTGTTTTCAAGTATTTCGTGAGTGTTTTTTTCAAAGAAATGTTAAAAAAAGAAATAAAGACCAGTTTGCTATTTTTCTGTCATCAAATATCAATCTCTGAATAGGTGTCAGCACTGAAGATTATAAACGGGGTAACGTATGTGATATTTTAGCTCTGGGCCACTCTTATAAGTGGTGTTTTCATCACTGATTGGATGAACTATCCCTTGAGAATTCTTGTAAATACTGCAACGAGAAAATGCCAACTTACCCAAGTTTGGGTCCTCCCTGCGATAAATCAAACACTTGTCTCGGGTTTAATAACCACTGGAATTTAGACATGAGTTTGGCACCCTGCAAAGTAAACCAAAGATGAAAGACTGTAAGCTGTAATAATCATTACGCATTCAAGTCCGTCACAGGTTTTTCACAGGTTTTGTAGCCAGTTGGGCGAATAATTGTCTACCCTGCAATACGGGGATTTTCCTTCACGTGTGAACACTTCGACCACAACTGCCTGGACAGCAGGTGTGGAAAGGAAATGACAAGACATAACAACGGAAATTGTGTCGCACACCTTAGCAATACTCTGTACACAAAAACTAATTATGTAACTAGCGAGTTCAGCCAAGTGTGTAAGATTTGTGGTTACTGCAGTGCAAGCCCCCAGCAAACTCCATAGTGCGGTCTTAGATACAATTGTCACATAATCTGGTCATGTGACACCCGGATAAACCGCAATTACTTTACCTTCGAGGCAGGTGTCAACTATATACGCGTCTTTTCACATACATATACTCTGCAGAAAACCCCTTTGACATATGGGTCGCATGGTAATCAGACTGCTTTATTTGATTTTTCTTTGAATACTTCTGATTTGTTTTTTTGTTTTTTTTTGTGATGGTAGCGTAAAGTTTTAATGCACATTCAAGAATAATTCTTGCAAAAGTTCACAGACACTGATCTTACGAGTGCAGTCAATATAGATGCAGGAGTAATATAAGTCACTCTAATACAATCAGGCTTTTCATTAACATAACACCAAAATTTCACTGCAAGAAACATTCAGTTTTCCATCTGCTGCCGAGTTGTGTAACTTATCAATACAACATAACACTCTCAACCACTACACTAAGAGATTGACGTGGTCACTGATCAGTGCTGGCTGATCTGCAGCCACCACTAATAGGGACAGATAAAACAGAGCAAGCAATAATATCACATATTTCAGGGTACCATCTATCTGCCACACAACCAGTATCACCCAGTTCACATGCTTGCCTATTTGTCAAAATTCTTCCTTTCTCGTTATTTAGCACAATAAATACCTTGCACATTGTAACGAGCAATTAGTCCAGGACCCACATTTGTACCTCTTTTTGTGCCACAAGCACTAGTTCCCAATCATTCCCCTACCACACACTTTAAGTCGAACTGAAAGCTGTGACAGCCCTAACCTTAAACATCACCTAAACTCTGTCATTTCCTTTAATACTAGTATCTTCCAGAATGTTTCAGAGTGTAAATTTTGTAAAATTGACCAAGGTGTGACCAAAATCTGGGTCACTGGGCATGGTTTGAAACCTTTGCCTAAAAATATGAAGGAATGCTATGATATGTATAAACATATATTTGTTCCACTAGTTTTTTACCAATTCAAAGCCTCTGTTTCCCCTAACTCCATCTTCCCCCTGCCCCTAACTCTATCTTCCCCCTGCCCCCACTCGTCCAGAGCTACAAAAAGTTATCAAAAGTTGAAAAGGGGGCAAATTAAAATAAAGCTAGACCTCAATATCAGATACAATAAAGTGTAAACAAGGCTTCAATTTCCTTTTGAATGTGTACACATCTCTCCACTTCATCATACCATTCCGCCCTCAATTCAGGACTTTATTTCTTGCTGTCTGTGACAATGATACTGACTGTCACTCCTACAGTATGCTTTGTCATTCATGGTAGGTCTGCTACATGTGTTATCTTTCAACATCCCATATTAAAGCTCATGTTTTCACTTTCTGAATTTGGCTTATTTATGTAAACTTCATTAATTCCATGGTTTCTGTTTTCAAATACAAAGTTTCAGTTCTTTTCTCTGTAGATGTTCTAAAGCACAGACATAAAAAATTGATACTGAAACTTTAATTAACTTTAGCAAGATGGTTATAGAACCATCTTCGGCTGAAAATAAAAATTGATCCAGTTTTGACCCCTATTTGTGAGCACTCAGTGATTACCGTTAAAATGTGGTTCCATATGGCATACGTAATTAGAGCCATAAAAGTGAGGAAAAGATGATAATATCACGAACCATCTCACCAGGCCACACTGCCTTTTAAACAGTCTTAATGAACATAAACAATGATTACATGTTCTGTTGACATGCCTCTCTGTGAAAAGCAGTGCCACTGTGCTGAAGCTAGTTCACCTTTGAACAATACATTCTCTCACAAAGCTGCTATTACTATCTCAGAAACTGGACAGAGAACTGCTTTTATTGATGTAACAATTATGTAGTCTTAATCAACAAAGAATTAGAACACTGTTGTGGCTACAACAAAGGTAATCACTGCTGACCCACTAATTAAAAAGCCCTCGCTTTAAAGCAAGGTTAAATTAACTTTCTGCAAATATCCCGCAAATGTTGATCAAAGCAAGGCTTGGTCAAGTCCAGTGTTCCAATATTAGTGAAATTTGCCTCTCAAGGCTCTGAGATAAATGAAAGTTTCTTGTAATTGACATTCTGTTTGTAAGTAATCTATTTTAATAGCCATTCTGTGCTAGTTGGACTGTAATGACAGCCCCGAGATTTATTAACTACGTAATTTGACCCTAGGAGAGTGTTCTCCTCTAGCATCAGATATATTGTACCATTTGCCTATTTTACCAACCAACCGATGGGGGATGGGTGAAAGATAAACTATCTATGCAGTGTGACCTTAGGTGGGTACTACCCTATAAACTCAATCAGGAGCACTTTACCATTTGACTTTTCTACTAACCAATCAGCAGTCTTTTGCCATTTTGCAATTTTGAAAACGAAATATTTTTGTTAACTTGTAAAACCAAAATTTTAAGCCCATAAATCTTTACAGAACCCATGCATGAAGTCAAAGGGTTAAAAAAATACATGGATTTGGCAAAGGAACAACTATTGACAATCTGACAAGCCATAAATCTTGACAAGTCCAGGAAAAGATTGTAAAGAATTCTTATGTTTAACTTTATAAACTTAGCGGACCAAAATTCTATAAAAGAGGATGTTTTAGTGTAGGGACATGATTTCAGTCAAAGGATTAGGGGAGTCCAGAAGTACTCTTGAACTTGTAGCCTAGATAGCAGTGAAGCTTAGTTAAGAGTTACTTAGAAATTGCAAACCACTCCTCGTGTATCTTGATTTGTCTTCAAAAGTCTTCCAAAAACACAGAATGTAAAAATATGCTGGTTTTCCTCCTGGAATCAATAAGAATTGGCCCACATTCAGTCAAATTTCATTTTCACCCTAAAACAGTTATCGCCTGCAGACTGTTTTAATGTACAACCTTCTACTAATTCCACTGTATTCATTTAATGTCATCCTTGACTGAGCAGCAGTGCCTTTATTTCTGAGGATGTGGCATTAATTTGTGGTTGCTGCATGCTTGAAACACTCAACATACCATTACCATGGAAACAGATGAAAAGTTACTGGTAGAATAAGCCCTTCTCTGTGATTTGGTAAAATATGACTGCCTCAACAGCTAGAACTCGCTCAATCATCACAAAGCAATAGCCGTTTGCCATGTGGCAATCTCACAGATATGCCAAAGGTTATCTTCCAAACATACAAAGGCATGCACTCAAAATACAAAATGTACAGTGTACAATAACATTCCTAACATTTGGTTTCTGTTCTGCTGAAGAGAACAAATTCAAAATATAACTCCAAAATTACATACTCAGGGGTTTTCCTAAACTTATCTTTTTCTCCCCACTCAGACTAGTAAACGAAACTTATTTTGCATAGTCCTCAGCACTTTTTCACAACTCTGCATGTCCCTGCCAAAAAGGAGACCTTACAAAAACCTCACATTTCCTTCCAAATTTTGCTCCAATAAAAAGAGTTGTCTCTTTTTTTTTTCAATTAAAGAAACTTTATTTTATGTTGAAATTAGCTTTTATTATTTGCCATTGTATTGCTACGTACCGATTTCTGTGATACATAATCAACAATTTTCAATCACAGATTAGCACTTTAAGTCACATGCTGGACTTTAACCTGCCACTGTTTTTAAGAATCACATGTGGCATGCAAGTTACCACTGATTTCAAATCATGATATTACTGCTCTGATTGGTTGGTGACATGTGCAAATCAGTGAGATTCACATTAGACAGCAGAGTGGCAATATTAAGAGGCAACACATTCAAATCCTAAAATTATGTGAGGTTACATAAAAGCAGATTGTTTTGGAAAGGGTAAGCAAGGTACTATAATGTTTCGGCAGTTGAGACTTGTGTTTTGGCCTCAAGCTATTAAACAGCTGTACGGGAGGAGCTAAAGACAAATAAGATTCTGACTGGAGGATGAGCTAGATGGTTACTTTGCTGGGGGGTGGGGTGGGGGATTTTAATCATTTGGGACAATGACACTGACATAGACATGGGATAATGACATAGATCCATCAACAAATTCAAACTGTACAGGCAAAATGTACATATAACCACTCTGATTGGTAAATTACATGTACAGATCAGTGAAATGTACATTGCACTGCAAGATGACCGTACATCGAGGAGAAATATTTAGATTTCCAAACTGCATAAGAGTACATAAAGCAGCTTCTTTGCAAAGTGTTGGCAAGCTACTGCAATGGCTTCAGTTGTGGAGAATTAGCCTAACTAGGCAATGAAGCAACTTTAGGGGAATACTATTGTTGGTGAGACTGGAGCAGGTAGCAAACAGTTGTTGGGAGTATGTGCATTACTTGAAACAGCCAAATCGCTACCTGAGGTTAAAGGATCCACTCCAGGTTTCAGAATGTTCACCACTACATAAATTCTAATTAGTACGACAGCAGCTTCCTAATAACAATAAGAGATGGAGGCAATACTTCCAACGTTCCACAGTTTTGTAATGCTTGGGTAATGTTGGCACATACGGTTTTTACAAATTTTGTCTTTCCTTTGAAAAGTTAAAACTTCCAAAGCCTTGAAATGCTGAAAATATGATATCGTCAAGCTGATAGAGCAAGCCCTATGAAACACAATACAGATTAGAAATCTGTCTACCATCTCATTTTACCTCAGTCATAAAATAAATTTCACTAGACACTGAAAATGGAAACTCAAATTACTCCCACTGGCTAATATTAAAAGTATCCACGAAGTTGATGCTACCAGCATTTTCCATCCAATTAAAACTCCTTATTTGTCTGCAAGATTCATATATTTTAAACTTACAAAGCAGAAACAACAAATTTAAATTAGTATCTTCTGGTATATCCTAATCCATGACTCTTTTTCATCATGTGACAAGCTTTTTATCATTGAATCATTAAAACCAGAAAGCCCAAAGGCTTAGTGATTCCTTGCCGAATGGGGATGCTTTGTTGCACTGAGGTTTATCCCTCAAATTTATCTTTCTTGACTACATCATTTTATGTTTTAACAATTTGACCTCTGCTGACCTCACATGACCTTTGAACCCCACCAAATATAACAAAAAAGAAAATCTGAAGTGTCTTGAAAGGGATTCAACTCCAGTGGATCTTGGATCTTGAAAATTCTTGCAAAATTTTGCTTTTTGACCTCTGGTGACCCTAGATGACGATCTTAGGAATACTTGGGATATTTTGCTGTTTGACCTCTGGGGACTTCTGATGACTATCTTGGGAATTCTTGGGAAATTTCACTTTTTGACCTCTGGTGACCCCATATCATGATCTTGGGAATTCTTGGGATATTTTGCTTTTTGACCTCTGGTGACCCCATATAACAATCTTGGGAATTCTTGGGAAATTTTGCTTTTGCTTTTTGGCCTCTGATAACTCCAGATGATGATCTTGGGAATTCTTGGGAAATGTTGATTTTTGACCCCAATGACGCCAGATTACAATCTTGGGAATTCTTGGGATATTTTGCTTTTTGACTTCTGGTGATCCCATATCAATCTTGGGAATTTTTGGTAAATTTTGCTTTTTGACCTCTGGTGACCCCATATAACAATCTTGGGAATTCTTGGGAAATTTTGCTTTTGACCTTTGGTAACCCAAGATGACCTTTGACCTCCACCAAAAACAATAGGGTTCTTCCTTACATCATGACAAATCTATATACCAAATATGAAAAGTGTCGGTCATTCCTATCTTGAGATATCGTGATTACGAACTTTTCAGCTTTTTACCTCCAGTGACCTCAAATGACCTTTGACCTTCACCAAAAACAAAAGGCTTCTTCCTGTCAACATGACAAATCTATGTACCAAATAAGAAAAGTGTCGGTCATTGCTAACTGGTGATATCGTGTTTACAAGCCGTTTACAAGGTTTTCGCAGTTTAACCTCTGGTGACCTCAGATGACCTTTGACCTCTACCGAAAACAATAGGATTCTTCCTCTCAACATGACAAATCTATATAGGCCATTCCCATCTTGAAATATGGCGATTTCAAGGTTTTCGGTTTTTGACCTCTAGTGACCTCAAATGACCTTTGACCTCCACCAAAAACAATAGGATTCTTTCTCTCAACATGACAAGTCTATATACCAAATATGAAAAGTGTCTGTCATTCCTATCTTGAGATATCATGATTAACGAGCTTTTCGGCTTTTAAACTCCGGTGACCCCAAGTGACCTTTGACCTTCACCAAAAACAATAGGCCTCTTCCTCTCAACATGACAAATCTACATACCAAATATGAAAAGTGTCGGTCATCCCTATCTTGAGATATCGCGATTACAAGGTTTTTTGGTTTTTGACCTCTGGTGACCTCAGATGACCTTTGACCTCTACCAAAAACAATACGGTTCTTCCTCTCAACACGACAAATCCATACAGGCCACTCCTATCTTGAGATATCATGATTTCAAGGTTTTCGGTCTTTGACCTCTGGTGACCTCAAATGACCTTTGACCTCCACCAAGAACAATAGGATTCTTTCTCTCAAGATGACAAACCTATATATCAAATATGAAAAGTGTCCGTCATTCCTACCTTGAGATATCGCGATTACGAGCTTTTCGGCTTTTTACCTCCAGTGACCTCAAATGACCTTTGACCTTCACCAAAAACAATAGGGTTCTTCCTCTCAACATGACAAATCTATATACCAAATATGAAAAGTGTCGGTCATCGCTACCTCGAGATAGCGCGATTACAAGCCATTTACGAGGTTTTCGCAGTTTAACCTATGGTGACCTCAGATGACCTTTGGCCTCTACCAAAAACAATAGGGTTCTTCCTCTCAACATGACAAATCCATATACCAAATATAAAAAGTGTTGGTCATCACTATCTCGAGATAACGCGATTACAAGGTTTTCGGTTTTTGACCTCTGGTGACCTCAGATGACCTTCGACCTCCTCCAAAAACAATAGGGTTCTTCCTCTCAACATGACAAATCTATACACCAAATATGAAAAGTGTCGGTCAATCCTATCTTGAGATATCACGATTACAAGCAGCGTCACAAACACACATACACACACACATCCACACACACACACACACACACATACACACACACACACATACACACACACACACGACATCACCATCGCATAGATTCCTTGCCTGCCTACGGCAAGGAATCAATGATAACAGAAATTGCCTTGATTTTGCCTTTTATATACAATACCTATATTCAGAAACATCCTAAAATACATACATAAGGGAGAGAAAAAATGACAGATTAAGTTGTTGCTTTAGAAATTGCTTTTAGCAAATGCTTACTTCCTTGAACGGGAAATATTGTGTTTACAAGGCATCAGCATGGCAAAGCATAGGAAAAGGCTTTTATCATTATTAAATCAGTCAGTTCTATCATTATAAATTGACAATTAATGGTTTTCCTTCACAAAAATATGTGTATTACAAGCATAACAAATTATTCATAAGCCACAAAGCAGTGAATTTCTTTCTCTTTTCAATTTTTCATTGCCTATCATTCTAAGAATCATGATTTTAAAAGTTCGAATATTTTGTCCTACAAACGCACTAATTTCTTTTCATGTTTTTATAATTTTTCAAGCAAGTTTCCCTAACTGTCCTTGACATAATCTTCAGTATTTTATCACCATAAATTTGTAGAAATATACTACTACTCTGTACAGTCATTCTTCTGAAGAAAATTGCTGAAATGCTTTTACATAAGTCACTATTTTGCATGAATTTCAAGGCTAGGTGTCAACCTTCACATGATTCAGCTGCTCCCAACATAAATTTACCAAGAGCATTTATGAAGAAACCTCTCTACAACATTCCCCAGGGTTGATGTCAACAGACCCTGACTTACAAAACTACACTATTTGCTTTTACTCTCACACAGTAACTTAAAATATAAAACAGTGACCTCCAGTAAGTTTTGTCACCCGCTGTGACAGGCCTTGAATTTTGAGGCATGCGAGTGCAATCGCACACCACCACGTGCCTCAAATCACTGTGAGGAGTGCTATTTTTTGCACACCAGATAGAGAAAGGGAACTCAGATAAATCTATTAAAGTTTAATAAACAGCACAACTACAACACTACTTAATTTCTTTAGGAGTGTGATTTGTAGCAAATCTGGAAAAACACAAGGCCTGCTGTGATAACAGCTAGGCTTGAGCAAGTTAACCTGACTCTACTTCAAAGTTGCAACTCCTAGCTGGGAGTCAGGCAGTGACTCCACTTTCTTTGGAGTCATGACTCCTGGATAATTTTCACGGCTTTAAAAAATATGCACGAATATTACACTTTGGAGTTTACATTTGTGTTATTTCACAGGTTTTAATGACATATTTAGAAACAATTGGCTCTTTTGGTCTTTCTTATTCAATCACAAGTTTTCTCTTCAGTTGGCCACTGTGATTCTCTGACATAGGTGGTTTTGCACCTTAGCCAATGAGAAGCCTGTATTGTAGGAATACTGGTGTGTTAATACTCATTGATAGGTAGGTCTAGGGTTCAAATCCTGGCCGGGTCATACCAAAGACTTTAAATATGGAACCTACTGCCTTTGTGCTTGGTGCTCAGCATAAACAATGGAGTAGGGAAAACAAGCCAGTGAGCCACAACTGGAAAAAAGGCCGTGGTCGTCTCGACTTGAACCAACTGGTTGGAAACTGGGACGTTAAACCTCATCTAACCTAACCTAACCTCATTGATAGGCTATAATAGTTGACAGTTTATAGCAGCAGAGGTATATGTTAAAGGGAAAATGCAGTCCTCCTCCCCCCCCAACTGAATTAGTGTACCCCAGCATCCTAATTCAGGAATGGCTCTTATCAATCATGTGCCAATATTTTTGCTACCTTATTTGTTTTTTTTAATTCATGCGTAATAACTCCTGGGTTTACCTTCAATATTTAATGCTTTTATACAGAAACATAATGAAAAATACTTGTTAGCCAAATAAGTAGAGATCTGTAAGATTTAGCAGATTTTTGAAAATGAACTTGGGGCGACTGCTTTCTCCCTTCAATGCGTCAATTATGATGTCATCAAAACATTCAAGAATCCTTCAGTCGCAACTAATTGGGCCGCAGGTATCCAACTCCAAAAATATTGGACTCACCCAGGCCCACTAAAAATTCTGTCAGTACCCACTGCACAGTTGGTTATGCAACACAGTAATGATCGGACTTCTCAGGTTTCAGTCTAGCCTCCAGGCTTTTGATTTTACAACTACCAAAGTACACGCATTCACTCAGTAAACACAAAGTATGAATAACAAGACTGTAATGAATAAGTCATATTATGGTAATGCAACTTCCATCCAAAACTGGACACAGTCCTCTTCGCTTGTACGGTCGGTGTTTGGGAAGCCTGAAAGAGGGGCTGAGCAAACAGAGTCTGCTCTGAGGGGTAAGTCATAGTTCCTGGCAGAAGATGGAGTATAGCAACTCCACTTTCTTCAAGAGTGTCTCAATTACAATGATCAAAATATGAACATGACAAGTTGGTCTCCCTTACAATGATCGGCTGTTATTTTTCTAGTTTTGCCTATGAAAATACAGTTCAGGTGAAGTAGTGGGGTGGAAGACACAATTGATTGACAAAAACATCTTTTGCAATGAAGCTTCTTGCATTTTGAACATCCTTAGGTGATGTGGATGGTAACTATACCCCACTCATACAACAGAAGGGTGGGGTTTCATAAAGCATTTTCAGCAAAGACAATATACAGCATGCAGATTTGTTTTATGATTCTTCACTTCTTTTTGTACTTCGTTATTATTATTTGAAAGTCATTGTGTCCATGGAGACAAGGAAACAATTTTTTCCCACTGTAATGCACAGGAAGGAATATGAAAAAGTGCTGTTTTACTTGTTATTCTTGATATCTTGCTGACCTGGCAACATTCATGCTTTTGCTGGAACTGGCTCCAAGTTCTCTCTGATAATGATGTTCAGAACATCAGTAATTGTTTAAGTAAGGAATTAGAGTCTTGTAGAGAATTGGTTGGTTGACGACAGACTATCTCTTCACCTCGCAAGACTGAATCAATTCTCTTTGGATCGAAAGTTATGTTAAAGAAATCCAGGCCCCTCTGTGTCTCTTGTAATGGTGATTTTATTAAGTCCTCCAATTCAGTTAAATACCTAGGAATTGTACTGGATAAGACCCTTTTGGGTGATTCTACTGCCCGTGATATTCTTAGAAAAGCAGGGGCACGTCTAAAATTTTTATACAGGCAGTCACCCTCTCTGAACAGTCGTACTCATAAGATATTGTGTACTGCTCTTACACAGTGTTATTTTGATTATTCTTGTTCCTCCTGGTTCTCTGCTCTCTCCAAGCAGTATAAAAATAAGTTTCAAATTATGCAAAAGAAGATTGTTAGGTTTATTTTAGATATGGGTCCATGCACCCATATCGGGCAAAGCGAATAAACAAAGTTGGTTTTTTATCTGTACATGACAGGGTGCAACAACTTAACTTTGTTTTTAAGATTTTTAATGGCACCTGTCCCGAGTATCTTAAATCAAATTTTACCAGATTGAACAATATTCATCAGCACAGTACCAGGGGTAGCCCATTCAACTTTCTTGTTCCTAGAATAAAAGGATCCTCTGATCGTACCTTTCTCTTTACAGGTACTGAACTTTAGAACTCCCTAATGCTGCAAAGCAGATGAAAAATTTTCAAGTTTTAAACTGTATATTAAGAACTATCTTGCCAACAAATCACTTTTAGCGAAGCAATGTCTCCAATTCATTTACTGACTCGTGTGCTGGCGTCTTTCATCCAGTGCAATATCTCTACCAATTTTCCCTTCCTTGTGTAAGTGTTCCTTGTTCCGTCTTTAGGGACCCCAATGGAAATAAGCTTTTCGTAAGCTTATTGGGTTATCACTGATACTCTGTTTTGTAACTCCTTTTTCTTGTCTTTTATGTATTATTTCCGTTTGTTTGCCTGTAGTATGCCTTTCTGAATGTCTTTGCTTTTGTCTGTGTTTATTGTTTTACTTTGTACCAAATAAAATCAATCAATCAATCAATCAATCAAAGGAGCATGCTGGGCACTTGTCTAACCTGCATCCCCTAAAGACCATGAAACATTTTACCCCTTACTCCTTCATTACCTCCTCAAACCTAACAAATTATGCAACTGACATGCTAATGTCATCCTACAAATTTCTTTTGCCCCCACTTGTACCCCAATTCCTAAAACTATAAACATCCTGGTATGAGCATATGATGGACTATTAGTTAAGGTGGTGGACTTGTGATCTTAGGATTGCTTTCAACTTGATTGCCCCTCTCCACCCAGGGGTTAAATGGGTACCTGTGAGGTAAACTGTCATCAAGCACACTATTAGAGTTGCTGCCACACTAGAGGGATTGTCTCCAGGGTGATTCACATTGAGCAGGGGAAATGTGGGCTGCCCCGTGGTTATGATTGCCCAAATATCAGAACATTTAAAAATGCAAATATCATTATTATAACCACCACTGGCCTAGCTTAACTCCAGGACTTAATAGCTAAACTCATACAAGCCATGGTATACATACCTGGTTCCCACCGCTCTTTGGATTAATGAATACTAGTAGTGGCTTCATCAAGGGGGAGGGTATAGGTTTGATGATGAATGGTTTATACTTGCTTTCATCCACCTTCTTAGCTATAGATTTTCTTTTCACTGACGGCTTCTTTTTTTTCCTCTGAGAACTTTTGAAAGACGACTGCGAATGAATAAAAAATGTTTTAAAAGGATATACAGCACTCTTTACAGTAAAGCTGAGCTGTTTATCGGTATAAAATATCTGTGCCAAATGTAAGGAAAACCGTAGAGGTAAAAACAACCCTCAGAGGACCAGAAACCAACCAAGGTAGTCCTCCCCTTATGGCCAACTGCAAGGAAGGTGTATTGCAAGGGGTTAAGACCAGAAGGATTTTGCTGGAACCAGCCCACATGCACCAGGAGCTAATGCCCACCCAGTGCACACACAAAGTCAACTGACACCTAATTCACTACCCCACATATACTGTAGGGGTAGGAAAACTACATGCCAAAAAAGTTCCCACAATTTAAAGAATATACAGTACATTCAAACCTCATGACAGTGATCTTCTCTGATTCCTTTTAGTTATCAACAAATATCCTTCCCCATAAAGACTGCAACTTCTGAAAGCCCAAATTTCAAACATGTATTTCTCTAGGTGTCATTTCAAATAAAGAATTAGGGGGGGGGGGGGTAGTTGGTGAGGGTCCCTTACTTCAGGTAAATAAAGATTACAAATGTTAAGAAGAAGTAAATATGGGTATCAGTACTAGTATCTGACATGTTAATACAACTCATCTCTTATTGGCCACTTGAGTGGCTACTTATGTACAGTAAGACTGCAGACATGCTACCTTAGTTTACAAAATGATACCATTTAATGTATATAAGGACTAAGGTACGATTAAAAGGCACTGTTGCATAACATATTAAACACATTTTGGACTATTCCCATATTTATATCAACAATTGGTGACTGCACTTTGGCAAGTATTAAATCAAAAGATGATCACTTTTCCAGGTCACTCAGTAGTGTACAGTACCCTGTGCCTAGCAGATACCTCTCACACAGAAGTGTGTGGATATAACTTTGAGCAACTGAAACTCAGGACATACCATTGTAGCTTTTTCCAGAATGTGCACTAGATAGGTATTTTTCTTTTGAATTGGAAGAGGGGCTAGATTAGTAGGGAGATTTTCTCTACACTGCCTTGGGTGAGAATTTTGGCCCTTTTAATAGTCACTGCATGTGACGTACACAATTAACCTACAATCTTGTGTATTAAACACATATTTCCTGTTCTCGGATACCCTCATCACCACATTACGGAATATGATATATCAGATTGAATATCCAGTAGTCCACTCAAAAGGAAGGGACCCTCCCCCCGCCACTACCACCACCACTTCTGGCACTCTGTCAGAGAATTTCAAAAAATTTCAGGGAAGCTGACAAGAATGTGAGCAAACAATTAAGGGATCACACTGGGAAAATTCCACCTCTCAACATTTTCTTGAAATCCACCATATTTGCAACTGTCCTGACACTTGATCAATACTGTAGTTCCCAGCATTTCCTACAAAATAAAGCAATCAAAAAGATTCTTTATTTTTTAAGGACCTCAATAAATTTCTTCACTCCACTGTACTCTTTCTTTAAAACTACCACAGCACCCTCTATAGTGGAGGGCGCCATCCCAGTGCTAACAAATTATGCCAGATGGTACTTGCAGGCAAGTACTGGAATTATAAATGTAAATAGAGGTAACGAGGAGCAAAATAAATTCCATCACCCACCTGTATATTTTGTTTAGGTGCTACCACAGTGCCCTCAAGTAGTGGGAGGGTGCCATATCCCAATGCTAACAAATTATGCCAGATGGTGCTTGCATGCAACTACTGGAATTATATATGTAAATAGGAGATAAGGAGGAGCAAAATAAATTCCTTCGTCACCCACCTGTATTCTTTGTTTAGGTAATCTTATAATCCATGTGGGAGGTATAATAACTGCTGCGTGGATGCCCAACGTACAGGGTTCCTCAATTTGAATCATCATGAAACAGGAAACCTTGTTGTGGTACTAGAAGGAAAAGATAAAAAAATCCTTAAAGGCAATAGGCAGTCGCCCCAAAATTTTCTTTGAAAAATCAGCAAACTCTTGCAAATCTCCTCTTATTGCATTAAAAGCACTTCTGAAGACATTTTGAACATAACTATTACAAACAATAGGTAAAGAAAGGCAAAATTCTCATTGAATTCCACAATTCACTCACAAAAATATTGTCACATGATCAAAATAGGCCAATCATGAACTAGAGTGACAGGATACACTCACTCTGTTTGGGGTGACTGCCTACTGCCTTTAATAATGAGAGACATAAAGTTTTAGGAAGTGAAGTCACAGATTTGATTTTAAAGTAAAGCTCACGTTTCTACCTGTTTTATGGACATTTATTTAGCACAAACAGCTCTGAATAATTTGCTCATCAGCCCTTGCAAAACTCGTTTATCCAGAACATACCAACAGTCTCGCAGATACTGAAAAACTTTGTGGGAGTTCCTTTTGAGAAAGTTGTAATGGTTTAAGGGCAATAAATTAAAATTAATTTGAAATGATACTAAAGTATAAGTTCTGTCTGCCTTTACATTGACAACTTGGAACATGCTGTACAGTATGCACAAATACCAGATTACAAT
Organism: Holothuria leucospilota; assembly: GCA_029531755.1. NCBI lineage: Eukaryota > Metazoa > Echinodermata > Holothuroidea > Aspidochirotida > Holothuriidae > Holothuria > Holothuria leucospilota. The sequence goes on along the minus strand of CM055972.1, from coordinate 45,355,116 downwards.
CAAGAGGTACAAATGAAAGAGAAATTTTGAGAGCAGCATGGTTTCCATCCTAGTAATACTCTCTACGTGACAAAAGGCAGGACAAAGAATTTATGGATAATTTATACATATAGTTTATATGCACAACATTTTAGAACAGGAGTTTAAAAATATAGCCCGTATTCTATAAGAATAGAATACTAAAAGAAACATTGATAAGATTGGCCTCCTCTAACATTAGCCAACATAGTATGTGTACATCGTCTTACCAACGATACAGCAACATTGTCCACAACTTTCATCTTTTCAAAGAATTAGCTCTAGCTCTATTTAGTGCCACAAATGGAAACTAATAAACAGATGCATCCAATTCTGCAAGGGATGTAACACTTGATCACAGCTCTTTCTAAATTCAAAGCCATGAATGGCCTTACTGGTAATGCAAAAAGACCTCTGGATAAGACAAATGCAGGCTATACACACATACTGCAATATGATTCAGAAGTCAGAGTTCCACACCAAATGGTTATTAACGCCGAAAATTGAACGAATTTCTAAGACCATACAAACTTTTGTAATTTTTCTCCATTGTTTTCCCATTTTCTCTACTGCAAGATTTGGAGCTGATGAAAACATCCTTGCCGCATTACGGTACTGTACCTTTGGAGTACTGTCACAAGCCAGAATAGATTGCCCTTTTACGTAGTACTCAGTGCATGACATAATCTAAATAGGACCCCTTGAGCAGACAGAGGCTTTCTGTGCAAGGCAAGCTATTGTCATGGTGCAGGTGAAAGATTTGCTTATCCACTACTTCACTCTTAGTATAAAAAGCAAGTGCTAGCCTGGTAACTAGCGGAGCTCTTTTCTGCACTGCATCCTACAGTAAGAGGCTTCTTATGACACTAGCAGACAGGCTCTAGGTCACTGAAAGGGGTAGGGCTACCTTTTATTGTCATAAACATAGCAATTTTACAATGTTGTCAAGCAAACTAGCATCATACAACCTGGTACATTTTTTTCATCTTAGAGAATTAAGGGCCGTTCACAATACCTGCAGGCTGACCAGTTTTGCCAGTCCATATGAAGACTATGCAATGAGGAGCTTGGTTGCATTTTCCAGCTTTGGTTGTGTATCACAAGCCACTATTACTGGTGACTGGTGACTTTAAAACTTATGTTAAGTAGAGAGTAAACTTGTATGTAATCTATGCCTAAAATAATCACATCAATATACTTCTGCTTTGAAATGTACCCAAATGTCTGAAAGGGAAGTACAGTAGCTCTATTACTGTGTGTGAAAGCAAAATTATTTTCTATACATCACATCTAATGTTTGGTGAAAGGGAATTATGGGGTCCCTGTGTAACACTCCTTTTTATCTTTGATTTATACATGTTACACCAAAATTCCACCTCACAGTCCCCCCTCTCCAATGAAATGGTCCTTTGCTCTCCTGGAATGAAGTCTGGTTACACTACTGCTCAAGAGATCAACAAATATGAGAATTTCTAATAAATTGACCTCATCTATTAAAAAACATTCCTTTGATGCAACATAATCAACCAGACAAACATACAGCCATTGGGTTCAGCTAATCAAACTTTGAATTATGTGATTTCCCCCTAGCATAGGCATACGAGGAGGGGATGGGGGCACTGTAACCCCAAATTTGAAAAGAAAACCCAAAATTTGAGCAGAATCTGTAGAAATTCAGAAAAATACCTCTAAAAAGGCTTAGAGATTTAGGCAAAAAAACTGTGCCCCCCCCCCAATCCAAAGGATCCCATATGTGTACGCCGGCCCCCTTGGCACAAGCATCATTTATCCCATCATCCCAACTCACCGCTACTTTGCACCACGAGCAGCTGATTGCAACAATGTCCTTTTGTTGAAATAATTTCTGCTGAAAGCTCTTGCTACATTGCTTGCATTTGCCCTCCTGCCGCCGACGATGCACCCAGTGATGGCGTATAACTTGATTCTCCCGGTAATTCCTGATGCCAGCATCACGGAACGTTGGCTTGCACTTAAAATTAATCTTTGAGAAAGGAAGAAAGGTTGGATTTGCTAGATTACTTCATTTTCAGTGAATATATGAGACCTCCGTCACAACGGAGCTACGTCCATGGAGTTGCCACTACATCAATGAAAGAATGTCACAATGCAGCGGGAACTCCTAGAAGGTAGTGATGACATAGTGGGAGTATGGCATGGTCTCCAAGGTCTCCGGAGACCGCATTCCCGCTACATAAATTTTGAACATATCAAAATTTATGTAGCTCCGATGGCATCGAAACAGGATGCAGTATTGACACTCTATTGACATACTAACAATGTAGTGCAGTCTTCTTTGGTGTGACAGGGGCTTTAACTTTTTCTTTTGTACTTAAAACATGATTTCACTTCCACAAACATGCCCTTAATAAAACTAACTTCAACTTTTGTCACGCTCAATTCTGCAAGGACTTTGATACAGTCTAAAACAGAAAGTTACATGATTTAACGTCCTCAGAAATTGCAGAGAAAAGCATCATAATTTTATCATAGTGGATGCAAGATTGCCCCTCATGAAACCCTCATGAAACACTAAGATGGAAGCAATTTTTCCTTCCATACAGACCCATACAGTACTTTATAATCGCATACACAATTCCTTGAAAATCTTGGAAATTGTCCAATCGCAGACATCTGAACTTGACAAACAACACTAGTCAGTGCTTTAATTCATGCAATGCTCATCCCCTTGTCTGTATTAGGTAACTTATACTGTACATTTTTACAAATTAACCATGATATGTACCTTCACAAATCCATTCCCTGTACTGAAGCTTCAAGCTTTACAAATGCATTAATTTCACAAAAGGGTTTGCTTCAGCAAACATGCATGGAAGTGCCCATGTTAGGTGATAAATATGTATATTGCCAGAATTATCATTAGAAAACTAATTAAGAAGTGGTAACAATATACGATTGCATCTCTTTTTTTATACATTCCTAAAATTTTATATACCTTAAAAGTACTGTACACAGCCTAAAGTTCATTTTTAAAGTACTAAGAGTAACATTCCAAATCCCAGAGACACATGTAAATGAGCTGTTTTGATGCATTTATATTCAACTATTAAACTGCATACATACACCAATGAATTGTTACAGCTTTTTTTCCGTACCATCCCCATCCAGACGATGACAAACAAGGCATCTCATATCAAAATTACAAAAACTCCAACCCAACATCATTTCCTAAACAACCACCACTCCCTCGCCATCCAACCTTCAACCCCCCAAAATCTCACCCCCCAAAAAAGGTACACCAAGCTTCCATATTAGAAATAATAACCAAAAGGCTGAAAATTTAGCCCATATATGTTCCTGTCTATAATTCCGTCACAGTATTGATTAAAGACAAGATATGGCCAGGTATGCAGGTAGATAATACAGTCTTATGCCTATATACAGTATAAACTGTAAAGTACACTGACATACTGTGATATAAAAGTACAATGCCCCTGCAACCAGCACACTAACGTAATTTGCTACTGCATTCTCAAGTACTGGCAAACTTTGTACTCTTTGTAAGAGTACTGTACAAGAAAAATTCAGTACGGGATATGGAGCAGTATCTGGTACTAAGTACACAGGATATGACTGTTCTAACATGCAGGAGTCCCAACACATACATACACCAAAGGTTCAACACGCACACCAATGGTTCACTAGACCGAAGATCTGTGAGGTCGAAAGTTGACATAGATTTAGAGCAAGGGATAGGATTAGGGTTACAAACAGAATTAGGATTAGGATACGGATTAGCCTAGGGTAGTAGGGTATGATTATGTTATAGATTTAGGATTGGGTTTAGAGTTGAGATCTTCAGTCTAGTGAAACTTCAGTCTAGTGAACCTTTGATCTAGAGGGCCCAGCTCTTAATTCTTACGTAATTGTGTTGCCAGGGAAACAATCATTGGTATCTCAAGCAACATAAGTCATTGTCAGTGACGATATATTTAGTATAAAACATGACCACTAAGATGACATGTACATGGCCACAATCAAGGTAAGCAGGGGCAATGTAGATACCACATACTTTGATAAATTTGGGATGCATTGGGACACATTATACAGGGATGTTCAAGCCCACGCTGAGTGGCACCAGGCAGCCCCAAGTCCTAACTAAATATTTCTGTCTGTCATTAAAGTATAAAATTCCCACCTGGAACTGTTCCATGTGGTCCAGGAAAACACTTAATTTATCACCTCCCCTTATAGACCCCTCTCCTTGGATAGCAATCAATGTGCTTGGCACTCAGAAAACCCTACAAATATCCACCCTATAAACTTATTACACTAACATTATATTACCGATAATCTGCAGACACAAAAAGCTGCCATGTTGGAGATTGTTCTGCATGATCAGTTCAGAGATTAGATATGAACAGAAAACTGTTGTCAGATGTACATCAAACTGTGTGACTGTGACTATCGCATGTGTATGGGTATGACACCTGCGATACATACAAATTCCATGAATATCTTAAATATGTCAGCATAAACAAAACGTGACATTTTTTTCAAACTGACCTGTTATCTCAATAATTAGAGTTAATACTCATTCCATTCAAAAATTAATTGCAGCATATCACAATTCTTTATACCAAAAGATCAATAAAACACCTTCATTCTATTCTAATCCTCCAAAACACTTCTATTCTTTTAAATGTAAAACAAAAAAGAAGGAAAGTTTAGAAAAACTTTCCACCAAATGAAGCCAATCATGACACGTGGCCGAGCAGCTAAGCAGACAAAGGTGTTTTTATCACCCAGACAACGATGATAATTATGCATATAGCTGCATGATAGTCATATACCTCTCTCACATCTTCAGAGATACATGCATACATGTCACTGAACCCAGTAGCTCTATTCCAAATGGATTTTACTTCATCATACACACGCTTACTGTCGAGGAACTGGTGCGAAGGGTCGGCCGTGCTTTTCTCGTTCTTAAACTCAATAAAAAAGAGCGATGCTGTTAAAGAGCATGTAACATAAGAACTCTTCAGTTCTTGTTGGGTTTTAAATGTCACTACTAAAAAATATAAGTTGGAACGACCACGCATTAACAACAAAAAGCAGAAAAGGAAAATTTAAAACTCCGAAGTGAAAACCGTCCACTTCTGGACGAGACTTTATACTATTAGATGTAAAAGCATGCAATAAGATGAATGCAATCTGCAGATGAAATCATAAACTACAAAGGGGTGAAGTAAAAAGAGAAAAGTTAAGGAGAAGAAAAAACATGCAAACAACAGATAGCAATCAAAATTCCTTTCTTGAAAGAAGTTTGAAGGTTGAATGGCCAGACTAATGTCTTTTATTGCCAACTTTGATTTGGGTATCTTGTAAAGATTTAAATACTATTATGTACTTTAGTAATGAACATGGTTCCAATTTTCCTTCAAACAAAACTTTTATGCAATAATGAGTTTATTTCCTACCATTTATTATGTCATTTTATGCCCTTTTTTGTTAATTTTATTAACTTTGATTGAAACTTTATGAATTTTATTTTATGCCATGCATGATGGGGTCAGTCAAACCTGCTTTTTCTTTTTGACTTATTTCAGATTCTTTCAGAGTACTCAAGTTGTTTTTACGGTATACACACTTCACTGACATGGCGAAAAAATTAAAGGATGAGGGCATGACTTCAGAGGACAATATCTAGGGTGCAATTGCCCATTATTGTGAGATGGTTTATACAACCACCAAGGGGAATCCATGTTAATAGAAGACACATAGGAGGAAAGTAGACCTACATCTCATTGGTACCACAATCCATTGGTCCTACTTTTTCACTGGTCCTACATCCAGTAGGTACCACAATCCATTGATCCTACACTTCACAGATCCTGCAGTCCACTGACACTAAAACCCATTATGTTTAATACCGTTCTACAGTCCTCAGGCCACCGGAATTACAACCCATTAATCCTATCTCTCACTTGTCCCAAAGCTCATTGGTACCACAACCAATTGATTCTACCGCGTACTGGTCCCAATGCTCATTGGTAACACAACTCATTGATTCTAAAGGTCACTGGTCCTATAGCCCATTGGTACCAAAACCCATTGATTCTATAGGTCACTGGTCCTCCAGCCAATTGGTACCACAACCCATTGATTAATTCTAAAGGTCATTGGTCCTCCACCCCATTGGTACTACAGACCAATGATCCCAGAGTCAATCAAAATATTGCTGGACAAGGAAAAGCTAGATAATGGTGCAAATGAAGGAAGAACAGTCAAAGAACCTGACAAAATTTCATGTCAGCATTCTTCCACACAGGGAGGCGTTAGGAAGGAGATGCAGCATTCTAGCCTCTTCGAAGCGATGTTTGTTTCCGATGGTAATCCTGCTTTTCACCTCAAAATGTTTATCACAATACCAAGATCAATTAACTAGGATCATTGATTTATATGAGAGAACCATTCCGCACAGAGACTTCTTTAATGTTTCACTGCCAGTGGTCATAGGAAAATGTGAAATTTGAAACTTTCATTGTTATTTGTCATGATAAATTTGCATGCCTAATTATTGCCACTGCGTATGGGAGAATTTCTTCAAAACTTGCATTTTAATTACATTCTTTTGTGATGCAGAATTTGCCAAAATTGGGGAGGATGCTGTAAACTTGAACAATGTTTAAAGCAGGCAATGTATCAAAATTATAGGAAAACAAAGGAATTACAACATTTAAGTTAAGGCCAGTCATTTAATTGAACATCTTGATTAACGCTTGCCCCTTACGTTGGAAACATACCTCAAATCAAGTCATATGTCTTAACAATAACCTTTGTTTCAAGACTACTTGTATATGAAAGAAGAATGATTATCATTAAGGATCATTAAGGTGCTGTAAGAGGTTTAGTCAAAAGTGGATAGACAAAACGAATACAGAGAGCTTTCAATCTAATTTTGATACTTGAAAGGAATTAAAGCCTTTTCAAGTAGGTATTGTCTGGCAGATTTGGTTGTTTCTTCTTCCTAATATCACCCTCATTTCTAATGCAGACGAATAATGTGATGTATACTCACTCTTTCTAGCTGTGGCATGCATGCTGTATGGACGACAATCTTGCATGCTGCACACTTTCTCCTGGAACCAGCCTTCTGTGGGGAGAGAGGGGGAACTGTTGGTTAGTATTTCTCACAGGACCCTTTAGGTGTACCCTTAAAGTAAGATACATGCATTATCAAAATCAAACAACATTCACTTTATAAGCAGGGCATCTTCCTTACATCCAAATATCCTTTCCCAAGTTTTCATGCCGTATTGAACCCGTTAAAAATGTTAGATTTCCTACCCCACAAAATTGGACTTTCGTGGGGTAGGATTATATGTCACTTTCTAACGCCCGAGGCTATCTCCATCGCCGAGCCAATTAATTATCTCTATCCAACAAGCTGTATCACATGTCATGATCTGGGACAGTGGCAACATCCAGCCTTGAGGCAATTGGTGTAATAAAGAAGGTGAAAGAGGTTTTTAGTAGTTTTAACAACACCAATACCTCATGTTCTTACAGTCAAAGCACAAAATAATTATTAAAGCATTGAGCATATTCCAAAACATAAGCACAAGCACTACAACTCAAGAGATAGTAGTTTGATGCCTTATATAACAGATGGTTTTAGCTGCTTAGCTAAGTAAATTATGACCTAATTTATGACTGATATATACAAACAAGTTCTTTACTCAATATAAGAGAGTTATCTTTTGCTTTGACTTGCAATAATACCTGTTACTCCTGACTATTTAGGCAGCTACAAGTGTTGCTTTTTGTACCTCAAAAGTCACCCATGTAATTATGGAAACTCCTCAGAAATGGAGGGTGTATTTTTGCCTATCGGTTTCACCATTAAACATCCCACCTATTACTTACAACTACAACAATTACCCTTCTGTTTTGTGCAACCATTTGAGCCATATAGTACACAAACAAATGACAATTTCCAGTTCGTCAGGCATTTCACAAAAATTTAAAATTCAAATGCCTGGTACTGTATCAGACATCACTTGAGCAATATTCATGACAGTACTTACGCATTGCACAGATGATGACGCAACCAAAAAAACTGCACAACACTCAATTCACACTAAGCATGCCCAAACAGATGATTCAGCAAATTAAACTGCACACCACTCAACTTGCACTGCATGAGCATGAGCAACCAATGACATTTGCAAAACACTCAACTCACACAGAGCATGCCCAAAAAGCCATGCATTTATGTCTCAACCTTATGATCCATCAAGACTCTGCTCTATGGTACTGTACCTGATAATAAAAGTTCGGAAGATCGTGTCATTTTAAAACAAAATTTTTTTTCCACAAGTACTTAGATTCTATATAGTTAAGGCCTAAAAATGGTATTAGAGATTTTGGTACCAGCTACCAGAGCTGGGTTCGCAATATTTTAAATCTAGAGCAATAGAATTTGAAAATAATACTAACAGGAGAAAGGAAATATTAAAAACCTTCAGAAAACAACCTCCTCCTCAAAAAGACAAAAAACAGGTCATCTAAATTGTGACAAATATACTTTCACAATCATGCATTCACAGTTTTTTGATGGTAGTATACTCAATCATTACAAGTTCTAATATATTCCAACTCTTTCCAGTCTCTACCACAACCCCTTCTTTATCACCTACTCCCACCTCCACCACCACTAAAATCCCTACCCCAGTGGTACCACCCCTACCCAAAACCCTACCCCAGTGGTATAGCCAGATGTATGTTCCAATTCTTCATTTTAAATCATTGGCCCTAAACAGTTGAAAAGGGTGGTTGCAGAGAAGGAGATCATTGGAAAACTTGGAATTCATAAATGCTGTAATTGCCAAAGATTAGCGTAATTTTAGCAATTATGAATGGGAACTAGGGTAGAGATATTATTGCATACTACGATTGGATTGAAATTTAGGATTTGTGATGATTAATCCTTGAAAATATTGCAATAAGTGATTACCTTGAAATGCAAACCTGTGCCAAAATTGCTTATGAGAACATTTTTATCTGACATTGGGTCTGTTTCATTAATGTGAAAATGTAGCCCAAATATGGGTTGGTTTTACTGCCCCACCCTACACTTTGCATGCTTTTTTCAAGGAGGATTTAGTTATGATTACGGTCAAAATCAACATCACGATCTTTTCAGCCCATTAGGAATACTACCCGAGACCCGTTTTTGGCCAAAAACGGGAGATTAAATATCTACCCGAGTTTGTAACATCAGCCTCATTGAATGCTCTACTGCACAAATTGCAAGGTTCTTAGATAACCACCAGTTGTCTTCCAAAGCTAGTGGACTACAAATGTTCACAACAGCATATAATGCACTATAAATAGCTTGTACAGTTGGTCAGCATGTCTACAATCACACATGGCTGGGTGCAATTAATTGTGTGCACTCAAGGGTAAATCCTACTACTGGCAGCACTTTTGGTAGTTAGTTTACTACAGTATCATGTGTCAAATTATTACACCCTCAATGCATGTCAGGGCCAATCTTCAATGGGCTGCATTGGCCATCATAAATATTCCTGTAACATACTGACTGACCACTTACAGTTGTATCAAGGCTACCATTAGGTTGTGGGTTAAGTAGCAGACCAAGAAAATTCCTCTCAGATTGGCAAAACTTGCACTTCCCAGCCTTGCTAGTTTAATACATGTAAATATATCTTTTTAGATTTCATCACAAAATCTAAACTTCAAAAATGCTGAAAGGACTTCTACAGTACATGAGGAATTCAAGGGCATATGAACTGCTACATTACTGTTTATCACCATTTTCCGTAGAGGCCAAAACGGAACCTACTTATTTAATTTTCTAAATACACGTGATCAGGTATTTATCACTTTTGTAGCATACTGTACATTTCACTTTAAGTTGGGAATACTGTAAACTAGTATCCTTTAATGAGAGTCCTTTAAGAGATGGTTTCGCTCTCAAATGTTTGGGTCTGACCTCAAAGCAACAGTGATGTCAGAAAAGCTTCATCGGACCTTCTTCAGTTAAGTGGAGATCACACATGTAGGTCCCTACCAAAGGACCACTACTCCCTTACAAAAAAATGTGTGTCAATTGGTTCCAAATCCTCAGGTTTTCTCACATGTCTGCCATGGGTTTTCACAGGTCTTTGCAGGGAAACCTGTGTTTTCCCGTGAAATTGGCACAGGTTTGCCAGTTGCCAAACTTTGCCACAGGTTAACCACAGGTTTGCCACAGGTTTGCCACAGGTTTCACACGCGAAATGTGTGGCAATTAAAAATAATATTGACAAAGAATTCTGAGTCAAAACCTGTGGCTTAAAACTGAAAGCACGAAAAGGCAAACCTGTGTCCAGAGAGTTCCAAAAACACAGGTTTGCCACCCAGGAAATGACGCATGATTTCTTTTGTTTTTCATGTGATATCACGCGTGGTAACTGACACAGGTTGACACACTATTTTTGTAAGGGTAGTGTTGACAATTTCGCACTACCACTCATGATCACTTGATCACAACTGAACAATGTAACTTTTTGTTAGTTGCTGTATTTAAGAGCTCTCTTTGGATGGAGAATGTACATCTCACAGTCATCAACAACAGCTGATACAAGAAATGTCCCAGATTTTCTTAAAATCAGTGTAAAAGCAACCTGATTTCTGCATTGACTGTAGTGTATATGCTACCATGTGTTATTTAGGATGGCCTCTAAGATGACAAGTTGCATTCTGCAAGCATTCCACATTACATAAAGAAGTGAACTGTAATACTATAACTTACTGGTAGTCTTTTGAGCAGTAAAATCAAGCCAGTTTATGTATAAAGGAATGTATTCAGGTAATCATGAATTATACTCATTTTAAGTTAGCACTTTTGTGGATGGGTAAGTGCTATAGGCAAAGTTTTATAGTCGGTAACTTGGATCAATGATATCTATTCCTTTGAGGTGCAATTGGCAGGCGGCAGGCCTGCAGCCAGTCAAGGTAGTGATCGAGATTGCTTCCAGGGATTTTTTCAGGTGGTGAGATGTCTAAAACTGTGTTAACTAAGCCAATGGCAACTTCAAATTTTCAAGAGGACAAAACCACCTCCCCCCCCCCCCCTTCCCAGCTACAGGCTTGATGGCAGGTAAGAGTAGCACTGGTAGTCAATCAGTAGGTAACATTCTGTTAACAAAAAGTATAGCCCCCAGTTACGTTCAAAATAGCAGCACCCATGTATCGCTATGCTATATATTATGTGCATTCACTGTATGTATTTATGTTTACATAAAGGCTATACAGTAGGGGATGAGAATTGATAAGGATGTGTTGCCTGGCTCTTGCAAGACAATTCTTATCAAAACTAGATTTCGTGGTGATCTGTCTGGACTTACTACTCCTACAGCGGGGTACTATAGAACACTAATTCCTGGAGTTTGTTATGGTTATAGCCAGTATGAAACAGTACAGTATTACATCTAGTATGTGAGTATAATTTAATGGATTGAGTCAGATATGTTGTTTGAGGTAAATGTACCATGATCTATCCTTTCTGCTTAATGTTTCTGCATTTTACAGAAATGAGCATAATCATTAAGATAATCCATGCAGTGTGTGGTAACCAAAGATATTATAAGCATAGATTCCAAACTCCTATACCTACACTGTTACGCTCAGTGACTCCTCATGGAGACGCATATATCGGGGCGGAAGTGAAAATTTGACATGCGCGCCGTTCTGTTCCGCGATCTGCGTACAAAAATAAGAATGCGTTACAGAAAAATTCCACTGTTCAAAGAGATTAGCGCGGGTGCACATTTACAACGCGTTCTATATGCGCAGAATACATTTCTCTGTGTATTATCCGGAATACTTGAGGCACAGTTGTGCGTGCTCTGGAAACAAATGCACTAGTTGATTTCCCGTTGTGAGCGCGACAGTAATTGAACGCGCATATAAAAGTGCGTCACTTGAAGATACCATAGAAACTGACCAATGAATGTCCATGAACTTGCAAAACCAGTCATTGTGCGTTCATGTTCAAGTGTACTACGTGGAATACCGCGTTCAAGAAATAAGTTATTCTTGTTTAAGTGGAATTTTTTGAGGCGTAGTACTTCTTCAGTCAACAACATTCCGAAATAACAAGTATTAATACTTTTGTAAGACATTCATTTGCGCCTGTTTGTTTTCAAAACGACTGAGCAGTGATCATTAAGATAATCTATGCTTGTAATATCTTTGGTGGTAACCTATACCTATGTACTTACAGCAAGCATCTAAATTGAAACATACTGCACTGAATTTTCAAACCTCACCTTTCTTTAATTATAATCGTGTTAGTATTAAGCCCCATTACCTAATGCTAATTTTTCTTTTGCCAAGCACACAAGGATCTCTTTTCACTCAGGTTACAAACAATTTATAACACTACAGTGCCTACTGTAAGGAACTTTAGTTAGCCACATTCTACAGTCAAGGAGGTTGCACAACCTCCTATTGTAAATCTGTGTGCAATATTGCAAGATGCAGAAATTTAACCTACTATGCATGTTCTGAGAGTATAATTGTGTGTCAATTCAGTTGTCTCTATATGCTTTGCTGTATTGTATGACATTACTAGGGTCATAACTGTCTACAACTATGCATTAGTTGTAATGGTGATGGGAAGTAAAAGATCTGTTGGCAATTTTAGCCAGATCAATTCATCGTGAATACATGGCTCCTGATGTTGTGCTGCCGTTCCAGCCTGTTTACGCAGTATATTAACTGCCAAAGAGTGCAGCCACGTTGATAGGTTGCACTGTGCAGTCATATGTTTAACAGAATAGTATATTTATTTTCTTTATATCTTTCAGTTAGACAATCGGTAACCATACCATTCTATGGAGATCTGGACGACCCTCCTCTTTGATAGCTGTTGAAAGTTTTAAACTATAATACCTGTTCTTACACCCAGTAATCTTGTCAGTAAGGACTCAATACATTTGCACATAATTAAGGCATGCCTCTAGTGTCATACCTGAAGCTACCTCCATGACATAAGTATTCCCTAAATTTATTTCAGCCACAGGCCAAATTTAGAAGTGACTGCCAAGTTCCAATGGAAAATGTCTCAGGCACAGAAAAATTTTCTTTGATCAGGTTGATATAATTCTTTCAACCACATCCTCTACTTTGAAGGTTAAAATTTCATTGCACTTTTCATTCCACAATGGTGCAGTATACCAGACTCCACCATAATTCCAAACACAATGGACCTTTGTTACGTACTTTCGATGTTATGTGGATTATTTGTTATCTAAATCTCAGTTACAGTTTCCAATTCAATGGGCCACTTGACATATGCCTGCACTTGAAGGAAACTTCTGATGACAATTTACTTCTCTACTTTTGTAATTTGCATTTAATTAACTTTGCTGGTACCAAGATACCTTGGAGATTTGTCACAGAATTAACCTACTTCCTCTACAACCAGATCAGCTACAAGTACACTTTTGTTAGTTCTGGCAAGCATTTTCAACTCAAGTACATCCACTACATACTGACAATCAGTCTTCATCTGAGCTGACAAACACTTCATCCAGTGCATGGTATAATTAGCCTCCTATTTTGAAGCAGCTAATCTGACCATGGCTGTAATGAGCTCAAAACACTGATGCAAGCCAGTTATAATTGTATTAGTAATTTACTCCATCATCTTTCTAAAATGTGCCATGTATGGTCTCATACACACACTATTTCCCAGTTTTATGTATTATGGCAATTAGCTACACATTTCACTTGAGGGTCAGGAGATGTTTTACCCATTAGGAACTCTCCTCCTTAAAAATCTGAACTTTCTGACCAGACTTCACAAAGGGGAGGTCGGGTGTAATAAAATCCTACTTATCTGCTCATTTCTTTGTTGCCAGAAGCCACAATCACTTCTAGGATTACACTTAATCCCTGGCCAGTGAGGAACTTTTGTCCAGTTGGTTACACAACAAATAAACTGTTGACATTTCCTCCATATTGCACAGTTAAATCTTTTATGTGTGGTAAATTCACAGGAAGTCCAAGGCCAATTGAAATTGGATTAGATAAAAGATAAACAGTTAAAATGGTTACAAAATAGGCTCTGAATCTTTAAGGAGAGGAGTTCCTAATGCTGAAGTTTTAATTTCCCTTGATTAACATTCATGACATGAATTTTAATTAACATGAAAACAAGATTTACATTTCTATTTTTGCTCAAGGGGAGATGCAGTCCTCTTCCATGCCCACCCACAATATTCCTCCTCATATGCTTACGATCATGAACTGCACTATACTTTTACAGTATAGTGAACTATGCTATACTTGTACAGTATAGTGAACTAAGCTATACTTGTACAGTATAGTGAACTACGCTATACTTGTACAGTATAGTGAACTACGCTATACTTGTACAGTATAGTGAACTACGCTATACTTGTACAGTATAGTGAACTACGCTATACTTGTACAGTATAGTGAACTACGCTATACTTGTACAGTATAGTGAACTACGCTATACTTGTACAGTATAGTGAACTACGCTATACTTGTACAGTATAGTGAACTACGCTATACTTGTACAGTATAGTGAACTACGCTATACTTGTACAGTATAGTGAACTACGCTATACTTGTACAGTATAGTGAACTACGCTATACTTGTACAGTATAGTGAACTACGCTATACTTGTACAGTATAGTGAACTACGCTATACTTGTACAGTATAGTGAACTACGCTATACTTGTACAGTATAGTGAACTACCCTATACTTGTACAGTATAGTGAACTACGCTATACTTGTACAGTATAGTGAACTATGCTATACTTGTACAGTATAGTGAACTGCACTATTCTGCAGTATAGTGAACTACACTATGCTTGTACAGTATAGTTTTTTAAGGGTAACCTGCTTAAACAATGCTGTTTCAGTAACGTGCACACTACAAATGAGCCAGATGATATTCTACTTATACCCAATTCATTAAAAACTTCATTCTCATAAATGCATGGTTCAAAAACCTTGAAAAAGGCAATTTGAGTTGGTCTGTCAGTGAAGTAGGCCTAGAATGCTATAGAATGCATTAATGCACAAACCTACACTGATTTTATTAAAATGCACACAAATACACTAATATACCATGACTATGAACGAATTAGTAACTTTTAAATTAACATACCACTTCATCCCCATCAGCGACAGGTGTTCGAAGCAATTTTACTTGTATTAGCCCATGATCAATGACAACCTATCTGGCTGCAATTCTACCATGTTCAATTATTGTTAGTAATTATCTTACAGGTACCCATGTAACAGCTGGGCAGAGATCTGGAGCAATCACCCAAGAGGAGCAAAGTAGACTATTTTGCCCAAGGGGACAAAATAATGAACCAGGCAGGGCTGGAGGGCACCAACAATCCTTTGACAGCAAGACTAACACACCTTAGCCATTTGTTCACCATGCATCTCACTCCCCAAGCCTTTCATTAGGCCCATTAAAAGTGACAAGACAGAGGGGTTCACACAGTGTTACTCTGTGATCAACTCACCCCTTCGTTACCGCGTGTTTGGTCTAGCGGTAGAGCGTCCGCCTCTCACGCGGAAGGCCCGGGTTCGATTCCCAGGTCGAGTCATACCAAAGACTAAAAAAATGGAACCTACTGCCATTGTGCGTGATGCTCCGCATAAGCAATGGAGTAGGGAAAACAAGCCAGTGAGCCACAACTGGAAAAAAGGCCGTGGCCGGCTCGACTTGAACCAATACGTTGGAAACTGGGCCGTAAAACTCCATCTAACTAACTAACTCACCCCTTCGTTATGCATATCATGGGGTCCACACTTTGATGTTCAATTTTTTTGCATGATTTATCCCCAAGAAGATTTAACAAACTTGCAACTTTAACTGTCACTCCTAAATGATGAAGCAAGTCATGCATGAATGATTGCAGCTCATTGTCATAAACCCAGAACATGCATGCATACAAAGATTCTTGCTTTAACGCCATTTTTGGTCAACCTCTATAAACCATTGATGGTTCTCCGATGTTATTTCATTTTAAAGTAGAACTTCATTTTATAAGAAGTCCTCACTGCAGGCCTATACAGGACCGCATGATTATTGGTACACCCTGTAGTTAATTGGATACGGCCCACACTTATAAAATATCCTGTAGTACAGCCCACGTTACCTAACACCCTGTATTTAAAGCCCAAGTATCATGATGGAAGTTATATGCTGTCAGAATGTTTTATAGGTCTAGTTAACGATATCTGACACAATCATTTTTGCAAAATGCAACTTTTAAGCTAAGCTTTGCTGGTTTTTGGTGAACATGAATTTTCAGCATTAAAGAAGGGCCAGTTGTTGTGCTTTTCTCCACAATAAATCTGGAAACGATGAAATTAGAAAGATTATCTTAAGTTTTACATTGTTCCGACCGACTGGGCAAGCGATATGCACCTGAGCAAGCCTGGAAAGTCTACTGAATTGAAATTAAATACAAAGGCAAATAGTGTCATCTTTAGGATTTTTTTCGGGTTGTTTAAAAGTTTAAATGACAAGGGTACATCTTCAGGACTTTCATGACGAACAAGTTAGCCGCCCCCCCCCCCATATATAATATATACATAGAAACCATAATATTATAGAAAATATCGACATAACACCACAAAGTTAGAATACCCATTCTACTCAAATATTGATATTGTACAGAAATATTGATATTCATGAACACTGACCTATCACTTATGACAGGCATGAGCATTCCAAACATACAGAAAGTATCAATATTCTCAAGTTTCAAACTAAGCTCAGGCTGTACATAATATAGGTTCATCTCTCGTCATGACAGGAACGATCATGTCAACCGCAATATACGCTACAAGCAAACAGGCAATTGTAGTAAGTCTATGCTGTGGAACGGGAAGATATTACTGTAAGAGTTCAATACACCATGTACACAAATGATTAATACCAACAATACCAATATTATCTATAATTTGTCCTGGCAAATTTTGGAGTTTGCAAAATTAAGTACCATGCAGTAGCTCCCAATCAAGTAATAAAGTTTGGTCATCCTTGGATGCTCTTCAAAAGGTCATGGCGGTCAGTCACATTAGATGTGTTAGCACAAAATGGCACATAAAACAAAGGTGACTAAGTTCTTTTCGTGACATCATATACACTGATGTAAAACCGAATTATTTCCTACTTAAATGAAAAGTGCTCATCTGATATATCTATTACAGTCGAATTCTTGAGCTTTTATGACTGAAAAAAGACAGGACATCAGAACTACAGTATTCTTTCTGCCATTGACATGTACACTTTACTGAGTAGTCATGTACATGAGAGTACAGTACATATATGAATACTGTAGAAATTAAAGTATTAAAACATGTAGTCAGCATGCATGAGAGCATATTCTATTCATTGAGTGCCTACACTTAATCATTTCTGCAGATATATAAGCCTTTACAAAAAAAAAATGTCACTGATCATAAAGTTTCAAGCGTAGAAAATGAAGATGAATTGACATTTGGTAAAATTATGTGGCAGCCCTGTTTGGAATACACAGTCTGGATAACCACAGGCTTGCCATATTGTATGCTTGCAACACACTTAAGGTACAATTTTTCACAGAATCCTGTGTAAGTTAAAGCTGCTTTTATTTGCATACTTCTTTCTCAAATAAAATAATACGCTATGACAATTATTTGTGGCAAAGTGTGCAAAGTTGGCCAATGTTATGACGTGCCAAAGTCAAACATTTTCAAGCAAATTATAATCTGCTACCTTTTATCTCTGACAGTCAACATGAGATTATGTGTTAAGTGACAGGACAGTTCTTTTTCGTATTTCTTTGCATGGGTCTCAATTTGTCAAACATTCTTAGCAGACCTACATATTTGATACCAAGAGTCTTGATAAGTTGATACATACTTTTTTAACTGACATGCTAGCAATGAAGAATGATGAATCATGATCAAATCATCTGTACCATAGAACTGATAGACATCACTTGTGTGGATCACCCCTGTATGACTTGGACGTAGTGGGGCATAGAAATGTTAGTTTCTAGCAGACTATCACATAAATTCTACAAGACCATCAACAATTACTGCTTGTCAAGTAATTCCATGGCAAAGAACTGCAAACTAGCAGGAAACTGGAGAAATAGACACTTTTGAGGATGGTTTTACCAGACGTAGGTTAAAGACGTGTTGACACGGAGAAGGCAAAATGGAGAAGGAAGAGCTAGGTCTTAGGTCATACGTCATAGGTATTCCCGCGGTGTTATTGGTTTGCCAGACGGTTATTGCAGGCAATAATGGTATACATATATAAATAGGAGGTAAGGAGGAGCGAAATAGACTTTGCAGTTCACATTCTTTTCTTAAAAATTCCTCTTCAGGTATAGGACAACATTTTGCATTAGCATCAATGCTTAACTTTCACAACTCTGAGTTTGTATTAGTATGAGTGTATATATTCCATTCCCCTCAGAGTGAAAATGTGCTCATGTGCCCATGAAAGAATGTCCTTCAAGGGGCGCGTTTAGTCGGGTTCGCATCGCAATTTGTGACCCAACAAACCTCATTTGCAAATTACTGTAAGTTTATCTTTATAGCCCCACAAAAGTTGCAAATCAATATATCTGGCATGCTCCCAACAGGTGTCTGTTGGGACCGATGATTTTAACAAAGTTTGCTTCTGAAGATTGGGTAACTGTTATCCAATTCAGCCATTGATTAGCAATGACGGTTAATCAATTTTCTCACACTATTTGAACTTTATGTATAATCATACACCAGTGAACGCATAGTTCTTGTATGATGCACCACCTACCTACTTTGGTGAACCCATGACTAAGGTGTAGCGGTATTGCCAATATAAAATATCGATATACCGACCTGAAAATATCGATAATATCGATATTTTCGCAGAATGGGTACACCCACTATACATATGACAAAACGAAGTATGGGAAGGTATTACCATGTACCCAGCCCCTGACGACTTAAATGCCGAATTTTACTACATTGGTAGTGAAAAATTAAATCAAGATTTGTGCGGAAAAATTTAAAAAAAAAAACTGTGTTTGCATTTAACATTTGAGTAGTTGCAGTGGCGAAGTAACTTTCAATTATTTCTTTGGGAATATGTCTTTTATAGCTTTTAGTGTTACTTCAGCATCACACCGGACGATTAAATATCCCTCCATCTTGCTAAAGCATTAGCCATGATCTTTAAAAAAAAATCTGTAGTAGGTCTGCCCCTAAATAACTAAAATAACAAAATAGTTTCAAAATCTGTGATTACTGGTTTCACTGACCATACAAACATTTTCAAAACGAGTGGCCCAAACATTAGTGTAATTCCCACCCCTAACTAGCGTGTGCTACGCCGATTCCTTCCACTATCAACAGCTTGTGTTTTAAATATTTTTCATTCAAACAAAATATGGCATATTTTGATTCGCAAGTTGTGGGATAAGTAAAAAGTGTTCCTTTTGGACGTACGTAAGCCAGGGGCCTTCTCTGTTATTCAGTTTGTCACTAAGATCTTTACCTAACTCTCGTAAAATACCTCGCACGTAGTTCACTATGCAATGCTGCATCAAAACGGCCTTGTTTAGCTAGTCACTATATATCTAAAATACTGGCTGATATTTTCGATATCAACTATTCGTCGGTATCACACTCAACTATAACCACTAAGTTACTAGTCGATATTTATACCTAGCTGATCTCTTGTATTCAGACCAGGGAGTTGTTATTTGGAAGGAGATACATCACTTTGAAGTGAAGTTTACACCGCCAAGGTCACACAGTAATCTGTCTCTTGTATCCTTCTTGGCATTTCTATAAGGCTTACACCGGATTACGTAATTCAAACAAGGGGGATTTGTCGTCTGCTACATCAACAGTAAAACTGGGGGTTTGTCGCTACTGCCATAGCATTGCCAGTCGCAGGAAAATTAAAAATTATTGCATCTTTGGACGCTCTGTGACGTGGATCAGAGTATACCAGTAAGGGTTTATGTAAAAATCTGAATCTGATTGTATACCTGGTTATTTCAGGAAGCTTCCAGAAACTTTCCAAATTGTTGCCACAAAATTTAGACTTGTGCCTCTGCAGCTCATTTACATGACGTTCTTTCTTTAGGAAGGGGCAGACCTCATTGGTTTATTTCAATGAAACAGTCGTTTAGAGTTTTGTAGCACCTGCCCCTAAATTAGTGGCGGCGTAAACCTACTCATCAAAGCATTGTCCAGAGTAAGCCAATTGTGATAGGATTACTAGACCTGAATGATGTTGCTACTGTAACATACCGATGTTACACTGAAGCGAACGAATAAAAGAAAGAATTCCCCATCAACGGAATAAGTAGCTTATCATTAATAATCTCCTCAGTATTTAGTGGATCGTAGCGTATTAGCATAAATTAAACTTTCCGTTAAACCTCCTTCCGAGTAACAACTCCCTGTTCAGAAGTGCTCGTAGTGAAAATCCAGGCACCGTGCAGTCCGCTGCAGGTCTGCAGCTCGCTAGCTGCTTCAGCTTCTCGGCACTCTCGCACGTGTCCGTTACCTGGGATGTCAGAATTTTCCCGAAACTTTCAAGTGCAGCTATAAGAACTTTTTTTTTACGCAGCTATTTTTGCAGGATCATCCCCATCGCAGTGTCAGCGATCTTTTTTTAATGTATGGAAAAATATTACAGTCGAAACTACTCGCAAAATTCCGCCCAAACAAACAAAATATACATCCCACAAAATAGTTAAAAAAACCCCTTGTATCAAAGTACGCTGATCCAGTCAAAGGTCACAATACTCCTATGTATGCTGCATAGTTTGTTTGGAAGAGTCCAAACTGTAAATATTTTCTACAGTACTACACGTGTTGCGTGTACGGACTGATTGCGGCATGTTCGTACATGTTTGCATACATTCATGTTGTCAACAGAATTAACGTAAAGCTTCCCCAACGAAAAATTACGACGCTGTACTAAACCCTATGGCCTATGGAATAACATGCGTAGTACAGTATGTGTACCAACAGAACTTCTAACGAATGTATTTGCGAAAATGTTACGTTATGTTCTGTTTGTGGAACTTTACTCTGTGAGATAGTCTCAGATTGATCATCCTACAGTAAGTCTGAATATCATAAAGAATTAGTTTACTTGTAAGGTCTCGGAATAAACTTGCATGCGTAACCAATTCTGTAGAAAAAACTTTTGTGTCACTGATACGGCTCATGAGCTAGCTCTGCACATATTCAGCCATTTACATCCCACGTGTACTTTGGCAGTCGATCAGGAGTCTGTACGGAATCCACTGTGTTCACAGTAGGCCTACATTGAAGTGTTCCACTGCGTATGCAAACCGCAGAAATAATTCATACAGCATGCCCATATGCTCGTAGCATTGTGATGAACAGCTCAGTATTGTGCTACGAAGGTCACAAGAGGTGAACATAGACCTACGTAAGCTAGGCCAAAGATTCATTGGTAACATGACTCTATCGTTGCTTAGGTATCGGTTTTTAAAAACACTCGCATCGGTTATGAGTCACTGCTGTTAAATATCGATATTTGTGTTGAGTGTCGCTATTTTAGAAGAATCGGTATCCAACTGAATAGTAGAATATCGATATTAGTACTATATATAGACTTTACTATATATCGATATTTTTGAAAACGCATATCGACGATATTACTAAGGAGCAAATATCGACTAATATCGATAATATCGATATACCGCTACACCTTACCCATGACACAGTGATACCACATATGATTTCCCTCTATAACCATTCATGCACCCACAGCAGTGCATTCTTTACAGCTGCCCATATATTTATGACACAAATTTTTCCAGATATTATATCTTACACTGTTCATGCCCACCTGCCTTTACTATTAGGCATATTCAACTTTGGTTATCCTGGAACTTAAAGGGTATGCACAGTCATACTTTGTTATGTATTAATTATATACTAACAACAAGTTTCAAACTTTTAATCCAAATAATTAACTGAATCACTTAATTAACATCCAAGTTAATCCATTCACAGATTTCTTTGAAAGTAATGTGCATGTGGGGGGGGGGGGGGCAAAGAATTCTGTTTATTGTATTGAGAGCTATTAGCAAATACTTCTGCATACTAGTACATGGCTTCTTTAATAATCCCACACAATAGCTATTAACAGCTAGTTGACAAGTCTTTCAATGAAAACTTATTCTATGATGTACTGAAGAACCATTGTTTACTTGCCTGTATGGTGGTACAGTATGCATGGCCCCCACCCCTTGTTTACTTCTAATTTTGACCCTCTCTAATGCCCTCTGCCTCTCTTCCTCACTGTTAACTAAGGCAGCATTTTTAATACGGTAGTCTCAGTCTCTCCTTTTTTTAATTAAGGATGTGCACGTTCCCTTTAAACTTATTTTCGATGCTTAATTTTGATGAAAATTAATGCAGAATTTTTAATAGGGTAGTATCCATATTTCATTTTTACTTGATGTGCACATTCCCTTTAAACTTATTTTCGATGCTTAATTTTGATGAAAACTATCATGCAGAATTTTTAACAGGGTAGTCTCAATCTTTCCTTTTTACTTGAGGATGTACACATTCCCTTTAAACTTCATTTTCGTTGCTTAATTTTGATGAAAACTACTCATATTGAAAGGAAACATCTGCTGGTGATTGAGTACCTGTCCCTCTATTTTTCTTCCACATACATTAAAACATAGTGAGCCTTCATGGAGTAATATAGTTACACTTCTTTGCACATACCACTTAAAGGGTATCCTATCATCATGCAAAGAAAGGTCGCAACATGTCCAACACTTCCAATTCCCTACATTTCCTTTTCAACCCACCTCTTTCCCTTTCCTCCAGTGTAAAATCTATCAATTCAAAAGTAAGCTACACCAGGGGTCCCCAAACTTTTTTGCTTGGTGGCCCCAACTTTCTACTCCGGAATCTTGGTGGCCCTAAAATTGACGGGTCGGTAAGAGGGGTTTGATTTGACTTGGTTATGCAGTGTTACTAAAGCAGAGCACTGGTTCTAAGATTAGAATCACTCCCATTGCTTATTTTTAATGAGAAATTTGGCAAATTAGCTTTCGCTCCGGAATCCTTTTCGCGACCCTCCGAAATATTTTCGCGATCCTCAAAAGGCTCACGACCCCTAGTTTGACCCCTGAGCTATACCAATAGAAGAAGTAGGAGCCTCTTGTTCAATTATGCTAAATGCACCAAGGTACCAGCTTGCATCATCATGTCAGGGGAAGGGGGTACAGGGCAAACCCTTCTAAGAAGTGTAATAATGAAACGGCAAGGGCTAAGGCATGTTCATTAAAACATTTGCTTAAGGTGCGCATGACAACCTTCCTACTGTACGTTTGCATTCACGAGAAAAAATTGCATCTTGACTTTAAAGCAGGCAAAGAATTAAGGTATGTATATGGGGAAAACATCACTTCAGTCCACTATATATGCACTCAGAACTTTGCAAGGTGATTGTAAGCAGTTTAGTGGATGCATAAAGAGAGGACAATAAAAAGGAGTGTACTTAGACCTTAAATTTTAAGGTGATATCAAGATGACAGGAGTGAGCCTTTAAGCAGAGTAAATGAGGCATGTTATCCTGAGGTTTATTATTATTATACGTATGTGCCATGAAGTAATATTTGACAATTAGAGAACATCTTCAGCTTGTAACGACATGCACTATGTAAGTCACAAAATGTCACAAACCTGGTAATATACTGAATATCAATATATATTAAAAAACACAACTGGTTTAGTACATAAAACTGGAGATAGAAAATGGACATATGCCACAAGTCCTGAAGAAAGACAATATGCCATTTCTGTGTGTTTTAGACATTCAAGACACTGCAGTGTGCACAGCATTTTGAAAAAATGGCGAAAGGGTAAAAGTTGGTGAGTGGGAGGGAGATATGACCGGAAATAAAGAAATTACCAGGATCATGTCAGAATGAAGTTGCAACAAAATGGGGCATAGATGCATGCTAATTAGGAATAAAAATTTGTAATGTAATGACGTTATACCCAAAAAAGAGTAGACTTAACAAGTAGCTCTAGATACGTAAAACAGAATTTGACCATATATTATAGTCTTTGGGTACTCAAGAGAACATTACAGTATTAACTTTCTGTGGAATGAAAAACATGTCTCCACACACAGCTCCAAATTCATACTGGTGGTATTCAAAGAAAAATGAAAAAATTGATCTACATGCATATTCATAGGTCTGATGCCAAGGTTTTTGTGATAGTGACATCAATTTAAAGTAAACTTCCTTATTTTAACTGTCTTAATCAGAGTTATTAAAATGCTGTTGTTTCAACACAAAATACAATTATAACATAGACCCACAGGAACCTATAGCATTTTGTCAAATAACATTATAATGAATGTTTCTAATCATAAAGCTGAATCACATCACAAAATTAGCAAAAACCATGGCATATATTATTCATGAACCTTTCTGTGACTAACACACACATTTTGAAATTCACACACTATAGGTTCAATTTACAATGTCTCATAACAATTTTATAAACAATTAGACACATAAAAAAAAATCATACATTTGAAACACTTCAAAGTCAGACTATAAGTCAGGGCCACCACAGTTTTAAACAAATGAGGAATATTTTTTACTGACTGTATGATTTTAGCCAATTGATGTCCTGGTCAAAACATGCTTTGAGGTAGAAAATTTGGATTTGACAACATCTCATTTCACTTCCAGTCCCAGATAGTTAAGTGGTATAAAAGTCACTATGCACATGCAGGAAAATTTTTGGCTATAGAAGCAAATAATCCCCTGAAACAGTGTCATTGTTAAATATTAAATGGATCATTATGTTAAACACAAGATTCTTAAAACTGCATTGTTTCATTTTGGGACTTACAGGTCCTGTATTATGAGCCGAATCCACAAGTGCACTCAACACAGACAAGACTCACTATTTTCTTCACAAGCGAAAGCAAAATTAGCAAGCACTGGGACTTTCAGCTGGACATTTTCAAAGAAAAAGGAAATTGACGGTGGCAAAACACAATTTTTGATGCTAAAATAAATGGTGAAATTTTGACAATTGACTTGTAGATATACAAGCATTAAATTACAGCTACTAGCAAAGACTTTAAAATTAGTACCAGACAACAGCAAGCAGTCTTTGGATGAGATACGACTTTCTGAGGGCACAGGCAAGTTTTGAGAATTTCAAGGAGGGATGGCATGTAATGTACAGTAAGGTTTATATGTTAATGGTACCGTACCACCTCCAAGGTTCACCATGATACATGCATCACTAACAGACAGGTGAGTTTGTGGCATACCGGTGTGGCCCTGCCTTTGGTCTACTTACCCAGTACTGACTTACCAAGCAGTCCTGCTCACCGACATAACAGAAATCCCCTGAAGCATTGGTCTCGGCCCAGATGTGGTCCCCACTGACTGCATTCTCCTGAAGAATTGATTGAAAACATATTGCTTCATGAAAATATCACCAAAAAAAAATTCAGGATATTATAAGCCGTTTCAGGCCTTAGAACAGCAATTATATTAAAGCAACCATGGGAAACCAGAAAGGCTTTATGTAGCTTATAGTTTTATGTGTACCAATTCAATATTTTAAATTATATAACACCTTATTTATTTCTCTACATTTGATTGGAGGATTGGTGGTCACATGCAATGGGTGATTCGGCACTATCATCACGGTCGTGTGTTATCCATCGTGCAATAGTCTAGTATAACACCCGGTCATGCAGTAGTCTAGTATAACACACGGCTGTGACATCACAATCACTGCACGTACGTACAAACTATGCTGCAACTCAATAAATCAACCCAGCTTTGGGGATCGCGCATTGCATACCGTACTTACACGCGTAGCTAGCAAACGACAAACCATGGAGCTACTACACGGACAAACGCCACAACACAACTTTAACCAACGACTACGTAGATAAAGGTAACATTAGATAGTTATAAGGTTGAATAGAACGTTCAATCTTTCAACTCATGAAACAATTCATACTATCGCACTCATAAACATTCATTATTTGTATACTAACAGTTGGAATCATTTTTATTTCAATGGTCCTTTGAGTTTTAATAACTTTTGATTGCTCTTGGATGGAAAATCCACCTTTGACTCGGCCAGGACTGAACCCCACCTCTGGACTGTTTAGCCTTGTTGCTTTGTCATTATCTTAATATCTTAATACACTATGCCAAGGCAATGGTACAATTAAGTACTTGAATGTATTATGAAAAGAAAAAATGACAAACTCTGACAGAAAAGAAGATTCCATGATTATAGCAATGAATTGCATGAAGACCTTTTGCTAATTCTCGATCCTCTTCCTCAACTTTTACCACTGCTAGCCTAGTGGGCACACATAGGTTACTGCATGCACTAGCCTACTTGTGGGAATAATAATAATAATTAATACATTGGACTTATATAGCACCAAATCAGGACCAAAGTGTACCTGCTCTAGGTGCTTACACAGGACACTACACCAGTCTGCTATTGGGAACACATGAGTCAATGTACCAGTATGCTAGTGGGAACAGGTCCTTGCATCAATCTCCTAGTGCATGGGTTAGGTTAGGTTAGATGAGGTTTAACGTCCCAGTTTCCAACCAATTGGTTCAAGTCGAGACGACCACAGCCTTTTTTCCAGTTGTGGCTCACTGGCTTGTTTTCCCTACTCCATTGTTTACGCTGAGCAGCAAGCACAAAGGCAGTAGGTTCCATTTTTAAAGTCTTTGGTATGACCCGGCCAGGATATGAACCCTAGACCTTCCGGCTGCAAGTCAGATGCTCTAACCACTTAACCACTGCAGTCGGTCTCCTAGTGCATGGGAACACCTATGTTACTATATACAACCGGAACACACAGATCACTGAACCCGTCTGCTACTGGGAACACCAGTCACTGCATCAGTCTGCTAGTGGGCCGGAACACAGGTCACTGGGTCAAGTTGCCAGTAGGAACACAAAGGTCACTGCACTGGTCCGTACACAGGTCACTGCATCGGTCTGCTACTGGGAGCACATGGGTCACTGCACTAGTCTGCTAGTGGGAGCACATGGGTCACAGCACCAGTCTGCTAGTGGGAACAGTAGGTCACTGCATCAGTCTGCTAGTAACACTAGGTCACTGCACCTAACCAGTCTACTAGAGGGAACACATGGGTCACTGCACTAGTAGGAACTTACAGATCACTGTACCAGTCTGCTAGTGGGAGCAAATGGTTCACTGCACTAGTCTGCCAATAGAAACACACAGGTCATTACACCAGTCTGCTAGTGGGTCCGTACACAGGTCACTGCACCAGTGGGAGCACATGGGTTAGTGCATTAGTCTGCCACTTGGAACATACAGGCCATTGCACTAAAGTCTGCCAGCAGGAACATACAGGTCACTGCACCAGTCTGCTAGTAGAAACATAGAGGTCACTGCAACAGTCTGCCAATGGAAACATGCATGTCTGCTAGTGGGTACATACACAGCTTGGCCACTGCACCAGATCTGCTAGTCGACACACATGGACAACTGCATGCACTGTCCCGTCTGCTAGCTGGGACACATGTTATCTTTCTCCTCTTCAAGTTCTTCAAATAGTTATTTGCCTGACTCCACAGTAGCCAGAGTAGAGTATACTCACACAAGGACCAATGCAAACTTTAACAATCATACACAGTGAGATGAGATGAAGTGCTACAATGTTCATCAGATGATCGCTCATTTATATCGCACCATAATCAATTATTCAATTCGCACTGCCTGATTTCAGATCTTTTACTTTTAACTAAAACTCAAAATATTTTAAGTGAAAACTGCATCCAAATAAGTATGGGACAACATATAGTTTCAAGAAGGTCCAATGAGGGTGTAGCCAGCTCTGACTGTAGAGGATCCATCCAGGGGAAAATTAAGTGAATATGTAATATGGTAATTTGCTGATGACTTCTGTACACAAAATGTCATAGGTATCGCATGAATACAGCAAATCTACTGTACCACACCTTGAGCATGCATACATCAGCTAATGCAGTTAAGCAAATGATGAGATCTAATTCTTTACCTAGCTGGTAAGCTAGTTGAACTACAGAGGCCTGTACAGCCAGACAAGGTGGTTAATCAAGGGGCTCGATAATTTTCATGGAGGAGTGGGGTTTTTCCACGAAGAGAAGATATGTTATCAAAGAAAATAGTAATATTTTATCTCTAAAATTAGTTTGGGTCAAAAATATGTCTAACATAGACCTCTGTGGATGGTTTTGTATATATACTCACACTCCAATCAATGGTGGTGCGCAACTCTTTATCGGCCATGTTGTAGTCTCTTTGGGCCGGAATATGGTGAGAAGGAAAGCCATGGAGTTGGTGGGCGTGTGCATTTGTCTTGGAGATTGCCTTCCTGCAAAGAATAAAAGTTGATAAATGTTAAGTATTTCAATCTTCCACTTGTGACTGAGCAACACTGCAACTGAAACACCTAAGATTACATTATGTTGTCCATTCAATAACAGCTGATCATCCATTTTATTTTTGCTTCATAAAAACAAAAGACATACATAGCGGGGAGGGGGTCAAAGAATCTAGCAGTTGTTTTTTCCAAAATGTAAGGCCATTGATTTCTGCCAACAAATCACTTTCCCATTTTTCTTACTTTTTCCTATTTTAATTATAGAATTTTTAAGTTTTCACATACTGTATTGTACTCTCATGAATACAATTCCCAAAGTGTAAATAGGAGGTAAGGAGGGGCGAAGTTTGAAAAAAAGTGAAATGACTCCTAAAAAGTACAGCTGCATTTAATATCAAGGTTTCAACCACATTCACTTAAAGTAAGTTCCATTTCTATGTCACACATTCCCTCCCAGTATACTCTAAAATTGATTACATTGCAATGTACCAATCTTTAACACATATATATATATGTATATATATATATATATATATATATATATATATATATGTATATGTATATATATATATATATATATATATATATATATATATTTATATATATTTATATATATATATATATATATATATATATATATATATATATATATTTGCAATAGATCGAATACGTGCTTCAAAATGTCAACCGGCCTGTTGGCCTTCTTAACGTCTACTGTATATATATATATATATATATTATATATATATATATATATATATATATATAGGTAAAAATGAAGTAGTAAATAGTGCTAAAAGTTTGTGAAAAAGTCCACGACGTTTCGGGTTTCATTACCTTTCACCAGGTGGCAAAAATGGAACTGATTATTGACACGTCCAAACGTACAATTTAAAAAAATACACAATAAAATTGGGCACGGTAAACCTCGGCATCCAATGTACTACTATTTTCCTCTCGACCTATATATATATATATATATATATATATATATATATATATATATATAATATATATATATATATATATATATATATATATACAAACACACTGTAAAGATCCATACTGATTGATAAAGCAGAGAATTTATTACACATTGGCACTATCAAATTGTGCATGGATTTATGCACATTTACACAGACTGTGCACTTCTATATTAATTCATCTACCATCATGTTAACATAAGCCCCAAGTAACAGAATATTAATATAAAGTGCACACAGATAAAGTGCATAGAGTAAAATTGATGCAGTCATTATGTAGACGAAAAATAACAACAGCTTTTAACATCTGCAAGAGTACTTTCAACCCTGATAAATCAGGACACACGTCTCTGACAAGTCTTTATATATATACACAGCTATGAAGAGAAACAAGGCTATTGTAATGACACGCTCACGTTTTAATAATTTAATTGGACCTGTGATAGCAGCCATGTTTTGGCATGCCTCAGAGGAATGATGGAGGTTGGGAGGGGGAGGTGAATAAAAATATTACTGCTGCACAGGGCAGGAGTGAAGGTGGGGGAGGAAAGGGAGGAGTGGAAGAGAGGGAAGAAAGTAGAAAGGGGGTTGTTGAAAGTGGTGCTTGCACATACATCTACCACTATGGAGTTTGTGGCTATATATATGTGTGTGTGTGTGTGTGTGTGTGTGTGTGTTTCTGTGTGTATATAGATGTGTACATTGTGGTAATAGGCTGTCACCCCAAACAAAGAATAGCCTGGTATCCTAATTTCTTTTTGACTCTTTTACAGTATTTTTATCACTGAATTTTAAAGTTCATGCAGAATTAATCCTTGGTTGACCATTAATAGTAATATTTATGTTTGGAAACATGTAAGATACTTGTGATATAAATAAGAGGATCAAAGTTGCATGTTTCAAAATAGGTTTGGGGAGAATGCTTTTTCAAGGATGAGTAAACTTAAAGTGTAGTATTTAACGATGGCTTTTGAAAGATTTAAGTCCTTCATTGTCCATATCTTTAGTGTGCTTATCCAGATTGAATTCATTTTTTAGTTTGTTTTGTGTAGCATTTTAGAACGTTAGCCTTCTGTACGATTAACACTTTGAAGCTAAAGGCTTTAAGTAGAGATGTTACAGAGAATACAGCCAATCCATACAGATGTCTATTTCAGGTCCTATTGTATGTGGTACATTTTGAAAAGCACTGCTTGTATGAATGTTATGTATGAATGTTATAGCGTCCCAGACACTCCTCCCTTAAAGTGGCTATGTCACATGTAAATTAACGGTTTAAACCCTTTGGTATCTTTAGGAATACGTTTCCTACAACGAAAATCAACCATTCAGTTTGTTTACAACTTGTTTTTCCCCTCGAAAATTGAGAAAAAATACACCCTCTTCCAGCCTTGAAAAGTTAGTCTTCCTGAAAATTTTCAAAATCTTGTTACGTCATGTGACGTCACTTTAGGAACTGATCGTTGTTTGCCGTGGTATCCTTCGGACATTTGATACAGTGTTTGCATACCATTGTACCGATTACCAAGGTCGATACAATGTAAAACCTGCGTGAAAAGTTGTAAATTTTGGAATTGTTATCCCTTTTCTCGTGCTTACCAGTTTTTTTAGTCAATTAAATGCATTTCACGCAGGTTTTTCGTCTTGGTGTCATGATAAGTAGCTGCATGTACAAACATTCACAACGCAACAGCATAGGTACAGCATGGAAGTACTACTTCCATGGGTACAGTACACGACATACCTGATACTACACAATGTATCACCAGCACTGTTTCGTAGTAGGTACCATGTGAAATCAAATTTAATACTTTCTTTGGAATGGTGGATCTGAGCCAGGGAGTTGCCCTCTAATGGCAACTCCCTGATCGGATAGGAATGTTGGACTGTCGGTAAAGTGAGTTTTCTTGGATATGAAATCAAAAAGGCGAAGGCGATACTGAACAAGACGTCAGTGGTGCAGATGGGGTGAGTAATTCGTTACGGCGCATAGGACCGTATCAATTTGAGGCTGTTAGGTGAGGTAAAAAAACAACACAACAACAATTCGAGCATGAGAAGCTTTAGCTTGGAAAGTTTTATGTAGGCAGTCAAAATATGAACTTTAGATTGCTTTCGTGCAAGTTTCAGTGGAAATCGTGGAACTAGCCTATTATCGAGTGTGCACAGTGTTTCGCTGGCTACTGCCAGTCCACTCACTGTACGTATTACTGCAGACCGAACCGAACAGTACACTGCCGAGTTCTTTCGTTATTCGGTTATGAATCAAGAGTATTTGTAATTATTAGTAATAGCCTACTGCAGCCCCAAAATATAACAGACCGACACCACTCTCCAAACAGACAGAATAAAGTTCAAATTCAGGACATGCCGCGAAATACAATCATTACTATCCCTTACATATAGGCTATGTTGTACGCTAGGTTCGGTATACGGAGGCTGCATGGTGTTCCTAAAATGACGTCATCATTGTGTTGGCTTGAAATCTCATTTTCAACAGTCTATTTTTTGGTGCAATTTTTTGAAACATTAATTTCTTTTTAATGCTCAAGGCTGTAAGGGTGATGAAAACAGTTTTGGAAACATCTTTTTGTGTATTTTAGGCTTAATTAGTCTCCCGTTACTCCAATTTACGTGTCATGGCCACTTTAAATAGAAGTCCACTGACACAAATCAGTTGGCTGACTAATAGTGTCCTCAAAAGTTTGCCTCATACAGCCATAAAGGGTGGCTGATGCTTGAACAATGTGGGGGGGGGGGCATACGTGGGAAAAATATAATGTATACAACAGTACAAATTATGCATACTGCAAATATTAAATACAGTACGTTAAAATTTTTCCTGACCCCTGGTAGGCAATACTTGTTACTAAACTTGTGAATAGCAAATTTAACCACATGAAAAACTTTTCCCATTGCAAGCTGTTGACTTTTCACAAAATACTACACCTTGATAACAATAACTGCTGCAAATTTTAAAATTTACCCAGCTGTTTCAAATTTCTTCTGCCCCTATTCATGGAAGGAAAAGAATTGTCGCCCAAAATTTGATTGGAAACTTCATGTAAATTTTTAAATATTTCTTCTTATTTCCTTTACAAATATCTTTTCATGATTATCTAGAAACAAAACTACTTCATATTAAAGGTAAACTAAGAAGTTATTCTGCATGAATTGAACAATTCAGTAGCAAAAATATCATCACATGACTTACTGTAACAGAGCCATTCATGAATTACCATACCAGGGTACAGTAATTCAAACTGAGGTGGCTGCACTTTCTCTTTAAGGAACTGAAAGGTTTATACTAGTGTTTGCACCAGGTCCAAAATTCAGAACCGGTTACCTGAAGTCGATGGTCGGCCGGGTACCCGGGTACCCAAAAATATAACTTCTGTTAGGTTACAAGTTTGTTGTAAAGTCATAATCAGAAATTTTGCTTTGCACGTTGATATAATATAACACCAACGTATCTTACGTGTGGGCATGACAAGTGTTCTTAGGTGTGTGTGTTAAATTTTGCCAGGAAAAAGTAACATGTCAGGTGTTCTGTCACACGTGCAATCTATGTTAGTGAAACTTTGGATCCAGGTAGCAATTTCAGAACCGGGTCCTGACATCGTCGGTCGGGTAACCAGGTACCCGGTGCAAACACTAGTTCATATGCAAAGGCCAGTGTCACTCTGTTCAAAGACATTGTACACTTTCAATTACTGTAGCACAGGTGTCCTCCATTCATAATAAGTTACAGAAGCAAGATTGTGGTGAACTGTATACCTAAATATATATATGCACTGTCACCTTTCATTATGCAAAATGTATTGTTAATATTGCTTTCCAAGCATTTTAATATAATGCTACAATAGTTCAAACAATGACATTTCACCAACTGTACAACTGATCCAAGGGATGTGAGTCTGGTACAAAGAACAAAAAATGTGTGTGGTCATGTTTTCCACAATAAAGCTTACCCTTGGTATATTGCACCACACTGCACAAACAATTACTTGCCTAATTGTGATTCTGTATTATTGATGCTAACAACATCCGGTGCACGGGCAATGAACTATGACCATGCACGCACTTATTGTGGGTTGGATGGATCATTACCTTATTTAGTAAAAGATAGAAACAAAATACTGTACTGTACGGATAGCAATTTCTACATATGTACTTTCACACTGAGACTTCTTTAAAAATACCACACTCTCCAAAAACCATTTAGGAGTCTATGGACTGAAGTATACTTACGTTGTACACATTTGCTATTTATTAATTGAGCAACTGTCACCTAGTAGCAAAAACTAATATCACAATGGGGAACCCTACTGCTAGGGGGTGTCCTAACCTCTCTATCACCGGCCTTCTGTCTTTTTGTAAATAAAGGCAGTAAAAAGAAGCAAGCCTTGAAAATTATCTCTTTGTATAAGAGCAAATTCCTGCATACAGCAAATTAAAAATTTCCTATTTGTACCATTTTTATGTCTTCCTACAAAATTTTGACTCATGTACCTGTTATATTACATAAAACTTATTTGTGGGCGATTTAACTCATGAAGTTACACACTTCAATCTATGGAATAAGAGTATCAACAAGCTTTGCCATAATTACAAGAAAAACACCTACAAACCAACTCCATCAGCCATTACAGCCATGTAGAACAGAAACTTAAAAGGATACACATGCAATGACAAAATATTTTAATTTCTGCTGGATAAGAAAAAAGAACCTACTTAAAACTATCTGGTCTGTTTTTCGGAAAATCATGGATTCCAGCCGATTCTACCTCTGTATCGCTATCTACATCACGATGTCTATGCCGATTGGTCAATGCTTCGATCCCTGACTGAAGCAATGCAGCAGCACCAAGGGATTTGGATCTCGGCTTTGGATATTTGTACTTTCCAAAATGGAAGCTTCCAGTTCCTCCCTTTTCCTTTGGGCTTGGTTCCATAATGTACTAAAAGCTATTTTGCACTTTAAAAGTCTTTAATCAACAAATTTCAGCGAGGCTTTCTCTGCATCTCTTGGTTATATTTTAAGATGCTAAAGTGCAAGGTGTGTGAATATGAAGGCTAAATTGCAGTGAATTTGAAAACACAGCTGTCAATTTAACAGTTTGAGATCCTCAATCACATAAAAACGATACACTTTTTTGGAGAAAACACATTGAAGCATTACAGTGAGCAAAGCCACCGGTGCTTCCACTGCTGAAAGGATTAACACAGAATGGTCTTTTTGTAATAAGTTAATGTTTGTCAATAACAAATTAAACAAGTATATTGTGAAATCATATTTCACAATTACCGTGTGGTGCTAAGCTTCCTACATCCGCAGTTTGGTTTTTATAGTTCTTTCCCTGAAGCAAAAAGGATATTTTCAATGGGCAGGTACAGATTAATTTTCAAATGGAGCTAGCTTTTATAGAAAGTAGTGTCACAAACTGTATGTCCAACATATTGTAGTCAAAGAAGTGGAACTTAGCGTGCTTTCCATGTACATAGGTTCCACAAATGAAGAGTAATAACAAATTGTAAAAACAAACCACATTTGCGGTACTAGGTCAAAAATATGACTACAGAAGGCTTTCAAGCTAAAAGCATAAAACATACATTCCTCTGTAAAGGTGAGCAAATTGAAATCACTGCACACCATGAAGGCTGATAGTACTAGACAGAGTACAGTATATCTCAGTAAGTGCTGAAAAGTTTACAATTTCAGCAACATGGATTTCAACAACATGGACATCTATAAAATAAACTTTTAATGGCATTGTTGCAATCACCAATTTTTACGAGAAATAAAGACATATAATTAGCAATGACTAAAGTTTGTCCATGTAAATTTATGCAAGTCTTCAACCTCACAGTTTCTAGCAGCTCCGATAGAATGTATCCAATTGAGGCAAACACCAAGCGCCGTGTGTATGAAGAATGAAGCAAAGACTTTAACGTGGCACTGATTCCTTGAAAACTTAATCTCACAATTCCAGAAGAGATGGATCAATTACAAGTGAAAGCTGCAGATTTATGCTACATTCTTTAAAAGAAAATAAAACTCTGCAGTTAAGCAAACAAAATTCCACAGTAATGCACTATGACACTACGCTATGTCTCCACCTTGAAAAATGTGACACAAACTCAAATATTTATCCCAAAATATTGACTTGAAAAGCACTTCACAATCAAAACAGGTATATTTTGGTGACACCACCCTTGTTTGAAACTGCACCAAATGATAAAAACCCAGTTTCCATTTTGATACCAATCATCCGAGTACAATGTGCTGCAATTTCAAGCATAAGGAAACTGACTTTCATTTTATGGGAGCACACAGATATCTTGCCAGCTCTATTTATATTAAGACTATCAGACTACCAGCAGAATTATATGACATGTCTACAGCTAGATGAGTTACCGTAATATGCTAGTAGATATAGATCGACAATGGCATTTATATTAAAGCCTGCAAAAGCAACTACACTCCACTGCTCACTAAAGCAATTTTTTGTTACAAGTTTATGCTTCCATTATAGCCTACACAGCCAGCTGCGGAATATCATCCATGATACAACGTTCTCTGTTAAGATTCAGACCAGCACTGAACAGCTAAAGTCAGTGAAACGGGACAAAACTCAAACAAGTGTGTGCACGGGCGCATACGGACAATTAAAGCATTCTGGGTAGACCGGGCTATAAATAGTTTTCTGGGTTTAGTGACAGAAGGTTCTTGCATGACTTGAGCAGAGTACAGATCTACATAAGCACAGGCCTGATGAATTCACAGTGTAGTCAGCAGTGATGGTGTGCCTTGTTCCATTCATAAGTATGAAAGCTGTAGATTTAGACGAAGGTAGACTGCTCTAGTTGGCAACTTTACAAATGGCTTAGTAATAGCCAACAGATTCAGCTAGATCTCAAGATGACTGCAATCCTCTGTTTCATCCTCAAGTTGACTGGATGTCCAACAACTGCTTCCACAGCTAAGATAAATTGTCAGTTAAGGATTATAATGAAGTAACCTCAAACCAATACAATGCTGCATGGATACAGAAGGTTGGCAGAATAGTTCAGAAGAATTCAGGCAAATCAAACACAAAACTTAGTCTCAGTTTAGAGAGTAAATGAGCTTATAGTAGTGAATTCTTTCTTTATATTTACACATTTCCTTGTTGCAAAGACTTGGAGACCTTTGAAACTCACCTTAAAGTTATATAATGTATAGCCATTCCAATGGGAGAAAAAGTTTAAAGCAACACACTGAATCAACTCTGTAACCAGGGGGCAGAAATTTCTTCTCAACAGTGGGGGTGGGGGTGGGGTGGGGGTGGGGGTGACAATCTTTCAAAAAATTTACTGTGTGAAAAATACAAAGTCAATGGGGGAGTTCTTTGAAAGTGGGGGGGTGGGGTTAAGACTTATATTTCTTGATTTATGAACTTCTGTAATTGCTCACACTGGATCAATGTCACACACGAGCTGGTCAAGTGTAATTACTATCCTTGTTCCAGCTATTCAAATATCACGTTACATCTACATACTGTAGCATACTTACTGTAGCCTACGTTTGCCTGTTATGTAGTCTCTAAACTTCAGAGACTAAATAACAGGCAAATGTAAGTTGCGATTTAGGTCATTATCATATGGCTCATTTAGCCTAGCCTAGTTGAGCTGTCATGAGGATCAAGTGTCACTTCCCTTGCTTTATTGAGCGTGCATGCATGGGTACATTAGCCATCTGGAGTTAATTCTTCTAGAAGAGTTAGGTTAGTGGAATCTTGCTGCAATGGCCCTAAAGGCAATGTTTATATGCATGATCTAGGTTTTAGGTTACAACTTGCATTTAATAACTGGCTTATTATTGCATAATTTTAACAATTAGGTTTACTGAACCACTACACGAAAAAGTAATCCACTTGGAATAATTAAGGCACAAGTACTATAAACATGATGCCACTTGAAATAGTTGCTATGTAGAGCCTTATTTCCAAAGTGTTGTTCATCAAGTCAGGTTTCTTATACATTGTAATTGCTGATTTGTTTGGCAATTTGCGAGATGACTGTTCCATAAATACATAGGCGTACAAGCCTGTGGGGGGTGCTGCTCCCCCCCCCCCTTCCCCAGTTTGGTAAAACCTATTTCTCAGACAAATTTATGGGTAAAATCAGGCAATTTTTGTCAGGTAATAAGCATTTTTCTCCGGGAATGGCTCAGCCCCAGAAGAAGATATGTCCCATAAAACTATGCATATATCATATGTGATATGCCTTTTACTTCCTGCCAGAAATTCCCCAAAACTCCCTGGATTGGGAATCTACGAGCCCCGATACTTACCTCCTATTTACCTATGTAATCATGAATGCTGCAGCCTGGAAGACACCTTCATCATTCGTCTCAAATTATCTTACCAATGTTGTGTCTTCTGAGGGAACTTTTGCTAGAACTGTCTTAGGGAGTGGAGGAGGGTGGTGCTAACTTGACCTAGATATTCCCGCACACACTGAAGAGTTCACGAAATAGATATAAAGTTCTGAGCCCCAAAATATTAGATAAACTAGTCAGTCCAGTGGGGCTGGGAGGCGGGATCCAATAGGAGGTAAGTATCGGGGCTCATAGATTCCCAATCCAGGGAGTTTTGGGGAATCTACATCGCCCCTCTCTTACCTCCTATTTACCTATGTAATCCAGATTAGCACCGAGAAGTCGGAGGGAGGTGACTAGTTTGGCGATTGCCACTCCCTAAGACAGTTCTAGCAAAAGTTCCCTCAGAAGACACAACATTGGTAAGATAATTAGAGACGAATGATGAAGGTGTCTTCCAGGCTGCAGCATTCATGATTACATAGGTAAATAGAGTAAAGATGTTAGAGTAAAGATGAAATAGGGGGTAAAGACTGAGGGGCAATGTAAATTACAGTAAAAATTTTGCTACCCATTTCAGTCCATGTGTTACATGGGGATGGATGAGACTACTCTGACAAACTCTGACTTGGCAAGCAAGAAGAGGACAAGGCATGTCTCTTTCCTGGAGGGCCACCCTCCTACACTGTGTGATCAAGATTTGTCAGGACCTTACAGGTAGGGGAGGGGTGCAGATTTAGAGAAGAGGTAAGGAGGGCCGGATGATGTAAATTTCTCTGAGAGGTATCTACATTTGATCACCATAGAATTGTAACTCTGAGTATGGTAGTGGACTTTGGCAAGTTTAAATGATGCATCAGGAAGAGGATGGAAAACATATAAAATGTAAATTAATAGAGGCAAAAAAAGTGAGTAAAAAGACTTTTGACTTTGCATATGGAGAATTCAAGGCAATAGGCAGTAGCCCCAAAAGTGCTTAGAAAAATTAGCAAACTCTTGCAAATCTTCTCTTATTGCCTTAAAAGTACCTCTGAAGATGTTTTTAACATAACTAGCTATTACAAACAAAAGGTAAAGAAAGGAGTTATTCTCCATGAATTTAACAATTCAGTAACAAACATATTGTCACATGATCAAAACAAGCCATTCATGAATTAGGATAACAGGGTATATTAATTCTTACTGGGGTAACTGCATTTTCCCTTTAAATAATCCACTAGAGGGCTCTCCTCCATCAAGGTGTCTTTTTATTTGCCATGTAATACTGCAAGTAAGTGAGTGTTACATAATTAAGGTAAGGAGGGGGATGAAGATGTCATATTTTCTGATAAGTTTTCATCAGAGCTCTGGGTTATCATGAAACTTTTACCCTTAGGATTAAAAGTACTTTTAGTATAATCCCAGTGGTAGATCCACTATGTCCCTCTGCCACAGGTTTCCTGAGGTGAAATTACAGTACCCCACTGGGTAATTTCCCCAACCTAGGGGGTAACTTTACTAATTCAAGGTTTGTGCAAACAGACATAATCATATTTTAATAACCAAACAGGGTGGGGTAGATTTACTTGTAAAATGTTTCCAGGGATACAATGGATTGGTAACCCACAATCTTAGCCCTGGGTTCTCAAGTGGTGGCAGGCAGGCCATTTGCAGCCAACAACTTGGACTGAAATGGCCCACAGAGTATTCAAGGAGCCCAAACTTTCCATATCAAAACAAGATGTTGAACGATATCCTGGGTACATACTTCAATGAATGTAAAATAAAGTTCAATGAAAGATGAAAGTGGACCATGGCCCGAAACACTTTAGAATGGCCCCTGCTCTAAACAACTCAAGAGAAAAGAGGAAACTACTCTTTTGACCTTTGACCCAAATGAAGATGTACAACAAGAAGTCAAGTGGATAATGCCCTTCCCTCCATTTCTGGCTATGTCCCTGCTTCCAACACCTCTATGCCCCATGTTTTCCAATACTAACCTTGGGCTAGGCCCAGTTAGGATTAAGATTATATTAAGAACAGTACACAACATTCTCTAAATAAGAGGAAAACTGTGAAAAGGAAAACTATTAAATAATACAAATGTCAACTGAGCCTTAAACATTTACTGTTTTGGAATCATGGGCGTCCGCAGGTAGGGGCAAGGGGGGGCACTTGCCCTCCCCTGGAAAATCAAAAATTTGAAAAAACGAAGAAAAAATAAAGAAAAAACGAAGAAAAATTAACAACATTTCTTCACAGTTCACTCAGTGTTAACCCTATTTATATGCAGTAGATAGGCTTTAGAAGTGCCATTTCCAGCGATGTGGGAGGCTTTGGGGGCCAAAATTTTCTTGCGCTCCGCGCAAACCCATGCTTGCGAGGAGCTTTTCCCCCCTAAAAAAATTTTGCAAAAATTTTTGCCCTTCCTGAATTTTTTTCTGCGGACGCCCATGTTTGGAATGCAAGATGCTGAACTTTTTTGAAGTGTAATCAGCTGATAAATCAATGTAGGTGATCTCCACTTCCTGACTACAGAGGGATTGTCCTGAAAAGCACCA
The DNA here is from genome assembly GCA_029531755.1 of Holothuria leucospilota. Taxonomy (NCBI): domain Eukaryota; kingdom Metazoa; phylum Echinodermata; class Holothuroidea; order Aspidochirotida; family Holothuriidae; genus Holothuria; species Holothuria leucospilota. The sequence goes on along the minus strand of CM055972.1, from coordinate 45,314,690 downwards.
GCATTACCCAAATCCCTAAACATGAAAATAATAGAGCAATTAAAGTCATTCTGCTAGCAATGAAGCAAGGGCAACTTATAGTGAGCTGTTTAGGACGTCAGTAGAGCGCCATCTAGAGGGGATTCATTCACTGCCAGTAGTTGTTCTGCCGTAGGTGGGCTGTTCCTTAGTAGTAATAGGGGAGGTATTAAGTAGGAGCAAAACAGATTCAAACTAAGGAAATTTTAAAAATGTACTTGTACGGTATGTTCCAACTGGATATGGAAAAATGGCCCATGCAATCTTAGATTTTTTCATGTACTAGCTGTAACACTGAATCTGGTCAAATTATAAATAAGATGATCAATTTTGTCAAACAATCAAGAAGGTACTCAATTATCACAAATCTGATAGACATTTTAACATTTGCAAGTAGTTATTAAACTGTCAGACTCATTATTTTGCACTACTGCCTGCACTAGTTCTTACTCTTAAGAATGGATTTGTACTCGTCATACTCACAGATTTTGGAAGTTATGCAATACAGCTAATGCCAAATTTTGTACTCGTACTCATGAAAAAGACGTAATACTCTCACTCATACTCAAAACCACAGAAAATCCGTTTGTACTTGTCCTCATGACAATGTAAACAAACTACAAGTCTGCAATCTTATACATTACATTATCAGCCAGATACGGATAGCCTGGGCCAATTTTCATTTTCACATTAGTTCTGTTAAAACAAAAAGCTCTCTCTTGATGAAACAAACTTTAAACGACAGGATGTTATACAAGTCGGCTTTCCAAGTTTTCAAGGAATCTTTTATTGTTACTGTGCCTTCCATGGTATCGACATCCTCCATTTTCCATGTTGTTGTTTTCCACTTTCTCTTTTGTTAGACACAGTAGAATAATCTTTTTAAATAGTGTACCATATTAATTTATTGAACTTCAACTTGTAGTACAGAAACCCAATTTGCCTCAGTCACTGATTTTTTTTTTCTCATTGCCTTTTTTCTGTACACAAGACATAAAAGATGTACTGTCCCCCCCCCCCCACACACACACGCACACACACACAATTATAGGAGCAGAATCTGCAGAAATTTGGGGAATCTCTTCTTAAAAGGCTAAGAGATTCAGGCAAAAAAATTATGACCCTCCCAATCCAAATGGTCCCATACATATGCTGTAAAATGTATATATATGCAGATCCTTTTGAATAAAAATAGCTACAAAGAGATGGACAGAAAAAACAGGCTACAATAAAACTTTTTGACATCCACACCTGGCAAAGAAGATTAAAGTGTATAGAGCCCCCCAAATGAGGGCAGTATACCCTTGGCTGTGCTGAAAACTTTGCAAGATCCAATTTGGAGCAGTTAATTAAAGGATCAGAAGTGTGGATACAATTGGAGGTAGTAAGGATATAGCTTTTCAACCCTGTATCATTCAATGTTGGATAAATGCACTGTTGCATCAATATATTTGATGTTGAATTAATTTATTACCTTCACTTAAACAATTACAGTGATCCTTGTAGATCAATAAGGACCAGAATTCTAGAGGTACATGGACTACTGAGGCCATGCCTGTTGGGCTAGGGCCCAAGTTCCCTTTGCCTTGACATACCCCTCAAAACACTACCATATACCAAACACCATGATCAGGACAACTCTTTCTGCTTTCTATTAGTTACCCTTTGATATCTAACTTTGATATTGTATAATGCATGATCCTTGCAAATGTCTACCAGCGAAAAGTCAAGCTCTGCCCTTTTCAGTTCATATTACAACCTCTCTGGATCATCTTTCAAATATAAATAGAACATTTAGGCTTTAGCGTAAAGATACAGTGCAGGATTTGTTGCTATTCTAAATAGATGTGTCAGCTAAGAACCAATGCAAAAGGTGAAGGGGGAGGCTTGGCCAAGAGACAGTCATAATGACTAGACTGGAACCTTGGAGCACTATAAATGTATTCATACTATCAAAACTTGGCAACAATTAGGCAGCACAGATATGCAGGCAAGTTTGAGAATGTATATGGCATAGTCGATACATTCCCTTACCACTGTTACATCAGATATCTTGTTTTATTCATCTGAAGAAATTAACCCAGAGGCAGCAATCCCTGTACAGTCAATTAATTAACAGATGTTCCCTTTCTCAATGTGACCACACCTGACCATGGAAGTACTACTCGGGTAGTAAAAGCATCCATGACCTGATTGAGGTCAAGAACTGATGTTACTTAATACAACTGCTCTCAGAGTGTGTTACGTAACTTAGAAACTCAAATTACACTTGGACAGCTGAAGCATGAAATTAATGCCTTGAGCAATTAGTAGTTTCAACCCTTGAATCCCCATGCATTACTCACATCTGTTGTTTGCAAGAAAGTGGTAAGGACCATACCTGTATACACGCTAATTTTGGGGGCATAAACATTCCTAACTATGAGCAGAGCGTAACCCCTATCACATTACATTCAAGGATATTAAACTAACGGACACAGTTTTCCATGTCTGGTCTACTTACATATACATCAATTAAAACAGAACAACATACAGGGTATGAAGGTAAGAAGATTTTGCAGCTATCTGGGTTATCTTGATCAATTTACTACTTATCTAGGAAATGGTTTTGTAACCTCTGGTCATGTACAGACAGCTACCTGTAAAAGAAGACATTCAAAATCTGAAAGGATTGAAAGGACCTTCCCTGTCTTCAGCTTCCCAATACTTATGAAATTAGATAGTTTGCCAGAGGGTTCCACTTGCCTGACAACTCAAAACAATCTTATTTGAACGACAGTTGATCAATTGAGACTGGACTTGATCCCATCAGATTTCATATTCTCGACTGCAAATACGTCAATCAAAAAATTTGGTGGATAGTTTCCTTAGGCACATGTGATTTCAATGTTCCTTCTCATTGTTTTCTTTCAAGTTTTTGTTGTATTTGAATGGTTAGGCCTCTATTTGATGTGTTAACTGCCTATGGGTATTAGGCTAAATCACATTCCCCAACAAAGACAAATTCCTTGCACTAAACAGTATAACAAGAGGAACTGCTTGTGGAAGGGCCAAAAGGAGTATCTTTTAACAAAATTAAGGTAGATTCCCTTCGAAAAACCTGACACTTTTTTTTTTCTTCTGAAAATGTTTGCACATTAAGCTACAGTATTCAACCATCTGCTAAAGTGTACAGACAGTATGCTTCTTTTTTTCTTTTTTTTTTTTTGGAAATGCTATTTCCTTTTCATCACTTTTTCAAATTGTATCTCCCATTAAAATTCCTGGCAAGAGACCTTACTTCTATGCATGCTTTGTTGTTACCCAACTTTACTTCTACATTGGATGCATATTTCAGTGTCTGCAAGAAGAGGTAATTTCTCTTATGCAGGTCATGGTGGGGGTTATGGATAATGGGTTCCTTGATGAGGGTTTTACGTAATTGTTCTTGATCCCTTTCTACTAAACTCCAATGAAACCACTTCACAGTTACTCCACTCGATTCTCACAGTTACTGCGACAGCTCCTAAAGAATTAACTTTCATACTATCTAAAACACTTGATCACAAAAATTATTTTTTCATGCATTAAAATCTATACATTTATGTTATTCTTTTATAATTTTTTTAAGATTTAATGAAGCATCATATTGACAAAACTGCATCTTTTAGTCAATCTTTACTTTGATCAAGTTTTCCAATCAGCTGACCTACTACATAACTGCTGTACCTACAGTAATCTTCAGCATGGGTTAACTCTGCACCTCGGTTGGGAAAAGCCTGCAGTACAGGCCTGCCATCCCTATGGGTGGCAGTTACCATGCCATGAGTCTGCACTAAGTCATATGTTTTTTGAGCACTTTTTGTGAAATTTGGCCTTTTTTGCCAAAATGTTAAAAACACATTATTTTAAAACATGTGCAAAATGATGTTTTTCAATGTTCTCGACTGAACAGAGTCATGCCATTTCAAGCTATGGGACTCAACACCAAAAAGATTTGAGTCCACCAAGCCTAGTGTACTAACATATACTCCCCAAAACTCCCCAAAACTTGTCTGGTAGGGCTGTGGCCGTGTAGCGATTAATCGCTAAACGATCGCATGTGGAATAAACGTTTAGTACAAAGCTACTAGCGATTAATCGCAAAACCCATTTTACGTCCGTTTTTATCCATATGAATACTCGTTTTGAAAAACTTACAAATGGTACGCATAGCACTGCAAGACATCAAAGTAAAGCAAAGTAAAGCCTTTACAGAAACCTTGCTTCACGGATATTACTTTCCCCGGCATCACCAATTCATTTTGAATACTTATTGTGTAAATCAGCACACACCGAGTCTTTCTGTTGTGAAAAGGTACAATTGCAATTAATCGCTAAACGATCGCAAATTTTTGCGATTAAACGTTTAATTATTTTGCTACATGTTCACAGCCCTATTGTCTGGTTTGGGAGTCTATGAGCTCCTTTGTAAATAAGAGGTAATGAGTTAGATGGGGTTTAACGACACCCCAACATGAATGTGTTAGCTAGTGTCAGCTAGATAAAAAGGTAAAGTTCAAAAACGGTTTCAAACATGGTTCAAGTTCAAGTTTGGTTTCAAATACAGTTTAAATACAGTTCAAGTCCTAATCCCCTTTAGTCGCCTCTTATGACAGGCGGGGAATACCATGGGCATATTCTACAACCCCCAGCCCACAGGGGGCAGGAGGTAATGAGGAGCGAAATAGACTCCTTGGTTTGGGAATCTACAAGCCCCGAAGCTTATCCCTCCGTGCACCCCTGTACTGCTGGTTTGCCAGGCCTACTGAGGGTAGCGTGCAGGATTACATGTGTAAATATAGGAGGTAATGAGTGGCAATAAACTGTAGATGACACCTATCATTTAAAGTACTACATCACGCAATATATTCCAAAAAAGCCCCTGGTTAAGGGATTTACGAGCCCCATCTTACCTACTATTTACAAATGTAAACCCATTTTCCCTCAGTTTACATTTGTAAATAGAAGGTAAGGAGGAGTGCTGTACATTTTAAGGTCTGACATCACAGTGCAGGTTTTGAGTTCAGCTGGAGGAGAGAGAACTAGTGAATTATTGGTCGTATGCTAGATATGTAGGTCCATGTCAACATTCAGAACATTGCACATATTTATACACTTATACTTTTTTTCCAAAAGTCCCCTGACTCTCTGGCGACGAGCCAGGGGCAAAAACCAAACAATACTCCCGAAGGAGTTTTGCTCCCCGAAGGAGAAACAACGTCCCCAAGGGACAAATTTTGACTTAACTGACACCACCCGACAGTTGTCCCATTCTAGACTGGCTGAATAGAACAGGTCCCACCTGGGAGCTCTGCCGTCGTGATCACGGATACTCCTGCACCAGGCAACTTTCGTTTGGAAATGATTTTAAAAGAAAAATTTCCCAAACTTATAACATTTAATCCATTTTACAGGGTAGGGAACCCTCCAAAGTGCTGAGTGAACTGGTTCTAGTCCTTATATACAGCTCTACATGCAGCCCAGTAGTCGCACAGCCAACAGACACTACAGCATATATGGTATTAAAGTTCTTCATTCCTGGCGAATCATCCTGTACTGGTCATACCTTCATAGCAGGTGTCGGATATGTACTCCTCTTTGGCGTACATACTCTAACACCTGAGAACAATGACAGAGATCATCCAGTTTCGTTATATTCATGAGCCCAATATGATTTTACTCTCTCAACTGTTGATTGGTTTTAATATATGAATATTCATATTGGACGAAAAGGCTTCTGCTGCAACGTTCACTTTTACACAATAAGTCAATGGGACTTCACTGTGTGAGCCTGAAGCGAGCGCAATCACACACTAAAACCCCACTGACATTTGTCGTTCGAAAAAGCATGATAATCAAGACTTGCTTTAGTTGTTTTTCGTTGAATATTTATAATTCTGTTTGTTGTGATCGTAATGAATAGTTAATAGCGTACAGTTTGACGAAGAATTCTTGCCAAAGTTCACGGACATTGGTATTACGAGTGCAGCCAGTATAGGTGCAGGAGTAATACACGTCTGCCGGGAAGGCAAGTATTGGTCAGTCAAGAGGATTTTGTATGCACAGTAAGAAGAAACATTCCAACAGGGAGTTGTTATTTGGAAGGAGATTCATCGCTCTGAAGTGAATTTAGTTTACACCGCCAAGGTGACACAGTTATCTGTCCCTTTATCTTTCTCGGCATTTCTTTAAGACTTATGCTGGATTACGTACTTCATACAAAAGGGATTTTTCGTCTGCTACATCTGCAGTAAGACTGGGCGTTTGTCGCTACTGCCATAGCATTGCAAGCCACTGTAAAATTAAAAAATTTTGCATCTTTGAATGCTCAGTGACACAGATGAGAGTATACCAATAAGGGTTCATGTAAAAATACGAGCATGATTCTATACCAAGCCATTCCAGGAAACTTCCGGAAACTTTCCAAATTGTTGTGACAAAATTAGACTTCTGCCTCGATCTGTGGCTCATTTGCATGACGTTCCTTCTATAGGAAGGGGGAAGACCTCATTGATTTATTTCAATGAAACAGCCGTTTCGAGTTTTGAAGCACCTGCACCTAAATTGGTGGCGGCCTAAACCTACTCATCAAAGCATTGTCCTGAGTAAGCCAATTGTGATAGGATTACTATACACCTGAATGATGTTGCTAACATATCGATACCAAATTGAAGCAAACAAAGAAAGAATTCCCCATCAACGGAATAAGTAGCTTATCATTGACAATCTCGCAATTTAATGAGTCCTAGAGTATCAACATAAATTAAACTTTCTGTTACATCTCCTTCTGAATAATAATTAACTACCTGATTCCAAGCTTGCCAGGGACCACGCCTGCAAAAAGCTGGACGCAAAGACGCATTGCGTCCGCGAAAACCATGCTGCAGCTAGAATTTTCATCTTGGTCCCAAATTAAGTAGACCAGGTGAGCTAGAAATTTTGGTTTTCAAAGTATGTACGCCCGCGAAGTTTTGCAAGTTTTGCAGCCCTGCCAGGAACTTAATGAGGGTAAGTAGGCCAGATTACAAGCAGGGGCATAAATACGGGGGTGTGTGACACCCCTCCCCCGTGAAAATCAAAAGTCGGTCCCTGAGCTCCCCAAAGTCAGTCTCAAAGCCAGTTCCCCATGCCATTGTAACAGCAGACCAGACATGAACAACATTTTGAAGTGAAAATTTTGCCCAAAAAGCCAACACACACACACACACACAAAAAAAAGAACAGTCTCCAAGAAATGTAGTCGGTCCCAAAAGTTCACCTCCCCCCTAAAATTCAACAATATATGCCCCTGATTACAAGTGTAAACAGGATTTAATGAGGGGGAAGTAGATTATTGTATGAACTCAGAACTGACAGGCTGTAGGGGAAATGGTTGTTTAACAACCAAATTACCAGCAGCCAGTATGTTTTAACCTATAGGACCAATTGTTGGCCAATAGGACTAAGGCATCTCCCCCCCCCCCCTCCTGCAAACAAAAATGAATTTGTATATTGGCACTGCTGCACATGTCCTCTATACAATTGGTACAAGGAATAAATGTCACTCTCAACAATATTAAAAAGGGGTAATTCACAATGCCAAAGTTTGACCCACATTCTTAACAAGAATTGCACAGAAACAATAATTGCTTATTCTAAGGGAAAAACTTCACTTCCATAGCAATAAATATACTGACTGATTCCCCACAATTTCCCTTGATCTTCAGACACTGTTTTCATATCAATTCCCACCTGAGATGAAATTTTTACTTTATAATATAATTTTGCATCTTGCAAATTTATAGATGGAAAATACATATCAGACTATAAAATAAATTTTGAATTCTATTTTTAACTTGTCTATTTTTATCCTCACCCATAAAATTTTAGTGATTAATATTGATCAAATATTCACAGCCTTAAAACTTAAATCAACATTTATCCTAAACAGATGGCAGACTGTTCCATAAAAGTCACAAAATTAATGATTTTTTTGATCTCAAGGTAATTGCTATGGAAACTGTCCCAGTTTTGATATAATAAAATCCTAGCTGTTACTGAACTGAACCGGTGATGAACTAACATATGTATTTAAACTGGCGAGTATTCAAGATGTTGCTAGGGCCATAACATGTATACCAGCACATATCTATTAAAATATACTTAAAATTGCATACATGCACTAGAGTCATCCCTGCACTGAAATTGTATTGGCACATTAACTTTAAAAAGTTCAACTTAGCCTAGACACAGTAAAAAGGGTTTACCAGGGATTAAATTCAAAAACTTCAAAAAATGCAGATACAGTGCATTATGGGAAATCTGTGATCTCATCGCAGCACATGGATTAGACACAGCATTGTATTTCTTTATGATATTGACACTGCTGTGGGAATTAATATTTAACACCTTTGTTATACCCTACACATGGTGTAGTTTTATGCTAGATCTATATACATGGAAAGATATTAAAATATTCCAACAGTATCAAAATTCAAGGACAAAAGCAGGACTATTGTGAAGAAAAACAAAAGGAATCTCAGGTAATTTGCTCACTTTACATAACATTCTGTGACCTTGATGAAAACTGGAGGTTTTTTTTTTTTTTTTGACAAAAATAACTTAGTCCAATAAAGGGAGAAAGCAGTCTGGAATCTGAGGTAATTTGCTCACTTTACATAACATTCTGTGACCTTGATGAAAACTGGAGGTTTTTTTTTTTTTTTTTTTTGACAAAAATAACTTAGTCCAATAAAGGGAGAAAGCAGTCTGGAATCTGAGGTAATTTGCTCACTTTACATAACATTCTGTGACCTTGATGAAAACTGGAGGTATTTTTTTTTTTGACAAAAATAACTTAGTCCAATAATGGGAGAAAGCAGTCGCCCCAAGTTTACTTTCAAAAAATCTGCTTAAGTCTAACATATCCCCCCCCCCCCCCCCATATTTTGGCTCACAAGTATCTTTTATCAGGTCTCAGTATAAAAACATGGAATATTGAAAGTAAAACCAAGGAGTTATTCTGCATGACTTTAACAAATAAGTAACAAAAATATTAATTGTCACATGATTGATAGGAACCCCTCCTGAATTAGGATGACGGGATACACTAATTCAAAGTGGAGAGACTGCACTTTCCCTTTAAAATGAGATACACTGAGTTAGAAACAGAGTACTAATACTGGATTTGGAGGACATCAACTGGGACATTTTTCTGGGACATTTTTCCGGGACATATTTCCGGGACATTTTTCCAATTTTCACATGATCGAGACCCTTGTGAAATGCCACTGGAATATGCCTTTATTAAAGTCAATGGGCATAGAGTTTATAACTACATGTGAAGACCTTAATTGGTAAGCAATTAATTCTTTGAACTGCCTAGAGGTAAAGTTTAAAGAAAACAAATTGCTCTACTTTATAGAATGGAAAATCTGGAACAGCAAATCTTGTTCCACAACAGTATTTCTTGAAAGGCACTGTTCTGTGAAACAGTGATCAAAAAATTAAATTTTGACCCCTGTACCCCAATTCATGGACAGTATGGTTTGTTTTCATTTGAGAAAATTTTTGTAATGGAATTGTACTCCTTGGTGATTTGCAATACTCCTTTAGAAACATTGGGAATTTACTTTTATTATAACTATGAAAGAAGATTTGTAAGATATTTAGGTGATGGTTCAAAATAAGGTTGGGGTGGGAGCTCATGTGGTCTTTATAAACCTGTCAAGAATACAGAAATCTGGTGACTGTGCTTTTCTGAGTTGACTGGTAAAATTGAAAAACAAATGTGATACACATTACTACAAAGTACTTGCCAAAATTTAATGTACTTCTACAAGCATCAAATATAGAACAAGAAGTACAATCCAAAAAGCAAGACCTCTCTATTGATCATCAGGAACCACTTAAAGTGATATGATGACTGCCCCTTAACTTTTCTAGATCTCTTAAGTGAAGACAGCAATTAGGTAAAGTGCAGTCACATATGCAGACATGGTTTAATAGGCTGATTTTTAAATTTGCCAGTGAAGTTAGTAATCTTCTTCTTTTCCAATAACAGCCAAATTGCCACAAGGGATATTATATCAATCACTATGCTTGCATCAAAAGGTGTCAAACCTAATGAGGTTGATAATGCAGCTGCTAAAAGGGTCCCTTTGACTACAATATGAAATGTTCTAGATCATTAGACCGTGTGAGTTAAAGTACTGAGGATTCCTGCTTCAAACTCCCAAATCCACCACCCGTCTTCCTCTCAATCTCATAAACCACAAAAATTGTATGATGCAGTGGCTCTAAACAAAGTTGAACCATACCCTACCATACAAATATGTTAAACTTAACTTTGGAAGTATACTGTAGATGTACACATAGGTGCACAGCATACAGGTATATACTCAATTAACATAACAGACCTTATGATATACCTCACAGAACAGAAAGTGCGCCCTCCAATGGAGGCGAGTGTGTATCATTGCAACTTCCACCTACAAATGCAGATAGCTGATTTGTGTACTGGGGGACCCGGGCGCGTAAGTCTACTACGTGCGCGTGTGAAGTCTACCTCGTGTGTGCAGTGTGCTTATGTTTGCCTCCAAAATGACATCGTGTGACGTCAATGTATGAGGTCTATTAAAATGCAGGGTTCAAGTGCACTATAAGTTTGGCTAGATCTAAGCACAGCATGACAGCTGGTGGGACTCTAATTATAGATCTGTGCCACCTGCATGTTTTTGTTAAAAGGGTACACACTACTTATTCATTCTCCAACAAGTCCATGGAACGTTTTTCAGCATGCAATTCTTTTAATTTTACAATTATGTACTGGACTGGAGATACAAGATAAGAAGATATATAGTAAATTTTTAAGCTTGTTAAAGTAGTCAACAGCCCACTAAAGAAAATAGAGAGGTATGTAGGTCTTTGTAAAAATGATTAAATCAATTAACAATATATGTACCAGAGCCTCATGCTACACAATATCTTGTAATGCTACCTGTACACTTTGTCTACTACCCTTCTAGACATTTTTCAGACACAAATTTCAAGGGAGGAGCACATGCCTCTAAGGTTCAACAAAACAGATATTTGTGACATGCACCCTCTCATAGGAAGCTACACTTGATGGGAATTGTCAAAGCTATAATCATGCCTTCCGGGTTAAAAATCCTGCATACTTTGGTGTTTTCATTATTATTTACATCCTAGATGCACATTAAAAAGGGCTTCATGGCCAGAAAACAGCATACACAGTCTCCTGCATGCATTCATGATGTATTTGAAATGTGAACTTGGTTTACTGACACTGGGAGCAATTACTTACTGCTTTGGGCAGCACTGAAAGGGAAGATACACATAAGGTTGCAGTGGGCTGTACATATAGGATTTTAGAAAATTCACTGATTTTATAGGCTTTCTGGAAGCAGGATCTGAAGGTTGCAGATGCAAACATGAAGTCAAGAAGATGAAAAACCTCAAAGATTTCAACAGTCAAAAAAACATTTCTACATGTAATCATACAAAAGGCAAAAAAGGGATGGGCAATTAGGGAATGTACATATGTGCAAGGGCAGCGATTTGTTCTCAATACTAGAGGCATGACCCCATTTTCAAATAATTTACTGTGTGAAAAATCAAAGTCAATGGGCAATTTCTCAAATATTGGGGACATGTCCCCCCTGTCCCCCTTAGGATCGCTGCCCATGTACATACAGTATGTATTATATTGGACATAGGAATAAGAAGTGAAACAGACAAAATTTTAATTGGTCTGGCTAGACCAATTTGTTTCCACTCCAGGTGTAACTCAGCTGTCCATTTAACTGGAAATGGGACTTGCAATTTTGGTGTGGGTATTAAAGAACATGATGGACTTGAAGGACATGTGTCACATGAGCCTTAAACGCTTCACTGGACTGATTGCAAGAACTATGTCATTTGTTCCCTTAAACTCCCTGGTTTGGGAGTCTTTTAGCACCAGTACTTACCCCTATTTACAAGATTCTGTGAACCTCCCAGGTTTAGGTATATACCTAACAAGCTAGGCCAACAACACCCAAGGCTACGCCTTAGCCAAGGGCAAAAGGATAGTGAAGCGGTACGTAACCCCAAACTACAGCATACGCTAAAAAATGAAGATTGTAACACAACGATTGATGCAGACCCAAAACTAACTCCAAAAGTCCTAAAAGGGAAAAGGGTTAATCTTCATGACCATTGTGGATTGGTAGAAGGCTTCTGAAAACTGATGATGCCTGATAGGCTTGATACAGACGGATATAACTAGCTTCCGGCAGAAAATGGGGCACAAGGGGACAAACTGCGTATTGTCCGTTAGACAGGCAAGCAGGAAAAGGACTAGACCAGGCGCCCTCTATTGGAGGCTGCCCAGTACCGGTGCTGGTACCAATGTGCTATTGAAAAGCTTGCCAGGGACTTACTGCGGGTAAGTAAGGATTACAGGTGTAAATAGGAGATAATGAGGGGCGAAGTAGGTTACACTTTTAAACTTCCCTTATCCCCATGCAGTAAGGGACTGGCAAAGGTGATAGCATAGTGGAAGACATGCATCCTAAACTATAGACAGGCACAAATCCAGATGAGGGCTTTCCCAGCTCCGGTCCCCCTTTTCCGCACCACTTTTTTGAGACAGAACCGAAGCTGCTGTACAAAAAGTATGCCAATTTTTTATGCCAGATGCGAAGAAATATCTCTAAAGTTCAGTTTTTCCTACATTCCCCCCCCCCCCCCCATTGAGGCTTCATATACATTTGACTCTTGTAGGTGCAAACTTTGCTCTCATGGAGTTAGCAGAACCCCCTCCCGTCTTTTTGGGGGGAAATCGTGGATGTGTCCCTGATAAAGGGCCCTTCTCAGTTGTCTGTTCAATAGCCATCAACATCTGTGATTTGGAAATTTAAGTTTCATACAATACAAACATAGCAATATTAGGAAGTAAGGAAAGGCAATGTTGAGGCAGTCAACCAATGTAACTCGCAAACAGGATTCAACAGCATCTCTGAATAGATACTGTATAAATGATACCATTAAAGAGACAGTACTGTACTTAAAGACAGACAGTCATCACATCAAAGTATATTTTTGGTGTGGGGGTATCAAAATTCTCAGTTGGTGACTGCTCTTTGATTGAAATCAATGTTTGAAAATTTGAAAGGTGCAGAGTAGCTCACATTCCACAACAGGCAGAGAGAGTGCATTTATTACGTTTTACAGCCTTGTATGCTCACCAGGACATGGCCTTAAGCAATAAAACAGGTTTATTCCTGCACAAGGAAGAGCTTCATACAGTTATGGGAGGAGATAGAAGTTGCATAGTTGGGAGAATTGGAACTGTCTGGGATCATGAAAATTCCCCTTTAAGATGAATGAAGTCTAACTGCCATGTATGAACAATGCACTTTAGGTCTACAGGAATTCCCCTTGTGTAGTGCCTTTGAAAGCACATGCCGGGCTACTTTCGACGTAGGGTATGGAAGAAATTTCTTGCCTAAAGTTTAAAAGGTTTTTTTAATGTAATTTACTCAAGTTTGTCCACAAGAGAATAATTTTGCCTGAATACAGAGGGGGCTGCAGCCTCATGGCCCTCCTTGCATATGCCTAAGTGAGTCTGTGTGTTTAATATATGTATTAAAAGTATTCATTGCAAAGTAATAGTATTTACAGTAGAATAGTGTCGGCAATAGGTTTCACCATCCCCCCCTTCTACAATATTTTAAGGGGGATTTTGATGGGAATTGAGCAATCCTGCTGCCCAGTATAAACACTACTGCAGCATACATACTGCAGAGCAAATTTATGAAAACAACAGTCTGGGCATGAGCTGTAATGGCCATGATCATAGCAATTGATCAAATGCCTCAAGCTGAGGCGACTGCGCCGGAAGAACCTCTACAGTGGCCCACATTCGAATTCATACAATCACCAGCTTAAAGAACTAACTTGTGCATAAAGTACATGAAACATGTGGAATTACTATTCAAACATTTATCCCTGTCAACGAAACTTGAGTGAAAGGTACCTTCATTATTTATGCATACAGGAGAACAGTCTAGGTTTACATACACACTAAATCCATTCAACTGCATGAAAGCCTTCCCTAAGTGCATGTTATATCCCCTGTTATTAGTTTCAGTATACTTTACTCTCCTTAACCCATCTTGATAAGACTGCAAAGAACGCTGCCATAATGACAAAAATAATTTGCTGACCATTACAGTTCAATTTTGCCAAATGCTGTCCCCTTTTAGCAATCCAAAATATCGATTCCCCTTTGCAAGGTTACATTGTATTTTTAATTAAAGTAAAGGAAAGTGGCTCACGTACATCAGTTAAGCTTTCTTGAGAAGATGGAATGTGTCAAATCTCTCTTTTCATCCACAGAGGAGGCTAGACTATATTGATCTCAGACCACTGAAGAACACGTACGCCAATCACAGTCTTTTGACGTCCTGTTTTCTTCGATGGAATTTGCTACTATGGAAGAGAACTTCTACAGTGATAATGCTTGCCCATGTACAAAGAAGCCCATATCAGAAGACGCCATCTTTATGTACACACTATCTACTAGTTAATATGAAATTTCCCCGTTATCGCAATCCACCACGTTGACTGATCCGAACCAAGCTCTTTAAAACAAGCCTTTGTGAATACAATTTTTCAATGCCACATAGTGTAAGAAGATTTCACAAAATTCCCCCACACAGAAGAGCTATAAAGCAAGTACTATATGACACAAGTCTGTATTCAGATCATAGGCACAGATGATTCGTCTGTTTCATCAGGCCTCTAAGACAAGCACTGATGCTATTTTTAGAATTGCCATGGCAACCAAGATGTATGACGTAAGCTTGAACAGTCCAATGCAGCATAGTGAGTAGTTTGTCGTGCTAAGGACTTTCATCACGATGCGTTCAGTATACTTTGGTACTCTCAGCACAAATCACTCAATACGGATCGAGCAACTAACGAGTTGCTGGATAGCCGGCCGGCATAAAGTAATATTCTGTGGTATCACTCATAATGACTGAGCACAAGTACAGTACTATGCTTCAATTATGATGTCTCATACATGGACAGTTAACTGTGTACAATAAAGACTCTTTACCTCAAATATGACAACATAAAAAAGCTTGGTGAGGAGGGAGGGGGATACTCCACAGTTACAGATCTACCAGACATCACAACAAGTTTTCTCACATTTTATGATTAATTTTAAAGTGACTTTTAAGATTTGTACAGAAATTTCACGACCAATTCTCAAATGTCATTTCACATTTCACAAGTCTTGTAACTGCAAACTGACAAGTCATAAGTAATGACAAATAATAGTGGTAATGTGTACCCTTATCATGCTGGTTTTCACCACAATTAGCAATTGGATTCACCTACTTTATTGCAATGTCATCAAACATTTATGGCAATAATCTGAGTTTCATATTTTCAAACAGAGATGGCCAAAAGTAACATCTTGCCAGGGTCTTACTGCAAGTAAGTGGGGATTACAAAGTGTAAATAGGAGGTAAGGAGGGGCGAAGTAGATTCATATTTTCAAACAGAGATGGCCAAAAGTAACATCACCTAATCCACAAAACTCCCTAGTGTGTGAGTCAATGCATGTACTCACATGCTTACCTCCTATGTTACACATGCATACCATTATTCGCTGCAATCATGGGCATCAACACAAGAGGGACAAGGGGGATATGTCCCCTCACAGAAGGGGACAAGGAGGATGTCCCTCACAGGGAGAAAAGTAGCATGTCCCCTCACAGGAGGGGGATAAGGGGACCAGGTTCTCTCTTATTCTGAAATTGGAAGGGTTCTTTTCCCAAAACCCCAACAAAAGTAGTGGGCTACTATAGATTCCATAGCTGGTAAACAGCTGATTCAATGGCAATCAAACTCCAAAATTGTGGAAAAAGTCATTTTATGGATTAAAATAGAGGTAAAATGCCTCAGATTGTCACCACAGATCATCTGGCCTCTACGTTCTTCCAGGCTCTTAAGTGAGCCCTGGATCCTTCACTTCTAGGGCTATACAATTTGCCCTTGAAGAAGACTGCAGGTCCCCCCATCCATCCACTTTTAGATAAGCCTCTGGCAAAAAGTAATAGCACACCTGACCCCTACAGTACCACTTGAGGGAGCCCTAAACTCCAAGTAATCCTTCTGCCTTTTGTCACTCCAGGTTAAAAATCATTCTGTGAACTCTCCACGACTTTTCCAAACAGTTTTAAAATCCTGGATTCTCCATGACTGTACCAGTCTTGTAATTATGTTATACATTACTCCCTTCAGAATGCTACAAATTTGTACACTGAATGCATGTGCAAGAAATTGGGTGCTGGGTTTAATTTGGCCTATCTGCAGTTGTCCTTCCAAAGTGGCCCCAGTTCTGCTGTATTAGGTGCCAAGCACTGGAACATGTACTGCCAAAATGCCTATTTGTTTACATGAAACACCCACACACCCAACTATTTAAAGACAGACACTCATCACCCCAAGTACATTTTGGTTAGGGGTAACCAAAATCTCAAATGGTTACTGCTCTTTGAATGACATCAGAGTCAGAAAATGCAAAAGATGCAGAGCTCACACTTCACACAATGAAGACAGAGTGTTCTGATTACATATTTGGGCCTTGTATGCTCACCAGGACATGGCCTTATGCAATAAACTATACATGGTTGTGTCTGCACAAGGAAGAACATAGCTGGGGGAACTCGAACCAGCTGGGATATGGAAATTTACCCTTTAATATTGCTGGTGTATTGGAGACCTCTCTGCAGTGGCCACCTCACAGTGCAGTATACGGTCCCAGTCTTTCTGTACCACTTCTATATATGCTGCACCTATCTGAGTGTGACCAAATTCACTCACATCAGTTCCTTTATCCACATTATATATTTCTACAACCATCACCTGGTTTCACATACGTTTTCTCATTGTCTGACCACAGGAGGTGGGCTACAGAATGGCCAGTCCCAGCTGCATATTTGCCATGACCAAACTCAACTGCAAAGAAACTGAACCAACCCCATGATGAATATCAAACACGTTTAATCACTTTATGTATGCCGAATGTGGTCATGACAAGGACTCACTGTCCAATTTTAGGTAGGACGTAGGAGTAAAATTTGGCAATTAGACCTTACTAACCAGATTAGGGTGGCAGTCAGTACACAGTCTGTGAGTGTGCTGACATGAAGGTTCGTGATCCAAAAAAACTCCTTTGTCAAATCTCCCTACATTCCTGGTAGTATAATTCTTATAAAGCTTGTCCTATTTTCTGCTAAGTTATCATATTTTGATATTATTATAGAGAAATGGGACCTTCAAAAAAAAAACATTTTATTCTGGTACTTCTCACTTGCTTTTCTTTTGGTATCAATACACTAAGATGGTCTTGGACAAATTGAAAAGCTCCAATTGCCAGATAGTTGCAACAACACATCTTGCTCAAAGCAGGGTAATGGATGGAGAGAGTAAAAGTGGTTCTACCATGTCGCCCTCTAGTAGTGGGAGGGCGCCATCCCGGTGCTAACAATTTTATGCAAGATTGTACTTGCAGGTAAGCTGGTAAATTACTAGCCTGCGGAGCAGACTCTGTAGTAGCTTCCATTAGATGGCGCTCTCTCAGAAATCATAATACACCCCTGTATATATATTCTATACAGAGTCTGCAAACCTTCGTCCAGTTTTCATTTACACGAATCCCCAAAATGCGGGATAAATTATTATTCATAAGAAGGTCACATGGTATTCACGGTACTGACTATTCATATATATCAACGGCCTGCGACGACGCACATACGAATACTTCTGAAGACACGGTGACATCTTAAAAAGGTACATAATTATCATGTTTGGGCTAAACATCGAGCTTATCCTTGCAGTGAAAAGTCAAGCCTAACGTTAGGCGGAAAATCTTGTCCCAGATCTTGCCGGTTTGTACAAACTGGCCTGTATATTGTCCCTCGCATGTGCCGCAAGACGACAACGTTCCTTGCTAGCTGTATATGTATACATGTACACAGTAGCAGCTAAGCTAGTAACTATACTCCGTACTGCACTGCATAACATGTATACAAGTGAAAAGAGTTGTCTGCTGTAGCGGAGCAACCGGTCGCTCATGTTGACTCCACCCCTTACCAACGTTGATGACGTGCGCATTAATTATCATGAAGTTATTTTTGTCTCGGAAATGAGATTGACTAGAAAGTTGGCAGGCTATTGTATTGTATTAAACTTCGTCTGTGTACTGTACATTACCATTAGGTAAGCAAATATTAAGAACTGTACTCGTAGCTGATAAAACTCAACAATAGCCTGCTCACAGCAGGCTAGTAAATTATATATGTAATTATGAGGGGATTCGAGATACAAAATACTAGAATGTCATTTCTAAACTGTAAAGTATTAATTCTGTAAGTTAAGAGAGGTTGTGTTGGTACATAAATCACTCTGAAACAATTGCATACCTACATACTAAGGGACAATAAGACTAAAAAAGTTTACCAATTTCTTCTGGTCCATCTCCATGCATTCTCATGCATTCTGTTATTATATACTGTAGACCTTATGCATATAAAGTCACAGAACAGAAAGTGCACCCTCAGTTGGCAGCCAGCACATATCATTGCAAGTTCCACCAACAAATGCAGACAACTGATTTGTGAACCAATCACATATGTGCGTAAGTCTCCTACACGCGCGTGTGAAGTCTACATCCCACATACAGTGTGCTTCTTTGTTTTGCCTCCAAAATGATGGCGCATGACATCAATGCATAAGGTCATACTAACATTTCTATGCTACTGTATATATCTTCTACATCAATTTGCTATTATTGAGCTGGCACTATTGCTCATATACATTTGTTACTTACATTGTTAAGCTACTGTACTCACATAGTTATGCTCTACTGAACCAATATTGCACAAAATTGTTTAGGATATACACTGTATGTATCAACATTCTTCAAACTCGACCTCTATGGCATAATGGTTGGGTTGGACATATGCCCCATTCTCCTCGGGCAGAGAAACACACCATGACTGAAGAATCCAAGAATCATTTCAACATAATATTTTCATTATTTTCACATACCAAAAATAACCACTATCATTTACTAAGTGTAGTATTATGGGTTTGTTCATTATGTGTAATAGGTGAAATAAGTAGGAGAGAACTAAAGTTTTTTAATTTAATGACATTTGTCAAAGAGCAGCTGATAACTGATTCATGCACAAAGCTGAGTCACATTTTATGATTTACATACTGTATTATTTCCACCATTTTGCTACGTTTTGTGCTACTTAACGCATGCTTACTACAAAACACAATTTGACCCAAAAAGCTAGTGCATTAGGCAGATTGACCCTATTAATGTGTACGCCATCCATTACCCCAATTATATGTCTTTGAAACTACTAATGGCATATGTACAAAAAAGAGCTGTTTTCTTCACCAACATGTAGAATAAGCTCCCACAATAAAAGATCCTTTGGAAATGTTTCAATAAGTTACCATTTCTCAAGATTTAGCCCCTTTGAAAGTTTGACTATTTTTTAAGTAACACACTATCTAGGCAAGAACAATGATGTGGAATATGTTGTACAGTGTTGGTATATCTTTTACCAACTTGACATAAATTATCAACTGTCAGCTTGTACACTTAGGTGAGTAATACTGATATTTTCCAAGCAGATAAACTTACCATCCAAAATAAAACCAGCCCTCAGGGCATCTGAAAATTACACCTCTTCTTAAAATGAAGGTCATAAAAGCCAGAATATTCAGAATTTTGGTACAACAGCTTGTGAGGACTCCAAAGTCACAATTAAATTTGTACATTTATTCATGATATTATTCTATTATAGAAATTTCCCTGATTGAAGTTGATAAATATTGAATGGATTTTAGAAATAGCAGCTATATTTCCCTCATTTTTAATACTTTTCACATCAATTTACTGTCGTTTTCAAGTTCATGTCAACAGACCTTTAAGTACTTAAGATGGATGTTCAAAAAATTTTCTGAGTGACAGTTACAGTACACTGATAGCCAACCGGGGTAAATGCTGTCTACGGGAAGGGGATATACATGGGTACATCCCTACAAAGTATCTTTCTGGACATTCCACAAACAGAATACTACATATTTTTACTGGTAAACAACAACATAAATTTAAGGACTCATGAAATTTAAGTACGAGTGACATCACTGCATTTATCTATCTTAAGTAATTGACTTCTCTGCTGATAACTAAACCTAAATTTATAACTAAAACAGTACTACATCCTCCTCAATAAACATACAAAAATATCAGATGATCTCAATATTGTAAGTTATATGCCTTAAATGATTACAGTACTTAAATCTCTTTTGAAATAAACAAAGGATACTTATTTTTCCCTTGCAATTGACAAACTACTTCAAAACCAGTTTCCATTCCAGAGGTTTCCACTCAGACTGGATACTCTGTCTTTTCAAATCCAAGTGAAGCAATCTTCTGAAAATACAAATCCATTAAGGGATATATCTTTTAAGAGAAACCAAATTTCTTTTTACCACCCAGCTCAGAAGAAGAATTTGACACTATTGCGGCACGAAAGTCTCCAAGAAATACCATGCATGTTCAGTATAACAGTTCCCTCGAGCCAACAACTAAATCTGAAGTTATACCAGAGTTCCACTGATCCTGGTGACAAATTTCTTAGTAGAGCCACTTCACAACTTACAATGTCACTTCAGAAAGTGTAACAAATACCAGGAACATTTCAACATACACAATACTTGGGGGATGTACTGCCTAATTTCATCACTCAAAATGCATGCCTGATGCTTGAAATAATACACAAAGTTTTTACATATTAATATATATGATTCCTTTCAAACTGGCTTTCTTCGATTCTCCAGTGATATCACAAAAAGTAAAATGATGATGCCAATCCTACAGAACAACTATTGGAATGCTCGTTTTGCAATTCAGTACTTTATGCAGCAGCAAAATGCCGCAGAGGAAATGAAAAAAAGGTCGAGTTGCTGGAGTCCACCTCTCATCTGAAGATGAGTTTTATAATAAAGCAGCACCTACAAATTAGTTTTCATTTCTTTGACAAAACTATGACCAAATTAACAGGATCTCTAGCAGAAACGTCTTCTATTGACAACATGTACAGCTTTCTAGTCGCTTTGAAGTGATAATGAATGAAAATACTCATGGATCTATTCACGAAGCACAGAACTTTAATTGCACACTGGGGACTGTAATGTTGCAATAGCACTGACACAATAATCCCATTCTCAATTTCTGTAGACTGATGGACACTGATAATATTTCTTGCAGCAAGAACTTTTCCTCCAAGAAAGTAAACATTAAAGTGATTACAATCTTGATGCATTTACCTTTATATGGAAAACTCTCTATCTCCATAGAGACAAAGATTCTTCCCATGATGCAACTCCTTTCAATCTTTTTACCTATGTCTACAGCTAGGAGTTGAAAATTTTTCTAGAGCTGTCAAAGACATCTGCCCTTCGACGATGAGGAAAATAAACAAGGGAAATATTCAAGTGCTTAGAAGGCCTTGAAATTCCATTTCTCCTCAAATTATGACTACCATCAAGCCTTCAGATTTGATAAATTATGCCGTAGTTTGTCATGGTGAAGAGTATGAGGAATGATTAAAACAAAATAGATAATATGCTTGAAAGGAAAAATCACAAAACAAAGTTGGAATGTGCCGGTTTCTACTGTACAACGGTTGGGAACTGCACCAGTTGGTCTGCTACTCCTACTTCAGTTGCGGCTAGGTCACACTTTGATTATAGGCACGCATCTCAAAATGCTTGAACAAGTACCATTCAAATTCTGCAATACGACTCCCAGCTGTCACAAAGGTTGAGGGTACCAACACTTTCTCAACAAATGCCGATACAATACCTGTATGGCTGAGTCGGTACTTCCGTCAGGACCTCTGACGAGACTTTGAGATGGGGGCAGGGGCTGGTACATACACCACCAGCGAGGGCTAATAATTAAGCTGTATTAAGCTCAGCCTGTTTGAAATATATTGTTCAGTATATTATTCGACGAGACTTAAGGGACTCACAATTTTAACGTTAATACAATTACCAATATATCCTATTCATAAACAGATTTGCAGACCTGTCAAGTACAAACTGTCGTCAGTGGATATATACACGGGTATTAAGTAGGCGTCTAAGGTTGTGAGGCTTACTGTAGTTATGGTGACATGCCAACACAAAGAGCTCTTTTTACTTGGCAGTTAAAGAATAAAATCCTCTACGGAAAGATCCTTTGGAATGATTTTGAAATGTTTTTATACCGTTGTCAAGATACTGTACCATGCCCCTAGTTCAAAACATATGATGACAGTTTCTGAAGTAACAAACTGCCAAGGCAAAAATAATGATGTGGGGTCTTGCAAATTGTTAGCACATTTTGCCAACCCTGTATAAATTGCATGTATCTCTTAATTACTTATCAGACGTTTACAGTATGG
This sequence comes from Holothuria leucospilota, assembly GCA_029531755.1. NCBI lineage: Eukaryota > Metazoa > Echinodermata > Holothuroidea > Aspidochirotida > Holothuriidae > Holothuria > Holothuria leucospilota. Next base: position 45,292,119 of record CM055972.1, on the reverse strand, counting down.
TTAGTGATACTGCAGTCTTTCAAGAAGATAAATTTAACTTTCCAAATAAACCCCTCACGGTATACCAATGCTAGAAGTGTCCTTAACGTGAATTTAGAACAACAAAAGGATAATATTAGCCACATTTGGTGCCTCTTTTGACATTACTAATTTGCATATTTAGGTCATGTTTATTCATGACGTAAGTGTAAAATTGAAATTACCCTGTAAAATGGTCGACCTTTCATTGATTTTGGTGGAAATTATGGCTATTTTCTAGGCTTTTAATTTCATGTCACCAGACTTTTAATAATGAGTATACATATATATATATATATATATATATATATATATATATATATATATATATATATATATATATATATATATATATATATATATATATATGTGTGTGTTTTTTTTTGTAAGTATAAGTACCCATTTTTGTACTTTTCACAAGCCTTCAAAATCTGTTAGAGTACAAATCCTTTCTTACAAGTACAAGCATTTTCAAATCCATTCTTACAAGTACAAGCATTTTCATATCCATTCTTACAAGTACAAGCATTTTCAAATCCATTCTTACAAGTACAAGCATTTTCAAATCCATTCTTACAAGTACAAGCATTTTCAAATACATTCTTACAAGCACAAGCATTTTCATATCCATTCTTACAAGTACAAGCATTTTAAAATCCATTCTTACAACTACAAGCATTTTCAAATCCATTCTTACAAGTACAAGCATTTTCAAATCCATTCTTACAAGTATAAGCATTTTCAAATCCATTCTTACAAGTACAAGTATTTTGAAGTACATAAAAGCATGAGTACATACTTTGCTTCTAGGCCTTTTACTAATATCATTTTTACTAAGATAATGTGTATCGATCTATTCTTGTCAGCCAGTCTAAAATGAGGCCACACATGACAGACCCATTCAGGTCTAAAAGGTCTAGAGCTTGGCCAACCCTAATATCCCTTCAGGAGAAGTAGCTCCTTTGGGGAGCAGAATCCTTCATAACTTGGTTTTCACCCTTCAGCTCTTCTTGAAAGAGTTGAGGGGACTCTGGAAAAAGTATTTCATAGTATAAGACAAGTAGTTGACTGTCCAAGAATCTCTTAACCAAGAGAAGCAAAATTTTTCGTCCATTTCCCTGACAATATGGTAGGAATACCTCCCACAGAGGGTTGGTTACCTTGGGATATTCATGCCATAGAAGTGATTTCCCAGATCTCCTAAAAAGAGGACAAATCTTACTGTGGTATGTGAAACAGCAACTTTTGTTTTTATGAATATTTTCTTCCAGCACTTGTTTTTCAATTCATTTTGGCACAACCTCATTCTGAATAAAGTATATGTATACCCTCAATGGGAAGTTTGAATGTCAAGTGCTGCATGTGCTGCGTTATGTATACTTAATGCAGTTTCATTTACCAACAGTATCATCAGCTCCAGCTCAATTCTTGGATGAAATCTGACAGGTAACGATACTACTCCAACGCTGAATTCTGGCAATAATTCATTCCCTTATCTTAATACCACCTATAGAAAGCTTGGAACGTTTATTTGTTTCACACTTGTGAGCTTGTCCATCTGGCCATATCAAATAAATTTTTTCGCAGACTGAAGGGGAAATAATTTGCACATCTGCCTATCACAGAATACAAGATGGGCCTGTAGCACTGAGAGAGATAAGACCTCTGAAAGCGTTTGTCACACAGCAGGGAAAGAATGTAAAAGACTGACACAGTTTAAAGTGGCTATGCCACGTGTAAATTAACGGTTTAAACCCTTTGGTATCTTTAGGAATACGTTTCCTACAACGAAAATCAACCATTCAGTTTGTTTACAACTTGTTTTTCCGTTCGAAAATTGAGAAAGAATACACCCTCTTCCAGCCCTGAAAAGTTAGTCTTTCCGAAAATTTTCAAAATCTTGTTAGGTCATGTGACGTCACTTTAGGAACTGATCGTTGTTTGCTGTGGTATCCTTCGGACATTTGATACAGTGTTTGCATTCCATTGTACCGGTTACCAAGGTCAATACAATGTGTTACCTGTGTGAAAAGTTGTAAATTTTGGAATTGTTATCCCTTTTCTTGTGCTTCACTTGTTTTAGTCAATTAAATGCATTTCACACAGGTTTTTCGTCTTGGTATCATGATAAGTAGTTGCATGTACAAACATTCACAACGCAACAGCATAGGTACAGCATGGAAGTACTACTTCCATGGGTACAGTACACAACATACCTGTTACTACACAATGTATCACCAGCACTGTTTCGTAGTAGGTACCATGTGAAATCAAATTTAATACTTTCTTTGGAATGGTGGATCTGAGCCAGGGAGTTGCCCTCTAATGGCAACTCCCTGATCGGACAGGAATGTTGGACTGTCGGTAAATTGAGTTTTCTTGGATTTGAAATCAGAAAGGCGAAGGCGATACTGAACAAGACATCAGTGGTGCAGATGGGGTGAGTAATTCATTACGGTGCACAGGACCGTATCGATTTGAGACTGTGTTGGATGAGGTAAAAGTACAACACCACAACAATTCGAGCACGAGAAGCATTTGGAGCAATTGAAAGGGACTTTAGCTTAAAAAGTTTTATGTACGCAGTCAAAATATGAACTTTAGGTTTCTTTTGTGCAAGTGTCAGTGGAAATTGTGGAACTAGCCTAGGCTATGATCGAGTGTGCACAGTATTTCGCTGGCTGCTGACAGTCCACTCACTGTACGCAGACCGAACCGAACAATACACTGCCGAGTTTTTTCGTTTTTCAGTTATGAATCAAGAGTATTTGTAATTATTAGTAACAGCCTACTGCAGCCCCAAAATATAACAGACCGACACCACTCTCCAAACAGACAGAATAAAGTTCAAATTCAAGACATGCCGCGAATTACAATCATTACTATCTCTTACATATGTATAGGTTATGCTGTACGCCAGGTTTGGTATACGGAGGCTGGTGTTCCTAAAATAACATCATTATTGTGTTGGCTTGAAATCTCATTTTCAGCAGTCTACTTTTTGGTGCAATTTTTTGAAACATTAATTTCTTTTTACAGTGTAATGCTCAAGGCTGTAAGGGTGATGAAAACAGTTTTAGAAAGAGCTTTCAGTGTACTTAAGGCTAAATTAGTCTCCCGTTACTCCAATTTACATGTCATGGCCACTTTAACATCAATTGCACTTTAATACTCAGTATTTTCTTTTTCAAGTTAACAGCCAGGTAAATTCTTCCTGTATGGGATTCTTAAAACCTGAACTAAATCTTTCGACACTTCTACTTTTGATCAGTCTATTTCCATAAAAATGTCACTCGAAGTTTTAATTATTTTGGTAATTATAAGACAATTATGCTTCAACCAAGCTCTGTGCACTCAATGCAATACTTGGTGAATGAATTTCGAACTTCAAAAGATTTCTACTTCTTTTTCGAGACCAATGATATCTGTATTAAATGATGGAAGTAGCTGAATACACATTAAGATATGTACAGTATAAAATAAATTAAGGCATACATTTGAAATGGTAAACACTGTTGTGAAACCAAACACAGAGCGTGAAATATATATACTGTATGACTTGCTACATTACTTCAACTTTCAAGAACCATAGAAGTTTCTCTAGGGGCCAAAAATGACTGTTTTCAGACAGCATATTAAATGACAATTCACATCTAATCACACTGTATATCACAAAAGCCATGGGGACTGTCATCCTACTAGGATGGTGGGTGCATGCTTCTTTATTCCCCCTCCTTTATAACTTGCTGATGACTGAGTCAATTGCATGCAATCACCTGATATAGTCACAAATGGCAATTTGTATACATATTACCAAATAGTGTATGGCAACTGGCATGAGCATGGTTTCTCTTGATCGAAGAGATAACTACAGGACCCAAGATCCTGACTCTACAACCCTAATCCAAACCAAACCCCTCATCCTTATCTATGCTACCTTGTCCGCTTTCTAATCCTTATTCTGTATCTGACTGGAATCCTAACCCTAGCTCTGTCCCAAAGTAGAGGAGCCAATCTTCGGTCTAGTGAACCTTTAGTCTATTAATGGGATATCCCACAAAACTATATAGGCACAGGCAAAAATATGAATATAATATACGAACCTACCTTCACATACATTCACTGACATCCATATGTGTTGATGTAAATGTACATTATTGTAAGCAAACTGTGACACCCCCGTACAGTACACTATTGGAAGCAAACTGTGACATCCCCCCATACATTATTGTAAGCAAACTGTGACACCCCCCATCCCCTCTTCCCACATTCAACACAAATGGCTAGCCTTGTTCAGCCACATCATAACTGCTTGCAGGGTTTGCATCAATTCTCAGGCCAAGACTTGCTACTGTAGATACTCTGAAGATGTATGCATACACAGGGTTTCCGTCAAGGGTGGAAAAGGGGAGATTTGTCCCCCCCTTTCCAGAAAAAGGATAGTAAAAATCCCCTCTATCATTTCCACAAAAATATAAAGAAATGTCAATATCTTGGTTTCTTATTTAAGATGAAAACACTTTTGCAGCAATGCTTGAACTTACATAAATTAATGGCCTTTAAAAACCTTAAAAGTGCACCTTTTAGGGCCTTGAAGCAAGCTTTTTCCCCCTGAACCCACTTGTAACTTTGCCCAAGGACAGCACCAATTCGGACTCGCAGGTTTAGCGGTAATAAATTCCCCCCCCCCCTTTTTGAGTTTCTGGCTGAACCCCTGCAGTAAAATCCACAAATTCTCTTAAGAAAGGCAAAATTAGAGAACAATATTGTCAAACTTTGCATTTAAGAATATTCAACTATTCAAATAGTATTTAACTGGTAAAATATAATTCCCAGCCTACAGATTTCCCCTTACCAAAATGTAGATAGTTTTATAAAACAGCTAGTGTAAATATATATAGTCTTTAATAATCTTTTCTTGGATAGCTTTACTGTCCTACAGCCGGTATCATTTCACTTCTTATTGCCATCACTGCAGCTGTAGCCAATTGATGGTTCTCGCTTCACCACAAAGTACAATACAAAACAAAAGAACAGTCTGCTCTATCTTCTCCAGCTGACAAATCATCCCCTCATCTATTTTTGGGGGAGGAGGAGACATGATTCCCTTGATGACAATCACGGTACAATGCTTCTACAATTCTAGTATTCAAACAAAATTACTGTACCCTGTATACCATATGCGACATTAAATACAGATATACTCAATATTAACTGAGATTCAAATGATATGGGGCAAAACAGTCACACCTTAATCACCATAAACAGAATTTGACCAAATTTCAGGGAGGCCATCCCCAGATTTAGCCAAAGAGGGAGGCATTAATTTCTGTCAAACCCCAAATTTTGCTCACTTTGTCACATATTTTCATATGCAAGGGATGTTGGGGGTGACACTGCAAAATGTCCTCCTCTTGATGCACCAGTGTATGCAATGTACAAGAATAAGCATAGACCTGTACAAGAAGGGGGGGGGGAGTTGCAGGGCTGCAGCCCCCATTCCTACTGAAAATTTGCTATTTTTGTGCTAACATGCACTTAATGTTCCAGTAAACATGCTGCAGCACCCCAAATTGAGAGTCACATACGCTTTAAATAAGAATAAGATCATTGGTACCTGTAGGATCGCTCACGATGAAGCTGCTCAAGCATACCGTAGCTAGTGATTGTTCTGCTGTTCATGGTGCAGTCCTGTAGTTATATACGTAGTATTAACAGGAGACGTATGTAGGATCAGCGAAATACACTATTTCATTTCCTCCATAGACTGTGTGATGCACTATTTGAGTACAAAATTACAATTTATTTTCTACTTTGAAGTATGTATTTCCTTGAGGGTATATTTTAGCTTAGTCATGATGAATGGTTTATACTTTGTTTAAAGCACATGTGATTTACAAATCAACAGGAACTTACTTCCTACGTACTACAGCATGTGATATTAAGGCAGCTGCAGTACCTGCACTTTTCTGTCACCAAAATAGAAAAAAAGATTGAAATATCAAAACAAAAGGGAAGTTGAGAAGAATGGTAAGTTTGAAAAAAAACCCATTCACATGAAAAATGACAGGTCAAGGAAGTTTAAATGGAATTATTGCATTCTTAATGCGCCAACACATCATACAAAGAAATTAGTGGGTGCGCAGTTTATTCATAATTATTATCATTAAAACCATTTAAACTCACTAATAACTCTAGAAATCTTTGCATCTTCCCACAATATAATGCATGACAAGAGTTATTGGTAATGCATCATTTGAAATTTTGAAAGTTTGGCCCAACAAATAATTTTTGAGCTACAAATTTAATGAATATCTTTCTGTGAGAATCTTATTTCTTGAAAATAAAGCTACCTTATTGCCTAATTATTTTGAATACCTATTATTTCTGTATCTTTTTGGGGAACATGCAGTAACCCCAATTTAGATTAGTGTACCCCAGTACTTATCCTATTTCATGAATGGCTCTTGAGAATCATGTGACAATATTTTTCTCACTGAACTGTGAGATTCATGCAGAGATTTACCTTGAAAATGCAATATATATGTTTTCCAATATCATGAAATATACTTTAGAAAGGAAATAAAATGATACCTGTGAAATTTTGTTTCAAAATTAGTTTGGATGACTACTTATGCCCTTTATGGCCTTTCAATCATGGTTTTAAAGATATGTCAATTTCTGGTATCACAAGCACAATATTTGCTTTTAACATAATGTACAACTTGAAATATGAATAAAGCACAACAATGAAGCAAGCAGCCACATTGTCCTTTTAACGTGAACGATATTTTCATGGCAAGGAAAATCACAAAAACAATCTTTCTGCATTTAGCTATAAAGCCAATTGGCAACCCTGCCAGCATTCAGGTACCAAGCATGTTACAGCTCCTTCATTAGTCCACAAGATTGCCGTTTGGGAGAAAACCAAATTAGCTCTTCCGAATGCAACACAGTTCATAGGATTTCTAGCCTAACACAGACCAGATTTAGCAAGAACAAAGATGGCCCCAAAACTTGTATTTTTCTCAAAAATAGCCTGGTGAACCACCGATGAGGACATAACTTTTAGATACTGTAGCTATGAGAATTCACCTATGAAACAAATACACATTTAATTCCATTACATTAGACCAACAAACTACGTGCAAGGGGGTTTCAAAATCTATTTTCTACTGAAAATAGAAAGAAAGAAAGCACAAAGAAAGCACGGAACTGTGGGTAAAATACGCAAAATGGCAGCTTCCATGACCAATTTTCTCCTGATGTGGGAAAACTACATTCTCCCAAAAGTGGGGATCTCATGAGCTGTTCAGGTAAGACAGAAACATGACAAGCACAAATTCTGAGCATAGCTCATTTGAGTTCAAAATAATTGTTTCTCAAAATCAGAACAACAGGCATTCGTGACTTAAACCATTATTAAACACTGCAGTTACAAACCACTAAAACAAACTTACATCAGAGAATGAAATTCTACCTGAAGTATAGCAATTTGATGTGAAAAAGGTCGAGTCATACCAAAGACTCTAAAAATGGAACCTACTGCCGTTGTGCGTGATGCTCCGCATAAGCAATGGAGTAGGGAAAACAAGCCAGTGAGCCACAACTGGAAAAAAGGCCGTGGCCGGCTCGACTTGAACCAATAGGTTGGAAACTGGGCCGTAAAACTCCATCTAACTAACTAACTAACAAATTGATGTGAAAAAGCTTACCAAGGAGGCCATTGCATGCCATAAAATTATTTTCATAACACTTGCATATATTAACCCCTTCCCTCACTCCCGTAACCTCAAGAGCAATTTCTGTGACAATTTTATTTACCTTAACTCAATTATTAACATATAAAATTGAAGAAATTCAGCTTGAAGAACTCATTTATTCCACATACTGACAGTAAAATCTTTGCTTCTGAGGGAAAACATACCAACCTAAACCAACACTGAGGTGGGCAATTGACTATAGCTTACAATTAAACTATACTGGTGACACTTTAGGAATAAAACCTCATTCCAAGCAATATATTATGCATTGTGGATATTTCTTACAATTCCTTAATGAAACAGGTTTTATACTATTTTAAAGGAAAACTTTACTTCCACCAATCCCTCAAGAATACGAAAATCATTTTTGTTCTGCTTCACTCAATCCAGAGATGTCAATACATTTACCACTCAATCTACACACAAAGCTGACAACCACAGTTCACTGATTCTGTGTTAAAGTTCCACTCAAACCAATTTGTATGTACAATGTTGGTTAAGTACATCTACTTCAAAACATTTAAAATATTTAACTCTTGCTGAGTAAAACACCCTTAAATCAAACTAAAACCTCAAAACATGGAACTGCCATTTTGCATTTTTAAACTGAAGCTACAGGTAAGTATGTATTTGTTCTTAATTCATGCGTATACAAAAAATGGAGATAAGTACCACAACCCCACGTTATAAATAATTGAATATGCAATTTGTACAAAAAGTCTTTCCATGGTTTCAATTTTTTAGACTGCCTTTCATTATCTACTAATTTAAGATTTATACCAGTCATGTACAGTATTGCTATAATTGGGAGAAGCAACTGAATTCATCATGAAAAATTTATATGTTAACATGAAATACTAAACAAACGCAGTCATCTGCAGGCAAATGGAGGTAGATTTAATAATTAATAATTTCTCTGATTAAACTGTCATATATGCCATAGCTTGCAATGTATCACAGCCAAAAAAGTGCTCTTCGGATCCTTCAAAAAATTATAACACATTGATCAATCCTGAGATGAAATTAAACAGCGCCCTCCTGCTCTGTCAAGTAGCTACCCCTATTCCCTACTAGGTACTGTAGCACTTACACCCTGCATATAGCTATCTAAGATCTCCACCCTCACTGACATTTTCCAGCAAAATATGTTTTCAGGCTGTGTAATTTTGCATTTTTTTTTTTGGAGATCGTATTTTGCCAAAGATAGCACAATTCTGCCGGTATGCCATTTCCAATTTCAAAAAGGAGTGGTATCCCCTACCCTTACCCCCCCCCCAATAAAAGTGTCAATTGAAGCAACAAATCTTGGGGGGAAAATGCTAGCCAGGTGTCAAAGTAAGGTGGTGGGTTTTTCATCCCAAGAGTAATCTGCCGTCAAATGACCTCCTGTTATTAGTTAAAGATTCAACTGAATGAAAATGTCACTGCGTTGGGTGCTACCCAATGTTAAGTTGTAATCGGCCATCCCATATACTTTTGTGGGCTTATACACCAATTTTGTAGTATCTCACAATCATATTAAATGTCACGAAAACTTATCTGGTTTGGGAATCTATGAGCTCTACTTACCTCACCTATCACTACTATTGGACAGCCCATATATCCAAAACTTCTACTGGCAAGTAGTTAAGTACGAGTGAAATAGATTAAATTTACTTCAAGGCCTGAATTTCAAGTACGGCTCCTCCCCATTTTAATCTCTGTTGATTTTTTATGGCATGAAGTGTAGAGTAAAAGGAACAAGCTGTTGCTAGGTCTATGTGCAGTGTGCAGTAAAATTGTGATCCAACTGTGACCAGAATTTAGCTGGCCACAATCGCCTCCACCTCAGCCTCTACTAGTAGTAGGGGTGAGGTGCATCTGTTACGCGGTTGGGTCAAAGCAGTAAGCACCAGCCTTATGGGAAAATGCAGTCATCCCAATCAGAATTGGTATACCCTGTCATCCTAATTCATGAATGGCTGCTTTTGGACATGAAACAACATTCACTATTCTGAGAAAAATAGCTGCTAGGATGCAGTCTCTGTACAGTCAATAAAACAGATGTTTCATGTTCTACCAAGGAGATACAACCTGATTTGCTGCTCAGTGTGACCATCACGTGCTTGTGGGAATGGCCTCAAGGGTTACTCACAGTTGCTCTCAGAGTTACATAATGTAAACTCGAGTTACCCTCGGCCAGCCCAAGGGTACACTTTAGCCTGGAGGCAATTACTGAAGTTGAAAAGTTGTAACCCTTGAATTCCCATTTATTGCTCAGGTCTACTGTTTACTTTAAAGGCAGTAGGCAGTCGCCCCAAAATTTGCTTTGAAAAATCAGCAAATTCTTGCAAATCTCCTCTTATTGCATTATAAGCACCAAGACATGTTGAACATAACTAATACAAACAATAGGTAAAGCAAGGAAAAATTCTCCTTGAATTTCACAATTCACTAACAAAAAAATTGTCACATGATCAAAATAAGGCCATTCATGAACTAGAGTGAAGGGGCATACTAACTCTGATTGGGGTGACTGCCTAATTGACTTTAGAGCAATGATGGTAATAACTGAACACATGTGATCATCAAATCATTTGCATCATCATGACTATGATAAATAACAGTATGTTAAAGACAGGCCCTCATCACCCCAAGCATGACTTTTATTTTGGGGTGAGCAAAAGTCTCAATTGGTGACTGCCCTTTGATTTACATCAGAGTTACAAAATTCAAAAGATGCAGAGTAGCTCATATTACACACTATGCAAAGAGTGTTCTGACTATACACAATAGGTCCTTGTGTGCTCACCAGGATATCACCTTAAGCAAAAAACTAGGTTTGTGTCTGCATAGGGAGAAGCTAAAGACAGTTGTTGGTGGGGCTATAAGTAACCTATTTGGTAGAATTGGAACTGTCTGTGATGAGTATCTGTCTGAGTATGAATAATTTACACAAATGCCGAAATGCATTCATAGTATGAATGCAACACATTGTTGAAGTATAAAATGGGAAAAACATTTTAAGAAAAACAAAATAATAGTCTTCAATGTGAAGAAATGACACATCACACCAGCTTGCTTAAGAAATGCCAATGCCTTCATTTTGGTTGCTTATATCATGAAAATAAAACAAAGCAATTGAATAAAAGTTCCACAACAATGCTTATGTTAAAGGCATATTCCAGTAGCGGGTATTTCACAAGAGTCTCGTGAAAGAGAAGAAAACTCCAATTCATTACCTCCAAATCCTGCAGCAGTTCTCTATTCCTAAGTCATGATATCTCATTTTAAAGATTACTTAATTTTGTCAAAAAATACCTCCAATTCTCATCAAGGTCACAAAATGTAATGTATAATGGATACATTGCCTCAAATTCCTTTTGTTTTTTTTTCATCATTTTGGTTTTTTTTTTATGACTTTTTATAATTGAATGTCCAGTTTGTACTCGAAATTTGATAATTGTTGGATGTTTGAAAATTTTTCCATGTAGATCTAGCACAAAACTACACCATATGTAAGGTATAGCATACAAAGTTGTTAAATTTTCCATACAGCAGTGTCAATACCCATAAAGAAGTACAATGCTATGTCTAATCAATGTGCCACAACGACATCACAGGTTTCCCATAATGCACTATGTCTCTAGAAAAAAATTACATTCCTTTGAAAATTAGTATCTTTCAAACACTACATGCTATTAAGATGCAGTTTTCACCAGAAAAAATTTCTGCATTTTTGGACATCATTAGACTTTAGTCCCTGGCAAATTCCTGTAAACTGGAGTGAAAGATAAATTTCCATCGGACTTTGGAGAAAGCTTAAAATTCTGTCGGATTCTTCGTGTATGCCCTACTTATTAAAGGCCAGGGAGGTGCTTGACAGGTATAGACTCTGTAAATAGTAATAAGTGGAGCGGTCTATGCTATCTTCCACAAACCTCACACGCATATGTAAGTTTGACATGACACTAATTAAAACACAACGAATGTCCAAAACAATTATCAACATTAAAATACTGAATTTTTTTTAGTATAGTGTTGTATTTATGGACTAGCGTCATAAAAACAAGTTTTGGACATTTCTTAGGCAATTATGTCACACTGGCAGCTCTAAAATGTTACTACTGAATTTAATTTAATAGTGCTCTGAGTGTGGCTTAGAATAACATCTGGTGGCCTCATAACAATTTCTTTTCATAGTCAGTAAGTATAAATGACCTTTACATAAAGTGCAAGTGCATACATATTGGTTCATATTCTACACTATTTGTCATTGCAAAGATGTAACTAATGGGGGCAGTATTCAGAAATGAATAGAGATAAGCAGCAATAATATCAACAAACTGTATTTAATACATAGCCACACAATGATGACCTCTTGATAAAATGGTGATTTTGTTTTCATGTATTCCTACTCAAGAATTTCCATTGAATAATTCAATATGGAAAGTTGAAATTTAATCGACAAACTTCCTGGTTTCTACAGGGGTAATATACTGATTGCACTTAATCAAAGGTTTAGTTAAACTCAGTTGTAGCAATTTCAGGAAGCAGTCAATTTTATAGACAGTTGCTGTATAATAATTAAGTTTGGCCTAAATACAAAGGCAATGCCAGCAATATTGTCGTAGACTTTAATAATAGAAAGTTACTTTAAAATTTTAAGAATAATTTAAAGATACATCTATTATGAACAAGATTAGATATTACTTCCTCATAATTAAGTCCATGCCTTTTTCTTCTTTTCTTTTTGTTTCTCCCATTTCCTTCTGTATCCTTTCATCTCTTCTTTCTGTTAGCCTTTCTTTGTTTTGTAGTACATGTAGTAACTGCTTAGATTTCTGATGTTACTTTTTTTTATGATTTTTTTTTTCCTTTTTTGTTTTGTTTTGTTTTGTGAAATGGCCCAACCCCAACAAAAGTTCCTTCGGTCGCGTCTCTCCCTTATTAGTTTCTGAGTTGTTTCGTGATGTTTTCTTGTATATTGTTATCAAAATTGTGGAAATACAGACAGAGCTTAAAACTGTAGAAAAGAGTGGAAGGAAGACCAACCTGATGAAAGACCAAATGGAATTTAAAGGAGTATTGTTTAATTCTAATTACTTTTCACATAAGGAATTGTTTTCTCTCCAAAACTCCTTCCTTAAAAAGGGTTGCCACTTCGGTGTTTTAAAGGCCAAAACCTTGAATATGCCATTTTTAAAAATTGCTTTAGCTTCCACAACGCAATGACTTGGTATGTATATTTCATACAAATACAGAAGCATTGTGTACAGTAAGTATACAATGTTACTTTACATGACGCTAGAAATGGATAGCAAGTTTTAGCCATCTCTAGTTGACCATTCTTAATCCAGAATCTATCAAAGAACTTCCTGTTCAGGTATCTTGAGATCAATAAAGTTAAAGGGGTTTGAAACCCTTTAAAGGCTGTTTGGTCAATAGAGCAAGTTTGTTTGTAAAAGGGATTAACTGTTGCAATTATAGAGATAAGCTTCATCCGGGAAAAGCCTTTTTCTCGGGTAATATTGGCTAAAATGTCCTGTTCAATTCTAGCAGCATGAAATGGATAAAGTTCACAGAATTAGCTAATAATAATCTTTTTTGTTATATAACAAGATAAATAAAATTTTCTTTTGCAGAATACTAAGCAGATTATGCATAATTTCAAAATTGTTCTAACTGGGCTGCTTAGGAAAACACCTGACTTGTTTGACCAAAAGACTTAATTAAATTTATGTACATTGTTGTAGAAGCAGAGCAGGAAATGTGTTGCCAAAATAAATTCTGTCTACTTCCAATAGGGAGAAGAGGAGGAGGGGTTAATGAGCAATTCTACTGAAATATGAATGCAAAATATCACTAGTTTGCCCAAAAAACATGATATAATTTGCCCCAAAATAGCTCATATTCTACAATCCTGATAGCTACAGCTGGGAAATAATGAGGAACAGAAACAACAGTAGGCCTCAAAGCTTGTAGCAGTCACTTTTTCTACTACTCTGAAAATGAGGGTGCTCTTCTCAAATATGCAACCCTTGGAGGTATACAGATATAGCCAGCTTAGTGTATACATGCAGTGAACTGTAACTAATACGCTCAGACAGACTAAATGGCTTTGACTCCTGTCAAGTATTCCAACAAATGTTTCACACAAAATTTTAAAATTTTTTTACAAAGCGGCATTCTTTGGGTGAGCTGAATAGGCCATTGTACATAACAGTAGGTCAGTGAATGAACTTTCAGGATCATTTGATACTTCAGTGTTAGCATACAGGTAAGTTGTCATAGGATCCACTGTCAGATTGTGCATACAGCCACTTTGCATGTTCAATAGATCAAGTATGTAATCAGAGCTTATAGTGATTCATAAATTGCTCCAGCACTGTGGAATCATGCGCCATCAAACATCAAAAATACATACATGATCATCAGAATATTGACGAATTACTCCATAGTGGCTGAGCCTTAAATATTGTACACAACACGTAAGGACAAAAAGTAATTAAGCTAACGGCATATTTCAAAAATGCCATACTGTAACAATGTACTTTTATAAATCAAATTCTGAATCATCAATTGTTACTATTTTTACAAGAGAAAAGGATGTATTAAAAGCATCAACGAAAATAAGCCAGATTTTAGACACTTTAGCAAAACTTACGTCAATCCCATCCTGTAAAATTAAGACTTGGCATAATGTATATTTCTGACAAGCTCCTGTAACCTGTTTGTAAATTGCTTTTATCCATACCACTAGCAACCAACTGGACATTTATAGCTAAGCCTACACCTTAGAAAAATTCTTTTTATCCGAGGACCTCTATTTGTCCACTGGAGATGCTTGTTCCCTTTTGTAGACAAGCTATAGTTATATGTTGACCACAGACTCATTAAAGGGGAACAGCAGTGCCTTTTTTAAGATATGTAATAAGGTCATGGACTTGGTGACCCATCAAGTTCAGTGAATGCAACAATACAACCCATTTAAACTTCATTGATCTAAAATAATGGTGCAGAAACAGTGGATTAAAAGTAATTAATGAAGGATGGCTTAGTAAACTTGTTATACTTGCTTGCAGCAGAGTAAGATGTAAAGATAGGGTGGTTTTGCCACATTGCCCTCTCAGTCTCGGTGGGTGCTAGGGTGCCATCCTAGTGGTAACAATTATGCCAGATGGTACTAATTACGTGTAAGAAAATTGCATCTAAATGGCAGGTAATGAGAAACCAAATTGATTTGCCTTGATCCTTTTCTGTGGTCATGTACTGTGTTAGTTTTTCTTATCACACATTTTATTCTTTGCAGTTTATCCCACTTTCTAGATCATCAACAAATTAGTATTACAGGTAAACCGCTTACCAAGGTATGTTAATTAAATCTCCAGCACAGGTAAAATGCTGACTAATGAAATTTGGAGAGTAAATACATGTGTTTGAGACTTATAAGGAAGGCCAATCATGCATTTACAATCATTATGACATCTCAATCCACGTGAAACTTTTGTGAAGAAAACACGTGTCAATTAAACAGAAGTTTCCCATTCCACCAAGAGGATGCAACCTGATCACTACTCAGTGTGACCAACTAACATGAATGG
The DNA here is from genome assembly GCA_029531755.1 of Holothuria leucospilota. Classification (NCBI taxonomy): domain Eukaryota; kingdom Metazoa; phylum Echinodermata; class Holothuroidea; order Aspidochirotida; family Holothuriidae; genus Holothuria; species Holothuria leucospilota. Next base: position 45,276,755 of record CM055972.1, on the reverse strand, counting down.
CATCGGGGGTCACTCACAGTGGCTTTCGGAGCGTCATGTGACACATAAATCCATGTTACACTCGGCCAGACCATGCTTTAAAATTAGTATTGAGCAATTATTGAAGTTTGAAAAGTAGTAACCTTTGAATCCCCATATATTACTCGGGTCTGTTGTTTGCTGTAAAGCAGTAAGGACAATGTACACATCATGTCCTGTAAAAATCCCTTATGTTTCACCTAAGGGAAAGCTTCCAAGTCACTCTTGGTGACCACGCAAAAATTTGAGGCAGACCTTGGATTGCAATGTCCACAATGACTATAGTATACATCACTGCGGAAAGAATTAGGAGCAGATTATACTGCATACAGTACAAAAGTTGTTGGCCACCCTAGGCCAAAGACATTGTCGTGACAACAGCTCAGAGGCTCAACAACAGAAACAACTTAACCACCTATAAGTAAACTATAGGCTTACAGATATTTGTGGCTGCTGTGGGGTATCTAGGGACGCCATCCTTGTTGAAGTATTGATGCAAGATTCAATAGAACATGTCACTTTCTGAGAGTCACCTCATTTGAAAATCAATTTCAGCTTTTCAACTTGTTTCCTTTGGCACCAAAAATAAAAAACTTTTAAGGAATTTTTAAAACATAACATTTCACCCAATTAACTCAGTAGGGCCTGATACACCAAGAATTATTACACTGATTTCATATTCCCGACCTGCAGCCTGAGTAGGGTGGGGTTCTTCCTAAGCACAGTAGCAAAGAGTAGCAAATTTCTGAACAGTTGCAGAAGTTAAGACCACAATATGTTACTTCCTTTAGACTATCATTTTCAAAAGTCATTTCCACTGTTTAGTTGCGGTGCCTACCATGCAGGCACTCGCAACTAATGTCACTGACACAAAAATGCAAATTTTGGCTTTGGATGCGACTTTGTCCTAGACACAAGGTTGTATCAACAATAAAACACAGTCCAAGTTGTAGGGATGGTTGTTCTGTAATTTGTGACTTAATTTTGGTGACCTTACGATCTTTTAAAGGGGGTATAATCGAGACTTTCTTTCATGCAAATGTGTGGGCGGTTTTATATTTTTAGGCAATCCCCTGTACACACTGTGAGCCTATATTTGAGCATGGTCATGCCGTGAGTCAGTCCGGTAACTTTTTTAAACAGGGCCATCAAATTTATCATTGTGTTAAGCATATAATATATTATCTACAGATCAGCTTAGTTCATTTTATAGCCTTCACAATATATGACTAACCCAACCCAACTACATATCAGTACCTGAGCACCAACTTTTTACTGTCACTGATATAACAAAAACCACACACAAACTGTGGTCAACAACAAAAGGCACCGCAACTAGCAGAGTCATGTGACTTGATTGTTTTAACAAATGAATCCTCTAACTTGTCGAACAGTAGGTCAGTATCTCAATGTGGGCAGATTTTTCAATGGGAAAGGGGTTTCTGGGAGGCAGAAACATGGGGTCAAATCCTTCCTTAGCTACTCCACTGATGTTTTAATTAGTGGTACTAGAGTTGGTACCACCCAGAGTGGTCCTGCTATCCCCCTCTCCTATACCCATATAAAAATCACTATACAAATACACAGTATCATACTTAAAAAGTGAAAACATTTACCTACCAGGAAAAACCTGTAGAAAATACAGTAGGAAGCACAAAATGTACTTTTTATTTTTCTATTTCACTCCTACTTTCTGTACCTCATTTGCTATACGTGCAGGGCTCGAGATAACCAGCAGCACCAACAGCCATGGCTGTCGGGCCCTTACTGATGGCCATGGTGCCCGTCAGTCTATGTCCTATGAAATAACATAGACTGACAGCCAATTTGCTCATTTTGACTGTGCCCTTTTTCAAGCTAATTTCGAGCCCTGTCCGTGTGAACAATCCCATCTACTATGGAATAAGACTCAGTAAAGTTGATTGGCGGAGAGATGGCGATATACTTACTTTGGGGTCATGATCTATGAGCTCCCCCTAATTTCGTTTACCGCGGAATTTGGACTATCACACTCTTTTCCTTTGACTTTTTTCACGGTTACTGCATACATGCACTGTATACTTATTTTCTGCTGCAGTAGGCCTAGATAAAAAAGTGTTGCCTGGGGTACAGGCTGCTCTTCCTGTCCCCTCTAGCCACTTAAGTGGTTATGATGAATAGCACACTTTCTTTTAAAGCTTATAAAGTGATCCAATAATTATAATTGAGCTATATACCTACCAGTAAGATCCCCTACGACGGTGTAACTGACGACATCCAGATCGATCTGCGGTTCTTCCAGCTGTACTGCAGTACATCATGATGATGAAATTATAACTTTATCTCCAAAACAGATAAATCCCAAAGATATATAAACCGATTCCAGTTCAAAATGAAGCTTGAAAATGCTATAAAATAAAACTGCTGCAAAATATCCCCAAACTTCCATGATTGATTTCCATTTGTTAAAGAAGATTTGTTTTTACTGAATTCAATCTAATGCCAATCCATAATTTTGATGCCACAATATTTCAAACTATGTTCGATGTTGTTTGCTTGTCCCTTATAAAGATCTACAAAACATTAGTTTGTTCAATCTGCTCGTAATTTCCGCTTTGAAAATACAGTACCATATACATGAAACTAGTTTGTACAAATAATACGTGTATGTTTGTCGTATTAGTCTGAAACCGAACACCCTCCGCAGCATAAACTATACACTCCACAATCATGAACACATAAAACACACAGTTATGAACTGCTTCCTTCCATTTACAAGCGGTAACTAATCCAGGCTCTAGAATGTCATGTTTATCTATTTGATTCAAATTCAATTCATTGGCAAGCAAATATTTACCATGAAGTCTGGAAGTCCGTCACGTTCATGTACTGAACGTGGAATGTTTGCCAGATTTCCCTGTGACAGTGCTCAGTAAGGGTCAGATTGTTGTAAGAGATCCCTGGCATCCCTAAATCAACCTCTAGTCAGCCTTCATACGGTACATATTGGTATGTAAATATACATTCCGTTCCTTACGCAACACAAACAGCTACAGGAGGCACAAAACGATTTGTTCTGAATACCTGGGAGGACCAAGATTGAGTTACGACAGCAGCTGGCTCTGATAGATTGTACATGTTCAGTACAAACACCATTCATATAACTTATTTATACTGTTATGACATAGTATGCTTCTGCAGTTGTCAACAATAGATCACAAAAAGGTTTACTCACGCAGTAAAACTGATCAATATGTCCTAGAACTATTCATCACAGTTGTTTTGCCCTTTAGAACCATCTGCTCATATCTACAGTACTATATGGCTGTAGCATAGATTAAGCCTATACCTACAAGAAAAAACATACAGCTATCTGTACAAAAGTCAAAGTACAGAAAAAAAAGTTCTATCGGGGAGTTGAAATCTCCAAGACCAATCCATAGGTAAATCAAAAAGTAAATCCAAATCGAGAGGCAATGCAATACATGCAGAGAATCAAGAAGGCAAAAAGAATGAAAAGAATTAACCTATAATATGAAACCCTTAATTGCCCACAACTAAGACCTGGTAATTAATCAATGGCACAGTGGAAGAGAATCCTCAACAAGGAACCCTCCACCCCCTCCACCCCCACCCCCACGGCAGAATACCATATGCAAAAACATGACTGCTGAGAGAAACCAACCCTTAGGTGAAAAAATTGTTTCATCTGAATGCTTTATACACTGTTTTATATGGGAACACGTAACTTTACACGTAATTCCTATTTACCACATAAAGTATATTCAAATACTTCACATGTATCCATTAACGCTAACGACATAGGGGCCATTGAAATAACATGCATGTATATATCTCACAATGTAAAGGGAAATATAATCTTATTTATTCGCCAGTTTGTGTTGGCGGTATACCGATTTTGTCTAACAGTTGGATCTTTTAAGCGATATATGTGTGTGTATATATATATAGATCGACCTGTTAGGCGAAATCGGTATGCTGCCAATACAACCGGCGAAGAAAAACACAAGAAAATACATAAGATTATAGTTCCCCTTTTGGTTCTGAGATATATATGCACGTTATTTCAATGGCCCGTAAGTCCTTAGTGTTAATGGATACATGCACGTACGTTGGTGTGCAGTTAAGTAATTGCATAAACATTATGTGGTAAATCCGACTTGCGTATAGAGTTACGCATTCCTATATAAAACAGTGTGTAAAACGTTAAGGCGGAAAGGTTTTTTCGCCTAAGGGTCGAGTTCCCCCAAGGGTCGCGTTTTTTCATACGGTTTTTCACCTAAATCCCAAATTATAGAAATATATATTCCCACTGGAAAATCATATCCTGAGAATCTGTTATCACATCTAACATTCCTAGAACAAACTACTCAAATTGCTACACCAATGCAAAAATCTGTGGAGAAGCTCACTTTTCTACACTAGCGAGGCAGTGTGGACCATAATGATGCTTTGCCGCAGTTAAATTTAACCCAGATGCTAGCCCATGAATGGCAGAAGTAAAGTCAGCAGCACCCCTTGCTGATTATGGTATCACTCATTTCATTTAATTAAGTGTTCAATACATAATTACTCTGCATGCACTAAAATAGAGGCTTTACGTGTTCCTTAACAGCAAGCAAGACACAAACTTCTACATCAGATGCCATTTTCAACCTCGTGTGATATTATCGATCTGCATACACCTGGCACACACATGACCATTCAGTGACACTAAACGTACCTGACTAGTGGGAGACATATTTTTAGGGTGGGGGTGGGTGGTGGGAGCACTGCAGTGCCATGATTCGCAAGATACTTAATATGCTTCAGTAACTTTGTCTCTTGAACAAGCACCTACCTCACTTAAAGTATCACCCTGAATTTCTGCATGCACATATCAATATCGTATACAGAAGATACTAATCAACACGTGGTCCACTGAAAAATTATCAGTCCAAAGTCTGCATGCTAGTATACACACACCTACTGCAGCTCCATCAAAAAATGTCCCCATGGAAATAAATTTATCACTTAAGTCACAACATAATTAGAATGAATCCAGACATGGCAAGTGGAAACAATTCATAATCTATACATTCCCTCCAAAACAAAGGGATCAGCTCTTTCACTGAGGAAAGCACCAGCTGTTACCATGGTTACAGGTGTAAAACGCTTCCTTTGCAAAATCAAGTCTATATTTAGAGACACAATTGGCATGTAAAAACAAACAATGGAAATTGAGAACCGTGCAAGACAATATGTATAGTCCACAATCAGTGTGAACTATAATAGTCTATATACTATTGTCAACTTGATGTGATGTATACAGTTGCACGATGATACAACTACACACACTGACAGATGAGTGACTTCATTGGTTTGTGAAATTTTAAATGAAATTTGTGAGTTGTAAATTCTATCAATGATGAAATTAAACCCAGGGGCTACTGTACTATATTACAAACCAGATACGCACTCAGGCAAATTGTCTCTATACAGTGCATAACAGGGCGGCTACATATTTAAATGTTTTCAAGGGGCTGTGCTATTCTTTAACATAACAACTATGTCGTTAAATTATTGCCATGAAAGACATTTCTTAAATTATTGCCATGAAAGACATTTCTAAGGTACGCACCAGCTTCTTCTATTGGATTGTGGCAAATAGTCAACACCTTTTGTCTGACCAAATATTTCTTTATACTGTAATGTCAAGTGCTTCACAATGTGCAAATAAGTCTGCTTGAGAATTTTAAAAATATAATTAAAATTCTAAGTAGTGGCCAAAAAGCAGATTTTTCAAGATGAAAAAACAAACCACAATTTGACTAAAAGGTATTAGCTACCTTTCATGAACTTCCAAAACACAACCTGACTGGATTCTCTGATTAGAAGTACTTACAAGGCTATTACTAATCGATCCGTTGTATTCGTATGAAGCAACCAGCCTTAAGTCACTTCACGCATCACCGAATCACCATGCATGCATGTAGCAAATATGGTTTCTCCTAGCTTCCATTAAAGTCAAGCCAAGGTTTCATTAAACCGGGAGAAAACTTAACGCACGTAAAGCATTAGCAGTATGACTGTAAAGGACATTCAATTTTATATTCAATAAACAAAGAGATTACAATATCCATGATCACTTTTTAACTCCTTTTTTTTTAATGAAGTGCACAGTGGGATGATTTGCATAAGAATCCCCAAAACTCGTCTGGTTTGGTAGTCTATGAGCTCCGATACTTAGTAACTCGTATTAACATATGTAGCCTACACCATTATTGCCTGCAATAACCATCTGGCAAGAACCAATAACACCATGGGATCCCCTACCTACAGAGGGCACCCTATAACCTAACTCTTCCTTCTGCATTTTTGCCAAACCAATATGTGCACATATATCCTTTAACTAGTTTTTCAAGTTACCTACAGTGTATTAAAATTTTGAAATGCAAGATGTGTTTTTTTTTTTTACAATGGGGCCTATACGTACTTCTCCAGACTGACCATTTCTAGGATGTTTCTTCAGCTATGCTAAAATAATGATATGGAGTGAGCATATCACGTATGTTATGTCCATATTTATTCTGTTACACTAACATTTGAACTAAGTGTCAATTTACTTGTGAGCTGCAGTTTGAATGAGGTACTGGCATTTTTCTTTATTTCGAAAGTATTCTTCATTAATACTGCCCTTGAATTAGTGAAGATTTAAGAAACAGAACTACTGTACATTACAAACTATGTGAGTCCTTTCTTCTATGTCACAGTTCTGCCTACAGTATATTTATAACATGCATGTTCATGCTACTGATGTAAAATGGTGTTGGCGTATTTATCTGGTATAAAATGGTTTTGATAAAAATTTAGAGGTGGATTTCTTCCTTTGCAAGGCTCTGTACATGAAACTGACTGATGTATTATTATGATATCACAAGACATTCAAGCAGAGTTTACATTGAGTCATAAATCAACCTCTATAGAGCCTCCAAACCCCACCCCCTTAACTTTTTTCCCAAAATTTTTGCATCCAGGCTGAAAATTGATGGTGTCCTGCACCTGCCATGGTATACCTCTATCTATCCCTACTGTATGCATACTGTACAGCCCCTCAGAACAGTATAAAAATATAGTTTGTTGCAGAAACCAAAGAAGTCACAATATGGTTCAATGCAGAATGTTTTTATTTTTATTTTGTTGCATGAACAATTTCACCAAGTCCAATGCAATAGCCGGACTGACTGACTTGAAATTTTTGCCTAAATCACTGATATAACAATCATGGATGCAGAGGCACATCTCAAAGCTAACCCTACATTTAAAAGCATGCAGCAACCTCACTACATTATCTTGCCATTCTTAAGATATTCCACTATTTTCAACCATTGTTTTAAAGAAACACACCTGCACTTTTTGTCTGTCTTTAGGAATTAATTAAGTTGTGTTTGACAAGCACAACGTTTCAAATTACATTGACTGAAATTTTTAAATCTGCTGACATCAAAATTACCATAAATCTATAATCCTCCCATCATAACACTATATGATGGAATCAAGACTAATAGGTAACGATATTTGATTTAGATATCCTGCACGAACTTGTAACCTAGTAGGATAACACCTGAACAAACAAACAAAATAGATGCATTTCCAGAGTTGATACATCTCTTTTGTTGCCATTTATACAGGTGTATGGATCTCACAGACTATCTCAAGACTCGGTACTCTCAAGACTCTGAATTTTTGCATTCTTCTTTGGTAGCCATGAAATATGAAGGACACAGTTCAATTTGTGAGCAAAACATATGACTAAAACACAATCAGCTGCTGCAAACATAATATTACAAGCCCTACAAATCAGTGATTTAGCCAGGCCTGTATTTGCGCTACAAATATTGCATAAATGCATAGGAATGTCGCCAAAACAAATTTGACGGGCAATTTCTGTGCAGGTGTTAATTTCAAAGAATCAGTCTTTCTAAATTGTACTGTAAGTCTCACCTCATTTGCAAGGTAACTTCAGATCACTTATTGCACCATTTGCCACACAGTACTGGACCTCAAAAATTGAAAAATTTTTCCAAAGCAGAGGGATCACCCCCCTCCCCTTAGACCTCTCTCCCAAGCCATTCATCCAAATGTCGCATTGGAGAATTGACCTGGCTAAAATCACTGCTACAAATCTTTGTCATTTTATACCAGTACGAAGTAAAAACGTCTACATTTTCTACTCACTTAGATAAAACCAATTAGTTCCAAATAGCTACAACACTTTTGAGAGCTATTTTCTGCATAAAAAGCAAAGAAAAAAAGGAATGAGGATACAGTACAGAGTAATAATTTACTTTTTCTTCAGAAGCCCAGCTCTTTTCATTGTGTTAGTAAATGTCACCCCTAGAAAGGCATAAACAGGGGTTGTTTTTTAGTTTACAGGGGCTACTTTCAGTGTCTTTGTTACTTTAGCAGTTGTTTTATTGGGATAATAGAAGGACAATCTTCATAAAATCTGGTATTTTTTCATCCTCCTCAACATTCTTGGGGCAAGTTCCCCTTGAGCTTTGTATTTTGTACCATGATAGCATCAATACAGCAATACTGCCATCTGTCCCAACAGCTTTGCCAGATAAGAACTGAAGGCCATTTGTTACATATAGTAAACAGGAGGTAAGGAAGTGTGAGATACAATTGGATCAAATGTTATGTTTTGAAGTAACTGCACTTCAATCACAGATTCAGGGCATGTATCGTACCAACCTTCCAAGCTTGAAACATCATTTGATATGACCGAAAACAGCCAAACATACAATATCAGGTATGTTAATTCAACTTGAAGTACTTCGACAATATTTGCTTAAATGTGATTCAATCATCAAACCCGTTCCACTTCCTTGAAAAAGACAATTTCACAATTATAAATGTAAACCTGGGAATGACATTAACCTTCATCATCACAGAGTCTATTTACCAACTATATAGATGCAAGCCAGCCTGTGCCACATGGAATAACAATTAACTGTGTCATCTTGATAACAAGAAATTTCTGCCATTTCTGTTATGAAGATCACAGATGCATTCACATGGGGAAGTAAACAAGCAGGGCAGGAAATAAAGCAAGAGCTCAGGGAGATTAGCCCCCATAACTTGCAAAATAGCCCCTAAAACTGGGGTTACGAGGGCGAATTTGGCCATACAGTTTGTGTAGGGAAAACCGTCAAGTTAACTGCACATTTCAGTCAACTAGCCCCAAAAGAGCCCTCTCTTGACAAATGTTAATTGCTACCCTGTAAACAAGTGATCCACATAATGCTTCAAGCTGCAAGCAAACTTTTGCTGGCATTTGCATACAAACACAAGCTACAGTATGTTAGGAATTATACACACTTCTTGCACAGTAAACTAGCTGCATAGCACTTGCAAATAAATAAAATACCAAAATGACAGAAATACTTCACATGCCTTCTTTAGTGTGATGTGGTAATGAACTAATACTGATGATGGGCTTTCATTCACGTGCAGAATTTGATCATCCCCACAGCGGCAGTAATTTGTGAGATGACAACAACTCTCCCACTATCAGCGTGCATTCAAGTCTCCACCACCCTTCCCAGTAGATCCCCCCTTCGCAGTACGAGAGGGGAAGGAGGGAGGCAAGTGAAAATTAAATTCAAATCCAAATTTCTAATGACCAGGGTTTCCATCAAGGGGGGGAAAGGGGGGATTTGTCCCCACCTTCCCAGAAGAAGGTAGGTAAAATCCCCCCCTTTCATTTCCATAAAAAACATAAAAAATTGTCAATATCTTGGTTTCTTACTTAAGAAAAAGACACTTTTTCAACAATGTTTGAACTTACATAAATAAATGGCCTTTAAAACCCTTCAAATTACACCAAATTGGGGCCTTGAAGCAAGCTTTTCTCCCCCTGAACCCACTTGTAACTTTGGCCTAGGCCTAGTTCATCATCGAGTTGGACTCAAGGTTTAGCAGTAATAAATCCCCCCCCCCCCCCTTTTTTGAGTTTCTGGCGGAATCCCTGATGACTCATATTAATAGCAGGCTAAATCTTTGGAACTTCCTTACTAGCATGAAATGATTAGGTTCAAGGTTTATGTATGCTTCAGGTCCACATCAAATTACTATATTCATTTCAACTCCACAGTTAAGCCTCAATTTCACATAGTGAGTAAGGCCCACTAGAATGAAGGTTCACAAGACCAGACATACACTAACAATAGCCTAAATAACTAACCTTAACCATAATCCTTATCCTCCCTTACCAATATGTCAATTTCCCAAAACCTATCTGTTTTGCAAATCTATGAACCCTACTTACCTCCCCTATTATTACTACTGGAAGTAGAAGGGAGGGGGGGACAGGGTTCTTATGTCCCGGTCCAGAGAAAGGATGCAGATCAGAGCGGTCTGTAACTGCAGCTCACATGTCGATCTGCTGTTACGGACTGCTCGGATCTCTATCGTTTCTCTGGACCGGGGCATAAGAACCCTGTTCCTTGCCTCCCTTCTACTTCCAATAGTAGTAATATGGGAGGTAAGTCAGAGCGAAATAGTTACAGTCCATCAAGTTTTGGTCTAGTGGACCTTCAGATCTAGTGAGGTTCTCCATCTCACAGTGCCTAAAGGTGCTCTAGCCATGTCCTTTACCATTTACTTTCTTCCCTGAACCAGGTCAGTTGAACCAAAGCTCTACTAAAGTTTGTAAGGAAGAGCAACAATGTACCAGAAGAACTGTTAATCTTTGTGACAACTACCACCACAAAAAGTGTCGTACATGTATGTAGGCCTTTGTGAACCCATAGCTCCGATATAATGAAACTAGTGAAGGCTCACTCATGCCATGCATCCACATGATTTGGTCCCCCAACTTTAAAGTGGATTTTGATTCTTACTCAGACTGTAAACTGATGCTGTAACACTGAGGCATCAAACTTTCCACACTACAGCAGAGCTACAGCAGTTTTGAATTAATAATTATTCAGGCCTTCCAGGGCACTTGTTTTACCATGCTAAGCAACCACAAATGTGGGAGAAGCTTGTATGGCTGATGACTTACAACTTCACATCGAGTATAACTAACCAACTCAACAATTAAGATCAAATTTGTTTTTTTTTGAAAAGCCAGTTGAGATGGTAAAATCCCCCCACCTGACTGGTGTGGGTATTCACAAGCGACCATACTTACCCCTTGCTACATCTATTTTGCATTATTCGCGCTTCGCGCGCCTACCCGGAATAGTTTTGACACCGCGTCCCCTATGTCCGCCATTTTGGAATAATTGTCCTCATTTTCTTTTGAAAAGACAGTTGAGATGGTAAAACCCTAGATTGCTCTTGGGTGAACAACCCACATTACTTTGACCCAGCCGGGGATCGAACCCCAAACCTCCCAATTTCCAAGTTTCATTGATTCAAACGCCACCAACTTTATCCACTAGGCCACAGCACCGGTTGTCCACATTTACAGTACTGTACTTTGTTAATAGGGTGCAGACAGTTTTCAACATGCATGTAGTATGTATGAATGCATATACGCATTTGAGGTTATTTTAGTTCTTTATCCTAAAATCATCAAAACAAGCTACATATTTTTGCATTTGTGTAGCAATTTCATCAGCTCATAAAGCAATCTGACCAGCTCATGAAGCAATTTTACAAGCTTATATAGCACTTTGATCAGTTTGTTCAGCAATTAAACAGCTTATGAAGCAAATTGTGATGTGATAGCAGAAAATGATTTCCTGTGTTGTAAGCTTCAATTGATGAACTTAAATGTCAGAGGGAATAGTATAGGGGAAGTACTAGGTATAGACATACTGTAGACAATCTTACTAAATGATGGAAAAGAGCAGTCACCCCAAATTTATTTGGAAACATCAGATAAATGTTACAAATTTCCTTCACAAATATTTGTCATGATTTTCCAAACATAAATATTTTCATATCAAAGGTAAAATAAGTATTTATTCTGCATGAACTGCACAAGTTATGCAGTAACAAAAAAAATTGTCACATGACTTAAACAGAGTGATTCATCAAATAGGGTTCTGGGATACACTAATTCAAACTGTGGTGACTGCATTTTCCCTTTAAGCTTAAGGATCAAAAAATTTTTGCATTATCCTGTAAAGGCTGCACAGGAACAAATTTCAGGAAGAGAATGTGTTATCCCATAGGCCCAAATTTTGCCCTAATGACTACATTTTTTCCTTCTATCAAAAGTCAGAAAACCCCTGCTTTCATTTCATGCCACCCTTCCTTGTAAGATTAAAACTGGGCAACACTTTTTCTCAATACCCCTCCCCCATTATGAGGATCCTATATAGCTAGCAGTTGAATGGAAAATTACAATTATGGTAACTTCAACAAATTAAATATTTCACCCAAAAATTGTACATATATTTCCCTCCCCTTCCCCTCATTAGGATCTTCTCTGCCCATAAGGAATACCACCTAAGCCCCCTGTTTTTGGCCAAAAAAGGGGACATTAAATATTTGTAACATTAGCCTCAATGAATGGCTCTACTGCACAAACAGGTTCTTTAATAATCACCAACTACTGTACCTGTACCTTCCAAGAGTAAATAGAGACTAAATGACTACATCAGTACAAAAAATAGCATGCATACTGTAATGCACAACAGATAGCTGAGTTGGTCAGTATTAATTACTAGATGTGTCTACAATCATACCAAGGGCTGGGTCAATTAATTATATGTACTCAAGGGTAAATCCTACTACTGGCAGTGCTTTTGGTACTTAGTTTATACTATCTAGTGTCAAAGTACGTATTACTCCCCCAGTGAATTTGAGGACCATTCTTCAATGGGCTGGATTGGCCATCATGCTCTCCCCCACTTTTTGGAGATGCTCCCATGGACTTTCACCTTTTTACAGAATAAAGTTTTCAAGGGCCTTTTATCCACCCCCACTCCCTCCCCCATATCTCCACCCCAAAATTTCCACACAAATCTTAAAATCTGCTTTCACCAACTGCCACCATTCAATATTGTGTACTGATATACTGTATATATTGACTTCTAGATACACTGACTTCATGTCCTCAAATCCCTTAACTATGGTTACCCAGTCATGTATATTTAAACACACAGCACCTGTTACTGCACATAGCCTCCCAATCTTTTCAGCTTGAGGGACAATTACTTCCCACTCCATGAAAAGTCTTCCAGATCACATGGCCATACCTTAATTATGTCTATCCCTAACCCAAGCAGAGCCACAAGCCTTGTACAGTATTTTTGATTCCACAATAAACGTAATGATAAGATCTGAAGACTGCAGACTGTGTAACACTACTATACTGGCATAAGTATATAGTTCTTATGTCGTAAACTGTATCCATGTTTTCAACACTCAAGTTTCCTCAATATCTCTAACAAACTACCTGTATAAGCATATTTTAATGTAAGTTATATACTACCATGACAATACCAGGTTTCTACTATTACACCCTAACTCCATTTTCAACAATTGTGATCATCTTTCATGCATTATGTCGATTACTTATTTAATCAAACTGCATGTAGGCCTATACATATTTCATTTTCAAGGCTTAAAGTCCTTTACAGCTTAGAAAGTTAAAGACTCCCAGGTGTGCAGACTTAACATTTAGCACATCTGGGTGCTAAAATTCCATGTAATGAAATCAATGAATAATTAAAGGAACTTAACTCGACTAAAACTTACTTAAAATCCAGTAAAGTTCTACCATAAATCTACTACAACAATTTTATGAACACAGGCATCAAACAAAAGAACCTCCTGGCATGTTGCATCACACAACAATCAGTAAACTCACTTGTATGGTTGCATTTTTTGTTTCACATACAAGAAACTGCAAGTGTTCACACAGTTCAATCTTCAAACCGGCTTCTCTATTAGAATAACATGGATACTAAACTTTCCCAAATCAGAAAAACCTCCACATAAACTATCTATCCAACAAAGCAACAGCACAGATCCAAAGACAGTCACAAACTGAATAAAACTTTAAAATTCCTTCAACACAACGAAACTTCTCTTGTGTCCTTATAATACACTTGTTGTTAATACTTGCACTTTCAAAACCAGTTTCAGAATCAAGTGTGTCTCCCTTACTACAACTACATAAGCTAGATGCTCCAAGCTTATCAGTTTGCTGTATTTGCTCACAAAAGGCACCATATGTATTATGATATCCTGATATTGAACTGTGCACAGTAAATTAATTCCCTGGTAGCATTAACGATGAAAATATTAAACCTCGTGACAGGAAGAACCTGAATTGAAGTTTGTTACAAGTTTCCCTTAATTGACTTCAAGATCTCCCACTTGACTGTGTGAACATACACATGTGCACATAAGAGGGAAGTAAACAATACAACGGTTTCACCATCGGTTATTGATTGAAACATGCAAAGATGGCAGTATACCGCAATAAAGTTCAAAACACTTTCACTTTCAGGTGTCCTATAAACTAGTAAACAGATATTCCAGCTATACATACTGCAACCATAATGCAAAATAGTTGGTTTGCTGTATACTCTTCGAACATACAATAAGAGGTCAAACGATATTAGAGCATATTGTAAGATACTAAGATACTACTAGAGTAAAAGTCTATTAAAATATGTAAACGAGCTGCTTTGCTGTATTGTTTTGGCAAATAATATGACCCCTCCCTACTAGAATTGTATTTATGAATTATTATGATATTCTATTGATGTACTGATGCAAATTGTATATACAATATAAACCAATATTTTTTATGATTGTATGTATACATGGATTTAATCAAATTAATACAGGAAGGAATTCGGATGGATGCGGCAGTATATACATGCCACTGAGTAAATAGAGGTGATTGGTGTATTATAATCTAGAATAAACTGAATATAGATTCACAGCAAAAGTATATTGTTGGTATACAGTAAAACTTAAGCTGTGGTGCATGTTTATCAGTAAGATGAGTGTGTGAAATACACTAAATAACAAAAATACTGACACAGGTATAAACTGGACATAATCTAAATTATTCACAGAATTAGTGGAACAATTATAGACTTGTAATTTGAGAGAGTTGAGAGAGAAAATGATACTGTAGTTGCTGAGGCATGGGCTTAAGGATGGATTTATGTTGGAAAATTAGTTCAGACGACACCACTGAGCATACAAGCCCCATTCACCCACACAACCCCTTAGGACTTCGCATCTGCATTTAAACTTCTCAAGGCCATGTTCCCCCACTTTTAGAACAATGTTGATGCCATGCCTCAGGCCAACAATCTTTCCAAATTTAACCTTAAATGGGCCCTGATGCCCTATGAATGACCTTCATATTTTTTTGGAACCACACTGTGTTATATCTAAGAAGTTTGGTGGCAATCCTATGTTACAAAGTTATTTGAAAGCAACGATTTTGACCTGAAATGCCCCCCGATGACTTCTGAACAACCACATTTTTTAGCACGAAATGGTAATAGCATATACCTGGTATGGATACCATCTGACTAGATGGTTGCAAAGAAATGCAAAATTTAAGCATTTCCACTTTTTGACCTCTAAGCACCTTTGACGACTTTGAATCCAAAATTGACGGTTGAAAGAATAAGTTTCACTAGTATGAACAACTTTCAAGATCACGAGGTGCTATTTATGTAAGCTAAGAGAAGATATATTTTTAAGAATTTTTCATAACAGCCTATGCTGACTTCCAAGTTACCTTTTGAGCTGAATTCGAACTTCCTGGTGGTAAAAAGTTGCACCACATCCAACCACCATTTTCGAAGCTTCACCAAAATCCCTCAACAATTGGGCCTGTGAGAATACTTGGTAGACCGATAGATGGAAACAACAGACTAATGGACACACAGACAAATGGAAGGCCAGCCAACATCAGAGGAAATGCCCATTAGCCAGGACTGAGAAAACCTTCAACCACAACTAACCCTCTTAGCAAATAAGCTGCACTGCAGCTCAACAATACTGGCAGGCATGAACCTCATCTTGACTCCTGAGGACTTGTACTATTGAAGGTCACCACTCATGCATGACACACTGAATAGTTGTGCTGGGCCTGAATGGGAGAGTCTCCCCAACAGTTGCGAGGAGGAAACCACTAAAGCAAACAAATCAATAAGGTGGACTGATCCTACTTCCCAGAGTTGCCACTGGCACATAGGGTTAGAGTAGGTAATGGGAAATACCTGTCATGAACAGTCATACAGTTAAATAGAACGGTCGTGGTATATACTGTATTAACAATAGCTCAAACAGCTGGTTTAGCTGGTTTCAGTTAGTGAAAGGGGAGAAATTTCAAAGCTTTGCAAAACAGAATTAACCTTTAAACTTTCCTGGGGGCAGATGAAAGTTGAATAGTGTACTCTGTGTTAAGATCTGACGTCAACATGAACGCAAGGTTTAGCAACTAAATCAGAACAGACTGTATAACATGATCTGTACCATAATTATATAAAACGGATAGTTAATTAAATTATTATCGCCGGTCTGCTGGAATAAGTCCAGTCACTTTGTTTCATTTTTTTTATCACAATGCACTTTTGAGATTATAACATTATGGGACGAAATAATTGGTTTAAGTAGTATGTGAGGAAGTGTATCAATAAACCTTGGGATTGGCAATCAGTAACACATGATTTGCAATAGACCTTATGCAATGACATCACGGGGTGTCATTTCAAAGGCAAAACAAAGAAGCACACTGCACGTGCGACGCAGACTTCCCACACGTGTAGTAGACTTGCGTGCATATCCGATTAGTTCACAAATCAGTTGTCTGCATTTGTCGGGTGTAACTTACAATGAAACATACACTTACCTCCAAATGAGGGAGCACTGTCTGCTCTGTGGCATCATATGCATAAGGTCTATTGAAGAAAATTGGAAGTAGCAATTACCCCTGTGATGTTTACAGTCTTAAAGAGTTGCAAATGTGAAAGCTTGAACTATTTAGGAGGATTGCCAGTTTACAACTTCCTAATTTCTCCTGGTTTTACCCTTAGGCCCCCCCCCCTTTTAGGAGTAGTTTCAGAATCTTGCCTGTAGTGTAAAATAGCTAGCAGAAGTTTTCTTAAAAAAGTGAGCTTATACGCAAAGTAGCAATCCTTATAAATTAGTCAGTCTGAAGTTCATAATACTGTAATCAATATATTCATCGTGTTTCAGAACAACACAACCATATGGACCACATTAGACTATGACACAGTAGGTAATGGAAAATACTCACCACCAAAAATATTCTTTAAAGCAAAATAATTTACCTGTCCATTGCAATAGCACACAACCAATAACACACTGGGCCATGTACAGTATAATGCCTATATCTCCATTCAGTGCTGTTCAAAGGCTGACATCATAAAGCTAACACACAGAGGTACAGTACAGCTAGGCAGGCTTAGGAATAGGAGGGCCCAGTGTCCGGTATTTCCTGAATCCAGTGACAGTGAGACAGTACAGAGTATCTTATGTACAATGAATGAAAGCGAAAGGAAACATACAGTAACTGTTACCATGGTAATGCACTTTGTAGTCACCCCAACACCAATAAAGGGAACAAATATAGAGACACTGTAGGCAATATTCTATATGACTACACATGAATGATCTATTGGGGTCAAAGGTTACCAAGCTGGAAGATCTGCCAATATTGCTGTCTGAATGATCCCCATTGCCAAGGCATTTAGCTAATACATAACAATGTCTGAGTTACTCTATTATCACACAGTGTGTAAACCCATAAGTACTATTTGGCAAATTGCAAAACAATTTTGTGACACTCTGGAAAAAGGAATGAGCAGTACTACAGTAGCTTGTAAACTAAAAACTTGATCAGTCCATCTAAGAAACAACTGTACTTGGATGGGCATAAATATTCACTTAGAACATAACATGTGTGTACTTAATGTGTGGGCAATGCACTTTGCCATCCATCCAGCCAAGATATGAAACTCCCAAATGTATAGGGCTCAGATGATGGGTGAAGCTTCCCAAATCCCAAGATATCATGTGATTTTTTTGTTCAAACATGTGTTGTGTACATGTCCACAACATCTCATATCAAAATTTGTTGGGCCCTTGGGTTCAGGTCAAATTTAATGATCTGTCTCAAGATAGAATATTAAACCAGAATTTTAATCAAGCAGGAGTAAGCATTTAAATTAGTCAAAAAAATATGATGAAGTCTCATCTTCCCCATCTCCCACCTCACCCCCTCCCCCATCCCCACCCCAACTCCATCCCCTTAAAAAACATACCAACCATGCATGTAAGCAAGACAGGGAAAGGACAATGGGAAATTACTAATTCAAGATCAATCTGAGTTGGTTTATGCTGCCAAACATTTTATTAGGGGTAAATTGGCATACTAGGGTACCGTGATATAGGCACTCTTAAGCTCACTAAACCTTCAAGGCTAGTACATACAAACTGGAGTCAGTAAAAATTAACCATTAATTTTGTATCACACACACAAATTCATTTTGAAAACTCATTTCAGTAAAGGCCAGTTTATACTGTCAAGTTTTCATGGGCTATAAAGCTATAAGAACCATATGGTCATGCCTTGCTTTTCCTGGCCAATCACGGACATAGCTCAGAGTTGGACAGTGTTCAACTTTCATAGCTTTATAGCACTACACTGAAGAATGAATCGATCAGCGTTACAGTAAAAGTATTTTCAAACTAGACTTGTGATGTATGGACGGCATGGTGAGTACACATGTATTGGTGTATCATATGTCTGCTTTAAAGACAGACTGTCATCACCCCAAAGTACATTTTTAGTGTATGTATATCAAAATTCTCAGTTGGTGACTGCTGTTTGATTGACATCAAAGTTTGAAAATTTGAAAGATGCAGAGTAATTCACATTCCACACAAGGGAGAGAGAGTGCTTTTATTACATTTTATAGCCTTGTGTGCTCACCAGGACATGGCCTTAAGCAATAACCAGAATGCAAAAATGCATTGAGGTTTCGATGATATATGTTCTATTCCAAATAATGCCATGATGTCCCATATCTTTCAGTCACTGGTCAAAATTTCCCAAGAATTCCCAAGATCGTCATCTGGGGTTACGAGAGGTCAAAAAGCAAAATTTCCCAACAATTCCCAAGATAGTCATCAGGGTCACCAAAGGACAAAAAGCAAAATATCCCAAGTATTCCCAAGGCCTAACGTTACAGTATAGCCTAGAGGCTATGCTAAATACTTGGCAAGCAGGGTTGCCAGTTTGGCGTTTTACACGCCAAAACCACTAAATTTGGCGTTTTTTTCGATGGTGTTGGCGTGCGGAATTTTAAAAAATACGCCAAACAGCAATTTGGCGTATTTTTGGCATTTTTACGTCTGTCTCTGCATTTTCCTTAGAAATGCATGTTTTTCCTCAATTTTTCCAGGAAAATGTAGAAAAAACGCATATTTTATGTCTCAGATTATACATTTTTAGCATAATTAAATAAAAAATCTCGGTCAGTGTCAATAAAATGGATTGTTATTTTACAACATAGTCATGATTTTTATGCAATTTTTCAACGAATGTACATTTGGCGTTTTTCGATCATACTGAAAGCCAAATTTGGCCGGTTACCTCTCAGAAAATCTGGCAACCCTGTTGGCAAGGCCCTAAGTAACATTAGCCTAGGTCTAGCCCAGGCCTAGCTATAAGTATAAACCTAGCCTAGGCCTATGCACAGCTGGTCACAGAAATCTCTCTGTAAATACTACAAACTTAGATGATGGGTACCAACATTTGACAGGCAATAACTGCTTTGATTAGCCCTAGCCTAGGCCATAGCTATTACAGTAACCTAGGCTACCTCTAATATCAGCCCATACATACTGTACTACAATTAGGCTAGCCCGTACTGTGGTAGTTAGGCTAGGACTTAGTCACAGGACTAGGACTTTGTCTAGGCCTAGGCCTAGCCCATAAACCTGGAACTCTGCATTAGATTTATGTACTGAGCCTAACATTTTTGTGTGTGTAGGCTAATGTTTGTTGTTGGTTCTGTAACAACACTTAGGCCTAGGCCCTAACTGTTAAGGCCTAGGCCTACGTTAAAACTTGATCTGCCTGGTAAATTTTCCACTAAAGTTACTCATGCTACTCTGCTACCATGCTACTCTGCTACCATGCTACTCTGCTACCATGCTACTCTGCTACCATGCTACTCTGCTACCATGCTACTCTGAAGAGGAGCCATATTACAACATACTGTGATATTCCTGCTGTAAGTTTGATTATTCCATTTCTTGGTGCTAATTTTCCAATTCAGTTACAGTCAAATCTAACATTAATGTTGGGCTACTCAGCCAGCTCAACAGACCTTGGCAGGCAGGCTATGTGTGATAGTCTGTCACTGCACTCAGAAACTAGCTTTTAACACAGTTTCTGATTAGTTGAAAGTGGATCTGTTTACAACTGATCAACCAATGATATGGTAGCTTATGGAATGTCATGGATCTGCTGCAAACTATCTTCTGATTGGTTTAACATCAACTTGTTGACAAAAATTTAACCAATAACATAACAGCATAGATTACTGGGCTCAAATAAATACACCACAGTACTGTACAGACAAGTAAAATACTGTAGTCTATTCTCAGTCTTTTGATATGTTGGCTAAAGAATAATAAAGTTCGTGAAAGGACCTATTTACTCATTCAAAATTCGGATTATCAAGGAAAAATCCGTATTCCCATATTTACAATGATTTTCAGTACTGTGGAATGTGGAAAATCCGTGCTGGTTGGCAGCTGTCTCAGGGTTTGACCCCCCTGGTGACCCCAGATGACCTTTGACCCCCACCAAAAATGATAGAGTTCTTCCTCTTACTATAAGGCATCTAAATACAAGGTATGAAATTTATCCAAGCTTCCTACCTCGAGATATCGTGTTAACAAGGTTTTCAGAGTTTGACCCCGGTGACCCCAGATGACCTTTGACCTCCACCAAAAACAATAGGGTTCTTCCTCTCAATATGGGGCATCCATGTACCAAGTTTGAGATCTGTCAGAGCTTCCTTTCTTGAGATATCGTGTTAACAAAGTTTTCAGGGTTTGACCCCCGGTGACCCCAGATGACCTTTGACCTCCACCAAAAATGATAGGGTTCTTCCTCTTACCATAACGCATCTGCACACTAAGTATGAAATTCATCCAAGCTTCCTACCTCAAGATATTGTGTTAACAATGTTTTCAGGGTTTGACCCCAGGTGACCCCAGGTGACCTTTGACCTCCATCAAAAAACAATAGGGTTCTTCCTCTCAATATGGGGCATCCATGTACTACATTTGAGAACTGTCAGAGCTTCCTTTCTTGAGATACCATGTTAACAAGGTTTTCAGAGTTTGACCCCCGGTGACCCCAGATGACCTTTGACCTCCACCAAAAATGATAGGGTTCTTCCTCTTACCATAATGCATCTACATACTAAGTATGAAATTCATCCAAGCTTCCTACCTCAAGATATTGTGTTAACAATGTTTTCAGGGTTTGACCCCTGGTGACCCCAGGTGACCTTTGACCTCCACCAAAAACAATAGGGTTCTTCCTCTCAATATGGGGCATCTATGTACCAAGTTTGAGAACTGTCAGAGCTTCCCTTCTTGAGATATTGTGTTAACGAAGTTTTCAGGGTTTGACCCCCAGTGACCCCAGATGGCCTTTGACCTCCACCAAAAAAGATAGGGTTCTTCCTCTTACCATAACACATCTACATACTACATATGAAATTCATCCAAGCTTCCTACCTCAAGATATTGTGTTAACAATGTTTTCAGGGTTTGACCCCTGGTGACCCCAGGTGACCTTTGTCCTCCACCAAAAACAATAGGGTTCTTCCTCTCAATATGGGGCATCTATGTACCAAGTTTGAGAACTGTCAGAGCTTCCCTTCTTGAGATATCGTGTTAACGAAGTTTTCAGGGTTTGACCCCTGGTGACCCAAGGTGACCTTTGACCTCCACCAAAAACAATAGGGTTCTTCCTCTCAATATGGGGCATCTATGTACCAAGTTTGAGAACTGTCAGAGCTTCCCTTCTTGAGATATCGTGTTAACGAAGTTTTCAGGGTTTGACCCCCGGTGACCCCAGATGACCTTTGACCTCCACCATAAATGATAGGGTTCTTCCTCTTACCGTAACGCATCTACATACAAAGTATGAAATTCATCCAAGCTTCCTATCTCGAGATATTGTGTTAACAAGGTTTTCAGGTTTTGACCCCCGGTGACCCCAGGTGACCTTTGACCCCCACCAAAAACAATAGGGTTCTTCCTCTCAATATGGGGCATCTATGCACCAAGTTTGAAAACTGTCAGAGTTTCCTTTCTTGAGATATCATGTTAACGAGCAAAGTGTCACAAACACACACACACACACGCACATACACGCATACATACACACGCCATCATGACTGCATAGGTTTCTCTTTTCATCGAAACCAAAAACAGGTTTATTCCTGCACAAGGAAGAGCTTCATACAGTTATGGGAGGAGCTAGAAGATGCATAGTTGGGAGAATTGGAACTGTCTGGGATCATGAAAATTCCCCTTTAAGTACACATCTTTTCCAAAAGTATGAGTAAAAGATTTTGTAGTAAATCACTAATGCCTTTCTTTCAAAATTTGTGAGTTATGAGTTGAAATTTATTCCTACCAGTACATATACATACAGGTATTTATGCAAAGTGTGAGTACAAACACTCACTGTACCTCTATTCAAACTCTTTGTGTTTGAAACTTTTAACCTTTCACTTTAATTCAAGAACCAATGTTTGTGATTTTAAGAGGAAATATTTTGACTTCTCTTGCTACAAAACGCCCACTTTGTATTCTAAATGTGTGTTCTAAGTGGCTGACATATTTTCTCATGAACTTTCAATAGAAAAGGAACTATAAACAATCTCTTTCAACGTGTGCAAAAATTTAGTCAACCAACTTAACATGAAGCAAAGTATCTATCAAATATTCTATGTACGTCCTCTCTGAAAGAAACGATATCAAATGAATCCTATTTGATGTTACAGTTTACTAATGATTCATGTTTAACATCCAAATTGTTGAAGACAACACTGTGAACTTGCATGGTACATTTTGTAAGTTGTCTGGTGGTTGCAAAGGGGAGACGGGAATTAGATACAGGATGCGAAGAAGCAAGAGACAAGGGGCAGGGTGGGAAAAAGAAGGGGGCAAAAGAAAGGGGAAACGTGGGAAGGAGATGGAGGAAGGGATGTAGAGGAGGTGAGGGAAGGGGAGAAGTGTAGAGGTGGGAGGAAATGTAACTGGGAGAACGGAAGAGGGGAATATGGGGGGGGGGAACAATTCTGTCTGACGTAGAAAGTGATGTTAGTGAGGTATTGTACACTTTTGAAGGAAAAGGATGTGAGACAGTCTGTCAATTGTTTGCCTGAAGAAGTTTGTCAAGCCTAGTATATATATTATGTAAGAGCCTATTTCTCTTCCTCTATGGCACTTCCCTGCTCATGCGTAAATTTCTAAAGGTTAAGGAGACTGTACCAAGGATATAAAAAGGTTAGTATTGGTGTTGGACCGATATTCACTATAGGTATGGGCCAATATTCAGAAAGTTCATCCTCTATCAGCATCAGTAAAATTTACCTTAGATGGCGATATAACTTACACGATATTTATCGTCCCACATGTCATGAAAATGGTACATTATTTGAGTACTTTTTATTGAAAGGTCCAATATTTAGATGAAATGACACTTAGCTGTGGTGCCCATAGCCTATGGTTAGTATGCAGAATGCTTATGTCCCAAATATCAGTACTGGCCAATACTGAGAACTGAAATATCGTTATTGACAACATCTTTCCTTGCAATATCGTTACAACACTAGTCAGTATTACACCTATTACACTACTACAACATGAGACTCAAGGTCTTTCCAAAGGCTGTAATATTAAAACTGCATGTATACTCTGTCAACTTATCTGAATTAGCACAAGGAGTTTCACAGGTGCATAAAAACTCTTTGCTCTAAAAAGATGCTAGGTTGAAATCCTGGGGAAATAATGAAGGGATTATAATCCCAACTTTACGGAATTTCAATTTTTCACATGGTTAAGTTTTGTTCAAGGTCCCTTCAATCCTCCAACACTTTTACATACAAATCTCTGACACACGGTCCTAGTCTGGTCTGTGTAACCTAACTTTAAGAAGCATCAATACCCATTTTATGACACTTGGCTCCTCCATGAGATCAGATTTCTGAGCAGTTACCTTGAATCCCACCCCATCCCGATCCCACCCCCACACCCCCCAGCCTGTTCTTCATTGAAAAGGGGCATGGAGGAGTCTTATATAATACATTAAAGGAAATGAATGGGATGTGTATCAAGCATTCAACTACAATAGACAAGCATGGTAGTGGTACCTCCCAAAGACTTGATAGTGGAATAAGATGGTCACAGTGACAACACCACAAATCACTAGACTGGAAGGGCAGGGGCAAAAAACAAACCTGGTAATTGGTACACAAGCATACATGTATTTCTAATTGCAGGATGATGTTGTTGTTGTCTTGGAAACGGGTATATGCTACTGTAGTAGTTGATCACCACATTTCAACTCTTACACCCTTTAGATACCCCCTCCCCTCCCCCCCCCCTTCCAGGCATGACCCCAGACAACACCATCACTGGTTGAAGTCACGCTACAATACAGCACCATGCCATGGACATGATCAATAAAAATATAGAATGTAAGAGATGGAAGTGTCATCTTTGGACAGAGACAGCTGCAGGGATAGAAATATACAATGGCCACAAAAGCTATGGCCTTTGAAATACTGGCAATGGCCTTGGTGCCTACATAATGGCATACATCTCAAGGCCATCTTGGCCTTTGTGCCTTTCCCAACAAAACATAACCAAACACATACCAGATAGCACAAATCTTCTGTTTTGCCTTGGTGCCCTTTGAGATGCATAAATATGCCATAAAAGCTGGTACATAGCCTTGCCCACATTTTCTGTTATTTTCAGTTCTGCTCCTGTAGTACACCAAAGGCACCATAAAACATTTTAATGCAAAGAGGCATCTGGCCACAAAGTAAAAATAGTCAGTACACCTCTAAAACACCAGTGCTGCAATAGCTAGTACTATAGACACAACTGATAACATTACAATAACAGTCCTTTACCAATATTTGTAAATATGACACATACATATGACACTATTTATTCATGAAACTACTGTACAGTACACCTACACTGCATCCGACTTGCAGCCGGAAGGTCTAGGGTTCAAATCCTGGCCGGGTCATACCAAAGACTTTAAAAATGGAACCTACTGCCTTTGTGCTTGGTGCTCAGCATAAGCAATGGAGTAGGGAAAACAAGCCAGTGAGCCACAACTGGAAAAAAGGCCGTGGTCATCTCGACTTGAACCAATTGGTTGGAAACTGGGACGTTAAACCTCATCTAACTAACTAACTAACTAACTACATCATCACAAAGTCAGTCCTATCCACTATGTACCAGAGGGAAGGGAGGGTGGGAGGAATGAGACAGCTATCTACATGTTGAATAATACCAAAGTTTTAAGACACCTCAGTTAGAAGGTATTTTAAATTGAGAAAATAAACCTTACCAGATCTGAAGACAAAATCTGAATGGATTACCAGCAACTCACCTGCAAAAGAACAAAATAAAAGGAAAGAAAATTAAGCAACTGATTTCACACTTCAAAGTCTACAGTATTTCAAAAGGGCAAATGAGACAATGCTCATTTCCTATATATGTAGTAATAATATTCCATAATAAACTAAAAAAAACCCTTTTAAAGAAACTTGGAAACAACTGAAAATTAAAATTATG
Organism: Holothuria leucospilota; assembly: GCA_029531755.1. Taxonomy (NCBI): domain Eukaryota; kingdom Metazoa; phylum Echinodermata; class Holothuroidea; order Aspidochirotida; family Holothuriidae; genus Holothuria; species Holothuria leucospilota. The sequence goes on along the minus strand of CM055972.1, from coordinate 45,250,880 downwards.
TCTATTACACAATAAGACCAAAAAGTACTGCTGGATACAATATCTGAAGGAACCAAAAGTGATAAATAGAGGGCGCTACTCTTCAAAAGAAATCTGTTATTAAAACTTTGAAATTAGAGGGCAGCAAACAAAATCACAAGTAATCTCCAGACAATTCTAGTGTGTTAAGGGAGCATGCAACACACTGCAAGCTCTTGTAAAAGTGAATATAAAAGTAAGTTTGGAAACAAAAATGTAAAGAGGGGATTTCGAGAGAAAAAAGTTTACAGGCTTTAATGCATTTCTTATGCTACATTTACTGTGCAGTGAGTAAATTTCAGTCACACTAGTTTCCGTATTTCACCTTTACATGTATTCCCTAAACACTTATTTCCTCAACCATTTTTCTCCCCATTCCCCTTCCTCATCCCCCCTATCCTTCCCCTACCCTAAAACCATCATTTATCTGCATTCAACTTTTGCTCCTTTTTGTGGGGCAGTGCTACAAACTAGCACTTGTATGTCTTAAAGGGAAACAGAGCTTGAAATAACCAGAGACACTGGAGCCCATGGCCGCTTCACTTCACGTCCTTTCACTACAGACACTGGAGTCCATGGCCCCTTCACTTCACATCCTTTCACTAGAGACACTGGAGCCCATGGCCCCTTCATTTCACATCCCTTCATTAGAGACACTGGAGCCCATGGCCCCTTCACATCATGTCCCTTCACTAGTGACTCTGGAGCCCATGGCCCCTTCACATCCATTCACTTTGCCTTGATGCCCCTAAAACAGTACCAACACCAAATGCCACCATGGCCTAGTTGCCCTCCTGTATGTTTTCTATTTGTGTTATTTCATTTCCAAATTTTTGGCCTTGATTGCACTCTTGCCTGGCCTTGATGTCACACAAATTTCTGCCAACTGAAGGCCATTTAGCCTTGCCCTTTCCAGTTATTTTTAACTACAGCAGTGGTTTATAAGTTCAATCATATTGGGACTGAGTACTGTTTCACAGAGGGTGGTCTCTGTAGATTAAGACTTGACCCTGTTGACTATTATCAGATATGGTCATGGGCGTCCGGAGGGGGGGCAAGGGGGGCACTTGCCCCTCCCCTGGAAAATCAAAAACTTGAAAAAACGAAAAAATAAAGAAAAAAACGAAGAAAATATAACATTAACATTTCTTAACAGTTCAATCAGTGTGAATTTCTACTCTCAAAACAGGAATTGAATAAAAATATCAACACTCAGGCCCCAGCAGCCCCCCGAGCATATTTTTGGTATTTTTAAAGTTTATATTTACGATATTGCTTATGTTTCCCCTTTTTTATATGCTGTAAATAGGCCTTGGAAGTGCCATTTCCAGCGATCTGGGAAGCATTTTGGGCCAAAATTTTCTTGCGCTCCGCGCCAACCCATGGTGGCGCGGAGCGCCGAGAGTCTGTATATGGGCTTCGCCCCCCCCCTCCCTTGACAAATTCCTGGCTACGCCTTTGTCAACACTGTGTGAAAATAGCATCCAAACTCTTCCGTGGGAGTAAAATATTTCCTATGAAAAAAGTTGGGCCGCCTAAAAAATTTTGCCCCCCCTTGAATTTTTTTCTGCGGACGCCCATGGATATGGTGATTTCAGAACTTATGAGTAGAGTGTACAATGCCAAGTTTATACCAATTTATTACTTTAAAGAGGCATATTCAGTTGATACTGATGATTTAACGAGGGTGTTGAAGGGTACTACCACATGACAATGAGTGAGTCAAGTTTCACATTCGAAAGTTACGCATAAAACTAAAATTTTGAATTTTTTGGTATCCTGGCTTGTAACAGTTGTGTGCATAATTTGAAAAAGTGTCTGGTCACAAATTTTTGAAAAGGAATTGAATTGTTTATCACTCACTTATGAAATATTTATTTGTATGCAAGATGTGGGGAATGTTTAAGTTTGACCATTTGTCATCAGTATGTGAAGAAAACTTAACAGGTTTGGCAAAATTAGGTGAATTTCATGAACCAACTCAATGTGCTGCTTTAAGAGAGAAATATGGAAATTAAAATGCATTTCATCTACAACAAGAAATTGCGACTCAGCCTGTTTCAAGTTTCTATCCGACAGAACATAACCACCAAACAGGTACTGTAACAGGGAAGGTGGGGAGGGATACAAAGTGCTTGGCATGCCCATTAAATTGGGATGAAAAGGGGAAATGCCCAGGTCTCTATCACACTGAGTCACGCTGTACAATGACCTAAGGCATAACCAAGGGAGAGCCATAGGAGCCAGTGCACATCCCCATTCTGCACTATCCCTACCCTCTTCTTAAACATTTTTTATATCCTTTAAGAATTCAAACTTAGCACTAATTGGAGGTAAGTAGTACCTTTCCCTTGCTGCCTGCTGCTTACCCCCCCCCCTTCCCCCTCCTCTTCCCCTCCCCTTCCCCCTCCTCTTCCCCTCCCCTTTCCCCTTCCCCCTTCCCCCTTCCCCTCCCCTTTACCCTCCCCACCCCTCCCCTCCCTCCCCTCCCTCCCCTCCCTTCCCTCCCCATTCACCCTTCCCTTCCCCCTCCCCTTCCCCTTCCCCCTCCCCTTCCCTTCCCCCTCCCCCTCCCCTTCCCCTCCCCTTCCCTTCCCCCTTCCCTTCCCCCTTCCCTTCCCCCTCCCCTTCCCCTCCCCATCCCCTTACAAATTTCTGCATTGTTATACAGGAAACAATTTTACACATCATTGCCTTCAGGGATGGAAATTAGTTAATATTACTGTTGATGTAAGAATCTTCTGGACCAAACATTTTTTTTACAAAACTTGGCTGAAGTGCATTTCCAATCAGGCTGAAATGTTTCTTTACAGGTAAACCCCATCAAAAACCAGTATGTGATTCATCACTAGTCTATTCTTGTGTTACCTCTACCCAGGTAGAAAACTTTGATTAGCAAATTCTTTAAATGGGGTACAGCAAGAATACTGAAACAAAATTTGTCAGAAATCATTAAAAAAAGGATGTAAAAATAGCAACTTTTTGATTCTCAAGTGTGCCTGTCCATGAAAACTCATACTGGCAACTAAATATAGTGCATCATACCAGAACAAAACAGCCACCAGGTAAATCAGACATTTTCACACCTCAATATTTTGTCTGTGGTTTTCATTTCAAACAGAGCGCCCTCTCTTTAACAGAGACCTGTTTTAATTGGTTATACAGTCAATAAAATACTATTCTACTATGAAACATACAGCATAAGGGTGTTCAGTATGTCCAAGTATTTATTACTGGCTGCAAAACTTGAATAAAACTTTTATTGCTAATGCTAAGACACCATGACAAGAAGCAGTATAGAGTTAGATCAACAATGGAGGGGTGAGAGGTGGGGGATGGGGAAGTGATGCAAGTCATCCACTTACTCCTTCCCCTCTCCCCCTCCCTTTTACCCATTCGACATGTGGCTACTACAGATTTGATGTGACTATTATTCTATGAATGTAAATAAGGGTTAAATCGTGGGTTTAACATCACATGGAGAAGCATATACCATAGTATCTCACTGAAAGAAAAATAATTAACCAGATGTAACTAGAGGCAGGATTTGAACAGCAGCTATTCTTAGATCACCAGTCTGATGCCTTAGCCAAAATTCTGCCTCTCTCGCAAACAAGAATTTTATATCATTCAAAGAGTGAATTACCAATTGGGCTAAGAAAGCTTACATCCTCTGGGTGGATGGGCATAGCAGCCCATAAACCCCACATTTACATAATTTAGGATTAAAACTGTCTCCCACTTTTCCTCAGAACTGTTTAAGGCTATTATACAGCTCAAAAAAGGTCTTTATCATGATTAGATTTTGGTACATTTCATATGGTTCAAGGAAATTACAAAACTAAGTGTTTTGGGGGGACCACAGGGTTGAACTGATCCATGGTTACCAATGCCATCCAAGGGCATAGGAAGCAAGGGGCTGGGGGATAAAGCCACCCCAGTCAAAATTGTGGTGAGGTGGAAGTAAGCTTCCACCCCCCTTAATTCAAGGACAAAAACCTCTCATTTGCCCCTGTAAAAAATGTCAAAGATTTGCAGTTTTCCTAAAAATTTGCTCAAATATTGCAACAAATTGCATGTAGGACCATCAAATATTCAGGCTTAAGAGGAGGGGTCACCCCTCCTCTTAAGCCTCCCCCAGGACAGTGGTTCAAAACGTTCAGCTCCCGCCTATGATGGCTTCCCTACATATCCCTCCTGTCACTGAATCCATGTGCCCTAAATCGTGGCTTTTTATGCCTCTAACAGAAGTAAGCTTAGCTGGGAGTCAGGGGCATATCCTTCATAATGATTACACATACCTTGGTTTATGCTTGATAATTTGCTACTGTTGTTAAAGCTGTTTCCATGGTGACAAAATATGAAGATATGGCCCATGTAGCTCCTTAATTGGCACAATTCTCACTTCTAATCGACCATTTTCAATCTAGTCTTCTTGATGATATTTTTTATACCCTGTATATACATAGGCACTTGTTCTGGCTTTTTTGACCTTTCAAATTAACAAGGTAGTGAGAGCTTTCTACTTATAGAGTGCCTCCAAATGTAAATAAATGACACATTAGACCCAACCAATCACTTTCAACCCCAAAGCCAGAATAGCATACAGTCGACAGACACATAAACACCAGCTACAGCAAATGATGCTAAACCTACGAGATTACGACCTTTGAAGGCTGTATGTTCTGATTCTAGAAATGCTAAAAATACTACTCCACACCAACCTACTTTATATGACTCAAATCTCCTAATTGGCACAAAAGGGGGTTGAAAATGCAAGGACATTGAGAGCTCTTTAATGAAGAGAGCTAGGGCGATGTTTCAGTCACGTCAAACATGATGCTATTAATTCTCTTCCGCTGAGGGTGCATGATGTTAAACATACCCAAGCTATGCACTGATAAAAGCTCACACAGACAGGCTGGCAGATCAACATTAAATTATTTACAATATCACACTCCTCAGTGTACACATAATTCTTACGGAACTTTTCTAATCTTTAACAGAAGCATAGAAAAAGTAATTTCTAATATCTTAAAATGCAAATGTGTTGACCGCAATTCAAATTAGCGTACCCCAGTTACCTACTTTAATGTACATTCTTTTTTAAAAACATGTGACTGTATTTTTTACTAATTTTCTTACTGAAGAGTAAAATTCATGCATGACTGTTTTATCTTTGCTATTTTCATGTTGTGACATACCATGTACTATAATATTCAACCACCTCTAGTCATCCATTATTGAGAATCCTGCATTCTGATTGGTTAAAAACTAGCCTGTTATTCCACAACATGCAGTCAGTAAACGTAAAAACTGATAAAAATAGTTTTCCACACATTTTCAGTGGTAGAATAGGAATTAAACCACGTTTTTCGGACTAATATTGCCTCATAAACCGTTTCCATTCCAAAGTGCAAAACAACTGACTCGGCTTTGCCTTGTCCATTATTTTGCCAAATTTGGAGTCTCTACAGTTTATTCACCAATAATAGTCCACCAAATGTGACTATTCCTTAAATGTACTTGTAAGGGGAATAAAGGGACATGTGAAAAATTTCTGCTAGCATACTGTAGGTTTCAAAATAAAGTTGGGGTGACTGTTTCAAATAGCTGCCACTGAATTAGGCTACATTGAAAAGTTTTAAAGAGAAATAGTCACTAGATCATTCTTGTCCTGCAGCACACTTGGCTGTGATTTATTAATTATTATGTAACCTGTTCTGCATGAAAATTGAGTGTTATTGGCTAACTGACATTGACAGATGTTAGGCTTGGCAATTTTTCATTGCCGCAGGTTTGCCATGACAAAAAAACTGGGCAAAAACCCATAAATTGAAGATTACGGCAAAAGTTGTGACATAGAATATAAGCACAAAAACATATCACACTGTGCAGAGCAGCAGGTGGATGGCACATTAAATAAACGAGGTTTAATTTACCCATTATTATTAAATATAGTACATTTTATTTAAAACACATGATTAAAGTCATAATATGAAACACCTTTTTATCTTTCTAAGGGAGGTTGAAAAATAATGATTATGTTGACATATTAGTTTTCATTTTACTTGTCTTTTGATGTGGGAATTCTGCAGCTTTGTTTAATACGGTAGTTTGCAAGTACCTTTGCTATTTGCTCAAAACCTGCATTCTAGATACTGTAAGAATACGATCTACTATGTCTGTTTCGCTCTTCCTTACCTCCTATTTACATATGTAACCATTATTGCCTGCAATAACCGTCTGGCAAAAAACCAAAAAACTTACACCTTGGCCACATGCAGAAAACTGTGATGGTAGTGAGGTGAGTATGTTTACATGTGTGAGTGTAAAGTGTGATGGCATGTATACTTATGTGCCACTTACTCATAAACAAGGTATCTCAAGAAGGGTAACTGACAGGTATCTCCTACTTGGCATGTGGATGTGACATTTTGAGGCCCCATACCAGTAGATAATCCTTTTAGTTTTTGATTGGGTCAAAGATCATTTGAGGTAAACCAGTACAACACCTTGTATATAAACCCATAGAAGAACAGAAACTAGCCCACCTTCCTGGTGGGCATATTCACGAGCAACTATTATTAGCCCTTGCTACATCTAATTTGCATAAATCTCACGGGCTGCACACAACTCGGAGTAGCTTTGACACCGCGCCCCCAATGTCCACCATTCTGGCCAGCAACTCATCCTCATTGGCCTGAAGTGCAAAGCGAGGTTTCCTCCGAAGCAATACCAGTTTGAGCGGAGGTCCTCTCAGATTGATGAAAGTCCTCCCACAGGAGACGCCCTGTACAGTAGCCTCACCCAGGCGGTGCCACCAAGTGAGAACACCCCCCAACTGAAAACCCTCTCTCAAAACCCAGCTGTGTCCTCATGAGGTGGAGGGAGGGAGTGGCTACCAACCTAGACTAAACCTGTACAGGAAATATTTACAGACATATATTATATGTACAAGATAAATGCGTGCCCCTTGGTCCCACTTGGGGGTGGGAATGAGGGAATGTAGCAAGGTAGGCCTATATGTATAGTCGTTCATGAATAGTGAATATGCCCACCAGGAAGGGGGGGGAATTCACATAGCATACTTACCCCTTGCTACCAGGGTTTCCCCTGGGTTTTAGAGAGTGTAAGGTGGTATTAGTTCTTGGGGATGATATGATGCCAGCTTTGGCACTGTCAGTGAGAACTACATGTACCAATACTTCCATAGCTAGTACAGTACAGGTGGCAAGTATAGCAAATTTCTTTGAGGTGGTGGTCAAAAACTGTGAGGTGGCCACCTCACAAAAAGAATGCCAGGGGAAACCCTGGCTACATCAAATTTGCATTAGTGAGGCACCGGGCACCAAGTGGAAGCTGGAGTGGGGTGCCAAGAACTGCACAATCGAAGGCTGCCTTGGCAGAGAGAGTGTCCATGAGATAGCAAGCCATGAAGAACAATGGAGTCTTCCAGGTGGATGCCTTGAGTATATCCTCAACAGACATGGCAGCAAAGACGGCCTTCGAAGCTGCCTGGCCATGGACCTCATGAGCCCAAACCTGTCTTTGAGTGTGCAGCTTGATGACCCCACCAGAAGATCGTGCCGCTACAGACTGCAAAGTGGGGTCTTTTTGGAAGGACAAAGAGCCTATCACAGGTGTGGATGTCCTTAAAGTCCAGTGGAGGTACCACTTTAGGGCCAGACTGGGCACTACTTCCTGTCCTCCTTGACGGAGAAGACTGGAGCAATGTATGGGATGAAGAGATCACCTGGCAGAAGTCCAAAATCTGGGTTCTGGCTAAAAAATGTGGGGTCCCAAATGAGACCAACCTGGTTATTCTTGAATCGGATGTGGCCAGACCCGACTGAGAGTGCTTGAAGGCAGCTCTGTTGTCTGACCATAGCCACCGCAACCAAAAACAGGGTCTTAACAGTCAGAAGCTCAAGGGGAACAGAGTGGAGTGGTTCGAATGGCTCGCCTGCGAGGGCCCATAGGACTCTGATGATGGACCACCAGGGTGCAAGGGCTTGAACCACGGTCTGGTGTTCGACAGCCTTTTGAGAAGCTGCTGGATGACCTGACTTGAGCTCAGCATGGTCCCGGTAGTTCTTAAAGGTGTTCACCTGCTTGCCTTCATCAAACAGGACCATCAAGAACTGGGAGACGTGTGCTAGAGATGCCGAATCTGGAGCAATCGTATTCTCTACACACCACCCTAGGAACCTTGCCAGTCGCGAATTGTAAGTGTGGAAGGTGTAGGGTCTCCTTGCTGCGGCTGCCATGGAGGCAACGTATTTCAGGAAATTACTGTGCTCTGAGGGAATCGCAGATAGCCTCCATGCAGTCATGTGTACAGTAGGCCCTGGACCCGTGGGTGTAACACCCTGCCCCCCAGGTCTGGGGCACAAGGGAATACCACCAGGTGGCAGCAGGAGGAGGAGTGGGAACCATGGATGCCAAGGCCACATCGGGGCCACTAGAAGTACTTGGGTCCTGGATGCTCTGATCTTGAGCAGGACCCTGTGGATGATGGAGAATGGCGGGAATGCATACTCCTGCACGAACTTATCCAAAAATTGGTTGGCAAAGAGGTCGGGGCTGGTGACCAGCAGCTGCTCTAGGGGGCTTCTCGCCTCGGCAGAAGACCAGGGAAAGGCATCCAAGATGTTACTTTCCCTGACCCTCACAGTCTTCAGGGCAACCCTTACGAACTGACCGTAGACAAGATGGGAGAGGGGGCCTAACAGATACACCAGTTAGCCAACGTCCACATGGAAAAGTCGAACATCGTCACCCAGCATCTGTAGGTGAGCCCTCCAAAGAGCTTCCACAACAAAAAGGAAGACTGAGGAAAATTTAAGACAGGTCCTTGCCACAAGGTCGGCTTGGTACCAGTCGTCCTTGGTCCTCTTATGGAGAGGCTCTTGGAACATACCACAGGCAAGTCCCTCGGTCACTCTCACCTTGTTCCGAGTTTCCTTGGAAATGGAGGGTGGACAAAAGAGGGGCTAGAGGGTCTGGTGCATCCAGCTGCTAATGGAACTTATATCTGCCAGCCTGCAGTCAGGAGTCGATCTCCCTCTAATGGTCCTCTCCATCTGAAATTGCCAAGGGAGCAAAGTGCAGAGTGAGCACCATCCTCCATAACAAGGCAGAGATCTGAGTTAAGCTTGAAGAAGACACACACTAATGCTTAGCATTGTAAAACTTTACAGGAAGGTAAATATAATAATTCCAGAATAGAGATGAATACAAAGAAATAAGAAGAAATACTGTACCTAGGGAAATACCTAGAAGATACAGGGCTATGAAAGCAATATATACCAACAATAGATAACAATGGGGGAGAATGTGTAGTGCATGCCGACAAACAAGGCTACACAGACTAACAGGGTAAATGAAAGGTTAGAAGCCTATAAAGCTAGGAATATGTGAATTCCATGTAAGTGGAAATTTTATTCCCCCTTAAGAAACTAACAACCGAACTTCACGACAAGTTGGTAACAGGCTTAGAGAGAGTATTTATGGTTAAAACAATAAAGTAAAGACATTTAGCATGTCAATCCTTGTCAGAGAACTTGCAAAAGTCAGTGACTTAGTAGACCCAGATATCTCTGAGGCAATACAGTACAGTACTGTAGCTTTGCAACAGAAGGGGAATGAGCATGAGTTGCTAGCCAAAATGGCAGGCATTGGGGTGTTAAAATTACTCCAAGTTGTGTTCTGTGCAGCACTTGAGATTTATGCAAATAAAATGTACAGTAGCAAGGGGTAAGTCATGTCTGCGACAGCATTGATGAATCTTACAGTTATTGAGTAGAAAACTGCTTTTCTGTCAGCAGAGGCCAAAATGAGGAAGCCTTACTGCTTGCAAACACAGTATCTCAAGAAAGGAAATACTCAAGGAGATCAGACCTGTTGTTGGCGTATGGGTGCCTCATTTTAACTTGAAGAATCTTTGTGAAATTGTCAACATGACGTATCAAGGAGAAGAATACAGGAAGCTGATGATTTTCAGATGTGGCATGTAGGTGCTCCGGCCATTTTGATCAGAAGAACCAGGCTTTTTTTATGGGGGTCGGTCAATCAATGTCAATATTTGAAAACCTGATAAAAAATGATGCAAAGCTGGATGTTATATCATACCATAAATCTGGCATGTAATTCCAAAAGTTAGTGCAAAAAGCTGATTTATGACTGTGTTAACATGGCCTGCTTGATCAATGATCTACAAACATTAATTAATGAATACTCATTACCCACAAACACCCACTTTTCAAGGACGAAAATCCTGTATTTGCTCCCTTTACGAACTAAAGTAGATCAAACCTTTCAGTTAAATATCAATTTTTCAATAAAATGTCGCCTCTGAAAAGGATAGCTAAAACACATGGATGTAAAATTGTACTTGTATTGTGCATCATGGCAAGTTCATCACTGTAAGAAAATTTCTCAGATTTGGAGTCCAAGACCATTTAGCTCCTGGATTACAGCATTTTGTGACAAAAGTTTTGCCAAGCAAAATTTCACACTGAAAACTACACTCTGAAAAAGGTCAGATAAGTGAGGCACCGAACAGGAATCTGGTAAAAAATTTGACTAGATCCGGTTCAAAAAATGAACCAATTCTGATCACTTCTGAATCAAATCTAGTCAAATAATTGATCAGATTCCTGTTCGGTGCCCTTCTGATCAGATTCGGTTCAAATTTGACCAAACCATTTTTAGAGTGTACTGGGACCATGGGTGAAACAAGTTGTGAAGCTGGGAGGCTCCTTCCCAGGAAATTTGAGTATCTGGATGGAAATTTTGGCAAATGAAGGGAAATTTTCCATTTCTGTGTATGAAATACTGTACCAAAGGAATTGTGGAAAATTTGACTTCCTTCCCTGTAAATAAACTCTTCCTCCAGCCCTGATTGAAAGAGATTCAATCCCCCATTCAGACAGCCCTGTGCATTCGAAATTTCAGACATGAAAACAGGTACCCCTGTATATCTACAGTACCTAGGATTTGCATAAAAAGAGCAAGAGCTTGCTAGTAACAAGTACTTTCCATGTTGAATTGGTTGGAAGGTAGGACTGCAAACTGACATTAGGTCTCTTTTACTTTCTTTTTTTTTGTCTTATTCTCTGTTTCCTTATTTTTTCTACAAACAGTAGCTCTAAAATGCACTCTACAGCTTAGCAACCAAATTTCAAGTATGTAGATGCTATCCTTGTCTAAAAATCCTCGACAGGAAAAGATACCACGAGCAGCAGAAATGCTGATCATGTATGCACCGCTGACCGAGATACACCTTGCTCCATTAAGCGACAGCATCCATTACGAGAATTGCCGCTGCCTCCTAACCTGATGATCACGGATTGGAGTACTTCTTAATCTGAGGGAGAACTTTACGACGAGGTACTTCAGTGTATATTGAGCCTGTCTTTTGCCAACCGATAAGTACCTTTTTGAGAATCTCCTGATAAGCTCTGCCATTAAGCAAACAAATAAAACTCGCACTGAGGTTGTGGGGCTTTGCTGACTAAAAGCAGAAAGGAACAGTGAAAATAGTTCCAGCAGTAAACCTACAGACCTTTAAAAAATATAACTCAGTTGTGTACAAAAAGTGCATGTTTGAATACTCCATTTTATGGTATGGTGTCTGACAACACAAGCTAAAATGAGAAAGACACAATTTATCACAGATAGTAGGCTCTAAATCACATCGAGATTGCTAAGTTTGACACTGTATCAGTCAACACAAAGAGTACAGTATCTAGGCCTAGTATGGACAGTTAGGCATAGTACACAGTGTAGTTCTTGAGACCAAGAAATGTCAGAGTACAGGGTAGCATCAAACCTGGCTGATTGTTTAATTTACAACTTAATGTAAGTTGGCTTCCAATTCAATATTTTACCACAACTTTGGATATATTTTTTACAACTTGTGAGTTTAGCTAGTAAAGTTGGGAAAATTGTTCATTACTCTCATCGGGGAATACTTCATTTACAATGAATTATTGCTGCTGAAGTGGGACTCATTTCATTCAGCCTCACCAATAAACTCAAATAATTAAAAGCAGAAAGCACTGGTTTGCCCTGATTTTATTTTTGAAAATCTGTTAAATCTTACAAATCTCTCATTTTGGTCACAAGTATATTTCACTATCTTCTGTATAAAAATATTGAATACTGAAGGTAAACCAAGGAGTTTTCGGCATGAATTTTAACAAATAAGTAACAAAATTATGGTCACATGATTGATAGGAGCCATGAATTCCTGAATTAGGATGATGGGGTACACTAATTCAAATTGGGGGGACTAGTGCATTTTCCCTTTCAGCTTTCCCTCCCCAAAACATGCATTTCTAGAGTTAGGAATGTTGTATCATTTTAAATTTTGGAAGTTTCGGGGCTAACAATTATTCCCGAGCTACAAATTCTTCCTGTGAGACTGAAGCTAATCTTTCTTTAAAACAAAGCGACAATACTGCCTTATTTTGAATTAACTGTCACTGTGTCTATAAACCATGCCTTTTCAAGATATGAAAATCTTCTGATAGTACTACAAATTGTAGTATTTCCCTTTCACTGGACAAAAAAGGCATCTTAGTATGACCTAGCCAGGGACTGAGAGTGAACTTCCGATAAGCTATTAAGGCTTCCTTGCTTAAAATGCCACAGCTTGCACCCACTCAACCATAAAGCACTGTTTACATTTGAAAGACCCACGCACTATTGTCTCCTTTTATTAACAGCGACATTTTGAAAGAGGATGGGATTTCCTCCAGCTTAGCTTGGAAGAATAGGAAGGCAAGTAGTGAAAAGTCAATGAGAAGGGGAGGGGGGTTGTGCTATACACTTAAACTCTAAGAGAGAACTTACACAGGCCTTCTATAGTTTGCTTCTTGCTCTCTTTTTCAATAAGACTATTGCAGTGACAAAGCAGTGTATACATGGTACACGTTTACCAGGTCCACAATGATATCCAACACAAGGTTAACTTTAAAGACCTGATGACATTTTAAGATAAAAATGTACCATAAGCCACGGTCAAACTTGAATACAATTGTGCTTTTAAGAGGCTTTACAGACTGATACACCACCTTTGAGCTCTGCCTTACTGCAGTTTCAAAAGCATCTAAAAGCCACAAAATCATATTCTTGTCGGCCATTCTTGTTATAAACTGGATTAATCAACATGCCCCATTTATTGGATAAAGAACAAACAGTTTTGCTAGTTGTCATGGCAACAACCCTGTAGGGCTTGACTAATACAATTGAGTTAATGAAGACCAATGTAATTCAATTGAGTGCCATGGAACTGTGAGCCATGACAAAATGATGAAACTGCTTGCTTCTTGTCAAACAGCAAAATGGACAAAGATAAACTGTTTGTCAAAATGGGTTTGTTTTGCCCTGTTTGTGTTCACACAAGAAGTGGGATTGCTATGTGAATGTCAACTTGCTAAGTGTATCAAGTTTCTATTTAATAGAAGTATAATCTATAACACGTACATAGGTTATCATATTATCCATTTTATATTTCTGTATTTTTGAATGCCCACCTTGCCCAGCCACCTGTTGTAAACTGCTATTCAGAAAAGAGTTCCCATATGTTAAAACCCTGTGATGATATTCTTCGTAAGGAAATATTTTTAAAGTTACATACATGTATTGTGTGTAAACATTTTTTTTTAAAGTGTATATATATGACTTTTTAATACAGAGAGACAGAATTGAGTATTTACTTATACAGATAATTGTTTTCTTTTTTTTCTTGGAAGGGATCAGACTTGAAAAGATCCGCTTGTTCTGGTTCCTCGATCTACCCAATCACATTTTTTACAGTGTGAATTATCTGATTACTACAACTACAAAGTACCTTATCATTACTTTCTTAAGTATCTGTTTCTACTTCAGCACAAATTATTATTGATTTACACTTAACTATGATGGAAAATAAGATATTTTTGTTGTATGTGATCATGGTATATATATCAATAAACTTCAAACTTAAAACTTTAAAGGAGCTATGGCATCCCCCAAATATATTTAGACAAATCCCCATAGTTCTAAATCAGGTTGGTGACTGTACTTTGGCATTCATTCGAACAATATTAAATAGTGGTGGGTGATGATAGCTTGGACAGTCAGTGGTGTTCCTAATTAGGCTCACAGTCACATACAGTTTGTGTTTCAATATCTAGAGCAATTGAAACTCAGTGCAATGGCAGGCTACTGTGGCTCTGTCTTAGACGTGTTCTACTACATACAGTTGTTTGTGTTTAAATTGGAGGTGGGGCTAACAGTCAGGTTAGTTGGGAGAATGACATGTTACTGTCTGGGGTGAGTTTAGAGGGCCTTTTAAACTGGATCTTCACTATGGCTACTGTAAATGCACACATTTAATGTTCGAGCAGAAAGCAACCAAGTAATTTGTGGTGACGTACAAATATGAAGATGTGTAGTGAACATACACATTCCCTCATCATCCAGCACTTAGATAGTACAGTGATTCCCACTGGATTTTTCAAACAATCCCAACTTCATGATTTTACATTCTTCAGTAACCCAACTGCCGTCTGAGTAAGTTCAAGTATGAGAGAGTGCAAAAATCTCATGAAAACATCTTTTTTACATAATTTCAGAAGAAACTGAAATATTTGAAACACTATGTTGAAGATGATAAACTGTGCGTAAATCATGTTATTTTGCTACTGTGTCCAACCGGTATGAGTTTTACGCGTACGAGTCATCATTGACCAACCAGAGTGGAGTTTTTGTTTGGATGAATGCCAATCAAAGTGCAGTCGCCAGTTGTAAATTTATAAGTATACGGCAATTCCTATATGCCATAGCCCCTTTAATCAGCATTGTAGTGTGAGTACAGGACATGAGTACAGTTACGGGTATGGGTACCATGTCATGGGTACAGGTACGGGTATGGGTACCATGTCACGAGTACAGGTACGGGTATGGGTACCATGTCATGAGTACAGGTACAGGTACCAGGTCATGAGTACAGGTACGAGTACTAAGTCATGAGTACCGTACAGGTACTGGTCCAAGGAAAAAGTAATCATGAGTACAAGTACCTTTACGAGTACAGGGTCATGAACACAGGTACGGGTATCAGGTCATGAGTATAGGTACAGAGGTACAAGTATGGAAACCTGCACTCAAGTATGGGTACGGGTAATACAACACTGCCTTTAAAGACAGACAGTCATCACCCCAAAGTATATTTTTAGTGTGGGTATAAAAATTCTCAGTTGGTGACTGCTCTTTGATTGACATCAAAGTTTGAAAATTTGAAAGATGCAGAGTAGCTCACATTCCACACAAGGCAGAGAGAGTGCTTTTATATTTACATTTTATAGCCTTGTATGCATGCTCACCAGGACATGGCCTTAAGCAATAAAACAGGTTTATTCCTGCACAAGGAAGAGCCTCATACAGTTATGGGAGGAGCCAGAAGTTGCAGTTGGGAGAATTGGAACTGTCTGGGATGATGAAAATTCCCCTTAAATATAACGGTTCAAGCAATATACTATACATCATTCTGCACTAAGGTAGTACATGTACAATACCACAGTGGAGAGGACATTTTAAACTTCAAAACAGTTGCACTTAAAATTGATCACCACAGTGCATCACCTGGACTGATACCTTTTATTTGTAATTTTAACTTTTGTTTTTAATTTTCATTAAAGACAACAGGCAGTCACCTCAAAATTTGCTTTGAAAAATCAGCAAACTCTTGCAACTCTCCTCTTATTACATTAAAAACACCTCTGAAGACATTTTGAACATAACTATTATAAACAATAGGTACAGTACTGTACAGCAAGGAGAAATTCTCTTTGAATTTCACAATTCACTAACAAAAACATTGTCACATGATCAAAATTGGCCATCCATGAACCAGAGTGACAGGGCATACAAACTCTGACTGGGGTGACTGCATTTTCCCTTTAAGTATTTATGTACAGTCAACATTACTTTTGCACTGATCAAGTGTTTCTTGTGATTTTCTGTACATGCCACAGAGGATGTTCTGTGCAGAAATATTACTTTAAATCTCATATTTCACTAACTGTGTATCTTCTAAGAACATTTCAATTCTATCTGTCCACTATGATATTTTCAAATCATTTTTTGCAGATTACTTGAGTGATACAAAAGAGAGATAAAATAACCAGTAAATGTAATCCTTCCTGCGATTTGTCCTGAAGGCAAAATATCCTGTGAAAAGATACATCTGCTGCTTTCAAAACAAATGTACAGTACAGATTAAAACATCCACTGGCAAGTGAGTTTCATAAAAATATGAATCTAATCTGGAATTGCAGCAGACGAGTTGGTTGCAATTTCAGCATAGGTAAGATAATATAGAGCAAAATTTGACCCCATGTAAGAAACTGTATCCTGACTTGATGTTTCGTTGTTGACATGTATGACAGTGTTGGCACTAGGTCTCCAAATTTAGGGGGGAATCCCCCTCCCCCTCCCCCCTCACCAAAATATTTGGGCAGGAATTTTGGTTCAAAGCAGTGATCTCAATAAGTTGCAACACACTTAAAGTCAACTTTTTCCCAACAGATTTTCCCAGCCTGTGTAGGATATTCCCACATGCGATCTTAAAACTTGCGGGACTGTTGAGAAAAGTGCAGGAATCGTGAACGCAGTTCTGCTGCCTGATTGGAACACTGATGTATGACATCATTCTCAACAAATTCAAGTGTACTTGTTTTAGAAAAGTCAATATGAGAGCAAGTCTATTATGATGTTACTGAGTCACCTTCTTAATCAGCAATTTTGATGCATTTCTGTATTTTAAAATCTTTTTCCATTAAAACTGGTTAGTGCAAGAAAGAGCAGTGACACTAATGAAACTCAAAAAACCCGTAATCTGATAAAATTTCATATGATGTCCTTCATGTTAAATGTACCCATCAATGTCCTGCAAACAATTTGTTTAGAAATTTGTTTTGATAGTGCCGTATTGTTTGCGTCTAAGACAGGGACGTGACAGCCTGGCAGTCATATTGAGCCCTAGCCCCTACCTTCTACTCAGCATGTACCTGTTTTATGATATCCTACGAATGACAATAGAAGTTCGTTTGTTGCCTTCTTCCCACTAATTTTTGAAGTATCGAACCACTATCACTTAAAAATCAGGTCAGAAATGTGCACAGTAAGTCAATCATAAATTATTCGAAATTTGATACTGCAAAGCACATGCTATTGTTATGTGGGGGGAAACCGGGAAAGGCTGAAACAAAATGCAAAAGCTGAAATATCTAAGACACAAAGTGTGCTCAAACATTTCTTAAACAAATATGTCCCATGTATTATGGAGTAATGGCAGCTCCCTTGTGAGTCACAACATAAAGATACATCAACAACTAAACAAAATCTCAAAATTCAGTCTCTTCCACAGAGTCAAATACAAGTCAACTTGTCTTTCTATCTTTAATACTGAAATACAAACCTTTACTTCTCATTTGAAGTTTGTCAGAAACCTTCAGGGAGTCATGGCAACCATATATCTGCCACTTTCAAAACTGCACCAAATTGCCTCACACAATGATATAACTTAATAACTGCACAGTATACATTAAATACATTAATGTATCAATGTAAAACACAATAGCAGAAAATGTAAGTACTGGAAAGGCAGGAAACAGGTAAGATCAATGATGCATTTCCCACATACCATTTTCATTACTACTGACGGTAGAGTTTTCACTAACTGCAGTCATGCAACCGTGAAGTATCCTAAATTCTTCAAAAATACATCAGAGCTAGTTGCAATTTTATCCACAGAAGATGAACCACTAATTTGTCAATTACAGATTTAAAATTAACCAAGAATAAAAGGTACACACAAAAAAAATATTCTCTTACTTTGTTCTGTTTTAGCAGTATTCGATCACTACTGTACATTTGGGACATTTTGCAAATTTTTATTTTCAATTGTGTTTATCAATGATGCTACTTTCTACAGAAGATAATAAAATGAATTAAAAACTTATTCTGATGTGGTTAAAAAAGGAATTTTAAAAGGAATTTTACAGATATTAAGGTAAAGTTTACATTAAATCCCTACACATATGCAGTTTTCACAGTGTTCACCACATTATTCTTCTCAAAGTGAACTTTAAGCAAGCTAGATCCCAAGCTGACAGAATAATAACAGAATACTTCAATACACAGTTTTTCTAAAAATAAGTCACAAATAAATTTGGATTTGGACAATTCTTTTTATAACGAACCAATTCAATACTGTGTACTGCAGTTTTAAAGTCACTTTTATTTAGAGATAAAAGTACCTACAATGCAATATTTCAAGTGAATCAGGCAGTTATGGTAATTAATCTAAGTACAGTACTTGCAAATACAGCCCTTCCAAATAAGATATTGGCTACGGCAAAAAAATTGCTGAAGTAAAAAGGATTTACTTCGGCAAAAATACGCTTTACCTCGGCATTAGGTAACTGTCCGATGCTACTTGTTTACAAACTTCTACCACAGCAGGTTAACGTAATTTGTTTGTTTAAGCTCCGGAATTCCATTGATAAAACCAATACAGCCGCTTTGGGAATTTTTCCCACTTTATTACACTTTAAAAAAGATAAAACGGCTGGTTCTGAAATCTAAAGGTCACACTCTGCCATGTCATACTCATGTGTGTACAGTCAGACAGTGATCACTTTCTTGACAGCAGACAGTGAGTTTTGTACATACAGTACTGTAAATACCCATCGTAACGAACTTTTTAAATCAAGATTTTCCGTTAAAACTTGAAAAATTGCAACTATGTTTTGTATATAAAGCAATAATACAGAATATATTTGCTCATGTTACGATCGTGGTGGAATTTTATCAGAAAACGATTTCTTTTCAAGTCGTTACTCGAAGCTGCATTTCGAGCCGTGTAGGCCTAGTGTGCAGCTTTCGTAACCGGTAAGTCCCCGTACGCGTGTCCTGCAATCTATCGCCTCGGCAAAATTTTTGCCGAAGTCAAGTCAATTTGTCTCGGCTTTTATCTCGGCATTGCCGAATGCCGAGGCTATTTTCGAGGGCTGCAAATACTTTTTTCATTCCATTTCCCTCCCCCCCCCCCAAAAAAAAATGGAGGCAAACATGTCAGATGTCTGTAGTTTCATAGTGGTATCAAAACCAATGTTTTGGTTTATGCAGTTTAACCTTCAATGATTTATTCAAAAACCTAATTCATCCATATATGTATTCTAGGGACTGGAATATTCTTAACCTTCAATATGGTATTAAGAAAATTTAACTTTTGTATGGGGTATGGGATATATTCCCTATCCCATATATGACATCAAACTAAGCTACAGATCTCACTTTGACACCATGCAGACACATTATTTTCACTTCACTTGTTGCAACTTTTTTAGCAAAGCACATCTTTTCCTTCTACAGTGCCTCAATACACAGTATGGTTTGTGTGGAAAACAATCACAAGTATGCTCCAAGCCTACTCACACTTATTGTGATAGGATAGTAATGACACTCGCCTACACTCACAATTATTGTGATAGTGTAGTATACGACACTGCTTACACTGATGGACAGCCAAGCAATGCTGATTAACAATGTATACAGTCATCTAATATTTGAGATATTTAACCAGCCTGAGATTTCAGGCCAAATTTCATCCACAGTGTGAGACTGGAGCTAAAGAGCAATCCATCTCAGTACTAGATCAGCCTATACTCACAGCTAGCGAATGCCACTCTGCATGTGTTTGATAGTGCAGCTTGCTCATCTATTTATATCTTTATGAGAATCAGTATATCTCTGAAGGGAAGCAAATACTGTACACTTTGAAAAGATGTACTACACTCAATTCTATGCTGACCTTACACAATAAAGATATATATATATATACTCGCAAAACAGCCACACCCTTCAACTGATTTAGTACCCTTCTCATAAATCATGAGCAATAAATTCAATTCATTGTCATCATGGCACCTGCAGGTAAAATGTTTTCAGAATAAAAGTAGGGTGTTTATTACTTCAGTACAAAAAGTCTAAACCTTGAATGCAAATTACACACAAATTTGCCTTCACCATTTAGTAACATGGTAACAAAATATAAAATGGACCTGTAATACAAGGAATCCAAATTCAACTATTACCATTTTTTTTTTCACAAACTTTACAGACATAAGAAATCAAGCAATTAATTGTATGTTTAGATTACTATCTTGTTGAGGTAACAATGCAACTCAACTACTAACTTTGATGGAGTCCGATAAGTAAATCCCAGATTCCTCTTGAGATCATAACCATATGTATGTATACATGGCTCATTTTACTAGTTTTTTCATCATGTTTCAACTTTTCAATCTTTGCCAAGTATTGAATACTATGTTGTCTACTCTATATTGATCGTTTTGATTTTTCCACTTACTTACAATTTTTACATTTGTGGATTTTACAATTTTACTTATAAATAAACACATATGATCAAAGCTGCAGGGTTATGCCAGACATCTGTATATATTTCACTTAAACATGAAAGCTTGAAGCTGAACTTCCGGTAATTTCAGACAAGTGTAATTGACTTTTTTTTACTTTAACACTTATCAGTAGCAAATTTGACAATCGAAGTACTTTTTACCATGCATGCACGCATCTAAATCTGGCCTGTGGGCACATACATGCTATCTTTATTTGAAAGCTTGTTTGCTGTCCCTGCTATACAGTTAAGCAAATGTCCATCTTCATTTTGGACTTCACAACTTACTATAAACAGCTGCCCTCATTCCACAATGACAGACAAACAAGCAAGCGACTGTTTTATTTCCGTCTCCTGCCTACTGTAGATGGGTTCAAGACATCCCATGATGCCGAAACATGCAAATACATGTTCACAATGAAAAGCAATGTATTACAGTCAGCTAGTCTAATTGGTCTTCATTTAAGCTGCCTCCCACACATAGACAGCTTGCAGCACTGCACTAAGTATTTATAGCACACTAATATAAATCTATGGGACTGATTCTACATCCTCTCCAATTGGACGTTCATATAATACTAGGCCTAGTCAAAAAAAAAAAGGTCTGAATTTTCAAAAAAGAAAAAATGGGGGAAGAAAGAGGCCCTTTTCATTTTTTCTTTTTATTCAAAAAGACTACCAAATTTAAACCATGGTTGTGCTGAAGAGCAGTCTGCTACCTTTAGTACTGTACATGCACAGTACATGTCAACAGTAAAAACTGCAAAAGTTTTGTTAGTTTTGCAAAGAAGGTCCTGCATGAGCAAATTTCAAAGTTCTTCTGACATTTTTTGAGGGCTTTAATTGCTTGCAAAATAACAATGGAAAATATAAACATACTTACAGTAACACTGCATCAAAAGACAAAGGTAGCAGAAAGGATAAAATGCTATTCTTTTACTTGATCTTGAACACCCCATGTTCACAAAACAATCTATTTAAGTGACAATATCAAATTTTGATTTCATTAACTGCAAAACCCATCACTGTGCAAAAACGTCCAACATGTACGGTATACCCCCTAATTCCAGAAAAGCTGTGCTCAGAAATTCTTCTTCTCAAAATGCAACAATTAGCCAAACTTTGCTTCTCATTCTAAGCACATTAAATGCACCATGGCCAGTGGTGGTATTAATTTAACAATGCTCCACAACCAGGTCCAAGAATGTGTTTCATCATTGAGCAAGCTGGCTTTCTTACTGCTTGCCTAAAGAAAAATGGCAAATTTCGGTTAATATTTTAAATCAACAATGAAGCCATTCCAGCTTCAAGACAGGAATTTGTAATTTGTCCTTACCAGAATTTCCTACACATGTTGTTCTTAGCACCTGTCTCAAATAACTGCTCTAAAGGCAAACTGACTTTCTTCTTCATCCACAGTAGACATATATTGCACCCTCGGACTAACCGCGGTAGCGGAGTCAGGGACTCTGGCACCAGGCTGTCCACCCTTCCTGACCTTGGAACCTTCTCCACTCTTACTTTTCTTCTCTTTGGCCTTACCGAAGGAGCCTGCCTTTGAAGAATTCCTCAACCATCTGGCCAGGGCCTTACCTTTGGCAGTCCCCTTGTCCTTCGCAGAGGAAGGGGGAGAACTGTGAAAGTTTCAAGACTTTAGAGACCCAAAACCTCCTATAGCTTTGCAGCAGGAGAATGAGGACAAGCTGCAGACCAAGATGGCAGACACGAGGGGCGTGTTGTCAGAACTTTCCCGAGCAGGGCACAGCACGAGAATAGATGTAGCAAGGGGTAAGTATGTCAGTGACATAAATATTGCTTAACTTGGGGTTCTCAAGTTTTTGGGGCCAACAGTTACTGTTACTTGAGTTTTTACAGTAAAAAAAAACTTTCAGCAATTTTGTTTTCTTGTAACATCTCATCTCCCTGTAATTTCTGATGGCCATTTAAGTAAACATCGCATGAAAAGTAAAATGGCCAGCAGGTGTCCACTTAAGATCCCACTATAGGTATTAGCTACAGAATGAATTCATGCCAGCTGTTGTTTGGCATGTTTCAATTTCACACCATGCTAACTAAACAAAGATTACAATTAAACCACTTCAGAAAGATAATTTTGCTCTCTTCAAAAACACACATCTCCCCACAACTGGTGCGGTTTAAAAGCAATCACAAGGGTCAGGTCAGGAGGTCAGAGGAATGACCACCAGCCCCATGGAGGGGGGCTGTTCCTACAATATTCTAAGGCCTCACTTCACTCAAGCAATATACCTGGTACATGGTAGAGTACAGTAGCACCTGGTAAGTGCTTTGCCAGTGAATTCACAATTCTTCCTATTCCATTTTCCAAACCCCAGTTAATTTCAGCAGACATGAAAATGCTATGTAAATTTAATCTTTGTTGCAGTACCTAAGATTCAAAACTTGACTTCAAAACTTTATTCCCACCAAAAATTGATCATTTACAACTTAGACATATTTTGTTTTTCATTTACATCATGAATAAACATACCTAAATTTGCTAACCTATGTGTGGAAGCCAAAGGAGGGATGTTCAAGATGATTCATTATTCAAATCTCTTTTCGGCAACATTTTACAATATTATACTATTGACATGCTGTGAGGGGTTTATCTTGGAAATAGCAGTTGTCTGATTGACAAAAAGTCAACTGATCACAAACAGGTGCAAACTTAGCTGTCTTGTGGACATGTAAATGTCATACTGTACCTGCCTTCTGGTGAAAAAAAAACCATTGCAAATGCTAAAAAGGCCACAATTTCCAGCACAAGCCATCACTGACCAATATACAAGTCTTATGTTTTTGCTCCTACATGAACAAACATAAAAAATTAACATATATTCAAATATACATGTGATGCAGAAAGAGATACTCATGAGATAATCTTATGTTATTCTTTGTTTGATAACCTTCAGGACAGATCTAGGCCCTGAGGGATCCATAGACCCTTTTCCAAATAGCAATTACAAAGGATTGTGGGATAGTGTTTTGGTCTGCATCATTCCTGTCCACTGTAAAATGCCACTGACAAAAATAATGCACACAAAAACTCTATCCCACAATCCTTTGAAACTATTTGGAAAAAGGTCCACTTTGGAAGTAGCTGTAAACTACTCTGAAAGTTACCGCAAAACAAACCATAAACTACCGGACAGCTGCTACCAGTATAAAGTAACTAACAGATAATTTATAAGAATTAAACAAAAGAAATACAGACACTGTGCAACACTCAGTATCTTAATTTTTGCGTACGTAGGTATTGAAAAATCTTAATAATTTGATCAAATTTTGAAGAGGTATGCCTTGCAAACAGTGAAAAATATTTAAATACTTCCAACAGATTTTCCATCAGGGGATCTTAATCTGTCATTTTTGAGTAAACCAGCATTTTTGGTTACTTCATTGTCAACATACCTGTGGCAAGTAAATTAACATGTAAGCCATTGATGATAGGACAAAGCAATAATTCACACATTTTTTTCCTTTTCATAGCTAATGAGTTATCTCAAGAATGGTCAAACTTTGAAGAGGAGCATTTCATTGTGAAAATGGTCAATGAAGTAAATTCAAACACATCTAACAGGGGATTTTTGTGAACGCTGACCAAAAACAAGTCTTTTTGCATGTCCACACAATTTACTTTTATATTCTATACAGTATTTTGTACCTGTATAGACATCTGTACACAGCTGGTAATACACCTGAGGTACATTTTAATAGAAGAATAAGCTATCATGATACACAAACAGTGAATGCCCTCACACACAGTTCACTGTATTATGAGTAATAATGTATGGTATGCCCACTAAAAGTAACTTTCTAGATTTGCATGTAAATCTAAAATAAAGACTGTTTCAAGCATTTATGGCATACATCACTTAAACGTTGAGTGCATTATAAAGTCAACACCCCTGATATAGACTCCTTTGCATCACACTGTACACTATAACTTCAGCATTACAGAAAGTCTGGGAATTGCAGCATTTAAAATTAAAATTCCTAAAGACAGAATGTTTAATTATTAGAAAGTTGAGATTTTTCTTGTGATGGTACAGTGCAATGTTGTTTGTATCAACGTTTCTTACATTTTCAAAGCGTTAACTATTTTGGATTCTTCAAAGTTTGGTTAATTTGAAAACAAAGCCTCAACAAAGATGTTTCTACTGTAATCCCCAAAACTCCCTGAACTGGGAATCTACGTGCCCCGATACTTACCTCCTATTTATATTGTACCAGTCTGGCAGTAAGCGGAAGAGGACTTGGGAGGCTGTCCACTGGGTGCGGGCACCCTCTCTCCACTGTGCTATTAGTTTACCAGGGTCTAGTTGTGGGTAAGTGGGAATTACAATATAAATAGGAGGTCAGGAGGGGCGATGTAGATTTGGTATTTCTACCAAAAAATTGAAACAAACCATACAACTGAATGTTGGCTGAATGGAATTTGATCAGTATCAACCCTTGTGGATCTTTATATTACACAAAACCTTCCACTTTCCTTTTGATAATTAAAGCAACACATTGAAATGACAGAATATGCCTGTGCCTTTAGTTTTTAAGTTAACGTTGCTCTCACGTCACCCTCAAACATATTAAGGCACCACCGGGGTACACATTCACAACCAGTGTTGGCACTATGTCTCAGAAATTGAGGGGAAATTTCTAGTGTTTGCACCGGGTACCCGGGTACCCGACCGACGATGTCAAGACCTGGTTCTGAAATTGCTACCCGGATCCAAAGTTTCACTACAGTAACATAGATTGCATGTGTGACAGAACACCTAACATGTTACTTTTTTCTTGCAAAATTTATCACGCACACGCCTTAACACTTGTCATCCCGGTATGTACAGTAAGATACCTTGGTGTTATATTACATCAACGTGCAAAGCAAAATTTCTTACTATGACTTTACAACGAACTCGTAGCCTAATGAAAGTTATATTTTCGGGTACCCGATCGACCATCGACTTCAGGTACCTGGTTCTGAATTTTGGACCCGGTGCAAACACTAGAAATTTCCTCCTTCCAACGTATACAGCACTGTACTTTTGGGGAGATTTTGGTTCTAGGTTCATCTTGATAAGTTTCTACATAAAAAATAAACATTTTCCCAACAGGTTTCCCATCAGGTGCAGGAAATTCCCACACGATTTTAATATTTGAAGGATTATTGAGAAAAGTGTCGGAAAATTGTGCAATCCTACTGCCTAATGCGAACACTGTCCCCAACTGGAAAATACAGCACCGTTACACTGATTGGTCAATAAAGGCTTGTGCAGATTAGTGAAATTAGATGTATAGTAGTGCAGCCCATTGCAAGCATAGATAGGTAATACAGTACAGTACTCAGCATTAGATCGCACACAGCAGTGTCCTCAAAAGAATAAAGCTTTCATTGGCAATTTAACTTGGTACAGGCTACAGCACCTTTTTCTAATGAGGATTGAGTAAGAAATATTCTATAAATTAGGGAAGAGACTAGTATACAAATAATGAATGTTTATGAGTGTGATAGTATCAATTATTTCATGAGTTGAAAGATTGAACATTCTATTCAACGAGGCAATGATGAGTTGAACAGAACATTAATCTTTCAACGAAGGAAATTATTCATACTATACTATCACATGAATGAAAAACATCCATTATTTGTTTTATATACCACCTAACTTCCTAAACAGGCCAGATTTCAGTCAAAAGTTGATTCAAGGAGCAGATATGGCCAATCACCACACGTTATTCTAGACTTACCCAGGATGGATGACAAATAACCCATGGCATGTGACCACCAATCCTCCAATCAAATGTAGAGGATAAAGGTGTTGTATTTAGCAAATATTATCTGACTGGGATAAGGTACAGTAACTGCTTTTTTAAAGGTCTGGTGACAAGAAAATCACATTGTTGGATATTTGATGTAAAAAGCCCTCAAAGTCCATAAAATAGCCTCAATTTTCACAGAAATCCATCAAATATTGACCATTTTACAAGGTAATTTCTATTATACACTTGAACATGAATAAACATGAGTAAATAAGCAAATTTGTGATGTCAAAAGATGGAAGTTTACCAAGTATGGCTAATGTTATTCTTTGTTTTTCCAACCTTCATTTCAAGGACACTTGTAGCATTTACAGTATCTCCTGAGGGATTCATTATCGACATCTGACTTGTTTTCCTGAAAAATATTTTGAAATCACTCACCAATTTGAAAACCATCTGATGAGTAATTAAGAGATAATTCATATAGGGTTAACAAAGGATATGCAAACCTTGTGCAACACTCCACATCATTATTTTTGCATAAGCAATGAGTTACTCCAGAAACCATCAAACTTTGAAGATATACTGTATGTCCTGAGAATGGTAAAACATATTGAAATAATTCCAACGGGTCTTTCATGGGGGGGGGGGGGGGAATATTCTTTAAATGCAAAGTAAAAACAGCTCTCTTTGGTGGCATGTCACCATAACTTTAAGCATGAAGTTGAAGTAACCTATAAAATATACAGTAACTGGACTGTACAGTAGTCAACACATACAGCATTTCTCCCACTCAAGCTTTCACCCATTCTTATGAGAAAACACTTTTGTTGCATTTCATGTTTAGACATGACACACGGTTATTATACTGTAGCATACCACTGAAAGCTTAACGACATACACATATATGACAATTTACTTCCTCTATTACTAAGCTCATTTATATAACATAGATTAAATAAGACCACAACATAAAATTTTAAGTTTATACCAGAAATATTTATTTCAGATTCCAGATTTATAATTTTCCATCAACCGCATGTAGAAAAATATTCTGATATTAAGGGTATATATACTCATCAGATGTCACTGCATTAGTTCAAGCAGTCTAAATTTCCACCACTCATTTCAATGCATGGCTGAGGAAAAATTATCTATTTTGGCACAAGAAATGCAGCTGATAATTCACTTCACAAATACTTTGATGTAAAAAAAATCTTACAAAGAGCATGTTTTTGTTTAGCAGCCATTACCTTAATTACACAATGGTCATTTACAGAAAAAAATTACAATTTATGCTGTGATTTGTCAAAACACTTTCTATCTAAAAGCCTTTCAAATATAGGTGTTTGGTTTTGTATATATCCGTTACTTTTTCAGACAAGTACTTCACAATTGAAGGAGAAATGATGAAATGCCCTGTAAAGTTAATAGTTTATTAAACTGGTTAATATTAAAGGGTAAAGTGCTATTTGTAGCACGGTGCACATTTCTTATGTGCTGGTTTATATTTAAAGATGTGCTTTAAAAGGAACATCATTTGATATTTAAAGAGTCATAGTGACGTCCATATCTACAGTCAAAGATTGCAAATTTAGACTTTCCATTATAAATAAGTAATAAAGGTTTGTTGATACAGTAACTGTGGGGACAATCATAAAAACAACATTAAATGTCGAAGTGGTAAAGAATATCCATTTCATCTGTAGTTTGTCCTGTCTTTTAAAACAATAAATACTATCATTACTTGAATTAAAATTGTTGAAAGAAATATTAAAAATATTTCATGCTGAACACGTTGCAAAATGCAAAAAGATGCCCAAGTATTAACTTGAACGGGCACTATATTCCAATGTGAGTGCCAATATGGATAGTGTACTCAGTATGCACGCGCTTTTGTGACCCGCCCAACTTTATGAACCAATTGGTTAGAAACTGAGCGGTAAAACCTAATCTAACTAACAATTCACAATTGACAAAAACTGACTAAAAGCTATTAAACTAGCAGAAAGTTTTGGAAAATTTTGAGTACAGTCTTTTGGCATGCTCAAAATCACAGTCCTGAATGGCATGTTCTGAAAGGTTTCTATTCGTGTTCTCACACAAGTTGTAATCGGTCAATGTCTTTATCAATTTTCCCTTCAGTTCCAACTCCTTAGGTCAGTTTGTGACTCTCATATGCTGGAGTTACCCATGCTGTTAACTTACATCAAAGGGTAAAAACAAGTTGTCCCAACCTTATTTTGAAACATGAGATAATCCTTTGCATCCCCTGATTCACCTAATTAGTGCCTATCACGACACTTCAGAACAAAAAAGTGCATATCAAAGTTAATTAATCCAAAAAGTTATTTTTCATTATTTAATAGTTTGGTACCACAAATTTGGTCACATGATTAAAGGCAACCATACATGAGGCACAATGCTGGGTAACCAATTCAGACTGGAATGACTGCACCTACACTTTCAATTACATGTGCAGTACATTCAAATTGTCTAAATTTCTTTAGAGGTGCAACCTATTGTGTAAAGAGGTATCCCACTAATATCACATGTATGATGCACACTACCACACTGCCCTCTAAGAGGGAGGGCCCATCCCGGTGCTAATGATTTATGCCTGATGATGCATGCGGACAAGTTGGGGAATTACATATATATATAAACTGGAGGTGATGAGGAGCGAGACAGACTGTAGAAACAATCGTGCAAGGTGTATAAGCATATATGTACACACTGCAACTCATTAACACATACAGCATGCGTGCACATCTTCATGGCAGGTATTTCTCATTACCTACTCTAACCCTACAGTACAGGCCAATCAATGGCAACTCAGGGGTAAAGCGATCAGGCCACCTTATTGATTTGTTTGCTTCAATAGTGGTTACCTCCTCACAACTGTTGGGGAGGCTCTCCCATTTAGGCCCAGCACAGCTATTCAGTGTGTCATGCATGAGTGACCTTCAACAAGTTCTCAGGAGTCAAGATGAGGTTCATGCCTGTCAGGAAGTTGAGCTGCACAGTTTATTTGCTAAAAGGATTATAGTTTTTGTTCGAGTTTTTCCCAATCCTGGTTAATGGGCATTTCCTCTAATGTGTAACTCATTAACACATAACAGCATGTGTACGCATCGTCTTTTTGCCAGCCAGTTATCTAACATGGAAGACCTTTATATACCAGACAGCGATGGTAAAACATGCAGACACTTCTGTTTCCCTTTAAATGTAAAGAAAAGTCCTAAAAGCTTCTTAGACTAAAATGTCATTGAGCAACAGGAAGTCGGATGATAGATCGGAGAACTTACTTTCTCGATCACAGAATATACTTAATGCATTTCAGAACTGATACAGCAAATTTAGCAAGGATACAAACAAATTGATCCAGAAATGTGCAGTGCAGAAATGTACAAATTTATGCAAGCTGTCTGACTCAGCCAATTAGGCTGTCTCAGAGATATAAATGATTTATAACACGGAAGTGTTAAAGACAAGAACAAACAGAAGTATTTTAAAATACGGAACGTTATGTACAGCAGTAGGTTTAACGTAAATATTGTACGTACATGTCCTGGGGTGGTGGAATGTTCCACGTCAAGAAAATTGTAAAAAATGTAGTTTTTGCCTTTTTGGTTAGTATAAGTACGGATGCATGCACATCAACTGTAAAAGCATGTGGGTACGGAACGGAAGTAGAGTACACATAGTACAATTTTAACCATTTGATTTAGAGGTCTGAGGGTCGAGAGGTTGGTCAGTTAACTTTGTTATCCTTTTGGGGATGCAGCTCCCTGGGGAAGCAGAACTCCTTCAGGAGTAACGTTTGGTTTTGGGCCTTGGCTCTTTGCCAGAGTAAAGGGGACTTTAGAAAAAGTACTTTTGAAACATACAGCTTCTAGGACTCTTTGCTAAGATCATGTGTTGTATGTTCCTTTCAGCCAGTCTAGAATGAAACCATGCATGACAAACCGGTCTGAATGTCAAGAGCTCGGTCATGTTAAGTCTTGCTGTCGGGGACATAGCTCCTTTTCGAAGCAGAAGTTCTTCGGGTGTAATGTTTGGTTTCACCCTTCAGCTCTTTGCCAGAGAGTCAAAGGGACTTTGGAAAATGTCTACTTTTGAAACATTCAGGCAGTGAATATAGTGAACAGGACATTCATTTTCCTGTTTGTATGGTAATTTGTACAGTACCAATGAAATTGCTTTGACAGTCTTTTCAAATGGGAGGGGGGGGGGGAATAAATATACATGTGTAAACTCAGAAAGGCTTCAATACTGTGCAATACTGTAGATAATGCTAAAGCACAAAAGTAACTGTTTTGATTTACAAAACTGCCTCATACTTTACCTTTTTCACAAAACAAACATACACTTATATTGAAACTAATTACAGTACTTGTGTTGTACCGATACTGCCAGTAATATACCTGTAGCCCATATCTGGTATTCAATTTAAAGGGAAAAAGCAGTCACCTCAATTTGAAATTAGGACACCCCGGTATCCTAATTCATGACTGGGTCTTTTAAACCATGTGACAATATTTTTGTCACTGCAGTAAATTGTTTGATTCACATGAATTAACTTCTTCATTTACCTTCCGTGTTCAATATTTATTTTCTGAAAAGTCAAGCATGATACTAATTATAAGGGAAATATGAGAGGATATCTGTTACAACCAGTTGATGTTTCAGGATAAGTTTGAGGTGACTGCATATCCCCTTTAATATATTGGCCAATACCAATCCATGAGTACCAGTGTTTGAGACATGAGCATACAGTACACTAAACCATACAGGCTATTGCAAACTGTCAGTGCTTCATTTGAATCACTGAGGTTAACACTAGAACTTTCTAAGTCAATTAAACTTAGGAAAATGTAATGTTTGTGAGATCTATAAACTATGACATTCAGTTTAAATAGTATCTGCAATTTTGATAAATTTTACCAATACCAGAATTGTGGAAGAACATGAGATATATACCGGCGGATAAAGACACTGAAGATCTGATAATCAGCCCAACACTATAGATACCGTAACCCAGAAATTGTGGGAATATTTTAGCCGAGATTTGATTCTTCCCTTACTTCTCATGAGTATCACAGTAGTATATATTAAATAATACATTCTTAGATAGGCATTTAAGGGAGGCTATACTATTTATAGAGGATCCTGGGGAGATAACATGAATAAAAAGAATAATTCCAGTCCAAATCTACTTTTTATATGTAAGGGTGGACCATAAAGATGCAATCTAGCAAAATTTACATATCACTCCTGAGAACTGTTTCCAATGTAAACTTTTCTGTCTGAAAATTTGTTTGCACTATTCTATAGTAACAAAATATTTAGTGAGGGTTTTATCTTTCCAAAATAAAAATTTACAATACAATTAATTTTTTTCTTTTTGCCAGAACTCTTGGCTTTACAATTCTTTGTTTGTTTTTGTCGTATTCGTGAACTTTTGGCTTGCTTTGTCACTATTTACCCAATTTTAATTTTGTCTTTAATTTGTTCATTCTGGTCACTGATATGCATTTTTTCTATGTACTGTATGTGCTTCATTTAGATAAAACTTCTCTTTTTTGCCCTCTCAGATGACCAAACAGTTGCTCAAATGTATAATTTCTTGATATAAATTACTTCAATAATAATATGAGTATAGTTGCTGTTTCCACACCATTTTGCCTTATGTCTTAGATGTTACATTTTTCATTTTCACTAGGCAAAGTTTGTAAAATCTCACCGACTTTATTCGGTTTTCCCAGGTTTTTTCTTTTAGAGGACACAACCTCCTTAAATTTTGTTTATGTATTGAAGGTGGTGTCAATGTAAAATGATGCTATCTTTGGTAAAGCTTTGAACTCAAAAACAGGGATGTACAGTAGCCAGAAGGGGGACAGGGGGAGGTGGGGAATTGTCTCCTGCCACTTTGTCAGAATCCTTTGCTTATTCCCCCTCTGTTGCCTTTCGAATGAGATTAATACTGAATATATTTGTTCAAAATTGCAGTTTTCATTGTTAATCATGCATCCTTAGAAGTGTCTGGCTAGGCAATGCTTTACAAAATTTCATACTGAAACTACCCAAAAATCTGTGCAAAAACTTGTTGCAGGGGAGGGGGTATAGAAAGTGACCTGGGGGAGGGGGAAGTGAATTTATGTGAGACTATTGTACTTTGTTTATTATGGTTACACATTGACTAAATATTAACAATCAACTGTGAAAAAAATGCACAGAAATTATATGCAAACTTCACCAGAACGCCTAGACTAATTCCTCAAAAACAGCATGGTACATTGGAAAAAAGTTTAGCTTGAATCTTAATATGACTACATTGTATCGTACAGTAACATACTTCACATTATTATCTGTGGGTTTCGACATGATTAGGTTTATACTGTGCATGCAGAGCACATCTAAACTGTAAATTGACAACAATTTTGAAAAATTAAAAAAAAAATAAAACAACAAATTTTACTAAAAGCAATTTTAAAAATCACAGACAGATTATAAGAGCCATAAATCTTTTATCAGAAACAGACTATACATCATAATTGTATCATAAATGGAAATTACTGAAAATATCTTTCTTGTGCTGAAGATTCATAGTATATTTTACAAAATGGCAGATAATACAATATATACTAATATAATATAATATATAATAACTGAACATGATTATCTTGAGCAAGCTTAAATGCTGAAATTACCACTTAATCTTGCACAGGGGGTAATATGTTGTGACCATCTAAAGCGGCATACTTTCAATAAACTGGACTACAGTACTGTATCAATTATTGAGTTGCAGCTATTATCTGTAAAGGTGAAATCGAGGGCACTTTAGTTGAAAACTGATTTGACACAACACAGCTGCACATTAGAGAGTGTCAGAGACAGAAACTACATTCCAGGCTGGCATTAGCTGAGTCTACAATACGAACAAGATTGACAGCTCTATGGCTATGGAGTCATTCCTGGTTTTACATGAAGGATATGAGATTCATCAACTCTACTGATTCTAGAATACTAGACATTAAAAACTAAAATTTTGATTATACTGTACTTTCATGAATGTACCAATGTACTTGTACATGTATGACTGTAAGGTGTAAATGACCACAGGCCTACAGGAAGGGAAGTTGGGGGTTTGCACAGCCCCTCACTCATTTTAGCAGAAAACTTGGTATTATGCTACTTTTCAGGCATAAATGATTAAAATTCAGTACAAAAGTGTGTAGCTCCCCCCCCCCCCCCCGGCCCCAACCCCAGTCTGAATCCCAAAAGTGACAGTGGTTCTGTAAGCTTATGTTGGGAGTAAAACTTTAAATTCTCATTTCTTCACTATGTTGACATATGGAACAAATTACAGGTATCGTAGTCTGTATTGATGTTTGCATCACTTAAGCATTTTGGGGGGGAATTTCATGAAAGAGAAAAACATCCACTCATATGTCCTACAAACTGAACAAATATACTCCATTCTTAAGTCAAGATATCCAAACAAAACTGAAGAAAAATTGGTCATCAAATGTAAAGTGGCACATTTTGTTACTTTCTCCAATTTAATGCCTTGTTTCCCTGTTTTTTCTTGAAATTTGATACTAACTAGATTGTCTGAGTATCTTTCCACATAGATCTAGTACAAAATTGTGCCATGTAGGTTATGACAAAGTGTGTATACTCCACACAGCTGTGTCAACATCATGAATAAGCATAATATCTTATCTATCACTGTCTCTTGATGGCATCACAAATTTCCCATCATGCATCTCTGAAGGAAAAAAAATTCCTTGAAAATTAGTACCAGTGCCTTACAAATGCAAAACTTGATTGAGAATTTTCACCATCTACGGTACAGTAAAACACAAAAAATCCTGTGTTTTGAAAGCATATTTAGTCACAAACAAACGCCTTTTTAAACAGATACATAATTTAAAACATCCTTCAAAACACAGAAATTCATCCACTTTGGATGCACTTAAACTGAATCACAGCAGACAATTAAATACAGCCATAAAAGTATAAAAGAATACATGACAGACATAAATTTAATAGATGACAGGCCCATGATTAACAAAAATTCCTGCCGCTACCATATTTGTAACATGTACTCTATACCAGGGGTCTCCAAACTTTTTGCTTGGTGGCCCAAACTTTCTACTCAGGAATTTTGGTGGCCCTCACCTTGATGACTCGATGAGAGGTTGACAATAATTTTTTCCAGTGTTTGCAACAGGTTCAAAATTCGGAACCGGGTACCCAAATTCGATGGTCGGTGGGGTACAGAAGTTATATTTTCGGGTACCCGGGTACCCGAAAATATAACTTCTGTTAGGCTACAAGTTTGTTGTAAAGTCATAATAAGAAATTTTGCTTTGCACGTTGATATAATATAACACCAACGTATCTTACATATGGGCATGACAAGTGTTCTTAGGCGTGTGCGTGATAAATTTTGCCAGGAAAAAGTAACATGTTAGGTGTTCTGTCACACGAGCAATTTACGTTAGTGAAACTTTGGATCCGGGTAGCAATTTCAGAACCCGGTCCTGACATCATCGGTCGGGTACCCGGTGCAAACACTAATTTTTTCGCTCCCGAATCCTTTTCCCGACCCTCCGAAATATTTTTGCGACCCTCAAAAGGGTTGCAACCCCTAGTTTGCCGAACCCTGCTCTATACCACCAATTATACTCCATGGTGGTGTTGTCAAGTGTTTCATGCACCCTTAAATGCAGCTAGCCTCTGGATTCTGAAGTTTCCCAGTGCACATGACCTGTTCAAAAGCTAGTATGATGACAGTGGTTTTGGTCCACTGCATGCTGATTTTGGGGTCAAACAATATGAGATTTTGCTGAGACTCACGAGGAGCAAATGGGGGGGAAATACAAGGATAAATGTACTAGAATAAATTGTTAAAGGACACTTGGCGTAAACCAGACGACTTCAGTAGAAGAACGACGGCGCTTCGAGACCCAAAACCTGCCGAGCTTGAAGGAAATGCGCGGAAGGCAAATGAGGACGATCCTTATTCCAAAATGGCGGACACAGGGGGCGGGGTGTCAAAACTATTCCGGGTAGGCGTGCGAAGCACAAATAATGCAAACTAGATGTAGCAAGGGGTAAGTATGAGTCTGCGAAGTGAATTTCATGCCTCACTGCCCTTTGGTTTCAGTGACAAATATAATTTTATTAAATGCACAACTTACCAACAAAAAGCAGATGCACCAAAAGGATTTTGAGCATAAAATGCTTTTGATGTAGATTAGCATGTTCCATCATACTGTATGAAATGAACGTTCTCTTGAAAACAGAACATAAAACAGCATTTAATAAGCAGACTTTTTGTACAAATCTTTGACTGAAACTATACATTACTTGTGAATGTTAATATTCCAGTTCTGACATTAAAGGGAATAAGCTGTTGCCACAAACTTACTTTAACAGATGAACTAAATGATTACATATTTTGTCTTATCTCTTTTATAAGAGTCTTTCAAAATATTTCAGAACATAAATGTGGCATTCTCAAGGGAAACAAAGGAGTTATTTTTCATACATTTAACCAGAAAACCTTGTTGTCACATGATTTAAAACAACCTTTCATGAATAATGATACCCGAGTATACTAATTCAATATGCGGTGATTGCATTTTCCTTTTAAGAAAACTGGACATCTGACTGCCTAGAGAAGATTCTCAGCCGCATTTCTCTCACTGCACAGAACAAAAAGCAGAAAGAACAGTCCATACAGTCCAAGGCACCTGGAGAATTTAAATTAAATTCAACGGCTTCACGTTACCGTTTAAGATTTCTGTGGCTGAATGTACTGTAAGAGGCCAAAAGGACTATAACCATTGTTTCCAATAAACTGAAATTTATCTGATTCTGATGGCACAAGACAGCAAATAAAAAGACCTTAAAGGTACTTTACGGAAGGTGACTACTGCAGCTGATAACACTTAACATTTTTATATTAGACTACTGTATGTACAGTAACTTTGAGGTTTAGCATATAAGCAACAGACTTAGCCATTTTGGTCATAAAAATATACCTTAATACAGACTTACAAGTATGACAATACCATATGATACAAGTTTCATTATTGTTGTTGTTGTTGTTGTTGTTGTTGTTGTTGTTGTTGTGGTTGTGGTTGTTATTTTTCATGGGGGAGCTCTTTTCAAACTATTTGGGAGCAAATCATCTTGAAATGTTTATAAAAAAGCCTACATTATTTTGTTGTCCACAGGGCTATTTTATTCTTTGTGTAGGAAATTACTACAGAAGGGTTAAGGGAAATTTTTGCAGTATTTGGAATTTTTTGTAAATTTTTTTCACCCTCCTAAAAATCTGTCTGGGACAATTTTCGCTGCTGTGGGAGCAAATCGCCCCTTTCTTCCCGTATCTATAACAAGCTGCTCTTAATACGATCACACTGATAAATTTTTCATGGTTTACAAGACTGAATAAATGTATACACAACATGTCATTCATTATACAAACACAAAATGCAGTTTCTTTTAAAAAGCTTTGTAAATCTTACCACTCTGGGAAAAAACCTTCTGGCTTCAGAAATTTCAATGAAATTATACTTATTTCCTTTGAACTTCCAAAATCAGGGTTTGAAATAACCGGCAGCATTGACAGCCATGGCTATCGGGCCCTTACTGATGGCCATGGTGCCCCTCAGTCAATGTCCTATGAAATAACATAGACCGACAGCCAATTTGCTCATTTTGGCTGTGCCCTTTTTCAAGCTTACTTCGAGCCCTGCAAAATGCTACCTCATTAAATTTCGAAGTGTTTTAAATTAATTCTACAGCATTTTAAGTGATCTTCTGTAAATACACACACTAGTTTTCCAACACTACAAATCCACAGCACGTTATAGCTGGACAAGCCTCTTTATAATTATCTTGTCAAATTTTGTCCATCTGAGCTTCACACTCTAAACCACCTGAACAATCTAACACACCTCTTCTACACCTTTTAATACACTATCGGGAATACTCTTTGGCAGGTTGCTGTCTAGAAATCAGAGGTTAAATTTGTCAAACTGATGAGAGCATTCATCCTCCTGTATCACTATTAATTTTAAGTGTACATATTGAATGCAACAACAACAGCCTGCAGGGTGGGCTGGGATAAGGTGTGAATCAAAATTCCAATAAGATACATATTTGTAATAAAAATTCCATAAATCAGATATAGCAAATGATAGGTATCTATTACGATGGAAATTTTTTTATATTATGGGTAAAATCATCACGTTTGAATATTAAAAGGGAATAATAAGACAGCTTCTTCTGTTTACACTGCAGTTTTCTACATGGTACTGTGCTATGAGTGTTTGCACCATAGGCAATGAAATTAATGGGGTTATTCTCCATTAATCCTTACAAATGTTACGGTACATTTCCTTATTTAGAAACAA
This sequence comes from Holothuria leucospilota, assembly GCA_029531755.1. Taxonomy (NCBI): domain Eukaryota; kingdom Metazoa; phylum Echinodermata; class Holothuroidea; order Aspidochirotida; family Holothuriidae; genus Holothuria; species Holothuria leucospilota. The sequence continues at coordinate 45,213,167 of CM055972.1, read as the reverse complement.
TTTGTTAATAACTTTGTTCTAGCATTGTAACTAGTTGAAACCATTTTCCATTTGCACTTTGTGTAAGTCAGTAGAGTTTTAATGCTACATAAAAACTCACACCAGATTCGGATTATGTTTATATACAAAACATAATTAATAGAGTCTAATAGACAATGCATTTTCCTCTTTTTAGTTTGCAGGAAGGGAAACATTTCCCACACATTACTCGTTTAGAGTATTCTACTTTCACTTCCTCTGCTTCATCACTGTGCATGTTATTTCTTTTAGTTTTGTTTTGTTGGTTGCTAACTAATTGTTAATTTGAAACATGTGCACAAGTAACACTAATACTGTAGAAAAACAAATACTGTACATGATATGAAATATTTTTCTTCCCATGGTAAAACATGTTATTTATCATTTATTCACACATTTTACAATCTTTAACCATGTACTGTGGTTATACCACTCTTGACAATAACATGCTGCAAATCATCCACTTGCTGTCATCCTTTTCTACAGTGTGTCTGTTGAATTAAAGGAGGCTTGTTGTTCCATTACATAAGATTTTCCCTGCTTCCCTCTCCCTTCCCCCCTCCCTTCCCCCTCCCTTACCCCTCCCTCCTGGCTTCCCCTTCCTTCTTCCCATTTTCTCTAATTTCCCCTTCCTTGATAAGATCTGTTCTTATTGTAACAAATTCTATGTGATGACATATAAAAACAAAAGTCATAATATCACTTGTATGTGTCTCACACTCCCAAACCATCTGAGTTACAGTAGTCACATGTTAAAGGGACAGTTGGAATCCAGACAGAACAGTTTTAATGGGGTTAAAGAGATGCCCCAACCAGGCTTATGGTGAAACAGTTGTCTAGATTCTGTTTCCATATTCCCGTTACAAGCATCTTTTACCAAGGATGTAACTTCATTACACAAATATTTATTGTAAATGAAAGGTCAAACAAGTCATTTTTCATACGAAATTTAATACTTTAGTCAAAGAAAAATTGCTACCGTATGACTGAAAAAAAAACAATGCATTAGGGTATACCAAGGTACAGTAACCTATACACAAACGGAAGTCGGGGTGACAATATTTTCCATTGAAAATAATCCCAACTGATAATCCAAAATTACACAGAGGGTCCTCGAGTGGCTGAGTGGTTTATTCCACCTGCTGAGCACTAACATGTTTCACACCTGTGCGGGTTCAAATCCTGTCAAAGGTCTGGGTTTTCCTCAGGGTACTCTGCCCCCCCCCCGCAAGGCTTGCCATCAAAACTGGATGGACAGCGGACAAAGTCAGTTGTGCACCAGACTGAAGCACCCTGGTGGAGTGGAACAGTTTACTAGCCAACTTTGCTTTGAATTCAAAATTTACTTGGGCTTCTACATAATTATTATATGCCCTTTGATATCTCAAACTCTGCCTAAATAATTATAAACTTGTTGTACACGATATGATCCAATCTCATAATAAAGACTTAAAAACTTAAAAACAGCTGTAAATATTGACAGAATTGCAACAGCATAGGTTGACAGTGTCCACTGAAATATCACAGCTTAAGCTTCATAACACACAAGCCTACTACTGTACTCTTACCTTTACTGAATAATGAACAAAAACCTAAAAATCCCTTAAGCAAACATTTGGGTAATAATCGAAAATAAAAAAGCAAGCCTTCTGATTGGACCAGATGTCATCTGCACCCTGACAACTGAAAGTAAAGTGATTTCGAAGACTTCCAGACTTTAATATAAGCTGATAGCAGAGAAAGGATGTCTAGTGCACATCTGCTGTAGGTGTGTGGAATGGCATACAATCCCAACACACACCTGATTACTTTACTGGACAGTTTACACTAGGGTTAATCATTCCCATGTTTTTAGCTACATATTAATTGCGAATTCCAACCAAACTACACTTTCTGTATCAGGCCTAAAATACAGTCCTAAAATTACTGTATGCAGCTTTATTCTTCTGACAATATTGCAGGTACTGTATTATAGGTAGTAAATACAAATTCCACTTGGTATCACAAAAAAACACAATTACAATTTTTGCCATTTTATGTTTTATATACTCTACAGTATGCCCTCTACAGTCTGCACCATACCTGAACAAACAGTACTTTTATGCATGTGTTTGTACATGTAACCGGTGTACCCGGGTAGCTGCCTGATGTTCTGTTACCTGGTTCCAAATGTACTACTGGACTCCTAAAAAAATGTTGCATGAGAAAAATTATTCCTACTTTTCATTTCCCCAGATTACTGAACCATTCATTTGCTTTTTTGTTACCAACCAAAAAGAGAATAAAGTAATCACAAAGTTAATCATTTCAGAGTTGTTCTAACGTCTTTGTCATGCAAAGGAATTATATCCTCCCGAGGTCGCTTTGTGATCTCGGTTCATGATTTTCTGTAAAACTGATCTAGTCTGAATTCTACTGCCAGCATGCGCACTGCTTGTGTACTTCATGTTACCACACAAATTGCTCAGTATATAAACTGAGCTTAGGGCCCATTCCCTTAGAAGCAAAACAGTGCTGTCTGTGAAAAACTTCACCAAGGTCATCACATAGTAAGCTTGTAAAATTGGCTCGTGAAAAATAAACGCAAATACCCTGTTTAATTACAAGCCCAAATTATAGAGCTGTGTTTACAGTATGTTCCCAAAAATTTTGATCAGTTTAACTCATATCTTTCATTAAAAAGTCAGAATTTTTCATAGAGCCACCAAAAACATCTGTTCCAATTAGTAGTATTTATGAAATCACAATAGCAATCTACCAACTTCCTGAGTTTGCGAGTATGACATTGATACATAACAGTCGCCTTGGGATATACTGTAGGCCTACAATGAACAAAAACAATTGACACACAGCCTAACAAGAGCATAAAATTTAGCCTAAACCTATAGGCTATACCACACACTCTGTTTAACACCTCGCCTATGCCAAAAGAAAACACCTTGATTAATGGTAATATCTGACAATATAATGTGAATCAACCCTGTGCCATGTACAGTATGAAGAACAATACTGTATAAACATACGACTACTGATATTGTAATGATGTTGTAAATATTCATGAAAAGTTATGGACTGAGCCATACTTTTACAAAAAATGGGTACCAAAATAGTATTCCTGTGAAGTTTCATTTGATGGATTAAAGGGTTTCCAAATATCAACAGCAGAAGCAGGCAAACTTTGTACGTATGGAGGTTGGTGACACTTCTTGAAACAAGCCTACAGGTGTTATTATGAAGCCACTGTGCATATCAGAAATGAGCATATATTATTAAAGTCACCATGCTATTGGGTACCGGAGTATCCAACTCCGTTGGGTACGGCGATCAATTACCCCGTTCTAGTCTTTGTACCCGTGTAAATACTAATTTGGATATGTACAATACTGTATAGTGGGAAATTTTCACGGGGGGTTAAATTTTCGCGCTTTTCGCAACCAAACATCTAATCGCGAATTTAAGACCAGTGAAAGTACTTTCTTTAGTTTGTACAAGACTATGCTGGTTGCCTGCAACAGCGAATTCTTCACTCCGCAAATATGTGAACAAGGTACATGCAGGTTCGCCAAAAATTAGCCTCGGGGAAATTTCCCGCTTTACAATAACTTTTCATCAATAATGGAATTGTTACACAATATAGCTGCATCACATATATCTGTATGTCTGTACTTAGCTTTCTTCACTCAATGGAACTGTTAAGCAATATTGTGCATCATGCATGTGTATACATGTACAATAACTCCTTCATCACTAATGGAATTGTTACACAATATGCGGCAGCATCGTGCATGAATGTGTAACTTTTTCGTCTCTGATGGCATTTTTACACAATATACAGTAGTATGTACTGTACTGCATCATGCATGTTTAAATGTACAGTACAATAACTTTTTCATCACAGATGGAATGGTTGAAAACCCAATACTGTGCATCGTACAGTACTTTGTCATCATCAATGCAGGCTTCGAAAAATCCCCCGCCTGACAGTCCAGGACAAGTAAAATCTTACTCGGGCAAGTGCATTGTTCAATATCATAGCCCGTCGGGCAAGTACCCTTGCCAAGTCTCCTCCACAAAGGAGTTCAAAGGCATATTAAAAGTGGACAAGCAGATATTCATGCGAACAAGTAGACTAAGAGAACAGCTAGCCAGATGGACAAGTAATGAAAAAAGAATTTGTCAAAGACTGAAATGAAATTGTTACACAGTACGGTTGCACCATGCATACGTACCATAACTTCTTCATCACTCATGGAATTGTTGTAAGCACAATATTGTGCATTATGCATGAACAATAACTTTTTCATCACTAATGGAATTGTTACACAATATAGTACATCATGAATGAAATATGTACAATAACTTTTTCATCACTGATGGAATTGTTGCAAACACAATATTGTGCATCATGAATGAACAATACTGCTTTTTCATCACTAATGGAATTGTTACACAATATAGTGCACCGTGCATGAAATACTGTATGTACAATAACTTTTTGTCACTTATGGAATTGCATACAATGTACTGCATCATGCATGTATAGGCTATACAGTATACACATACAAAAAGTCACAATCTGGTAGGCCTATACATCTCACAATGTATACCTTGCATCACAAACTAGTCAAATTCCTACTTTACATGAAATCAAACCTGTACTACTGTATACAAGTTTTCGGATGGCATAACAGTTTCTGCCGATTTTATAATACAAAAAGCAATGGTCCTAAATTCACATACTAAATTATAAAAAATTCATATAGGTTTTGTTTCAAATTTGATATTATAAATTATAGGATGGAAAGGAATGACCAGCTGGATGCACAAAACTAAATGATCACACACCTGTTGGTAAATTACAGACACAGCACATTTTAACTGTGCACTGTACTTTGATTCATGATCATATGACATTGATGAATGCACAGCACTGTACCAAATTGTGACAATATATATGTCAGCATTAAAATTATTACATTACGGCAGAAGAAATTTTTTTCTATATTCAATTAAAACAATGTACTGCATATTATCCTTTCATGTTATACTGTATAGTTGTCTAAGATGGTTTTAGTCAGTTTACCACGATATTTATAAGTTTTGCACTAGAAAGCATTAATTCCATGACATATACTGTACATCATTCTGCCACTGGGAGATCACGAGCATCATTCCACCACTGGGAGCTCGTTCATGAGTATGGAAACTTCCCAAAATCAATGTAAAACAGTGAGCAGCATTGCCAACCATTGAGCCAACATGTGATAATTGACGCAACTCTTCAACACTATCAGTTAAAACTCTCCATGCATGCCTCTTTCATTCTATAGCGATCAAAAGCTCGCAATGTATGTATTGTCATGTTAATGAAGCATGGCTCCATTAGTTGAAAAGAAATTTCATTACATCAGATGTAAATGAACTAGTGATTTCACTTTAAATGTACGAGCTGCAAAAACAATGACACTCACAGGTGACAAAATCAATAACGGCAGCACTCTGCTTTCAGTTGGAGGACAATGAAAACAAACGTATTGTATTGATAAAATCTTGACCCAATGCCGTACTCTTTAATTTGTTTAAAAAGGTTAAATGTAGCGACAAAAATCAGCTTTTCTGAAACCTTTTGAGAACATGAGCATGCATGTATCAAAATGTTTTAGGATGTGTGTGTGACCATTGTTCACTTTTTTGTTTTTTTGTTTTGTTTTTTCTGGGTTTTTTTTTGTATCTTTGTTTTATGGTAATGTGATGTCTTTTAAGGATATATACTTCAAAATGGCTGCCTTTGTGAGGTATGAGACAAGTACATGACTGCACATAGCATTTATGTTAATTGTATGGGAATCTGAATTTCAATAGGACATCGTGCGTATTAAGATATATATGTGCCAAAGCTGAAAATGTAGTACAGAAGGCATTCCTGTGATACTGTTTTATGAATTAAAAGTGTAGGCCTATACAATTACCAGTTAACCAGTGAGTGTTAATACACTAGTTAAAACTACAGCAGGGCTCGAAATAACCAGCAGCACCAACAGCCATGGCTGTCGGGGCCCTTTATGGCCGTGGTGCCCCTCAGTCAATGTCCTATGAAATAACATATGTAGACTGACAGCCAATTTGCTCATTTTGGCTGTGCCTATTTCAAGCTTATTTCAAGCCCTGCTACAGGTACAGAATCTCAACAGCTGAGGTACAAAAGTGTCATTATCTGAGAAGTGAACTCAGCCAACTGGAGAGAAAACTTGTTGGAATAAAAAAAAAGGACCAAAAAAAAGGACCAAAAGAGTCAGTTGTATTACAATAATTGGACAGAACACATAAAAGCTAAGAACTCCACAATATGACTTTTGTGCATTTTTTAACAGTACTGAAAATTCCCCAGGAGTTGCGATTCCACTGAAAGTGGAGTCATTACATATGACTCCCAGCCAGGAGTCACGACCCTGGGTGGAAAAAGTTGGGAAGCTGGAAGGCTCCTTCCCAGGAAATTTGGGTATTTGGAAGGAAATTTTGGTCATTGGATGGAAATTTACACCTTTTATGTACACATGAAAATATGGGAGGAATTGTGGAAATTTTGAATCCCTTCCCAGGAAATAACCTTTTTTTCCAGCCCTGGTCACGACTCTGAAACTTGTAGGGTCAGGTAACTCACCCATGCCTAATATCAAAGCAATAGGTCTACTTTACTGCACCATATGCATGTATTTTTTATTGAAGTGATATCCTGTATTATGGTGAGACTGTAGTATGTATGGAAGCACAAAGTAGGCATGTTTTTGCTGACAGTGTTTAATAGATCTATGGTATAAATATTTAACTGGAAGTCATAAAGACTGTTTGTTGCAGACTACGCATATTGCTAGGGGTAGTTGGACAGAGTACGTTGGATACAGAAGCATTCAAACGACTGGCCAACCATACAATACTGTCCTATGCATGCACGTACCAGAGCTACGTGTCTGAGAGCTATTTAACCAACACAGGAAGTAATACTATTTAATTGGTTTGAACAGATTTACAGTATATATAGAAGATTTTGCAAGATGCAGCTATGTACAAAATACACACTTTTGATATCACCAATATTGTACCATTCATACCTTAATTTAGCAAAATGCATACACTTTTATATATAATGAGCACAATCTGTTTTGAATATTTTGCAGTTATAGCTGAAGCAGGCTTTACCTTCCCAAGATACATGCATATTCTGTAGACCTAATTCAAATTCTGAAGTTCTGATAACCAAAGTTAATTGTACTGTACAGTACTGTATGTGCAGCAGCTCTAGCTGGGCAGTACTACAGTATGCATGGTGGGCTGTACTGAGCAGGCACACCCAGCACTGACAATTTGCACCTACAATCTTGGACAAAACTCGTTGGGACACCCCGCTCCCCTTCACAAAGTTGACCATTTTCACGGCATACAGTCATTCTCTCTGCGCAACTTTGGAAGGGGGAGCGGGGACTTCACGTAAACCTGGGAACGGAGATTGAAGAATATTATGACAAAGCGTCCCAACAGTTTTGTCCAAGATTGTCTGAGAAATTCGAGAAGTTAGAACTGCTCGCGGCCCACGGTAGAAAGTGTTCCTTTGCGTTTCGTTGATTCGCAAAAGGGTAGGTGTCTTTTCTTTAGGTATAAGAGAACAGTAACAGAGAATAATCAGCATATTCTGAGTCCATATTGAAGTTCTTGTTAATATAATACTATTGAAGCTAAAAGCATTGGGAAGGTAGCTGAATAAGTTCAAAGCGTCCTCTTGTTCAGGAAGACATTTTCAATAGTCACGTATTTTGGGCTCACACTGTCTGAGTGAACAGGTACCAAATAAAAAGAACATTCAGCAGAAGTGCGTGCTGTATCCTGCCTATTACTTTATATTAAAGTAATTTACCAGAAATAAGTTAAAAAGTACTTAAACGTATATTCATTTCACCTTTATAACGAAGTAACTTTCATTTGAGTGGCTGAAACTATACAGAAAATATGCCATACATGCTCATTTGACGAGACCGGGGGTGAAGGCTAAGTTAACCAAACGGTCTACCATTTGTTTTGAGAGAAAATTTGAAAGCAAAATGTAAAGAAATTGAGTCGGCTAAAAGAAGGCATAATAGATACGTCATCAGCTTCATGTAACATGAAAAAATGTTGTCATAGGCATCAAACTCGCTTCAAAATATGTCTAAAACCAGCCCTAATTAACGATCTACCATCGTTATAATAAAAAGCTTGGCTTGCAGTTCTGCTTTTAACATTTCATGGTAGATCGTGGCGCTCTTTCAGTTAAAATCTTGCCTTCTTACCACTAGTTTGCAATAGCAGTGAGACTCTTCGATCTATCCATGAAAGAAATTGTTTTGTTTTCCGTCTAACAACTTAAGAAGAGTTGTCATCCTCCTTTTAATTTGCTAAAAAATGCAACGCATATGGCTGCCATAGACGTCGTTACGGTACGTAACCATTTCTGCCTGGCATTCCCTGCGAATACCTGAAACAGTCTGTCCATTATGATCTCGCCAACCAACAATAAATCAGTATAAACACTAAATAAACAAAACAACACATTAAAACAATTTTAAAGTATACTTTCATTTGGCTAAAATCCTCAGGCCTATAAGCCTCCGAAAAGGTGTACTGAATACAGCTGCTCGGAAAATTAACCATTTTTCTATTGAATTTTTTCTCGTAAATCGCTCACTTAAAACTCAGACAATCTTGGACAAAACTCGTTGGGACACCCCGCTCCCCTTCACAAAGTTGACCATTTTCACGGCATACAGTCATTCTCTCTGCGCAACTTTGGAAGGGGGAGCGGGGGCTTCATGTAAACCTGGGAACGGAGATTCAAGAATATTATGACAAAGCGTCCCAACAGTTTTGTCCAAGATTGTAGCACTCACCATTAATAAAACCCCGGCTAATTACAACCCAGGACTGCCTGGTGCTAATTTCACCATTAAATGAAGATTTCAGCTAATCTTGAAGGAACCTGAAGTACTGTAATATGGTAATCTTCCAAGTTCCACTTACATAATACCAATTACACTGAAATATGAAGGGTACAGGTCCTACCTGGCACTCTTTTTAACCATTAAAGGATCTCCAGCTTAACATGCTAAATTGTATCTAGACTCTTTAGCTGAAATCTGCCAACTGGTTGGGGCCAGTCAGGCCCAACCAGGGCACAGAAAGGCCAACTATAAAGTCCATTTCCAACCGCTTCTGATTTCAGATATACGTACGGTACAAACAGAGTAAAACAAAGCTGTCACTCATTGCTCGTCAAGCTCCATGCCTTTTTCCAGCCCTGCATGTTTGCCATCTCGATAAACTGCCACCAAGACACGTACCATCACCTTTTGGTGAAAGACCACAAAAGTGTTGTGCTCACCATGTAGTACATCATCACAGTGTAACTGAGAACGTGTTAAGTCTGGAGTATTTTCTTGTCTTTAATTGGACGAAAACTTGTCATCATTGGAAAGGTTATTTCTCCAACCTATTTGGAATATAAGACAGCCTGCATGTTATCTTTGGACCCTTGTTACAGACCCATGCTAAAAGCTGCCAGCATTCCAGCAATCCTGGGCAGAACCTGGCATTAGGTTAATGGGAAAGAGCCGTCACCCCAAATTTATATGGAAACATCAGCCAAACTTTGCAAATTTCCTCTTATTTCCTTTACAAAGTTTATATCTTTCATGATTCATCAAAGAAAAATATTCTGCATGAATTGAACAATTCAGTAACAGAACTACTGCCACAATTTTGACAGAGCCATTCATGAATGAGGACACCCAGGGTAGGCTAACTTAAATTGAGGTGACTGCATTTTCCCTTTGACTTGGATCTCATGACTGAAATTGGTCTAGCTACAACACTGGTCATGATAGATGTATACTGATAATAAAATACTGCATTCACTTTAATGTTCCCCACCATAGTTACTGCATGGCCATAAAATTTTGATTTAACTGCACACAGTGCACAGCAAGCAGCTTGTTGTGGAAAGCCCATTTAACATATCCTCAATATTTCAATAGGGGGCATTCATGAAGTCACATGATTTTCCATTGTTACTATATCCATGTTGCACATTTCACTTTGCTTGCATCTCTACTCCTCACATTTCAGTTCTTCATAGTCCAATGAGGTAAGGCTATAGCCACTCAGCAAAATGGCCGAATTCCATGAACATTGGGGTCACAGTGTAATATTAACATTTTCTCAAGGCCTCAGACCAATCAGGAATAATTATGCATTAAAACAGTAGTTGCATGAAGGTGTCATTATAGCGTATGTCTTGCACAATTAGTGAACTGATGGGAATCATTTCATAATTCAGATGATTTGAATCCAGCAAACTTATGAAATTCATCAAGTGAACAGAGCTATGTCCTCCACATTTTTACTGAGCAAATACAGGCCTGTAGGTCAAAATCCCAGGGGGATATGGCACATCTAACCCCCCTCCCCATTTTTTTGAGTATGCACATTGACTTGAGACTTTTCACACTTTTGCTTCCGGGGCCTTTATTTCCCCCTACCCCCTCACCGAACTTTTTTCAAATAAATCATTATCTCTGTTACTGTTACTTGACTTTGGTTGGATAAAAATGCAGTGTTCTACAAATTATCAGTCAAATTTAAGGATATAAAAATTACAAAGCCAGGTTGTTTTGTGGTATTTTAATTGTGCATAACAAAGAAGGAATGACTCAAGCCTCTGATTCTCACACATACCCCCACCCCTCAGCATTTTTGGTGTGCACCCCTGAACTACTATAATTTTGCATTTTCAGAAATATCATCTTCAACAAGAAAAAAAATAACAAAGTTGGGAAAAAGTAAAAAAAACCCATGTTGACATACTGTAAGTTTCTCACATAATGGCAACCAACCCGTGATACTGTATGTAGAAACTACTTTACTGTATTTTGAAGAGCTATTTTCTGCAAGCTACTACTGAGAGTATGGGATACCAGTTTTTCTCCCATAATGCCAATCCACACACAGTAAACAAAGAAATATAAACAATTTGGGTGACGAGGGTTCAGTTTCCTGGTTACATCTCTACAGGTATATATTCTGATGTCTCTATGTTCTGATGTTGCTATGTTCCAACACATAAAACCATACTACAGTAGCCCCTACAGTAGTATGTATTCTCTATGATCAGGCGACTTAATATTGTATGAATGGTAGATCAGTACGCATATTTGTGGGGACAATTGTGTATTTTACAGTAGAAAACAATTTACTGCAATCTAGAGAAATGTAGACACATCAGCAGAAATCTGCTACACAGTACATCACATTAAAGGGAGAATGCAGTCACCCCAAGAAAGAATTGCATGTAGTAGACTATCCTATTTCCTGAGTGTCTCTTGAGAATCATGTGACAGTATTTTTCTCACTCAGATGTAAAATGTACGAGGAGGAACTGCTTGGTTTACCTTGAATATGCAAGATTTATGACCTAAAATATCACGAAAGATACTTGGAAGAGAAATAACAAGAAATTTATGACATTTAGCTATTGTTTCAAAACAAGTTTGGGGTGACTGATTTAAAAGAAAAACTTCTACCTATTCTGCATTACTTGCCGTAAAGTAAACATTTTTGGCTGCATCTCTAAATACTGAATTACAACTGTAATGCAGCTTGAAATAAAAAATATTGCAAACAAATAGACTGTACAGACAACCCAATTGTACATTATTTCCACACCCTCACTGTTTTTTGTAACAGTACAATAATTAGTTGTACGTACGTTATTGCACAAACATGGTGTGCTTAAATGAGGTTCTTAAGTACTGAGTGGGTGGACAATGATGCCTGTTTTTATCCAGATGACGGTTTTGACAAATGAGACAGTCAACACTTGATGTCAAGTGATCGTCTACAGTATCAAACGACACATAGCTGGAGTCGGAATTGATTCCAGAGTTTCTCATTTTATAGATCTACAATAATTGCAAGTATTAATTGGATGAATCGTCCATGGTTGCTGTGCATGTGTGAAACAACCTGACATTTAATGAGAAGTGCGGCAGTTGGAAACAATGAGCAATTAATTGGTCACGAACAAGAGTTTACGACGCCTACAGTAAAAGAAATCCATCAAAGCCATTGCTCTACAGTACTAGAGGAAACTTTGTAGATGCATCATGGGTACAGTACATTATACTGTAAGATCACAGACAACAGTATGACATAAAAGGCATATCATTAAGATGTATCAAAATTCTTTTTTGACATCTTACAAATCTCCATTTAGCAAGCATCTCTTATGGTGTTTCAGAACAGTAAGTTTTACAAACAGCTTACTGTACGGTACAAGTATTGAATGGTTACAATTACCCAAGGAGTATAATTCTACAATAAACAATTCAATAACAAAAATATGATCACATGATTTAATATAACAAGCTACTTTTTCACAGGAAAAAAGGTATTAATACCAAAGAAGTTAAAGTGGACCTAAAGTCTAGAATTACAAGAATATATATTTTAGAGTTTGGAAAATGAATTCCATTCATCCAACTTCTGCTTTCATACTGTAGCTTTAACTCCATTGCTGAGAAATAAAATTGTTGAAATTAATTCACTTAATTTGACATAGCCAATTGCACAATAATTTGTTAAGTCCTTCTTGTACAACTCACATGAACTACTTTTGTTTCCTTTTGAAATTAAGATGTTTATAGGACCTTGAAACAATTCCATTCCCTTTCATGGTACAGTATGTTGTAAGGAGAGGATTTACATAGCCAATTCATCCTATAACAGTAAGACAGTGATCACATTTTGGCACAAGGTGCAGTGGATCTTGGAAAAACAAAGAACAACAAAGACTGTAATTTGAGTAGTACAAGAATGACATCACAAATTATTGCACAATCTACCATTTTAAATTGAGTGAATAAGCTTCAACATTTTATATCTCAGCTCAGGAATGTCCTGTGAAGGTGGGAGTTGGACCATTTGGTTGCATTTTTCAAGCTTTGTAACATTTATGTTTGAAATTTTAGACTTTAGGTACACTTTAAAACATTACATCAACAAAAAAATTCAGTGCAGTACTGTATATACTGTACAACTAGAGAATTTACTGTATTGTACCATACTGTATCAGGGCTGGAAATTAGACATGCGGGCAAGCCCATTTTCATACAAGCTTTTAGGGTACATTTAGTTTCAGTTTCAGTTTATTTCTTCCTTCCTTTGTAGGTATTTATAGCAAAACAGTAAAAACAAGTATTACATAATCATTTGCCATACGATACAATAATTAACATAAAAATACTACATGAAAGGAAGAGGAACCAGAAGGAAGTTTTCACTTTTCTAATCTGGTCCCTATCAAAGTAAAGAATGAGAACAAGTGATCATATACAATCAAACAGAAAAGAAAAAAAGAAAAAACAAGAACAAAACAAACGAAGGAATAAAGAAAGAAAAGGAAATCACAAGTTTTGCAATTACGCAGTTTAACCCGTACTACTATTACCCTTCATTATATTTATCAAGCAGGTGATATTTTAGCTTTTTCTTAAACATGCTTAAAGTGCAAGACTGTTTAATGGAATCGGATAAGGAGTTCCAAAAAATTACACCTGCAATTCTTACTTGGGACTGAGCTAAAGAAGTCCTAGAAAGCGGAAAGAGGAGACTGTCCTTGAATCTAGTAGAGTAAGAATGGAAATCGCTATTAGTCTGGAAGAATGAGATGAAATCGGAAGGCAGATTACTATGATTGTGTTTATATAAAAAGATTCCCAGCTGATAATTGTAAATGTCATCTAAGGTGAGAACTTTGTTTTGGAAAAAGAGAGGCTGTGAGTGCTCATTGAAGGGGGCATTACAGATAAGCCGGTTCGCTTTTGCTATGCGAAGCTGATTGAGTAAATAATCTGAGGAATTACCCCATAGTAATACACTGTAGTTAAGATGTGGAACAAAGAGAGCATTATAAAGGGTTAGAAGCATTTTGCTGGGCAATAATTCTCTGTCTAGTGATGAGACCTACTATTTTAGATAATTTTTAGTAATTCCATTAATATGGTCTTTCTAAGATAACTGATCGTCTATTTGAACTCCCAGAAATTTGGTACTGTGTACACTCTGAATAATCGTATCATTAATCGTAATCGTAAATAATCTGGAAGGGCTCTCTTTGCACTTGCAAATACCATATAAATATAACACATTTATGCATCTAAAAGGGCACCAAGGCTAAACAGGAGTTTTTGTATTATTGGGGCCCTGTTTTACAGTCTGTCTGTTTTTACAGACTGTTTTACAGTCCGAGTACAGATATATGTGCCACTACAGTACAGTAGTACTGTATGTGAACATTACAACAGTATTTCAAGCACTTGTAAACTGGACTGTATATATTCACTAGCTGAACTTGCAAACCAAAAGTTTCTCATGCGTTGCCTACATGTTTAACTTTCGATTTTCGTTACAACTGCTAATCGAGATGGAGTATTACTGTACTAATAAATTTGTACATTGATTAGCAATTATTTGGTCATCAGACTCATCAATTCTCTTACGTTATTTAGCTCTTGTGTGCAGGTGTAAGCATACCCTGGTGTGAAACTACAGTACTGTAACTTAATTGCTTCCATGGGGAATGGCTGAGATTTTAGCAACAAGTTTGCTGTAATTAACCTGTAGCATATTTTGCCCCAAAACAACATTCCCTGAAAATGGCAAATAACCTGCCTGAAGAGGAGGTAAGGTGCAGTGTCCTCAGGCCCCACCTCATACCATATGCCTGCCAGATATGCTAGACCAAGGTTGCAATTTTATACACACAGTACGCATCACAGCATATTTACATGAAAGCACAGTAGGTTATAAATAGTAGTCTTTTCAGAGAGTGTCTTTTCACATACACTGGGTAAATATATCATTCCCTTCAAAAGTTTACAGGGGCTATTTTGGGCTCCCTAGCTACTGTAATTTTTTTTTTCTTTTTGTTTGTTCATAATTTCTTAGGATGAGAGGAAGGTAATTTTCTAACATTTCTCATAATTTATTCAGCCCTCCCCAACATCTCTCCAGGGGTCATTTTGGCTGCTTCAGGTGGGAAATTAACTGTCACCAGTAAAGAGCTCAAATTTCACTTTCTCCAGTCCAGATCATTTAACTACCATCCTTCAGAGACTACAAATATCTAGCATTTTATCAGCTGTTTTATAAATATTAATCTCTGGCTATAATACACAGTATACACCTCAAGCAAAACATATTCAACAAGTAGAGTACCATAAAACTAGAAATTTTACAGAAAATTTTTGTTTAAAATAGTAGATTAAAGAAATTCTTACACTGCAGTTCTTATAGGCTACCTCAGTTGCCTTTACTGTAGGTCCATACCAGTGTAACATCTGAATTCTTTCTAAAACATTTTAAAAAATTTTGCTGAGAAGAAAATGATCCATATAGCACCCCATGCTTTTTTGCAAAGAACATGCTGTTCACATTAATAACATGTACATGGACCTTGGTATATGTGCAGTACGCTAGGTCTCAATACAATTCTTGACTTTATGTACAGAATACTTCTCTAACCGTGAAGAATTAATTTGCTCCCACCGGTACGGTACCTCCCACACAAAAGATTCATGAAACACAACAATGTTCCTAGGAATCCTGACATTGTGCTGGTCATGAATTGCAATCAATCACTTGAGAATGGCGGCCGCAGCAATATCCGTGGCAGACAGCTGTACTGTTACAGTACAGATAGTATTATTTTGCCATTCGATCACACATTCAACAAAACATTACAGCTACACGTGCTCTGAGATAAAAAGAATACTTACTTGAAAACTAAAGTGCTTAAAATGCAGTCAAAGCATTTCTTTCTCTTTAGGGCAGATTTCTGATGCACAGTAAAGCAATATTTTTGAACTGGAAAGGTCCAAATGTACAGTACATGTATGCAATATGCTTGCTTCTTAGGGGGTTGTGGCCCCCTGTGGGCTGGGGGTTGTAGAATATGCCCACGGTTTTCCCCACCTGTCATAAGAGGCGACTAAAGGGGAGGACTTGCATGCACTGTATTTGAACAATATTTGAAACCGAACTTGAACCGTATTTATCTAGTTGACACTATATAACACATTCACATGTTGGCGTGTCGTTAAATCTCATCTAACTAACTAACTAACTTAGGGGGTTGTGATGAGAATTCAAATTTATATAGAAATCCTTTAGGACACAAGCCAACCTAAAAGGAATAATTTTTCCAAGCACACAAAAGACCATGCTTAAAAAACATTATAATTTGTTCATTTTATGCAGTCATAACATAAGAGACCCTAAAATAATATAAATCTACATGAGATTTGGTATGTATATACTGTACATATGGTACGTACACCCCTGAACTGTTTAACAAAAAGTTATAGGCCTACTTCACTTGATATTTGACACATACCAATTTCAAGGCCAGTTTTATAGGAAAGGAATGTACAATATGAAAAGCAACTATTCTTATCCCCTTCAGGCTTTCATGACGCTAGAATTCAATAGGAGGATTTAGCCATCAGGTGACATAAGACGTCTATATATTTCACCCGAGAAAATGGCCTTTTCCCGGGGAACTTTGGCTAAACAAGCCTATTGAATTCTAGCAGCATGTTCCTATTAACTTTTGTAGCAGGGATGGGGAACCAAAAATCAGTCCTTGGCCACACAAAGTTCTCACATTCTGGTCAGTTACTGATGCATGCTACGATGGCTTTCTGTGTAATGTAATTGGCTCTTATAAGTTTGTACTGAGTACATCTTCAGTAGGTATGGCTCATGGGCTGTTCATTGACCTCAGGCTGGAGGTTCCCAACCCCAGATTTATAGGGCAAGTTCACATGGCCACTTGCAGTTGTAACTTCAATGTACATGTGAATGAATAGGAGTGACAGTTACCATTATGTAAAGTATAATCCACACTGCAGTATGCATTTCATAGGTAGCCGCCATACAACAATGAAATGAAACAAAACCCCAGGTGTGTGTGTACTCATGTACGTAGCAAAAATATAATTTTGGCCTACTGTCTATTCATGTACAGTAATGCCTAGATAACCTTTATGAAAATCCTTTCATACCAGTAATACAACTTACCAGTATTACAAGTTTCTGCACAACTGTTCCCAACTGGGAATATAAGGTTCAATAAATGTTTACAGCAGAATTTATTCAGTGAAGGATATGAACATTGTATCTTTTGGGGGAATAAAATGTGATGAAATGCCAAACCCTCTGTTTCTAGTGCAAGATTCTCAGGACTGAAATTCAACACTCTCTCTATCCACCGAGAGTAGTAAAAAATTACATCGAACAACCACTTTCTCTCTTTGAGCCTGTACAATGGACAAGCCCATTTTTATTTGTAATTGAATAACTTGTTAGTCCACTCCAGCAGCAAGAAAGTTTGTCATAAAAATCCTCATAGAAGTGTTATTGCGACAATGGTGTGGACTGTCATTCATTTGTGAAACATAATAAAAAGAAAATGACTATTGGAAAGCCTACAGAATTTAATATAAACCTCAACTTGCTATGACAGCGACATGAAATATAATTGTTCATCTTTTGTTAAATCACTCTCATCGGGACAACCAAAAAATATTTTGGACAACCAAAATTTGGCTTTGGGCAACCTGAAAATTTTCTTAAAAATAAGGCCTGATTCTACTGTACAAAGTACTTAAAGTACCACTATTAAAACCGGACTGAAACAGTTATTACAGTACCCCTAACTATAGCTACCAGAGATTAAAACTGAAGACTTTCTAGTTTTCATCTGCAATGATGCAGCACTCCAAATATTTCAACTGACACAACACAGGAATGGAGTACTCTGGGGTAAAACTGCAAAATGGGAACATTAATGCTCTTTTAGGCTCCCTAATTTCACTCCAGACCATAAAATCCTAATAGGTAGTAAGTTTACTTTTAGCCTCTCCTCCAATTTAAACAAGAAGACCTACACCTTTAAGACAGTTAGTTAGTTAGTTAGTTAGATGAGATTTAACGACACACCAACAAGACAGAGGCATACTGTAGTACCTATAGCCTGCACTGAGTTTAATTTGCTTGAGGCCATACCTGTATATTGACACACAGTGACTGTGTATGAACTTTAACTTCTGATTACCATGTTTTTCTTCTCTTAATTGTCTTGAGCATAGTCTTCTCCGTCGACGATGGTGGGGGTGAGGTGGATGGGGATGGGTTTTTCATTGGGGTAGTCTTGTCTCTTCTTTTGACCAATTTTTTTTTCTGTTTTTGATCACTTGTTTTTTGTTTTTTTTTTTGCTACTGTTGAAGCAGTGTGTTTGTTTGCTTGTTTTGTTTTTCTCTTTGTTTATAGGGAGTATATACGTTTTCAAGCCATCTGGGGTTTTGTTTACTTCCTTTCGCTTATAATGTACATAAAATCCTATGCAAAAGTTATATTCTCTATTATGTAAAGCATTTAAAAATAATAAACGAAACTGGGACAGGGAGTTGTCACTTGTCAGGAAGACAATTGTACTGTACAAGTCATCACTGACCAACCAGAGTGAACCTACAGTATATTGTTTGAATGAATGTCAACCAGAGTGCAATCATCAACTGTATTTAAAACTCTAGGGCTATTCCTATTAAAATATGTTTGGACTGGTAACTATTATATATATGGACTGTCCAATAGTAGTGATAGGGGGGGGTAAGTAGGAGCGAAATAGATTCTAGCAACTCCCAGGTTTGGGGAGAGGTCATACCCCCTTTAAGTGAAATCAAAAGGATGCTACAGGAGAGCACACCAAGCACTTCAGAATAATAGTAGTTTTTACTAATTTTGAATGAGAATGCAAATTATGAACAGCTTTAAAGGGGTTTACTGAAGGGGAGTCAAGGTATAACAAAGGTGGTAGCTGAGGGTTACTTTAAAGTCCCAGTACGACTTTGTATAAAGAAATACTTCAACCGCCAAAAATCGTCATAGCACGAGAGCCAGTTATATGAAGTTGGTAACAGTTTAAGAGGCTCTAACATACCTAGAAGAACAGTCTTTGCTTCTTTTGGGAGTAAATTGTAATCTTTGTCCGAAATGCAGATGTTCAATTCGGCTTGCCAAGTGAAATTCGAGTTCTCTCCTTGTAATGAGCTTATCAGTCAGGAGTACTGTATGAACCAATGAAAGTCTGTTTGTTTATGATTATTCATGAATAAACAACTATAGGTGCCTTGCCTACATGCTCAACTGTAGTGAAATGTAGGCACGTAAACAGTGCAGAGCATTTGCTTGTATATTCGAACGGATGGACTACACAGACAGCCTAGGACTATACTCAGGTTAGTGTAGACTTAGAATTGTAGTTCTAAGAAATAATTACCCATGCCAACAAAATTGCAGCACAACTAACATGAAAAAGGAGGAAAACCTCACCTGAAATCCTAAGCAAGATAACGTTGCCTGGCACAGCCACAGGCGTTCGAAACATTACGTACATATACTACACACTATATATAATATGACAAGGTATAGTAAGAAGTAAGCCCAGGGCCGTGGCTGCACTGCCATCCAGTGCTTCCACACTGTAACTTCATTTTTCCTGAAATGGAATCTTAAATTACCTGAAATCGGCCATTTTAGGAAAAATGAATTTAGAGTGTGGAAGCACTGGCATTGAAGTGCGACTGGGCCTACTTCTTCTCAGTACATATTGTGAGAAATAACTTACCTTGTCTTATTATAGTGTATATATAGTGTGTGTAGTATATGTACGAACATGCACAACCGCAGTCCAGCCGTTAATGTCACGCAAGTTGACTGCTCAGTTGTGTGTTACAGCCCTATATAGCTACATTCTTCATACATCAAGCACATCGTAGCCTAGCATTCGCCGTTGGCTGCATCGTGCTGCACAGTCGCCGACATGATGTGATCTCGAAGCAGCTGAGTAATGAATATTCATAATGATCTAGAACTTCCCACCGTGATGAACCTTGTGCATATTGAAACAGCAGTTACATTTACAACCACGATTTGTTTAAATAACCTTTCACTTTGGTAAATGTCTTTTTTCTCCAACAAATCATTTCTCTGGTTATGTTTGGGTTTAAGTAACCTTAAGCACCACTCATTTCTCTTATCCAAATACATACAAAGTCATACTGGGACTTAAAGCATGTCTCATAAATTTGCTTCTGCTAATGCATTTCATGACCTTTGAAAGTTTGAATAAGCTTACAGTCCCATTGTAATGAGTACTAGTGCTACAGCGTAAACTTCAAATCAAGCTACAAATGTTGCACATTTGTGTTGTTGTGTCATTAAAGGTCAAAGGCAGTCGCCCCGAACTTATTTTGAAACAATTGCTAAATGTCACAAATTTCTTCTTATTTCTCTTCCAAGTATATTTCATTATATTTTAGAACATAAATATTGCATATCCAAGGTAAACCAAGCAGTTACTCCTGGTAAATTTTACAGTTGAGTGAGAAAAATACTGTCACATGATTCTCAAGATCCATTCAGGAAATAGGATAGTCTACTATACAATTCTTTATTGGGGTGACTGCATTCTCCCTTTAAATCTCATCTAACTACAAATGTTGCCCATGCCTAATTATCAGACTGCCACACAATCAACTCTTGATGCAAGCCTATAAGGTTGGACAAAGTTTACAAAAAAGTTCTTACCATAATACTTCCAAGCATACTGGAACTTGTAAATTGTGGCTATTGCATACAAAGCACACCAAAATTTTGCATTAGAACTGTTGTAAATCCTGTACATGTATACCCGTTCCTTTTTAAGCAAATACCTTTCTCATGTATTAAAGAAAAAAAGGTATTGTAGAAGCAAACATTAAAGGGTATACCAAAATTTTGATAGTCTACAAAGGATTTACGAAAGTTTTGATAGTTTGGGAACAATTTGTGATAGATTTAGAGTTATGTAGATGAGGTTGTACAGCTCATGCAGTTTCTAACCAACTGGTTTTAAGTCGGGCCAGCCACAGCCTTTTTTCCAGTTGTGGCTCAATTTGTGATAGAAAATGATTCAAATAGAGGGCATCACTCAGTCAAAAACACATCTCAACCTACAGAAAGCTATAGCTTAAACCCCTAAAACGTATTCATTTAAAAACTCATAAATTTTCAAAATTGAATGGAGGGGAGCCAAGATGGGAGACATTTTGTGCTGGTTACAAAACTGGTGTGCACCAGGTTTGAAACCTGCATACAATACAGCGTACCCCCCCCCCCCCTCCCCGCTTCCCCAGTTTAAAGCCTGGTTCTGCTTATTTTTACAATCCCGTGAATTATGCCAGACTTCAGACCCCATTTTTCTGAAACTGCAAGGCAAATTCAGTTTCTGGCCAGTTTTGAAATTTCAAGTCTATAGTGCCCTAGCTCCCTTCTTCTCTCTTTTAGAGATTACACATACCTCCTTTTGGTTATTCAAATATCAAAGTTTCTGTCACATTATATAGGCCTACTGAGCAAAATCTTGACCAAATATGAGAGAAGCTCTGCCCCTTGAAGACTGGTACATCGAACTGGGTGATTAAGGCCTATGATTCAATTCCTAGAAATTATGGGGATGATAATCAATGTCTACTGTGAGCTGACATCAACAATGTAACGCTCATCATCACATCTTGAAACCAACGAAAGACAGACTTGTCATGTACTATTCAAGGTGGTACAAATTCTCTAATGTTCATGTGACCTCCTATCTTTCCAACCAGTGGTTTCATTTATCACATCTTATCTCCAAGAGTGTTATGTACAGTATACCCTTCCAAACTTCCAGGCTTCAACAAATTCATTTAAGTGAAGTGTTAAGTGTCAAAATGAAGTAAAATCATATTGAAACTGCATCATCAAGTCACAACTCTACACCAAAGATATTTAGAGCAACCTACTGTACATACTGTACAGTATGGTACGTCCACTCACTGTGGGGATCATGCCATGGCCACTATCCATTCGGCAGACTATAGCACAGTCCAATTCTTGGGACAATTAAGTTTTAAGATTTTTGCTAAAACATATAACAGTTCAGGGTTTCCCCTTGTTTTTGGAGAGTGTGAGGTGGTATTAGTTCTTGGGGGTAATACAGTATGATGCCAGCTTTGGCACAATTGGTAAGTGAGAACCATCAATACGTCCATACCTAGTACAGTACAGGTGGCAAGTATAGCAAATTTCTGTGAGGTGGTGGCCAAAAACTGTGAGGTGGCCGCCTCACAAAAAGAATGCCAGGGGAAACCCTGCAGTTAGTAAGAGTGTCATTCTCCAAATGCTAATTTGTTGTAATAAATTTTTAAAAATTGTCTCAGACGAGTCATTTTGAACAACACTTCATTTACCATAAAATGTGAAATTTAAAAGAATTAAATCAAAGTTTGCAACTCCCCCAGAGTTATAATGGAAAAGCCCAACCGGACAGATAGTGGCCATAATCCCCACTGTGGTTCATGTTCATGCACAATAATACGGCATTGGCCCAGAGGTTCTTCATGGACTCACTTACTGTCGTTTTATTTCTGGGCACTATACACTAAATCTCTATGCTCAAGACATTTTCAACACAGTAGAATGAATAAATGTGCATTGGCAAATATCTAGCATTATAGTGAAGAAAATTAAAGGGCCAATTAACCATCCACACCCATGAGAGTAACAATTTAGGATCAGCAGGCATTTAATATATCTCCAAGGTACAGTACGTAGTGATTCCATGAGCTAGAAGCCCTTTATAACTCGGCCATATCACTTTGCAATGTGCTTCCAACCCTGGAACTCCCACATGTACAGTACCATCAATGCTATTTCAATATCAAAGTAGGCCTACCTAACAAGTAACATTAATATTAGGCCTAACTTTACTACTGACTGCAGCCTTGGGCATAGTGGACACTGTAAACTACTGTACGTACCAACTACCAAATGATCAGTACTGCAGTAACTGTAGAGTAGGCTACACGCAGATAAACAGTTGTTGGTGGTGAGTCTTGCCTACAGATAATTATTCTACCCTACCTGAATCATGCTTATCAGAATAATTGGAAATGCAAGATGTTCGAGTACCTCAAATGCCTATCTCAGCTGCTTCGTCTTGCACAAATCGTATAGTCGTTAGCGGCACAGTTCTTGCAGCCCTCGCAGTAGGAATCCATGCGGAATTCGGGGAATTCCCCATAACTCTGGATTACTGCCTACCAAATGTGAAAATCACTCACCTGTAACTTGTCTGCTTTCGGATTGTAAAGTGAGCAAATCGGTCAAGGGTGTCAGTCATGTGGGAGAAATTGACATCTCCAACGATTCGGTCATCTTCCTCGTTCTCTGCTGCTGTATCGTTAGACTGGTGGCCATCTTTGGTTGTTAATTCCACCACATCATCGCTACTTTTCTCTGTCTCCATAGACTCGTACTCTTCTTTGATGGGAGGAAAACCAACAGGATCCCTTCCCGAGCCGTTTATGTCGGTCTGCGAATTCGTTGACATTTCCAACTCAAAATTTTCACACTTTTTTCCCACCAGTCGTAATTGCTTGTTTTTCCAACGTGTCGACCACGCTCATAATGACACAATTTATCTTCATAAAGCGTTATTTTGGCCTTGAAAAATGGTTGATTAGGTACAAATCAACGGAGCTGCGTACACGTCCACCACGTGTGGAGCTATGCTATCGTGACTGCATGCAGTGCATAGCTATGCAGCATTAGAATTGCTATTTGGAAAAGAGTCTATGTGCGAAAAGTGCAGAACCACAGATAAAAGCAAACGAGACCACCACGAGCAATTTTTGAAGTTCAAGTTTACAGATCATACTTTTTATGTCCAAGTTGAGCACAAGTTCATCTGGGAAAACTCTTCTATTTCTCTACCTACATAATTATGGACGTTACGGTGATTGCAAAAAAGAACAAAGAGAGGTAAGACCATTATGGTCTGAACTACTGTTGTTTCTCAAACGAGGTAGCCGTAAAGTTTGAGCAGCTATGGTTGTCTTCCAGCTCCCTGGTCAGCCTTTACTGAATTTTATCATTAGGCACCACACTGTAGATGCCCAGGACCTACTAAAAGGGGCACCGACGAATAATTTGCTTTAACAGTGTCGAGAATTTTCTGCAGACCTTCATAAAAGGCTAGTGCCTAAGTCCTACCGGACAATTTGTTCCGGCTGTTAATGCCTATATTTCCAGGCACTTCCCAGGGGCGGATCAGGGGGTTCACTCCAAGGAGTCCGGACCCCCAACCGCCTTCTTTTAGCAGTGAAAAAAATTCTACTAGATTGTTTCGTTCATTTTCTACCAGAAATCGGTCGCAAACTATCAAAATAAAATCCTTTCCAAACTATCAAAATATCTGGGTTTTTTTTCCTATCATACCGTATCCCTGACATATTTTAGTAAAGGTACGGATAGGGTTTTATATCAATTTTTATGCGAAATTTCGGCGGCTTCGCGCATAATTGTCACGGTTAACACCACTCTATGCCTGATGACCATTATTAGGACGATAATGCTTGGAATTATTTTAGCGAGAACTATTTTCCCGAAAACAAGAAGTACAAGTCCAACTCCTCAGGCTTCCATACGTCAAGACGCGTCTGACGCTATTATCATGTGGCAATCTTATATATATTTAGCAGTGGCGCCGCTGAGTTTGATGATTGGGGGCACCACAGAAGATGATGTCATAGTGCAAACCATAGATTAGCCCAGAAAGTTTGTGAAAACTGTGCATATGCGTATCTAAGATACTTTGCTCCTGGGGTGGACCCTCCCTTTGTCACCTAGTGTGGCGGTGCCCCCTGTAGAGGGGTATAAAGGGAAGGATCCCCCTCCCCCTTCGAACATTTTTGTTCTTTTATAAGGTCGTGGCTTAGATGCAAAACGGTGCTATATTTGGGAAAGCTTTGAACTAATTACGTGATGTAAAGGAGTTACCATTATTTAGTAATATTTGGACGTGGCATAGCACCCTCAAATGCTCGTACAATTCATGCATAGAACCTCCAGGAGGCTCTGGACAATTGCAAAATGGGGACATTGGTATGATACTTTAAACTGACATAGAAATGGCACTACAGTAGAGCACACCAAGCACTTCAGAAATAGTAGTTTTATTAATTTTGAACCAACCAAATGTAAGGCTTCCAATGGAGAATGACCGAGATGGGAGTAAATATATAACTAAAAGGTACAGGATTTCAGTGGCGTAGCCATGGGGGGGGGCAGGGGCACTGCCCCTAAAATTACTTTGTAACACATTCTTGCCCCCCCCCCCCCCAAAAAAAAAAAATAATAATTTCAAGCTATTTTTTTTTTGAAAGAAACAAATGGGAAGAGTTTTCTTTGACAGACGAAAATACGACATTTACATTATATACAAACTTTGATAAATATGACCAGCTTGGAAATTAATCAATTCTGCCTGTTGGCAGGTACGATCTTAACTAAAAACAATAACAAGAAATGATGGTGCTCTGATCTAATTTGTCAAAGCATAGCTTGACCGCACGCATGCAGTATCAACATATTATACCGTACCATAGTCATGTACAAGGCACATTGTACATGTTGCTGCATGCTGCACCAGGCTTCAGTACAGAAAGTTCATAAAATGCTTATTTTGGTTGCCCCCTTGAGAAAAGTCTTGGAGGATTTGTAAGCATATTTCATAATGCTTATTTGATCGTAGAATTTTAGGTTGGTTTACAAAATGTCCAAACAGCGGTCATTATGGACAAGTGGGAAGGATCACTTTCGGCAATCTAGGAGGAATCTTTAGCCCAACATTTTCTAAAAGTTACTCGCCAACGTGGCGGCACTTAGATTAGTGATTATAGTTCTGCACTGGGTCCATGTGGACCGCCAGGGAAATTTGTAATACTCGGAGAATTAAATTGAGAGGGGAAAGGAGATAAGTGGGAATGACAAGAATAGTGGAATCCGATCTGATGAGAAGACTCGTCTTCATTCCTCCCGTGTTAATTTTGACAGATGCTTGATCATAATTACTGGTTAACTTGTTCAAAAATTTGCAGAGTACGTCATCCGAAACTAAATTATAATTTACGATGCCGCAAAAGCATTTCTTTTAGTACTTCTGTCTTGCTTTGCAAATCCCAGGAAATTCCATGTAGCAGTTTTAAGTTTGCGGCAAAATATTCTTGGGGAGGACATCAGGCCTTCCGTCTTGGTCATTTCGAACGATAAGTGATAATACCAATATCACAGTGGTCACGCTAGTAACGATAACGATATTTTATAAATATTGCTTGCTTGTGAACTTATGTTGATTGCCAGATACCAGAAATTCGCTTGTATAATTGTTTAATTCATTCCAAAATTTTGCCGGAGGGCCACCCCCTCCTCACGGGGACTCCTTGCCTTTTGATCTAGCAGGTTTAACTTCAGCCTCCGTGAAACAAAAATAAACCCCACCTTTCCGTAAATCCTAGATCCGGGCCTGGCGGATTACGTAATCTACTGAATTGTTGGCTTCACACCCCCAATAATGCTCCCATTGACTTACACACTAAATTAGCTCCGTTTCGAGGCCCCTGCAGCCTTGTCAAAGTTCACAGCTATTCAGTTTCGAGCTACCCCTTATATGAAAGCTAAGAAGTTTGCCAATCATGGCACTACAAAATTTCTATACCATGACCGTTTAGATTTTGAGGAGTTAAAGTTTTGGTAGGGTACACCCACCCCTAATTCTCTTCAACATAATAGAAAACATCACTGTTTGATATGAATTTAAAAAACAGTCTAAATCACCTTCAGTTCACCCCAAATTTTCAACATCTACACTTTTTTATGTTCTCTTTGAGATTCATGGAGTTTTATTACCCAATGGACAGGTTATCATGACAAAATTTGGTCTAAACCGGAGTTTTAATAGCACTACTTTTTTGAGGGTGGACATTTGACGCTCAAGAACATTACTCTAATGGAATCGTGAGGCCTGTTGTGCTCGCCGTACTTACAGTAGTACGCCATTTTTTGAAGAAGCGAAGACTAAAATATTTGAGGGGGTGGGGTGGGGACACAGTTGTCACTAACTGGTAGGTTACTAAGAGAATAGGTTAAGATGTAAACCCAACGACTATTGTAAGGTAACTAGTTACTACAGAGCGAGCGCCGCTTGATGTCATTCGCCCCCCCCCCCCTCTAATGACCGAACGTGCTTACTCGGCCACTGCTAGCCCACTATCTCAACCCTGGTCATGGGCGTCCGGAGGGGGGCAAGGGGGCACTTGCCCCCTCCCCTGGAAAATCAAAAACTTGAAAAAAAGAAAAAATAAAGAAAAAACGAAGAAAATATAACATCAACATTTCTTAACAGTTCAATCAGTGTGAATTTCTGCTCTCAAAACGGGAATTGAATAAAAATATCACCACTCAGGTCCCAGCAGCCCCCGAGCATATTTTTGGTATTTTTTAAAGTTTATATTTACGATACTGCTTATGTTTCCCCCTTTTATATGCGGCAAATAGGCCTTGGAAGTGCCATTTCCAGCGATCTGGGAAGCATTTTGGGCCAAAATTTTCTTGCGCTCCGCGCCAACCCATGGTGGCGTGGAGCACTGAGAGTCTGTCTATGGGCTTCGCCTCCCCCCCCCCCCCTTGACAAATTCCCGGCTATGCCTTTGTCAACACTGTGTGAAAAGTAGCATCTAAACTCTTCTCTGGGAGTAAAACATTTCCCATGAAAAAAAGTTGGGGCCCCTAAAAAATTTTGCCCCCCCCCTTGAATTTTTTTCTGTGGACGCCCATGACCCTGGTGCAGCCACTCTTTGATCACTGATTGTGTAAAGGACATAAGCATTTCACTTGTCAAAATCTCAAAAGCGTTGAATCTATTGAAATCAAATTACGTTAATACTAGGCTATAGCAGGGTTCGACAAAAGCGTACAGGAATACATCAATTGGGGGGTGAGTACTTTCATCCGAGATTTTAATGCAAAAAGTTACGCGTTTGCCCAAAAATACCATACAAATTTTGCCCGTAATAAGGAAATATTCTGCCCTAATAAGGGCTCCATCCCCAGCCCTCTCCCACTCTTCATATGTCTGTTGGTCTCAAATTATTTGTGGCCATGGGGCCTGGACCAGTATGTCTCATGCCGGGCGAGTAAGAATACCTAGAAGCAGGCCTTGGAGGGTAGTTTCTTTTAGGATTGGCAATATATACGAGTTGAGAAAGTCAGACAAGTAATGTCGATTCTAACTACACCAGTTGACCCTTTTCCAAATAGCGATTACAAAGGATTATGGGACAGACTTTTGGTGTGCGACGTTCTTGTCAATGGCATTTTACTGTGGCCAAAAACAACATGTACCAAAACTCTGTCCAACAATCCTTTGCAATTGCTATTTGGAAAAGGGTCTATAGATTTAGAACATAATTGGCCCTGCTACCATGTTGAATATGCATTTTTAAGTCAAATCGTAGTTTATAGGCACTTTGCACAAATTTCGAGTGCGGACGAAGATCAGACAAACAGTCGATATGTTAAAAGAGCGTGCAAGATTACTTTCAGGAATAGGTAGGCAACGACAAGGAGTAGTCAACTTGTACTTAGCCTGACAAGTGTTTTGGGGGGTAATTTGGTATGGCAGTAGTAATTGCTATCTAAAATATTGCTGCCAGCCGCATTTTAATATGTAATACGGTATTCGGTTGTCCATATCGGGCTGTGCTACTGCTCTTTTTAAATATTACCCGTGGTCAATGACATAACCGATAAAAGTTATGGTGGGAAAGTTATATAAGGCGTAAATGCCATGGGTGAGCAGGTGAGGATTGTCGGGGTGGAAATTGCCCGGGGGAGTTGTCCGGGGGAATCGTTGGGGTGGGACCCGAAATTGTACGGGGCAGAGAGTTGTCCGGTCACGTATGAACTTATCATCAGATAAGATAGAGCTAGTCTTTCTCAATCGGCAGACCGAGGAGCTCCGTCTGGTGGGTCGCGAAGTCGGCCGGAAAAGATTAGAAGAATGCATAGGCTAAGTCTGTACTTTATTTAGTATTTTTTTAAATAGTTTATCCATCCGACACTGATGGGATTTAGTACGGTAGTATACTTTCCTTAGTGTAGAAACTTGTCTCATATTGTGTGGTTTTAAATGTAAGTGAATCTTATTTTTCATCCAATGGTGAAATATGGTCATCGGGTAATTACAACAATGAAAACTGGACCTCCTATAGATAGTCCTCAGTGACGTCACAGCTAGGGGTTAGCAACCGCCATGTCTGAGGGCAAGCCTGTACACACATGCCGGGGTTGCCCTCAGACATGGCTGAAATAATACACGTGAAAAGCTCCTATGACGTCACGTGAGAACTATCTATAGAGGGTTTTCAGTCACGTGACTTAAACCAACTAGACTCAGTTTTGAAGGGCAAGATTGCACGTCTCTTTGGTTTTGACGGGCACGCGTCCATTGTGTAACATTAGTATCTATGGTTATGCCGTCCGCGTGAGCTGTAAATTCGCTTACTGCGTGTGTGTTTTGCCCTTCAGTGCCTGGGAATCCATTGCTCGTGACGTCACATGAAAGCCCTCTATAACAAAAGGTTGAGAACCCCTGACATAGAGGGTAAATTGCCTGCAAATACCTGGAAAGCTAGTAACGTAGTACTGTCCTTAGGCCAATATGGCACTGCTTAGTGGGAGGTGCTTAAACAGCATTGGTCAAAGACATTGAGCCTTGATATGTACTCAAGTGATACTTGGGTGTGGCCATAATTCCAGGTTTTGGTAATTGAATTGGCAACTAGTCAATATGGAAAGAAGATTGCAAAAGCATATAGACAAACACTGGCGTTCAGTCGGAATAAAGAGTGTGGTAGGATAAGGATGATGAGGACGAGATAAACAGTGGAAACTCTCATTTTAAATAATTATGCTATATTCTATCAATTCATTGGGAAACAGGACAATGGACAACCACATCTGACGGGGAGGGGAGCAAATGCCCCCTTATCACCCCTCTGGCTACCGGCCGCCTCTGGTATAGAGAACTGAATGGGGGAGATGAACTATAGGCTACGTCACCTTACTGAAAAAAATCACCACCTCCTTCTGATAAAAATGCTTGTGCGAGATGCTAACGGGGAAATTATTCTGGAGCAATGCAAGGATGGAAACGCTATAAAGCACCCTCTTCCTGCTTTTCCTTCTTTTAACCAATCATTATGAGAGCAACTTTCTATTCTGTTTACCGAGAAGATCTCTTAAATCTACTGTCTTTTCCAGTTAATATAGATACTTAACTATTTTCAAAATTTTATCATGCCTGCTTACTGATTTCAAGACCAGACGACGGTCCTTGCAGAATCCCTGGCAAACAGAAGTTGCATACGTCAAACCCAAGTGGAGGTGCTATTTATGGCGCTATTGCGTAGTTCAACATCCATGCCTTTCCTCTATCCCTACAACCATTTCCAGTGTCACTTTCAGCAGTTTTTACCACGGCTTCCCGTCAGCTGGTCAGGGTACCATTCACCCTATCCCCTTATCTGCTTATTGTCCGTTTCCAGGACAAAGCAGGGAAAGGCATGCACCGTGGTATTTCCATGGGGAAAAGAAATTGCCTTTATGTAGACTTATTAAGTAGTAAGACTCCACAGTAACACTGACTTGTCTAATCATGGAGCTACATGGTTTAATGGTAACTCCCTCATTAGTACTGCCATCAGAGAGTTGCTTCCATAAATCTTGGTTTGTACCTGGAACCAGAAGGCTGCAATGTTATAGAGAGGGCGCTATAGCACAAGGCCTTGAAATGGTTTGAATCTCTCTCCCCCAATTTCCGAAATGCCTGCGACATTCAAAAAGGGAGTTTAGATAGCACAAGATAATATGCTCAATTCTTGGCGACCATGTCCGTACGGACCGTGGATGCCGGGGGGCGACTCCCCCCCCCCCCCCCCAAAGTCAGAAACCTGACTAAATCGGGCAAATATTTTGTCTCAGTCGGGCATAAAATTGAACAGTTAAGTTAGGTATGGAGTCAGGCAAAAATCACCCGGCCTTCCCTAAGAAAAACAGTCCCGTACGGTCACGTTCGCGACATTTTAAGTACATCATCGGTAACAGCGCCGAGGGAAAAATAATCTTATGCCGTGAAATTAGGTGAATATTGACTTTTTGGGAATGACTACAACGGCAAAATTTCGTGATTAATGGCTATTGATGTTAGTTGGATGTGGAAGAACCGTTAAGTATAGACGTATGAAAGTAAATGGTATTATTTACAGCGATCATGGAGCTATTACGCTCCATGACCGGATTTAGATCATTTCAGGTTCCATGGATCAAAGTTCGCCCTTTCCTCTTGTTCCTGTTGATGAACTCTTAGGGGGACTTGGAGGAATCTAGCGGCGGGCGGACTCGACCCGGTCACGAACAGTGATCTGATGCCCAGAACTATCATGGGGACAACTTTTGTGTGGTAAAGTTTTTCTGCAGTCCTAGGATCGTTTGAAACTTTATGACTTCCAGCCCCAGCCATGGGCGAGTAATGTCTTGTGTTCATCTATAGTAATAGCTGTTACCAGGGGCGGCGATCACGGGGGAATGGGGGCAAGATCTTCCAATAATTCAGTTTGGGAAGCGGACCCCCCCCCCTTCGTTCCCCCACTCCCTCAAAATTTGATGCACGACCATAAATTTTCTGTATTGTGAGTGTGAAAAAAAGTCTCCTCCAATAAATTGGTTGAGGGGAATGGAATATCTTTGATATGTTTCACATCTTGAAAAATATTTATTTACCTAAATACGTCTTTGTGCGAGATTACGGGATCCGAAGTAGTATAAAGCTATATATATCCAGGCAAGTTGAAATAAGAACGACTTTATTTTCCTTGAGAAACATACATCTAAAAACGTCCTATTAAACGTTGAAAACAATCCGTTATCAATAAGCGCACGAACAGACACCTTGTAAAATATTTCACCAAATTGGGCTAAATTTAAACCGAATCGTTTCATTTTTAATCCAATCTAGTTAATGTTGAATCAAATTTAGTCAATTTTTTACAAGATCCCGGTTTGTGCTCCTCAATTAGGATGTTTTTAGAGTGCTGGGGAAATTCGCAGGGTTGCATGGGGTAATTAAGTGCGTACTATTTGAAGGCCCTGAATGTGGAGTTGAATATAACATTTGACCATGTGTGATTAACAGTCTCAGCAATTACCACGCATGTATGTGGCGAAAAATGCTCGAGAAGCGTTCAGAAAAATCAGCCTTTCGTGGTCAACAAAGCTAAATATTACGATCATTGACAAAAACTTGAATGAAATGAAAGGGATTCGGTACCCCTCAAACAAAGCACCAGGAATCGTGCTTTATAACCTAACCCTAGACGCAAATGTTAGGAAATATTGCAGGTTTTGCCAAAATACTGAAGGTACTCCCTCCTCCCAGACCAATTTATTGGAGGGGCTATGTCTCACATACATCAATTTTAGCAAATATCACTGCCGTTGACCAACTGTACAGGAAAATTGGACAAAGTTACAACGTTCCTAAACAAATTGTAGAGGGATTGTGCTTGTGTGTCTACGACTGTCTGATTGATCACTGAACATGCACTGTCGTTAGTGTTCGCGCAAAGAGCGCCCGAAAAAAATCGTTTTTCATGACTTTCAAGTCATCGGAAAGTCTCATATTCACACAAATATCAACAATTATTACGATTTTTGCCAAAATATCATAAATATTCCGTCCCCCTCAACCAACATGTAGGAGGGGACTATCATGGAAAGTCTCACTTTTACAACATTAGCAAATACTATGGTTGTTGACCAAATTAGGGGAATGAAAGGTGGTCCGTCCCATAACCAATTTATTGGGGAACCATGTCTACCCACCCCCACGCCCGCGATCGCCACCCAGTGCTCAAAAGTCATTAAAAATGATTTTTTTCCTGCGCGCTTGGCGCGCACACTTGTCAGAGAGCATTTTCCGTGATTAAAAAGATATTCGTAGACGCAGGTGTACATTCCCTTTATAATTTGGTTGGAAACGGGATGTCTTTGTTCAATCCTCCCGTTCAATGCTGCAGTAATATTTGCTGGAATTGGTATGCATATGAGACATGTTTACCTGTCATGTGCATAAGTTGGAGGTTACTGGATAAAACTCAAGTACAGACTTTTAATAGGTAAATAATGGCTCAACTTCCGTAAACATATCCTGTGCACCTACTGTCATTTGTATGAGTAGAACGTCATGTCTCACTAGCTAGTTCTTTGTTAGGAGGATCCCTTCCTTTATTTAATTGTGTTGAACTTTCATCTGGGTTTCGATTTCATCGAGATCACCCCTCTCCGCCTCCTCAAAAAACAAAAACATAACAAAAAATCAAACATTTCCATGACGTAGCTTAAAGGATAGTTTAGAGGTACATTTCCCCTGCTACATCTTGACTATACAACCCACCCTTCACCATCTGGGACGACAAAGTTAGTTTATAATACCACGTATTCATTTTTCAAAACCACAACTACCAATCTTGTCCCATTACCGTACAATGTTATTTTCTTCCTGCCTGCCGATGTTTATTTCTTGCAGTCTTTTAACGTACCCTTTAACCCGTCTTTGTTCAACCACCTACCTCACACCAGGCGCGTAGCCAAGGGTGGGGGGGGGGCAACTTGACAGCTGTCCCCCTTGAGCATATTTTTGTATTTTTTTAATGATTTTTTATGATATTGCTAGTAACTCAAAATAAAAAAAATGCTTAGATACAACTTACAAGGCCTAGGAAGTGCCATTTCTAGCGATCTGGGAGGTATTTTAGGCCAAATTTTCTTGTACGTTTCGCGCCAACCTATGGTGGCGCTACGGTTAGATAATTTGCCCACAGGCTTCGCCCCCCCCCCCCCCCACCCCTAGCAAATTTTTGGCTACGCGCCTGCCTCACACACCCTTTCAAGGAGCCTGTCCTGAACTCATTGCTAGGGAGCGAAGTATACGGGAGTCAAGTTCCCATATTGATGATGCATTGTCTCTTTGTGCTCTCTCTGACTCAATCCCAATCAAAAAATTTGAAGTGATCCTGGTTTAGGATGCTTAGAACATATTTCATTACATATTATGTGAGCCCTACTTACAAACCTGAATGGGCTGCACTTTCACAGGAAAGACTTCGAGAAGAGTCATCGGGTTTACATAAAACAGTGTTCATATCAAATACCGGTATTATGTCACATTTATCCTGGATTGCGTCAGAGAAAACACAAAGAGAGCAGTGGTGGATCAAATGGGAGGGGGCAGGTCAGGGGCATTCTCCCCCTAGAATTATCAGCTCAAAGTTAAAATTGTACATTTGTACATTATATTGGTTGTTCGTCTCTGAATTAAAAATATCTTCAAAACAGCTTAGATTTCGAATGCGAATTAAAAAAAAATCCCACACACTGGAAGGGATTACTACTCCTAAACCTACCGTCAATACCATTGGCAATGAAGCCTTTAGCCCATATTTTGCCTCTGAAAAATAAGTTCTGGGCAAGCCACTGTGCTCAAAGTAAATAAAACGGTGTTTCTCAAGTCGTTGGTCTCTACGGCAAGAAAAATGTTTGTTTACATTATGTCCAAATTGCTTTCAAGCTACCTAATTTTAAAATGAAAATTAAAGAAAATAGTGGCGGCTCTAGGGGGTCATGATAGGGAAGTTTGCTCCAGATTTACCCTTTTCACCCACATCTGTCTGAAGTACGTATGATATTAAACGAAATCTTTTACTATAGGTGACTTGTTTTTATTGAGAAGGAACTTACATGAAAGGAGTTTGACTTTTCATTACGTAGTAAAAATATTTAAAAAGATGTTTGGCGCGCCATGGCATATATGCTTGTCCATTAAGTACTTGATGTAGGCAGGCTTCACTGAGAATATTCTTTAAAGTTCATGCATTCCCTACCAAAATGCATCCTTTCATTCATAATTCCTCGTCACCATTAAAACCAGCCGTCCGTTATACCTGAGTTAGGTTTAGTCTAGTGTTGGGTATAATTAACGCTGCATTGTTCATTACCTTCATAGCAGGTGCCTTCTACGTACCCTCTTTTCACGTACGTACTCTAACATCCGTGAACAATTACAGAGATCATTCAGTTTCACTATAATTAGCCTAATTTGAAGTGATCTCTCGATTACTGATTGGTTTCAACATATGAATATTCATATTGCACGACGAAGCTCAAACTGTTACGTTATTCTACAACCTCACTTTTACACTGTAAGTCAATGCAGTGAGTTTTAAAGACGGATTTGCATCACCCCAACTATGAATTTTACAAAGGGGTAAGCAGAAGTCTCAATTGGTGACTGCTCTTTGATTGACATCAGAGTTGCAAAATTCAAAAGATGCAGAGCAGCTCATATTACACAGCATGCACAGAGAATGTTTTGATTACACATGGGGTCTTTTATGCTCACCAGGATGTGGCCTTGAGCAGTGAACTATGTTTGTGTCTGCACAAGGAGAAGCAGTAAAGACAATTATCGGCGGGGCTTACCACCAAGTAAAAGTCATACTTGGGGTGATGCAAATCCCTCTTTAAGCGAGAGAAATAACCCCTTTGACTTTGGTCGTCTGAAATGCATGGTAATTAGACTTGCGTTAGTCGGTTTTCGTTGAATATTTAAGATTTGTGTTTGTTATGACCGTATATATGAACAGTAAATAGCGTACAGTTTTTACCACCCAATCCGTAACATGATATTATGCATGACAACAAGTCTCAAGACTTTTAACTCTAACCTTTCGTCATGTCTCTAAACCTAACCGATTTGGTGCTTTTACGCAGTTCGAAGAAGAATTCTTGCGAAAGCAAGTTGCGGACGTTGCTATTACGAGTGCAGCCAATATAGGTGCAGGAGTAATACACGTCCGCCAAGCGGGCAACATTGTTCATTGCCCTAGCATGGAGTTATGAACAACACACAAAGTGCGCTTGGAGGGCAAAACTTTTCTAGATGTTACGTCTCCGGTTTTAAATATTACATCACACATGTTTGCAAACACTGAGTGAGTGGGAAGGAAAAGGGTAGAGCTGGTTCAATGTCAAAGACAGTCAAGTAGTCCAGTCTTTGTCCTCAACTTCTAGCAAGACGACTTCATAGGGCGCAAGATATTCACGGTAGCTAGTTTAGCTTCTAAGCTGTGCCAGAGTTTAAATTTTCTGAATCGTCAATTGTCAGTTTAAGAAAAGGAATGACTACAACTATCTAGAAAACCTATGCAGGGACGTGACCGGACAATTATGACCCGTATAATCCCCCGGACAACTCCCCGGGACATTTCTCTCCGGACAATTCCCGACCCCAACAATCCCCCACGGTAAAACTCCCACCCGTGACAATTGCCTCTGACAACTTTCCCCACCAAAACCAAAAGAATGGAATTGTCCTAGCTGGGAATAGACGAGTTGGGAGTTCAGTACTTCCGGTGGGGTCACAAGGTCAGCTGTATCATGACAACAGTTCGTCAAGGTTCACTTGACCTTTGACCCATCCCCTGATGCATTGCTTGAAAAGCATTTTCCCAACTCGTCTGTTGTCCGCGCGGGTAGATTGTCGGAGTGGGAATTGTCCGGGGGCGAATTGCCCTGGAACTATGAAGGGAATATATGCGTAATTGAACATGACCAGCGCAACTACTCTTGCTTTTATTGTGGGGGAGAGAGTGGCAACGAATAAAAAAGAGCTTCTATATAGTATGGTCAGAAAAGGAATACATCTAAGCAACAGGAAAAATGAAAATAAAACAATACAAAATGTATATAATGTAACATAATCACTTTTTTTTAAGATTAAGATTTTTTAAGATAGTTTGATAAGGCCACTAAGAAAACAGGTCCTCGTCCGTTTTTTATTTTCCATTTTGTTTATTTCAAGATGGCTGCCATTTGATATTTCTTCTGAAGGCCGTTTCGTTGTATTTCTATTCTCAAGGAAAACTTGACATGATATGCATCTATCGGAGAACGGTTGACATATCGTTATCAGTGAAAACCCTCTCACGAAGACACGGTCGTCTTGATGAAGTGGAGAGTAACCGACGGAGTCATTACTAAAATTTCCTAATGACAGGTACTTTACTTTTGATGGATTGGTTAGCTTTCCCTTTTTTAGAAATTTATTTTCCGGTGGTAAAAATGTATTTAAAAATCCCGGCGGTCTCCAAAAAGGGTTCGGGCGGGGACGCAAAGTATGATTTTTTTCCCTTGGCCTAGAATCATAGAAAAAGACGAGGAAAACAACTTAGCAAGGGGTAAGTAAGCTAGTTTCAATGGTGGATTTATGGGAGCGGTAGGGGCAATGGGTGGTCAACTCTCCCCTTTCACACTAAAACCCTAACGGGAGCATGAAATACGGAGGTATTATGTCTATGATGAGACGCCCCAGGCATAGTACGCACAGAAATGGAATAAATTTACTGTTTTAGAGAACGAGTTGCTGCAGTTTAGGGTCTTGTAGACGACAAAACAAATTTGTAATCTCAGCCCCAACCATGATTTGTTGCTGGATAGATGTAATCCTATCCGGCACCCTCATTGAACATTCCCAACCCCATTGAAAGATCCTGAATCCGCCATTGATGTAGTTGACTTATTTTATTAGCAAGTTTCTACCTTCGTTCCCAGTTTTAGTTACGGTTTATCTCTCTAGGGCATAATTACGGAGCTACTAGCCTGCGTGTCGGCTTTTTTGAGCTTCCGCCACAAGTCGATCGCTCCCGCGTTACTCTCTTTCGCAGCAATGAGCTATGAGGCTAGTTGTACAAACAGAAACCCATTCACAGACACAAAAAGACGGAAGTGAGAAAAGGGAAAATGCTAGCGTAGCAGTAGTACCAGTCCCCCTATCCCTACCCGTACTCATGGCCCAGGTTCCCTTTGAACTAGTACATGTATTCATGCCTTTGTACCCGTAAACAGCCTACTCATTGTCCATTTTCCCTTCGAAATTGTACCCAACCAGGAATTGAACCCGGGTCTCTCGCGCGAGAGACCCGGGTTCAATTCCTGGTTGTGACTTGATTTTTCTCTCTGAATTTATTTCTTCTGTACTTTCCCTTGTGTGAAAAGGCTATGCCAGCACGTGGGATTGACTTCAACTTCATGATCGAACACCAAACACAACTTTCGACCTATATATATATATATATATATATATATATATATATATATATATATATATATATATATATATATATATATATATATATATATATATATATATATCCATCCAGGCAAGTTGAAATAAGAACGACTTTATTTTCCTTGAGAAACATACATCTAAAAACGTCCTATTAAACGTTGAAAACAATCCGTTATCAATAAGCGCAAGAACGGATACCTTGTAAAATATTTCACCAAATTGGGCTAAATTTAAACCGAATCGTTTCCTTTTTAATCCAATCTAGTTAATGTTGAATCAAATTTAGTCAATTTTTTACAAGATCCCGGTTTGTGCTCCTCAATTAGGATGTTTTTAGAGTGCTGTGGAAATTCGCAGGTTTGCATGGGTTAGTGCGTACTATTTGAAGGCCCTGAAAGTGGAGTTGAATATAACATTTGACCATGTGTGATTAACAGTCTCAGCAATTACCATGCATGTTTATGTGGCGAAAAATGCCCGAGCAACGTTCAGAAGATTCAGCCTTTCGTAGTCAATAAAGCTAAATATTACGATCGTTGACAAAAATTGAATGAAATGAAAGGGATTCGGTACCCCTCAAACAAAGCACCAGGAATCGTGCTTTATAACCTAACCCTAGACGCAAATATTAGGAAATATTGCAGGTTTTGCCAAAATACTGAAGGTACTCCCTCCTCCCAGACCAATTTATTGGAGGGGCTATGTCTCACATACATCAATTTTAGCAAATATCACTGCCGTTGACCAACTGTACAGGAAAATTGGACAAAGTTACAACGTTCCTAAACAAATTGTAGAGGGATTGTGCTTGTGTGTCTACGACTGTCTGATTGATCACTGAACATGCACTGTCGTTAGTGTTCGCGCAAAGAGCGCCCGAAAAAAATCGTTTTTCATGGCTTTCAAGTCATCGGAAAGTCTCATATTCACACAAATATCAACAATTATTACGATTTTTGCCAAAATATCATAAATATTCCGTCCCCCTCAAACAACATGTAGGAGGGGACTATCATGGAAAGTCTCACTTTTACAACATTAGCAAATACTATGGTTGTTGACCAAATTAGGGGAATGAAAGGTGGTCCGTCCCATAACCAATTTATTGGGGAACCATGTCTACCCACCCCCACGCCTGCGATCGCCACCCAGTGCTCAAAAGTCATGAAAAATGATTTTTCCCTGCGCGCTTGGCGCGTACACTTGCCAGAGTGCATGTTCCGTGATTAAAAAGATATTCGTAGACGAGCGTGTACATTCGCTTTATAATTTGGTTGGAAACGTGATGTCTTTGTTCGATCCTCCCGTTCAATCCTGCAGTGATATTTGCTGGAACTGGTGTGCATGTGAGACATGTTTACCTGTCATGTGCATAAGTTGGAGATTACTGGATAAAACTCAAGTACAGGCTTTTAATGGGTGAAAAATGGCTCAACTCAAAAATATCGTGTGCACCTATTGTCATTTGTATGAGTAGAACGTCATGTCTCACTAGCTAGTTCTTTGTTAGAAGGATCCCTTCCTTTATTTAATTGTGTTGCACTTTCATCTTGGTTTCGATTTCATCGAGATCCACCCTCTCCGCTTCCTCAAAAACAAAAACAAAACGAAAAAATCATACATTTCCATGAGGTAGCTTAAACGATAGTTTAGAGGTACATTTCTCCTACTACATCTTGACTTTACAGCGTACCCTTCACCATCTGGGACGACAAAGTTAGTTTATAATACCACGTATTCATTTTTCAAAACCACAACTACCAATCTTGTCCCATCACCGTATCAATGTTATTTTCTTCTTGCCTGCCGATGTTTATTTCTTGCAGTTTTTTAACATACCCTTTAACCCGTCTTTGTTCAACCACCTACCTCACACCAGGCGCGTAGCCAAGGGTGGGGGGGGCAACTTGACAGCTGTCCCCCTTGAGCATATTTTTGTATTTTTTTAATGATTTTTTATGATATTGCTAGAAACTCAAAATAAAAAAATGCTTAGATACAACTTACAAGGCCTAGGAAGTGCCATTTCTAGCGATCTGGGAGGTATTTTAGGCGAAATTTTCTTGTACGTTTCGCGCCAACCTATGGTGGCGCTACGGTTAGATAATTTGCCCACAGGCTTCGCCCCCCCCCCCCACCCCTAGCAAATTTTTGGCTACGCGCCTGCCTCACACACCCTTTCAAGGAGCCTGTCCTGAACTCATTGCTAGGGAGCGAAGTATACGGGAGTCATGTTCCCATATTGATGATGCATTGTCTCTTTGTGCTCTCTCTGACTCAATCCCAATCAAAAAATTTGAAGTGATCTTGGTTTAGGATGCTTAAAACATATTTCATTACTTATTATGTGAGCCCTACTTACAAACCTGAATGGGCTGCACTTTCACAGGAAAGACTTCGAGAAGAGTCATCGGGTTTACACAAAACAGTGTTCATATCAAATACCGGTATTATGTCACATTTATCCTGGATTGCGTCAGAGAAAACACAAAGACAGCAGTGGTGGATCAAATGGGAGGGGGCAGGTCAGGGGCATTCTCCCCCTAGAATTATCAGCTCAAAGTTAAAATTGTACATTATATTGGTTGTTCGTCTCTGAATTCAAAATATCTTCAAAACAGCTTAGATTTCGAATGCGAATTAAAAAAATCCCACACACTGGAAGGGATTACTACTCCTAAACCTACCGTCAATACCATTGGCAATGAAGCCTTTAGCCCATATTTTGCCTCTGAAAAATAAGTTCTGGGCAAGCCACTGTGCTCAAAGTAAATAAAACGGTGTTTCTCAAGTCGTTGGTCTCTACGGCAAGAAAAATGTTTGTTTACATTATGTCCAAATTGCTTTCAAGCTACCTAATTTTAAAATGAAAATTAAAGAAAATAGTGGCGGCTCTAGGGGGTCATGATAGGGAAGTTTGCTCCAGATTTACCCTTTTCACCCACATCTGTCTGAAGTACGTATGATATTAAACGAAATCTTTTACTATAGGTGACTTGTTTTTATTGAGAAGGAACTTACATGAAAGGAGTTTGACTTTTCATTACGTAGTAAAAAATATTTAAAAAGATGTTTGGCG
Organism: Holothuria leucospilota; assembly: GCA_029531755.1. Classification (NCBI taxonomy): domain Eukaryota; kingdom Metazoa; phylum Echinodermata; class Holothuroidea; order Aspidochirotida; family Holothuriidae; genus Holothuria; species Holothuria leucospilota. The sequence continues at coordinate 45,171,824 of CM055972.1, read as the reverse complement.
CGCCATGGCATATATGCTTGTCCATTAAGTACTTGATGTAGGCAGGCTTCACTGAGAATATTCTTTAAAGTTCATGCATTCCCTACCAAAATGCATCCTTTCATTCATAATTCCTCGTCACCATTAAAACCAGCCGTCCGTTATACCTGAGTTAGGTTTAGTCTAGTGTTGGGTATAATTAACGCTGCATTGTTCATTACCTTCATAGCAGGTGCCTACTACGTACCCTCTTTTCACGTACGTACTCTAACATCCGTGAACAATTACAGAGATCATTCAGTTTCACTATAATTAGCCTAATTTGAAGTGATCTCTCGACTACTGATTGGTTTCAACATATGAATATTCATATTGCACGACGAAGCTCAAACTGTTACGTTATTCTACAACCTCACTTTTACACTGTAAGTCAATGCAGTGAGTTTTAAAGACGGATTTGCATCACCCCAACTATGAATTTTACAAAGGGGTAAGCAGAAGTCTCAATTGGTGACTGCTCTTTGATTGACATCAGAGTTGCAAAATTCAAAAGATGCAGAGCAGCTCATATTACACAGCATGCACAGAGAATGTTTTGATTACACATGGGGTCTTTCATGCTCACCAGGATGTGGCCTTGAGCAGTGAACTATGTTTGTGTCTGCACAAGGAGAAGCAGTAAAGACAATTATCGGCGGGGCTTACCACCAAGTAAAAGTCATACTTGGGGTGATGCAAATCCCTCTTTAAGCGAGAGAAATAACCCCTTTGACTTTGGTCGTCTGAAATGCATGGTAATTAGACTTGCGTTAGTCGGTTTTCGTTGAATATTTAAGATTTGTGTTTGTTATGACCGTATATATGAACAGTAAATAGCGTACAGTTTTTACCACCCAATCCGTAACATGATATTATGCATGACAACAAGTCTCAAGACTTTTAACTCTAACCTTTCGTCATGTCTCTAACCCTAACCGATTTGGTGCTTTTACGCAGTTCGAAGAAGAATTCTTGCGAAAGCAAGTTGCGGACGTTGCTATTACGAGTGCAGCCAATATAGGTGCAGGAGTAATACACGTCCGCCAAGCGGGCAACATTGTTCATTGCCCTAGCATGGAGTTATGAACAATACACAAACTGCGCTTGGAGGGCAAAACTTTTCCAGATGTTACGTCTCCAGTTTTAAATATTACGTCACACATGTTTGCAAACACTGAGTAAGTGGGAAGGAAAAGGGTAGAACTGGTTCAATGTCAAAGACTGTCAAGTAGTCCAGTCTTTGTCCTCAATTTCTAGCAAGACGACTTCATAGGGCGCAAGATTTTTCAGGGTAGCTAGTTTAGCTTTTAAGTTGTGCCAGAGTTTAAATTTACCGAATCGTCAATTTAAGAAAAGGAATGACTGCAACTATCTAGAAAACCTATGCAGGGACGTGACCGGACAATTCCCACCCGCACAATCCCCTCGGACAACTCCCTGGGACATTTCTCTCCGGACAATTCCCGACCCCAACAATTCCCCCCCCCCCCCGTAAAACGGCCACCCCTGACAACTGCCTCTGACAATTTTCCCTACCAAAAATGGAATTGTCCTAGCTGGGAATAGACGAGTTAGGTAGTTCAGTACTTCCGGTGGGGTCACAAGGTCAGGTATATCATGACAACGGTTCGTCAAGGTAAGTGGTTCACTTGACCTTTGACCCATCTCCTGATGCATTGCTTGAAAAGCATTTTCCCAACTCGTCTATTGTCCGAGCGGGCAAATTGTCCGAGTGGGAATTGTCCTGGGCGAATTGCCGTGGAACTATGCAGGGAATATATGCGTAATTGAACATGACCAGCGCCACTACTCTCGTTTTTATTGTGGGGGAGAGAGGGGTTGTGTGGCAACAAATAAACAGAGCTTCTATATAGTATGTTCAAAAAGGAATACGTACATCTAAGCAACAGGAAAAATGAAAATAAAACAATACAAAATATCTATAATGTAACATGATCACTTGTATTTGGACATATTTTTAGCTCAGCTGAAAGCTTTCAGCTGAGCTATTGCTGTCGTGCACGGCAAAACTTCTACGTCACGGCAAACGTCTGTCACCATAACATTTGCGTTTAAGTGCCTGACATTTCGCTGTTTTTCGTTAGATTTGGCTGAAAGTCAGTAGAGATGTTAGCAAAAGTGGTATCTGTATGCTGTGACTCTTTTCGATTAATTTGGCCGCTATTTGACCTCGGAAGGAGGCTTTGTTTGAAAACGTAAAATTCCCTACTTGTCTTTCAGTTTTGCACCAATCTTGATAATATGTTTCATATAGATAGTTTAATTTGTGCTGAACAAAAGTTAAATTTTTTTTCGTTTCTGCAATCATTAAAGGCATAAAAACATCACTTTTTGAAACAAATTCTGGCGAAGTCCCCATGTTCCGGAATACGTCGAGAATCCCAGTTGTTATCATTTGAGAGACTGTGCAACGAAACGAAGTACAAGCGTATACTGAACATATATAAATGTACAGGACGTCTCGTGCGTAATCGTGTGGAAGTGTTTACGCAAAGTGCAGTGTATCGACTTTTGAATACCGTTCGTGGGCTACCCCACTATGTCAGACTATGTTTGCTCAGCTCTTTGCTTTCCAAACCAGGGATATGACATGAATAAGGAATATACCGTACAGCCTACTATGGAGGCGTTACGTCATGAACATGTGGTGCTGATCTCATTCAGGCGTTTTAATAATAGACTAGCTAAATTGGTTGGATCACGGTTAGGCCTACTCGAAAAGAAATACCGGACGTTTGAAAGTTATGCAAGTTCTTGCGAATATGTGGCCTTGTGCGAAACATAGGCTAGTGGTATAAGCTAGGCGGCAGAAACAAGTATTCAACTTAGCCTGATGTCTGAATGGTTTTAGGAGTTTGGCTTAAAGTTTAAAGAGAATATATCCTGTCGCCTCAAGTTTCAAGTTATTTGTAAACATTACCTTAATTTTTCGAATTATCTTGTATCTCCTTTACAAACATTCTTCTTAACATTTCTGGACAAAAAATATTTAGTATGAAAGGTAAACAAATGACTTATCCTCCTTAATAGCAAATTAGTTTATATTTGTCGCATGAAGGAAAGAAGCTACTCGTGAATTGGGACACCGGCTCGGGGTACACTATTTCAAGTTACTAGGGTGAATGTTGTCTAGGAAATGTCGTGGAACCCACCCCTTTCTTTTAAACAAAGAACATAGCACGTTGATTGAAAATACAAAGCTTCATATGGTTTAAGCTTAACGGTTGTGCTAACATTCCAAAAACAATTTTCGTTTTGAAAAGGAAAACGTGCTTTTTGAAGGCGTGTGCCATAAGTCAGTCTCGGAGCCTGCAGGAATTGTGCAGCTCAGGCTTCTAGTCAAGCGGGCCAAGGGGGCGAATCCCTCTTTGAAATTTGTTCGCCCCCTAGCAAGTTTTCAAGTTGCTATTGGCTTAATGGCATTTGTATACATTTGGCCCCCTTAAAAAATTTTTAGCCCCTGGAAGCCATTTCGCCCCCATTCAGTACCTTGTCAGGCTACAAGCCTGGTGCAGTCACATGGGCGTCGACACTGCAGGAACCGCCCCAGTCTTGTTCTCCGTTGCCGAAAGCCCCACCCAGTTGTTAAGGGGAAGCCATGGGGGACGATATTTCAATAGCCTTAGACTTAGTATAAGTGTGCATATTTTCCCAACGCTCTCTACGAACTGTAGTTACCCTCCGGCCTGTTGCGACACATTCACGGGTCCTAAAAGCGATCGACGATTTATATACCTGGTAGATCCCAATCATAAAAATGTTATGCAGTAAAATAATTTTGTAGGGGAAAACGGGACTAAAGAGTACCCAGAATTCGAGGCGCGTAAAGAATTTAATTTAGAAATTATCCCTTTATATTGAGCAATTGAGCAGTTTTGGTTTTTCCAAATCATAGTGGCAACACTCATTGGAACTTCTGTCCCTGGACAAGTTCAAGGAATATCTCTGGGGCAAAATATCGCTTTTAAGACCTTTAACCATTTGTAAAATTTCTTTATCGGAAGTTACTATCTGGGTCTAATTATGGAAAACAAATGAGGTCTTCAAAGCAGGCACACTCATAAATATTCATTATTTGTATACTAACATCTGTGCAGCATATAAAGTTAACTTTGTGTACCAGATTTAGTCTTTCAGAGACTTCAGGAGTTCATACATATTTCATTGCATTTATATTTATCTCTTTGTTTTCTAACGTACGTATGATCAACATGAGTTATAGACCCATCCAAAATATTTACTGCAGACTTTTAGGTCAACAGGAAAAGCTGAGCTTCGGCAACATTGTTGCGCTTGTTTAAGATAGTTTGATAAGGCCACTCAGAAAACAGGTCTTCGTCCGCTTTTTATTTTCCATTTTGTTTACTTTCAAGATGGCTGCCATTTGATATTTCTTCTGAAGGCCGTTTCGTTGTATTTCTGTTCTCAAGGAAACTTGACATGGTATGCATCTATCGGAGAACAGTTGACATATCGTTATCAGTGAAAACCCTCTCACGAAGACACGGTCGTCTTGATGAAGTGGAGAGTAACCAACGGGGTCTTTATTAAAATTTCCTGAGAGGTACTTTACTTTTGATGGATTGGTTAGCTTTCTCTTTTTTAGAAATTTATTTTCCGGTGGTAAAAATGTATTTAAAAATCCCGGCAGCCTCCAAAAAGGGTTCGGGCGGGGACGCGAAGTATGATTTTTTTCCCTTGGCCTAGAATCATAGAAAAAGACGAGGAAAGCAACTTAGCAAGGGGTAAGTAAGCTAGTTTCAATGGTGGATTTATGGGAGCGGTGGGGGCAGTGGGTGGTCAACTTTCCCCTATTCACCTTAAACCCCTAACGGGAGCATGAAATACTACCTCGGAGGTATTATGTCTATGATGAGACGCCCCAGGCATAGTAAGCGCAGAAATGGAATAAATTTACTGTTTTAAAGAACGAGTTGCTGCAGTCTATAGGGTGTTGTAGACGACAAAACAAATTTGTAATTTCAGCCCCAACCATGATTTGGGGCTGGATAGATGTAATCCTATCTGACACCCTCATCGTAAACACCCCCAACCCCAGTGAAAGATCCTGAATCCGCCACTGATGTAGTTAACTTATTTAATTAGCACGTTACTACCTTCTTTGCCAGTTTTAGCTACGGTTTATCTCTCTAGGGCATAGTCACGGAGCTACTAGCCTGCGTATCGGCTTTCTTGAGCTTCCGCCACAAGTTGATTGCTGCCGCGTTACTCTCTTTCGCAGCAATGAGCTATGAGGCTACTTGTACAAACAAAAACGTATGCACAGACACAAAAAAGACGGAGGTGAAAAAAATGCTAGCGTAGCTGTCGTACTAGCCCCCCTATCCGTACCCGTACTCATGGCCCAGGTTCCCTTTGCACTAGTACATGTACTCACGCTTTTGTCCCCGTAAACAGCCTACTCATTGTCCATTTTCCCTTCGAAATTGTACCCGTACTCATGACTTGTTGCCCGTCCCATACCCATACTCATACCCATACCCTGTCCCAAGACCTCGTACCCGTACTCATCAATGACATGTAACCCATACCCGTTCGCATGGAGTGGTCCTCGTTCACGTGCTCATGACCTGGTACCCATGCTCATAATCATAGTCCTGTACTCAAAGATCTGATGAAACTTCACCATGCAGCAAAGCACTTTAATATATACATAGGATACAACTGCCTGAACTCACTTTGCAAGTTTGTCAACAATTTGCCACCGTACTTTGGAAAAATTTATGGAGTAAAGTCACCATATTCTTGGAAAGCATCGGTCTCCCAGCCAATGATTCATTTTGTGTTAACTTTTTTCAACTTTGTGTAAAGGTTGTTGTATGATGAAGATATGGGAAGGTCTATACTTCATGGGATACCTCAAATACCAGGAGGGTATTGACTGTGCAATAGTGCGATCTACATGTAAGTGTAATTCCATGTAGGCTAAACATTGTATACAAGTATACATGCTAGCTACGTAAGTACCTCAGTGTTACACTTATCTAGCAGGTTAAGTTTGCAAACTTTAGCCTACTTGTCCTAATGACCTTTGTAGTCATATAATCCGGTGGATTTGCATGCTAATTATATAAGCTTTATTTTAGACCAGAATCACACTCGTATTCGTGATATGGTGTGCTGTACAAATGACCTTGTACCCGTACTCGTACTCATGAACAGGGACCCGTACTATAGTGACCCGCCATACCCGTACCCATGTCGTGGACCTGTACCCGCACTCACGGCACCGTCACACTACAACACTAGCTATTGTAGTGCAATAACGTAATAATTTAAAAGAAGTGTGCAGAAGGGATCAATCCATGCCCCTTACCTCCACCCCTCCCCACCCCCGCTACTATACATGCTTCGCTTGTTTTGCGATGGCAAGAGGACAGCGCTCAGTTGAACAATTAAAGTGTTAAATGCGTTGTGAAATCATCGTGTCAAGCAGGAGCAGTTCCCGTCAAGCAGAGCGTTAAAATAAATTCTTGCTTGCTGCCCTCTGTAAAGCATGTTCTTTCAAAGAGAGGTTTACAGAGACTGCATAAATTACTATTGTAAAACCATGGAGCTATTACGAATGGAGTGAAAGCACTAATTATTACCCTTCGACGCTATCATCAGTTCCAATATTCCAAAGCTCAAAAACGTCATTAGCTGCTACAAAGGGCTTTAATCCGGGATTACCAAAAGATAAGCGACAGTTAAAGGCAACATCTTTCCCAACCGCATTAATTGTCATACAGCCTTGCTGGTGTTTGCGCCGTAGTTGTTAAGTCAGAACCAAAGTGTTTTTCAAGAATGTGCACTCGTGTGCACATTTTCCGCCCATTTTATAAAACTAAGTAAGGATAAAGCTCCATGTTAAGCTAACTTTTTTATCAGGAAGGATTCGGAGAAGTCGGAAATTTAATTGTAACAAGTCTCTTACTTTTCAAAGCCACAAAAATATTGTCAATGAGAAATTAGCAGTACCGTTGGAAATGAATGTAATTTTTTCTGTATTTGGGAGACGTTTTGTATAGCTGTCGAGATAATTGTAGACTGCACAGCTTTTTCTACCGAATTCGTTGTGAATTAATAAACTACGCATTGTCTTTGGCAAAACTCATTTAAATATTTTGATGAGTAAACTTGGATAACAGTCGTTCTTTTTAAACGAGCAAAGCTTTGGGCTCTTATTTGTCGCAACAGACGACAGAACTTCAAAGGGATTACGCAGTACAATGGGACAAAGAAATTGAAAGAGTAAGGTTTAAGAACTCAATGGATTTTTAAAGGTGGTTAGTAGAATATGACTGAAGAATAACAATTTGGGTAAAACAATAACACCAAGTAACAAAGACTTTGCTTTTACTCCATTCGTAGTATCTCCATGGTAAAACAAACTAGTGAAATTTTAAGCCAGGCCTAAAAGATTGTTGCAGGCAAGGCGTCTCCCACGAAAAGTGGGCAGCTGCCGAGCACCTTACAACGTGGATGGATCAGAATCGAGTAGCCATATAGATGCTGAGGGCAAAGTAATTATATTCGTGTCATCGAGGGCACCATGACCACTGTTGGGACAAATTAAGCTATTAGTCGCTGAAGTCGATGATCTATCCAGGGAGCTGCCACTAGAGCAGCCCCTGATATATCCCTATATATATATATATATATATATATATATATATATATATATATATATATATATATATATATATATATATATATATATAGGTAAAAATGAAGTAGTAAATAGTGCTAACAGTTTGTGAAAAATTCCACGACGTTTCGGGTTTAAACCCTTCATCAGGTGGCAAAAATGCAACTGATTGTTGACACGGCCAAACGTACAATTTAAAAAATACACAATAAAATTGGCCACGGTAAAACTCGGCTAGGAAAACAGACAGTGTTAAGTGGTTACCACAAGTCAAAACAATGCAGGAATTGCTGCGTTATAACAGTTCAAGTCTAACGTTCAGACCGTGGGGGGACAGGGTTCCAAGTTTCATGATTAGGCGGTTTTCGGCAGCCAGGCGGTCATGATCGGAACCTCGACACAAGATGGCCGCCGAAACCATCAAGTCACGGATCGAGCATGTTGACGGGGGATTGAAGTGTGTGGCTACCGGGAACCCTGGGAGGTTCTGTTTGATTGACCTCAGGTGCTCGGTGACTCGGTCAGCAAGGCGACGTTTTGTTTCTCCCACGTACAGTATATTACAGCGTTTACATACGAGAACGTAAACAACATTGGCTGAAGTACAGGTAAAATGCTGATGAACGTTAAACCGGTTGTTGTTGGGACCTACAATGGAAAGGTTTTTGTCATAACTGACCACCGGGCAAGTATTGCATCTCCCACGGTTGCAAGGAAAAGTTCCTGGGGTGTTAGGCACTACTGCTTGAGGTTGAGAGGCACGGACCAAGTGCTTAGATATGTTCTTTTCAATTCTGAATGCTGTGATGGGGGGTTCAGGGTAATGGTCACGGGTGGATGGGTCATGACGGTGGGTCTCTACATTCCTGTAAATGGCACGTACAATGGGAGTAACAGATGGGTGAAAGGATAGGACCAACGGGATACGTCTGGTGGGTGTATGGTAAGTTTTGGGGGCAAGGGCAGAGGCTATATCAATTCCTTGTATGCGTTTCAGGGCATTAGAGAGCACTCTTTGTGGATACTGGCGTTGTTCAAAGAAAGAAATAATCTGCTTGGAAACTTTAGCGAAATCCTGGTCGTCGAAACAAATCCGTCTGGCCCGTAAAAGTTGTGAGAAAGGAATGGAATTGGTACAAGATCTGGGGTGGTTGGAAGGGTACATGAGGTAGTTGTGAGAGTCAGTGGGCTTTAAGTGGAGATTGGACTTGATTTTACGGTCGGAGATGGATAGTTCCGTGTCTAAAAACACTACTGAGGAGTTGGAAATACAGTGAGTGAATTTCAAAAACGGGCAGAACGTTTCAGCAAAGTCTTATCAAATTCTTGTTCTTCTTGAGGGACAAGAAGAACAAGAATTTGATTATTGATCCTGCCGACAAGGGCGGTGCCACTGTTATTTGGCGTCGAGATCTTTATGTTTCTGAAGCTGAGAAACAACTCTCAGACCAAACAGCATACACCGAACTGCCGATGGACCTAACTTCTGAAATCCAAACCTTGGTCAAGAAAACCTTAGCTACCCTTGTAAGTCAAAAACATCTTCCTGAATCGGCTAAAGCCCTTCTGCACCCTCGCCCACAAATCTCCAATTTCTATCTACTGCCCAAAATTCACAAGGCCAATAATCAGATAATCCTGGTCGTCCCATTGTGTCTTCCCACAGCTGCCCCACGGTTCTGATTTCACAGTACGTAGACTCTGTACTTTCCCCATTAGTTTCAACCCTACCTTCGTTTATCCAGGATACTCCTCACTTCCTTAGGTTAATTCAAAATTTTGAGTTTCCTGAGAATCCCAGTGAACGTACTTTATTCACCATGGATGTCAGCAGCCTCTATACTTCAATCCCCCATCACGCTGCTTTAGCAGCCATACGCCATTACCTTGATCAACGCCAGGACCCTAGCATCCCCACCACCACCTTTCTTCGCTTGACAGAACTAGTTCTCACACAAAATTGCTTTCAGTTCAATGGTCGTTTTTTCCGCCAAATTAAAGGAGTAGCTATGGGCACTAAACTGGGACCTTCTGTGGCCTGCCTCACCATGGGCCACTTTGAGGAGCAGATGTTCTCTCGATACACCGGGATCAAGCCCATACTTTATAAAAGGTATATTGATGATATTGTTGGGGTCGCAGTGGGTCCTCGAAACGATTTGGAAAAGTTCATTAACTTTGCTGAAACGTTCTGCCCGTTTTTGAAATTCACTCACTGTATTTCCAACTCCTCAGTAGTGTTTTTAGACACGGAACTATCCATCTCCGACCGTAAAATCAAGTCCAATCTCCATTTTAAGCCCACTGACTCTCACAACTACCTCATGTACCCTTCCAACCACCCCAGATCTTGTACCAATTCGACTCCTTTCTCACAACTTTTACGGGCCAGACGGATTTGTTCCGACGACCAGGATTTCGCTAAAGTTTCCAAGCAGATTATTTCTTTCTTTGAACAACGCCAGTATCCACAAAGAGTGCTCTCTAATGCCCTGAAACGCATACAAGGAATTGATATAGCCTCTGCCCTTGCCCCAAAAACTTACCATACACCCACCAGACGTATCCGTTGGTCCTATCCTTTCACCCATCTGTTACTCCCATTGTACGTGCCATTTACAGGAATGTAGAGACCCACCGTCATGACCCATCCACCCGTGACCATTTCCCTGAACCCCCCATCACAGCATTCAGAATTGAAAAGAACATATCTAAGCACTTGGTCCGTGCCTCTCAACCTCAAGCAGTAGTGCCTAACACCCCAGGAACTTTTCCTTGCAACCGTGGGAGATGCAATACTTGCCCGGTGGTCAGTTATGACAAAAACCTTTCCATTGTAGGTCCCAACAACAACCGGTTTAACGTTCATCAGCATTTTACCTGTACTTCAGCCAATGTTGTTTACGTTCTCGTATGTAAACGCTGTAATATACTGTACGTGGGAGAAACAAAACGTCGCCTTGCTGACCGAGTCACCGAGCACCTGAGGTCAATCAAACAGAACCTCCCAGGGTTCCCGGTAGCCACACACTTCAATCCCCCGTCAACATGCTCGATCCGTGACTTGATGGTTTCGGCGGCCATCTCGTGTCGAGGTTCCAATCATGACCGCCTGGCTGCCGAAAACCGCCTAATCATGAAACTTGGAACCCTGTCCCCACATGGTCTGAACGTTAGACTTGAACTGTTATAACGCAGCAATTCCTGCATTGTTTTGACTTGTGGTAACCACTTAACACTGTCTGTTTTCCTAGCCGAGTTTTACCGTGGCCAATTTTATTGTGTATTTTTTAAATTGTACGTTTGGCCGTGTCAACAATCAGTTGCATTTTTGCCACCTGATGAAGGGTTTAAACCCGAAACGTCGTGGAATTTTTCACAAACTTTTAGCACTATTTACTACTTCATTTTTACCTACCTACTTCATTAGTGCTACGCAGTACTTTGACCTTATATGTATATATATATATATATATATATATATATATATATATATATATATATATACATATATGTATATATATATATATTCATATATATATTCATATATATATATATATATATATATAATACAAATGTCTGGCGGCTCCGGACATTAGCCCCACCCATCGAAACTTTGAAGGTTTATTCAGTATCGGAAAACTCTCTCTTATATCTGTTTTTAATGGGTGAATGGCAAAATGTTAAATATTTTCCAGCAGTCACATTCAGTAAACCGAAATGAAAGTACTTTCATTTCAGTGAAATGTACTTTCACTACAATGTCAGGGACACTGTAACTTTTGAAAAAATATGGGATTGGAAAGACACTATTTTAGGCGGGTAGTGAGTGTATACAGATATACGAAAATAACCTGTTAATGGGATGTAAATGTAAATAGCTTCCACGAAAATGCAAAAGCCGTGAATGTGCAAGGTGTAAAAGCGAAACACAGAGTACAGACTTATTCAGGGTGTATTTATTTAGCTCCCAGATGAAATGAGTCGTGAAGTGAAAAACTACCGAGAGTGACAATGCTTTCGTTGCTGAGACTGTTTTTCTTCTTTTGCAAAATGTTGTCAATGTCCCTCCCATTGTCGTAGGACAAATAAATTCTCACGGTGATCGTGGTTCGTAGAGTAATTCTCCTCGTGGGTTAATTATTCACTTTTGAGAAAGAAAGGGTTACAGTGACGCTAGTGATGTGTTGTAATTTTGTGTACTACCTCCAGAGTAGGGTAGTTTTGGCTCACTACCATTGCCACAATTCCACCTCCTCGCTTCATCATAACCTTACCTTGCTCTTCTCCTGGACACCAACAAACCGCACTTAGGACCTACTTGACGAGGTTATGATCATCAGTTAATTCCAGGAAGCAACCGAGGTAAGGTCAATTCGCGACAAAGCAAACTCGCGATCACGTATACGTAGGCTACTCCAACGTTACCCAGGAGAATCTATACACCACCCCAAGGACAAACGCCCGAACTACAAACAGCAGATGCTCTTAAAGGGACACATTGAGTTGGTTCACGTAATTCATGATTTTTTATCACACCTGTTGAGGTTTACTCACATCTTGATAGCAAATGGACAAACTAAGAGATTCTGCACATCTGACAAACAACTGAAATGGTAATGACAGGGTAATTAATGATTAAAATCATTTCTTACAAATTCATGACCAGACACTTTTTACAGTTAGGTATTAATCATATGCAACCCCTGTTCAAAGACAACCAATGAGTGAGGCTTATCCCAACTGCATTGACAGGCTTGCAACTCCTATAACCAACAGCTGCTGTGATGAAGGTCACAATTTTTTATAAGTGTTGTTTATTCAAGAGAGGCTGGTCTATCATTGGCTTGGACAAGCTTGGTGAACTGCAAGCTCTAAAACCCATAAAAACTACAATTTTTCACATTTTTGGTCACTAAAGGAAGTGAAAAATGAGCAATGAGGCTAATTAGAAGCATTGTCATGCAATGATTCCCTTCAAACTAGTTACAAAATAATCGATTTCAACTCAGTGAGCCCCTTTAAGAACAGACGATTTGATTTATACATCGTTGTATGTATTGTGATGTATATATATATATATATATATATATATAGAGAGAGAGAGAGAGAGAGAGAGAGAGAGAGGTTCTTCACTGACGTCATAAATACATGCGACAACAGTAAAGTCAGCCACACTGGACATCAAATTCATCACACGCATCATGTACGCTGTGTACAAATGTATTGGTCAAAAGTTAAAATGTTCAGTAAAATCTTTAAAAAGAATGTTTTCATGATGATAGCAGTTTGTTGAGCAATCCAACAGTTTTATTATCGATTTCCAGCAAATATACAACGTATAGAGCTAGCTGGGGATTACTGCCCCTTATACACTTCACGATATACGTGTGATGCCTCTCGCCATGCGAAAATGGCTACATCCTACTCAAGTGGCGACCCGCAGGCCACTTGCAGTGACCTGCACGTAAATTGCCCGCAAAATATTTGAACTTCGAAAAACTTTTCATAAGATTTGCTTGATTGCACTCAGGTTACAGCGATTGTTTAAGGAATAGATGGCATTTGGCGGACTATTATTGCTGAATAAATCGTCGAGACTCCAAATTTGGCAAAATAACGGACGAGGCAAAGCCGAGTCCATATTTTTGCCAAATTTGGAGTCGAGACGGTTTATGAGACAATCATAGTCCGACAAATCTTGTTTATTCATATTCTACCACCAAAAATGTGTGAAAAACTTCATTTTTATCAGTTTTTACGTTTACTGACCGTATGTTGTAGAAAAACAGGTCAGTGTTTAACCAATCAGAATGCAGGTGGCTAGAGGTGGTAGAATGTAAAGTAAAAACTAGAGTAAAATTGACCCGCGGTCCAAACACTTGAGAACCTCCGAACTGCATTATACGTCCAAGTTCTATCACCATTTTACAATGGTCAGTGGTGGTGGCGCTCTGTGGAGGAGAGCGTATTCTACGCACTATGATACTTTTAATATCAAGGAAGTTCCATAGATTTTAAATAACAGGGTAGAGAAACATTGAAGAAAAGATCAGATCCAAGATGGGATAAATCTGAATAAGTCGTTGAAATTGATAGAAACGCTGACAATACGAGAATACAAGCGAATATAATCACTTCAGTTGTTGACAACGGTCTGAAATGAGAACAAAATACAACATAGTGACTTGGGAATATTAAGCACGATAATAACATAATTACAACATAACATTGCATTCTATATACAGTGCATGGGATGGTGAACGAGGAATGGGTGGAGAAGAACTGGGGACACTCCCCAACTGTTTCCAAAAGCATAAACAAAATTGTTTCTGTCAGTCTGTAGGAGCTATAGAATTGTGCTTAAAAAAGGAAAAATTCCAGCCCTAATGCTCGTTTGCCAGTCTACTTCTGCGACGTAATACGGTCTTTATATTATTTGAACCACTGGTCCCCTAAAATCCGCGAGTTATTGTCTTTTGGCCCAGAAGCATATCTCCATGCATACTCCTTCTCTACAGCCCCAATAGAGGGATTTCATGTGACGTCACGCGAATGGGATTGCCAGGCATTGAAGGGCAAAACACACACGCAGTAAATGTATTTACAGCGCACGCGCACAGCATAACCATAGATACTACTGTGACACAATAGAAGCGTGCCCTTCACTAGAGACGCGCGATCTTGAACTTCAAAACCCAGAGACGCGCGATCACGTGACGCAAAAATGTGCATCACGTGATGCAAAAACTAAGATAAGGTTATAAATATTATTTATATAATTAATTACTGAAGGTCTTTTTGAAAACTTGACAAACGTCCTGCATTCAACTTAGTTTATGTGCACGGAGATGTAAAGATAACTACAATTACGTACAACAGGGAAAGATAATCTGCTTTGGTTACTATTGGGATATTGAAATTTAAGAAAGGAGAGGGTCTTAACCTAAAAGTTTTACTATAGGCCTATGAGAGAGGAACTTGAAGTAAGGAGGGGTGATGCTGTGTGCTCACATTGACGTGATATGACTTTTTTGTTTCTGACAATGACAATCGTTTAGTTTTGTCGAACCTTTAAATCGATAAGGATGGGACTTTACCCATTGGAAATATGAAAATTTGAAAACTCCCATGCCTCTAATGCATCCTGTATATATTACAAAAGTATGGGATTGGAGTATATTAGGAAGCTGCTCTCGCTGGTAGGGGAGGAATGAACGTTGTTTCAGACCGCCGTCTTGGGGGAGAGATCTGAGGGGAGGGGTTTAATAATACACTTTTGAATACTTGAAGGTCCTTAGATGCAATTTGGTGCAATATATTGGGCAAATTTTAAGGAAAATTACTGCAAATTTTTGACATTTTTCACGGACGGAACAGACAAGGGACTTTCGTCCTTGAATGGGAGGAAGCAAACTTCCACCCAACACATTGTTGACTGGGGCTTTTAGCCCCCTCCCCCTCTTTGCATTCTTCGCCTGTCCTTGCCTGAAGTTTGTTTGGTCTGAAAATGAGTGGGTCATTAATTAATATATCAAAAACCACCATGCAGGATTTGTATTTACCAGAATGTTAGCATTATTTCTTCTTAAATATGTCGCGACTGAAATTTGTCTTAAACCATTGTTAAGGGTTACTCGTTGAATTCACTTGAAGCAAGGTTGTTATGTCATAACGAAGCCAATTTGGACTATAAGTTGCAAAATATTTTCCTTTGCTCCTTGATAAAATTCTCTAGCAAAAGAAATTAAAACACATAGATTGGCTCATTGGTTCATTTTTCAAATTGAAAACTTTAAAAAGGAATTATTTGAAAAGAAATTTTACAATGTTGACGTCGTCAAAGAAATCTCCGGATTTTTGAGAACTATAAAGGGAAAAACATAAAGACTTGCAAAAGTCCAAACGTTAGGACTGTATACGTAGGACATCATTTCAGACTTAGTACAAATTGTTTTGTCCAAGGATCGGATTCAAAGATTATGTAAGTAAGGACAGTTTTAGTGACGCCACCTTTTCGGGGTTCATAAGGGAATCACCCGTCTATGCCTTCCTCTCGACTTCCTATTCCCCTCCCTAGTCCGCTCCTTTGAAAGCTTACAAGCGCAGAGCACACTCACAACTTTTTATACCCTCCCAAAGTTCTGTGTCCCCACTAACCTACTCCCCAGCTTTCAAACTCCTGGCGGCGCAACTGATACATTTCTTTAAACAGGCGGTTGTGGCAGGAAACCTTTACTTACTTCCGTTCCCCTGATTTCGTCGGGCTTTCCATCATACGAAGTTTCCAGTAGAATCCTACGGGACAGATCAGCGAAAGTGCGAGCAATGCAGTACCTCCAAGGAGGGACAGAACGACAGCGGAGGCCGGTACAGTGATCGATATGAACCAACTGAACAGAAGAATTGAAAACCGCGTTGCAACACGTTTCCAAGTGAAACCTGGACAAAGAAATCAAGTTATGTTTAAAACAGCCTGCACAGTTGCCTGTGTGGTTGCTTCAAAAGTGATATATACATAAAATATATAAAATTTATATTTATAATTTAGGCATATATATATGAAATGAATAACAAATCAAAAAGAAAAGTAAAACCTGACGACGAAAAGGTTAAAATGTAAAAGGCAAGTAAGAATAAAATAACAGCAGCAAATCAAAACACGACTTAACGAACTTCCCAAAAATGCTTATTTCGGCAGTAAAAAACCAACTGCAAAAGAAAGGGAATGGATTTGGAAACTGGACATTGTAACCCCCAAGGGACTTAATATGGATGATGGTTTTTAACAATATATATATATATATATATATATATATATATATATATATATATATATATATATATATATATATATATATATATATATATATATATATATATATATATATATATATATATATGTCGATGGCAGTACAAGTAAAATAAGAAACACTCATGACGTTACGTGGAGAACCTCTAATCTAGGTCCATATGGTTGGCTTTGGATTTGTGGGTTTTTAATGTCAGTGAAGAAAACCTCTAAGACAACTCCTAAGTTGTAGCTAGGATTCCCAGAGAAATTCGCTATTTGTAAGGCGCTGATATCGCGGAAGTAATTGTTAGGATCGTTTTCTGAGGGTTTAGGTATATTCTGAATAAAAGACACGTGTTAATCTAAGTGCGTCTTTGACTTTTAAGTCTGTAATGCGAGCTTCTTTTTGCACTCAAATCACCGAGCCCTTATGCATCGAGGTCATCATTTACCCAACGATTGCTTGCCCCCCCCCCCCCAGCACAAGTTGCACAATTTCGCATAATCGGTACACTGAACAGTTGCAGGTTGAGCGCACATCAAGTTAGCTCTGAACCTGAGAAGCTCTCTACTCATAGGCGTAGGAAGCGGGGGGGGGCTGGGGAGCCTTTAGCCCCCAGTCAAAAATGTGGGGGCTGAAGTATGCTTCCGTCCCAAGATCCAAGGGCAAAACCCCCTTATTTGTCTCTTCTGTAAGAAATATCAAAAATTTGAAGTAATTTTCCTTAAAGTTTGTCCAAAAATGTTGCACCAAATTGCATCTGAGGACCCTCAAATACCCAAAAATTTTCCAAAGGGGGAAGGGACACCCCCTTTCCTTAGACCCCTCTCCCAGTACGGCTATCCGAAACAAGGTTCAGCCCCCCCCCCTAGTCTCGAAAAGCTTCCCATACCTGTGTCTCTACTTAGACAAAAATCATTGTCTTGATAATTGATAAAAAGGTAGGGCACAACAAAAAGGTAAATCAACCCATGAGAGTTAAAATTCATCGTTTCAAAACTTTAAGTACTAAACAAAAAGTCTTAGAAAAGTTTGACAGTGGACAAAATGTTTGGAGGTGTTGATCCTCTGGCCGAGGCCGCAGTTCGGTTTCTATGGCCCTGTGGTGTCATGTATATACGGTCTTTGGAACGGTGGGCATGTCAAAAGCACACTCCTGCCTCCATGAGGAGTCACTTTACAAACAGTGTAGGTACTGGAGTTTGTTACCTACACTCGTAATATCTTTGAAATTGCCGTATTACTTCGTATTTTACTCTTTCAGGAAGAGAAGCACAGAGAGTTTCTGACAAGAAAAACAACTGCAAAAATGGTACGAGTCTAACGCTGAGTGTATCATGAACGTTGTCAAAGGAGAAAGGGGATGCAAATGATAATATCGCTCTTTTTAATTAGAATCAATTGTTAAGAAGAAAAAGTAAACACGTATGGCATGAAGCTGGGCTTAAATATTGCAGGGGTACTTACTTGTCTCTATGCCAAAAATATGTTCCACTTCTTGAAACAATGGGTTCCCATAAATAAGAACAGTGACCATGACGTGTGCCGTGATCAGTAACAGAGACATCGTCTTTTCAAAGCTATCTCCAACGACTTGAAAAATATTTTCGTATTGAAGTAGTAAGTCACCGTAGAGAGCGTAGCCCACAACAGTCATGGGGATAAAATAAAGTGATACCACTGTCGAATTCGTCGCAAATGACAAGATCGATGAGAGAAAAAGTAAAACAGCTCATGTTATTGTAGGCCGTAGGACAATAATATATACAAACCAGAAAGCCCAAAGGCTTAGTGATTCCTTGCCGAATGGGGATGCTTTGTTGCACTGAGGTTTATCCCTCAAATTTATCTTTCTTGACTACATCATTTTATGTTTTAACAATCTGACCTCTGCTGACCTCACATGACCTTTGAACCCCACCAAATATAACAAAAAAGAAAATCTGAAGTGTCTTGAAAGGGATTCAATTCCAATGGATCTTGGATCTTGAAAATTCTTGGAAAATTTTGCTTTTTGACCTCTGGTGACCCTAGATGACGATCTTAGGAATACTTGGGATATTTTGCTGTTTGACCTCTGGTGACTCCTGATGACTATCTTGGGAATTCTTGGGAAATTTCACTTTTTGACCTCTGGTGACCCCATATCATGATCTTGGGAATTCTTGGGATATTTTGCTTTTTGACCTCTGGTGACCCCATATAACAATCTTGGGAATTCTTGGGAAATTTTGCTTTTTCTTTTTGGCCTCTGATAACTCCAGATGATGATCTTGGGAATTCTTGGGAAATATTGATTTTTGACCCCAGTGATGCCAGATTACAATCTTGGAAATTCTTGGGATATTTTGCTTTTTGACCTCTGGTGACCCCATATAACAATCTTGGGAATTTTTGGGAAATTTTGCTTTTTGACCTCTGGTGACCCCATATAACAATCTTGGGAATTCTTGGGAAATGTTGCTTTTTGACCCCAGTGATGCCAGATTACAATCTTGCGAATTCTTGGAAAATTTTGCTTTTGACCTTTGGTAACCCAAGATGACCTTTGACCTCCACCAAAAACAATAGGGTTCTTCCTTACATCATGACAAATCTATATACAAAATATGAAAAGTGTCGGTCATTCCTATCTTGAGATATCATGATTACGAGCTTTTCAGCTTTTTACCTCCAGTGACCTCAAATGACCTTTGACCTTCACCAAATACAAAAGGCTTCTTTCTCTCAGCATGACAAATCTATGTACCAAATAAGAAAAGTGTCAGTCATTGCTATCTGGAGATATCGTGTTTACAAGCCGTTTACGAGGTTTTCACAGTTTAACCTCTGGTGACCTCAGATGACCTTTGACCTCTACCGAAAACAATAGGATTCTTCCTCTCAACATGACAAATCTATATAGGCCATTCCCATCTTGACATATGGAGATTTCAAGGTTTCGGTCTTTGACCTATAGTGACCTCAAATGACCTTTGACCTACACCAAAAACAAAAGGATTCTTTCTCTCAACATGACAAGTCTATATACCAAATATGAAAAGTGTCTGTCATTCCTACCTTGAGATATTGTGATTAACGAGGTTTTCTGCTTTTTAAGTCCGGTGACCCCAAGTGACCTTTGACCTTCACCAAAACGATAGGCGTCTTCCTCTCAATATGACAAATCTATATACCGAATATGAAAAGTGTCGGTCATCTGTATCTCGAGATATCGCGATTACAAGGTTTTTTGGTTTTTGACCTCTGGTGACCTCAGATGACCTTTGACCTCTACCAAAAACAATAGGGTTCTTCCTCTCAACACGAAAACTCCA
Source organism: Holothuria leucospilota (assembly GCA_029531755.1). Taxonomy (NCBI): domain Eukaryota; kingdom Metazoa; phylum Echinodermata; class Holothuroidea; order Aspidochirotida; family Holothuriidae; genus Holothuria; species Holothuria leucospilota. Next base: position 45,152,022 of record CM055972.1, on the reverse strand, counting down.
TACAGGCCGCTCCTATCTTGAGATATCGTGATTTCAAGGTTTTTGGTCTTTGACCTCTGGTGACCTCAAATGACCTTTGACCTCCACCAAAAACAATAGGATTTTTTCTCTCATGATGAAAAACCTATATACCAATTATGAAAAGTGTCCGTCATTCCTATCTTGAGATATCGCGTTTACAAGCTTTTCGGCTTTTTACCTCCGGTGACCTCAAATGACCTTTGACCTTCACCAAAAACAATAGGGTTCTTCCTCTCAACATGACAAATCTATATACCAAATATGAAAAGTGTCGGTCATCTGTATCTCGAGATAAGGCGATTACAAGGTTTTCGGTTTTGGACCTCTGGTGACCTCCGATGACCTTTGACCTCCAAAAACAATAGGGTTCTTCCTCTCAACATGACAAATGTATATACCATATATCAAAAGTGTCAGTCAATCCTATCTTGAGATATCGCAATTACAAGCAGCGTCACAAACACACATACACACACCCTTACACGCACACCCACACACACATACACACACACACGACATCACCATCACATAGATTCCTTGCCTGCCTATGGCAAGGAATCAATAATGGATCATAACTTATTGCATGGAGCCACGGTCATGAACAGTATTTGAATGAATATAGTTTGGATTTTTTTACTCTGTGTGTCATTTCTCTAACTGCCTAAAAAGAATGGGTCATTTTTTATATTGACTTCTGAAGCATATATTAAACCGAAAGCCCGTTAATCCCAACTGCCTTCGATTTCGCCGAACAGCTACCAATACAACATACACTTGAAGAACGCACAATTCGCACAAATAACTTCAGACCACATACTGCACTATCATACTATAAATAACACTTGTACAACACCATTTTAGACCCAAGACAACTTTCCCAACATCTCCGCTGAAAGTTTTGATAACTTCTGTCGGATTGACTCACCAAACCCGCCCAACACTAGGCTCTGCGGAAATTTCGACGGGTCTGCCATATCGTGTTGTATGGTTGGGAAGCTTACGTGGCCACTAAAGGATACGATCATTACCCCAGTTCCAGCAAAGAAGCGTGTAAAAGATGGCGCAGTTGGATTTAATTTGACGTCCGCGTTGTATGATGTCTGCGTGAGCATACTGATAAGTAAGAGAATACTAGCAAACCCGGTAGTCGCTGCTCCTCCAATAGCGACCAGACTGTCAATGGAATAGAAAATTGTGTATGAAAACCAGTAAGGACGATTGGAACGGAGTTACTGGGAGTAGGTCTCTTGGCCACCAAGGCCAGGCGGGGAAGGGGGAACTACTGTCCCCTAAATAATTTCTGTGAAAAGATCGTATTAAACTAGCTAAGTCTTAGCAGGGATGTCCGTAACAGCTACCTGGCCTTACGGAGCTTTGTAGGAAAATCAAATATTTTGGAGTTGGTTGTCCAATTTGTCCTCGGGACAACCGGTATATTTAAAGGCTTACTGGTTGTTGCAGTCTACAAAAGCATTAGACAAGTCTTTGGTCCTCCCCTTTCAGACTTCAGACTCCGTGCAGGCTTCATATGCCCTGTGAGTTAAGTGTTTTCAGATGCTTTCGCATGCACCCTCTTTGCATGCATTGGAGAGAATATATAAATTCTCTTATAAATGAACTTTGATAGTACATATTGTGCAGTTTTTGAAGTACATTCAGTTGAGACGTTTGTTGCATTATAATGAATAGTTTGTTACATTGAACCGAGAAGACAAACAGAGGGCGGTCGTCCATGAAAACGGGGAACGGAATCGCATATTTCCCCCTCGCTTTTCACCCGTACTAAACAGGGAGCTGAGGCAGCTCCCTGGTCTAAGCAGGGAGTTGCTCTTCAGCTTGAACCAACAGCTGATGGGTTCGTGATTCAGAAAAGATACCAATCAGGTCTGCAAACCTTGCTTATGAAAGCCAATGGTTTTCATGCTTTCAATAGCCCAAGACTGATAGTAATGAGATATCAAAGTAAAAGGGTGCACATATTTAAAGAAGTCACCTGCAGCAAAAGGGCTACGTGTGTCATTTGACCAACTGGTATCATACTGATTAATTTATTCGCATATAATGTGTTAAATAATTCTACGTGTACTCACTAGAAATCTTTAGGCGTTCCAAACCACGTAAAAGGAAAGATAATAATGGCAACCGCAGTTAGAGTGTAACATGTATTGACATCCTCAAGACCCAACAATACCGCTCCATTCTCTGCTACGATAATGAGGTAGGCGACGATGATTAGCAATAAGGTGATTTGTATTGTCAGGGAGACGATGACCCTGCCGAAAAGGAAGCTGTTAATCAGCCAACTCTTAACACAAAGTATAGTCACATGGTTTAAATTTGTTAGTTAGATGGGATTTAACGACACATCAACACGAATCTGTTATATAGTGTCAGCTGGATAAAAAGGTAAAGTTCAAATACGGTTCAAATTCAAGTTCGGTTTCAAATACAGTTCATCAAATACGGTTCAAGTCCTCCTTTCAGTCGCCTCTTACGACAGGCGGGGAATACCGTGGGCATATTCTTCAACCCCACCCCACAGGGGAAGTCATATGGTTTAAATTGTGATGATGACGACGGCGATGGAGGCGGCGGAGGAGGAGGAGGTGATGGTGATGCTGATGCTGATGCCGATGGTGAAGGTGATTGGAATGGTGATGATAATGATAATGATGACGGTGATGGTGATGATAATGGTGATAATGATGGTGATGGTGGTGGTGATGGTGATGCTGATGGTGTATTTGAAGGCCACTGGAATGGTGATGATAATGGTGATGATGATGATGGTGATGGTGATTGGAATGGTGATGATAATGATGATGATGACGGTGATGGTGATGATAATGGTGATAATGATGGTGATGGTGATGGTGATGGTGATGGTGATGGTGATGGTGATGGTGATGTTGATGGTGTATGTGAAGGCCACTGGAATGGTGATGATAATGGTGATGATGGTGATGGTGATAGTGATGATGATGATGGTGATGATGATGGTGATGATAGTGGTGGTGATCGCTGATGGTGATGATGATGGTGATCGATTATGGTGATGATGATGATGTTCTTGGCAATGACGATGACTATGGCCATTACCATGACCATCGGATGATGACCATGGTAACGGCGACGATGGCGACGATGATAGTTACGACGATGATCAGTTAGTGTTTATACTACCGGTTTATACCAGCCACTTTCTATCGTGCCTGATTCACGTCAACTCACTATAGTTCGATTGCTTTCAGTATAGCGTTAGATGAGGTTTTACGGCTCCGTTTCTAACCAATTGGTTTAATTCAGGCCGGCCACGGCCTTTTTTTCCAGTTTCAGTATAGAACCATTAGCAAATTTAGCGTAGACAAGTAGGGGCAGTGGGCCCAAACCAACTCCAATCAAATAACAAACATCAGGTTTTAAGGTTATATTAATGTTGTGATGAAGCCTTACTACTATGAGGCTGTAGTGTAATAATTCCCTGCGGTTTTATTTTTGCTCTACACTTTAAAGAAAAATTTGTCAAAACGACGTCTGGAATGACTGACCAACTTAGTCAAGAACATTTGACTTATTTTTGACCAATTGACTACATTTTTGACTAATTTTTTACCTCGTAGACTAATTTATGACAAATAATTATTAGTCTATAATTGTTGCCATTAGTCAAGTATCTCACAAGTTAGTCAAATATGAGTGACCTAGCAATATTTTTTTGATCCGCCAGTGACTGTAGTACCCTGCCGGTAACTACAAACTTTCCAGATAAACTGTGAATGATAGGTCCGCTGACTTGCGGGCTGCACTCTTCTGCTCTATACAGGTAATGGAAAAATTACGATCGTACTGTTTGACCACCCCAAATAAGAAGTTTTGGCACGGCCATGTTTAGGACTCGAGTTGAATCAATTGTCAAACTTTCATTCATGATTGTGTAACATTCTCTACATGTTTGTAAAGTCTTATTCTAGGGTTAAATGTTACTGAAACTGTTAAAAAAGGTGTAAGCATTTAATCCGTTCTCCATCGTTTGAATCTCGAGCAATGCTGCACGGTAACCTCTCAAGCACATTCTCTATGTTGCCTTTGACTTAAGTCATAGTAACACCCACGTCAGACGTAACGTTTCTTTATACCATAGTCATACTTTACCTTCCAACAGTTCCAAATGCTTCATATGCGATCGCTGGATATGGGTATCGATTCTGCTGTTTGTAAGTGGCTGGGAAGCGTTCTTGTAGAATTATCCAACACCGCCCCAGCAAGGCACCAGTATATATTTCCAGAATGATGGTAAGTATCAGTGCTATCATGCCAGTCCAACCTTTCAAAAAAAAAATAAAATAAATGAATAAATAAAAATATAAAAGTTATTTTTCGGATTGTAGCCGACATGTATGTATGACGAAACTTGGGTGAAGGGGCTTAGTTGCGGATCCAGGACTCATATCTGAGCAGGAAAAAATGTAGAACAGAAGTCCACATGTTGAAGAGTACTGTGAGGGCTTGAGTTGTAGTGGATGTGGGAGTATACTTAGTTATAGCGTTGGGTTTAGGGGATAATCTCGGGACCCTTCTGATGTCCTGGGCCAACGCTCCAAGAGAGACCCCTGAAAGCTGTGGTATTTAGTATTTACAATTTGTGGGCTTTAAAATGAAACATTTCTCTATCCTCAAATGACATTTGATACGCACAAAAGTCACCGCAAATCACAGTGTGACATTTTATCAGCAAATTGGACCAACGGATGAACGATTTACTGGTGCAGGGGGAATGTGAATAGGGAAATGGCTGATGGAAGGAACTGAATGGGAATTTCAAAGATAATATTAGTCAAACTGTTTAGTAGTTGTGAGATAAGAGCGTTCCTGGGTTTCCCTACTTCTCCTAACACTTTAATAATCCAAAATCAAATGTCGAAAGCTGATTTAAGTACATAGTTTAACTACCGTACATAGATGACAATTGTAATATATTTATTCATTTATTGTGGGAGTGGTGGCCAAGGGGAACTTTAGAGGTCAAGTACCCCTTCTTGACCCTCTAGTCCATTGCTCCCCACCTACGAAACTCTAGTGGCGCCACTTTTACAGCCCATGCATAATATCACCTTCCTGAGTCCAAGTAGCAGCTCCCAAGGTCATTCTGGATAGCTGGAGAGCAATGTATATACTTCATACACTAAGTATAGGCCTTCTGCCTAGAATTGACATGGGGGCATGAAAGGGCCTATTCCAATGTTATGATCAGTTAGGCAAGGCCCTACCAAAACAGATAACGTAAATACAGGTTCTCTGTACTGAGTAAGCACTTACTTTGCCGTCAGCAGACCCAGATGAAGTAAAAGATTCTTTAGATATTATACATCATAGCCGCTGCCTTCTATGTGACCATGGATATATGCAGGCATTGTAGACCTACATCGCTACGTATAAATATTAACCATATCAGTAATTCACTTGAATGAAAAATGCATCATCCGTGGATGATTTCTGTCTAAGTTACTGGTAGATGGAGAATACGTTAAGGAGTACTCTGCAGACGTCAAAGGCTCCCTGTCAATAATATTGTATGATTCATGCAAACTAATGTCGTGAATGGTGAGCTTGAAGCTTAAGGCGTATGGCCGAAGCCAGATAGGGGCCGCTACGCAGGCTCATGTTCAAGGAGCAAAGGACAAGCACGAATCATACAGTGCCAAAGCCTTTAAGAGCTCGACATACTGTTAGACGTCATACAGTTCAGGAGAAAACTTAAGCAACACAGCATATAGGCTTGCTAGCCTAACATAGACAAGCTTTAACAAGAACGAAGACCACTCACGAACTTGCGTTTTTCTCAAAAACAGCGTGGTGAATCACGGGTCAGGACAAAGCTTTTCGATAGCTATAAAAATAGGCTACACCTTCCGATTATACATGTAATCCCATTACACTAGACCGATAAACTTTGCAAGGGGGTTCCAAAACACATTCACCACTAAAAATGTACAAGGGTAATGGAATTGTGGTTAAAATAGGTAAAATGGCGGCCCCTATGATCAGTTTTTCTCCCCATATGAGGATTTGTTTAAAGGGTAGTTTTATTCATCGCAGTCATTTCCAATTCTCCCAACTAAGTTACTTCTAGCCCCTCCCATAACTGTCTTAAGCTCCTTGTGTAGATACAAACCTACTTTATTGCTTAAGGCCAAGGCCTGGTGAGCATACAAGGCTACAATGTGTAACCAGAACACTCTCTCTGCATTGTGTGAAATGTGAGCTGCTCTGCATCTTTTTAATTTTCAAACTTTGGTGTCAATCAAAGAGCTGTCACCTTCTGAGAATTTCGGTATCCCCAACCAAAAATGTAATTGAGGGTGATGAGCGTCTGTCTTTAAATGAAACTGTAGTTTGCAGTTTATTCATCGTCTTTTTTAGGAGACAGCAGTTTGCTGATCTGGAAAAAAATCACCATGTAAAGCCTACCCTGGAATCTTATTTTCTTATGTGGCCTATCGTATTTTGCATCGCGCTTAGACTTTTTAATTATCAGAGAAAAGAAATGAGGGTTAAGACGGTTGCACACTACAAACAAGGACACCATTTAAGAAAATTTGATAGGGTCAATTTCTATAGTTCTTTAATCTCTTGGTTGATCTGCAAACCTTCACATACTGAATTACATTCGACAGAATAGTTTCAATTCATTTGTTTTCCCAACAGATAGCGTAGATAATCGTGGGGCCTTTGCCAATGCTTAGTCCTCAGTTCTCCAATAAAATGAAATAAATTTATTACTAACGATAAACGATGACTTTTTAAAAGAATAAGAGTTACAAATATTTCATAAAATGTGGCCAGTTGATGTAAGAACGTTGTAGGACCAATATGTCCCCACTATCAACTTGCCCGCCCGGCGGACGTGTATTACTCCTGCACCTACATTGGCTGCACTTGTAATACCAATAGTTAGAGTATGTACGCCAAAGAGGAGTACATATTCGACACCTGCTATGAAGGTTATCTATCAACTGGCTAAGTTTCAATAATTTCTTAGTAAACTCACTACCCTTGAATAAAGTCCTGTGGGTTAGCTCCTGCTACAGGTCAAACCGTCTGAAAATAATCTTTAAAGGAAGTAGGAACCAAAATGGATGACAGACTTTTCATCAAACAGTCTTGCGGTAGACGTAAGAAAGAGCTGTCCTGCTTACATTAGTTGGTCAAATTTTTACCAATTTCATGTCTTTTACATACGTGACCAGCGTTGGAAAAAATTACAGAGCAAACCATTACCCAAATGTTCTTAGAATGTTTCAATGTGTACCAGACTACCCGCATAAAATGCTAATGCACACTGTTGCATGATATTCACAATTATGTAAACAATAGTAGTCTTTAATATATATATATATATATATATATATATATATATATATATATATATATATATATATATATATATATATATATATATATATATATATATATATATATATATATATATATATATATAAAGTGGAAAAGCAACATATCAAAACACGAAACCGTCAAAATGACGTCAAGCGCTCAGCTTGCTTACGGAATGAGCATTTAACAGTGCTCTATTATAAGTGCAGGTATCAACATTCACAGATGAGATTATACAACGTAGAATTATATTGGTAAGGGAAAGTGTTTCTTTTCAAAATTTTCCTCTATGATTTCATTTATGTTTGTAGTAGTTCTACTTTTATGGTTTCAGTGGTTGTAAGTTCAATTTCTGTTGCGGTCATTCTAGTCTTATTTTGTGTTGATTTCATTCTTTTGTGCATTTTCTCAGTACTGTTTTGTACATGGTAATTTTATATTTTTTTCTCTCCTCTTATCGCAGACATCTTATTTCCTGTATTATATTAAATGATGTTAACTCTGCTCTGCTCTAATCTGCTCTGCTCTAATCTGCTCTGCTCTAATCTGCTCTGCTCTAATCTGTCGCACAACCACCGGCTTTCAGCAGGCTACACCGAGGCGTGGTGTATATATGATACACACAGTAAAGGCAGGCTCTCATCGTCATTCACGGTGACATCCGTCAAATTTGATATTGATCATCGTGCTTTATTTGACGAAAGGCAAATTTAAAACACCTTCCAAATGTGCACAATCCATTCTGATTGGTCAATAACAAATCCAGATCAGTGAGACTCACATTGCACAACAGAGTGGCTGTACAAAGAAGAGACATATTCAGATTCTAAAATTACTCAGAATATTTGGGAATTAAGGTTGTAATGTTACCGTATAGTATATCACTAGTAGCGCTTGGTCTCTTCATTGGGCAATTACATCGTTCCGTGGGAATTATAAAGTTACCGTAGATGTTGGAAATATATAGAAATATGTAGAAATATAGAATATTAAGCATCTGACAGTCTGAGAGAAGAGAAGTGGTCTCTTAAGGACAAAATGTTCATTTTTGGACCTATTTCGAGGCCAGTTAATTGCCTTTCAATGTCACTTACAATGATAAAAAATTACCTAATGCACAACGAATTTCAGAAGAACACAAAAGAATCTCGGAAGGATATTGTAGTTGCTCAGTGAAACACATTACTTGTTCGGGTAAGTATGCGTAGTTTTCAGATTAGAGAAAGCATGTTAACGTACACCGCTCAATACATTGCATCTTTTCAAGGCATCTAAGTTTGTGTGCAAAAATGGTTATAAAAAACTGAAGATCAAAACTTAAATCAGTCATAATTTGATAACATGTTAACACTAATTTTACGATGGTTACATACCCGTTTTTGCGAGTGCGCTGGGTAAGAGCACAACTCCGCTTCCAGCAACGGTGGCGATGATAAACACAGCGGCCGTGAATATTCCATAATGGCCTTCCAAAGAGTTCTCACCTTCAGAAGACTCTTCCTCCTTGTCCTATGTAATAACACCACATCATGAAAAACTCGTGAAAATAGTTTGAGACTTCTATAAATTAAATGTAGGCTATACTTAAGCAGCGTTTATTTGAAATGAACAAAGCTTGTCATATGATTTACTGCTGCATTAACGAGACAAACCGAAAACAGGATTACCAGAACCAGGATCCTCCTACAATGATACAGGCCTTTCGATTTTCTTATTTTCTGACTTTTGAACAGTGCGTGTGACTTAGGGACCCTAAATCAAGGGCGTGGATCCATCTCCAAAGGTGAGGGAGGGGGTTTTTCACCATTTGCAAATCGCCGTCCTGGGGAGGGGTCTAAGGTGTTCCCTCCCCTTTGAAAAAAAAGGGAAATTGGAAGATGTCTTTATGGTAAATGGTGCCATATTTGGGCGAAATTTAGCTTTTAAAATGTAGTTTCAATTCGTAATCACAGTTTTAGTTTTCAACATATCTGACGCGTCCCCCGCCCCCCCCCCCCATGATCCACGCTCATGCCTCAAATGAGAGGAATATTTCTAGACATGGGCTACAATGAAAACTGGTTGCTCATTGCACGACCTGAAAGCGTCAAAGGATAGATCATGTGTCGCGTTCGGCCACTTTCGTGACACAAGTTGTCATGTAAGCAAGTGTAGCACAAGTGTCATTCTGTACCGTTCCGGACCGACTGCAGTGGCCAAGTGGATAGAGCATCCGACTTGCAGCCGGAAGGTCTAGGGTTCAAATCCTGGCCGGGTCATACCAAAGACTTTAAAAAATGGAACCTACTGCCTTTGTGCTTGGTGCTCAGCATAAGCAATGGAGTAGGGAAAACAAGCCAGTGAGCCACAAATGGAAAAAGGCCGTGGTCGTCTCGACTTGAACCATAGGTTGGAAACTGGGACGTTAAACCTCATCTATCTAACTAACTAACTAACGTACCGTTCATGTATTTTGCGCTACTTTTCCATTAACGAGATCGGTTTAGTTTTCTTTTACCAAGGGCGTAGGCAGTGGGGAATTGGGGGGGGGGGGCTAAAGTCACCTAGTCAAAAATGTGATAGGCGGAAATATGCTCCCGCCCCACCTCCCAATTCCAAGACAAAAACCCTTATTTGTTCCTACTGTAAATATGTCGAAAACTTGCTGAAGTTTTCCTTAAAATTTGCTCTAATATTGCACCAAATTGCGTCTAAGGACCTCCAAAAGCTTAAAACCGCTCCCCTTAGATCCCTCCCCCAGGACAGCGGTCCGAAACATCGTTCAGACCCCAAGTCGGAAACAGCTTTCTACTCCTACGTTCTTCATGGTTATGAAACTAACTTTAAAAGCAGTAAGTAGGCAGTCGTCACAAAATTTGCTTTAATTTGCTTTGAAAAATCAGCAGATTCTTGCAGATCTCCTCTTATTGCATTACAAGCACCTCTGAAGATGTTTTGAACATAACTATTACACAATAGGTACAGCAAGGAGAAATTCTCCCTGAATATCACAATTCACTAACAAAAACATTGTCACATGATCAAAATAGGCCATTCATGAACTAGCGGACTAGAGTGACGGAGCATACTAACTCCGATTGGGGTGACTGCCTATTGCCTTAAACGAAAAACAGAATATGCATTCTAAATCACACACATGATTTGAGTAGGATGAATACTAAGTCCCACACGAACTAGTATCTTATCAGGGAGTTGTTATTAGCTAATCTTATTTCGAAATTATGAGCGTTACTGTGCGCACAGTTAGAAACGACTTGAGGGAAATTTTGCCCTTGTGGTACAGAAAATTTTCAAGCTAAACAATTTTATATATTGCCGCTGGATGATTTTACTTTCAAGAAAAAGGGTACTCACAGAAAGGAATTCACTGCTTTGTACCTTTATGGATACTTTTTCACCCAAACATAGACGCAGGAAGCTTTCCGGGGGGTGTCTGAAAGTTGTTTCGTCCTGAGGAGGGGTCGAAGAGTTCCCCTTCCCTTAGGAAAATTTTTGAATATTTGAGGGTCCTTAAATGCAACTTGTTGCGACATTTTTAAGCAGATTTTAAGAAAATTTAGGCTAGTGTCAGTTTGTGGCATTTTTGCAGAGTAAAAGGGTTTTCTCCCTTGAATAGAGGGGAACATATTTCCTCCGGCATTTTTTTTTTTTTTTTTTGACCGGGAAACTTTAGCACCGGCCTCGGTCCCTGCGACTATGCAGCAAATTTTCAAATTTTGAAATGATGTAATTAGTGAGAACAAACGGTTCAATGATGATTAAACCTGTGCTATGTTGATGATAAACTAAGTAAGTTCCTAGTAAGTTCACCACGAGTGCTCCGTGGTTGATGTTAATTATTCTGGAAGTATTGACGCTCTGTAAAGTTATAATAAAACAGGGGTGGGGAACCATTTTGTTCTAACGGGCCGTTTGATAGTCAAAACCTGCTCGCGGACCACAGGCAGCGAGGGCGCAACAAGGTTCATAAGGTGCAGGCGAAGGGGCCACAAACAGGTCCTAGTCACGGTGGTTTCTGAAGGGAAAAGCGAAGGTAAGGAACTGGGGGCTAGGGGCGTAGCGAAGCTGTTATCTTTGGGGGTGTAGAGATTATGTTTTGCCGACAGATCTGGTAATGCGTAGCGCGAAAACGAGCTTTAGCGGGTGGAGTCCAAGGGTCCGCCTTAGGGCCCCTGGTGGGGTCCAAGGGCAAAGCCCCACTGGGGGCCAAGGGGGCGAAGCCCCCGGAAGCTCTAGGTGAAAAATTAAGCCTCAGGATGGATGTATTTTTGTTCATGATGCATTATCAAATGGAAAAATTCCCAATAATTTTAATGTATTAGGCTATTCCTGTCGTCAGGCCGCTATAGTTTTAATCGGTTGGTATCCAGAGGCCCGATAGTATTGTAGCTAGGACGTTTTCTCAGTGTGTCATTTACTGATCTGTGGCCTGGAGGAGGGGCCTGGGGAGGGGTTTCGGAATTTGAAAGGTGCCTAGATCGCAAATGGTGCAATATTTGAGTGGATTTCTGCCCTTATGAGGAGTCTCAAAATTTACACCCGGGTAGAATTTGCTCGTCGGATTTTTATTGTGCGACATCTATCGCCGATTATGCGACATTGTCACACAAATAGAAGCTGGCTAAAACACTGGGCCCGCCTTAGGGCCCCTGGTGGGGTCCAGAGACTTCGCCCTTGGAAGCTCTGAGGTCTTAGCATAATCTCTGGGTAAAAAATTAAGTCACATGCAGGATAGATATATTTTGGTTCATAAGACATTATCCAATACAAAGATTCCGGATAATTTTAATGTGTTAGGCTATTCCTCCCGTCATGCCACTATACTGCAGGAGCTGAATCTTTCGTTCAGCTTTTGAACACTAGACGTGTCAGGCGTTCAAATAGGGTAAGTGTTTAAATAGGCGTGTGGCGTTCAAATGGGAGAAAAAGTGTTCAGAATCTTAACACAAGCGTTCAAAATATGCTTTGAACGCCATAATGGGCTCAGTGTCTGTTTCATATTGGTGTTCAAAAGTTAAAAGCCTGAGATTGCAGTGAAGGAAAGACACGCGCGGCACGCATTATTTTTTCCCAGTATGCATTAGTTTTTCCAGGATGTTTGTGGGTAAACCGGATCCTCAGGAGTTTGCAAAATGTGTTTGAAGTCAAAGTTAGGGTTTAGAAAAAAGGCTAAGGATGCCCTCTCCATGGGTAATCGGGTGCTGCTCCCCATGGTGATGATAAGAGTGAGGAATAATGTGCAGAAAGTTGCTTTTGAAGAATGCCACTGATATGACCCGAAATAGTGCTCCTGTACGGAAGCCTTTATTCCCCCCCCCCCTCCCGAGTTGCCGACAGTAGTATAGGATGGGGAAATGGCACCTTTTTTGAGGTGGGTAAATGAGGTGGGTTGAATGAGGTGGGTAAGGTGAAGGGAAAGAGCGCCATCTTCTAGACTCAGTACAGATACTGTGATTGCGTCATACCCTGTGTTGCCATTACACATAAGCTTCGTAGGGTTTCCCGTTACGCCATTTCATTGCGTCATCAAGAAAAACCTCTACAACGATAAGGCCGTTATTATAACATTTTCTTTTCATCTGACGCCTTTGAACCCATCGCAGGATAGTATAGACTAACTCGCAAATCTAAAGTCTGAAGGGTTCGGAGTACACTTTTCGAAAAATCGTTCATTGCAAATGAAACACGTTGCCTCATTTTATGCATTTTTTTTTATTATGAATTTTACGAAAACTTGTTCGTATTGAACAAGTAGCTGCAGCTATGAAACGAACGAGAGGGTGTTATTATTTTTTCACGTTTACTTCTGCATAATGTCTCTGTTGAATCATAGTAAACACGGGTGGTAAATGACAACAAGAACACAGTTTTAATTTCTTGTGTTGTACTTCTTATATTTTCACAGACGTATGTCTCTTTTTTACATTCACGGTTCATTCCAAAGTTGTATGTAAACTGAAGACTCAGAGATCTAGCCCTATATTGTTCCCACATTCAAACTCATAAGACTCGCAACCAAATCTATCCGCCCTTTTCATTATCACAGCAATTTAATTATTACCTGAGTGAACGATTATTTACAGTGTCACCTCACTTATGGATGCATCCATATAATATATCGGATATTTCCTTTTTTGATCCACGCAAATGCGATATGTATGCAGGCCTATTGCAACCGAAATATGGATAATAAATTACATTAAACTATTTCACTGACTGGAATGAACTCTGCCACTTCGGCTCGTGGGAGATTTGACATTAGTTTCAACATCCATCTCTAAACATAACCATGCTCGGTGTACTTATTAAATTGGTGAACATATGATTGTTTAAGACTTTGGTAAGTCGAAAACCCTTCCTATCACTCAGTGCATAACTACTCTTATTTCGTAGAGATCATACGAAGACATAACACCTTTGCATATTAGTGGAATAATAGGCCTATGCTCGTTGAGCCAGCTTGCAGTTCACGTTTGGATTATATATGTTAGAGAACTCGAATCTTTAATAGTGCATAAATGCAAATGGACTACATCCGTTTTTGTACCAGAACATAACAGAGGGCGTGATTATCCTATTTCTTAGTACGTTTTCATCTCATACGAGATACTCATCCTCCAAGTAATTGGAAGCCATACATAAGTTTGCATGCGGGTATCTATGCCGCCATTGAGCCACCCCAGTACTGTTTGAAGTGCAATGATTCTGTCGAAGGACAGTCTAGTTAATAATGGCTATTCAAAACTTTTGACAATCACACTATAAGCTTCACTGTAGTACCCCTGAAACAACCTCTAGTTTTTAATTTGTCATACTTCGTTCATTACGAAAAGGAAATTATGCGAGACTATATCATTCAAAGTTAGTCAACAGATTAAAACCCTAGATACGCTAGTACGTCTATCAGCTGCATCATTTTACAGTCTACGTTAGGTTTTGAAGTTCAAGTTACCATAACGTTTAACAAAACATTGAAATGTCAAGTAGCAAAGAACTGTATACCGATATTGGTATAAACTCTTTTATAGACAATGAAACAGTTTCCTCCTCCCTCATTGTTCGGTATACGCCATGACAGGCGTTTGGTCATTCCCTCTGCGTCATGTATGTGTGTCGAGAAGAGCTCACCCGTAGGTCTGGGTTGGAAAAACTATTGGCAAAGCCTAAGCGAAAGATTTATGACTGAGACAACGCATAAAACTAAGTAGGCCTATCATCAGAACATAGGAAGAAAGAGCAGACTCTTACGAATAAAACACTACCATGCAGGGTCAAATGTGTTCTGCCTTAACGTGAAGAGTCTAAACTGCCAAGCTTATGGGTCGCACAAACGATACACCGACGTACGCTCCTCTGCTACGTGCGTTGCTCCTCTGCTCCGAGCATACGACTAGGTATGCTCCTCTGCTCCCATTGCCCCATGTGTGCATGCTTATCGGCCCCACGTGCCTCACAGCATCTGTCCTCTTCCCCCAGTGTTATCACGCGTGCTCCCCGTGCTCCATATGCTTCACATGCATATGCTCCTCTGCTCCGTAGGCTGCACTGCTTATGCTCCTCTGCTCCGGAGCACACCACTAGGTGTGCTCCTCTGCTCCCATTGCCCCATGTGTGCATGCTTATCGGCCCTACATGCCTTACAGCATCTGTCCTCTTTCCCCAGTGTTATCACGCGTGCTCCCCGTGCTTAAACTGCTTTACATACATATGCTCCTCTGCTCCGTAGGCTGCACTGCGTATGCTCCTCTGCTCCGGAGCACACCACTAGGTGTGCTCCTCTGCTCCCATTGCCCGATATGTGTATGCTTATCGACCCTACGTGCCTCACTTCATCTGTCCTCTTTCCCCAGTGTTATCACGCGTGCTCCCCGTGCTCCAAGTGCTCCACTGCGCATGCTCTTCTGCTCCGTAGGCTGCACTGCGTATGCTCCTCTGCTCCGGAGCACACCACTAGGTGTGCTCCTCTGCTCCCATTGCCCCATGTGTGCATGCTTATCGGCCCTACGTGCCTTACAGCATCTGTCCTCTTTCCCCAGTGTTATCACGCATGCTCCCCGTGCTTAAACTGCTTTACATACATATGCTCCTCTGCTCCGTAGGCTGCACTGCGTATGCTCCTCTGCTCCGGAGCACACCACTAGGTGTGCTCCTCTGCTCCCATTGCCCGATATCTGTATGCTTATCGACCCTACGTGCCTCACTTCATCTGTCCTCCTTCCCCAGTGTTATCACGCGTGCTCCCCGTGCTCCAAGTGCTCCATTGCGCATGCTCTTCTGCTCCGTGTGCTCCATTGTCCATGCTCATGTGCTCCGAATGCTCTTTGACGCATGCTCGTCTGCTCCGAGCGAGTGGGGGTACATTTAAGTCGATCGACACTCGTGTTTCTTACATTTTGAAGCAGATCTTCGTGATTGCAGCACTTTCAGCATGTCTCATCTTTGTCATATCTGTCAGTTGCCGTTCACGCGAGGCTACAATCTCCGTCGGCATATAGAGCGGGTCCACAAACACGGTCATGGAGACCTCGAAATGTATGGTGGGGGCTCTAAGAAGGGCGAAGGGAAGCGACATCACGACTCATCAGACGAGGGTCCATACGACGATATCTCAGAGAGCGATACTAACGACAGTTCATCAGAGCCTCTGGAGGAAGACGACATGACTGATAGCAGTGAAACTGACGACAGTGACGCCGAAAGCGACACCGAGGGAGCCGACAGCAGCAAAGAGGAGTCCGCAGAAGACGACGTTGTGACCGATAATGATGGCGAGGATGACGATGGTAGTGAAAATGTGTGTTGCCCGATGGACACTTGGGAAGCCCTAGCTCATATAAATAAGGCCATGGGAGTTATTCTAAAACGGGAACTAAAGAAATGGACAGACTCTGCATTGTAAAACTAAGGATAAACTATATCCGTTCCAAATCCCGGAGTCGAAGACCTTTGAACAGAAACAGTCCTTCGTGTGTAGTCGATGAGATTTGTCTTTCAATGCTCAGACTCGACAGCCGTGACAACAAAACACTGATAAGGGTGTATGGCTACGAATAGGGGAATGGAAATAGTGAAGGTGTTGGTTTATGAATCAATAAAACAGTGGAAATAAAAACATAAACAAAGATAATTATCGTGTCTTTCTTCATTTGCTTTATTCAATTGTAATTTCTATATATTGCAGTGAACATGCTAAATACCATAATGCTACTCCACAGTATGATAATTGACTTTTCCCATCCACCGCGGTATGAATCTTCCTTCTAGACGAGTGCGAATAGTCTGTTCAATGTCTTTTTCCTTCAGTGCATCCCATACCCGTTTCGGTGACTGCAGCCAACCTTTTCGAAGTTCTCCCAACCAGGTCTTTAGGGTAGAGACATCCATGGTGTTACAAAGAAAATCATCTGTAGCATCGATGAACCACTCGTCTTTCACAAAATTCTGAAATGTATCAGATTGGCCAATATCCATCTTCTCCATTGACGCAAAGCTTAAGCACGTCGGATCTCTTGAAGAAGGCCAACCCGCCTCCTATCCTTCCGAAATTTTACGTAACCATCTGTGAGCAACCCTAGTTACCATCGACGCAAATATGTAGGTTGTGAGGTCCTTTACCCTTTCCAACACAACCTGGTTTGGCTTTGTTTTAACGTGTATATATCTTCAATGTGCCTTTTCAAATTATCCTTGAGAAAGAACGTTTCACACACATTGCAAGTTTGCCCCCATTTCTCTCCCTCCGTGTTGACGTTAGTGTCGTAATAGGTTATCTCCCCTCGAAAAGATCTTCTGACATATTTCACACACATGTATTTTGTCCTTGATGTGGACACCAACTAAATCAATCACAATATTACTCAATAATTCTTCCCCGTACCTGCTGCTCCCCGGCTGCTCCCCTGCTGCTCACCTGCTGGGCATCTACTGCTCCTCTACTGCTCCCCTGCTACTCCTTGCTGCTCCTCTGCGGCTCACCTACTCCCCTGGTGCTCCTCATAAGTTTGGATGAGAAAATGTTTAAGGGACATTCACCTCGAAGAGTTCTCAAAAAGACGATGTTCTTATGTTTTAAATTCATTTTCAATAAATCAGGCTTTCATAGAAAAATGATTATTGTTATGCAGCTCGTGAATATTTGTCTTTCAATCTCATTTAAGTTTTCAAATGATGGAACATTAATGAACTTGCTATGGTTAATACTTTACTTTAGAGAAGACCACATTTGCCATATTAGTGAGCCTGTAAGTGTTAACCATTTAATATTGGTGAAAGCGTTTCCTTTCTGTGCCATTTTGATGCAGGTTAATGTTCTATTTCTTTTTTATTTGGTCATGTTACAAATACATGTAGTTTTAGAATAAAGTTTGATTCTAATTTGCTAAATTTACAAGTAAGTGTTGCTTGTTGTTTACACTTGAACAATGTCTGCAGATGTTTGATTTAAAAATTTAAATGTTTGGTTTATTCCATCACTCTTATTACTAGATATTAGAGAAATACTGAACTCTTCGAGGTGAATCTCCCTTAAACATTTTCTCATCCAAACTTATGAGGAGCACCAGGGGAGTAGGTGAGCCGCAGAGGAGCAGCAGGGAGTAGCAGGGGAGCAGTAGAGGAGCAGTAGATGCCCAGCAGGTGAGCAGCAGGGGAGCAGCCGGGGAGCAGCAGGTACGGGGAAGAATTATTGAGTAATATTGTGATTGATTTAGTTGGTGTCCACATCAAGGACAAAATACATGTGTGTGAAATATGTCAGAAGATCTTTTCGAGGGGAGATAACCTATTACGACACTAACGTCAACACGGAGGGAGAGAAATGGGGGCAAACTTGCAATGTGTGTGAAACGTTGTTCTTTCTCAAGGATAATTTGAAAAGGCACATTGAAGATATATACACGTTAAAACAAAGCCAAACCAGGTTGTGTTGGAAAGGGTAAAGGACCTCACAACCTACATATTTGCGTCGATGGTAACTAGGGTTGCTCACAGATGGTTACGTAAAATTTCGGAAGGATAGGAGGCGGGTTGGCCTTCTTCAAGAGATCCGACGTGCTTAAGCTTTGCGTCAATGGAGAAGATGGATATTGGCCAATCTGATACATTTCAGAATTTTGTGAAAGACGAGTGGTTCATCGATGCTACAGATGATTTTCTTTGTAACACCATGGATGTCTCTACCCTAAAGACCTGGTTGGGAGAACTTCGAAAAGGTTGGCTGCAGTCACCGAAACGGGTATGGGATGCACTGAAGGAAAAAGACATTGAACAGACTATTCGCACTCGTCTAGAAGGAAGATTCATACCGCGGTGGATGGGAAAAGTCAATTATCATACTGTGGAGTAGCATTATGGTATTTAGCATGTTCACTGCAATATATAGAAATTACAATTGAATAAAGCAAATGAAGAAAGACACGATAATTATCTTTGTTTATGTTTTTATTTCCACTGTTTTATTGATTCATAAACCAACACCTTCACTATTTCCATTCCCCTATTCGTAGCCATACACCCTTATCAGTGTTTTGTTGTCACGGCTGTCGAGTCTGAGCATTGAAAGACAAATCTCATCGACTACACACGAAGGACTGTTTCTGTTCAAAGGTCTTCGACTCCGGGATTTGGAACGGATATAGTTTATCCTTAGTTTTACAATGCAGAGTCTGTCCATTTCTTTAGTTCCCGTTTTAGAATAACTCCCATGGCCTTATTTATATGAGCTAGGGCTTCCCAAGTGTCCATCGGGCAACACACATTTTCACTACCATCGTCATCCTCGCCATCATTATCGGTCACAACGTCGTCTTCTGCGGACTCCTCTTTGCTGCTGTCGGCTCCCTCGGTGTCGCTTTCGGCGTCACTGTCGTCAGTTTCACTGCTATCAGTCATGTCGTCTTCCTCCAGAGGCTCTGATGAACTGTCGTTAGTATCGCTCTCTGAGATATCGTCGTATGGACCCTCGTCTGATGAGTCGTGATGTCGCTTCCCTTCGCCCTTCTTAGAGCCCCCACCATACATTTCGAGGTCTCCATGACCGTGTTTGTGGACCCGCTCTATATGCCGACGGAGATTGTAGCCTCGCGTGAACGGCAACTGACAGATATGACAAAGATGAGACATGCTGAAAGTGCTGCAATCACGAAGATCTGCTTCAAAATGTAAGAAACACGAGTGTCGATCGACTTAAATGTACCCCCACTCGCTCGGAGCAGACGAGCATGCGTCAAAGAGCATTCGGAGCACATGAGCATGGACAATGGAGCACACGGAGCAGAAGAGCATGCGCAATGGAGCACTTGGAGCACGGGGAGCACGCGTGATAACACTGGGGAAGGAGGACAGATGAAGTGAGGCACGTAGGGTCGATAAGCATACAGATATCGGGCAATGGGAGCAGAGGAGCACACCTAGTGGTGTGCTCCGGAGCAGAGGAGCATACGCAGTGCAGCCTACGGAGCAGAGGAGCATATGTATGTAAAGCAGTTTAAGCACGGGGAGCATGCGTGATAACACTGGGGAAAGAGGACAGATGCTGTAAGGCACGTAGGGCCGATAAGCATGCACACATGGGGCAATGGGAGCAGAGGAGCACACCTAGTGGTGTGCTCCGGAGCAGAGGAGCATACGCAGTGCAGCCTACGGAGCAGAAGAGCATGCGCAGTGGAGCACTTGGAGCACGGGGAGCACGCGTGATAACACTGGGGAAAGAGGACAGATGAAGTGAGGCACGTAGGGTCGATAAGCATACACATATCGGGCAATGGGAGCAGAGGAGCACACCTAGTGGTGTGCTCCGGAGCAGAGGAGCATACGCAGTGCAGCCTACGGAGCAGAGGAGCATATGTATGTAAAGCAGTTTAAGCACGGGGAGCACGCGTGATAACACTGGGGAAAGAGGACAGATGCTGTAAGGCATGTAGGGCCGATAAGCATGCACACATGGGGCAATGGGAGCAGAGGAGCACACCTAGTGGTGTGCTCCGGAGCAGAGGAGCATAAGCAGTGCAGCCTACGGAGCAGAGGAGCATATGCATGTGAAGCATATGGAGCACGGGGAGCACGCGTGATAACACTGGGGGAAGAGGACAGATGCTGTGA
Organism: Holothuria leucospilota; assembly: GCA_029531755.1. Classification (NCBI taxonomy): domain Eukaryota; kingdom Metazoa; phylum Echinodermata; class Holothuroidea; order Aspidochirotida; family Holothuriidae; genus Holothuria; species Holothuria leucospilota. Next base: position 45,131,511 of record CM055972.1, on the reverse strand, counting down.
GGCACGTGGGGCCGATAAGCATGCACACATGGGGCAATGGGAGCAGAGGAGCATACCTAGTCGTATGCTCGGAGCAGAGGAGCAACGCACGTAGCAGAGGAGCGTACGTCGGTGTATCGTTTGTGCGACCCATAAGCTTGGCAGTTTAGACTCTTCACGTTAAGGCAGAACACATTTGACCCTGCATGGTAGTGTTTTATTCGTAAGAGTCTGCTCTTTCTTCCTATGTTCTGATGATAGGCCTACTTAGTTTTATGCGTTGTCTCAGTCATAAATCTTTCGCTTAGGCTTTGCCAATAGTTTTTCCAACCCAGACCTACGGGTGAGCTCTTCTCGACACACATACATGACGCAGAGGGAATGACCAAACGCCTGTCATGGCGTTATACCGAACAATGAGGGAGGAGGAAACTGTTTCATTGTCTATAAAAGAGTTTATACCAATATCGGTATACAGTTCTTTGCTACTTGACATTTCAATGTTTTGTTAAACGTTATGGTAACTTGAACTTCAAAACCTAACGTAGACTGTAAAATGATGCAGCTGATAGACGTACTAGCGTATCTAGGGTTTTAATCTGTTGACTAACTTTGAATGATATAGTCTCGCATAATTTCCTTTTCGTAATGAACGAAGTATGACAAATTAAAAACTAGAGGTTGTTTCAGGGGTACTACAGTGAAGCTTATAGTGTGATTGTCAAAAGTTTTGAATAGCCATTATTAACTAGACTGTCCTTCGACAGAATCATTGCACTTCAAACAGTACTGGGGTGGCTCAATGGCGGCATAGATACCCGCATGCAAACTTATGTATGGCTTCCAATTACTTGGAGGATGAGTATCTCGTATGAGATGAAAACGTACTAAGAAATAGGATAATCACGCCCTCTGTTATGTTCTGGTACAAAAACGGATGTAGTCCATTTGCATTTATGCACTATTAAAGATTCGAGTTCTCTAACATATATAATCCAAACGTGAACTGCAAGCTGGCTCAACGAGCATAGGCCTATTATTCCACTAATATGCAAAGGTGTTATGTCTTCGTATGATCTCTACGAAATAAGAGTAGTTATGCACTGAGTGATAGGAAGGGTTTTCGACTTACCAAAGTCTTAAACAATCATATGTTCACCAATTTAATAAGTACACCGAGCATGGTTATGTTTAGAGATGGATGTTGAAACTAATGTCAAATCTCCCACGAGCCGAAGTGGCAGAGTTCATTCCAGTCAGTGAAATAGTTTAATGTAATTTATTATCCATATTTCGGTTGCAATAGGCCTGCATACATATCGCATTTGCGTGGATCAAAAAAGGAAATATCCGATATATTATATGGATGCATCCATAAGTGAGGTGACACTGTAAATAATCGTTCACTCAGGTAATAATTAAATTGCTGTGATAATGAAAAGGGCGGATAGATTTGGTTGCGAGTCTTATGAGTTTGAATGTGGGAACAATATAGGGCTAGATCTCTGAGTCTTCAGTTTACATACAACTTTGGAATGAACCGTGAATGTAAAAAAGAGACATACGTCTGTGAAAATATAAGAAGTACAACACAAGAAATTAAAACTGTGTTCTTGTTGTCATTTACCACCCGTGTTTACTATGATTCAACAGAGACATTATGCAGAAGTAAACGTGAAAAAATAATAACACCCTCTCGTTCGTTTCATAGCTGCAGCTACTTGTTCAATACGAACAAGTTTTCGTAAAATTCATAATAAAAAAAAATGCATAAAATGAGGCAACGTGTTTCATTTGCAATGAACGATTTTTCGAAAAGTGTACTCCGAACCCTTCAGACTTTAGATTTGCGAGTTAGTCTATACTATCCTGCGATGGGTTCAAAGGCGTCAGATGAAAAGAAAATGTTATAATAACGGCCTTATCGTTGTAGAGGTTTTTCTTGATGACGCAATGAAATGGCGTAACGGGAAACCCTACGAAGCTTATGTGTAATGGCAACACAGGGTATGACGCAATCACAGTATCTGTACTGAGTCTAGAAGATGGCGCTCTTTCCCTTCACCTTACCCACCTCATTCAACCCACCTCATTTACCCACCTCAAAAAAGGTGCCATTTCCCCATCCTATACTACTGCCGACGGACTCAGTCACTCGTCCAATTACACCGACGGCCCGTTGATACTGCCGTTATGGCCGTCACATGCATATCAATTTGACGACGGGCCTTCAACCTGAATAGGCCAATTAGATGAAGAGCCGAAAATCGAAATAGCCGATAACAGACTGGCCACACTCTCCTTTTCTCTCTTTCCCTTTTTCCTTTCCATTCCCGTTTTCCCTTTCACTCCCTTCCTTTCCCTTTCCTTTCCCTTCTTCTCTCTTCTTTTCCTCCTTTCCTCTTTCCTCTTCTTTTCCTTTCCCTCTCCCCTTTTTGCCGACAGACCGAAAATTTGCCGACGACGACCAAATATTGAAGGGTGTGACACCCCACACCCCCCACTTGCTACGGCCCTGCTGGGGGCGTCACCCCCGGAATGCCTGGGGTTTGTACAAATTCCTAGACATTTAGATGTCCATTCACTAATTCAAATGGCATTGAGTGTGCAAGGCTACACAGACCAGAAGTATCACAATATGACCGTTTGTCTTTTTATTTATGCATGAAGTAATAATGAATGAGCATGTATGAAAGGTGCGCGCCCGGAAAACCACCTATTTTGAAACCAAATTTATTCTTCATTTTGCATTGCAAAATCATCCACTTTGAGCGTTTCATTCACTCTATGGAGGGACAGCACCCTCCACCATCTACCGAATAAATTCAGTGCCCACTGAGTTTCGTACTGAAATGATAGACCTGTACATGTGATAGTGCAATTCTGTCCAATGTTATGTAGCCTCCTACGCAAAGCTTCCGTTACCACTAGACGTAGGCTACAACGATTCTATACTTGGTTTATGCCCAACGAAACGGTGGACATATTACATTGTGCATAGTAAGGTTTTCAGCAAAGAGGTCTCATGATATCAGCATGGAAGTACTACCTCGGATATCACCTCCCTGGTTTTAATAAATTGTACTGGTAGTGTTTTGCAGCAGTCGTGAAATATCCGGAAAGTGATATGAGCACGATAAACGGATGACATCCCGGGCTACAAGAATATTATCAATTACTTTTCAAGTGAAAATTGCGCCGCGGGCCGGATAAAATGGTCTCGCCGGCTGCATAAGGCCCGCGAGCCGAAGGTTCTTCACCCCTGTAATAAATAATCTCGATAGATCTAACATTAAGGACTACACAAAATTTGATTTACAACGGCGTATTTCAAACAACAACTGCCACGAATAAGTTGTTTACTGCCACTGATTTGCAAAATCAAATTATAGGGATCAGTGTCTACTGCACGTAAGAATTACCAATGCAACTCACATGGGCGTTGTTAATAAGGGTATCAGCTCACTGAAATTACACGTTTATAACAAAGTTTACGGCTCGTGCGTCCTATCGATGAATCTCCAGGATCAAATTCAAATTTATGTGGGTAATAATCCAGAGTAAATCACAAATTAAAGCCATCTTCAAACGATGAACGGGTTTTGTGGAGGATTTATAGCAAAGGATGACAATACTTTGTTTTCCTGCAAGGTTGAGAAACTTGGTAAGCTGAAAAGCTGACCAAAACCATTGTTAACAACTCGGACTTGGAGCAGGCGTATCGTACAGAAATATATATATATATATATATTTTTTTTTTTTTTTTTGGGGGGGGATCCAGTGAGAAGTGGTGACTGGGTAAAGGTATAAGAGGAGTCGTACGAAAAGATATTTTGGAGGGGGGGGGGGGAGGGTGGAAGGTGAAAAGAAGCGTAACTTAAGGCAAAAATGCTGTTTTCGAAAACAGTTAACTTCTCATATTAACTTTGCACTTGAAGGGTTTTCAAACGCATTTTCAGTTAAAATCATATGACACCCTTGACAATATTTCTTTTGGGGGCTGCCACCGGGCCCGAATGAGCTTGGAGTCACCTTATTCAAACGTCGAAGAGTTGTTCTGAAGGAGGAGGCGAAAGCGGTGGGGAGCTCACAATGATCTATAGAAAAACACACAAGTGGAGGGTGTTTCATGTTGCTTTTTCAATTTCCGTGCTGACGGGACAATACATGGATGTAATACTAATAGTGTGCGTACGTCTCTGCACTTTTTATGATACCACGAACGCTTACGGGCCTAATGGCAAAATGTGCCACTTGTACACGGACAAACGACCTTGGTGACGTCGGTGAAACAACTGTTGGAACGTTCGATATTACAGAATTACAATGAATGCCGGGAAGGGTCACAGGTGTAGGACGCTATTCTCGACGGGGGGGGGGGGTAAACGTTTCGGACCGCTGTCCCAGGGAAGGGGTCTAAGATGCAATTTGGTGCAACATATTAGGCAAATCTGAAGGTAACTTACTGCTCATTTTGACATTTTTACAGAGGGAACAAATAAGGGTTTCCGCACCACCACAGTTTTGACTGAAAGTTTTAGCCTCCCAGCCCCCACCCCCTTCCTACGCCTATGGAAAGGGTTGTACCACCTGTACCACCGTCTTAACAATCATTGCGTCAAATCGTGCTTTCCATCTTGATGACATCAATTGCGTGACAAAGAGATTAACTTTGAAGAAAATGTTGTCTAAAAAAAAAGATCTCTTAAGCTTGGACTTAATAGGTCGGATACGGTAACGTTTTTTATTGTATATAAAACGTCTTTCAAAACGAGTTGGAATCGATATACTGTAACATCAAAATTCCCGTACTGTATATACGAAAGTATCTATGTATGTTGATGTGCTTCACTGACTTCATTGCGTCACCAAGGTATCGGCAAAGCGCTGACATCACTAGAAACACGTTTGTAATTTTCTGAGTAAAAATATAGAAGATATTTACCCTTCTTCGAAAAGATCTTTGCCTTTTTGTGTTGCCTTGAATTATAGCGTGTAAACTATGTGCGTTATTGGATCAGTAATGTAATCAGAAGGGAAGGGGCGTGGCCTCTCTTCTTCTCTGAACCAAATGACACATTTGACAGTGAAATGAATTTTTGGCAAATGTGCCTACCCAATGGTTAAAATTTTGAGCAACTCATAATGTGCGAAGAACAGCACACTAAGCGTTACGTCCACTAAATCCCAAAACCTTAAACGCTCCCACTCCAGACGGTAAAAATTTTCTCCACTTAGTTAACTTATAGCCCCTCCTCCAATTTAAAGAAAAACACCTGTACAGTGCACGTCCAAGACAGAGCCACAGCAGCTGCACTGAGTTTCAATTGATCAAGGCAATACTGACTCACAAGTGTGTGTGTCGTTGACCAACCAGAGTGGAGCTTTTGTTTGAATGAATATCATTCAAGTGCAGTCACCAATTGTCTGCCATCCCTTGAATGATAAGGCTGACGGGAGGATCGATTATCAGCCTGCTTTTCTGAAGACATTCTGTTTGGTGGCATAAGTTTGCAATGCCAGAAAGTAATACATTGTCTGCCCGCGTAGACAGGCAGCGTCTTGCGAAGAAGCGACTTTCGAAGGGGTGGGTGCAGACTCTGAGTTCTTTTCAAGTCAAGACAGGGGAGTCAATCCGTATTCAAATGTGGGGGGGGGGGGTCGGGGACATGCATGACTTAGCACAAACCAATCCCTTTGGTTTTGAAGAGGGGTGTCTTCCTATAGGCCCTTTCCTCCACCCCACCCCCCCCCCTTATGATGACTGACGTTGTCCTATTCTGATAAGAATTATCATTTCAAAGTTAACATGACCATCATAGATGATCTGCCAGTTGAAATACACTGAGTCCACGAAATTACTTCAAGATTTTATTTTCATCATGTCCAAAAATAGCTGACACCACGCTTCGCATCATGGATCGTTGTCGGAGATCATGGACACGACCAGGCTTGTTGCTAGGGTGATATATTTGGGGGTGTGAAGGTCCCCAATTCCGACTGGCTGGATGTTTTTTCCAACTGAGTGTAGGCGTGTAAATTGCACTTTGTTTATGCGCTCTGCGTTTTGTATACAGCAGTGGGGATCCTTCCTTTGTCACTAGATAAATGTGTCGTCCTGGGGGAGGGGTCTAAGGGGAGGGGGCGCCCCCTCCCCTTTGATAAATTTTTGTTAATTTAAGGTTGCTTAGATGCAAAATGGTGCTATCTTTGGGATATTTTTAGAGCTGATCGTAGTATAGCAAAGGTGTGAAGGACTAGCATGGGCGTTTTCAGAATGCCTTTAAGACGTAAGTGTATAAACGATCACCATCTATACCGATAATGGCTTCGACGAAGCGCTCGTTAAAAAATTTTGAAAAAAGTTTAACGGCAACAACGTACTTTCAACCTTCCACATCCTGCTACAAATTAGACTGAATGCAGTGGCGTACCCAGGATTTCTCTCAAGGAGGGGGCATGCAGTATGTTGTGTGACCGCCGGCATGGGGGAGGGGTTTAAGGGGAGAAAATTTTTGAAAAATTGGGTGTCCTTACATGCAATCTGGTGCCAAATATGCTGCCTTCTGAACTAAAATTTGTGTTAAAAAATTTACGTATTTTTAGGAAATAAAAAAATAGGCATCAGTGAGGGGGACATGGCCCAATGGGGTGTCCCCTCTGCGTACGCCACTGATTGAATGATCCCATGTTGATGCGAGGCCCTACAGATGTTTGGAGATGTGTGTCTGTTTTTCGGAAAGTGTTGGGATCAGAATAGTTCCATGTATTATTAACTTTTTAATGGTCATGTGAAGGAGTGCAAGCCGTGACGCATGCGCGCGAAGCGCGCCGAAATTTTGTCATTAAATAAGACTTCCCTGACGAAATCTGCATTCAGAATATGCGTCGAGACACTAAACAATTGCTCAACAAAACTACATGCCACTCAAAAAGCCAGTCAAACAGAGCCACGACAAATGTGTGTGTGTGGGGGGGGGGGGAATTTGATATTGTGTCCCCCAACCATCGAAATGTGGGGGGACTTGTCCCCCCCCCCCCGTCCCTCCAGGATTGACGCCCATGAGTCAAGATAAATCTGGGCCTTTTGAACTAGGGCGTCTTTGCCATCATTTTGGTCTGTAGAAATTGAAATTGTACGGCAGGTCGACAATCGCGAGGAAGAGCGGCTAAAAATTATCGCGAACTTGGAATTCATTGTAACCTAAAAGTAAAGCCAATTTTCTTATAGAGGTTAAAAAAATTGTTCTGCAGTACCTCCTGGAATGTATTTGAGCTCTGAAAATTACGTACTTAGGGCATGATGAGAGGAAGATTCTCTAAATCTGGCAAGAAAGGAAGCCCTGAAATTTGGAAGATCTTAATTGAAAAACCTTGCCTTCAATCCATATGCATGCTGTACCATGTAAAATACGCTTAGAAATAGCAACGCCGACAGCCTGAAACTGAGCGTTGTCTAAGGGATTGTGCAGGTAATTAGCCTTTAAATAATCTAAAAAGGCAAGAAAATGTGCTACTTTAAGATGGACAGACCCGAAAGTAAAAAGGTCTCCAAACACTTTTAAATCATTTTGCACCTGTGTCATAGGAGTATGGGAAGACATTTTACAAGGACTAAAGGTGTTTTTCCTAAAATTATCCCTGATTTTAAAACAATCATAACATTAATTTTGCCCTGAAAAATGACATTTTTGCGCCAAAAATTGGCATATGATTTTGCTGAAGATGCCCCATGCAGACCTCCGTCTCATACACGTATGGCCGATTTGTTACTTGATGTTAGTAATTACCAAATTTGTTGGAATCATGTTGAGCACTAAACTGTGTAACCGAAAAAATACCAACCCAAATTCGACTTCGGTTTCGGGTATAGTCTCGGTTTGGGCCTGGTTTAGGGTGCTCCAGTATACTCATGTGTATACTCGGAACCTTGTACTCGTAATCAAGAATCTACATTCAGTTCTCATTTCTCAATTAAATTGTGGGTACAACAACGATGGAGCCTCAAAATGGAAATTATAAATAACTGTACCCGAGGGCGTTCGAACGGTAGGACTGGGAGGTGTGCCCCTTCACACCAGTGGCGTAGCCAGGATTTTTTGAGCAGGGGCCACTTGGGGTCACGAATCTTTCTAGGGGGCACAATTTCTGAATTCTCTCCCCATTATATAGGGCTCATATGAACTGTGCATTCCAAAATTTTCCACGGGGGCACCCGGGGTGGCACGGCTTTCTCGTGGGGGGAACGCGGCCCCTCATACCCCCGTAGCTACGCCACTGCTTCACACCATTCGCAAAAGAATATTTGCTGCCCCAGGCAAAGTATTCGCTATTTTTCGGGAAAATGTGGCCAGCTTGCGTTTAAATGTGGAAGCAAAAGTGCTCAGGTTTTCCAATAGACGAGTTGGGAAACTTTGGGATACAATGCATGCTGGGAAGGAAAGTGTACCACAACAGAGACTGCATGTCAGAGACTGCATGTGCAAGACAGATATTTTGTGTTATCACGCTCAATTTTCCAGTGTTAAACTATGGTTCTCTAGACTTCATCACGGGTTAAAGAGAATTTTCTTTAGAGGAAAAGTTCTTTATAAACTTAGTCTCCTTAACGTGGACCGAAAAGCTTGGACAGTATGGCAGTAAATTGTGAAAGACGAAAAAATACTTTCTCAACGCCCTCTTGTCCGTGCGCAATTATCCGTGGCCTTCATCCGTGGTAGTACAATGGTACAGCAAAATCTAATTTCCCAACTCGTCTATTGAAAATAGTCCCTGACGCTTACGACTATGGCTGTGGGTTAGTTAGATGAAATTTAACGACACACCAACACAACTGTGTTATATAGTGTCAACTAAAGGTAAAATACAGCGCAAGTCCTCCCCTTTGTCGCCTCTTACGACAGGCGGGGAATACCGTGGGCATATTCTACAACCTCCAGCCCACAGGGGGCGACTATGGCTGTGGGTTACATAGGTGGTCAATGCTTTCACTTCGTATTAGGGTGGAGAACAAACCTCAGCAGGTTACATAGAAATTAGCAGTAGGAAAGGAAACATAGTAAATATTTTTGCAGGATATACTTACATGAGAAAGTAATGGTAAATCAGGCTTGCCTTCGTCTAATAGCTGATCTCCACTGGAACCAGCCTTACTCGTTTCACCGTCTGCAGGCATTCCTCATGCAATACTCTTATAGTATTACTGATTGCGATAACTTCTTTGTACCACGTATACAACTGCAAATAGGCTATATGCGAACACTTGTCATACTGTTATAGCTTTAAAAAGAACGGTGGATACGCTATCTGTTCGAAACTTGAGGAGGGTAGAATAATTCTACGTCGCACACTTCAAGCGTTACTAACCCGATGCAGGGAGTTGCTATTTACTATTTGACAAACAGCAACTCCCTGCCCGCAGGTTTCTTTAATTTCTCGAAATTTTGTTGCACTTTTGCGTTAATTATCCACTCGGTGTAACTTCTACCTGCATGTTTCGATTCTGTACTGATTTCTGAGCTGCGTCGTAGACAGCCTTCACGCTAGCCTGCGGAGCAGATTCTGTAGCAACCTTCCAAAAGATGGCGCTCTCTAAGAAATCATAATACACTCATGTATATATAAGTAATTGGTTAATACATTCGATCTTGAATTGAAACCAATCCTAGATAGAGCGTAGCCCTTATCAAAGAAGGAAAGGTTGAAAGAAAAGCACCAGAGAGGAAAACTAAGCAGCACTGGAACTTGAACTCGTGCGGTCAACGGCTTTCGCGGCCGTGCCTAGAACCACCAGCCAATGCAGCTTCTGATTTCCAGACGAGACAACAGACTTCTTATACCAGCGAGCTCAGTTTCTCTCTCCTTGTTACCATATATATATATATATATATATATATATATATATATATATATATATATATATATATATATATATATATATATATATATATATATATATATATATATATATATATATATATATATATATATATATATATATTCATTCTATACAGAGTCTGCAACCCTTCGTCCAGTTTTCATTTACACGTATCCCCAAAATGCGGGATAGATTATTATTCATAAGAAGGTCACATGTTGTTCACGGCTACTGACTATTCATGTCTATCAACGGCCTGCAGCCTGCAGAGGTGGTGACAAGTCAATTTTTGCAAGTCCAAGTCAAGTCACAAGTCAATGTTGACAAGTCCAAGTAAGTCACAAGACATTTGCCTCAGCTCCAAGTCAAGTCCAGTCACAAGCCAAGGAGTAGCAAGTCAAGTCAAGTCATTTGGACTTGACCACAAGTCAAGTCACAAGTCACCCACCATAAATAATAGAAGAAAATGACCGACTCTCCAAAAACTCAGTACTGACGTGTTTGCATGAAAAGTTTCGATGCATGGGTCAAATGGTCAAAATGGTAGAGTTGGGTACCAAATATGGGTGGGATATTTCAAAACAGGGGTATGCTATCAGAAAGCCTAAAAATACCTTGGTTAAATATAAGAAATGTGACCTTGCGTGGTAACAAGCAATAGCATGGTATGCTATTGCTTTTATATATGAGGAACCTATCGACACATACCCCGTCGGACCCGGAAATATTATTACTGGGTAGAGGCTCAGGATTTATACCAACACCACCTGCCCCTAAAAGGTACTCTCTGCTCCAAGCTATTAGACAGCTAACCTGCACCATCAGAGTAAAATATTTTATGTATGATATATCTTCCCGACCTTACCATAAGTTTCGTCTACCCTCAGCTTGGAAGCCGAGGGTAGTGGCATGTCCAGACTTTTTACACTGGGGGTGTACAGTAAATTTTTAGGGTTGGCGCCGAAGAGTGAAAAGCGAATTTTATGCTTATCACCTCACCTTAAACCCTATATCAACTCCCCAATTTCTGACGTTTTACATTTTTCATTTGGGCCCTCTTTCCCCCTTTCCTATTTTCTAATTGTTTTTCTATTTTCCATCGCGGAGGGGCGTACCCCTTACCGGTGGGTCCAGGAACGGAGCCCCTATCCGTGGGGGTCAGAGGGAGAAGCCCTCCTGGCGTTCTCACCGTTAACGGTATCAAAGTCATAATTTTGAAGCATATATCCATCACCAGATAGGTAACGTTGTGTGGGCGAACTCCGTATGTTTTTCCACTGGGAGGAACAGTGCATCGATCATCGGAACGTTAGCAGTGTCCAGCAGTGTTGATATGGCGGAGTTCATAAGAGGAACCCACATGGGATTCTGGAACCTGGTGGGTTTTTCGGTATTAAGGACCATGCTTTGACATCATCACAAATATAGTCATAGATTCAAGGGAACATTGTAATTAGCAGGAAAATACATTGACCACCATGTGACCTCTGTAAGTCCCATAAGCCTAGAAATGTCCAGAGGCGATACCCAATCACATCCAATGGCAAAACACTGAGTGTTTGGGGTCTGTGACCATGGTTAAGCTACCTGTAAATTTGCTATACAATTGGAACCAATTCGACTTACAAAGTAAGGTGTAAACAACTATTTCAATTTCAGTAACACACTTTCCGTACACCACTTCTCTACCTTCTACCCAAAGTCCACCAAAAGCCACCCGACGGCACTACGTTCAGACGTTTTTTGGTAGACCAATAATCTCTGGCTGCGGAGGACCTGTATATCCAGCAAATATAAGGATTTTTAGATTTTTCACTTTCCACTGGTTCAACAACAACCCACAGTACCTATGTGAAGGATACCAATCACATCCTTGATCTAAGTCAAAATCTAAAATTACCCGATCATGTTTTATTGGTTACACTTGATGTAGTCGGTATGTACACCAACACCCCGCAGTATGAAGCGACTAACTCATGCACCGATGCATTCGCGAAATCCGACAACGACAGGCTCTATACCAGAATTTTAGAGCTCATTGAAGCGCAATTGCTTCAAACTTGAACACTATACCTACTTCCTACAAACAGTAGGCGTGGCAATTAATGGGCTCGGAATCTTCCGATATCACCGATATCACGTTGAAATCATCAAACAAAATATTAGCCCTTTCTGAGCATATCATCCTCTGGTTGAGATATAGGGATGATATCCTTCTCTTTTTTGACGGTTCTGAATCTGAACTAAAAACCTTTGTGAACCATATTGACACCATACATCCTCCCTTGAAATTCACTTTTGAATCATCATACTCAGAAATTAATTATTTTGATATTAGTATCTTCAATCGTTTCGCAGAATCAAATTTAGGCTCGTAACTAGACTTGGCAAGCAGGTGGCAAACAAAGCGGGGGGGGGGGGCTTTGAAAGTATGCTATCGCACAGGGGCCTGGCTATGCCCGCAGAGCAAGGGGCCAAGCCAAGGAGCAGGGGCCTGGATCCCAAATGCCCACTTCGATTACTGGACTGATCAAATTACCTTGATAACTGTACCTTACTCGAAATCAAGCGAAACTTTCCAATATTTGTCACCGTGACTCTTGCCATACCAAAAGTTGTTTCCAAGGGCTCTATTAAAAGTGAGACTTTATGACATTTGCGGCTCTTCAAAAATCGTCATGACTTCAATGAGAACCAGTCAACTCTTTTGGAGGAACCTAATTCGGCGCAGTTACTCAGAGAATTATGTATCTAAAAATCGTTTCCGAAATTAATTTCGAGGACTGATGTTAACACCTCTCACCTAAACCTAACTAAGGAATCCACACCATCATTGGTTTTTAGGTTCCATTTTCACCTCACATCAAAACCAAGGACTTACAAAAGTGCCTTTGTGACATTGGCATTTATTTACCGGACACCCGACACTTTAAATTCTGTTTCCGAAACCAACACTTATCGCCCCAAACTTCACTAATTGCATGCAGGAAAAATATTACCACTGGTAGCAGTGATGCATAACCGGCTAGCGCTTGTTTGCGTATGTACAATGTGAGTGCTGTGTAGTGGTTTGTGTAGGTAAATATCGCGTACACTTTTGCGGTCTTTGGGCATGCCGCGGCAGCGCGAGAAGGGGATCGGGAGAGAGTTAGTTAAACCAAAATTGACCATATAAATAATGCTTCTGACTTGCGTTGGCGACAAGTCATTTGTTGCAAGTCCAAGTCAAGTCACAAGTACAGTAAATCAATGCAAGTCCAAGTCAAGTCACAAGTAAATACGAAAATCGCAAGTCAAGTCACAAGTCAGGAAAATAGTGACTCGAGTCAGACTCGAGCCCAAGTCAACAAGTGCAAGTCAACAACCCTGGCAGCCTGCGACGATGCACATACAAATACTTCTGAAGATACGGTGACATCTTAAAAAGGTACGTTGTTATCATGGGTAAAAATCGAGCTAATCCTTGCAGTAAAAAGTCAAGCTTAACGTTACGCGTAGGATCTTGTCCAAGATCTTGCCGGTTTGTACAAACTGGCCTGTATATAGGCCCTCTCATGGACAAGACGACAACGTCCCTTGCTAGCTGTATACATGTACACGGTAGCAGCTAAGCCAGTAACTATACAGTAATAGCCGTACTGCACTGCATAACGTGTATACAAGTGAAAAGTTTTGTCTGCTGTAGCGAAGCAACCGACCATTCATGTTGACTTACCAACGCTGATGACGTGTGCATATCATGAAGTTATTTTTGTCTCGGAAATGAGATTGGCTAGAAAGTTGGCAGGCTATTGTATTGTATTAAACTTTGTCTGTATACTTTATATTAGGGGTAAGCAAATATTAAGAATTGCAGTTGTAGCTGATAAAACTCAACAATAGCCTGCTTACAGCAGGATACCTTCACGCCAGAGGAAGCATGGACTGAGGGAAAAAGAATGAACATCTCTCCATACACTTTGAAAAATATGTTATCACACTCCCAGCTGTATATTTCAATGATTACATCGATAAATGACTTCAAAAGTTTTGAAACACATGTATGGCAAAATTGTCATCGCTTAAAATGTTTTTCAATTCTAACTTTTTCACGTAGAGACTAAGTGTCACTTGTAGTGTCAGGTAAAACCTGTTAATTTTGTTTATTTCAATGTATCTGAAGTTGCCAGTAGCCAAACACATTAAAGGCATTCCAACTACCACCTATCTGTTACGTAAAACGAAGATATAATTTGTCACAAAGTGCATGTCTTCGTTGGTAGGGCAAACGGTTTTGATGGTGAGCAAAGAAGGAGGTATCAAGCCCGGGTCGCGTGGACGACAGTCTGAAGATAGTATCACTGTATCACCCGATCTATGGTGTCCCACATGCAAGTCCGTATCCAAGAGGGTGGGGGCAGGAGGATAAGCCCCCTCCCTGGAAAACTTCCCCCTAGAAGGTCAAAAATTACCATTGCCTTAATGCATTTAAGTAACTTAATGCCCCTGGAAAAAATTGTCGCCCCCTGGAAGTTACCTCGCCCCCTTCACTACCTTGTCTGGCTAAGGGCCTATCCAAATGGTACAGTTATTCAAATGAAGTGACAGGCTAAAGCTGTTTTCTTACAGTCACCACCGCATACTGCCCCTTGGTTTTTCTCTAACGCACAGAAATCATGTTCGATGGCAAACGAAATATCATGAGTGGTCATTCTCGTTATATAGTGAGTGTCCACTACTGTGGATGCAGACCCGTGGCCAAGAAGGGCCAGGGAACCGGCGTCCCCACTTAGTAACATTTTCGCTTCCACCCCCACCCCTTTAGAACCTTATCTAGTTACGGTCCTTGCTGGATCTTACCCATAATGCAAATCAACTAATCCATTGTTTACTAGCTAATGGAACTAAACTATGACAGACTGTGATTGATTCTTAACGCAAATACGCTATCCTCGTATAAGATTTGCTCGGATTCAAAATACGCTTTCAAAATTATAAAGAAAATCACTTTTGGGAGTCCTCACAAGACAACGAAACTTTCCCTGAAATACAAGACTGATTTAGCAATCTTCAAACACCAGTCTCAAGTTTTCAGCAAATTTCAACTAAAGGCGATTTTATAAATTACCTCCTCTGATATCATTTGTGGGCAGGTGCGGCGCCACAGGGGGGCAGGGCAGGCATTTGCCCCCCCCCCCTATGGTTTTTCAACCCAAAAAATAAAATCGTCTGAAAAACGTTTTAAGACGCATAATTTTGTAGGGGGTGGGGTGAGATGTTACCGTATGTCACCCATCTATCACAATATTAGTTAAATTGTTCGTTACAAAATACCTGAAACTTGCAAACCCCGCACGGATAACGTTTACGGTTTCTCCATTGTTTACGTGAATGCAGGTTAAGTATTACATAAACACTAAGGCTATTATACATAACGCGCATACAAAAAGGGCATAGGAACCGAGAGTAAAGCTAAAACAATACATTAGTATACCCTAAAGCCAAGTTATTGTGAGACCTTACACATATGGTGTCACAGAGCAAAAAGTTTCCCTCTCTTGGAGAAAAGGTGCGTATCATTGCAAGTTACACCAAAAAATACAGACAGCTAATTTGTGCATCAGGGGATACGCCTGATCCATGAATCTCTGTCTGACCAAAACCCCAACCCTACCCGTAACTCGGAATATATTTTCGTCCGGGGGAATCTTCGGTCTTTAGTGAGCCTTCGACCAAGTGAACCTTTCGTCTATGGGTATTCCCCCCTGTCCAGATTATGTAATGTTTGACAATCTCAAACATTTACTGTCTCTCCATTCCCAGCATGTGACCATTTAAAATTTAGAACGTGAACATATATATTGAGGGTATCATGAGTCAATCACTTAACGAACATTTTGACAATAAAAATATAAAATAACATTTAATAAAATGAATTACACTTAAGTAATATTATATGTCTCCCTTGTTGCATACGCGTAGGAAGCGGGGGGCTGGGGGCTAAAGCCCCCGTCAAAAATCTACTTCTGCCTCCAATATCCAAGGTCAAAACCCCTTATTTGTCTCTTCAGTAAAAACTGTAAAATATTTGCAGTAATTTTCCTTAAAATTTGCCAAAAATGTTGCACCAAATTGTATCTGAGGACCCTCAAATACCCCAAAATTTTCCCCTTAGACCCCTCCCCAGGACAGCGATCCGAAACAAGGTTCAGCCCCCAGTCTCGAAAAGTTACCTACGCCTATGCCTTATTGTGCTTTATTTTGGTGTTGTCTTGACTGAGTAATCCATAGAAAACGAATTTTAAATAGTAGGTGCATGGCCTTACACAACACAATCTTTACTGTATGAAGAAATCTTGTGTCAATCAGAAAAAGAGCAAAGAAAAACAGGGCGATGCCACATGGGGCAGGGGCAACAGCCTCCTATCATTTGCAAGAACAGGGAAAAGAGAGAAGGAAAAGAACAGGAAAAAGGAAAAGGAGAAAACTAAAGAGAAGAAGGGGAAGCGAAGGAGAAAGAAGAAAGGAGGAGGGTGGGGTAGGCATATATTTGATCCATATAACTAGTCCAGAGCTTCCAGGAGGCCCTGTTCCGGTGTCTGCCAGCCTTTAGACACCTTGTATAATGCATATATGAAGCAACGAAAATATTCGTAACAGTTCGTGTTTCTGTCGACTCAACTCACGTATTTTTGAGTGAAAACATACCCATACATAAAAGGGGGTGGCTTTAGGAGGTTTGTTGACTACATACCCTTCTCTTAGACAACAAAGGCTACTCTCCTCTTTCACTAAACCAACACTTAAAATTCAATAAAATTATTAACACTTTTCAGCCATATATAATAGCTCAAAAAAGCTCAAAGGGGAGGGGACACCCCTCCCCAGAAAAGCATCTTTCCCCAAGCAAAAATTAAAATTCAATAAATGATGAACACTTTCTTACATATATGATCAGTTCAAAAATATACCAAAGATATCACCATTTTGCATCTAAGCAATCTTAAATTAATAAAAAATTTCTCAAAGGGGAGGGGACATCCCCAGAAAAGCATCTTTCCCAAAACAAAAAATAAAAATACTAAATTATAAACTTTCCAGCCATATATGATTAGTTCAAAATATGTGACTACCAAAGACATCATTTTGCATCTGAGCAACCTTAAATTAACAAAAAAATTCCCAATGGGGAGGGGGCACCCCTCCCCTTAAACCCCTCCCCCAGGACGGCGATCACTCATCTCACGCTTTGCCCCCTATCGAATTACCCTGGCGCCGCCCCTGTTTGTGGGTAAAATTTTCCAGTTTTTACTGTTTCATTAGACAGATACTCCTGCGACATATTGGCCAAATTTGAGCCAAATCGGTACAGACGTGACGAAATAACAGCCATTTAAACACATCCTTCCAAAAGTGACAAGCTTTCGGCAGTCGTTCACGATGTAATAGCAACAGCTCAGCTGCCCAGATTCAGCAGTGGCAGCTTAAGTTACTGACGTTTGATTAGTAAAAAACGCTTTCTTGGGTAAGTGCTACATCAGGAATGGATATTTTTACCCATGCGACAAATGAAATTGTTACATTTGTACGATATTACTCCTCGAGTGATAGACAATGGGGAGTAGCCGATGGGGAGCAACTAAATTTCATGGGAGATGCTTTTAGGGAATTAGGAGATTTGATGTAAAGGTGCAGTGCAGATGTTTTTAAGAAAGGTCAGGAGAGTGCACTTGACCTTTAAATACAAGCAGTGACCATCATCTAAAATGATGGCTATTGCAGACAGAAATATAGCATCCAACATTGCAACTGACTTAAATGGAGCCGAGGTTAATGACATGGTATGACATGACATGGTATGGTGAGGTACGGTATGGCATGGTATGGTACAGTGTGGTGAGGTGAGGTATAAGATCCCATATGGGATCCCATATGGGCCTTAGGGGCCCATCTAGGCCAGCATATGGGGCTCATATGATTATGCACCCAAGATTCATAAGGGACCATACAGGCTAGCCCATATGACCCATATGGGATAGTCCTGGGGCCCATGTGGACAACTGGTCCCCCATGGGCCCCAGAACTATCCCATATGGGTCATATGGGCATATGGGCTGGCCTATATGGCCCGTTATGAATCTTGGATGCAAATTTTAATGGACCCATATGGGGCCCATAGAGGTTTGCTACCTGGGATAGTAATTAAGTGTTGGCGTGTAGAACTGTAGATACGTAATCAACTTTTAACTCCGTTTGGGAAGTCATCCCAATCTCCTCAGGGATCTTTTCAGGTATTGATGGGCTACCGTAGGTGATTAAAATTAGCGAGGTCGCCATTTCTTTTCAACAGATGTTCAAAGGATGAAACGAGGCAGCAGTGTAAAGTTATGTCAGTATCCGTAGCTTTTAGCCACTTTCCCTAGGACTCGAAAGGGTTGAGGATCTTTCTCCGTATCATTCCCCGACAACTGCACTGACCTAAGACCTTTAGCAGACAAGCTCGAACAATTGTTCTTCAAGTTGCGTGGTGTGCATTCTACCACCAAAATGTCTCTTGTAAACTCCTCCAGATAGACTCACGACTATGGACAGAATTGACAGGAGTTCAAGGGGAGGGGGGCAATTTCAAATATAGCTGGCTTATATACCTATGGGCATTGACTATGGGTGATCGTTCATTTCAACATTTCAGCCAATCATTTTGTCCCCTTCCAGTTTGGATTGACTCCCCCTCCTTGTACGGATGTCTCAGGCTGTGAAATAATGTTGAATAAATTCACAGTGAAAGCAGGAAGATGGAATGATATACCAAATCAAAACGCCATGCTACTGCTGAAATTTAGCAGCTGCTAGAAGCCGTCATCCAGGATGAAAGAACAGTCACGTATAAACATAGGCGTAGGGAGCGGGGGGATGGGCGCTTTATCCCCGTCAAAATGTTATGATACCGCCCCCTAAATTCAAGAACGAAACCCCTTATTTGTTCCCTCTCTAAAAATATCAAACATTTGTAGCAAGTTTCCTTACAATTTGCTCAAATATTGCACCAAATTGCATGTAAGGACCCCAAAATTTTGAAAAATTTCCCAACTGGAGAGCGTACCCCCTCCCCAGGACGACGGTAAGAAACAGCGTACGCCTATGCTTATAGATCACCCTCGGAGGTGAGTTAAACATAAATGTGAAGGATGTCATGACTCAGTCGGTCGGCTGTTCTTCATAGCAATTTAGATCAAATTGGATCATTTGACACTTTAGTATAGACGGTAAAGACGTAGCAGAGCCATATGAGAAAAACCTTATCATGACCTGGGCCCTGTTTCATGTAAGACTTAAGACTGATCTTAATTGTGATCATGCAATAGCCCTATTAAAATCAAACTTAAGATCGAGCGTAACTCTTTATAAAGCAGGGCTCTGGTCCACAATCGAACTGCTAGCAGTGCTTGTACAAGTTTGTTCGTACGTGGATGCTGTCCTATTATGGCAAAACGAACTGCTTGCACCATTATCATGGTAACGTCATCTGACCTGTATTTCAAGTCACTCCTTCAAAAAATTACACAACAAATAAATGCGGCACAACTTTCCTATTTGCATATCTATTACAGAAATTTACATATTCTCGCACTTTGAGATAAAAATGTGAAATTTCTTCGAAAAGAAAAATATTCTTTATACTAGAGATACAGCTGAAGTATACGCTGCCAGAGTTGTAACAAAACAGGAAAAGATGACTCAATAAAACATTGTTTAATGGATGATCAGTCTTCAATGTCGGTGTCGGCCGATATTTAATCACATCAGTGATATCGGCATCGACATCGGCAATACTATCTGATCTCCGATACTACAGGCAACCGATAAAACTACGATCTGATAAGAATTTACTAGCAAAATATACGTACATATACATATTTATGGACAGACCTACAGTGATTGCTATAAATTGTTGGCACGTAAAAAGTTGCTTTTTGAAGTTTTTAGTACATACTTACTTTTCAAACATTTCGGTATCAAATCCATATCGACCGATTTTGACATCATACGATATACACGATGTTTATCAAAGCTAACACTGGTGATGCCCGTTCAGCACTTCTTACAAGCTTTGCTTTAATTGAAAGGTGAGCAGCATTTAAGCTGAACACAAGCACTCTGAAAATACTTCTTCAGAGACTAGCGATTTTTTGCTACTGAAGGACTATCTCAAGCTATATCATGTTGTACAAACTATTCTTAACTCGCCACCGGTTTTATTTCGAATTAATGCGAGTAAGGACATTATGGGGAATGAGGGCCAAAGTTCTTGTACTCAACTGGACAACAGGTTAAATCAGAACAGCTATCTATGAAACATCTTGGCAACGAGGAGATGCCAAAGAGTACTTCCACAAGTCCACCACTTCCGGTCTCCCTGCTCTCTTCTTTGCCCGCTAAAGTCTATAATGCTTATACTGTTATATCGGTAATGGTCCTCTGCGCATTTCCCACCTTGCATGTTGAATACGTAACTGTTAAATCTGTTAAAATATACGCGTATCACTTGGCAAAGTGTTACTTGGACCCCCTCCTCTGACGACTACCCTGGGAAAACTTCACACCCCAATACAGTTACCACACAGACTATCCCCACCAGGACAGAACCATCTGAACAGTTCACAACCTCGACAATTGTCCAGGGAAGTTTTTCATGTAACGACTTGCTCTTCCTCTGTTGCACTGAATTTTCCTTCATTTTGTGGAAAAGTCACAACAACTTTACTCGCTATATCACATTTACTTCAGATCTGCGGTGGTTGTATAAATATCATACTACATAGTAACCTAACATGTTAGGACACAAGAGAAGGAGGAGCGTCAGATCGATCTTCTTCCTTCTCGTACGCCGGTGCCCTCATGAGATTTTGTGTGTTGAAAAACAACCCAATACCATTTTTACATGTACTGATATACAATTTGATGCCCATTGATATTGATATCGCAGACACGCACACACACATAAGAATTTTAAAATAGGGTTTTCGGAGTTCTTGGAACGTTGGTTACTCATACAGACATGATGGCAGTAATATCGTATGGGCAATCCTTCTTGTGAAAGCTATCCCCGAAGGGTGGACTTCGATAAAATGCCCTGGAATTCCTGCGATAATCCATTATCCAGTTCAAAACTGTTCCCCATTAATTGACCAGATATCAGTGAGATGTAGCCGATTGTTAAAATATAGTCTTTATGCGATTCCGGGAGGCTGGGTGAGTCCCATCCCTCTCAACCTAGAACTGGGGGATACATTACCTCAGAAGGTGTCATTTGGGCCTAATCAAACTGGAACATTGAGTCCTCTTTCACTTTGAAAAAGTGTCGAAACTATGCAACCAAACCTTGGTCTAAAACTAAAAATTTTACCCCATGATTTGATTAAGTAACTACCGGTACTAATATTCCATATAACTATAGGCCCACTTATTAAGTAAACGCTAAAATTACTGATCTCTTCAGGTTGAATCGGACCTGATTTAATGTCCAGTGATCATTGGTAGGTAGCAAGGACGAGAGAAATTAAGGTACAGTTCGGAGCCGACAAGAGAAAAATCAGCGTAGGTAGTTGAAGCTGCAATAAAGATACCTAAAATTAAGATGGTGGCAAATATGATCACTTCGGAAACCGAGAAGGATCTGTACGAGGAAAGAAAAACGTAAGGAGAAAATAATAAAATGCGATGGCTAGTGTTTTAGTTTAAAATCAACTTTTGGGGGTGAAATCCAGAAATAGAAACAGAATAACACAAGATGTTTTAATCATTTTCGAATATAACATATCTCCCTCCATAGGTAAGGGATGGAAATGACAAAATGGCCTAAATTCCTGACCATGTGTTATAAGATTAAATTCAAATCACATTAAAATACATGGAACAAATAGTAAAGATTTATCTTTTTAGTGACAACGTGTTTCTCACTGAGTTGTAAAATTTACGAACAGAGTAACTCACTGGTTTTCATTGAACATGCGATATTTATGCTCTTACATATGAAAGATGGCTCGTACAGTCAGTTGTGCCCCCCCCCCCCTCCTCATTAAGCTCCTCATTAAGCTCAAATACAGTTGCGGGTCAGCATGACCTTGAAAAATGGAAACTCAGTGCAGCCTACTGTGGCTATGTCTTGGGGGTGTACTAGACAAGTGTTTTTGCAAAATGCTCCTGACGTCGAGAGATTCGAGGGATAAGCGAAAAAGCCAAATATAAACACGTAGCCTCGCAGCAGGGTGACCCTGACTACGTTCCAGTACAAAAGGAAAAACTACCATGTATGTTTAGCGAACAGACAAAAAAGGTATCGGACTGATTGACTTGCTCAAGGCCACACCTGTAAGTTGCCTTTAACCTTTAGCTATGTACCTATGGAACGGTGACAGGCAGGTTAGTTTTTTTTTCAGAAGTTCCGCTTTAGAAAAAGTCAGGGCTTGATCCCGAAAGCTAAAATTCATTGCCATATCTGGGACGAACCGCTACATTAAATTTCAACGGGAGTTATAAAAAAATCAACCCTGGCCTTTTTCGCGAGCGAGTTTGGCTAGGGGAAGAACGGTCATTTTAGTGCCGCCATAAACGTTTGGACTTTTCAGCACTGAATGTTTGCGGAACTTGTGTCGTTTCCGCGCACATGGAAAACGGGCCTTCATACTTACTCCGATATCCACGATTTTGTTGGACACCCTGTCAGCGTGAGTTTACAATAACAGCACACCGGATAGATAAATGCCAGTGCTAGAAAGCTGGTTCCTCCAAGGAAGGACAAAATATGGGCGAAGGACGGTATGGTAGCTGCTAAGAACCACATAAGTATAACGAAGGATGACCTTACAACGATTCGTTTCCACGTGAACGCTGGGTGTAAACAAACAAATTTCATTAAAAAGCTGACTTGCATTTCACACTTATACACTGTATAAGCGATCATTAATATGTAGATCCAGAATAAAGGATAAAATCTCGTTCATGATAGGTTATGGTTCGCACGGTCAAGCACAAATTAACCATAGTTGCGTGAAAACAAAGAAATTACACCATTCATTAGAAAAATTCGCCCCTTGAAACTGGGCGTCACGACTTGGCCGATTTTTAATGATAGAAAACCGCAAATAACTAATTTAACGACTGAAACCGATTCAAGTCACATCATACGTGGAAATACAAATCGATCCTCAGAAATGTTTTGAAGATGGATGCCCAGTATCTTAAGGTTAACCTCAAAATTACGTCACTACACTGCTGCGGATGCGGAAATCAAGGTCAACGTATAAATGTCTAGGGTTCAAGCCGACGAAATCTGTAATGTTCAGTATAATTCATTTCATGTATGTTTACATGGGGATATTTTAAACTTTCCCTTTGAGTTATCAACAGACTTAGCTACTTAAAGGTGATCGGTCGTCTTAAAATATTTTTGTGACGTCAGCCTTTTCTTGATATGTTTCTGTAGTCGTCACCACACCGTGCAAGCAATGGTATAGCTAATTGGTAAGCAAGAAGAGACGGCATATAGCTGTATACCTACCAGCTATACCGATGTCATCATAGTTTTCTCCGGTGTATCCGTTGAACAATGATGACTACAGAAACATGTCAGGAAAAGACTGATGTTGCAAAGAATATTTCAAGACGACTGATCACCTTTAAATGACTTAAAAAGCCTGCAAAAGCAAAAAATAAAAAAATAAAAAATAAAGAGTTTGATATTTTGTCGAAAACTTGTTAATTTACTATCGCTCTGAAAAGGTATCGTAGTAGACCAGAAATAACGGAGCAAAAGGGCGTTACCTGAACAACAGTAGAAAGGTATAATGTTTAAAAATAAGCTGATACTTGTCCAGTTGAACTCAGAATTTAAAGACATATTTTATACAATTCAAGGTAAGGTGGCACAAGCAGATCAACAGTTATGATTTATTCAACAAGGTAGAAACAGGGGCAATCGATCTGTTAAAATTATTGGGGGCACCTGATTGAGTGAACACTTTGCGCCTCCGGCCAGGGGTACAAGATACCCCCATAGGTCCCCTGTTCGAGATCCAGGGGTGAAGCCCCTGGAAGCCGCTAAGCAATTTCATGCATTCTAGAGGACACAGATCACATATTTCTGATCTAAATTTCTCCCCAGCTGCCATTAATAGGCTAATATCATGGCAAAATTATTCATATCGAAAATGTGTGTAACATTTATATTTTCTGCATATAACTAGAAATATTGGGGATAAAATTGATATGTCCCCCACTAAAAATATTGAGGGGGACGTGTCCCCCTGTCCCTCCGTGATCGCCGCCCATGGGTAGAAAAATTGATCATAAATTGCGCATTTTTTAAGTCAATTTTGTTCGATTTTTCTACACATTTCTGCAAATTAGCCATGGAAAGTATATTTTTTGTTATTTAAGTTCTAATTGACTAATTAACTACATTTGCCACTGATTACTGAAGAATCACTACGTTGTAAAACTAAATCACCGCAGTTTAATAAGAACATTTCAATGCTAAAAATAGCACAGAATGATCAAATCGGCGGCCACTTTGAAATTGCTTGCCACCCCTTGCAGCTGCCCTGATAGCAAAATTTGGTCGTCCCGACGACGGGCCGCTACCGGCCACTCCGGCGGTCCTCCAGAGAAATGTTCGGTGGTTCTCCGGCGGTCCGCCGATGGCGGTGAGGCTGACTGGTTAAAAAGCTTTATGACATCATGCAAGTTTTCGTCCAGCCAGCGGACTTCTGATGACCCTCCGTCGGCCTTTTGGCCTCCGGCGAACCGCCGGATTTTGCTATCAGGGTGAAGACAATTACTACAACGGCAATTTTTGTTCATAAGGTCCTCTGTGTTTGAATTTAAAGAAACATGGAGCACATGTAAGAAATAAACGAAAAGGAGCATAGAGAGGAAAGAAAAGTTCAATATCGAAAGAGTTTATTCTAGTTATAATAGGCTAAATCTGTACTCACTCATTTCTATTCCTAGTATGTCTTCCACATCTTGAAAAACCGGATTACCGAGAATTACAAACGCGGTGATGACGTGGAGGGTTATGAGAACTAGGGCTACGGTTGGTTCAAACCCACCTCCAACTACATCAAAGATATTCTCTTCTTGATAAAGTACGTCACCGTATACGTAAAATCCCACTATGGCCATTGGCAGGAAGTAAAACGCTACAACTGAAAAGTGAAGAATGAAAATATGAGTCTGATCGGCAGGCTTAGTCTAACTATCATGTTTACAATCTGGCACAGCGCCACCACCTCAGTGATTCCGGCCTGGAAGCGTAGTTTTTTATTTTTTTTTTTTTTTTTGCGGTAATTACATCAGGCTTTGAACAGAAGGGCAGTTGTTAACGACGCCAAGCGAATGCAGGAGAAGCCTATGACATATAAATTACAACTTCACGTCCGGTGGTTAACCAGCTCACAGTTTAGATTAAATCTGGCTGCTTTTGAAAGGCCAGTTCAGATAGAAAAAACGTAGATAGCTCTTCGATGAAAAAAACACGTAACTTTGACCCGGCGGGAACTAAACCCTAAACTCCCGGTTGTTAAGCTTCATCGCTTCAAATTCCACCGCCTTTATTCACAGCACCTGAAATTACTTCGTTTTACTCATTCGATATTACAAGCAAGGTCTTATGGTTAGTTTTACGAAGTTGAGTTCTCGGCTACTTGCCGTTATAGAGAGATTGTTTGTGTCAACTATTACGGTCTTCTGGATTAGGACCACAAAAGTAGAAACTGCGTTTTTTAAGTCTTGATATCACATTTGGGTGCTTTCACCAGTGTCGCTTCATCCTGTAGACAGGATGAAGCGATACTGGTGAAAGCACTCAAATAAAAAACCACCTCCCTTGTTGTCACAATACCTATGATACTTACAAAGTCGTCACTCGTCCGAATATATGTCCATGTAATGTACTTTCCTGAGCAAATAATGGTAAACACTTGATGCAAATAAAGAGGCGTAGAACTGCTGAGAGAGGAAACTAGTAGCACAAGACGGAATCTTCTCATAACGAGGGAGTAAAACTGTATCATCAAGTTAAAATTCAAGTATGTTATTCAAATTCAACTAAAAGAGAGATTAATTTCGCCATTGTTCTTTTTAAGTTCCATTCAAATCCTACGAGAAACGCGGTGCAGAAGTGATGAACAAAAAGCGGGGGGGGGGGGGCACGGGATAACCCCCACCCAAGTTTAAAGTATTATGAAACAGTGGACCATTTTTCACAGGCATGTCCATTTACAAAAATTCACCTCTCCCCCTTTATATTCCTGTTCCATTTCAACAACACCACCCCCTTCCCAAAAGGCACTGCAGATTTTCGTCGATGGGCCCATTACTAACTTCATCGCCGGTAACGCATTTAGTCGAGGAGCGTCATCCTGCAGATTTAGCCTGAAGACCGGTTCATAATTCAGTGTAGCGCTGTAAAGCTATGAAACTTGAACACTGTTCAAGTATGGACTATGACAACTGAATGGTCCAGAAGAGCAAGAGATGACCATATATGGTTCTTATCCAGGCCCGGATTTCCCATTGGGCCGGATGGGCCCAGGGCCCCAAATTCAGGGGACCCCCAAATTGGAGGAGTGAAAATAAAAAATAACGGGAAAAAAAGAGATGGTCTCAGATAGAGAGAGAGTGCCAGAGTGGGGAGAGTGGGGAAAAGCACTGAACAATTTTCCAATATATTATTATTTTCCTGATTCAAACGGAGCCAGCACAATACAGTAAGGCTTATCTGCCGCATGACATGAATGCATTACAAATGTTGCAATGACGCCATCAGTCTGAGCCTCTCTGGATTAAAAAGTTAACATAATTTCCATTAGCCTATCCACCTTCCTGATGGAATATCAGTGCATCGCGGTACACTCGTCATCAACAGTACTGTGTTCACAAAACACATGCAATTCCTACCATGAGGTTCAATTGGTGGCAAACGACTGTCGCTACTGGACATCGTTGAAAATGGCGAAAACCTTGGCTGTATTCAGAACGCCATGGTCTGAGTTTTCAGAGGCGTTATTTATATAATGAAGAAAAAACCAATATTTGTATTCTTTATGAGTTATGTTAATCGTAAAATTGTAGTCCCAATCGGCATCAACTTCCCCGACGAAGTTTAAATGTCTTTTATAAACAAACAATAAAAAAGAAATTTGCGCACGCTCCACGCGCAGTTAGCTGTACTGGTTAATAGATACTGCTAGGCGCGCAACCATGGGGACACATGAACCCCGTATTGGCCTGCCAAAAAATAAAAATGAAACAAAAATATACAAGCCTGTGATGTCGTTCCATACTCACGCAAATAGTGCTTGAGAAGTGCCAATTCTGGTGATCTAGGAGGTGTTTTCATCCAAAATTTTCTTAAGCGCTTCGCGCCAACTGTCGGTGGCGCTCCGCTCACCTACTGTTCTCCATTGCTTACCTAACTCCCAAAGGTGTCCCTCTTTGCCCAAACCCTAGATCCACACCTGAATGCTTATGCCAGTTGGTCCGAGAGTTAACCCCCACCCTATTCCTTTTTGACAAATCTTACGGTCCCTCCGCCATCACATTTTGTTTTGCATCACTTTACTCAACATGACATCTGAGCAAGGTCTGAAAATTCGATCATTTTTTCTGAAATAAAATCGTCCCAAAATCCCTATGGCAAGGTCCAGCTTATTTTCAGTTATTTTTGTTACTTTCATTAGGGTTCTGTGTTACAAAGTAATTAATTAATTCCAACAGCTAAAATGCACCAAATTGCACCTTGTTAGTTTTTTTTCTGAAAAACTTCACCCTTAGGTCACTATCCTGCACCAGTAGCTCTTGACAATCTAAAATCTCACCCCCCCCCCTTCTCGGGCAAATACCTTGCCACTGCGATGATGATACATCTGGCTTTTAGCCTAAAATTGTTGAACATTTATGACCTGTATATAAGCGCCCAGCCCCTGAAGAGGTAGGTTTACGCGTATAGCCCAATCTATCATATCAGTTCCTTTTTTCACTGTCTGAGGGGCCCCACATAGGTTCGTGCCCAGGACCCCCACATTCGTAAATCCGGCCCTGTTCTTATTGCTTTGTACAGTGCGCGAAAATATGGAAGGATGAACCGACCTTAAGTGGCATCACCCTGAACCCCCAAATTTCGCCCGGGATGTGTATCTATGCACCGAGGACTTGAGGGGCCATGGCCCCGACCCCTTCCTTTCGTAGGTAGTGTTCATAGCCACTAAAGGGCCAGTATTGCAGAGTCTTACAGAATGTCACGATCCTTCCACGTTCAAGTTATTAACGGTCACCTAAAATCATAAGCGACGATATGGGTCTGACATGGGGCTACATGGATCTGTTCTGAACGATGTATAATTACGCATCCTTATATGTAATGTTTGCCTGCTTATATTATTTGCCATGTGTGTGGCGATACCTTGCGCTAAGCAGGGAGTTGCTATTTCAGGGATCAGATATTATATATATATATATATATATATATATATATATATATATATATATATATATATATATATATATATATATATATATATATATATATATATATATCAGAAAGCCTTACCGGTACATCATTGACCAAGTATATGGAGGTAAAAACGGTACTCAGTTTCATTTGGCCCAATAAAATTACCTGGGAAGTGGTCTCAGCCCGATGAACCTGTAAATGCCGCCCTTGCCTTTAACATTCCTTTCTGTGGTTTTGAACTGAATGGCATAGTCCTCTCATATGCATAAACATCAGCAAACTATTACGTCATCACCAAAATTTGGGAGAGAGCAGAAGGTAAAATCTAAAAGGTCTTCCGTTAAAATTCTTAGGGGGAACCTTCCCACTCCGCCGGCGATCGTTGCTTTGCTTGAAACAATAATTACTATGAATGCCCTCTTCACATTGTCCACGAAGCTGTCAGCTCCCTTCATTGTCCTTACAGAAGAGAAGTATATCCCAATTAAACATAGTGCACAATGCGTTTTATTTAGTATACTTACTTATTCCTGCTAGAATCAGACTAGAAGGAAACTTTGAAGGTTCGGCCATATCATGTTGAATCGTTGGAAAACTCATATGGCCATTAAAAGCTACTATCATGATGCCGACACCAGAAAAATAACTGACGTAATCTTGCCCTGTATAATTTACGTTGTCGTCAATGACCGTCGGCAGATCTCGAAACATTTTAATGAGCAGCAAGATACAGGCGAAACCGGTAGAAAGAGCCCCAGCTAATCCGATAAACCTTGAAGTAAGAAAGAGGACAAAAGGAAAATGGAACGTCAAAATAAAGCTTTACATAGAAGATGGTAGAATTGGAAAAGAGTACACGGTCAATACAACGCTCGCGAAGAAAATTATTATCCCTAACTGTGTTGGTCATAGTTGTAGTATGGGCGGCGATCGGGGCAAAAAAGACAACAAATTTTAAAATGATTTCTATAATGAAAAAGTAGAATCTTTGGAGAAAACATGACTAAAATAAAAATAAAATAAAACAAAATCAAATCAAATAAAGAAATAAAATAAAAAATTTTTTAGTTGCAAAGACAAAATAAAAAAAAAAGTTGTACCAAAATGTAAAAACATGTTCGCACTAAACAGTTACTGGAAAAGGAGTTTTATCAGAAAGCAACTTAATTTTATCTATGTCGTAAATGTTGTAATTTTTATTTCAAACCAAAGTATAAAAATATTTGAAGAAAAGTGCTTTATCTAATGTAGCGTACCGAAAAAAAACATGCAGTCCAAAAACAGAATAACGTACTTCCCTTAAATTTTACCATCTGTTAACGTAAAAATTCATACTTTACAAGAATGTCAAATTCTTGTAAATTAAAATTTAGAAGTATGTCAAATTTTAAGACAAAGAAAGAAGCTTCTTTCGACTTTTCACAGAGGAAAAACTATCCTAAAATTGCTTCGTTCCTGTCAAAATAAGTATTGATCATGCCAAAATAACTTCGTGATGCCAAAATAAGTTTGTGAATGCCAAAATAAGTTTGTAAATGCCAAAATAATTGTGAATGCCAAAATAACCTTGTGAATTCCAAAATAACCTTGTGAATGCCAAAATAACATTGTGAATTCCAAAACAAGTTTGTCCCCGAAAACAAGTTTGTCCCATTTGTTAGGCGTACAGCTTCGACCTCCCTCGGCAAGATGATCGTAACTGACCCAGCACTTGTCTGACCATGGAAGTACTTCCTCGGTGGTAGTTCCATGGTCTGACCAGGGGCCTTGAATTTAATTACGTAATGCTTACTTTCGTATCACGAACTTCTCTCTGAGCTTTACGTTTTGTATAGACGCATCCTATACATTGAACAGACTGTGTCATACCATGATCATGTCTAACCATGTGACTGCCACCACTGCCGGTAGTACATATCTTTTACTCTTCCACTCTCTGCTCAAGACGAGCTCGGTCAGCACTTACATAAACTCGTCTTAAAGTATTTTTGTCAGACACTTATTTTCGCGTACGTTCACAAACTTATTTTGGCATTAACGAAGTTATTTTGGAATACACAAACTAATTTTGGCATTCACGAAGTTATTTTGGCACGCACAAACTAATTTTGGCCTACACAATCTTATTTTGGCCTACACAATCTTATTTTGGCATTTTTTATCTTATTTTGGCATTTACAAAGTTTTTTGGAATTCCAAAGCTCATTTTCAGATTTTGGCATACACGGCCGTGTTTTAGGATGAACAAGATTATTTTGAACTACACAAACTTATTTTGAAATAAAAACAGTTAATTTCAGGTCGTCTTTTTTTCTCTTAGTGACTTCAAAAGAATTTTCGGTTATTTCTTTCTTTGTGTTAGAACTTGACATCCTTATAAAGATTTAGGGAAAAGTAGTATTTTTAATAGATGTTTTGTTTTAGTTGCTTTAGAAATGGATTTTTCTGTTAGCGGATAGTAAACTTATAGAAAAGGGAGGGAGATATTCCATTTTGATTTTGAATTTTTTGTTATATTAAATTGGATGAAGTATGATATTTGTGTATCTCCTTTGACCCAGTTTATATTACGGGTTCTTTTGGTTTGAAATGAAAGTTCAACATTTACTGTAGAATATACGAGATATGATTTGCAAGTTAAACTTTCTTTCTAAGTTTATCTTTGTAAGTATATGTTTTTCATTTTAATATTTGCTTTCTTTTAATTTTGACTTTGCAACCAATAAATTTTTCCTTTCATTCGATCATGCTTATTTTCTTTTATTTCTGTGTTCAATGTTTGTTTTTGTGAATTTTACTTTTTATCAATTCAATTTTTCCCGTTTTTTCAAATTATTTTAAATTTTTTAATAGTAAAAAATTTTCGAATTAGTTGTCTTTTTTGCCCCGATCGTTGCCCATATTGTAGAAGTTATCAGAAGACAGTGATGGTTGGTCTCAACCACGGACTTCTTATATACATGGACAGAGCATATTGCACTAACGTCCTATGCGTAAATTGTCGCCACCGTGTACGTACACGAGTAGGCTTACCAATATGGCTGTCTGCTATAGTCTTGTGTGTAAAAGTTTGGACTTGCTCAAGTGGCTAGGTATCGAAAAATTATGTGAAAAACTTGTAATATTTTCGAAAGAATGCAAGCTCAGGTCAAATTCATCAAATAGAACGGAGAACTGTGATATTGTTCTTCCATTCATACTGATATTTTGTCTGAAATGTTGCAGATTCATCGTCAAATTGGGCAAATGGTAGTAACCCGGCGGCCATCTTGGTTAGCCTAAATTTGTTCGAACGGTGGCGACCGTATTGATTGCGCAATCCTCTGTCCATGTATTGAAGTCCGTGGTCTCAACATCCACATTTCTTTTGCTGCCATCATGAACAGTAATACATTTAATGTAATGAGATTTGACGCCTGTCAATATCCCCTTCTCCCCCTCCCCCGTTCACTGTCTCTCTACCTCCTTTCCCCACCAATATAGCCTACTTTTCATTGGACCATAGATGAGGCGCTTTGTACAACACTTAAAGGCATTGTCTGGTGGCATTTTGTAGGGGTCTTATATGAAAGATAAAAAATTTTCATTACATGTCATCCAAACCCCATATCAAAACTCCATTCTTAACTCAAGATATCTCTTCCTAAAGAGTGGTTACTTTTAATAAGAAATACCTCCAAGTTTCCTCAAGGTCACAAAACGTGATCCAAAGTGGGCAAATTGCCTCAGATTCCTTTTGTTGTTCTTTATAATTGGCTACCTTGTTTGTCCTTGAAATTTGATACCATTGGAATGTTTAGATGTTTTTCCGTGTAGATAAAGTGAAAAACTGTTCCATACTTATGGTACAGCAAATAAAGTTATGGAATATTCAACATAGTGATATCAACATTACAAAGAAATACAAAAATCTTCATCAAATCCATTTGCCCAGATGACATCACAGATTTCCCATCATTCACTGGGGAAACTGAAAATGTAGTATTTCTTCAAAAATTTGTATCTTCCAAATGCAAGATGCTATTGAGATAGGGTTTTCACTGCCTAACACAGAAAATTTTTCTGCTTTTTTTTAAAGCATCAAATTTGGTCACCAGACCATACTTTTAACAAAATACACTCTTCCAGCAAGCTGTAGAATTGTGGTGTTCACAAAGTTTTCCCTTTTTTCTGCCACGTACCCTTACTCCCGTTTTCTTTTCTGCCACGTACCCTTCCTTTCTGAGGGAAATGAACATGACGAAAGATAATTTGTTCTGCATAGTCACGGGTTGTCAACAATAAGTTCATTCCATTTTGCCGGGTTGCTGGTATAAGGTGTATTTGAAGACTAATTGATGACTTTATAACTCGACGATATGAGGAGTGAGAAAATTCAGTCCTAACATTATGATGTGGTTGCCTCAACCATACCCCTAATGCTCCCTGCCCCCTCCCCCTCCCCCATATCTGTCACCACGCCACCACTATCTCCAAACAAAATGAGGATACCAAAATATAATTTAAGAGTTTCCCGTTCTTACATGCGCTTTTCTGCCTATGCCGCCCTTCCTCTCCCTTCTTGAGAGGTCATCTGTCCCCTCTTCTGTCCAAAACATATCGAAAAAGTTAAGACCATCTCTCCAACTGTTTACCCAGTAATCAACCCTCCTCTTTCCGTCATCAGTAATTTCATTCTGAGTTGTCCAAAAACCAAGTTCGACTAGGGCGAGAGCGTCATCTTTCAACCCGAAATAGGTGTGCAGAATCATCATTTGCTCGGCATCCGTGAGGATGGTGCCTCTTTGCTCGCATGGAAGGCCACATAACCCTAATCTATCCCGACCGACTTATACCCTAACCCCTAATCCTTATTAAACCAAGAACTTATCCATAACCAAACGCCCTAAAATGACCAGTCACGCATGCGTAATGACCAATTACGCATGCGCAACTAGAAGATGATCTCTCATCGGCAACTACACGCGTTTCGACTTACCAGAAATCTTTCGGCGTTCCAAACCAAGTGAAGGGACACAGCAATGCTGCAGTGATAGCCAATTTGTAACAGTAAGGGAAGTCATCTAACCCAAAGAGAATGGTGGCGTTTTCCGATATGATCAGAAGGAACACGACGCAGATACCGATAACAGATACATCAATGGTAAGAGTGACTAGGATCCTAGAAAAAAGCAAAACGGTTCTTGGATTATTCACCAGTTTTCTTTTAATAATTATTACTTTTTCTAGAAAGTCACCTAAATATATTTAACTGTTTAGCCAGAAACAATCAGGCTTAAGGAGCAAGATATATTACGGCAAAAGTAGCCCGCGTTCTCAAAATTTACGAAAATGTTCCTACTAGCAGGGTCCTTCCACCCCCCCCCCCCCCCACTATCAATCCCACCGGCTAAACACATGACCTATCTTGGGCACTCTGATGTGCCTCCTATAAAGTGTTTGTTATTACGATCATTTGATAATTTCATTGAAAAACCATAATGGTCTACATTTTGGTCCATAAAATTTTGACATGTGAAGTGCTTTTTTGGACATTGTTATTCCCGTCTCCTTTAACTATCTCATCCGACCTCATTGAGATTTATTTTTTTAAAAAGTTCCTAATAGTACCACATTTCGTAGACACTGTCTCATAAAAATCTCCTCGATGCAATAACAAGAATTGGGTTTGTACGGTCTGCAATGGAATATGACTGTTTTATTTACACTTACATTGCCTTTGAGTTCTACCCACATTTTTTGTGAAAACTTCAAATTGATAGAAAAATATCTCCCTTTTGCATTTGATCAATAATGTTTTATGATAGCCATAGGCGCTATGGGAGTTACTTATCATTAGAGGACCCTGCATTGTAATACAATATAGGAATTATCTTATTGCTATAGTGTTGAATGCTGACAGCAGTCAACATGAACTGGATAAGTTAGATAGTAAGGACTATCCTATAGTGTCAATCTTATGCCAAGAATTTTTAAACCAGAAAGCCCAAAGGCTTAGTGATTCCTTGCCGAATGGGGATGCTTTGTTGCACTGAGCTTTACCCCTCAAATTTATCTTTCTTGACTACATCATTTTATGATGTTTTAACATTTGACCTCTGCTGACCTCACATGACCTCTGAACCCCACCAAATATAACAAAAAAGGAAAAACAGAAGTGTCTTGAAAGGGATTCAACTCCAGTGGATCTTGGATCTTGAAAATTCTAGGCAAATTTTGCTTTTTGACCTCTGGTGACCCCAGATGACGAACTTGGGAATACTTGGGAAATTTTGCTTTTTGACCTCTGGTGACCCCAGATTACGATCTTGGGAATACTTGGGAGATTTGCTTTTTGACCTCTGGTGACCTCATATAACAATCTTGGGAATTGTTCGGAAATTTTGCTTTTTGACCTCTGGTAACCCCAGATGACCTTTGATCTCCGCCAAAAACAATATGGTTCTTCCTTACATCATGAAAAATCTATAAACTAAATATCAGAAGTGTCCTTCATTCCTACCTTGAGATATAGTGATTACAAGCTTTTCGGTTCTTTAGCTCCTGTTACCCTAAATGACCTTTGACCTTCACCAACAACAATAGGGTTCTTCCTCTTAACATGACAAATCTATACCAAATGTGGAAAGTGTCTGTCATTGCTATCTTGATATATAGTGATTACAAGCCATTTACAAGATTTTTGCAGTTTAACCTCTGGTGACCTCAGATGACCTTTGACCACTACCAAAAACAATAGCATTCTTCCTCTCAACATGACAAATCTATATCAGACATTCCTATCTTGACATATCGCGATTTCAAGGATTTCGGTCTTTGACCTCTGGTGACCTCAAATGACCTTTGACCTCCACTAAATATAATAGGTTTTTTCTCTCAACATGACAAATCTAAATACCAAATATGAAAAGTGTCGGTCATTCCTATCTTTAGATATCGTGATTACGAGCTTTTCAGCTTTTTACCTCTGGTGACCTCAAATGACCTTTCACCTTCACCAAAAACAATAGGGTTCTTTTTCTCAATATGACAAATCTAGATACCAAATATAAAGAGTGTTGGTCATTCCTATCTTGAGATATCGTGATTACGAGCTTTTCAGCTTTTTACCTCCGGTGACCTCAAATAACCTTTGACCTTCATCAAAAACAGTAGGGTTCTTCCTCTCAACATGACGAATCTATATATCAAATGAGAAAAGTGTCGCTCATTGCTATCTTGAGATATCGTGTTTACAAGCCGTTTAGGAGGTTTTCGCAGTTTAACCTCCGGTGACTTCGGATGACCTTTGACCTCTACCGAAAACAATAGGGTTCTTCCTCTTGACATGACAAATCTGTATACCAAGTATGAAAAGTGTCAGTCATTGCTAACTTGAGATATCGTGTTTACAAAGTTTTCGGTTTTTACCTCTGGTGACCTCAAATGACCTTTGACCTCCACCAAAAACAATAGGCTTCTTCCTCTCAACATGACAAATCTATATACCAAATATGAAAAGTGTCGGCCATTGCTACCTTGAGATATCGTGTTTACAAGCTAGGCGTCACATATACACACACATACGCACATACACACACACACCCACCCACACACACACACACACACACACACACACACACGACATCACCATCGC
This sequence comes from Holothuria leucospilota, assembly GCA_029531755.1. Lineage (NCBI taxonomy): Eukaryota > Metazoa > Echinodermata > Holothuroidea > Aspidochirotida > Holothuriidae > Holothuria > Holothuria leucospilota. The sequence goes on along the minus strand of CM055972.1, from coordinate 45,095,523 downwards.
ATAGATTCCTTGCCTGCCTTCGGCAAGGAATCAAAAAATCGAAATTTCACAGACCTAGCCTTACGTGGCTGTGCTGTCTGGCTGTAGTCAGAAAATTTAAGATACCAAAACGCCCTTAACTGCTGGACATAAAACTCTTAACTAAAGCTTTAGCACTAGAATTTTTCGTTTACCATGCATGGGTGTCAGAATAGTGGATAGGTGATGGCCTATTCGAGGCCCTTTCGGGGAAACTGTGCCACTGTGCCATAATATCTAACTCTTTCCTCAGATGTAAATATGCTTAAGTCCATACCGTCCAATTGCTCCAAATGCTTCGTATCCAATAGCTGGATATGGATTCCGAGTCTGCCGTCTGTAAATTTCAAAGCGTTCTTGTAGAATCGACCAACACCTTCCTAGTAACACACCAGTGTATATTTGTATTACACACACTGTTACAAGGACTATGAGACCACTCCAGCCTAAGTGAAAAGAAAGGAAGAGATATTAGAACATAAAACAACGGATTGTGTTGCCGTTATACTACTCTCATTTGGGTCAGGAATCATCGTAAATTGGCGTATGGCCGAATACAACACACGATTGAAGGCAACTAAAACACTTTACAGAGGAAAAAAGAAACAGACAAAATATTTAACCAGAAAGCCAAAAGGCTTAGTGATTCCTTGCCATATTGATATATTGTAACAAACATGAATCACCCACATGACAAGCATGAGATCCCTCACAGTTATCCAACTTGAGATATCATGTTAATACGGTCAAACGCTTTTGAAATCTTGCGACCCAAAATGACCTACATGCTAAATATTAACAATCCACAGGCCAAGTATGTGATCCCTCATAGTTATCCTCCTTGAAATATGTTTACTAGCTCTTGACCTTTTGTGACCTTAAATAACCTTCGACCTGCACGAAAAATAGTAGGGATCATCCACATGTCAAGTGTGAGATCCCTCACAGTTATCCTTCTTGAATTATCGTGTTTACAAGGATTTGACCATTTGGCCTCTGATGACCTGAAATGACCTTTGACCTGCACCAAAAATTATAGAGATGATCTACTCAATATGGGCAATTCACAAGCTAAGTATGAGATCCCTAACAGTTACCCTTCTTGAGATATCATGTTAATAATGTTTTGACCTTTTGACCTGTGGTGACCCTACATGACCTTTGACCTCCACCAAAAATAATAGGGATCAACTACTCAATATGGAAAATCCACGTGCTAACTATGAGATCCCTTACAGTTACCCTTCTTGACATATAGTATTTACAAGGTTTTCACCTTTTGACCACTAGTGACCCCAAATGACCTTTGACCGCCATCAAAAACAATGGGGATCATCTACTCAATATGGACAATCCACATGGTGAGTATGAGATCCCTCACACTTATCCTTCTGGAGATATCATGTTTGCAAGGTTTTGATGTTTTAACCTCTGATGACCCCAAATGACCTTTGACCTCCATCCAAAAACAACAGAGATTATCTACTCAATATGGGTAATCCACATGCTAAATATGAGATCCATCACAGTTACCCTTCTTGAGATATCATGTTTACAAGGTTTTGATCTTTTGACCACTAGGGATCCCAAATGACCTTTGACCTCCACCAAAAACAATAGGGATCATCTACTCAATACAGACAGTCCACATGGTAAGTATGAGATCCCTCACACTTATCCTTCTGGAGATATCGTGTTTACAAGGTTTTGATGTTTTGACCTCTGATGACCCCAAATGACCTTTGACCTCCACCAAAAATAATAGGAATTATCTTCTAAATATGGGCAATCCAAATGCCAAGTATGAGATCCCTCACAGTTATCCTCCTTGAGAAATAGTGTTTACAATGTTTTGACCTTTTGACCCCTGGTGACCCAAAATGACCTTTGACCTCCACCAAAAATAATAGGGATCATCTATTTAATATGAAAAATCCACATGCTAAGTATGAGATTCCTCACAGTTATCCTTCTTGAGATATCATGTTTACAAGGTTTTAATGTTTTGACCTCTGATGACCCCAGATGACCTTTGACCTCCATCCAAAAACAACAGAGATTATCTACTCAATATGGGTAATCCACATGCTAAATATGAGATCCATCACAGTTACCCTTCTTGAGATATCATGTTTACAAGGTTTTGATCTTTTGACCACTAGGGATCCCAAATGACCTTTGACCTCCACCAAAAACAATAGGGATCATCTACTCAATACAGACAGTCCACATGGTAAGTATGAGATCCCTCACACTTATCCTTCTGGAGATATCGTGTTTACAAGGTTTTGATGTTTTGACCTCTGATGACCCCAAATGACCTTTGACCTCCACCAAAAATAATAGGAATTATCTTCTAAATATGGGCAATCCAAATGCCAAGTATGAGATCCCTCACAGTTATCCTCCTTGAGAAATAGTGTTTACAATGTTTTGACCTTTTGACCCCTGGTGACCCAAAATGACCTTTGACCTCCACCAAAAATAATAGGGATCATCTATTTAATATGAAAAATCCACATGCTAAGTATGAGATTCCTCACAGTTATCCTTCTTGAGATATCATGTTTACAAGGTTTTAATGTTTTGACCTCTGATGACCCCAGATGACCTTTGACCTCCACCAAAAACAACAGGGATCATCTACTCAATATGGACAATCCACATGCTAAGTATGAGATCCCTCACAGTTACCCTTCTTGAGATATCATGTTTACAAGGTTTTGACCCTATGACCTCTGATGACCCCAGATGACCTTTGACCTCCACCAAAAAAAATAGAAATCATTTACTTAATATTGGTAATCCAGATGCTAAGTATGAGATCCCTCAAAGTTACCCTTCTTGAGATATAGTGTTTATAAGGTTTTGACCTTTTGACCACTGGTGACCCCAAATGACCTTTGACCTCCACCAAAAACAATAGGGATCATCTACTCAATATGGGCAATGAACATGGTAAGTATGAGATCCCTCATATTTATCCTTCTGGAGATACCGTGTTTACAAGCAATTTCCAGGGTATTTACTATTTGACCTCTGGTGACCCCAAATGACCTTTGACCTCCACCAAAAAGATTAGGGAGCATCTTCTTAATATGGGCAACCTACCTGCCCTCGGAGTTACCCATCTTGAGATATCGCGTTTACAAGGTTTTGACCTTTTGACCTCCTGTGACCCCAAAAATTATAGGGATCATCTATTTAATATGAAAAATCCACATGCTAAGTATGAGATTCCTCACAGTTATCCTTCTTGAGATATCATGTTTACAAGGTTTTAATGTTTTGACCTCTGATGACCCCAGATGACCTTTGACCTCCATCCAAAAACAACAGAGATTATCTACTCAATATGGGTAATCCACATGCTAAATATGAGATCCATCACAGTTACCCTTCTTGAGATATCATGTTTACAAGGTTTTGATCTTTTGACCACTAGGGATCCCAAATGACCTTTGACCTCCACCAAAAACAATAGGGATCATCTACTCAATACAGACAGTCCACATGGTAAGTATGAGATCCCTCACACTTATCCTTCTGGAGATATCGTGTTTACAAGGTTTTGATGTTTTGACCTCTGATGACCCCAAATGACCTTTGACCTCCACCAAAAATAATAGGAATTATCTTCTAAATATGGGCAATCCAAATGCCAAGTATGAGATCCCTCACAGTTATCCTCCTTGAGAAATAGTGTTTACAATGTTTTGACCTTTTGACCCCTGGTGACCCAAAATGACCTTTGACCTCCACCAAAAATAATAGGGATCATCTATTTAATATGAAAAATCCACATGCTAAGTATGAGATTCCTCACAGTTATCCTTCTTGAGATATCATGTTTACAAGGTTTTAATGTTTTGACCTCTGATGACCCCAGATGACCTTTGACCTCCACCAAAAACAACAGGGATCATCTACTCAATATGGACAATCCACATGCTAAGTATGAGATCCCTCACAGTTACCCTTCTTGAGATATCATGTTTACAAGGTTTTGACCCTATGACCTCTGATGACCCCAGATGACCTTTGACCTCCACCAAAAAAAATAGAAATCATTTACTTAATATTGGTAATCCAGATGCTAAGTATGAGATCCCTCAAAGTTACCCTTCTTGAGATATAGTGTTTATAAGGTTTTGACCTTTTGACCACTGGTGACCCCAAATGACCTTTGACCTCCACCAAAAACAATAGGGATCATCTACTCAATATGGGCAATGAACATGGTAAGTATGAGATCCCTCATATTTATCCTTCTGGAGATACCGTGTTTACAAGCAATTTCCAGGGTATTTACTATTTGACCTCTGGTGACCCCAAATGACCTTTGACCTCCACCAAAAAGATTAGGGAGCATCTTCTTAATATGGGCAACCTACCTGCCCTCGGAGTTACCCATCTTGAGATATCGCGTTTACAAGGTTTTGACCTTTTGACCTCCTGTGACCCCAAATGACCTTTGACCTCCATCAAAAACAATAGGGATCATCTACTCAATATGACCAACCCACACACCAAGTATGAGCTCAGTCATAGTTACCCTTCTTGAGATATCGTGTTTACAAGCAAGGCGTCACACACACACACACACATACATACATACACACACACATACACACACACACGACATCACCATCGCATAGATTCCTTCTGCCTTTGGCAAGGAATCAAAAAGACAAGGAGAATTACAGGGAAAGAGTTAGAGTTGGATGAGGCTTTACGGCTAAGTTTCTAACCAATTGGGTTAAGTCGGGCCGGCCACAGGGAAAGAGGGATATCCTAAAACTCATTTAACGCAGAAACCAGAACAAAGTTGTATTCTCCAGTATAGGTTATAAAATGGTCCCCAATCGATTTAGGCAGATAGCAGGGTACTGTAGGATTACGGACTTGTTAAAGTTAATCGCAACTCATCCTTGCATGGTAGAAAAGGGAATTGCCACTCTGACGGCGTCCCAATTTCCCGGTTACGAAAGGTGACTTGAGACAGCGACTCACTCAACCATCTTAGGCTGCTCAACATAGTCTGACATGAATGGCTAAAGGGTCAGGCGGAATATCGACATAGTCGAGAATACCGGCAAACGAACATATTCATACCGACGGTGATGAAAATGCTGTAATACCGGTATATCGAAATTTCGGTAGGCCTATAGCCTACTTCAAAAATACCGGAATTCCTGTAATCTGATAATACCGGTATCAGAAGGTATTCCGGAATTGCGGAAATACCGATATGAAAACGTTTTCGTGCTTTCATATGAACTTTTATAATATACCGATAGTGCCAACTACCGGTACTGAACATACACTGTGCTATTGCATATGCTAAGGGCAGATACGGATTGAGTAGGTGAGTGTTCTACGTAAACGGGAGCCCATACTTTACAGTATTGTCATACTTTACAGTATTCTGAACAAAACCCTGGTACACCGATATACACATATATTCATAGTCATGAGTACCGTATATCAGTGATGTGGAGGAATGGTTGTAGAGGCATTACGGTATTTGCGAAGCGTAGATATACCGATAGTTTGCTCTACAGTAGCTCTGGACGTTAACGTATAGTCTCAGATATTATTGAATGGAAAACCAATATTTTCATAATTCGAGGTATTACCGGTCATGTGAATAACTATAGCCTATGCATGTGGGCCGACTGTGCGCCTTCTGTTCTCCTGCATGTGCGGAGCGTAGATATGCAATCTTTATTGACCTACAGCCTCCACGGTAATGTGACTAGAAAATACATAACCCACTGCCGCGGACTGAGATTAAAGTTAATTTTGTGGCTGCAGGTTTGTGCGAGGAATCATATTTAGAAATTAAAGCTGTACATGAAATTAGTAGGCCTAATCTCAAAATACAAACTTACAGCCTAGCTCATGAAGCCTTTATTCTTCCGCCGGCCAGAATCTCTTTTGAGGCCGTGGAATAACATGGTGCAGAAGGAGCGAGGTGTCTTTTAAAGGTGGACTGGGAAAGTTTTCAGGGAGAGAGATAGGCTTATGCAAAAATTCCTTCCTCTCTCAACACTTTGAAAACCTAGGGTGAAGATTTTCAGGCAGGGTGCCCTTCTTTCTCACCTAGGCCATGGGCAGGGATGGGCCTGCAAAGTGAAGAGGATCCTACCTATCATCATGAAACTGGGTGATGTACGCGGTATAGCCTAAAGGAAAATGTCAAAGGCAGGGCTGATACTTTTAACCAGTAGAAAATGGGTTTTGATATATTTTCTGATGTCGATAAAACATTAGGCTAGTTTTCTTCGTTATCGAACACGAAACCTTAGGTCTATGTAGCACATGTGAGACTTTCCTAATTTCGCCACAGTTCGCATCTCGATATAACGATCATATTACCGGTATACAGGTACACTTTAAAAACAGTGTTTAGGAATTAAACACTTTTCTAAACACTTTTTGACCCCACTTTGGAAACACGTTTACACTCTAAACACGTTTAGGAATTAAACACATAATGTTTAGGAATTAAACTCGTAATGTTTAGGAATTAAACATGTGTGTTTAGGAATTAAACATGTTTCCAAAGTGGGGGCAAAAATTGTGTTTAATTCCTAAACACGTTTTTTAGAGTGTATGTGTTTTTCGTGATACCGCCGCACCCTATGAATGCCTAAGCGTTAATGTAATCACTACCCTGCCATAAAACAAATCGATGGGAACAGTTATGAAAAGGACTGTGGCAAATTTGCATGAAATTGAGCAATTAAGCAGAGTACGTAGGATGATATAGGGGTGAAGGTAGGCCTTTAACAAGAAGATGTGAAGGTATTTGTACTAAAAGTTCCCCCCTCCCGTCAAACGATCATAACCTGAATTTTGCCCTATAAACAACATTCTTTGCCCTGAATTATAGTGGCATGTTTTAGCTCGGGGAGGGGGTAGCGGCTCGGATTCCCGACCATACGCGTATGATGGTATTCAAAGTAAAGGAATACACTTTTCCATGACATTTCTCCAAAATATTTGAAAGATTAGTATACATTAGTACACATTATTTCGATAGTAATGCATTACAGCATTGTATGAACAAAATACATTTGTCAAGAGGACCCTTTAAGTTGTCCTCCCGTTAACATAATGTGGTTTAATCTGATCAAATTGCACAAAGAAAGCTGTTCATGGCTAGCCACGAATGTTTCATGCACAGATCCCCCCCCCCCCTTTGGATGTTTTAATATTTGCGAGTCCTTCGATGCAATCTGACGCTAGATATTGTGTACGGGTTGAACATAAGCAAACATTTGCTGATAAATTAAAGTTTGAAAGTTAGCCTGCCATATCAGCGGTTTCGCTTACAGGCAACTAAGTAGTTGCTGTAGTGAAGCTAAATCATCAAGAAATCTGGACATTTTCCCGACCATAATTCTTGGAAAATTGTGATCCTTTATTTCATACACAACTGCTATTTTCAACGAGTCATGTTTAAGCCGTATAACACTAGCTATCATGTAATATGTTAAAAAGGGCCACAATCGATTCACAGAGTAAGTACATAAGACTCTTCCCTCTTAAAACTAATCCCTTATTAAATCAGGTTCAAAGAAGGATACTAAATCGTATTTTGACATCGTTTTGTCTTTTTTGTCTAAGAGCTAACTATCTTTGTATAAAGTGTACCTAAAGTCTGAAATTTCAAAACTATATGTTATAAAGCCTGAAAAAATGAATCAAAATGGTCCAATTCCCATCTTCTCAAGATATTTCTGAGATGAGATAAAAATGTTAAGTTTATTCCCTTAATTTCAAATGGCAAATTTGCGCAATAACTTGTGATATCATTCTTGAACTCAAATTACTTTCTTTGTTTTTCCGAAAGCCACTGCACCTTGTGCCAAAATGTGATCACTATATTTCTGCAATAGGGTGGCTTGAATAAACAAACTCTGTCTGTACAACATATTACGCAAGGAAACAGGAAGCTTTTCAAGGTCATATAAACATTTAATTTCAAAAGGAAAAAAAAAAGCAGGTATTTGAGTTGTACAAGAAGGACTCACAAATGATTGCGCAATCGACTATTTCAATTTTAAGTGAATGTATTTCAACGTTTTTTATCTCAGCAACAGAACAGGCTATGACAATGGGCGTTGGATGAATAAGATTTATTTTACAAACTCTTAAATATGTACTCTTGTAATTCTAGACTTTAGGTATATTTTATTGGGTTTGCTGCACAGCCCAAAACATGCTTGGGAGTCAGTAGTAAATCCTTATAGCTCATCTAAACACAGTTTGATTGACATAAATTAAAAACACATCATCCCTTTGATAGGTCAATGATGGCTTCCTAAGTTGAGCATATTTTACCCAGTTTTCCAGGACGCAGACAGCTCACACAAAGTAGCGTGTGGGTATGTCCTTGAGAAAGTTAAACGTAGGTTACTGTAACCTTGTCTTAGGTGTTTTTCGTTTAAATGTACTGTAGGAGGATGGGGCGGGGGACTAGAAGTAAAAACTAGTTGGAAGAACATTCAACGTCTAGGGTGAGATTTGTTACGCTGCAAGCTTAGGTCTAAACCATATGGATTTATCAGTGGTTCATTAGGGCGACCTTTCCTAACGTTCGAGAACAATCGAATTCGTCAATAGGCGTAACATTACAGCTATTCAGGATACAGATCTCCACGTAATGGTCAACCTGCTAGACGCAATTGCTGGTATGCATGATTGCAGTATCGTACGGACGTATTATACATTATTGCCTTCATGTCATAAAGGTGGCATTTGTATTCAGATAGAAGTAACAAACTAAATTTTCTTCACGGTCAGCAAATATGATCAGAGACACTTCTTATGAAAAAAGCTGGTCTGTATATTTCCGTAAAGAATAAGTAAAGGGTATGACTATATGTACAAAACAGCATTCCACAGAGCTCATTTCGCCGCTATATTTGTGCAGGCATACTCTGTACCTAAGCCCTGTGTAGATTTGCATGTGCCTGGTATTGACTGAATTACATTCGGAGTCCAAGCGCTTTTGGGTCCGCATGTATATACGTAAAGGTATATCATGCAGTATGCTGCACTGTTGGCTCTTTAACAAAAAATTATTTCAGTGACGTACATGTAAACAGGGAGGTGTTCCTAACAATTCCCTGATGTAAGTGAAAACGTACGAGCGGGGGTGTAGGGCCTGGTTAGTTAGCTGAGATTTAACGACACACCAACACGAACGTGTCACATAGTGTCAGCTAGATAAATACGGTTCAAGTTCGGTTTCAAATATTGTTCAAATACAATGCAAGTTCTCCCATTTAGTCGCCTCTTACGACAGGCGGGGAATACCGTGGGTATATTCTACAACCCCCAGCCCACAGGGGGCCTGTAGGGCCTGGTATGCAAAGTTGAACGTGTGAAAATGTGGACGTCAATGACAGCATTTCCAGAAAGGAGGGTGGAGTGCCGGAGGAGGGGGAGAATTCTCCTAGTCCATCAGGGATTTCCACATCTGCCTGTACGCTATCTCTCACTGCAGTCAAAAACCTTAGGCTATCCAAAAATGGTGTTGGACAGGAACAAGCGGCTTAATGTAACTTACTATCAAAAAGCCCCACGAAAATATTTTCTTTTTATATTTTACAACAATTTTCATCTCTGAATCATGAATTATAAATGCATGACATTTAAAAATTTAAGAAAATACTCTCAGCCTATGCCTTATACTAGATAAACTACGGTGCAGCGATATTTTTTAATCCAAGACAAAAAGAAAAACAAGACATTTTCGTCAATTTGAACCAAGGGCGTGGATCATTCTCCAAAGTTGGGGGAAGGGACTTTTCACCATTTGCAAATCACCGTCCTGGGGGAGGGGTCTAAGGCCTTTGAAAAAACTGGAAATTGGAAGGTGTCTATTTGGCACAAGGTGCCATGTTTGGGCACAATTTAGCTTTAAAAATGTAGTGTCAATTCGTAATCCAGGTTACATTATGGAAAAAGTGGGGGGGGGGGCTTATTGGAGATGTCCTCCTTCCAAAAAAGAGAGGAGGACGCGTCCCCCCGTTACCCCCCCCCCCCCCCCCATGATCCACACCCATGATTTGAACATTTGAACATCACTTTTGCCTACTTCAATTCATGTTAGAAATAACTCAAAACCTCAGATTTCAGGAGAATACTTAGATTAAGTTTTACAGATAAACTAAGTCAAACATGGATTATGGCTTCTCTTTTTATAGATGTAGTACACAGTATGAATGTTTGGAGCACACTAAAATGTTTACTAAATGAAGTAATGTGTTTTGTTGAAAATTTTGTAACTATTTTAGTAATCGTTTTGTTGTTGGTGTTGTCGTAATCGTTGTTTTTGTTGTAGTCATTGTTGTTACTGATGTTGTTGTGTTGTAGTCGTAGTTGTTATTGTTACTATTGATATTGCTGTATTGTTTTCTTCGCTGTTTTTACTGTTATTGTCTACATTATTATTGTTGTGTTGTTTATGTTGTTGTGTTGTCGTTGTGTTGTCGTCGTAGTTGTTACTGTAATTGTATCTCTGTTGTAGTGTTGTCGTTATGGTTGTTACTCGGTTACTTTTGATATTGCTCTATTGTTTTTGTCACGATTCTAACTGTTACTATACATTCAGTGATTGTTGTTGTATTGTCGTCGTAGTTGTTACTATAATTGTTTGTTCATGTCGTTGTGTTGTCGTCGTAGATGTTACTGTTTTTGTTTGTATTGCTGTTCCTTTGCAGGTCTCGTCTTAGTTGTTACTTCTATTGTTTACGTTGTTGTTGCTGTTTTGTCGTCGTAGTTGTTACTATAATTATTTGTTTATGTCTTTGTGTTGTCGTCGTAGATGTTACTGTTGTTAATTGTATTGCTGTTCCTTTGCTGTCTCGCCGTAGTTGTTACTTTTATTGTTTCCATTGTTGTTGCTGTGTTGTCGTTGTAGTTGTTGTGACTGTCTAATTCTTTATACTGTTATTATGTTGTTGCCATGGTCCCTATTAAAATTGGTATCGATGATGTTTTTGTATTTACTTTTGTTGATTTTGTTGCTGTATACAAATTTTTCTAGATGCGGTGCCAAAAGTTAAATCTGTCTCATACCGAAATAGTTACAAAACATTTTCAATTCATATGAACAAATTAATACATTCAAATGAGTTTTTTATTGTGTGGGTGTCTAAATCAACTCCTTGTATGTAAGCTTCGGAGTAAAGCGTACTTATAGTTGATCTATGAAGCAACTCCCGGTAAACTAGCTTTAATGTTATCCCTCTATTAAGTAACATGCTCCAGTTATAATGTATGTGGTAAACATAAATGGCCTACCTGTTTTAGCTAGAGCGTTAGGCAAAACAAGAACCCCGGTTCCCGCCACTGCAGCAACTACAAAAATTGATGCTGTTGTGATTCCATAACCGGTATGTGACTCACTGTCGTCGTCGTCGTCGTCGTATGATGGCTTACCCTAAAAAGCAAGTAAAATATCGAGTGAATATTCAAACAATGTATATAAATGACAACAGACGGTAACATAGACCTTATGCGTTACCGTCATGCCGACGTCATGTTAGAGGACAAGCAATGAAACTATACCTAAATAGGGTACATGACTTTTTGAACACATACTGTACGCACGGCGTAGCTTTCACACAACCACGTGTACTAATGCGCCCACTATGTACGACCTTAGCCAAGGACGCGCTTTCTAATCGGTTACGTCATATGCAAAGTGCCTTATCAACAACTCAGAATCATTATTAATCACAATTTCATAGTAACACTCTGGTAGAATGTGCATCTGAGCTAAGTCTTCGTAAAAGGGCATCGGGGTTGGATTAGCTTCACAGCTAACCTCGTTTCTCAACCCTGTTGTAAATGTTTAAATAAATAAATAAATAAATAAAACGGACGCGTATGACTTCACAATAAAAGTTCATATCATTTAACGCAAACGTCACCTTTCAAATATGATACTTTCTCAGAGATTTGACTAACCTCTGCTTTCAGCTTGTCGAAACTTCTAAGTGTAATCCTTCTCTGCAATGAACCAGTAACTTCTGTGTGACCTCTGCATAGCATCACGTCTACATACCCCTTTCCAAACGACAGTTACAAAGGATTATGGGATAGAGTTTTGGTGTACTTCGTTTTTGTCAATAGATCTTATACGTATGACGTAACGGAACAGAAAGTACGCCCTTGGTTGAGGTAAACGAGTAGCATTACAACCAAGTTAAATCAACACAAATGCAGACAGATCATTCTTGTACCAGCCTGAGTCCACGTGCGCATGTGAAGGCTAAGTGGTGCTTACAACATGTGTACCAAAGTCATGTACCTTCTCTAGCTACAGTCCTCGACAAAAGTACATATGGGACAAACCCCGCTCCCCGTATGAATGTTGAAGTCTCAGAACACGTTGGGTTGCCTCAACATTGAACAGGGGTATGGGGATGCACATAGGGGGAGGCGATCTCACTGTTGCTTATTTTGCTTCTTTTTTTTTTTTTTTTTTTTTGTCCCATCATTTTTGTCGATAATTGTAGCTTCATTGTTGGACTCTTTCATGAGGTCGGCATGACGTGCATGACGTCAACAATGAGGTCTGTAGCCTTTTGCTGTAGACAAATACGACGCAAATCAAACGCTCCCCACAAACCTTTTTACTTGCTTTCTGGAACAGGGTCTTATAGCAGAGGTCATGACTCGTTGTCGTAGCAAAGTAACACGATAAAACGGTTGAAAATGCTAACATAAGAGTAACATTAAACGATTTCAACATTGCAAACCGCCGTGCAATGCGACAATAAATTTTTAGATTTGATTTTGTGGCGTAGTGCTAGTCGAAACTCGTACTTCGAACGTAGCGTCATTTAATAATTCGAAAGGGAAACACAATGACATAACTCCATTTGACCACAATCTGCTGTTAAGGCTGAAATCTTTTCGTCTCCAGCTTTCTGCAATACTTTCATAATAACGAAATTAACTGTTCACTACTGAGGCAATATGATGCAGACCTGCTTCTTCAATAAGACTTGGCATTAAGACCATATAGTTTCTATTAACAATTAAACAGCGTCATATCTCATTAGTTAAAACTAATAGTTCACCCTTGATCGATCGAGTTGGCGTTCTTCATGTCATAAGTGCTGCAATACCCTACATGGTACCTGAAATATCGTGACATGTGTAAGTATAGTTATTAGAAGACGCACCATTGGTCATCCAAGGATTGAGGCAGGTAAGCCAATATAACACAACCTCATGGGAAATTCAGACTAATATTGCAGGATGCGCGTAGCCTGAGTGACACAAACACAAACTCGCAAATCACAGTGGGCTAACTGAAAAGGTGCCTTTGTCCATTTAATGTGCAATAGCCTACCGAAGCTTTCCCCATCTTGTATATAATATCCTCACAACTAGAAGCACCGAGTATGCGTGCTAATTTATTGTTTTAAGGGGAATTTGAATTGTGCAATTGCACAGCGCGCGAAGCGCGCGAATATTTTTAGGTACACATAAAAGAACCTTTACATAATACTATGTAGTCTAACTTTAGGTTACTTGGCAAAGTTAAAAGGGCTTGTACTTTTTAGCAATATGGAACGGTAGCCTACTATAGAAATATACAGAGACAACCAAACCTCTGAAGTGCGAGAAGAGCAGGGAACTTTGGGTCCGTGTTGAAGTAACCGGCAATTGAGCGCCAAAACAGGTAAATGGTCAGGACACTGGTCGCCGTGGTTCTTCATACCGACTGAAGCTCCCAGCTGAAATCGGAAAAATCCCCGGACGGGACAGCCTTCCCGACGGGGGGTTATGGCCCCTCCCTCCACCTGGTGCCTCTCTGAGTCCCAACAACCGAAGGCGGAACGCTGTTTCAGACCGCCGTTCGTTCCGGAAGAGGGGTTTAAGGGGTTCCCCCTCCCCATGGAAAAACTCGGGATATGTGAGGGTCCTTAGATGTTATTTGGTACAACATATTGGGCATTTTTAAGGAAAATTAGAGCAAATTTTTTACATTGTTTATACAGAGGGAACAAATTAGGGATTCTTGTCCTCGAATTAAGAGGCATTCTTTCCACCCCAACACTATTTTTACTGGGGCCTTTAGCCCCCTGTTTCCCCTCGCTCCCAACGCCTATGGACCCCAAAGTAAACGTGGCCATCCTCTGAACCTGCAGACCTCTATACCACGGGTCTTTCATGTGAAGCTATGAGGGCCTTTAAGTGAGCTGATTAGAACAGAAACCACACATGATGTTAGCTTATGGCATCCCGACGCAATTTCGTAGAACAGTGGGTGCGGAATTGATTCACACTTCGCACTTAGACAATGTGGTTACGAAAATCGTGATCACATTATCTATGCAGTTAACCTTTTCGCATCTCCAACTGAAAACTTGCCCCGTAGCAGACTGTAGGACGTATTCCTTGTTCAGTCGTTTGGGAAGTCTCACAGAGGGGCTGAGCAAACAGAGTCTGCTCCACGGTGACTGAAAAACAACTTTTGGTTAAAATTTCAAGCCTATCCATAGCTAGTCCTCAACCTTTTGTAGAAATTCAACTTCTTTTCCCGCAAATTTTGGTCTGGGTTTTCGTCCTAATAAAAACTTTTTAAATCTCTTTCACTGGTTTACAAATGAACGTAAAAGAAATACGAAGTCAAGCTCGTACATAGGAAAGAATATTTTTAAGTAAATACTTACAATGATTACTTCAAGTCGCCTCTAGTGGCAACTCCGAGAATGATGGAACGCCGGTAGGGACAAATTGTTTATAATCATTAGGCCCATGAATATTGATGAATGCCACTTTAATGATGATAATCATGAAGGTGGCACCCGTTTCAGTAATTAAAGGGGATCTGGCATCCTCCTCCTCCCCCCCCCCCCAACCAGGGAGTTGCTGGCAACCACCTGTATAAAGTTTTGAGCACAAATATTAAAACCTCTGGGAGCCCGGAGAATGGTCCGTTAGACGACACTTTGAAAAGAGCTTCAGTGACTCCAAGTCACCATTGATCAGCAGAATATTTCTCAGGCAAAATTTGCGTGACACGATTTATATACACTAAAATTCCAAACCCGTATCTTTCAAGACGTCTGGGTTAACGCAACCGAAATGCCGAAAACAAGTCAGCGACCCTGCCAAAGTTAAGCTGAGCATTAACTTCCCTGTACAAGATTTTCAGGATAAAAAGTAGGACTCATGTTTTCCTTGAATTGACAATATGTAAAATGCCATAGTTTCTCAGCTATGCCATTTAACCATATGGCATAGCTGAGGTTAGGTTAGGTTAGATGGGGTTTAACGTCCCAGTTTCCAACCAATTGGTTCAAGTCGAGACGACCACGGCCTTTTTCCAGTTGTGGCTCACTGGCCTGTTTTCCCTACTCCATAGTTTATGCTGAGCACCAAACACAAATGCATAGCTGAGAAGCTAATTTATGCATCGTTAACTTGTTTTGTACCCTTAAAAGTCGTTCTGCGAGAAATAAGCGCCAAAGACTGGAGTACTCGGCAGTCAGGCTGTTACCGTGAACTAGCTCCGTGTTTTCCTTCCAATCCACGCAGTTCAAGTTGTGTAGGCACGCTATATTTAAAATCAGAGAAAAAACTAAAAAGTTATTTTTTTTCGTCCAACTGGTCGCACTTTGTCCATTATTCATAATACGATGTGAGGA
This sequence comes from Holothuria leucospilota, assembly GCA_029531755.1. Classification (NCBI taxonomy): domain Eukaryota; kingdom Metazoa; phylum Echinodermata; class Holothuroidea; order Aspidochirotida; family Holothuriidae; genus Holothuria; species Holothuria leucospilota. The sequence goes on along the minus strand of CM055972.1, from coordinate 45,079,816 downwards.
CAACGAACAATGCAGCCTAAATGGTACTTAACACTAGGCTAGTATGATAAATTTATGTAACAAACATAAAATGTGCCCCCCATTCCTTATTTGTGTTGCCAAGGATTTCAGTTTTTGTGCACTGGTAAACTCACATGACCTTTGACTTCTAACAAAAACAAAAGGGTCTTCTTATGACTACAAAGCATCCACATGCCAGGTATGAAGAGTATTCATGCTTCCTATCTTGGGATGTCCTGTTTACAACATTTTTTATTTTGACCTCTGGTGACCTGACCTCTGATCTCCACCAAAACAACAGTGTTCTTTCTATTGATATGATAAATCCACATATCAAGTATGGAATGTTAAGTATCCATCACTCCTATCTTGAGATATCGTGTTTACAAGCAATGTTCAAGGTTTTTGAAGCTTTGCCTTCTGTGACCTCAGGTAACCTTTGACCTCTACCAAAAACAATAGGGTTCATTTTCTGACTATACGGTAATGCATCCGTCCCCATGCCAAGTATGAAAAGTATCCATGGTTTCTACTTTGAGATATCATGTTCAAAAGGTTTTTGGTTTTGACCTCTAGTGACCTGATATGATCTCTGACCTCTACCAAAAGCAATATGTATGATAAATCAATATATCAAGTATGCAAACTATCCGTCATTCCTATATTGAGATACCCTGTTTACAAACAATTTCCAAGGTTATTGACGTTTACCTTAGGTGAACTCTAATAACCTTTGACCTGTACTATAAACAATTGCGTTCATTTTCTGACTAAAACGCATCCACATTCCAAGTATGAAAATTATCCATGCTTTCTATCCTAAGATCCTGTTTACAAGTTTTTTGGTTTTTTTTATCTCTGGTAACCTGACATGACCTTTGACATCCACCAAAAACGATAGGGCTCCTTCTCTTAATATAATAAATTCATATATCAAGTATGAAAAGTATCCGTCAATCCCATCTTGAGATATCGTATTTACAAGCAATCCCCTAGATTATTGAAGTTTTGCCTTCGGTGAACTCTTATAAAGTTTGACCTCTACCAAAAACAAAAGGGTTCACTTTCTGACTAAAGCGCATCCACATGCCAAGTATGCAAAGAATCCATGCTTCCTACTTTGAGATATCCTGTTTATAAGTGTCTTGCTTTTTCACCTCTGGTGACCTGACATGACCTCTGACCTCCACCGTTGTGCAACACTTCCACTGGAAATTTGTGGCGATTAAGCCCGGATAAAGATTGCGGGAACCTTAGGCAACAGACTGGGCAGGCTTGAAAGAAAAACTTCATTGGCACTAATCTGTTTTATATTCGTTGTCATCAATTTTCCGTGTAGGCCTTATGCATAGTGCCCACAGACTCACGAGGCGGGGCAGAAGTGGTCACCCCCACCCCCATTTGGACAGAAATTTTGTTTGTTTTTCGAGCAAAATGTATGACTAATTTCGGAGAAAAAGCTGCAGCTTCCAGTGTGAAGTATGATTAGTTCAGTATGGTGATAGTATTGTTCACTGTGCCACTGCTATTATTTAAGTTGTGCTGATTGTCTGCGTCGTACATAATTTCATATCGGCGAATAATTCATTTTCGTACCAGCATTTTTCTCGTCGATGCGTTTGGCAGTATCCAAGTATGCGAAACATCATCGCTCTATTTGAATTGTTTCAAAATTTATAGAACTTCCCTAGATCGATTTACCATTGTTTTATTACCTATTATATGCAACTGAATAACACACTAAACAGTTTCCCTCTGTTGAATTTGTACACTTTATTATGCTGTCGTTTTAAGCTGCAGGTCTGGATTTACGTATATAGTACTTCCATGGAAAGACGTGAGCTTCTAGCAATACATATAATCGTATCAGGATTATTTGTGTATGGTCCAACGTAAAATTACCATACTACTTTAGACTTGAAGGGTAATACTGCATTTGTGCACAGATAATTTCCATATCTTTAAAACCATAATTTACACTGATAGAGTAATAGGCAATTGAAAACAAGGTACACGAGTAACTTTATTTTCAAGAAATAAGTTTTTCACGGAAAGAAGTTCACCTCTTTCTAGTCGATGAACAATGTACTGGCTTAAACTTTCAAAATTTCAAATGATGCCATATCCATAACCAGATAACTCTTGTAATTCATAATATTTTGGAGGAGAAATGCTATTGGCTGATTTAATTTGTAAAACTGAATAGCTTTATAATGGCAAAAGATAGTATCTAGGCTGTGCCATACTGTTACAAATTAGACGCATTACTTTCTAAAAACAGACGTATACGCAATTGCATACTGTTATCAAATTTACCCAGGCTGCTGGACCGGATCAACCATTCACACCGCCATTTTTAATCCAAGTGAGTAGAATTTCGTGAAAACCAACAAAATATGACAAAAACAGACGCTTTTGAATACTACAACAGGCCTACTAGCAAACCCATAAAATACCCATAAAATGCAGTAAACACTCACATTGGCATTTGGGCCCATAATTAAGAAAACTAGCCGAGATTACCCATAAAAATCCACATTTGCCGGAATTGTGATAACTAGTCTACTGCACCTATTAATTAATCCAAGCCTACAGCTTCGATTGGATTTACTCAGTTTGTCACGTGAATTTTGCGCCTTCTTATGCCGCTCGGAGTATGAATTTTTTCAGTATAATACTTCTCGATATGAACACGATTACTACGAACATACCACACTTCAGCTGCCACGCAGTTATTTTGACCATTTCATGAAGTGAGAATTTTGACCATGACTTTTACTAATCCTACTTTCAACTTCCTTTTGGTCCTTATCACTAACTCTCAATCTTTCATCTTTCAGAACCCTACTTTATTTTACTTTTTCATAAAATTGCTCTAGGTAAACAAATATCTTTTCGTGATTTCTTACCCCCCCCCCCCCCCGATTTCAGTTTTGAAAAAATCCGTAATTATCTATTCTCCCATTTTCCCTGTATATAGGCCTGTTGCGGGAAGTTTGATCTACGCGAAGAGTATATTAAATGTTGCAGGGACCTTTTACTACTGATGATAATATTGCCAATTTCATTGCTGTAATTGCAAGGCCCTCAAATCCAGGAAAGCCACACTGATTCTTCTTTTAACATTTTCCTGTAACCTTTGCCATTGACGTGCCCGCTGTGTTTTTATGTTAGAGCTTCTCCTGATGATCAAATGAGCCCTCTTCTCTCTCATACACTAGTATCCTGATTCTACTCAGGATCACATGAACAGACCCGCCTTTTAAAATAACGATTTCAAGGGATTGTGGGATAGTTTTGGTGTGCGTCATTTTTGGCCAAAGTAAAATACTATTGACTTAAACGTCGCACACCAAAACTCTATCCCATAATCCTTTGTAATTGCTGAACTATTCGGAAAAGGGTGTATTGTCTACCTGTCTACCAATTTATCAAAGCCATCGTATAAAGGTAAAATGCAGTCACCCCAATCAGAGTGATTATGCCCGGTCACTCTAGTTCATGATTGGCCTATTTTGATCATGTGACAATATTTTTGTTAGTGAATTGTGAAGTTCAAGAAGAATTTCTCCTTGCTTTACCTATTGTTTGTAACAGTTATGTTCAAAATGTCTTCACAGTTGCTTGTGATGCAATAAGAGGAGATTTGCAAGAATTTTCTGATTTTTCAAAGAAAATTTTGGGGAGACTGCCTATTGCCTTTAAAGTATTGCAAAATCAAAGTCTAAGGTAGAGCTGTTAAAATCCTACTTTCCCTTACAAAGTGATTTTTTTAGCTCAGCTGAAAGCTTCAGCTAAGCTATAGCTATCGTACGTGGCAATTGTGTGTCACTTTTCGACATCGTGTTTAAATGCGTGGCATATCGCTATTTCTTAATAGATTTGACTAAAGTTCGGCTAGCGTGTAGGTGAGGAAAATATCATAATGATGCAACCATTTTTGATAAATATGAAAGCTATTTGACCTCTCGAGAGAGTTTTGTCTGAAAACGTAAAATTTCTTTTCTCTTCTTTTCGTTCAATTGAACACCAGATGTGTTTGTATACAGGTATAGTGCTGAACAAAGATGTATTTCCGAGTTGTTTTCGTTATCATTCGAGGGCCCAGAACAGTACTTTGTGTAAAACTAGAAATTTGAATTTGCATGGCAAATCCGACGTAGCCTCTCGGAGAGAGTTAGTTAGATAGAGGTTTAACGTCCCAGTTTCCAACCAATTGGTTCAAGTCGAGACGACCACGGCCTTTTTTTCTAGTTGTGACTCACTGGCTGAGAGGCGTGGGAGTTGTTTTTCAATCGAGAGAAAGGAGACGGAACATATGGCATATTAAATAGCCGCCTGCGACCTTTGAATTTTTATAAGCAAGCTCATGACAGAAGAGTTCATGAGCTTATGGAGTTGTTTTACGTAAAATATCCTGAAAGTGCAGGTATAAACATTTTCAGTCAGGATTCCAAGCACTGGCGTAGCCAGGATTCTTGTTTGGAGGGGGACAACTGCGGGGTGTGATCGCCGGCCTGGGGGAGGGGTCTAAGGGGAGGGGTTCCTCTCTCCTTTGAGAAATTTTTGAATATTTAAGTACCCTCAGATGCAATCTGGTGCAACATTTAGCATCACTTGAAGCCAATTTTTGTGTTTCATTACCATTTTTTTCCGAGTTCGATTGGGGGGCATGGCCCCACTGCCCCCCCTCTGGCTACGCCAATGATTCCAAAGTTAACATGACCATTATAGACGATCTGCCAGTTGAAATCAACGGAGTCCACGGAATTACTTTAAGATGTTACTTTAATCATGTCCAAAATAGCTGAAACCACGCTCCGCAGCGTGGATCATTGTCAGAGATCATGGACCCCAAGCACGCCCGTAGCTAGGGTCATATGTTTTTGGGTGTGAAGGCCCCTCAGTTCAGACTGTTTGGATGTTTTTCCAACAGAGTAGCGGTAGCGACGTGTAAACTTGTTATGCGCTCTGCGTTTTGTATACAGCTATGGGCGTCAATCCTGGGGGGGGGGGGCGGGGGGACAAGTCCCCCACATTTCGATGAGTGGGGGACACAATATCGAATGTCCACCCCACATTTGCGTAAAAGAGTAGTGTCGTGGCTCTATTTGACTGGCTTTTTGAGTGGCATGTATGTTTGTTGGGCAATTGTTTAGTGTCTCGATACAGATTCAGAATGCAGATTTCGTCAGGGAAATCTTATTTAATGACAAAATTTCCGCGCGCTTCGCGCGCATGCGTCGGCCACGGTCTGCACTCCTTCTCATGATCATTAAAAAGGTAATTATACATGGAACTATTCTGATCACAACACTCTCCGAAAACAGACATACATCTCCAAACATCTGAAGGGGCTCGCATCAATATGGCATCATTCAATCAGTGGCGTACGCAGAGGGGAGGGCCATTCAACCACCCCCCTCACTGATTCCGATTTTTTTAAGTTTCTAAAAAGACGTCAATTTTTTAATACAAATTTACTTCAAAAGGTAGCATACTTGGCACCAGATTGCATGTAAGGACACCAAATTTTTCAAAATTTTTCAAAGGGGAGGGGTACAACCCATTCGACAATCCCCCATCACTGATGCCTATTTTTCTAATTCCTAAAAATACGTAAATTTTTTAACACAAATTTTACTTCAAAAGGTAGCATATTTGGCACCAGATTCCATGTAAGGACACCAAATTTTTCAAAAATTTTCAAAGGGGAGGGGGACACCCGATTGGGCCATGGCCCCCTCACTGATGTCTATTTTTTAGTTCCTAAAAAATGTAAATTTTGTAACACAAACTTTACTTCAAAAGGTAACATATGTGGCACCAGATTGCATGTAAGGACATCTTATTTTTCAAAAAATTTCAAAGGGGAGGGGACACCCTCCCCTTAGACCCCTCCCCCAGGCCGGCGGTCACACAACATACTGCATCCCCCCCTTGAGAGAGATCCTGGGTACGCCACTGCATTCAGTCTAATTTGTAGCATGATGTGGAAGATTGAAAGTACGTTGTTGCCGTTAAACATTTTTCAAAAATTTTTACCGTGAGCTTCGCCGAAGCCATTATCGGTATAGATGGTGATTGTTTATACACTTACGACTAAAAAGCATTCTGGAAACGCCCTTGCTAGTCCTTCACACCTTTGCTATACCACGATCAGCTTCAAAAATATCCCAAAGATAGCACCATTTTGCACCTAAGCAGCCTTAAATTAACAAAAATTTCTCAAAGGGGAGGGGGCGTCCCCCTCCCCCTTAGACCCCTCCCCCAGGACGACACATTTATGTAGTGACATAGGAAGGATATCCACTGCTGTATGCAAACGCAGGGTGCATGAAAAAGGGTGCAATTTACACGCCGCCACTGCAATTAGTAAAAACATCCAGCCAGTCGGAAAAATTAGAATTCACTAAATTATGGACATTTTCCAGCCATATACCATCAGCTCCAAGAATATCCCAAAGATAGCACCGTTTTGCACCTAAGCAGCCTCAAATTAACAAAAATTTCTCAAAGGGGAGGGGGCTCCCCTCTCCTTAGACCCCTCCCCAGGACGACACATTTATGTAGTGACAAAGGAAGGATCCCCACTGCTGTATACAAAACTTAGAGCGCATAAACAAAGTGCAAATTTACACTCCTCCATTCAGTTGGAAAAAACATCCAGCCAGTCGGAATTTGGGACCTTTACACCCCCAAACATATCAGCCTAGCAACGGGCCTGGTCGGGTCCATGATCTCCGACAATGATCCACGCTGCGAAGCGTGGTTTCAGCTATTTTGGGACATGGTGAAAATAACATCTTGAAGTAATTCCGTCATTTCCGTGGACTCCGTGTATTTCACCTGGCAGATCATCTATGATGGTCATGTTAACTTTGAAATGATAATTCTTATTAGAATAGGGCGTCAGTCATCATAAGGGGGGGAGGAAAGGGCCTATAGGAAGACAACCCCTCTTCAAAACCAAAGGGATTGGTTTGTGCTAAGTCATGTATGTCCCCCGTCCCCCCCCCCCCCACATTTGAAAACGGATTGACGCCCCTGTGTACAGCTGTGGTGATCCTTCCTTTGTCACTACATAAAGATTTTGTCCTGGGGGAGGGGTCTAAGGGGAGGGAGTGTCCCCTCTCCTTTGAGAAATTTTGTCAATTTAAGGTTGCTTAGGTGCAAAATGGTAATATATGGCTGAAAAATGTCTATAAATTAGTGAATTCTAATTTTCCGGCTGGCTGGCTGGATGCTTTTATTAACTGCAGTGGCGACGCGTAAATTGCACCTTTTTATGAACCCTGCGTTGTTATACAGCAGTAAGAATCCTTCTTTTGTCACTACATGAATGTGTCGCCCTCGTCCCCTCCCCTTTGAGAAATTTTCTTAAATTTAAATTTTCTTACATGCAAAATGGTATTATCTTTGGTTTATTTTTGGAACTGATTGTATATGGCTGGAAAATGTCCATAATTTAGTAAACCAAGTTTTGGTTAGGTGAAAGAAGGGAGTATGTTGTCTAAGGGAAGAATACGTTCTCAACAACCTTCTTGAAGCCCCCCTCCCCCTCCCCTTTTGGCTACTTTACTGCCTCTATTCTGGCAGTTTTCCGCAAAAATACCTGCGTTGTCAACAGAAACTTTCTTGGACAATTATGAAAATTTTCCTTTCCTTCATTGTGCATTATAAAAGGACATCTAAGGCTGGCAAATGCCTTTACAGGGCCTCCTGGAAGCTCTGGATCAATTACATAAATGGGGCAATGGCGTAATGCTTGTTACCTGAAATCCAAATGGTAATATAGATTATGACGCCAAGCACTTCTATCGTATTTTTAATAATTTTGAACGAAAGTCCAGACGAACAGCTGCCAGCAATGGAGAATCGGTAAGAGGGAGAGAATAGGTGCAGTAAGGTGATGTTAGACCTCCCTGATAGGTGCAGCAAAAGGTGTGGAGGACTAACACGCGCGTTTCAACTTTTTCTTCGTAAGTGTATGAACAATCACCACCTCTACCGACAATGGCTTCGCGAGAAGCGCTCTGTAAAAGTTTTTTGAAAAATGTATAACGGCAACAACGTGCTGTAAAATTTCAACCTTCCACATCATGCTTACAAATTAGATAGAAGGATCCCATATTGATGCGGGGGCCCCTATACAGATGTTTGGAGATGTATCTCTGTTTTCGGAAAGTGTCGTGATCAGAATAGTTTTCTTGTAAAATCACCTTTTTAATGGTCATGAGATGGAGTGCAAACTGTGACGCATGCGGGTGAAGCGCGCCGAAATTCTTCATTAAATAAGATTTGCTTGACAAAATCTGCATTCAGAATCTGCATCGAGACACTTTGACCTAGGATAAGCTGAGCTGCAGCGACGTTGTTGCTCTTGTTTAAGTCACATTATACTTCTTTTAATGTTCAGGCCTTGAAGGGCAGTTGTTTTACGACGCTAAGCGACCACGGATGAGGGAGAAGCCTGTGGCTTGTAAATTACAACTTCACGTAGGATGGCTAACCAACTCAACAAATTGGTTTGCTTTTTGAAAGGCCAGTTCAGATGGGAAAACCGTAGATAGCTCTTGAATGAGCCTGTAGAAGCCAGAGCGGACCGGGAGGGGGGGGGTGTCCAGGGGTATTGAAACTGTCGACGTTTCCTGATTTGAGCTCGAGGTTGGCGATTCCATTTCCCGTCCGAGGGAAACAGCTTGTTGGTCAGATCAATGATTTATCCAGGATTTCATGGTGAGGGAAGGAAATTTTTTGGAAGGACATAGTACCCTCAGCGGGTCCTCTACCCACGTCAAAATATTCGGTATTTACTTAGTAAATCGAACTTCCTGGGAATTTTTGCAGTCCTACCTAACTGAAAATGGTGCACTTCAACAGACGTGTACTTCTTCAATAGGACTACATCCATCCTCAAAACTCTGGTTGACTACCTTGCAATACTGGAGATCTTGTGCACGTGGGGGAGGGTACCCAGGAGAGAAGCCAGCCCCATATATTCAAGGTGGGCAATGAGTAAGGTTGAAAAATTTCCCCAGGTTGAAAAAATGCTCCCCCAAGAAACAAAAAAGAATGTATACAGTACCCATGGACTGAAAGAAGTTGTAAGTTTGGGTAACTACTAAAGTTTCAAATCGTATAGTCAACACGCTGTACGTTGTTTACCCGTGGAAGTTTTGCAGTAGAAATCTTTGACCATGCATGGTGAAATTACATGCAGGCACCGCACTGACACTTTCTATATCTAGCAAAATACGTATGCTAAGAAGGCAAATCTGAATTTTGAATCTTCCCTAAGGTAGAAATAAGCTCCTTTACAGCCATACAATTCTGTTTTCTCCAGAATCACGCATAGACCCTTTTCCAAATAGCAATTGCAATGGCTTGTGGGATAAAGTTCTGGTACGCGATGTTTTTGTCAATGGCATTTTGCTGTGGCAAAAAATGATTCACACCAAAAATCTATCCCACAATCCTTTGCAATTCCTATTTGGAAAAGAGTCTATGCATCGAAGATCAGTAATTATAAGACCTTTGAATGGAGCCAATACGTCGAAGCAATATTTAAGAAATAAAGAATGAAATGTGAAAGCGCGCTACGCGCGCGAAAATTTTGGTTATTCACGGAAGATTTGTGACAGACAAAAATTTAAATGCGCCTATCATTCATTCGTACAGTCACCTCATCCTGTACTCTCTACATCACTTATGTAATTAGAACTCCTAAGATCATTTTAAAATTCGCGTGGGGACATGCGCACCTAAGCTCTAAGAGGCGCCCCTGTTCACAGGTATAGTGAATTTTACTTTTCCATCGATTTTCAAAATGGGGAGGGGGGCACAGAAGTGTGAACGGGTGTACGTCCAGGGGCCCCGCCTGGCTTTGGGCCAGTACTCCCTGAAATTTAGCTTGGTTAGGTTTACCATTTTGAATTTAAAATGGCGTTGACGTCTGTAGAATTTTCTTTACGTTTTTTTTTTTTTGCATTTGTTTTGTTTTTGTTTCTGGTGTTGTTTTTTTTTTATTTTTAGGTGCAGCCTGAATAGCTGCCCATGTGGGCTCCCGGACAATTTTCGCCCTGAACAATTCCAATTCCAGGGAATTGCCCCTGGCAAATTGTCTGGGTTGGGAATTGTCTGAGGGGCTAACTGCCTTGGGGACTTGTCGGGGGGGGGGAGATTGTACGATCACGGCCTGTGCGATCAGTCACTAAATCAACCTGAAGCCAGGTATGATTCAACAAGCTACACATGCTCCATAAGGTGTGTGATGGGGTAAAATTATGAAGGAAGGCCCCACCCCTGGATTTCTAAAATTCAAAAGGGAAGTTATGGTTGTTATGATTACCGATATGTACTTAAGCATGGAAACGGTTTCATTGACCTATGTGGCCTATGATATATAGGTCCGAAAAAATTATTCCGACAATCATCGTCTGGTACAAAGTAAGGAAGGAGGCCCGGAAGTGACGTCAATGTGTCCTACAACCTCACCTTAATAGGCCTATACTTACATTTCATAGGCTGTTTAAATTCATCTTTTCCTATGGTTTACAGTAATGAAACCTGATTTACCGGTACTGGATACTAATTGCAGACATAATGAAACAAAGTTAGTACATACCTGTTGCAACAACCTTCGTTCCTCACTACTTTCACCAATTCCACTGGACGAAATCATATCCCATCCCGGATTGTCTGCCATTTTCACGGTGAAAGGCAGTTCCTCTAATAAAAACAACCTACAGTCCTACACTAATTACAACCATGAACCCGTCACTTCTCCCCGTGGTTGTTAAACGACTGCAGTGACAATAGAGGCAAAATTAGTTCTTGTATGTTTCACTTCACAGCGAGGGAGGCGGTTCAAATTGAGCCAGGGAGTTGTCAGTTGAGCTACTAAGGAAACTTTTATATAACGGAAAATGCTCTCTGACAAGTGTGCGCGCCAAGCGCGCAGGAAAAAAATCATTTTTAATGACCTTTAAGCAAGAGACCGTCCATGATAGTCCCCACCAACATGCTGGTTGAGGGGGACGGAATATCTATGACATTTTGGCAAAAATCGTAACAATTGCTGATATTTGTGTGAATATGAGACTTTTCGATGACTTGGAAGTCATGAAAAACGATTTTTTTCGGGCGCTCTTTGCGCGAACACTAACGAGAGTGCATGTTCAGTGATCAATCAGACAGTCGTAGATACACAAGCACAATCCCTCTACCTTTTGTTTCGGAAACGTTAACTTTGTTCATTTTCCCTGTAACCCCCTTTGTCAACAATCAGTGATTATTTGTCTCAAATGGCTGTCTGGTTCATCCGTATCTCCGCCTTCAATCAATTTGTCCTTTTCGTTAGACTCTTCCCCCTTCCTTATTGTTGGGTCCCAACCTGCCATCTTTCCTAAATGATTTCGCGTCTATCGGGCTGTATAGGTTATAAGGCACGACCCCCTGGTGGCTTATTGTTTGAGGTGTTTAGCGAATCCCTTTCATTTCATTCTGAATATTTTTTGTCAAGGGCGATCGTAATATTTAGCTTTTTGTTGACCACGAAAGGTCTGATTTTTCTGAACGCTATCTAGAGCCTTTTTCGCCACATCCTTGCGCCTGGTAATTGCTGAAGATAATTGTTAATCACCACAACAGTCAAAGCATGTTTATATTCAACTCCACATTCAGGGCCTTCAAATAGTACGCACTTAATTACCCCATGCAACCCTGCGAATTTCCCCAACACTCTAAAAACATCCTAATTGAGGGGCGCAAACCGGGATCTTGTAAAAAATTGACTAAATTTGATTCAACATTAACTAGATTGGATAAAAAATGAAGCGATTCGGTTTAAATTTAGCCCAATTTGGTGAAATATTTTACAAGGTATCTGTTCTTGCGATTATTGATAACGGATTGTTTTCAACGTTTAATAGGACGTTTTTAGATGTATGTTTCTCAAGGAAAATAAAGTTCTTCTTTCAACTTGCCTGGATATATATAGCCTTATACTACTTCGGATCCCGTAATCTTGCACAAAGACGTACTTAGGTAAATAAATATTCTTCAAGATGTGAAACATATCAAAGATATCCCATTCCCCTCAACCAGTTTATTGGATGAGACTATATTTCACACTCACAATTCAGAAAATTTATGGTCGGGCATCAAGTTTTGAGGGAGTGGGGGAACGAAGGGGGTCCACTTCCCAAACTGAATTATTGGGGGATCTTGCCCCCATTCCCCCGTGATCACCGCCCCTGGTAAAAGCTATTACTATAGATGAACACAAGACGAGACTGTGACCGGTCTCGTTACTCGCCAATGGCTGGGGCTGAAGTCATAAATTTTCAAACGATCCTAGGACTGCAGAAAAACTTTATCACACAAAAGTTGTCCCCATGATAGTTCTGGGCATCAGATCACTGTTCGTGACCGGGTCTAGTCCGCCCACCGCTAGATTCCTCCAAGTCCCTCTAAGAGTTCATCAGTAGGAACAAGAGGAAAAGGCGAACTTTGATCCATGGAACCAGAAATGATCTAAATCCTCTAAATCCGGTCATGGAGCGTAATAGTTCAATGATCGCTGTAAATAATACCATTTACTTTCTTACGTTTATACTTAACGGTTCTTCCATATCCAACTAACATCAACAGCCATTAATCACGAAATTTTGCCGTTGAAGTCATTCCCAAAAAGTCAATATTCACCTAATTTCACAGTATAAGATTATTTTTCCCTCGGCGCTGTTACCGATGATGTACTTAAAATGTCGCGAACGTGACCGTATGGGACTGTTTTTCTTAGGGAAGGCCGGGTGATTTTTGCCTGACTCCAGACATAACTTAACTGTTCAATTTTATGCCCGACTGAGACAAAATATTTGCCCGATTTAGTCAGGTTTCTGACTTATTTTTTTTGGGGGGGGGGGGGGGGGGAGTCGCCCCCGGCATCCCCGGTCCGTACGGACATGGTCGCCAAGAATTGAGCATATTATCTTGTGGTATCTAAACTCCCTTTTTGAATGTCGCAGGCATTTCGGAAATTGGGGGAGGGAGATTCAAACCATTTCAAGACCTTGTGCTATAGCGCCCTCTTTATAACATTGCAGCCTTTTGGTTCCAGGTACAATCCAAGATTTATGGAAGCAACCCTCTGATGGCAGTACCAACGAGGGAGTTACCATTAGACCATGTAGCTCCATGATTAGACAAGTCAGTGTTACTGTGGAGTCTTACTACTTAATAAGTCTACTTAAAGGCAATTTCTTCTCCCCATGGAAATACCACGGTGCATGCCTTTCCCTGCTTTGTCCTGGAAACGGACAGTAAGCAGATAAGGGGATAGGGTGAATGGTACCCTGACCAGCTGACGGGAAGCCGTGGTAAAAACTGCTGAAAGTGACACTGGAAATGGTTGTAGGGATAGAGGAGAGGCATGGATGCATGTTGAACTACACAATAGCGCCATAAATAGCACCTCCACTTGGGTTTGACGTATGCAACTTCTGTTTGCCATTGATTCTGCAAGGACCGTCGTCTGGTCATGAAATCAGTAAGCAGGCATGATAAAATTTTGAAAATAGTTAAGTATCTATATTTACTGGAAGAAACAGTAGATTTAAGAGATCTTCTCGGTAAACAGTATAGAAAGTTGCTCTCATAATGACTGGTTAAAAGAAGGAAAAACAGGAAGAGGGTGCTTTATAGCGTTTCCATCCTTGCATTGCTCCAAAATAATTTCCCCGTTAGCATCTCGCACAAGCATTTTTATCAGAAGGAGGTGGTGATTTTTTTCAGTAAGGTGACGTAGCCTATAGTTCTCTCCCCCATTCAGTTCTCTATACCAGAGGCGGCCGGTAGCCAGAGGGGTGATAAGGGGGAATTTGCTCCCCTCCCCGTCAGATGTAGGTTGTCCTTTGTCCTGTTTTCCAATGACATTGATAGGAATATAGCATAATTGATTTAAAATGAGAGTTTCCACTGTTTATCTCGTCCTCATTCATCCTTATCGCTTATCCTCTGCAACTCTTTATTACGACTGAACGTCCAATAGTGTTTGTCTATATGCTTTTGCAATCTTCTTTCCATATTGACTAGTTGCCAATTCATATTACCAAAACCTGGAATTATGGCCACAACTCCGAAGATCACTTGAGTACGATATCAAGGCTCAATGTCTTTAGACCATATGCTGTTTAAGCACGCTCTCCCGACTTAAGCAGTGCCATATTTGGCCTAAGGACAGTAATCTGACTATCGTTAACTAGCTTTCCAGGTATTTTGCAGGCAAATTTATCGCCTCTAATGTCAGGGGTTCTCCAGACTTTTGTTATAAGAGGGCTTTCATGTGACGTCCACGAGCAATGGATTCCCAGGCACTGAAGGGTCAAAACACATCACGCATGTAAGCGAATTTTACAGCTCACGCGGACGGCATAAAACCATAAGTATACTAATTTTACACAATGGACGCGTGCCCCGTCAAAACCAAAAGAGACGCGCAAGTCTTGCCCTTTCCAAACGGAGTCTAGTTGGTTTAAGTCACGTGACTGAAAACCCGCTATAGATAGTTCCTCGACGTGACGTCATAGGAGCCTTATTCACGTGTATTATTTCAGCCATGTCTGAGGGCAACCGCGTATTCATGTCGTGTAACAGACAGCTTGCGCCTCAAAGACATGGGCGGGTTGCTAACCCCTAGCTGTGACGTATCACTGAGTGACTATCTTAGGAGGTCCAGTTTTTTCTATTGTGTAATTACCTCGATGAGCCATTATTATCACCATTTGGTATGAAAAATAAGATTCACTTTACATTTAAAACCACACAATATGAGACAAAGTTTCTACACTAAGGAAAGTATATGCTAACCGTACTAAAATCCGCCATCAGTGGTCGATGGATAAACTATTTAAAAAAATTCATAATAAGTACAGACTTAGCCTATGCATTCTTCCTAATCTTTTCCGGCCGACTTTCGCGACCCGATCCAGTAACGGAGCAGCGCTCGGTTCTGCCGATTGAGAAAGACTAGCTCTATCATTTTTATCTGATGATAAGTTCATACGTGACCGGACAACTCTCTGCCCAGTACAAATTTCGGGTCCCACCGCCAACGATTCCACCGGATCAACTCCCCCGGGCAATTTTCTCACGTACCCGACAATCCTCACCTGGCTCACACCATGGCTATTTACGCCCTTAGATATAGTCTTTTCCCACCATAACTTTTAATCGGGTTTAATAGTCATTAGACCACGGTTAATATTTTAAAAGGAGCAGTAGACAACACAGCCCGATATGGACAAACGCGAATATTACATATTCGATAATGGGGCTGGGCAGCAATATTTTAGATAGCAATTACTACTCTGCCATACCAAATTACCTCCCCAAAACACTTTGTCGGGCTAAGTACAAGTTGACTACTACTCCCTTGTCCAAGCGTCGTTGCCTACCTATTCCTGAAGGTAATCTTGCACGCTTCTTTTAACCATATCGACTTGTTTTTGTTCTGGATCTTCGTCCGCACTCGAAATTTGTGCTAAAGTGCCTATAAACTACGATTTTGACTTAAAAATGCATATTCACCATGGTAGCAGGGGCCAATTATGTTCTATAATACTCAAGACCCCTTTTCCAAATAGCAATTGCAAACTGGTTGTTGGACTAGAGTTTTGAGTACATGTTTGTTGTTTTTGGCCACAGTAAAATGCCATTGACAAGAACGTCGCACACCAAAAGTCTGTCCCACAATCCTTTGTAATCGCTATTTGGAAAAGGGTCAATTGGTGTAGTTAGAATCGACATTGCTCGTCCGACTTTCTCAACTCGTATATCGCCAATCCTAAAAGAAACTACCCTCCGAGGCCTGCTTCTAGGTATTCTTACTCGCCCGGCATGAGACATACTGGTCCAGGCCCCATGGCCACAAATAATTTGAGACCAACAGACATATGAAGAGTGGGAGAGGGCTGGGGATGGAGCCCTTATCAGGGCAGAATATTTCCTTATTACGGGCAAAATTTGTATGATATTTTCGGGCAAACGCGTAACTTTTTTGCATTAAAATTTCGGATGAAAGTACTCAGCCCCCAATTGAAGTATTCCTGTACGCTTTTGTCGAACCCTGCAGTAGCCTAGTATTAACGTAATTTGATTTCAATAGATTCGACGCTTTTGAGATTTTGACAAGTTGCAATGCTTATGTCCTTTACACAATCAGTGATCAAAGAGTGGCTGCACCAGGGATGGGATAGTGGGCTAGCAGTGGCCGCCGAGTAAGCACGTTCGGTCATTAGAGGGGGGGGGGGGTTGGCATCAAGCGGCGCTCGCTCTGTAGTAACTAGTTACCTTACAACAGTCGTTGGGTTTGCATCTTAATCTATTCTCTTAGTTACCTACCAGTTAGTGACAACTGTGTCCCCACCCCACCCCCTCAAATATTTTAGTCTTCAATTCTTCAACAAATGGCGTACTATTGTAAGTTCGCCGAGCACAACAATTCAATAGATTACGTAAGCCGTCTGGCCCGGATCTAGGATTTACGGAAAGGTGGGGTTTATTTTTGTTTCACGGAGGCTGAAGTTAAACCTGCTAGATCAAAAGGCAAGAAGTTCCCGTGAGGAGGGGTGGCCCTCCGGCAAAATTTTGGAATGAATTAAACAATTATACAAGCGAATTTCTGGTATCTGGCAATCAACATAAGTACACAAGCAAGCAATATTTATAAAATATCGTTATCGTTACTAGCGTGGCCACTGTGATATTGGTATTATCACACATCGTTCGAAATAACTAAGACGGAAGGCCTGATGGTCTCCCTAGGAATATTTTACTTAAAACTGCTACATGGAGTTTCCTGGCATTTGCAAAACAAGACAGAAGTACTTAAAGAAACATTTTTACGGCATTGTAAATTATAATTTAGTTTCGGATGACTTACTCTGCAAATTTTAGAACAAGCTAACCAGTAATTATCATCAAGCATCTGTCAAAATTAACACGGGAGGAATGAAGACGAGTCTTCTCATCAGATCGGATTTCACCATTCTTGTCATTCTCACTTATCTCCTTTCCCCTCTCAATTTAATTCTCCCAGTATTACAAATTTCCCTGGCGGTCCACATGGACCCAGTGTAGAACTAAAATCACTAATCTAAGCGCCGCCACGTTGGCTCGTAACGTGTAGAATATGTTGGGCTAAAGATACTGTACCTCCTAGATTGCCGAAAGTGATCCTTCCCACTTGCCCATAATAGTAGGGCAGATAAGTGGAAAAATCATTCACTTCTGGAATGAAGCACCAAAATTTGACAGATTGTACCTCTTGGGTCTGTCTTTTGAAAATACCATTAGCCACGTGAATTTCAAAATGGCCGCCATTTTGGCCAAAGAATAATACAGTTTGCCATAGATTTTCACTTCCCAGGTTGATTTAATAACTCTGGTGTCAAATAATAGGTTTTAGACTACAGAAAACTCAAATTTAAAAAGCAGAAACCTTGGTAGGGCGGGATTCAGGTCAACCAAAATGTCAGAAAAGCAAAATGGCCGCCAAGCTGAACGAAATATTTCCAAAAAGTGGCTAAAAATATTGTAAGTTTCCAAATCCCCAGTCAAAATGATGTAAATTAATATTTTATAATTAAGACTGAATTTTACAATCCTTTGCACAAGATTACTTGACAACCAATGTGGCAGAAAATCACCGAAGAAGTAAAAACAACACAGTAAAAATTCCACCAAAATATAAGAAAATAATTACAAAAAATGCAAAAAACTCAGAAAATAGTCGTTAAAAATATATTTTGAATGAAAACCCTAAATATCTTTACAGCAGATTGTAAATAAAATTCAAAGCATGATTTTTGATATGTTTTACCGGCTAACCAAGATGGTGGAAATAACAAAATGGCCGCTAATATAACGATCATAATGTATAAAAATAATATGAGAAATGATCATTAAAAATAATTTTCATACACTTGCCCTTAATATCTGGCCATGTTTCATGACAAATTATGCAAAAGATTTTTTGAAAAACTTCTTTTGGATTCAGGCCAACCAATACGGCGGAAAAGGCAAAATGGCCGCCAATGTAATTATTATGTCAATGTATTATAATAGCCAAAAAATAATTATTAAAAAACACTTCATACACAGGTAAACCTAATCTGACCCATATTCTATTGAAAATATTCAAAAAGTATTATTCTGGAAATATTTTGCAGGATCTGGGTCAATCAAGATGGCGGAAATAGCAATATGGCCGCTAATGTTAAAATTTCAATAAATTATAATAATACAGAAAATAATCCTTAAAAATATATTTGTGACAGTTGTTCTTTATATTTGGCCACATTTTGAGCCAAATATATCAAAATTTTTTTTCAAAATATTTTGCTGGAATTCAAGTCAACCAAGATGGCGGAAGAAGCAAACTTGCCGCCAAATGGTATAAATACAATATTTTATATTAATATAATCTGTAAAAAATATTTTTAACACACTTAAACCTAAATTCTGGCCATAATCGTTAATAAATATTCAGAAAGTATTTTCTGGATATATTTTACATGTTCCAGGTAAACCAATGTGGCAAAACTAACAAAATGGCCTTCCATATAACTATTACATAGTTACAGTACATTGAAAAAATGATAAAAATATTTATGAAAAATATGTTTGTCGCACTTGCTTTTAATATATGGCCATATTTTATGCCAAATAATATAAAAACATTTTTAGAACATTTTTGTTGCAATTCAGATCAACCAAGATGGACGAAAATGCAAAATGGCTGCCCATTGATACAATATAGCATAAAAATAAAGAAAATAATCCTTAAAAATATTTTCAACACATTAAAACCTAAAGTCAGTCCATATTATGTAATAAATATTAAAAAAGTATTTTTCTGGACATATTTTGCAGGATCCAGGTCAACCAAGATGGCGGAAATAGCAAAATGGCAACTCATATAATTAAGATAATTATAATTAAGATAACTATATAAGCGGCCATTATACAAGTGGCGGTCACTTTGCTTCTTTTGCCATCTTGGTTGACCGGAATTCCAACAAAAAATGTTTTGAAGAATGTCTGATATATTTGGCTGAAAGCATGGCCAAATATAAAGACCAATTGTCACAAATATATTTTTAAGGATTATTTTCCGTATTATTTTCATTTATTGAAATTTTAACATTAGCGGCCATTTTGCTATTTCCGCCATCTTGGTTGACCCAGATCCTACCAAAAATGTCCAGAAAAATACTTCAAGAATATTTGCAATAGAATATGGACACAGATTAGGTTTACCTGTGCATAAAGTATTTTTTAATACTTATTTTTCCTATTATTATAATATATTGACATAATTATTGCATTGGCAGCCATTTTGCTTTTCCGCCATATTGGTTGACCTGAATCCAAAAGAAACATTTTAAAAATCATTTTAGATTATTTGTCATGAAATATGGCCAGATGTTAAGGGCAAATTTGTCAAAAGTATTTTTAATGATTATTTCTCATTATTTTTATAATTTTTTATAATTTTTATAGTTGATAGTTATATTGGCTGCCATTTTGTTGTTTCCGCCATCCCTGTTGGGCTGAGGTCTTGTATTACCTATCAGAAACCATGCTTTGAATTTTATTGGCAACACTGAATAACGATATTTAGGATTTTCAATTGAAATATATTTTTAATTATTATTTTTTTGTGAATTTTTTGTCTTTTTTTTTTAATTTTTCTTATGGAGGGGGAGTTTTTACTTTATTGTTTTTACTCTTTCGGCGATTTTCCGCCATATTGGCTGGCAAGTACTCTTGTGCCAAGGATTGTAAAACGCAGTCTTAATTGTAATTTCTTAATTTACATCATTATGGATTGGGATTGTGGAAATTAACACTGTTTTTTATACAATGTTTGGAAATATTTCATTCATTTTGGCGGCCATTTTACTTTTCCGCCATCTTGACTGACCTGTGTCCGGCCAAAACAGTCCCAAAAATTGCGAGTTTTGTCAAAATATGACCGAATTTTAAGATTAGATGCCTCAAAAATATTTTGAGGAATATTTTCTGCACAAAATTGTGTCTTAAATAGTATTTACAAACGGAAAATGGCGGCCATTTTGGAAAATCAGCCGCCATTTTGAATTTTGAGTAGGTAACGGGTTTTTTTCAAAAGAGCAATCCCTAAGGAGCATGTATGCAAATTTTGGTGCTTCTTTCCACTTGTGAACGATTTTACCAAAAAATGCATTTATCCGCCCTGCTGTAATGACCGCTGTTTGGACATTTTGTAAACCAACCTAAAATTTCTACGATCAAATAAGCATTATGAAATATGCTTACAAATCCTCCAGTGGCGTAGCCAGAATTTCTTTGTTGGGGAGGGGGGGGGGGGGGCAAGACTTTTCTCAAAATAAGCTTTTTATGAACTTTCTGTTCTGAAGCCTAGTGCAGCATGCAGTAGCATGTACCAGGGAGTTGTTATTTCCAAATAACAACTCCCTGCATGTACAATGTACCTTGTACATGACTATGGTATGGTATATAACATTATGTTGATGCTTCATACGTGCGGTCAAGCTATGCTTTGACAAATTCTAGACCAGAGCACCATCATTTCTTGTTATTGATTTCAGTTAAGATAGTACCCGCCGACAGGCCGAATTGATTAATTGCAAAGCTGGTCATATTTATCAAAGTTTGTATATAATGTAAATGTCATATTTTCGTCTGTCAAAGAAAACTCTTCCCATTAGTTTCTTTTAAACAAATAGCTTGAAATTATTTGGGGGGGGGGGGGCAAGAATGTGTTACAAAGTAATTTTAGGGGCAGTGCCCCTGGCCCCCAAAGCCCCCAAAGCCAACGCCACTGACATCCTCTACCCTTTTGTTACATATCTACTCCCATCTCGATTATTTCCCATTGGAAGCCGTACATTTGGTCGGTTCAAAATTAGTAAAACTACCATTTTGAAGTGCTTGGTGTGCAGTATCATACCAATGTCCCCATTTTGCAATTGTCTAGAGCCTCCTGGAGGTTCTATGCATGCATTGTACCAGCACTGGAGGGTGCTATGCCAAGTCCAAATATTACTAAATAATGGTAACTCCTTAACATCACGTTGTTTCAAAGCTTTCCCAAATATAGCACCGTTTTGCATCTAAGCCACGACGCACGACCTTAAACGAACAAAAAATGTTCGAAGGGGGAGGGGATCCTTCCCCTTATACCGCTCCCTAGGGGCACCCCACACCAGTGACAAAGGGAGGGTCCACCCCAGGAGCAAAGTATCGTAGCCTACGCATATGCACACTTTGCACAAACTTTCTGGGCTAATCTATGGTTTGCTCTATGACATCATCTTCTGTGGTGCCCCCAATCATCAAACTCAGCGGCGCCACTGCTAAATATATAAGATTGCCATATAATCGCGTCAGACGCGTATTGACGGATGCAAGCCGAGGTTGGACGTCTACTTCTTGTTTTCGGGAAAATAGTTCTCGCTAAAATAATTCCAAGCATCATTATCCTAATAATCAGATAATGGTCATCAGGCATGGAGTGGTGGTTACCGTGACAATTATGCGCGAAGCCGCCGAAATTTCGCATAAAAATTGATATAAAACCCTATCCGTACCTTTACTAAAATATGTTAGGGATATGGTATGAACCGTATGATAGAAAAAAAAACAGATATTTTGATTGTTTGGAAAGGATTTACAATCTAGTAGAATTTTTCACTGCTAAAAGAAGGTGGCTGGGGGTCTGGACCCCTTGGAGTGAACCCCCGTGATCCGCCCCTGGGAAGGGCCTGGATATACTGGCACTAACAGCCGGACCAGATTGTCCGGTAGGACTTAGGCACTAGGCCTTTTATGGAGGTCTGCAAAAAAAAAAAAAATCTCGACACTGTTAAAGCGTATTCGTCGGTGCCCCTTTTAGTAGGTTCTGGGCATCTACAGTGTGGTGCCTAATGATATTATTCAGTAATGGCTGACCAGGGAGCTGGAAGAAAGCTCCCTGGGCTGGAAGTAGTACTACCATAGCTGCTCAAACTTTCCGGCTACCTCGTCTGAGAAACAACAGAAGTTCAGACCATAATGGACTTACCTCTCTTTGTTCTTTATTTGCAATCACCGTAACGTCCATAATTATGTAGGGAGAGAAATAGTAGTCTTTTCCCAGGTGAACTTGTGCTCAACTTGGACATAAAAAGTATGATCTATAAACTTGAACTTCAGAAATTGCTTGTGGTGGTCTCGCTTGCAATTATCTGTGGTTCTGCACTTTTCGCACATTTAATATACTGCATAGCTATGCACTGCATGCAGTCTAGTCACGATAGCATAGCTCCACACGTGGTGGACGTGTACGCAGCTCAGCTCCGTTTTGTACCTAATCAACCATTTTTCAAGGCCAAAATAACGCTTTATGAAGATAAATTGTGTCATTATGAGCGTGGTCGACACGTTGGAAAAGCAAGCAATTACGACTGGTGGGAAAAAGGTGTGAAAATTTTGAGTTGGAAATGTCAACGAATTCGCAGACCGACATAAACGGCTCGGGAAGGGATCCCGTTGGTTTTCCTCCCATCAAAGAAGAGTACGAGTCTATGGAGACAGAGAAAAGTAGCGATGATGTGGTGGAATTAACAACCAAAGATGGCCACCAGTCTAACGATACCGCAGCAGAGAATGAGGAAGATGACCGAATCGTTGAAGATGTCAATTTCTCCCACATGACTGACACCCTTGACCGATTTGCTCACTTTACAATCCGAAAGCAGACAAGTTACAGGTGAGTGATTTTCACATTTGGTAGGCAGTAAGCCAGAGTTGCGGGGAATTCCCCGAATTCCGCATGGATTCCTACTGCGAGGGCTTCAAGAACTGTGCCGCTAACGACTGTACGATTTGTGCACGAAAAGGCAGCTGAGATAGGCATTTGAGGTACTCGAACATCTTGCATTTCCAATTATTCTGATAAGCATGATTGAGATAGGGTAGAATTATAATTATTAAGCTTAAGGTCTAACTTAAGGCAAGACTCACCACCACCAACTGGTTATCTGCGTGTAGCCTACTCAAAAGTTACTGCAGTACTGATCATTGGTACGGTAGTTGATACTTTACAATGTCTCACTATGCCCAAGGCTGCAGTCAATAGTCACGTTAGGCCTAATGTTACCTAGCCTTGTCAGGTATATAGGACCAACTTTGATATTGACTTACGATTGATGGATGGTACTGTACATGTGGGAGTTCCAGAGCTGGATGCACATTGCAAAGTGACATGGCCGAGTTACAAAGGGCTGAGCTCATGGAATGACTACTTACAGTATGGAATGACTACGTACAGTACGTACTGTACCTTGGAGATACATCTATAAATGCCTGCCGAACCTAAATTGTTACTCTCATGGGTGTGGGTGGTTTGGCCCTTTAATTTTCTTCACAATAAGGCTAGATCTCTTTCCTATGCACAGTTATTCATTCCACTGTGTTGAAAATGTCTTGAGGATAGGGACTTAGTGTATAGTGCCCAGAAACTGTCAGTAAGCCAGTGAGTCCATGGAGAACCTCTGGGCCAACACCATATTTATTGTGCATGAACACCACAGTGGGAATTATGGCCACTATCTGTCAGGTTGGGCTTTTGCATTACAACTCCAGAGGAGTTGCAAACTTTGATTTCGTTTAAATTTCACATTTTTATGGTAAATGAAGTTTTGTTCTCAAAATGACTATGAGACAATTTTTAAAAATTTAATACAACAAATTACGAAATTAGCATTTGGAGAATGACACTCTTAATAACTGTTATGTTGTAGCAAAAATCTTAAAACTTCATTGTCCCAAGAATTGGACTGTACTAGTCTGCCGAATGGATAGTGGCCGTGGAATGATCCCTACAGTGAGTGGACAGTACCATACTGTACAGTATGTACAGTACAGTAGGTTGCTCTAAATACTGTATCGTTGGTGTAGAGTTGTGACTTGATGATACAGTTTCAATATAACGTCATGATTTTTCTTCATTTTGGCACATAACACTTAACTTAAAATGAATTTGCTTGTAGCCTACTGTAGAAATTTTGGAAGGGTATACATAACATGATAACACTCTTGGAGATAAGATCGATGTGATAAATTAAACCACTGGTTGGAAAGATAGGAGGTCACATGAAAATTAGAGAATTTGTACCACCTTGAATACAGGACAAGTCTGTCTTTCATTGGTTGCATGATGTGATGATGAGCATTACATTGTTGATGTCAATTCACTCACAGTAGACATTGATTATCATCCCCATAATTTTTAGGAATTGAATCATAGGCCATAATCACCCAGTTCGATGTACCAGTCTTCAAGGGACAGAGCTTCTCTCATATTTGGTCAAGATGTTGCACAGTAGGCCTATATAATGTGACAGAAATTTTGATATTTGATCGACCAAAAGGTTCAGTATAATCTCTGAAAGAGAGAGGAAGGGAGGGCACTATAGACTTGAAATTTCAAATCTGGCCAGAAACTGGAGTTGCCTTGCATTTTCACAGAAATGGGGTCTAAAGTCTGGCTTAATTCACGGGATTGTAAAAATAAAGCAGAACCAGGCTTTAAATGGGGAGGGGGGAATATTCCCACCTCGGCTGCCCTCCATTTTGAAAATTTATGAGTTTTTAAATGAATCCACTTAAGGGGTTTAAGCTATAGCTTTCTGTAGGTTGAGGTGTGTTTTCAACTGAGTGATACCCTTTATTTGAATCATTTTCTATAACAAATTGAGCCTCAGCTGGAAAAAAGGCTGTGGCTGGCCTGACTTAAACCAATTGGTTAAAAACTGCATGAGCCGTAAAACCTCATCTAGCTCTAAATCTATCACAAATTGTTCACAAACTATCAAAACTTTCCTTTGTAAACTATCAAAATTTTGGTATGCACAGCTGCAAAACTTGCAAAACTTTGCGGGAGCATATACTTTGAAAACCAAAATTTCTAGCTCACCCGGTCTACTTAATTTGGAACTAAGATGAAAATTTCTAGCTGCAGCATGATTTTTGCGGACGCAGTGCGTGTTTGCGTCCAGCTTTTTGCAGGCGTGTTGGTATGCACCATACCCTTTAACGTTCGCTTCTACAAAACCTTTTTTTTGTTTAATAAATGCTAAAGGTATTTGCTTTTAGGAATGGGTAAAGACAGGATTTACAATGGTTCTAATGCAAAATTTTGGTGTGCTTTGTGTGCAATCGCCACAATTTACAAGTTCCAGTATGCATGGAAATATTATGGTAAGAACTGTTTTTAGTAAACTTTGTGGTAAGTTCAACCTTATAGGCTTGCATCAAGAGTTGATTGTGGCAGTCTGATAAGGCATGGGCAACATTTGTAGTTAGTTAGATGAGATTTAACGACACACCAACACGAATGTGCAACATTTGTAGCATTTGATTTGAAGTTCACACTGCAGCACAGTACTCATTACAATGGTTATCATTTGCTCATTCAAAGGTCATTAAATGCACAACAGAGAATAAGCAAATTTATGAAACATGCTTTTAAGTAACCCTCCACTACCACTTTATATACCTAATTGACTCTCCTTCAGTAAACCCCATAAAGCTGTCCATAAATTTGCATTCTCATTCAAAATTAGTAAAAACAACCATTATTGTGAAGTGCTTGGTGTGCTCTCCTGTAGTATCCTTTAGATTTCACTTAAAGGGGGTATGACCTCTCCCCAAAGCAGGGTGTTGCTAGGAACTACCAGTCCAAACATATTTTAATAGGAATAGCCCTAGAGTTTTAAATACAGTTGATGATTGCACTCTGGTTGACATTCATTCTAACAATATACTGTAGCTTCACTCTGGTTGGTCAGTGATGACTTGTACAGTACAATTGTCTTCCTGACAAGTGACAACTCCCTGTCTCAGTTTCGTTTATTGTCTTTTTGCTTTATATAGATACAAATAGAGAATATAAATTTTACACAGGAATATATGTACATGCATTATAAGTGAAAGGAAGTACAGTACACAAAAACCCCAGAGGGCTTGAGAACATGCACTCCCTACAAAGAAAGAGAAAAACAAAACATACAAGCAAACAAACACACTGCTTCAATAGTAACAAAAACAAGCGATCAAAAACAGAAAAAAAAATGGTCAAAAGAAGAGAAAAGACTACCCCAATGAAACACCCATCCCCATCCACCCCACCCCCACGAAAGTCGATAGAGAAGACTATGCTCAAAACAGTTAAGAAAAACATAATCAGTAGTTTACAGTAGGCTTATACACAGTCATTGTGTGTCAATATATGGCCTCAAGCAAATTAAACTCAGTGCAGGCTAGGTACTGTGCCTCTGTCTTAAAGGTGTAGGTCTTTTTGTTTAAATTGGAGGAGGGGCTAAAAGTAAACTTAGTACCTATTAGAATTTTACGGTCTGAGGTGAAATTAGGGAGCCTAAAAGAGCATTAATGTCCCCATTTTGCAGTTTTACCCCAGAGTGCTCCATTCCTATGTTTTTTCAATTGAAAAATTTGGAGTGTTGCATCCTATGAAAACTAGAAAGTCTTCATTTTCAGTCTCTGGTAGCTAGTTAGGGGTACTGCAATAACTTTCAGTCTGGCTTCAGTAGTGGTACTTTTAGTACTTTGTACAGTGGAATCAGGCCAAATTTTTAAGAAATTTTCAGGTTGCCCAAAGCCAAATTTTGGTTGTTTGAAATGTGTTTTGGTTGTCCCGATGAGAGTGACAAACAAAAGATGAACAATTATATTTCATGTCGCTGTCATAGTAAGTTGAGGTTTATATTAAATTCTGTAGGCTTTCCAATAGTCATTTTCTTTTTATTATGTTTCCATCATCATCACAAATGACAATGTACCAGTTATCCACCCCACACCATTGTCAGCAATAACTTCTTTCACGTCTACTTCTATATGATGGATTTTATTAAATGACAAACTTTTCTAAACCTTTCCCCTTGCATAGCCACTTGCTACTGGGCTTTTCCTCTGCTGCTGGAGTGGGGACGACTAACACAAAGTTAGTTCAACAATTCTACGAAATAAAAAAATGAGGGCTTGTCCATTGTAACAGGCTCAAAGAGAGAAAGTGGTTGTTCGATGTACTTTTTTAATAACTACTCTCTGTCGGTGGATAGAGAGAGTGTTGAATTTCCAGTCGCTGAAGGAATCTTGCACTAGAGAAACAGAAACAGAGGTTTTGCATTTTCATCACATTTTAATAATTTTTCCCCCAAAAGATACAATGTTCATATCCTTCAACTGACATAAATTCTGTCTGCTATAAGACATTTATTGAACCTTATATTCCCAGTTGGGAAAACAGTTTGTGCAGGAAGTAATACTGGGTAAAGAGTGTATTACTGCGATATGAAAGGATTTTCATAAAGGTTATCTAGGCACTATTAAACTGTACATTGAATAGACAGTAGGGCCTCAAATGTAATATTTTTGCTACGTACATGAGTACACCATCACAAACACAAAAGCCAGGGATGGACACACCTGGGTTTTTGTTTCACATTTACCAATTGTTGTAATGGCGGCTACTTTATGGAAATGGTATATACTGCAGTAGTGGATTATACTTCACATAATGGTAACTGTCACTCCGTGTCATTCACATGCTACATTAAAGTTACAACTGCAACACGTGGCCATGTTGAACTTGACCTATAAATCTGGGGTTTGGGAAACCTCCAGGCCTGAGGTCCAATGAACAGCCCATGAGCCATACCTATTGACGATGTACTCAGTACAAACTTATAAAGAGAAAAATACATTACACAGAAAGCCCATTGTAGCATGCATCAGTAACTGACCAGAATGTTGAGACCTTTGTGTGGCCAAGGACTGATTTTGGGTTCCCAACTACCCTGCTACAGTAAAACAAAAAGTTAATAGGAACAGGCTGCTAGGGGAATTCAATAAGGCTTGTTTAGCCAAAGTTCCCCGGGAAAAGGCCATTTTCTCGGGTGAAATATATAGACGTCTTATGTCACCTGATGGCTAAATCCTCCTATTGAATTCTAGCGTCATGAAGGCCTGAAGGGGATAAGAATAGTTGCTTGCAAATTCATGAAATACACGTGCAGTGGTTTCATATTGTACATTCCTTCCCTATAAAACTGGCCTTGAAATTGGTATGTGTTTGCTTAGCTAAAATCTTAAATTCAAATATCAAGTGAAGTAGGCCTATAACTTTTTGTAGAAGAGTTCAGGGGTGTACGTACCATATGTACAGTATATACATACCAAATCTCATGTAGATTTGTATATTATTTTAGGGTCTCTTATGTTATGACTGCATAAAATGAACAAATTATAATGTTTTTTAAGCATGGTCTTTTGTGTGCTTGAAAAAATGATTCCTTTTAGGTTGGCTTGTGTCCTAAAGGATTTCTATATAAATTTGAATTCTCATCACAACCCCCTAAGTTAGTTTGTTAGTTAGTTAGATGAGATTTAACGACACGCCAACATGTGAATGTGTTATATAGTGTCAACTAGATAAATACGGTTCAAGTTCAGTTTCAAATATTGTTCAAATACAGTGCATGCAAGTCCTCCCCTTTAGTCGCCTCTTACGACAGGTGGGGAAAACCGTGGGCATATTCTACAACCCCCAGCCCACAGGGGGCCACAACCCCCTAAGAAACAAGCATATTGCATACATGTACTGTACATTTGGACCTTTCCAGTTCAAAAATATTGATTTACTGTGCCATCAGAAATCTGCCCTAAAGAGAAAAGAAATGCTTTGACTGCATTTTAAGCACTTAGTTTTCAAGTAAGTATTCTTTTTTCTATCAGAGCCACGTTGTAGCTGTAATGTTTTGTTGAATGTGTGGATTGAATGGCAAAATAATACTATCTGTACTGTAACAGTACAGCTGTCTGCCACGGATATTGCCCGCGGCCAGCCATTCTCAAGTGATTGATTGCAAGCGATGACAAGCACAATGTCAGGATTCCTAGGAAACATTGTTGGGTTTCATGAATCTTTTGTTTGGGAGGTACCGTACCGGTGGGAGCAAATTAATTCTTCACGGGTAGAGAAGTATTCTGTACATAAAGTCAAGAATTGTATTGAGACCTAGCGTACTGCACATATACCAAGGTCCATGTACATGTTATTGATGTGAACAGCATGTTCTTTGCAAAAAAGTATGGGGCGCTATATGGATCATTTTCTTCTCAGCAAAATTTTTTAAAATGTTTTAGAAAGAATTCAGATGCTACACTGGTGTGGACCTAAAGGCAAGTGAAGGTAGCCTATAAGAACAGTGTAAGAATTTCTTTAATCTACTATTTTAACAAAAATTTTCTGTAAAATTTCTAGTTTTATGGTACTGTACTTGTTGAATATGTTTTGCTTGAGGTGTATACTGTGTATTATAGCCAGAAATTAATATTTATAAAACAGCTGATAAAATGCTAGATATTTGTAGTCTCTGAAGGATCTGGACTGGAGAAAGTGAAATTTGAGCTCTTTACTGGTGACAGTTAATTTCCCACCTGAAGCAGCCAAAATGACCCCTGGAGAGATGTTGGGGAGGGCTGAATAAATTATGAGAAATGTTAGAAAATTACCTTCCTCTCATCCTAAGAAATTATGAACAAACAAAAAGAAAAAAAAAGAAATTACAGTAGCTAGGGAGCCCAAAATAGCCCCTGTAAACTTTTGAAGGGAATGATATTTTTACCCAGTGTATGTGAAAAGACACTCTCTAAAAAAACTAGTATTTATAACCTACTGTGCTTTCATGTAAATATATGCTGAGATGCATACTGTGTGTACATAAAATTGCAACCTTGGTCTAGCATATCTGGCAGGCATATGGTATGAGGTGGGGCCTGAGGAAACTGCACCTTACCTCCTCTTCAGGCAGGTTATTTGCCATTTTCAGGGAATGTTGTTTTGGGGCAAAATATGCTACAGGTTAATTACATGCAGCAAACTTGTTGCTAAAATCTCAGCCATTCCCCATTGAAGCAATTAAGGTACAGTACTGTAGTTTCACACCAGGGTATACTTACACCTGCACACAAGAGCTAAATAACGTAAGAGAATTGATGAGTCTGATGACCAAATAATTGCTAATCAATGTACAGTACAGTACAGTAATACTCCATCTCGATTAGCAGTTGTAATGAAAATCGAAAGTTAAAACACGAAACTTAAAACATGTAGGCAACGCATGAGAAACTTTTGGTTTGCAAGTTCAGCTACAGTAGTGAATATATACAGTCCAGTTTACAATTGCTTGAAATACTGTAGTAATGTTCACATACTACTGTACTGTAGTGTCACATATATCTGTACTTAGACTGTAAAACAGTCTGTAAAAACAGACACACTGTAAAACAGGGCCCCAATAATACAAAAACTCCTATAGCCTTGGTGCCCTTTTAGATGCATAAATGTGTTATATTTATATGGTATTTGCAAGTGCAAAGAGAGCCCTTCCAGATTATTTACGATTATGATTAATGATACGATTTTTCAGAGCGTACACAGTACCAAATTTCTGGGAGTTCAAATAGACGATCAGTTATCTTGGAAAGACCATATTAGTGGAATTACTAAAAATTATCTAAAATAGTAGGTCTCATCGCTAGACTGAGAGAATTCTTGCCCAGCAAAATGCTTCTAACCCTTTATAATGCTCTCTTTGTTCCACATCTTAACTACAGTATATTACTACTGTATGGTGTAACTCCTCAGATTATTTACTCAATCAGCTTCGCGTTTTGCAAAAGCGAACCTTAAGGCTTATCTGTAATGCCCCCTTCAATGAGCACTCACAGCCTCTCTTTTTCCAAAACAAAGTTCTCACCTTAGATGATATTTACAATTATCAGCTGGGAATCTTTTTATATAAACACAAACATAGTAGTCTGCCTTCCGATTTCATCTCATTCTTCCAGACTAATAGTGATTTCCATTCTTACTCTACTAGATTCAAGGACAGTCTCCTCTTTCCGCTTACTAGGACTTCTTAAGCTCAGTCCCAAGTAAGAATTGCAGGTGTAATTTTTTGGAACTCCTTATCCGATTCCATTGAACAGTCTTGCACTTTAAGCATGTTTAAGAAAAAACTAAAATATCACCTGCTTGATAAATATAATGAAGGGTAATAGTAGTACGGGTTAAACTGCGTAATTGCAAAACTTGTGATTTCCTTTTCTTTCTAGTTATTCCTTCGTTTGTTTTGTTCTTGTTTTTTCTTTTTTTTTTTCCTTTTCTGTTTGATTGTATATGATCACTTGTTATCATTCTTTACTTTGATAGGGACCAGATTAGAAAAGTGAAAACTTCCTTCTGGTTCTTCCTTTCATGTAGTATTTTTATGTTAATTATTGTATCGTATGACAAATGATTATGTAATACTTGTATCTACATCGCCCCTCTCTTACCTCCTATCTACAATTGTAACCCTCACTTACCCGTATTAAGGTCCTGGCAAGTTTGATCACACAGAAGAGGAGGCCGGCCTCCGCTAGAGGGCGGCCTCCCCCGTCCTCTTCTCACTTGCCTCGTCAGAGATTAGAAAACGTATTTGGGTGATACCTGCGCATTTTTCAGAGTTTTTCTCGGATTTCATAATCGAAGTTAAGTTGGAGATTGCTTCCGTGTGGACTCCTTCAGAATTGGTATCAGAAGTGTGCTTGCATGTGGGTTTGCATGAGTATAATTTTCGTTCGAGGATTCTTTTTCGGGCCTTTTTTAGGTTCCGTCACTTAGTCACGTTTTTGCAAGTGTTTTTCGCTATAGGCACTTCTACAGGGGGACCAGTTCCGTGATGTAGCTAGTGCCTTGAGGCGCGGGGGTGGCTTTACGGGGCCTCGTGGACGCGGGGGAAGTCCACTACCCCCTCCCCCCCTCTTTTTCCCTCTTCGGGTACGATTCCATTTCGTTGTTAGTGAGTTCGTGTTGGGAGCTTGTCCTTGGTACTCAACCTTCGTTGTAGTTTGCTCCTTCCGGAAGCTTCTCATGCTAGTCGTTTGCATGTTGAGGCATGACCTCGTTGTACCTTATGAGGATCATTTGCATGCTGTGTTTATTATACTATTTGCCTTTGTCCCAGTTTTATTGCTCCGGGAGATGCCCTTCGGGATCTCTCCGTGTCCGTGTTGTTACGCATGTTCCCGGCAATTTTTGCATGTCTTTTTTAGGTGTTTTTCGTAATGGCAGCCCCTTTTGATGCATGGTGCCTATGTTGTAGTTTTTCAGCCTTATTGTAGTAGCCATATGTATTGAGATAAATCACCGCTATGTGGGCGAGAGATCAGTGGTGGGACTGGCCGGGGTTATCCTTTGGCTCAGTGGATGGAGAAGCGTGGGAAGCGCTTGCCTTCGGTGCTCGTTAAGCCTTATCAACTTGTATGATGAATGCTTTTCTCTCTCCTTTGGTCCCCGGTCTCTGAACTGAGGACCTGGGGGGGGGGGGTGGGGGGGGGGGGGGGTGGGGGGGGGGGGGGGTGGGGGGGGGGGGGGGTGGGGGGGGGGGGGGGTGGGGGGGGGGGGGGGTGGGGGGGGGGGGGGGTGGGGGGGGGGGGGGGTGGGGGGGGGGGGGGGTGGGGGGGGGGGGGGGTGGGGGGGGGGGGGGGTGGGGGGGGGGGGGGGTGGGGGGGGGGGGGGGTGGGGGGGGGGGGGGGTGGGGGGGGGGGGGGGTGGGGGGGGGGGGGGGTGGGGGGGGGGGGGGGTGGGGGGGGGGGGGGGTGGGGGGGGGGGGGGGTGGGGGGGGGGGGGGGTGGGGGGGGGGGGGGGTGGGGGGGGGGGGGGGTGGGGGGGGGGGGGGGTGGGGGGGGGGGGGGGTGGGGGGGGGGGGGGGTGGGGGGGGGGGGGGGTGGGGGGGGGGGGGGGTGGGGGGGGGGGGGGGTGGGGGGGGGGGGGGGTGGGGGGGGGGGGGGGTGGGGGGGGGGGGGGGTGGGGGGGGGGGGGGGGGAAAATTTTTCAAAAAAGGGGGGAAAAAAAGAATTTCCCCCAAATTTTAATACTGTTTTGAAAAATTTTTTAATAGCAAAAAATTAAAAATTTCTAATTTTAAGGGGGAAAAAAAAACCCCCTTAAAAAAATTTAAAAAAAAAACATATAATAAATGAAATTTTAATTTTAAAAGGTTTTTCGGGGTTTTTTTTTTTCCGTAAACCAAAATTTGTATCCCCTTTTCAACCCTTTTTTTGGGACCCCCAAAAAAAGGGGTGTAAAACTTTTGGGAAGTTTTGGGTTTGGCTTGAAAACCCTGCGGCCCCAAAAACGTTTATTTTTTTTTTTTAATAAAAGGTTTCCCCCAAAGGGCCAACCCCCGTTAAAAAGGAACAAAAACCTTTACTGGTTTTGCGGGGGGAAAAAAAAGGGGAATACCGTAGGGGGGAGCCCCGGGCCCCTCCAAAAATTGGACCCAAATTTTTGGGGGGGGCCCCGGGGGGCCAAAAAACCGAAAAGGGGTTTTGCCCTTAAAAAAATTAAGGGGGGGGCCCAAAAAACCCTTCAAAAAAAATTTTTTTTTTATTCTTTTTTTTTTGGATTTTTTTTCCTTTAAATTTGCCCAAAAAGGGGCTACTTTAAAACCCATGGGGTTTTTGGGGAAAAACCCCCTTTTTTTAAACCCCTTGCCCCTTTTTGTTAAGTTTTTTTGGGGAAAGAAAACCCCCCAAAAAATCAAATTTGCCCCAAATTTTTTCCCAACCAAAAATTTTTTTAAAAAAATTTGGGCCTTTCCCCGGGTTAAAACCCCCCGGATCCCCCCCAAAAAACTGGGCCTTTTGGTTTTGGGGGTTTTTCTTTTTTTTTTTTTTGGGGGAAAATTTTAACTTCCCCCGGGGGAAATTCCTTTTTAAAACGTTTTTCCCCAAAATTTTTCCCCCAAAAAAGTCCCCTTTTTTTGGGAAAAAATTTTAAAAAATTTTAAAAAAAAACCCCTTCCCCCCCCTTTTTTTTAAAAAATTTTTTTTTTTTTGAAAAAAAATTTTTTTAAAATTTAATTTTAAAAAAAAAAATTTTTTTAAATTTTTAAAAAAAAATTTATTTTTTAAAAAATTTTAAAAAATTTTTTTTTTTTTTAAAAAAAATTTTGGCCCCAAAACCAAACTTTTTTTTCCCCCCAAAAAAAATTTACCTTTAAAAAAAAAATTTTTGGGGGGGGCCCTTTTTTTTTTCCCCGGGGGGAAAAAATTTTTAAAAAATTAAAATTAAATTTTTAATTTTTTTTTTTTTTGGCCTAAATTTTTTTTAAAAAAAGGGGGTCAAAAAGGGGGCCCCCAATTTTTTTTTTTAAAAAGGTTTAAAAAAAAAAAATTTAAAAAAAAAAAATTTTTTATTAAAAAAAAATAAATTAAAAAAAAAATATAAAAAAAATTTTTTTAAAAAAAAAAAAAAAAATTTTTTTTTAAAAAAAAACCCC
Source organism: Holothuria leucospilota (assembly GCA_029531755.1). Classification (NCBI taxonomy): domain Eukaryota; kingdom Metazoa; phylum Echinodermata; class Holothuroidea; order Aspidochirotida; family Holothuriidae; genus Holothuria; species Holothuria leucospilota. Next base: position 45,045,353 of record CM055972.1, on the reverse strand, counting down.
CCAAAAAAAAAAACCCCGGGGGGTTTTTTTTAAAAAAAGGGTTTTTAAAAAATTTTTTTTAAAAAAATTTTTAAAAAAAAAAAAAAATTTAAATTTTTAAAAAATTTTTAAAAAAACCCGGGGGAAGGGGAATTTTTTCCCCCCCCCCTTTTTTTAACTTTTTTCCCCCTTTTTTAAAAAAATTTTTTTTTTTTTTTTTTTTAAAAAAAAGCCCAAAATAAAGGGGGGGGGAAAAAAAAAAAAAAAGGGGGGGGAAAAAAAAAAATTTAAATTAAAGGAAAAAAAATTTTTAAAAAAAAACCCCCCTTTTTTTTTAATTTTTTTTTTTTTTTGGGGTTCCTCCCCCCCCCGGGGAAAAAATTTTTCCAAGGGGGGAAAATTTTTTTCCCTTTTTTTTGGGGGAAAAAAAAAAGGGTTAAATTTTTTAAAAAATTTTAAAATTTAAAATTTTTTCCCCCCTTTTTTTAAAAAAAATTTTTTTTTTTGTGGTTTTTTTAACCCAAAAAAGGGGTTTTTGAAAAAAAACCCCTTTTTTTTTTGGGGGGGAAAAATTTTTTTTTTTTTAAAATTTTTTGGGAAAAGGGCCCCCCCTTTTTTTTTTTTTCCCCCTTTTTGGAATTCCGTTTTTTTTTTTAAAAACCCGGGGGTTTTATTTTCCCTTTTTTTTTTTTTCCCCCCCAAAAATTTTAAATTTTTAAAAACCCCCCCCTTTTTTTTCCCCCGGAAAAAAAGGGGTTTTCCCTTTTTTTTTTTTTTGGGGGTTTTTTTTCCCCCCCCCCCCCAAAAATTAAAAGGGGTTTTTTTAAAAACCCGGGGCCCCCCGGGGGGGGGGGGGGGGTTTTTTTTTTTGGGGTTTTTTTTTTTTTTAAAATTTTTTTTTTTCCCCCTTTTTAAAAGTAAATTTTTTTTTAAAATTTTTTTCCCCCCAAATTTTTAAAGCCTTTTTTTAAAAATTTTTTTTTTTCCCCCCCCCAAAAAATTTTTTTCCCCCCAAAAATTCCCCCTTTAAAAACCCTTTTCCAAAAGGTTTTTTTTCCCCCCGGTTTAAAAAAAAGGGGCCCCCAAAAAAATTTTTTGTAAAAAAAAGGGGAAAAAAAAAACCCCCTTTTTTAAAAAACCCCCCCCCCCCCCCCGGGGGGCCCCCCCCAAAATTTTTTGGTTTTTCCCCCCCGGGGGAAAAAAAAAAAATTTTTTTTAAAAATTTTTTTTTTTGGGGGTAAAAAAAAAAACCCCAAAAAATTTAAAAAAAAAGGGGGTTTTTTTTTTTAAATTTACCCCCAAAAAATTTTTCCATGGGGGGGTTTTTTTTTTTTTCCCCCGGGGGGGGGGGGGGGGGGGGGTTTTTTTCCCTTCTTTTTTTTTTCCCCCCCAAAAAAAATTTTTTTTTTTGGGGGGGAAAAATTTTCCCTTTGTTTTTTTTAAAAAAATTTATTTTTAAATTTTGGGGCCCCTTTCCATTTTTTTTAAAAAAAAAAAAATTTGGTTTTAAAAAAACCCCCAAAAACCCCCCCAACAAAAAAAATTTTTTTTTTTTTTTTTTTTTTTTTTTTTGGGGGGGTTTTTGGGGGGGGGGTTTGGGGGGGAAAAAAAACCCGGGAAAAAAAGGGGTTTTTTTTCCCCTTTTTAACAAAAGGTTTTTCCCCCCCAAAAAAAAAGGAATTTTTTTAAAAAACCCCCAAACCTTTTTTTTAAAAAAGGGGGGGAAAAAAAAAAAAAAAAAAAAATTTTGGGTTTTCCCCGGGGAAAAAAAATTTTTAAAAAAACCCCCAAACAAAAAAAATTTTTTTCCCCCTTTTCCCCCCCTTTTTTTTTAAATTTTAACCTTTTTTTTTTAAAAAAAAATTTTGAAAATTTTGGGTTTTTTTTTTTTGGGGGGAAAAAAACCCCCCTTTTTTTTTTTTTGGGGGGAAAATTTTTAACCCCTTTTAAATTTCCCCTTTTTGGGCGGGGGCCTTTTAAATTTTTTAAAAACCCCCCCAAAACCCCCCCAAAAAAAATTTTTTTAAAAAGTTTTTTAAATTTTTTAAAAATTTTTTTTTGGTTTTTTTTTTATAAATTTTTTTCCCCCCTTTTCTCCCCCTTTTTTTTTTTTAAAAAAAAAAAAAATTTTTTTTAAAAATGGGGGGCCCCCCCCCTTTTTAAAAAATTTTTTAAATTACAAAAAAAAAAAAAAACCCAAAACCCCGGGGGGTTTACAAGTTTTTTAAAAATTTTTTTTATTTTAAAAAAAATTTTGTTTTTTGGCCCCCCGGGGGAAAAAAAAGGGGGCCCTTTTTTAAAAATTTTAAAATAAGGGGGTTTTTTTTTTTTTTTCCAAAATTTTTTTTTTTGGGGGAAAAAAAAAACCCCCCCTTTTTTTTTTTTGGGGGAAAGGTTTGGGTTTTTTTAAAAGAAAAAATAAAAAAAAAAAAAACCCCCCCAATTTTAAAAAATTTTCCCTTTCCCCTTTTTGAAAAATTTTAAAGGTTTTTTGGAAAAAAATTTTTTTTAAAAAAAAAAAAAAAAAATTCCCCCTTTTTTCCCCAAAACCCCCTTTTTTTTTTAAATTTTTCCCCTTTACCCCCCCCTTTTTTTTTTTCCCCCCCCCAAATTTTTAAAAAAGGGAAACCCCTTTTTTTTTAAAAGGGTTTTTTTTTAAAAATTTTCCTTTTAAAAAAATTTTTAAAAAAAAATTTTTAAAAAATTTTAAAAAAAACCCCCTAAATTTACCTTTTAAAAATTGAAAAAAAAAAAAATTTTTTAAAAAAATTTCCCCCCTTTTTTAAAATTTTTTTTTTTTTTTTGGGTTTTTTTTTTTGAATTCCCTTTTTTAAAACCCTTTTAAAAAAAGGGGGGGGGAAACCAAAAAAGGGGGAAAAAAAAAAACCCCTTCCCTTTTTTTTTAAAAAATTTTTTTTAAAAAAAAAAACCCCCCCAAAAAAGGGGGGTTTTTTTCAAAAAAAATTTTTTTTTTTTCCCCTTTTAAAAAGGGGGAAAAAAAATTTTTCCCTTGAAATTTTAAAAAAAAAATTTTTTTTTTGGAAAAAAAAAGGCTTTTTTTTAAAATTTTCCCGGCCCCCCCCCAAAAAAGGTTTTTTTCCCCCCCTTTTTTTCCCGGTTTTTAAAAATTTATTTTTTGGGGGAAAATTTTTTTTCCCCCCAAAAAAAAACCCCCTTTAAATTTTTAAATTTTTTTAAAAAACCAAAAAAAAATTTTTTTTAAAACCTTTAAAACCCGGTTTTTTTAAAATTTTTTTTTTTTTTTTTTGGGGAAGGCCCAAAGGGGCCCCCCCCCCTTGGCAAAAGCCCGGGGAAAATTTTTGGGGGGGTTTTTCCCCCCGGGCCCCCACCACTTTTTTTCCCCCTTTTTATTTTGGGCCTTTTTTTTTTCCCCCCTTTTTAAAAAAGGGGGTTTTTGGGGGGGTTGAAAAGGGGGGGTTTTTTTTTGGGGGGGGGTTTCCGGGGGGGGGGTTTTTTTTTTTTAAATTTTCCCAAATTTTTAAAAAAAAATTTTTTGGGGGGGGGGGGGGGGGGGCCCCCCCCCCCGGGGAATTTTTTTCCCGGGGCCCCCGGTTCCCAAAACCCCCCCCCCCCCCAAAAAAAATTTTTTTTAAAAAAATTTTTTTAAAAAACCCCCCCAAAAAAAAAAATTTTTTTAAAAAAAAAAAATTTTTTTTTAATTTTTTTTTTAAAATTTTGGGTTTTTTTTTTGGGAATTTAAAAAAAAACCGGGGGGGGAAAAAAAAAATTTTTAAATTTTTGGAATTTTCAATTTATTTTTTTTTTTTTTTTAAAAAAAACAATTCTTTTTTTATTTTTTTTTTTTTTCCCCCCACCCCCAAAAAGGTTTTGGGCCCAAAAAGGCCTTTCCCTTTTTTTTTAAAAAAACCCCCTTTTTTGGGGGGTTTTTTTTTCCGGGGAAAAAAAGGGTTTTAAAAACCCCGGGGTTTTTTTTTTAAAAAGGGGGCCCCCCCAAAATTTCCCGGGAAAGGGGCCCCTTTTTTTTGGGGGGGCCCCCACCCCCCCGGGGGGAAATTGGGGGCCCCCCCCCTTTTTTAATTTTTTTTTTTATTTTTTAAAAAAAAAAAAATTTTGGAAGAAATTTTTTTTTTTTCCCCTTTTTAATTTTTTTTTTAAAAAAAAATTTTGGGGGGTTTTTTTTTAATTTTTTTATTTTTTTATTTTATTTTTTTTAAAAAAAAGGGGGGGGGGGAAAAAAATTTTTGGGTTTTCCCCGGGGGGGGGAAAAATTTTTCCCTTTTTTAAAAAAGGGAAAGGGGGTTTTAAAAAATTTTTTTAAAATAAACCAAAAAAAAATGGAAAAAAAAAATTTTTTTAAAAAAAAAAAAAACCCCCCCTTTTTTTAAAAAAAAAAAAAAATTTTAAAAAAAATTTTTTTTAAACCCCCCCCCTTTTTTTTTTTTAAAAAAAAAAAAAAAAAACCCAAAAGGGGAAAACAAGGGGGGGTTTTTTTTTAAATTTTTTTTTTTTAAAAAAAAATATTTTTTTTAAAAATTTTTTTTTTTTTAAAAACCCAAAAATTTTTTTAAAAAAAATTTTCCCCCAAAAAAATTTTTTTAAAAAAAATTTTTTTAACCCCCAAAAAATTTTTTGGCCCCCTTTTTTTTCCCCTTTTTTCCTTTTTTTTTAAAAAATTTACCCCCTTTTCCCCCCCCCTTTTTGGGTTTTTTAAAAAAAAAAAATTTTTTTTTTAAAAAAAAATAAAATTGAAAAAAAAATTTTTTTGGTTTTCCCAACCCCCCCTAAAATTTTCCTTGGGTTTTTTTAAAAAATTTAAAATTTTTTTTTCCCCAAAAAAATTTTTCCCCCCCAAAATTTTTTTTTTTAAAAAAAGGAAAAAAAAGGGAAAAAAAAACCGGGGGAAAAAATTTTTAAAATTTAAATTTTTTTAAAAAAAAAAAAGGGGTTTGTTTTTCCCCCCCTTTTTTGGGGGGGTTTTAAAAAGGGGGTTTTTTAAAAAATTTTTTTTTGGGGGGGAAAAAAAAAATTTTTTTTTTTTTTGGGGTTTTAAATTTTTTTTTTTCCCAAAAAACCCCCCGGTTTTTGGGGTTTGGGGTTTGGGTTTTAAACCCAAACTTTTTGGGGGGAATTTTTTTAAAAATTTTTTTTAAACGGGGGCCCCAATTTTTTTTTTTTTTTAAAGTGGGGTTTAAAACCCCCAAAAAAAATTTTTCCCCCCCTTTTTTTTTTTTTTAAAAAAAAACCCCCCTTTTTTTTTTTTTCCCCCCCCTTTTGAAAAGGGGTTTTCCCCCCCCCCCTTTTTCCCCCCCCTTTTTTAAAAGGGGTTTTTTTTTTAAAAAAACGGTTCCCCCCAAAATTTTTTTTTTTTATTTTTTTTTTTTCCCCCCCCGGGGGGGGGGGGCCCCCCCCCCTTTTAAAAAAAAAAAAAATTTTTAGCAAATAAAAAATTTTTAAAAAAGGGGTTTCCCCCTTTTTTTTAAAAAAAACCCCCAAGTTTTTTTTTTTCCCCCCCAAAATTTTTGGGGGTTTTGGAATTTTTTTAAGGGGGGACCCCCCAAAAAATTTTTTTGGGGAAAAAAATTTTTTTTGGCCGGGCCCCAAAAAACCTTTGGTTTTAAAAAATTTTTTTTTTTTTTCCCTTTTTTAAAGGGGGGGGGCTTTAAAAACCCCCCCAAAAAATTTTTTGGTTTTTTTTTTTTTTAAACCAAAATTTTCCAAAAAATTTTTTTTTTTAAAAAATTTTTTTAAAAAGGGGGGGAAGGGTTTTCCGGGGTTTTGGGGGAAACCCGGGGGTTTTTTTTTTTCCCCCCCCAAACCCCCCTTTAAAAATTTTAAAGGTAAAAAAAAAAAAAAAACCCCCAAATTTTAAAAATTTCCCTTTTTTTTTTTAAAGGGGTTTTTTTTTTTTTTTTCCCCCCACCCCCCGGGGGTGGGGGGGTTTTTTTAAAATTTTTTTTTTCCGGGGAAGGGAAAAAAAAAAAAGGGGGGGGGAATTTTCCCGGGGTTAAAAAATTTTTCCCCCCCTTTTTTTTTTTTCCCGGCCCTTTTTGGGGGGGCCCCCCCCCCCCGGGGTTTCCCCTTAAAAAAATTTTTTAAAAAAAATTTTAAAATTTTTTTTCCCCCCCCAAAAAAAACCCCCCCTTTTTTTTTTCCTTTTTTTTTTTGGGTTTTAAAAGGGGGGCCCCCGGTTTTTTGGGCCCTTTTTCGGGGGGAAAAAAACCCCAAAAGGGCCTTAAAAAAAGGGGAAAAAAAAAACCCCCAAAAAAAGGGAAAAGTATTTTGGGGGCCCCGGGGGTTTTTTTTTTGGGGGGGGGGGGAATTTTTTCTTTTTTTTTAAAAATTTGGGGGGGAAAAAAAAAGGTAAAAAAAGAAAAACCCAAAAAAAATTTTTTTTTTAAAAATTTTTCCCCCTTTTTTTTAAAAAAAAAATTTTTTTAAGGGGGGAAAAACCCCGGTTTTTAAAAAAAAAAATTTTTTTTGGGGAAAGGGGGCCTTTAAAATTTTTCCCAAAAGGTTTCCTTTTAATTGGGGTTTTTTTTTTTTTTTTGGGGGGGAAAAAAAACCCCCAAATTTTTTTTTTTTAAAAACAAAAATTTTTTAAATTTTTTTTTCCCCCCCCTTTAAATTTTTTTAAAATTTTGGACCCCTTTTTTAAAAAAAATTTTTTTTTAAAAAAAAACCCCAAAAAAATTTAAATTTTTCCCCAAAAGGAAAAAATTTTGGGGGAAATTTTTTCCCGGGCCCCTTTGGGGCCCTTTTTCCCAAAATTTTTTTTAAACAAATTTTTTAAATTTAAAAAAAATTTTAAAAAAAAAACCTAAAAAAATTTTTTTTTTAAAAAAAACCCCCAAAATTTTTTTCCCTTTTTTAAAAAATTAAAATTTTTTTTTTTTGGGAAAAAAAAAAAATTTTTTTTTTTTTTTTTTAAAAAGGCCCCGGGGGTTTTTTTTCCGTCCCCCAAACAAAAAAAAAAAAATTTTTTTAAAAAATTTTAAAAAAAGGGGGGAAAAAAAAAAAAATTTTTAAAAAAAAAAAAATTTAAAAAAACCCCCAAACCCTTTTAAAATTTTTTTAATTTTTTTTTTTTTTTTTTCCTTTTAAAAACTTTTTAAAAAAAAAAAAACAAATTTTTTTAAATGGCTTTAAAGGGGGAAAATTTGGGGGGAAAAAATTTTTAATTTTTTTTTTTTTTTTTTTAAAAACCCAAACCAAAATTTTTTAAAAAAGGTTTAATTTTTTTTTTTTTTTTTTTTTTAAAAAAAACCCCCCCCAAAACCCAAAAAAAAACCCAAAAAATTTTTTTAAAAAAAAAAATTGGGTTTTTTTTAAAAAACCCCCCAAAATTTTTTTTTGGGGTTTTTTTTTTAAAAAAAAAAATTTTTTTTTTTTTTTTTGGGGAAAAAAATTTTTTTTTCCCCCAAAAAAAAAATATATTCTTGTAATTCTAGACTATGAATACTGTTCAACACTGGGCTATGTCCGCGATTGGTCCGCGATAAGACCTTGCCTGTATGGTTCTTATAGCTTTATAGCCGCTGGAAATTTGGAAGTATGATAAACCGGCCTTGAAGCATTGATTCGTATACATGACCAAGTGAAACACTTAACATGCTTAAGATATAAGCGATTCCGACTTTTCACAAAACATGAGACTGTTAGAATACGGAGGGCAGTTTGCGCATGTATGTAAACTGCATGTATAGGCCAATGAGCCCGTACCTTGGTTTGCTGGAGTTGCGTCATTGCGGACAGCTCCAGACTCGAAATAATATCACACCTGTTATATGAAAACGGACAAGATATGGTGAAAACATCTTTAACCGTTCGCTGAAGTCACGCCAAAAATAGTTCATCTACTTTTAAATTTAAACATCGGCACTAAATGGACCCTG